>OX465295.1:334933603-336361683 GCA_949987735.1 Leucophora obtusa | reverse complement strand
ATGGTTCCTTCGGCAAAGTTTCTTATTTTGATCCCTAGAATACGATTTTCCCTGAGGCATGGGCGATTTTTTTTGCCTCCCCACAAATCGACCCAGCCTAGTGTAAGTACTCTTCTTAAGTTTAATAAAACAAAATTGTTCAACCTTAATATTTATAGTAGTTGGCTGTTTTAAGTAATTTAGATATACATTTTTGTATATATATATATTAGAGTGTCCCTTAAAAATAGATTTGTCATTAACCCCAGTTTTATTGAAAATGGTCCCAAATCGAAGAAATCGATTTTTTTTTGGAAAACATTAACCCGCGCCGAAAGTTGGACGAAAATGGCCCCTTTTGGAAAAAAGTGTATTACTATTAAGAATTTCCAAAATGCGAAATGTAGAAAAAAAATTATTTTTTATTGTATTTATTCATTTAATATTGTCAAAGTGCTTCAGACATGGAATTTTGACTTCATCGGATATCACTAACCCACTTTAGCCTGGAAACCAAAATGACCCACGAATTTGATAAAAATTAAATAAAAATAAAATAAAAATTTTTTTTAAATAAATTTTTAAAGATTTTTTAAATGCCTAATTTGGAGATGTAGATTGCTATTTGTACCACATAATAGTTGATATTAAAGAAAAAAAAAATAAATTGGACAAATGATAATTCGAGTTTGTGTTTGGAGCGACTGCTTTCCAGTACATTTTACAAAAATTGCTTATTTGGTTAAAATTTAACAAAATTTTAATATTTTCATCAAATTTTACACAGTTTTCCGAAAAACATTACTTAAATTCGGTTAGGCCTATAATTATCTTCATATTTGTTTAAAAGGTCTTTATTATGACTACTAGATTTTAAAGCCATTAAATTGATAAAAAAAATCTCAACTGTATAAAAATAATTATTTTATGTAACGTGATCTATATGGAGTTAATTTTTATACTTTTGGCCAAAAACGCCCCCACTAGGAAATTTAAAGAAAATCACCTTTCTTAATTTTCGGAAAAAATATCACTTTGAATGAATCAAAAAAAAAAAAAAATTCCACATGATAAAAATTATTATTTTGAGTAACTTGATCCATATAGGGTTAATCTTCTTACTTCTAACAAAAAAAAATACCCACTAGGAAATTTACAGAATAACATTTATTAGATTTTTATTAAATTGGGATATGCGATAGAGGGTACAAAACTAACGAACAAGCGGAGTCCTCTCTTGCCCCAATCTTATTTTTCTAAGGGTTGAAAAGGTGGGGTCAAAAGTGTCCGTATGTAAATAGCAATTTTAGTTTTGTAATAGTATTAGATTCTAATTAAAAGATTTTGTTTATTATGCATATATTCCTTTCTATTTGGAAAGACGTTATTCTGAAAATTTACAAGTGGGCTGTTTTTGCCAAAAAGTGAAAACATTAACCCTATGTGGATCAAGTTACTTAAAATAATAATTTGTTTCAAGTGGAAAAAAGATATTTTTGATCCTTTTGAATTGGTATTTTTCCGAAAATTGTGAAAGATGTTATTCTGTAAATTTCCTAGTGGCTCGTTGTTAGCAAAAGTGTGAAAATTAACCCTATATGGATTATGTTACATAAAATAATTATTTTTATCAAGTGGAAATTTTTTTATCGCATATCCAATTTAATAAAAATCTGAAAAATGTTGTTCTGTAAATTTCCTAATGGGTCTTTTTTGTGAAAAGTGAGACCGTTAACCCTATATGGATCAATTTACTCAAAATAATAATTTTATCAAGTGGAAAAAAATTTTTTTATTCACTCAAAGTGATATTTTTCCGAAAATTATGAAATTGTTATTCTGTGAATTTCCTAGTGGGGCGTTTTTGGCCAAAGGTATAAAAATTAACCCCGTATGGATCACGTTACATAAAATAATTATTTCTATCCAGTTGAGATTTTTTTTTTATCAATTTAATGGCTTTACCATCTAGTAGTCATAATTAGTATTAAGTTTCATGGGTCTTTTCTGACCCCAGGCCACTAAGAGTGAAAGATTTTTTAAACAAATTTAAATATAATTATAGTCTAACCAAATTTAAGTGATGCTTTTCGAAAAACTGTGTAAAATTTTATGAAAACATTCAAATTTGTTAAATTTTTTTCAAATTGAGCAATTTTTGTAAAATATCCTGGAAAGCAGTCGCTCCAAACACAATCTCAAATTATCATTTTTCCAATTAATTTTTTTATTCTTTAATATCAACTATTATGTGGTACAAATAGCAATCGACATCTCCAAATTAGGTATATTAAAAATATTTAAAATTAATTTAAAAAAAAACACGTTTTTGCATTTTTATCAAATTCGTGGGTCATTTTGGATTCCAGGCTAAAGTGGGTTAATGATATCCGATGAAGTCAAAATTCCATGTCTGAATCATATTGGCTATATTAAATGAATAAATAAATAAATGGAATAAAAAATAATTTTTTTTTTCGAAATTTCGAATTTTGGGAATTTTTAATAATAATACACTTTTTTTTAAAAATAGGCCATTTTCGTCCAACTTTCGGCACGGGTTAACGTTTCCAAAAAAAAATCGATTTCTTCTATTTGGCACCATTTCCAATAAAACTGTTGGGTGTAATGAACGAAAATCGACAGGTCGTTAATTTAAGGGACATCCTAATGTATATGTCTGTGTCATTAGGTAATAAAGTCATTTAAATATTTTGCCTGTACACTTTTTGATTTTGCTTCTGTACTTTTACATGAAGGTGTTGATAATGATGATGAAAGTATAATGAGAGTTTGGTAAAACTGGTATAATAAAGTTTGTTAACTTATTTATATATTTTTTCCAAGTATTTTAGCATCATTTGCCATTTCCCCTTTGAAACACTAAAGTAGGCAAGTTAATTTATATTCATTAAAATGTTAAAGTAATTTGTTTTATTAATAACAAAAAAAATGTTAAATAAGAAATCTAAAGTTAGCTTAGAATTTTACCCCTCCATTCATAAATGCTTTGTAAAGTTATAGCAGGTTTACAAAACGTTATTTTCATACAAAATTTGTCCAATAAACCTCCTATAATTTTACAAAGCGTTTATGAATTTAGGGGTTTTTTAAGGAGTTTCCAAAATTCTTGTGAGTTTTTAATTATATTTAAAGAAGGCTACAAAATAATTGTATTTGAAACGAGTTTACCTGAGGCGGAATGTGAAATTTATCTGCTTAACGCTACATTAATGCTCGTAGTTACAAGCAATAGATAACTATCTGTGCTTACACACTCAGAACAATTCCGTTGTAACAACCGAATTTTTTCCAACCGAATTGGCTCGGTTGCTGCAACCTCGTAATTCGGTTGCCTCAACCGAATTCAAATCTAACTCTGTTGCCACAACTGAATTCGGTTGCTGCAACCGTTCTGAGAGTGTAGATACCTACTATCTAGGAGAACAAAAACTAATCAGCATCTAAGAAGCACTGAGAGGTATATATTGATTGAAATAATTGGAATAATACTTCTACTAATAGAGAAGATTTACTGAGGGTGCGTAAATATAGGTTACAATAATTTTAGCATTACTGGTCAGAAGCTGTTCCCATCTCTCCGTTCTGAATATGTTCCTGATATTCTTCATCCGTATTTTAACTAAGCTAATTTAATTATGCGCGCCTGTTGATCAAAATCACAAACACTTAGTATCTATGTTAGGATATCCAATTGATTAAGATTTGCCGATTCTCATCCATTACACCCCTCCCCTACTTATTTTAGTTAGTTTAAAATAGGAGAATTCGATTTTTCCGAATCGCGGCCCATTTTTGGAAAAAAAAATTTTTTAACAATTTTTATGAAAAATTGTACTGCATAAAAAAAAATTAATAGAGATCTGGCCATTGTTGTATATATCTCAGACATGCTGATTATATTGGCATATTTTATTTTTCGATCTAAGGTACCCGCGAAATGCTTTAAAAATTTAGCGGTTTTCCATTTAGTTTTTTATATACAAATATGGAATGCCCCATACATGGGACTAATTAATTAGGTGGACTAATTAATTGATGATTTCATTACCATTGCATTGATATCAATTGTAATGAAATTATTTTCATTACCATTTTTTTAATTAATGGTAATGATTCTAAAATTTAATTTCATTGATTAATGATAATTATTTTAAATTTCATTACCATTGATAATGAATAAATTAATAATTGTCATTGACAGAAAAACGTAAAAATGGTGTAAAAACTAAAAATCGAAGATGGAATATGCTAATTCAGGCTCATGCTCATTTGAAATTAAACATTACTTTCTATTCCATTGTTATTTGAATGCAGGTAAAGTTTAACGGAATGGAATGGATCCTCCTTAAAAAATTATGTTTTATAACTTCCCCGGCCAAACCCGTTGTTCGTTTTCATTTGTCTGAATTTTTTTGTAAACAAATGGTTTTTAATCAATTGTAATTAGTTTTTTTATACATTAGTGTAATTTCATTACCATTAGTAATGATTTTACTAATGAAAAATATTTCATTACCATTAAATGGTAATGAAATTTTTTTCATTGTCATTAGTATGAACTAATGTAATGAAATTTCAATGGTAATGATAAATTCCCATGTATGGAATGCCCCTTGTTAGTAATGATTTGATAAATAATAATTAAAAAAGTTTACTAATCTATCACTTTGATATAACATAAGCTTGTACTTTGTGTGTTTCCCTTCATTTATTTTAACGCCACTTTTTTATGTTGGCTCAAGTGTTTTAAGTATTATTTAAATATCTCATTTTTTAAGTAAATTTCATTTTAAAATATAATGAAAATAAATTACTTTAGCACGAGTTAACAGACTTAATAAAATATATTCACCCACACACAGACAAATGTTAAAAGAACCGCCTCTTCATATAAACTAAACTTCAAAAACGTTAAAATAAATAGACATTAGATTGGATTTCCTAATACGCAAATCTGTGTTTTTCTGTAGGTTTTTCCTGCATCTGCTTAACTTAAGCATAGCGGAAGAAATAAATTATTTTGTCTGCGTATTAAAGAAAAATGAAGGAAAATAGAAAAAGCTTTAATACTTGTAATATATACAGGCAAATTATTTGTGTAATACCAAGGGCTGTGTAATTCTCTCACATTATGTTAACAGGTTGTGCTTGCAAACCGAAAACGGACTAGTTTTATGGAAATCGAAAAATGAATTGATATATTAAAAAATATCATTTTAATATTAAAAATTCCCGAAAAATTTCCATTTCAATTTTACAGCCACATTTTATATATTTTTTTCTCACTAACTGAGAGAATTGTATACTCTTTATTTCATAAACTCTATGGTAATACTCCACCAAAAATATATGGGTAAAATCGAAAAATATAAAAAGATTATATGCCAAATTCGTACGGTTAAAAATTGTAATTATTTTGCTTTTACTTTCTGGAAGCGATATGTATAATCGTCATTAACATAATTTAAAAAAAATCAGTTTCTTTTTAACTTGTCATAACTTTTAGGTATTATAGCACAATTTAGATATTTTTGTGGTAACGAAGTTTATGATTCCATAAGAAAAATACAACAACTTTATTTATTTTATATAAGAGGCTTTTTAACAATTTGCAGGGTTGCCAAAACTGGTTACCTAATTTTACTGTAAACCCTTTTCCTGATTTTTTAAAGGAATGTTTTTGTATTATCTGCGAATCCATTGTTTTCGTGCCGAATAATGCGATGTTTTCGAATATTTTGAATGTCGATTATTTCAAAACATTGCGCATATATTTAATATTTCATTAAACTGAGTTTTTGCATAATTTATATCTTTAACCCTCCGATGACTGACAACTTTTTTAACGGTCGATAATGCACAAGGTCCCCAGTGACCTCATATATTAATATATCAGAAAATTATTTATTATTATATTTATGTATATTCTTTTTGTTTTTTTTTAGCATTGTGGTATATTCATTTCAGACCCAGCATACACGATTGAGAGATGTGATGTTCTCTCTTAAAATTACAAATATTTTCAATATTTATTTAGATAAAAAAATTTAGTTATACTTTTACCTTAATTATATTTCATAAAATATGAATTATGATTGGGAAATTTTAATAGTTTTGATGCCATTTTACCTTAAAGTTATAAAATCAATAAATTTTTGCAAGCTGCTTGGGTCTGAAAGGGATATGTTCTGTATGATTACAATATATGGGCCAATATATATATTAGAGTGTCCCTTAAAAATAGATTTGTCATTACACCCCCCCCCCCCCCCAGTTTTATTGGAAATGGTCACAAATCGATTTTTTTTTTTTGGAAAACATTAACCCGTGCCGAAACTTGGACGAAAATGGCCCATTTTGGAAAAAAGTGTATTAGTACTATTAAAAAATCCCAAATTTGAAATTTCGAAAAAAATTATTTTTTATTCTATTTATTCATTTAGTATAGTCAAAATGATTCAGATGTGGAATTTTGACTTCATCGGATAGCATTAACCCACTTTAGCCTGGAATCCAAAATGACCCACAAATTTGATAAAAATGCAAAAACGTGTTTTTTTTTTATTAATTTTAAAGATTTTTGAAAATGCCTAATTTGGAGATGTCTATTGCTATTTGTACCACACAATAGTTGATATTAAAGCAAAAAAAAAATAAATTGGAAAAATGATAATTCGAGTTTGTGTTTGGAGCGACTGCTTTCCAGTAAATTTTACAAAAATTGCTTATTTGGTTAAAAATTTAACAAAATTTGAATGTTTTCATCAAATTTTACACAGTTTTCGGAAAAACAACACTTAAATTTGGTTAGAATACAATTATCTTTACATTTGTTTAAAACATCTTTAACCCTTAGTCAGAAAAGACCCATGAAACTTAATATTAATTATGACTACTAGATTTTAAAGCCATTAAATTGATAAAAAAAAAACTCAACAGGATAAAAATAATTATTTTATGTAACGTGATGCATATGGGGTTAATTTTTATACTTTTGGCCAAAAACGCCCCACTAGGAAATTTACAGAATAATACCTTTCATAATTTTCGGAAAAATATCACTTTGAATGAATAAAAAAAAATGTTTTTGACGAAATGAGCAATTTTTGTAAAATGTCATGGAAAGCAGTCGCTCCAAACACAAATTCGAATTATCATTTTTTTTTTTTTTTTTTTTTCGCATATTTTGAAAATTTTTGTCAGCAGCATTTTGTCAAAAATGTATTTCCAAAAAAATCATGTGATGTCTGCAAGGCTAATTCAAATATATCATTCGTATTTTACTCATTGAATAGTTTAGTGGTTTTTCCAATTCGTATTAATGTTAACATTTATTATTTTGAAAAAGTTATATCATGAGGAAAAATTTCAAATCCTTTGTGCTCTACAAATTTATTTTTTGCAATACCCCAGCAAGCATGGCAATGCAAACAAATATCCCCCGATCATATCACCTAGAAGAAAATATTTATTGCTGGCAATAACAATATCGTATTGCGGAAGTTTCCTCTATCAGAAGCAACCGTTAACCGAAGGCAATACTTCCAAGCAATATCGCCAAATTATAGCTAGAGAAATAATTCCGTGACAATTTAAAATATCTTTATCGCCAATTCTCGCCAGGGATATAAATCGGCGACGCTTTAACCATTTACTATGACAAGAAAAGGAAGATATTGCCACAATATCTTCTTGGGAACTTATGTGATATGCAGATATCCAAAAATTCTCAAAAAAAAAAAATAGGAAAAAAATATCGAAAGAATTTTACCTTGTTTATCGTATTAGCATGGTATACGAAACAATTGCGGAGTGGTTAGACAGAAAAAACTGTAGGCACAAACAATGCAATTTGTAAAAACAAACACATTTCTCTTAAATTTAAATTTTATTTTCAATAAATTTTTGGTTTCAAATATTTGTAATAAGCTTGTAAATTCTTATTTTTCATATAAAAATTGTTTAAAACTAAAAATTCAAAGTTACAAAAAAAACAATTTTTTTTTTTTTATTTACAAATTCTGTTGTTGGTGCCTTTTTAAAAAGATTTTTTTTTGTATTTACCAAAACGGTATGAGAGAGATGCTTAAATATTTAGTTAGAATTTTGTAAATTCTTTTTATGTAGATTGTTACAAATTTTGTAGAATATCTATCAAGCCATCGTATCAAATCGAAAAATAAAACTAAAGCGTAACCTATGCATTGGATATTTGCGAGTTACATGGTTTCGCCACATTTGTTGATATTACCCATATACAACTTGAAGCATAACATAATTGTATATGGTAAAACAGAGCATAAATAATATAAAAATAAAAACAATGTATATGCAAAAAAGTGTGCGATTACGTAAAACCAAGGAAACGGAAATAAGTATATTTATGCATGTATATTAAATGATACAACATAAAATACATACACACTCGTATATATAATTATATACATAAATACATTTATACTTTATGTAAGAGTGCTTAAACAATAACAGCCATAGCGATGAATTTAACGCTTTAAAGTAATGATCCAAACACATAAAGATTTTTTAGAACATATGGAATAATTATATATCTGAATGCGATGAGAAACTGATTTTAAAAACAGTACATGTTCTAAAAGATATTAAAACTTTATGTTTTTAACCGTTTCTTTAGGAAACTAAAATAAGCACCCAAAAAAATCTTAATCTATTTTTCAAAAGATTTTTTTACGCCTGGTTCCTTAAATCCTTCCTTATCCGTTTGTATATTTTTACGGACTTTTTTGAAAAAAAATTTGAACAACATCTAAAATCTCAGTTTATTTCAAAAGAGATGATGGCGCACAATGCTTCGTCCCATGGACAAAAATAAAAAAAAAAAAAAAATTGTTTCAAATTAAGATTAAAGATACATTTTTTAAGAGATAATAAAGTTACTCAAATAAATGTGAAAAAAAATATTTGGTGTGCCTGCTTTTGCCGCCACGAGAGGCCGCTAAACTGAGAGAATTTTATACAAAAATGACTGAACAAAAAAATGGGTTTTAATTGTTTCATGAAAATAATTCTCAAAATAAATTTTTTCCAAAAATTGGACCGAAGATTTTTTTTTTAATTACTTCAATATATTTGTAGTTAAATTAAAATATACATTTTAGTATATCTTTGCAAAATAATAATAATTATTAATCCTAAAAATACATTTTTTTATGTTGAAAATCCAAAAATTATTTAAGTTTGATGGTTTAAAAAAAAAAAAAAAAAAAAAAAAAAAAAAAAAAAATCATTATTCGTATTCAACGCAAGTAGACGTGTTTTTCTGTGTGCTCCTTAAAATATCAAAAAATTGTGAAATAAACTATAAAAAAAATCGAAAACTAGCCAAAAATTCATAAATAAACAAAGCTACACAAATCTGTGTCAAAAAATATAATTAATATAATATATTAGTGATAAAAATAAAAATATTTTCTTTAAAAATACATAAAAAACAAAATCTAAAAAGGCAAAATCAACTCTCTTAAGATGAGTCAAAAAAATTATTTAACAGTGATTGAAACGTACTGCACTCACTGCATTTAACGTGCCTCTTACTGGCGAGCACGTTAAATGCTACCAATGTGGATGCAAATACCACTTCTCCCCTTGCTCCACTGTATCGGAGTCTACGTACTCTTCCATGAACATCGAGAAGAAAAAAGCATGGAAATGTCGCAACTGCAGGGAAGGAATTAAATCTCCAAACAACATGGTAATTGAAGGTCAACAACAAAATAAGCAACAGGGAGATGAGGAGTTGGATGATGCTGAGGATAATATTAATGCAAAAAAAATAAAAAGGAATCACTATCGCTAAGCTCTGTAAACACAAATGTATGTTTGCTTCAAAACAATGTGACAGAGATCAAGTCGGATATGAAGGGTATTAAAGGAAGTATAGATCAACTAACTTCAATTATTACTACATCAAATAATTTACTAAGAGAGGACATGACTACAGCTCTTACAAAACTTACAGAGACTATGGCAAGTTTAGCAAACCAGGTCAATGAACTGAAAGCACAAAATGTTCAAAAAGATATTCGTATACAAAGTATTGAAAACAAAGTTATAGCATTGGAACAACAACTATTAGACAAAAATATAGAAATAAAAAACGTACAAAATAAAGAACTGAGTGCTAATGATGTTATAAAAACAATTGCTGCCACTGTCGATGTTGATGTTCAAGAGACAGACATAAGTAATGCATATCGTTTAAAGCAGAAAGAAGACAAAATTATCATCGAGTTCTGTTCCCTTAATAAAAAGGGAAGTAATGAAGAAAATACGAAGAGTCAAAGGAGAGATTCTAAACAAAACAAACCAAGCAAATACAAATATGGAAACCAACCAAAACAGCACAACTGAAAAAAACAACGATATAATATACATTAATGACCAACTCACGGCACATAATCGCCATTTAATGTGGCTAGCTAAAAACAAAGCCAGGGAAACTGGTTGGAAATTTGTATGGTTTCGCAATGGACACATTGTTGCCAAAAAAACTGAAAATTCTTCCACTATATTGATACTTAATGCTTGTGATATTGAGTTAATTGCATAAATAAAATACATTATTAATACCATATATTTTGTTCTTTTACAAATTAAAATTTCTTTGAGGAAAAAATTTAAAACAGATAAATAAAACATGAATAATATAATTACCCAAACATTGGACAATTTTAGTGAAATAAATAAAGAATATCTAAGTTATCCCCTTTCACTTATTTACTTAAACATTCGATCATTACGTACAAACTTTACACCTTTTGTAGCTACTATTCATAATATATTGCAACATATTAAAATAATTATACTTGTTGAGACCAACATTAACGATAATGAGGAAGCATTCTACGGCATAAGAGGCTTTAATTCGACGTTCATAAATAGAGGGGGCAAGGGAGGAGGAATTCCTATATATGTGAGGGAGAATATATTGCACGGCAAAATATCAACAAACTATACGTCATTTGAATCACTTCACATAAATATACAAACAACAAGCAGTACTTTTTCTCTATTTGCAATTTACCGACCACCTTCTCTTAATAAGAATACATTTGTTGAAGAAATAGACTAAATGATTAACACTGTTAGTAAACAACAAAATATTATATTGGTGGGAGATATGAATATCGATCTCAATAGAAAAAACTTCATAACAAACCACTACATTGATACGCTATTGGCAAATGGATTGCAACTCTTAATTAATGATACCACAAGAGAGGATTTAAATAGGAACACGTGCACTAATATTGATCATCTCTTTGTTAGAAACAGAAACATAAACACGAACGCATATGCATCAATTATAAAAACAAATATTTCCGATCACTTTACCCTTGTATGTTGTCTCTTAGAAAACGAAATACAACCAAGTCCTAAAGAAAGTAAAAGAGTATGCAATTTTAAAGTAAATAATCAGATACGTACAACCCAATGGCACGAATTAGATAATATAACAGATGCAAATGACATGTTTAATTCCATATACAATATATTTAATAATATCTATAAAAACTCGGAAATAAACAATGTAAAAAAAACTAATCGAATCACAAACCCGTGGATGAGTGAATATTTGATAAAATGTTGTCAAAATAGGGATAAACTTTATAAAAAATGGTATTTATGTAGAAACAATAAACAATACGAAAAAGACTATAAAAAGTATAGAAATATAGTGAATAAAAAACTGAATTACGCAAAAAATAATTATTATAAAAATAAATTCTTTGAAAATAGAGGTAACATACGATTAACATGGAAACTTATAAACGAAATTATTGGTAAGAAATCAAATACTGTCGATGAAACTATACTAAAGAATTTTAAAAGCTTAAATATAACGGACATATGTAACAATTTAGCAACAAACTTTAAAGAAAATGTTAACAAAATCTTACATAACTGTGAAATAAAAACAATAAATAACGTCTCAAATGTTCTGCAAAATTCCATTTATTTAACAAATACTAGCGAGGAAGAGATTTTTAACATCCTAAACACACTAAATGTAAATAAAAGCGCCGGATTTGATGAAATAAGACCAAAAGACTTAAAAAACAACGCAATAGAAATGACACCGATTATAACGAAACTTATAAACCTAATAATTGATACTGCGACAATCCCAGATATGTTTAAAGTGTCAATAATTCGACCAATATACAAAAGTGGCACAAGATCTGAAATCAACAATTACAGACCAATAGCAATTCTACCAGTCATTGAAAAAATTATGGAGGAGATTGTATGCAAAAGGCTTACTGAATTTATAACCAAAAATAATATCATTAACAAAAATCAATTTGGTTTCCAAAAGGGAAAAAATATTAACAAACTTCTCGGCAATTTTGAAAATTTTATCAATCAACAACTGAATAAAAACCATCACTGTCTTACGCTATACATAGATTTTAGTAAAGCATTCGACACTCTTTGCCATACTAAACTATTACAAATGCTCGAAAAAAACGGTATAAGAGGGAATTGTTTAGAGTGGTTTAGAAACTATCTAAATCTTAGAACGTATTATGTAAAAGTCTCAACAAAATTTAGCACTGAAACAAAATTTAACTATGGCGTTCCACAAGGTTCAAAATTGGGACCAATGCTATACATAATTTATTCAAATGAGTTAATGAATATTCTTGATAGGAGCAAAACCTTCGCATATGCCGATGATACTGCAATTGTCGTAGCTCACAAAAATATTGAATACGCTAACCAGATAATGCAACATCAACTGAATATGGCAACTAAATGGTGTCATGATCACGGACTTGTAATAAACGCTACAAAGACTAAAGTCATGCATATTAAACCACCTCATATACTGTATACGGACATACAGTTGAAATTCCATGAAACGAAATGTTTACACAAAAACATATTGAACGATCTTTTATGCGAAAGTGGTGAATGCTCTACTACAATCGAACTTGTTAATACATACAAATATCTAGGAGTACATGTCGATCATAATTTTACTTGGAATGTTCATATAGATGAAGTAAGAAAGAAATTGAGGAAAGCTGCGTATATGCTATACCAATTAAAAAACTGCTCTAGTATTGCTGTACTGCGACAAGCTTATTACTCACTCGTGGAATCACATATACGTCATGGAATAACTGCATGGGGAAATTCAAAACGTTGTAGAATCCTACAAGAGACCCAAAACAAACTTCTAAAAATACTTAAAAAAAAAACACAAAAACGATACAACCCAATAATGCAACTATACAAACTATCATAACAAATTTGAACAACATCACAACAAATCTCAGAAACCATACTAACAACAACATATCAGAAAACAACTCAGCCAACAACATTCATCAAACAAATACCACAAACAATGAAAGCACCGATAACAACACAAACAACAATACCAACAACAATTATTACACCGCAAATGCGCTAAGTAATAACAACAACATCTCGAGAAACAACCTAACAAATGTCAACAACAAAAAAATAGCTACTGAAGAACATATTTTGAATGTTAAAAGTATCTATTATACTACAGTGGCCATCGAATTTTACAACGATACCAGATTTCTACACAAGATAGACCATAAATACAACACCAGAAGAAAAGCTGATGGAAGATACAGCGTCCGGAAGTACAAAAACCATTATGGCAAAAGCACATTTAACGTTATGTTACCCACAATTTTTAACATGATGCCACCAGACATCATAAATACTACTAACACAAATAAAATTAAAAAAATAATTAAGAAAACATTTTTGAACTTGCAATGAATACTAACTTTATTAAGTAGATTACTACAAACTTGTTTAACTTTTAACCTGCAGATAAGCTACTATGGCTTTGTAAGGTATATAGGCAAATGAATTGTAAATCTTTTTAAATTAAATTAAATAAAAAAAAAAAAAAAAAAAAAAAAAGAGTACAAAAAAAAAATTAAATAAAATTAGATATTTTTTTCCTTTTTTTGTAAGTTTATAGTGTTATATAATAGATCATTAAAAAATTTCGAAGTGTCCTCACAGTTTCACTTGGAACTTTTGAACCGATGCACCGATTTTGATAATTTTTAACCCAAAGCTGACTGGGGGAATAACAAATAACCTGGGTAAAAATAAATGGTCAAAAAGTTATATAAATCGCGTTTTTTCGAACACAAATATCTTTGTTTCATGAGCTAATCTGGAAAAACGGCTGAAGCCGCTGGATTCAGTGTACTCGGGTAAGCCACCGGGTGCCCCGTTTGTTGGATTTTTCAACTAGCACAGTGTTATTGACAATCTGGCTAACCAGTAAAATTTCCGTAATGGGTGCTCATTACTAATATCGGAATAATAGGTAGTAGAAATAGGGTCCAGTGCATATGATGCAGAATCAAAATTCATTAATTTTATTCGACAGGGTCATTTTTGTAAGTAGCATGCTTACTTGTTGCATAACAAAAATGCATAGATTATATGCTGATAAGCAGTTAAAAAACAAGTGCCTAAACAAGTGTAAATAATCATTTTGTATTGGTATATATGCAAATTTTCTTATAAAACTTGTAAATAATTGCTAAAAATCTTGAAACATTCTATTTTTTCCTTTCTTGAGAGCAATTCGCAGCGCAAATTATGCCATTATTGCGAATCCACCTTTAAAACTAAAAGTTATTATTTCTAAAGGCGCTGTTTGTTTTTTTTTTTTTTTTTGTTTCTACATAAAAACCTAGTATTTTGTTCGTAATTTATGCGAAAAAGCTATTAACCTCCATTTTTTTGCTTGATATGGAATTGTTACAAAATTGATGTAAGTTGTAAATACTTACTATTTCAATACCTAAAACTCATTACATGGTACTGAAAGGTTTTTCTGGGTACATATAATAATTCTGATTTAGTCGAGAGGTTGTCTGGGCTTTTTTAGTGATTGAATTGTTAAAAACGAAAAGTTTGTAAAAACACAAAAAAAATAATCGAAAATAAGAAAAGCAATTCTGCCTATAAATATTTGTTATTTTAACATATTTTCCTAATTAAATATTTGACATCTTAAATATGTAGATCTTACAGGTCTGGTTGTAGAATGTTTGTATGTTATATTTTTCTTGACGTAGTCTTAACATATGATACAATTAATTTTTCACTACGTCTGTACAAATTTGCACAAACTAAAACTTATTTTAAATGATGTGTAGGAAAAACTTTTTAAAGGAAAGTTTTGATAAACAATTTTAAAAGAAGAAAATAATGTTTAATAGAATTTCACAGGTAATCAGTGAAACAAAAAACTTTTGTACATTTAAAAGTATGATTTGCACATCCCTACCACACGAATTGGTTATATTTTGTTTGTCTTTCAGTTTGTGAAAATACAATTATTTTAGTTCTCATTTATATTTTTCTTAAGAACAGATCTCAGTAGTTTAAACTAGTAAAGAAGGAATTGGAATTTTTCATGAAGGATATTGTCAAGAGATTTGTGTTTTCTTGAGAATCAAAGTTTTTGTTTTCGTGGGAACTATTACTGTGTTCCCAAAATTTATTCGTTAATTTTGAGTTCCACGTATGTGTTTGTATATTTTTCACAAAAAAAAAGAAAAATCTATATATCAAAAGTTTTCATTTAGTTTTTAAATAATTTTCTCTTAAGATATATCTTAAAATATTTTTATTTTTCATTATTTACATACCTTTTTCAACTTATTTTCTGTTTTTAATTAATTGTTCTTTACATACAATGAAAAGCTTTTTATTACCTTTTTGCTTAAGTTTTAAAACAAAGTTTCATGGCTGGCAAGTGCTAATTCTACAGTAAGCGTTTCAAAGCTATTAATAAAGACCATGATCACTCTTAAAAAATCAGTAGCAAAAACTTAAAATACTGCAGAGGTGTAGTTTTTAAAAATTTTAAATTTTTCCTGAAAGTATATCAAAACATTGTGTTGCTTCTTGCAGAATTTGTTGAAAGTTGTAAATACAAATAAACCTGCTAATATCAAATTTTATACATAGTAACTAAATATTTGTACCCGGTGTTGGCCGGGATTACAAATTGTCTGCCTTAAAAACTAAAAAAATAATAACATAGTTGAAAAACCCTTGTTGGGTATCTTAATATTTGAAAAATATTAATATATCACTCTTATTGTAAATATTATTTATTATGCACGTTTTGGACCCAACGCACAGTGCTTCGTCCCCATATAACGATTGGACAAAAATTGAAGGAGTGGCAACATAGTTTTGAAATTTGGTATACTGACATAGAACCCCTTAGTTAAGAAAAATTTTAATTTTTGGAAATATCAGGCCAAGGAAACGCCCACCTACCAGAGGTCCTGAAATTTAAAAATAATTTAAAAGCTACATAAATGGACGTAAAATTACAAAAAGTATCCATTGAGATGCACATAAAACTGGAAACGTTTCTGTCAATTTAAGCCAAGGACTCTTAGTGCTGCCATATATCCTTTATTTTAAAATCTTTATAAAACCTGCAAAAATTATCCGATTGCGATGAAATTTAGCATGTGAATTGATATAAGGTCAAGCCATATTTGTGCCGAATCGATTCATTAATAAATAAAAGGCCTTTCACAAAGAATGGATTTTAAACGCTTAAAATGATTTTTCTAAAAAAATTAAGCAGGATTAATATAGGAAACCATGTAAATCATCCATTTTAAGCATACGGTATGTTCAGCGAACTTATGTGAAACACTACGAGGAATATTTTTGTGGAACAATCTTCTTCTATCTCTTCAATTAAAGGGACTTTTTTGGCTCCTTTTTACAAAGGGACAAAAACGACCCGTAAGTTGAAGAGCTAAAGGGTTAAAATGTTCCGCAAAAATATTTGCCATGAAATTCTACTATAAGTCTCTGAAGACATGAGCATTATGAATTTAAGTTAAAGGCCAGTAATAAGTAAAAACTTAAAATGTGTTTAAGGGTTAATTTCGTACTTATTCAGAATTGGCACTCAAATGTCCCACAAACCTGGATTTTAGGGAGAAACCATGGGAATCTTCCATTTTAGGTATAGGATGTGTTCAGCAAACTTATGTAAAATACTACGAGGAACATTTTTGTGGAACATTTTAACCCTCTAGCTCTTCAAGCTAAGGTTCTTTTTTGTCCCTTTTTAAAAAGGGCCCAAAAAATTATCATTCATTGAAGAGTTAGAGAGTTAGAATGTTCCACAAAAATGTTTCTCGTAGTATTACAAAAGTCCGCTCAACCCATCCTATACCTAAAATAGAAGATTCCCTTGGTTTCTCCCTAAAATCCAGATTTGTGGGACATTTGAGCACCAATTTGCAAGGTGCAAAAAATGGTGATTTTTTGAGATGTTTGTATGGTAAACCCCCAGTGGGTTCCACAGGGTATGCCACTGGCATTGGTGGGTCGACCCTCCAACGTTAGTGGGGGTCAGTCATACATTTGAACTCGATTGGGGCACTCTAAATGGGTCAAAGTGGGATTTTTCAAAATTTCACCCTACGGGTCAAAAGTTGGGATATCAGAATTCGTTTTAAAGGTATGGTTACTCCTGCAAAGTTTCTTATTTTGGTCCCTAGAATAGGATTTTCCTTGTCAGTTGAGCGATTTTTAAATCGACCCGCCCTAATAAGCATGTTCAAAATTCTACTTTATTTCCTTTTGCCATTGTAAATTCATATAAAATTCATTTGAAATAAATAAGATATAAAATTTCAATTTCAGGTTGTATTTTCCCCAAATATTGATGCAAAAGTTTGTATTCTTTCAATGAATTTAGTGAAATATAAAATTATGTATGTGTTAAGATTTTGCAAATGCGATTAAAGGATTTTACCAAATTTGCAAAATAGGAAATAAGTGAAGTTTAAATTTAATTGCATTTACATACAGTCATATGCAATATAATAGGGACATTAAAGTTTTTTTCTAATTTTCTTCTCGTTGTCTTTATTTTTAAAGATCAAAATAGTGGATAGATTCGCCCCAAAATCCGAGGAGATAGTTTAGAAAATTGTGTAGAATTTTAACGTGATGTCTGTATTTTTATTTTGTCACTTGTTTTAAGTAGGCGTGGCTTTTAATGAGAAATAAGCGATATCGACCTTCTATCAAATTGCATAGTAAAATTTAGCGAGTACTGATCAGTTCTGTAAAAACTGTATATTTTTGGAATTCCTATAAAATTTCTTTAAGTATTGCATTATTTGTCTCTACAAATGGTCGCCACACTTAAAATGACAGTGCCTTAAACATGACCACATATTTCTTTGTTTTTAGCGATTTTAAAATAAAGTTAACAACACTGAAATTTAAATACGGAATGATTTATACTATAACGTAAAAAAACCTTGACTGATTTGTTATACCGCGCTAAGTATAGAATAAGCCTATTCACTTTAAAGTTTCAGTGTTGTTAACTTTATTTAAAAATCGCTAAAAACAAAGGAAAATTTGGTCATGTTTAAGGCACTGTCATTTTAAGTGTGGCGACCATTTGTACGAAAAAATAATGCAATACTTAAGGAAATTTTATAGGAATTCCAAAAATGTACAGTTTTTACAGAACTGATCAGTACTCGCTAAATTTTACTATGCAAATTGATACAGACATCACGTTAAAATTCTACACAATTTTCTAAACTCTCTCCTTGCATTTTGGGGCGAATTTATCCAATATTTTGATCTTTAAAAATAAAGGCAACGAGAATAAAATTAGAAAAAAACTTTAATGTCCCTTTTATATTGCACATGACTGTATATCCTAGATCCTTTACCTACTCAAAATAAGTTTATGGTTCTAAAAGCCCAAAGTCTGTACTTTTAAAGCGTATTAGAAATGATCCGTGGTTTAGTCAGTTATATGAATAAATAAGAAATTGTAACGAAAAAGTTTGCTTTTTGCTAAATGTTAAATTTACGGTTATTTCAAAAAGTAGAGCTCATTTTGAAATTTGGTGTTACCTCTCGTGATACTTATCCTTAAATCTATTATAATTGATATGTCGCATGCCCCATGAATTTTTAGTGTTGTACGGTGTTAATCTTTCTAATTCTCTGTTTGCCAACTTTGGGAAATACAAAGTATCTTGTTTCATATATTCCCTAGTCATAATATAGGTAGTTACTTGTTGTTTTTTTTTTTTAATGACCACTAGGGCGAGGATTTCCATGCAAATGCATGTTTTTTGTCTATAGTCCAAAACTAATATGAACTAAATATTTTTATTCGAATCAAAAAATTGAGAACAAAATCTCATCGATCTGTAGTTGCATATTTTGACAAAAATGCATGTTTTTGTATACTTTGACTTCAAATGCATATTATGTGCCATTTTCATGCATATTTTTTTGGTTTTTAATAGATATTTGTGCATATCTTCCATTTTTGGTAGCATTTTTTAATTTGTAAAAAAAATTTTTTAATTTTGTAAAATTTTAACTACAATCGAAGTCATTATAAATAGCAAAGAATATAAAATACTGAAAATTCTTAACATTGATTTTATTCAATCAATAAAAAAAAATTCACATAAGGAATAAATGTATGGAATTTTTGTTAGTTATTTTGACTAATTCGTAGTTCATTTTATTAAAACTCAAAAACTATAGAAAATATGAGTTGAATTTAATAAAAAGTTAGTAGTCTGTTTTCAAGTAAAATGTAATTTGTTTTTAAATACATTTGCAGTGGTGTTTACATACATAATATTTTGGATTTTCAGAATATTTTTTTTTTAAATAAGCATTCTTAAAAATTTTATCGGCCTATGCAAAGCTTTGAGTTGTTTGTCTATTTGCAAAATAACTAACTCTAATTGCGCTATTTTTGCAAAAATATCGTCTACAGTGCACACCTTTAATGGTTTAAATGCATATTTGTCTTTTTTTGGGATAGAATTCCTTGCCCTAATGACCACAAACTCTTTTGGTATCATGGCTTAAATTAATGTTAAGCTATTAATTAATCTTAAATGAATACAACTTTATATTTCTTAACAAAAATGATTTTTTAAATATTGTTTTTTTTCCAAAATATCTTATTCTTGTCTTTATATGGCTTAAAGCCATATGAAAAAGAAATAAACTTGATAAGAACTAAAAATTTCAAAGAAAGGTAAAATATCTTCAATATTTCAAAAGTCCTTAAGCTAAACTTGTTATAAATGAAATATTTCATAATTTTTCTCTTTTTAAACACATTGATTTGTTTATCTTTTGTTTTATGCCATGTGCATATGAACCACTTATTTTGAAAGTGTTACGAGTCCGTTTTCTTCTAAAATGAGACGTAAAAGGTTCTGCATTTCAATGGTTTTGAAATTAATTTTATTTATATCATGTAAAAATCTTTATTGTAAAAATTTACGTTCTTTCTAAGTATTGAAAAGGCTCATAAGTCTTTCAAAATGTAAACTTTTTAAAACTGTTAAAGTCAGATATTCTAATTTGTTAGTTTTATATGCAAATTTTTAAATAAATTTGCAAATTAGCAGGTTTTTGCACATGATTAGTTAAAATACTTATAATTTAATTGGTATTTAATGAAACTTGCTGCATAAATGTGGTTTGAAAATTGTAACGAAATTGTAAATTTTCTAAAATTGGAATGTATTAGAAAAATTTTAAAAATCAGACTTAGAAACAAGAGATAACAATTAATAAGGCCCAGACAAAAATTTTATTTAAAGGATTTCTTTAATAATTGAAAGCAAATTAGAATACCAGAATTTCGTCAAAATTTCAATAATGTTAAAAGGTTTGACAAAAAAAAAATGTACAATGCATAACAGCCAAAGGTTTAAAAGGCTTAATTCTTTCATTCACTTTTTGAAAATTAATGAAATTTGGGTTAAATTTCATTCTCTAATAGCATTCTTATGGAATTAATTCGATAGCTTAATTCCCTATAGCTTAAAATTATATGAATTCATTCTATTTTGATTGAATTCTAACTGAATGAAACCCAATTTACCTGAATTCATTTAATAAAAAAGTGAATGAAAAATTATTTGTTTTCATTCACTTAATCAAATGAAAAATTTTAATTTGTATGTAATTGCTGAAATATTAGCATAATACAATGAAAAACGTTTAAAATTCATCTAACAGAAATAAATAGTATCGTATGCTTTGTTACAGCTTGTATGCTTTGGTTTTGATTATATGTTAGTTTCAAACTAAGTGAATGGTAACAAAATTTCTTCATTCAATTAGTAAAATGGTGAATGAACATGCGATTTGAATGATTCAAGTTAGGAATTCATTCAATTCATATTAAAGCTTTGGGAATGAAGCTTATGAATGAATTCTTTACGAATGGTTTAAGGGAATGGTACATGAATCTTTTTAAATTCTGAATTTAATTTTTAGTGAATTAAGCTTAAATTGAATTAAGTTTTTCGAAGCTCTGATAACAGCTAATGAGTACTATGGAACCCCATCATTAAATATATATTTTTTTTTAATGGACTCATACTTTTTTCAAAGTATGTGGTTCATATGTACTTATATTTTTTTTTAGTTTTTTCATAGTTTCTAAATTATTGGCACTTTTTCAATTCTTCTTGTTCAAATAAATGAGTGTGATTGCAACTGCAGTAGCATTAAACTAAAAATTATAAGAATGATGGTGTCCTATTGCGGAAGTTTTCAATTCATATAGTGTTTTTTTTTTTTTAATTTTTTTGTAACAAAGAAAAAGGCTTTTAAGGAAAACATGTTTCATATTTTTTGTTCTGTTCTTTGTAGTTGATACTTGTGTTTTTGTGGCCCAATTACGCATCAAACCAAGAAATACTTCTTGTTTCCTCGAAAGCATAACCATCATGTGTACATTAAAACTTAACTTCTAGTTATGTAGATATGTTGAAGATTATATGTCGGTATATAAGAATGTGCTCGTATGAATGAAAACTGATGTGTTATAAAACAGGGACCGTAACTGTTATTCCTTTTATCATACAAATCAGATGCAAAAAGTAATTTTCGACTTTATTTTTTTTTTTTTAGCAAATGTAAAAGTTTTGTTTTTACTTTCAATATTATTGATCAGGTTTTTTAAAAGCAACCAATCAGAACATTTTATTTTTAAAATCGATAATATTTTACGTGTATGGCTGCCTTAAAATATACATATTTTTGATTTTAAGTAATAATAAATGTTATTTTTTGACTTTTATTTTCTGATCTAAAATAATTGTTTTTCGTTAAATCAATGCCAACGAACAACTCATATCAATTTCTAAAAATTTCAATACTTTTAATTTCTTAATATATTTTTTTGAATGGGGGAAAAAGTTTTTAGTTGATCTGTTATTTTAAGTAAATGAATGTTATTTTTAGTTTGACTCAAGATCATAAATTAATATCACTTTCTGTTTAAATTATTTTCAAATCAAAGAAAGATGATACAATTTTTACAAGTAAATTTACAAGTAAATTAATAATTTAATAACATACATTTAAATTTAAATTTAACGGTTCGTTGTAATTCAAACATCTGTGTTTATCATACACAGAGTTGAATAGAATCAGCTGAGATATCTTAAGAATTAAGGTTCAAAGCAAAAAAGAGTAATAATAACAAAAGGATAAAAATAGCATTGTTAAATTTCGTTGATGTTAGTCTAAGTTGAGTTGTTGATAACAAACTCGATTTGCTTTCAACATTCATATAAGTAGACGATTATCAAAATATTAACCCACTCAAAGGCGAAAGGCACTGATGATGGCTTTGTAGCGAAAGCCGAAAATGCGCATTCTGCCTTGCTGGTCTTATCGAATTTTTTCAATAAAATTTTTATTCTTTGTAATTTACTTGTAAAAATTGTATCATCTTTCTTTGATTTGAAAATAATTTAAACAGAAAGTGATATTAATTTATGATCTTGAGTCAAACTAAAAATAACATTCATATATTTTTTTGTCAAAAAATCACTTTTATTTTTGCTCAGAAAAATACAAGCCCAAAAATAATTTTTATTTTTAAAATTTTTATCGTTAGTTAAAATAAAAGTCTAAAAGTAGCTTTTATTTTCTTGAAGAAATAAAACTCAAAAATAACTTTTATATTTGCTCTAGAAAAAATATAAATTTTAAAAACCAAAGCATTTTGTGGAAGACTAGTCCAGAAGAATTACTATGATACAAATACCTGAATCAGTACTCTAACATTTGCTTCTATATGTTCTGCAACAATTACTTTGGTCCCTGCTGTAAAAACTTATACAGACTTAAAAGTCTGCAATATTTAAAACATACAAAAGTAAGAAATTTATATCAAAACAAAAAAAAAAATTTTGTGGAAGACTAGTCCAGAAGAATTACTATGATACAAATACCTGAATCAGTACTCTAACATTTGCTTCTATATGTTCTGTAACAATTACTTTGGTCCCTACTGTAAAATATTATACAAACTTAAAAGTCTGCAATATTTAAAACATACAAAAGTAAGAAATTTATATGACTTTTTTAAAATCCCCCTAATACCTTCAGTAAAATTAGATTATCTACACTCATAAAAGGAAGTTAGTAACAAAATCTGTTAAACGCATTTTTATTGAGTTAAACAAATTTTCCCTGCTATTATCGTTTAAATCTCTTTTTTAGCTAAAGTTATTGGTTATCAAATTTCACCACAAAAGCATATTTCTGCTGTACTTGAACTAATTTTTCCGCCTAATATTTAGTTATTATTATACCCTACACCACTATGTGGTCAGGGTATTATAAGTTTGTGCTGATGTTTGTAACACCAAAAAATATTGGTCGTAGACCCACCTTATAGTATACCGATCGGCTTAGAATTTTTTTTTATTTCGATTTAACGATGTCCGTCTGTCTGTCTGTCTGTCTGTCCATGCATTCTTGTGCGCACTCTACAGGTCGCAAATATTAAGATATTTACACCGACTTATGTCGGCCCAAGGACGCCTATTGATTTTGGTTAAAATCGGTCCATTTTTAGACGTAGTGCCCATATAAGGGTCCTACCAAAATTATATTGTTTATACGCTGCAGGTCGTAAATATTAAGATATTTTGATGAAATTTGGTACACAGACCTATATTGGCCCAATAACGCAGCCTATTGATTTTGGTGAACATCGGTCCATGTTTAGACCTAATGCCCATATAAGGGTCCTACCAAAATTATACTGTTTATACGCTGCATGTCGTAAATATTAAGATATTTTGATTAAATTTGGTACACAGACCTATATTGGCCCAATAACGCAGCCTATTGATTTTGGTGAACATCGGTCCATGTTTAGACCTAATGCCCATATAAGGGTCCTACCAAAATTATACTGTTTATACGCTGCATGTCGTAAATATTAAGATATTTTGATGAAATTTGGTACACAGACCTATATTGGCCCAATAACGCAGCCTATTGATTTTGGTGAACATCAGTCCATGTTTAGACCTAGTGCCCATATAAGGGTCCTACCAATATTATACTGTTTATACGCTGCAGGTCGCAAATATTAAGATATTTTGATGAAATTTTGTACGCAGACCTATTTTGGCCCAAGGACGAAGCTTATTGATTTTGGTGAACATCGGTCCATGTTTAGACCTAGTGCCCATATAAGGGTCCCCCCAAAATTGGCTTGGTTACAAACTGCAGATCGCAAATATTAAGATATTTTAATGAAATTTGGTGCGCTGACTCACATTATAGAAAATTTTGACACAAGCCCCATTTTAACCCATTCGAATTTCGGACCCAAACAATAGTTGGCTTTTACCCAGACTGGTGTAGGGTATTGTATAGTCGGCATGCCCGACATTAACCTTTTTACTCGTTTTTTATTACTATGTATATAATTTGATGTTAACGGAGTTATTTGGACAACTTTCACCAAATTCCGCAAGCAACAACATATTGTTTTGGTATACTTCCAGGAAAAATCGAAAAATTTTAAAAATTTCACTTTTGACCTTGGTAAAGAAAGGGTTAACGTCTGAGGAAATTGCAATTACCGAAATATTTTCCAACCGATTTTGAATTTTTATACATTACCAGAAAGGGAATTCAGTTTAGGTTATGCTTGTATTTACATTTTCCAAAAATACAGTTATTTAAAAGCCTGTATTTTCAAAAAAAAGCCAAAAATTTGATTTTTTCGCCTTGTAAATCGTATTTCAAACTTTGAGCCCTCAGCGGCACGGGTTAACATAATACAATCGAGCTCAAATGTCGGTTATCTCAATATCTGGAAAGGAGAATTATTTTGCGGGGTCCAGACGAACAAGATTCCGACATTTCTTTCCCTCTCTATGAGATCCGGTCACCCTAATATACACTCACAATATATTTTCCATAACCGATTGAGGTTTATTTGAAAAGTACTTAATAGGTAAAGTTTGTTTTCAATTGACGAATCAATTAAATTACATTGAAACATATTGTTTAACTTTTTTTATCAGTCAATAAAAAGCAAACCACAAAAAACTATGTATCGTCTGTAGGCATTAATATTTTCAGTCAAAAGTTCTATTTTTAGTTTTTTATTTTTTGAAAAAATAATTTAAATAATTTCGTTGTTTTCTGTTTTAAAATAAAAAATTCAAATATTTTTGTTGTTCTTTTTTGTTAAAATAGTTTCCTTATATACAAAATTACTTCAATTAAAGTAATTAAATGTGCTAAAATCCCAAACGAATTTTACAAATTGTAAAAATTAATCTGTTAGAGGCATGTCCCTATCCGGACCTCATTCTTGCTTAAAGAAATCGTCAGGGGACGATGCTTTTAGAATTTCTGGAAATATTTGTTAAGTTAAATTACAAAATCAATGAGAATTTCTTGTTCTCGTCTACGGGCAATATTAAACATTCAAAATATCAAAGAAAAAACAAAAACAACAACAAAAATTTTTTTTAACACAATTTGCTTTGTCATCTTCCAATATACTACTCTGTTGTTCTGACAGATCTAGCAATGTAGTGACATCCAGTGTTTTTGGATTAATGGATAAGAATTTATTGCATTTTCTTCATGTCAAGGACCTCTTTACAAAATCTACCGTCACCTTGAAGACGCTGTTTTTGTTAGCTCCATTAAGTAAATTCAAAAGATATTTAAAAAGCTTAGCTGTGCACATTGGTATTACCCCTTAAAATTAAAACTTATGAACTAGTTTTACCGGATCCCATATTAGGTAATTTTAAAATAATATTTTTTACTTTTTTCTATTTTCTATGATTGTTAAACTAAATAAACGAATTTAAATCTAAACTTTTATTTACTCTTCCATCACAAATAGAACAAAATGTTAAACAAAAAACAAATAAAATTATATACATATATTTCACTTTCAAAGCAATGGAATACATTGCATTCTTTGTTCCTTTGATTGAATGCATTTTTTTCCAAAGAACAGTTATTCATACATCATGATTTAATCAAAATCAAAGAAATATTTGTTATGTTAGAAAATGTATAAATGTGAAAAGCACAAAAAGCTTTTAAAAAATATATTAAAAAAAAAACTGTTTTATTAGCCAATCCATAAGAATTTTGAAAACACAAAGGAAATTAAACTGAAAGTAATCAGTACCTGCTCATTTACATCCATCACTCGTATAGCGCGCGCGGTTTTATGCAATAAGATTTTCTTTCCAACGCGGTTTACAAATAAATACCATCCCTTTCATTATACGGGATTTTGCGTGTTTTTTTACGTATAACACTTTTTCTTGAACTAACCGTGTTATATGAGGGGAAGGTGTTTATACATAAATATGTAGAAGAACGTTTTTCAATACAATGTTAAAAGTGAAAAATTTTTCAAATTGCATCATGCCAATCAAAAAAGCAAAGCAGAGGTATAATAAAACATGTGTATTACACTTGCGAATTTCACGATGGAAGAGTTCTCAAACAAAGCGCATTAACATAGGGGTTACACGATCAATTTTTGCCTTTCAAGTTTCAATACACTCACATTGTTTTACTAACACACTCACATTTTAAAAATTGAACAGCAACTTGATGTCAATTTTTGCTTTCAAGTTTTGGGAAAACTTGACGGTCAAGTTTTAAACAGCTGATCAATTTCTTGTAAATTTATTTTCCTTTTTACATATATTGTGCCGCAATAAAACACGATTGATAAAATACGGAAAGTGAATATTTCAGTATATCGACGAAATGATTTAAAAATAAAAATAAATAAAAAATCAATTTCTGCTGACATGAAAATGTCTGTGGAATATGTGCAGAAAAAAATAAAGTCTTTTCGAACAACCTACAGTACGGAAACAGCCCACAGAGGCGAGCATTTTTAGTTCTTTCCTTGACGACGGCATCTTGAAAGCAAAATTGACTATCAAGTTGCATGCAGCCTACGTCACAGCTTCAAGTTTAACTGAATTTGACAAGCAGTATGTGTTATCAACTTGAAAGCAAAATCTTGATCGTGTAACCTCACTGTAAATATCTAATTACAGGAAAAATAACGAAAATATTTTTTCAGTAGCTCGCTACGAGATTGTATCTGATTTAAGCAAATGCATATACTTTGTAAGTTGTTTCTTATTGAAATTGAATGTATTAAAGATGTGTTTTTAAAATTATATAAATGTCCTTTTTAAATAAAATGGTCCTCAAATCAAAAAAAGTTCGGCAAACCCTTGTGCGTATTATTGAGTGATTAACTTATTTTTATAATAATCTCTATAGATATTAACAAGTCAAAATATGATTAACATTTAAAAGGCACTTCTTTCTACTTTTTTGTATGATAATTTGAGCTCTTTATTTTATTTTTAACTTACATGAAAAATAATTGTTAGAAAAATTAGAAAATGGGCGAAACAACTTTTGTCGCAGGTTTTTGTATGGCAGCCTATCTTAAATTTATAAACAAATTATTTGTTTTTTAATCACCTTAAAGTACTCCGAAAAATAAAAAGTTTGATATCCATATTGCCTATATTCGAGTCAGGATTTCGGGAAAAAACCAAATAAAATCCCAAATAGCTGGAATATAAAGAAAACTAAAAAAACATACAAGTCTGCTTAAATCTAACTAGGATTAATATATGTGCATTTGACGATTCTACGGCTACACATGTCCATATAAAGTACTCTAAAATAACATGTTTCTTACAACTACAACCACAAAACTATAATAATGTACTAAATAAAGATACCAAAAAACGGTCCTTAAAATTTCGATCCGAAAATATAACGTATGTTTATAGTTTCCTTGTATCAAATGACAAATAAATTAATGAGATGTCCGATAATCACAGATACCTAAACCTTAGAATTTTTTTTCTCTACAAAATATCCGAATTTCATTAAGATCGAAGAGTATCACATGAGATAATTTATTTATAGGTATATTTACATGTAGGTTCATTCCCAAGAGTGTGATTATCTTGACAATACTAAAACTACAAAATGCTATTTTTTCACTTTTTACTCTACCTCAAACTATCTAAATACTTAATAGTTTAAACTGAACTTTCAATATTTAAAATAAATTCAACTTTTTCAAATAAAATATTTAAAAAAGTTATTTTGATCCTTAAAATATACAAATACAAGTTGTAAGTTTTCTATTTACTCAAGTGTATTTTTAAAATATGTATGTGCTCTGTAAACAATAACTTTACTGTTTCCATAATGCTTTAAAAATTCTGTAAACTAACAAAAAAAAAAACTTTTTATTTTACATTTTCTGTTCTTCTGGCAATTATAAAATTATACAAAATTTTATAGTAGAATATCTTAGTTTTGCAACATATATTTACTACAGATTTGTTATATCTACATTAGAGCGGCATTTTTTTTTTTTTTGCATGAAGAAAACGATTTTTCTGCTGATTTCCTTTTTTGCCATTTGCCATTTTTTGTATTCAATAAACTTATATACGTTGACCACTTTTATTATATTTTTTTGAACAAAATTTTAAAAAACTCAAAACTAGAGTTTTGCAAATTTATAAAAAAAAAAAATCTCATTTTTGGCCATACCTCAAGAAAGACAAAAATGTATATCTAAGTATTAGTGGATATTAGGAATGAAACTAGAGTATAATATTGCAAGTTTTTTAAAAAAATATTTTATTTTTTACGTTTTTCAATAATTTATCTCATTTTAACCCTACAATTGTCTGAGGACATTGCAATTGCTAAAATATTTGCCAACCGATTTTGGATGTTTATACACCCAGAAAATAGATTCGATGCTGACAATCGCATTTGTAGCCAATCGAATGGTTCGGTTGTGGTGGCCGAGTTTTTCTGTTGTAACAACAGAAAACCAATCGAGAAAGAACTAATTTGACCGAATTTCAGTTTTATCATAAATAATTCAGTAGACGAAACCAAAAAATTCATTTAATGCAACTGAACCATTCGATTGGCAACAAATTGGGTTGTCAACACGGAATCTGTTTTCTGGGTGTACATTACCAGAAAGGTAATTTAGTATGGCTTATGACTCTATTTACGTTTTCCAAAAATACAGTTAATGAGTGAGATTATAAAAATATTAACACACATAAAGTTAAATAAAAAACAAACCACTGAATTTTAAAACTTCAAACCAAATGTTTATAAAATGAAATTTAATGCAAAATCAAACAAAAAAACCCACATGGAATTCTAACCACTACGAACAAAGTTATCCACTTTTTCCGCAAACCTTCCCATTAAGGCTTTATGGTAGTTTATGTCACCTTTTTAGAGCAGGTCGTCCATCTACGTTTGAAATCTTGCATGTCCGGGGAGACCTTTTTCGTGCCCTTTAATTCCCTTTTAACAAGAACCCAATATCTCTCCACTGGCCTGAGCTCCTGACAGTGTGGTGGGTTTGCCTCTCTTGGTACAAAAGCCACATTATTATCATTATACCACTCCAGCGCTTTTTTGCTGTAGTGACAATATGCTAAATCGGGCCAAAAGTAAGTGGATACATTGTGCTGACTCAAAAATGGAAGAAGTCACTTCTGTAAACACTCCTTGATATAAATTTCGCTGTTTATAGAGCCAGATATCATAACATTTCCTCGAACATCGGAAACATAAAATTCTTGACCAGGGAGCTTCGAAAAATCAGCCAGGACATAAGTTTCGTCGTCCATTACACAACAGTTGTATTTTTGTATAAAATTTGATTTCAATTTTCGAGCTCTGTTTTTGGCCTACAAATTTTTAAAAGCGTTTCTATCGGGAACTTTTTGAACTTTGTAGGACTTTAGTCCTGCCATAGGTTTCACTTTACGTACAAAAAAGTCCGAGCATTGGGCTAACCGAGCTGTTTTTCTGCCTGATGTGTTAGCAGCTCTCTTAAGGATGCTTTTAACTTTATATGCCTTACCAAAGTTACGATAACCAGTCGTTGTTCCTGTTCCCGGCTTCCTTTCAATTGTTAGGTGTTCCAGATACGTTTTTAGCACTTTTGAAACTGTTTGGCGGCATACATTAGTTTCTTTGGCGATTTTGTTGTATGTCCATGTTTGGTTTTGTTGAAAATATTTAATTATTTTTGAACGCACTTTTCTTTGATCAATTAATTTATTAACTGACATATTTTTAAAATGTAAACTGCCAAAAAAAAAAAAAATATGACAAGCTTTAAACCAAAGTTATAGGCAAAAATGTGTGTTAACATTTTTATGATCTCACTCCTTACTATTAAAAATTTGGTAGCCTTTTTAAAATTTTCCAAGTGTTTGCTCTACAAGTATTTTGGACATCATTGCGTATGATGAATATTTTATTCATTATATCGATTATACGTCTGATGCCCGAACCGATTATATTGTAGAATAGTGCTTATGCATAATAATTTGAAAAACGTATAACACGTTTATAAAATGAAATTTGTGTGAAAAAATTTGATTTATAAGCCAACTGGAAAAAAAAAAATAAATAAAATAAGGCTAATTCTTAAACACGTGTTTAGCTAAAACACGTATTTTAGTTCTTTATTCTACTACAACAGTTGTTTATTCGATACACTCGTTTTAGCTAAACACGTGTTTAATATTTAGGTGTGAATGCCGCATAAGACAGATTTTGGCCGAGGAGACCACAAAAAAAAAATAGTAAATATACATGTATCGGCGCTGTAAAAGATTACGTCTAGCCCTATGTTTTTTGGGAGTTTAAAATTTCCCCCTTTCGCAAATGTTTATTCATAGGAAACAATGCGAATCTTCGAATTTTGTGTCCAATAAACTTATGAATTTACGAAGAATATTTTAAGAGGGCTAAAATGTTACAGGAAAATATTTGTCATGAAATTCTACTATAAGTCTCTGAAGACAAAAAGGTTAAAAATTTAACTTCAATGCCAGAAATAAGTCAAAACTTAGCAAGTGTTAAAGCACTCATTTTGTACTTCCCAGCAAAACCTTGGTAATGGGTTTGACCTTTTTCACGCATTGCCTGGCAATGTGTACCCCTTTACCCTTGGTTTTACTTAGAAACCTAAAGTAATACGTTACTAATATCGTGATACATCAATACTTATGTGGGAGGTATGAAATAATGAGTAACCGATATGGAGATATATCACTACTTATTTGGATCCTTTAAAATAATATATTACCGATATTGTGTTTTATAATAACTTATTAATAAGGGTAAAAATAATAAGTTATTGGTATGGCATAATATAACTACTTATTATGCGAAAGTACTTTTTAATAAAAATTTAGAATCTAATTACATTGCTCGGATCGGTGTACTTTTAAACAAAGTCATTACTGGAAACGTCTTATTTTATTTCCTATATGTAACCAATGAAATATGTACTAATGTGTAATGACTTACTTCACTCTATAAAAGTATGTACTTATTTTAGCTAACTAGTGAATTTAATATTACAAGTAACAACTTATTTCAGTACTTCTTTCGTAATCACTTATTTTATCCTATACTGCTACCACTTAGGCAACCATTTACCCCCAATGACACCCCCATGTTAAAATAATGAGTTATGCGACCAAAGTGTAAGTAGTTACAATTATTGATTTCTTATTACATTTCCCTTTACCTGGTAATAGAAGGTTTTGCTGGGTTATTCAGAATTGGAATTAAAATGTCCACAGAGCGGGATTTGGGGGTGGGGGGTAGGTTTAGGTTGAGGTTTTAGGTTGAATGGGAGCCCGCCAAAACGGCGAGTTCACTCGGAGGCCATAGGGCCAATTGCGATTCCCTTAATCTTCCCCTCATCCACATGGAAAGAAATACCACGACCCGAGAAATCTACAACCATACCGATCCCCTTAAAAAGTTCGCAAGACCAGACAGAGAAACATCGCGTTGACTGTCCAGGTCGTCGAAGAACCTGAAATTATCAATTATCATTTTCTTATTGCAGACAACTACTGAGTTGAGGTGATGCCCACGAAACAATTGTATTGTATATCATGAAAGTGGTCATCCTTTTCCAAACAACAAATAAAATCTAATATGTACAGAAAATTACAGAAAATTTGGGTATTTTAGCAAGCATTTATTTACGAAAGTCTGTAATATTAACGCCAATTCTTTAAGTCTGCAACTAACATTTCTGCCTTGTTTTTGGATAGACCAAGTTTTTGTACCAATGCATTTAAATGCTTTTGCGACATTAATATTGGGCTCGCTACTGCTGCATATAGAATTTCATGACAAATATTTTTGCTCAAAATTATAACCCTCTAGCTCTTAAATTTACGGGTATTTTAGTCCCTTTTTAAAATGGGTTCAAAAAAAGTTCCTTTAATTGAAGAGTTAGAGGATTAAAATTTTTCACAAAAACTTTCCTCGCAGTGTTTTATGTTCGCAGAACATAATCTATGCCGATTCATTATAAATATTTGCCAAAGGAAAAAATTAAACCCCCCAAAAAACATAGGGTAAGACGTAAGATTTTAAAAAGCCAATAAACGTATATTTTTTGTTTGGTCCCTTATGACAGAATCAGTTGCCAGAACCTTGTTATTTTTTGAAAAAATTTGGCTATGTTATACTGTATTTTTGTTTTGTTTTACAGAGCAGGACAAAAAGGAGAACCCCAGTGCTCATATATAATCGATATCTAATAGAGTAATGCAAATTTTTCAGTATAAAGTCGCTATACAGAGATTTTTTTGTATTATAAATTCGCACAAGAAAAGTCAAAAGCTATAAAAAATTATATTGAGAAAGGACATGTGAATCATGTTCTAAATTTTAATATATTTTTTCCAAAATTTTCGAAAGTACCTCGTAGAATTGAAATTTTTAAGGCAATTTCTATTTATTAGGATATCTATTTAATGCATGTTCATTGAGTGGCAAAATTGATTACAAAATACTAAAATTCTAAGGATAAACTTAAGAAAAGAATAGTTAGCAGTGTTAGTCAAATGTCCTCGATCTTTTATCGACATAATTATACAAAAATTAAAGAAAATTTATGTAAATAATTTTTTTTTTTTATTTAACAGTATGAGTTTGTGGTTCATATTAGAAAACTTCACTAAAAACGGCCATAAAATGGGGTATCAAATGCAAGTTTTTAAAAAGAGATCTCTCAAAACACTACTTCTAAAAAAACTATTCTTGGATGATTCGAAATTAATGCTCAATATGTTAATAGAAAATATGCAATGTATGTAGAGGAGGTGGTTCTTCAAAAAATTAAAATTTGGTGAATAGTGTAATTAATATATTTAGTTTTGCTCCACTCTAATGACTATATATTCCTATTTTTAAGTTATATATAATTTTGTTCTATGGCGTTGTAAATTATGTTTCCTTTTCCTTCAACATCATCATCACCATCACTGTAGTAACAAACTTTTACCTATAATTGGAAATTTCTGGTTTTAACTATCAAAATTTTCAACATATGCTGCAGAGTTTTTTTAGACAAAATTGTATGTAATTTTGTTGTTTGAACAACTTATTTGTTTAATTTTCCAGATTTGTTTACCTTCTTGAAGTAATGTGTAAATTCATGTACTCAAGATAAAACAAGTGGGAGTATTTGATTTGCCAATACCGAATATTTTATAACCTCCAAATATATTTATGAAAAATAATAAAAACTTTCTAACTAAGAATACTCGCATCAAATACCATCTAATTTACTCGTATTGAATATTAACAAATAGTACATGAAAATTGTTTATGTTGTTTAAGTATCATTAAAAATTAAAAAATAAATATAATCAAAATATAAAATTTTGACTTCTCTCTAACAAAAATTCAAAACACCTACACTCAGAAAATTTCGGAAGTTACCACATGACATTTATTTGTGTAGTAATATGGTTTTTGTTATTTTAAAGGCTCTTGACTCGAACGTGAATTTATTTAATTTTTTCTAATGACCTCAAAATATATAACTTTCTATTGACGGATGATAAATGGGATTTTCAAAATTGTGCCAATCAAGGTTAAAATAGTACTTTTTCGACCACTATAGCAGCAACAATTTTTTTTTTTTATAAATTAACAAGAAAAAATGTTCATAAAAATTCATTGTGAATCCTATTTTGTTCCTGGAAATCGGATTCAATTTCATTTTAAATCGAAAATATTTTTTAGTCAATTTAGCTCATTTGATTCATTCAATCGATTTTTATTTTCCTCATTTTATTTACTTTTCAAATGAGAATTCTTACTTGAGTTATTCTTTTTTAAGAATTTTAAATATATGCATAATATTTTTTACTTCAAATTCTGAATATTTGGCAAAAAATTTTGTTTTTATATAATATTCCTTTTTTAAATCCAACTTTTCTCGAATTTTTGGAAATTACCAAAATTTGCCAGTGCCATCAATCTTCAATTGCGTTGAAAATTGTGCAATTGTGCCACAAATCCCACCATTGACATTCAACTATAAACAGCATTTTTTCCACGCTCATATAAAAACGGAATTCTCGGTTACATTACGACTCATTTACATCGAGTACTCAGCACTATGTGTTTCTCTTTAAGCAGGTTGAATCAGCTGATTCGTCACGTTACATTTAAGTTAAAGTAATTTGGGCTTTAGTGAAATTCTTTTCAATGATTTTGGTAGTTACTAAAAAAAAAAAAAAATACAAAAACTACTTCATTAAAGTAATATTTATTTTATGCAGTTGTTTTGAATTTTTTGAAAAATACTTTGTTTTTTAAGTGTGCGTGTACTTCGCTTAAATATTTCGCACCTAGAAATAATATTCCGCTTTTTTTGAAATTTCTAGTAAAAGAATATGAGAGGAACATTTTTCTCTTGTCTTTAGTCTTCGCCCGCTGGTTTAGCGGTGTCTTGCATAACGATCTTTTTTTTTATAAATTTCGTTTATTTGCAGATTTTATTTATGTAGATAAAAATAAAAATATATTTGTAGATTTTATTTATGTATTAGATAAGAATAAAAATATAGAAATATTATATAGGTAAAAATAAAACTATAATAATAAAACCAATGAAAACAAAGAAAGGTAATAAAACCAATCAAAACAAATAAATTAAATTTTCCGTTTGGTATCACAATTTCGTATTTTTTGTTTCGTTGCGAAAGTAAATGTTTCGTCAACCAAATATTTTACCATTCGTTTCCCTTTCTATTCCATTTCGTTCTACATTCCATTCCTTTTCATTCCCTTTTCCATTCCATTTCAATTGTTAAAAAATGTTTCAAGCAAAATTTCACCCATTCTATTCTATTTAGTTCCACATTCCATTCCTTTTCATTCTCTGCTCCATTCAATTCCACTAGTTTCCCGTTCAATTCCATTTCGTTCCATTGGCATATTTAAAAAGAAAGAAAATAATCACCTTTACTATATAAATTTTTCAAATTTACCATGACTTGGTTTATTTTTGGAGAATTCTGATTGGTTAATTTATTTTCAACCAATCAAAACGTTTGAAAATACAATTATTTTTGTGGGGTTTTCGTACACAAAACCGTATGATTAAGAATAAAGTGGACTTTAAATTTAAAATACTCTTTAATAATACGGCCCAATGTGTGTTTAAAACCCAAAAATAAAAATGTGTTAAAAAAAACTAATTCCACCCGTTCTAAGTATTCTATTTCGTTCCACATTCCATCCTTTGCATTATCTGTTTCATTGTAGCATTGCGTGTTCTCCGACCTAAATTGCTACGTCTTATTGGCGGCATCGAATATGAAAAAATTTATTCAGTTTGTTTATAAAATAAATATAAATTTATGACAATCGAATCTCAATTTATTTTTCGTCAACCAAATATGTTACCCTTCATTCCCCGTTCTATTCCATTTCGCAGCCTGTTCCATTACATTTCCACTATCTAGAGTTTCAATTCCACTCGTTCCTTCCCCGTTCAATTCCATTTCGTTCCACTTGTATGTTTAAAAAAAAGTCCACCCATTCTATTCCATTTCGTTCCCTGTTCCATTACATTTGTATTATCTAGAGTTTTAATTCAAAAGAAAAAAGTGGGCGTAATAAAAAAAAAGTGGGTGTACTTAAAAAAAAACAAACAGAAAAAGTGGGCGTCGACAAATTTTCTTCCTCGACAAACCAGATTCGGCCTATTACGAACATTTAAAAAAAATTATCCAAATCGGTCCAGCCGTTCTCCAGTGATGCGCTTACCAACGAAAAAAAAACAAAATAAAATATTAAAAAAAATAAAAAAAACAAAAAAAAATAAAAAAAAATAAAAAAAATTTTAAAAAATTAAAAAAAAAACAAAAAAAAATTTTAAAAATAAAAAAAAAATAAACAAAAATAAAAAAATTTCATAAAAAATTAAAAAATAAAAATAAAATAAAACAAAAAGTAAAAAAAAATGAGTAAAAAGGAATTTTAGATATATTGGAAAAAGTGGGCGTGCCGGGAAAAAAATTTTCACAAACATATCGGAGCACCAAATGAACATAGAGTGTGAACGAACATACGTTCTATACAGCCGGTGGTATTTCACTGATGCGATCACCAACATACACACAAAGACTTTTTATATATTAAGATAATAAAAATATTTATTTACGTGAATATTAAAAAATCGTGTATTTCTTTTCTTTCAGTTCCTTAATATTTACAATACTTTCTATCTGTGGAAAGAAGAGGAAGCAAAACAATAGTTCGTCACTCGGCGGCAGACATCTACAATAACATCAAAAGTGAATAATGAAAGTGATATTATGTGTAAAAGTATTTCTGAAATGTGAAATTTATTTGAGAATAAAATCAAGTTAAGTGCGGTTTAGTAAGTTTGCTTTTATTAAATTAATATTTGTTGTTAGTAATCCTAACAGCAAATTTAACTGACGAAAGCAGTTGCTTTTACAGTTTTATAATATCCCTACGGGAAATTTTAACAAACTGTCACCGAACTGGCCCCTTTATATGAAATAGACTTGTCACTTTTACATGGCGTTGTCATAGGAGGTGGCAATTGACCCCTTGTGACATGTCACAAGACAAATCGCAGGACAGGTCCCTGAACTTTGTTTTTTATGAGAGTTCAGTAACCTGTCCTAGGATTTGTCTTGTGACATGTCACAAGGGGTCAATTTCCACCTCCTATGACAACGCCATGTAAAAGTGACCAGTCTATTTCATATAAAGGGGCCAGTTCGGTGACAGTTTGTTAAAATTTCCCGTAGGGATTTTTTGTTTATGTTTTTTAACTTCATTTCTACATGTTTGAAAAGTTTTATAATAATTTGAATGCGTGTTGCTTTAAGTGCATTTATAGTAGTTTGTGCTGTTTTATATTTTCCAGTTGATCTTAGCAGTTATAAATAACTACATATTACAGTTGATTTAAAAGCAAAAGTAGTGTACACCTCCTCAATTGCAAATGGAGTTATTTTAAATATTTTTTGCGGTTAATTCTACCTATATAATTTCCTGAGTGTAGGTTTTGAATGTATAGACATATTTTTCATTTACCTGATTTTTATTTTTGGCCAAAAAACAACTATTCTGCCTTGCAATTTAAATTTAAAATATATGGTTGATTAAACATTTGTTTATTTTTCTTGGATGCATTTAACATGCTTTATAATATCCTTTTTTTGTTGTATAAGATAGTGTGTTTCACAATTAGTCACTTTTCGAAAAATGTGTTTTGGTCTAATTTATTAAAATGTTATCAGTATATTTAAAAATGGTTCCTGTAGTGCAAATCTGAACAACAATAAAATTTATGTTAAGAAAACAGCACTTATATTTGTAGGTAGATCGCGAACCACAAAGACTTAAGCCACATTAAAAAAAAAAAAATTTATAAGTTTCTACACATACTAACTACTTTTATTATGGAGCAAAACCCTTGCCCTGAGTATATTTTAATTTCTATATTTTTGCTACCACAAATGCAGCTTACAATGTTTTTTTTTTTTTATTGCAAACACATAACAAATAAAAAATTTATGTAGTCTGGAGTTTTTAGGGTAAGTTCATTGACCTCCACTGTTTCTGTTTCTTTTTTGTAGAATTTTTAAAAAATTAGAAAAATATTTGTGTTAGTAAGGGGTATAACCATTTGCATATTTTTTTTTTTCAAAATACATATTTTTTAAAGGAAGTAAATATGCTAAAATCCCAAACGTATTTAACAAATTGTGAATAATAATATTTATATTTTTTTTATTACTCACACTTCACGTATAACCAATATGCTTGCTGTATCAGTAGAAGCATTTTTAATTTAACACATGCTAACCCATTTTAGCCCACTTATTGTTCTACTGCATATTTTCACATCTTACATTACTTCTTCGCGGTACTTACTAAAAAGGTTTTCTAGCATTCGTTCGATTATACCGCAACTATTATAAATGCAATTTTGAACTACTACCAGTTTCAAATAAAATACAACCGAAAACTAAAAGTAGTTCAAATTTGGCATTTTCATCAATGAATTTAGAATGTGCATATCATAGGAAAGAAGCGATACTTATGTAAATTTATCAATTTTTCAGTAGAAAACTATGCTTGCGCATCATGTTGCTATGGGTTGTTGTATTTGCATTATTTAATTTTTTTGTTAGATAAAATAGTCATGCTTTTTGAAGTAGTTCTTACCCAGCAAAATTTTTATGAACTGGTTGCCTTTGAATCTGTTCTAGAATATGTGTTTTTACCACCGGTTCCGTGGAACAGGTTCTAGAACTGATTCCTCGAAGTCCAAATGGAAGGCCTCACTGTCGCAGAACCGGTTCTATAACTGGTTCTAGAACCGGTTCCATAACAATTCTAAATAACAAAATAGGAAATAAACTATGGATTTTATATATTTAGTTAGAATATTCTTCCACCTCAAGTCCAAATTCTAATATGATATTGTCATATTAGATTTTTATTTGTTGTTTCAAATAGGCGTTGATCATTTTCATGATAGCCAATACAATTGTTTCATAGACATCACTCTACTCTTCAGTTGTCCGCAATAAGAAAATGATAACTTTCTTACTCAAACCGAGACATTACATAAGGTACAAAAAATCAACGGGACGAGAATTTTGTACTTTCGTATATGAACTGTCTGATTTGGTAAAACCAGCTATAAATCAACTCCTTTTTGATGTCTATGAAACAATTTTATTGTCTATCATGAAAATTATCAACCCCTATTTGAAACAACAAATAAAAATCTAATATGACATTATCATATTAGAATTTGGACTTGAGGTGGAAGAATATTCTAACTAAATATATGAAAATATAGAAAGTCCGAAAAAACAATTTTGGCATTTTTTAATGCAAAAATTAAAACTATGCATTTTATATTATAAAAACCATTTTTCTTAAAAAGGCGAAAGCGAACAGAAAAAAGAAATTACCGGAGCTACTGCAAAACATACATGTCCTTGTAATTCATATACAAATTTTCCTTATATCTGTATGTATAACTGTTTGTTATTTGACCGTATTTCATAGAGCAATACTTTTTATAAACATTTGGTTTATATATTCTCACATTTTATCGTTATCTTCATTAAAATAAAATAATTTATTTTGCCTATAATTTGAATCATATTTTATTTTGTTTTATTTCTTTGTAGTATTTTATTGTTTTATGTATTAAAATAATCTTAAATTATCTTTCGCCGTTGTATTTTTTATATGCCTTAGATTAGTTGTTTTTTTAGTACAATTTTCTTTGCCGGTACTGTAACTAGGCAATCTGCGACATCTACATCTTGTATGTTCTGTCTGGTTGTTGTCCGTATTATAAATGTGTTTATCAGCACTATTTTGTCTAGCAGAATAAAGTAGTAAAACATTAGTTTAAAATTACTTTAATGCTAAAGAAATATAACTAAAACTTTACTTAAAAAATAATTTCAGCCAATAATTATTTTGAAAACTACCCAGTCAGAAATCGCCAGTGGTACAAAAAATCAAGCACAGGTATACCTCTGGCAACACTGATTTGGGTTGCTCTGCCAGCGTTTGCAAAAACGTTTTGCCAGTACAAAAATTTCGGGGCTTTATAAAAAAAGCCACTAGCAAAGAATGTGTTGCCAAGGTTTGCAACCTGTGGTTATCCAGTGCTACCTAGTCTGAAATTGCCAGCGGTACAAAAATCAATTCACTGGCAGAGCAATGATTTTATAAAAATGCTCACGCTTCATTAAAAAAGGTTTGTAGTCAGAAGATTCTGAATTCAAATCCGATTGGAAGCAAAATTTTTTTTTTTATTTTTTTTAATTTAAAAATTTTTTTGTTTTATAAAATCAATTTTTTTGTTTGTAAAAAAAGCTCCTTTAAGAACAACTTTTTTTTACTCTCCCAACGCTGGAATATTATTTAGTTCAAAAAACCTGTTTGCCAGTACTAGCATTTTAGCACAGCCAACTGTTACCGCTCATTTATGTGTTTAGCCATCAAGTATTATATGTCTCCTTAGCTCAGTGGATAGATCAATCGTCAAAAAAAAAAATACATATGAACTTTTTTTAAATTTTATTTTGGAAAATATATTCCCAGACCACCTATTTATTGGGTTTGCCAACGTTCAAAAATTTTGTTCCTCCAGTACTTTTCCGGGGCGGTCGAACCAAAACGCACGATGTTAATTGTAAATAAAACAAAAAGTTTTTAGAGAATTATCTTAATATTTTTTTTATTATGATAGTAGGATTTACAACAATTATGTGTAAAAGAAAATATCGGCCAAATGCTTGCCACGGTTTCGGTCCATATTTTCAATGACTCTGAGATATAATTGAAGTTCAATATCGTTAATGTGCCGAATTATCTCATCCTTTAGCTCTTGAATTTTTCTTGGCTTATTGACGTACACTTTTTATTTTAAACATCCCCAAATAAAAACGTTCAACGGCCACAAATCACATGATCGTGGCGGCCAATTAACATCGCTAATGAAATAACACCGCCATTGAATTTCTCGCGCAAAGGGGCCATTATTTCATCGGATGTGTGGTAAGTGGCACCATCCTGTTGGAAGCATATATCGCCCAGGTCCATATCCTCAATTTCTGGCCACATGAAGTCCGTTATCATCTCGCGATAGCGAACACAGACGACGAGTCGAAGTTGACGGCTCTTCTATCGCGAATAACAGCAATGTTTTCCGCTGAACGAACTGGGCGAGCATGAACAGGTGTTTTCACATTTCCTACAGACCCGGTTTGCTGAAATTTTCGTAAAAGTCTCCCGATTGTAGATACATTTGGTCGATTATGCTGACCAAAGAAATCACGAAATGCAAAAAAATGCATTTTGATTTGAACGCCCATTTTCGTAAAAGGCTTCAACAATCTTAACGCGCTGCTCAATTGTGTACCTCTCCATCGTTGAACTTGTCAAACACTGAAACAAATAACTGTCAAATAAAGTTTGGCCAAAAACTTGACGTTAAGGTGTGACTCATAATTAACATCGCGCATTATTGGCGGACGACCATTTGCTTTTAAAAAATTTATATGTTTCAAAATTTAAAAATATTGAATTTAAACAATATAATTATAAAAAAAAAAAAAATTAAAAAAAAAAATTTTTTAAAAAATAAAAAAAAAATATTGGTTTCACATGGAATCGAACCCGCGATCATCTAACTGGAAATAAACTGTATAAAATATTACTTTTCAAGACCAATTTTTGAAGGAATACTAAAGAGAGTTTTGTGATGTTGTTCAGCATTATTTCTAAAAATATTTGTCTGTACAAATGTGCTTACAAATATGTTGGAAAGAAATAAAAAAAGTGATTTTTTAAAGCTGATCAGAATTACTTCTAAAGAAGAAGTAAAAATAGAACTACCGAAGCTTTTGAAGCAATGAAAGAAGTGGTATCTATAGCATGACTTCCAATTTTTTTTGCTGGGTATATAAGAAATTTCTATGTTTTTAGCAAACCGCTCAAATAAATATATTTTTCTCTATATTTTTTGATATACTCACTTTTCTACCCATGTAATAAAAATCAGATACCTTTTTGGAATATGTCCGAATTAATATAATGGTGTAGGGTATCCCTTAGCCGCGCTTTACCTACTATAATTTTTTTCTAAAGTTTTGCAGTACATTAGAGCGTACCACCTTACAGGCAAAAAAAAAAAGAAAAAAATTCGCCGTACACCCGTACATTATTTTTGCAAGGCGGTTTCAAAAAAAAATTTTTATTTTTGCCGAACGTAGGGGTCGCCATTTTACGTTTTTTGTTATATCTTAGGCATTTACAGTCGGATCTTATATGATGATACATCGATGTTTTTCTCTCGAGGAGACCAGTGTTTTGCTCTAAGGCCCATTGAACTCAAGTATCCCGTTCTAGTAGTTACCCACCAGATCTCAGTTAATACCACCCTAATGTCAGAAAATTAAAGCTCGTAAAAAATCATTAAACTTTTGCTAAGGAAGTTTTTCGATAAACCCAGTAGAAATGTTTTTAATATATTGGATACCAATCGGAGGGGGTCGCCTTTTCAAATTTTTTTTTCTTTGGATTTTTTCTTTATAGCAAAACACTGGCCTCCTCGAGGTAAAAAAATCGATATATTACACTTTAGAATCTGACTTTAAATGCCGAAGCCATAACGAAAAATTGAAAAAGGCGACCCCTACGCTAGGCAAAAAAATTTTTTTTTTGAAATTGCCTTCCAAAATTGCTTCATTTTGGAGGGTGTACGGCGAACTTTTCTTTTGAGGTACGGTCTACAGTACATATTTATTTTGTCATGAGTTCGAAATTTTTTATATCAAGTTTCTTGAAATAACAAAACCCATCCCTCGTATAACGGGGTTTCTTAATGCGATTTATAAACATACAAAATGGGCGGTTTCTCCTATATTTCAGTTTTGTTTATTTTTCACTATGCCTAAAAAAAATTCACAATTTTGAAGAAGATACAACGAATCTTGTACAATGAGCGTTATAAAAGGAATAGGTGTATATTGTTTATTGTTTTGCGTTACAAAGAAATTAACAATTATTTTCAAGCAAACTGCTGTTTTCTATCTAAGTAATATTATGTCCTATTTATTTGTAATTTTGTTATATATTGTTTCCCTTCAAGTTCATTTAGATGGCGTCGTCATGCTGTCAGTACCACATTAAGATCTGTATACTTAGATAACACAATACTTGACCAACATGACTTAGGAAAGTAAATATTAAATGTCTTAAGACATTTAATAAGAAAAAAAGTTAAATTGAAATAGACATGAAAACAACAAACATTATTAAAGAAATAAATAATATTTTTTTTTTGTTTTTTTAATTTGCATAAAATTAGCTATTTAACAAACAAAACAATTTAGTTTTAGGACTGAAGAATAAACTTTTAAATAACAATAAACAAAAGTAAGAACAAATATTTGTTACTTATACGAATTTTTCCATATATTAAGCAAACTTTTAAGTTTGAAATACATTAGGCTAAGTAACAATTGATGAGAACGGTTTTTTTAAGTACTTTGAAAATTTTTAGGAAAGACTAAAGGTATATATTCAAACTTTTTTTAAATATAGTCGCAGAAAAAATATATAGAAAAATTTCTAAATGGATCACTTCTTTCATTATATGAGACAGAATTTCTCATTTCGGAATGTTTTTTTAACAACATCCAATGCTGAAATATATGTATCCTACTCAATAGTTCTTTTTCATTAGTGATAAGAAGTTAATACTTTGTATGGAGTTTCGAGGATACGTAACGTTGCTGCAAAAAGAGGATTGCAGTTCCAAATTGTGGCACTAATTTTTTTATACTATTATTTGCTTTTTGTTGTTGTTACTATAAAGCTTTTTTTCAACAATTTTGTCCATTTAATTAATTTTTGTAACTTTGAATTTTTTTTATTTTTTAATTAACTTATATGGAGTTTTATGACAATATCACACATTTTAAAGGCAAATGTTATTTATAAAATATTTCTCCTTAAAATACCAAAAAATTAAATAATTTGGCATGTATTTACAAAAATCTTTTAAATTTTATAATAGTTTAGTAAAACAAATTAACATGCAAATCGAATACAAAAATCCTGCAATTAGCCTTTAATAAAACAAAAAGCTTTTTGTGAAAAACCATTTTAATATTTTGTTTGTATTTAATAAAATTTTAATTTAAAAGAAATCAATTTTGATTAAATTCCAACTAAATATATTTATTATTACACCAATGGCAAAAAGTCTGTAAAATTCATATATAACTACTAAAAATTTGTTAAAAATGACATTGCAGACAAAACTACTGCAATCAGCAGATTACACTGTACAACACAATCAAATATTTTTCCAAAATAACAAGATTCTGGTAACTAATTCTGGGATAGAGGACCAAAAAAATATATGTGTTGGTGTTTTAAAAGTTTACGTTCCATTTGTTATGTTCAGCGGACTTATGTAAAACACTAGGTGAATTTTTTTTTTGATTATTTCAACCCTCTTACTCTTCAACTAAAGCAGCTTTTTTGGTACCTTTTTAAAACCGGATAAAAAAGACGCATAAGTTGAAGAGTTAGAGGGTTAAAATGTTCCGCAAAAATATTTGTCATAAAATTGTGCTGTTAGCCTCTGAAAACATCAAAGTTTTAAATTTAACATTAGTGGCAGAAGTAATACAAAATTTAAAATGCGTTTAAGGGTTAACTTAGTACTTATTCAGAATTGGCCCTCAAATGTCCCACAAACCTAGATTTTAGGGGTTAGTTTGTATGAGAAAAGTGCTTCATATAAAATTTCAATATGAGTTACCTTACAAAAGAAAGCTATACATTAGGGGTATAACATTTTTTGTGGTGCAAACTCCAAAGGCAAAACCTAATAGATAGTATTGTCCTGATAATAAAAATAGTTTTTTTTTTTAATAAAAAAAGGGAGGTCAGAAATCGATTTCTAAAATGCTTCAAATTTTTGTTAAATTTTTTTTTTTTTATATTTTATTAACTAAGTAAAAATTGTGGGAAATTATTTTCGCTGATATCACTGTGAGACAAATGGTAGGGGTCAGTGATCGGGAAGGGTTCAAGCTACCGGGGAAAGTTATATCTGTAAAAAAGAAGTTATACGTGTCCCGGCGTTTCGCTGGGTCACCCCTAGGAATCGAGATATATCGATTTGACCTTTGGTGGTCTTTTTTTTTGACATAACTCGAGAACCACTAGTCCGATTTTGCTCAAACAATTTGAAAAAAATTAAAAATTACAATTCCTTTAATCTGTTCATATAACGTTTTTCTATATACTCAACAGTTTTGCCGGTAAAAATAAATGAACATAAAAGAACTCTCCTATTGTGAACACCTTTTGTATAGAAAAGTCCCCAAAATATACTTTTTTTTACAGAAAATCCTTGGATTCTGAGAACTTTTACCGATAGCAAAACCATCAGCTTCTAGGGAAGTTTTCAATAGAAAATCCTACATATTTTGAAGGAGATTTCTCAAAGGGAAACCCTCAGATGCTTAGTAATGTGTCTTGTAAAAAACTTCCGATACCGAAAACTTTTTTATAAAACAAAACCCTCGCAATAATATGACTTTCTTTCTAAGAAATACCTTCATATTCTGAAGATTCTAAAGTCTTATAGCAAAGCCTTTTTCCTACAGGAAAATTCTGAGATTCTGATAACCATATACTATAGAAAAATCCTAAGGTTTTAGGGATATTTTCCTAGATATTTTCAAGATTTTTATTATTTTTTCCTATAGACACATCCTCCGACTCAGAAACTTAAAAATCCTCTGATTCGTAGATCTATTTCCTATAGAAAATACTTCGGATTTGAGGACTTTTTCCTAAAGAGGGTCTATCTATGAACAAATTCTTCCAAAACTGGGGGTATAGCTGTAGGAAAATGTCTTTAAATTTGGAGGGTTTTTAACAAAAGTACTTATTATCTGAGGATTTTTAAGTTGAAAGAATTTCTCAAAATGTTAAGGTTATCATGATTATAAGAATTTTTACCTAAAAAATACTCTTAGATTCTGAGCTGTTTTTTGTAGAGAAAAATTTTTATATCCGAAGGAACTTTCCTTCAGAGAAAACCCTCAGCTTCTGAGGACATTTTTCGTTAGAGTCCGAGGGTTTTTCCTTATGAGTTTTTCTAGAGCAATAGTCCTTAGAACCTAGAGTTTTTTTCTGCACAAAAAACATATAAAAACCTTAGAATTTTGCTGTAGAAAAATGTCCTTAAAGTATGGATGCTTTTCCAAAGGCACGAGTCCTCAGATTATGAGAATTTTCTATAGGAAAATGTACTCTGATTTTCCAGTTAACTAAAAGCTAACACAAATATAACTATAATTTTGTAACTATATAAGTTTTATTTTTCTGCTCTTACCTTATTAGTATTTAAAAATAAAAATTTGCTAAATTATGCTGTTTTTTCTGCAAAGCTATTTTTAATTAATTTTTAGTATCTTTTTCTGCTATATTTACAGCTTCATTTCTATGAGTGTATTATAATTTTGTTATAAAAAATAACACTGTTTTAAGAATAATTTGATATATTTTTCCAATTTGCTGTATATATTAAAAGTTGCCTCCTACACATTTTCCTTAAATTATTGTAATTTGATTTTTATTTTTTATTTAAACGAATTTGTTTATTTATTAAATTTGTTATTATTTTTTTAATTTACATTATTACATCAATTTTATTGGTGGCTTATGCAACGAAATATGATATTGTTCAAATAATCATCTTTCTTTATATTCACATCTGTATGAAATATTTGCTTATTTATATAAGATTTTTTATATCTCCCGAAATTAGATTACGCATATGGTAATCACTTATATATTGACAGTTGTATAAAGCCCTGACTGTAAGATATAAAGATGTATACGTGGTTTATTATTTTGCATACAAAATCTTATGTTTTTTTTATTTTAAGTTGTTTGAATATAATTAAAAAATTTCGGATTTGATTTGTTAATTTCACTTTCGGACACTTTTTCTTAAAATGTTCCAACAGTTTAAACCCTCTTAATCCCTGAAAAAGCCAAAAATCTTAGACATTTTATCCTTAGAATTTTTTCTCTATAAATTATTCGAATTTCATGAAGATCAAATATTATCACCTGAGATACTTTCTATATAAGGTAATCAATTTGGATTTTTTTTTATTAGCTTTGATTTGTGCTAGATAAATCTGTTTGGAAAAATTGGAGTTACTCACCCCAACTATTTATAGAAATAGAGAAGTCATATAGAATGATAGGTGCTATGTTTAAATTTTATAAATTTGCCAAACGGTGTTTACCTGAAAGAAGAAAAAACAAATGTTTGATTAAATATATTTTCTAACTAATGAGATGGTGGGATTGCATTCACCGATATATTTGTAAATGACAGCACAAATTCGTAGTATTGCATTTTATTACTAAAAGCAAAGAGTATTTCTGTAATTCTACAAATTTATAACACGAGTAATTGAGTGTATATTAGACCGTACCTCAAAAATTTTTTTTGAAAACTCCTTGGAAAAATACTTCATATTGGAGGGTGTACGGCGCACTTTTTTTTGCCTGTAAGTTGGTACGCTCTAGTGTATATATAAGTCATATATAAAACACATTTATTATAAAGCCACAAAGTGTTGTTCAATGCATTAGGAATGTACACTCCCAACAGTACGTCCGATATTTAATGCTAATGCTACCTATTTTCAGTCAATAAGATTTATTAAAACTGTCAATATAACTTAAATAGGTTTATTTTAATGAAAATATTTTGCAGATTTGCATTTTATTTTTGATTTTTATTTTCGGCATCAAATTTCTAATCAATTAAGCAATTATATTTTTGTACAGATAATTTTGCATACTTAATCAGTTTATTCTTAAAAATGTCATTATAAATAATTAGTAATAATAATAATTTTTGTTCCCCACTTTTTTCTACAACTACCCATTTTTGTATTTTAATGTAATTATTGAAATATACATAATTTTCATGCCAGCGGTGGATTCTATATTATATTTATTTATACACATAACTCTTGTTTTACACGACAAATTTAAAAAATATAAAATTTATAAACATATAAATATATTAAACACAAACATCTTATTATAAAAGTAGATAATTACAAGCCTTAAAGAACACTAATATTATATCGAGGTTTTGGTGTAATGTATTTATATAATTCTATTTTTTATGTATATGAGGCTTTCCATACCAATTTTCCAGCTAAGAAAATATATCGGATTAATATCAAACATACAGTATTTACAAATAAAAATTTATACGAAAAAAAAATTTAAATTTTTAACACTGCTTAGATAACGTAAGTCTGTCTATTATGCAACTTTTAAATTTTTTGCGTTGGTGTTTTATTTTTAAAAGATTTTTAAAGACCCTTGCTGGTAGGAGTCCAAACGGGACACTGCGCAATTGGCCGAATGGCTGTACGTTGGGGTTATGCCCAGGCGGACTACTGCAGGGGCTGTGGGGACGAGGAGGAGGAGGAGGAGGAGGAGGAGGAGGAGGAGGAGACAGTGCATCATCTGCTTTGCGAATGTCCGGGACTGAAGGAGCGGCGACTCAGATATCTGGGATGCAGGTTCTTCGACGACCTGGACAGTCTACGCGATGTTTCCCTGTCTGGTCTTGCGAATTTTTTGAGGGGATGGGGATGGTTTTAGATTTCTTCGGGTCGTGGTACTTCTCTCCATGTGGATGAGGAGGGTTTAAGGGAATCGCAATGGGCCTTATGGCCTCCGAGTGAACTCGCCGTTCTGTCGGGCTCCCATTCAACCTAACCTAACCTAAAGACCCTTACAACTTTTTATTCTACACCCCAGTGTAGAAAATCATTACCAGATATGTGGTTATGTAACTACCCAGGTAGAAATTGCCGACGTTACAACAAAAGTTGTACTGGGAGAGCACTGTTTTTACGAAATGCCGGTACTACTTAAAACGTGCTTTGCCAGTACTGTTTTCTGAAAATTAACGAGCTTTTTTTAATTTATTAAAATTAACAATTTTATAAATTTTACGTATTTTTACATCTATTACGCAATTATTTATGTAAGAGAGACATCGCCATTCTTTCCTTGTGAAGTTTCGAAAGAATACATTTGAAGAAATTCCATCAAGTCTCAAGACATTGCCAAAAAAAAAATAAAAATAAAAAAAATCAGTGATGTACACTAAGAGGACAGTAAAGTTCTAGCAAACTACTAAATTTGTTTTTAAATGTACTGGAATAATACCAAAAAAATAAAATCTCAAGCCTGCGCCAACGTTGGGAAATAACTACGGCCAAGCGTTTATTGGTGTTATCATTCCGACAACATGGCAGTACAGTGAAAGTTAAAAATCCGACGCATTGCTAGTACATGTACTACCGCCTCCAATACCGGGCCAACATTGTGCCGTTTGTATTTTTCTACCTGGGTACATACTTGGTAATGGTAACTAGTTACTTTTGTCATTACATTTCTTATTACCTTTATATGGCGATGTCGCGAAAATAATGAGTTATGGTGACAAACCAGCATACGAAAAATCAAAAAATATATCGTTACCTATGTGCTTACCAGTACTGACAAAAATAATGAGTCTAAAAATAGATTTTCAAAAACATAAATTATATAAAAAAAATATTTTTTATTGAATTTTTTTTTTTTTTTAATAAAATTTGCTGGTGCGGGAATCGAACCTGGGTCTACAGATTGCCAGTCAATAGCTCTACCATCTGAGCTATATCGACATGTAATATTTAATAGATAAAAACACAATTGACCTGTTGCACACAAGTAGCTTACTCGCCAACATACAAAAAATCAAAAAATATGTGGTTACTTATATCCTTACCAGTGTTTAAAAAATATTGAGTCTAAAAATAGATTTCAAAAAATTTTCAAAAAAATCTAGAAAATTATTTTCTATTTGAAATAATGATAAAAATAAGTCATTATCAGTAACTCATTATTATATGTTTTAAAATAATACAGAAGGTAAGTGGGTGTCATTACTGGTAGTCCAAAAAATAATGATGTGTCATTACCGTTTCTACACTGGGACGCTATGTGAATAGAGTATATGCAGTTTGGGCTGATGTTTGTAGCATAAGAAAATATTGGAACTACTCAGAATCACTTTTTAGTCTACCGACACACTCAGAATCCCTCTTTGAATCGTTTAAGCCATGTATGTTTAGATATTTTGATGAAATTTGGTACACCGACTTTGATTTCGGTTAAAAGCATTACGTGTTTGGAGACAGTGGCCATTAGATCATACCACAAAAAAAGTTCGCTATACACATTCGAATCGAAATTATTTCTAAATTATTTTCGCCAGGTTTCAAAAAAAATTTTTTTCCCGAACATATGGTTCGCTTTTTTAAATTTTTCGTTATATCTTTGGCATTAAAATATTATATATCAATGTCTTGTCTCGAGAGGTCCAATTTTCTTCCCTAAGGGCCATTGACATCAAGTATCCCGTTGTAGTATTTACCCACCAGATATCAGTTCCTACAACCCTAATATGCAACACTAATTTCAAAAAGTTAAAGCTCACAAAAAGTCAATAAACTTTTGCTAAGGAAGTTTTTCGATATTTCCAGCAGAAAAAAATTTTTTTTTTTTTGTTGCCGAATGTAGGGGCCGCCTTTTTAAATTTTTTTTTTCATTGGATTTTTTACTTTATGGTAAAAAACTAGTCTCCTACAGCCGACGAGTTGTCGAAAAATTATAATATAGAGACAATCTGACAATAAAATATAAACAATAAAACAATTTAATGGAAAATCAGTGATGAAGCCTGTCCATAGAAAAAGGCAGAAACTAGATCTTGTCTGATTTGGAAACAAATGTGTTTATACTTTTAAAAGGAAAATATTTAATCTACTTCTTTACCTCAAACCTACTAAACTTTAGTTTATTTGATTGTTTTATTTCAGATTCGCAGCCTATTCTTCCTCTCACCTTCGTTTGAATTTCTAAAGATATATTGTGATATGTGTAATGAAACTATACCTGTCTAGTTTTTAAAATCAAGAATTAAACGCTTCTACAAGATGCCACTTTTTCATTTCCATTCAGTATAAGGACTGTTACTCATTTGTAACCTGAACAATACTTAGCATGTCCTTAAGGTTATTACTTGAAATAAACTTTATTTAAGGTAGTTTTCTAACAACCAAACAACGTCGGCTTGTTACTTTAGCTAAGTTTACTTCTAAGGACTTATACACATAGACGAAATAATGTGCCGACCTAAGTATATGAGTTTTGGTAATTTTTTGTCCGGTAATTACAATTCATAAATACGTGACAACCATATGCGTGCATAACAACAGCTGAAGTTCGACAACAGACAACATTTTTCCAATTTTCAGTTGACACATTTTAATTTTTTCTCAGTGTGTACAGCCATACAACTTTTATTATATTTTTAGCAGCGAGTTGTTAACAGATACAAAAACGTGACTTTTGCTTTTTATTCTAATTAAAAGCTAAAAAAGGTCAAATTGTAGTAACAAACTTATTTAAGCAGAAGCCAAGGCAATTCACAAAACTTTAAGTAAATCCTTGAGCAGTAACTAATTGCATATTGTTTTATTTTAAATATACAGTTGTATAAAATAGATTGTTACACCTATTCCAGGAAATAGGTGAAACTGCTAAAAATGTAAGAATAGAAAACATTAACCTTAATTAATGGGACAAATCAAGTAATTGAATCGAGAAATGGATATGTTTCTTTGCTATATATTATTGCAAATATTAAGCCGTTTCAAAAGTTCTTTGTAACCCAGGTATTTAAAATTTATATCCTAGGAGAAGGCATATTGAGTAGGTGCTGATGTTTGAAGCAGCCACAAATATTGGATCTAGACCTACCTTTTAGTAGGCGCATCAACAGAGAATTATTTATTGATAAGATTTAGCGATATTTGTCTATCTGCCTATCCTTCCGCCTGTCTGTCCATGTAACTTTTGCAATGCTATTTTGATGAAATTTGCCAAGTTGACTTACACCAGAAACGTGAATGAAGCCTGTTTATATTGTTCCATGTTTTAACCTAGTGCCTAATATATTTGCGCACGACATCATGTTGGAGGCTTTTTCCAGTTTTCTTGTAAGTTTTATCCCTCTGTAGTGATTCCCTCTTAGTGATGTGTTCAATTAAGGAGAAATCTAAATGCCAAATTTCCAGATCCTGACTACTGGGGTTTTCGCTGTATTGGAAAGGGGACTTTTTCTCATTTCAGCCCCAATTTTTCAAAGCTCGCTGCTTATATTCTACTAACAAGGAATATACGCCAAGTGGTACAAGTCAATGAAATTCTGATATGTGATAGAGAATAACAATCTTAAGTCGACATATGTTTTTATGTGCAACCGCGAAGGTTTAGAGGCAAAAATAACCCAGTTTTTCGTTTTTCCCATTTTCGGTTCCATATTTTTAAAGATTTGGAAAACTCTGACTACTCAACATAATCAATATGCGTATCAAACTTTTTCTTTTTAAGAGTAAATTCCGGTTATGTAAAAATAATTTTGAATTTCATAAATCCAGACATGTCGCTATACAAAAAAAATATGAAAAATTAAGTTTTTCCCAAATATCTTTTTTGGTAGTTATACAATATCGTGTCTTTCTATATTGCCTAATTCAGTTTTCAATAACCCTTCCCCTTGTAATCCGCTTTTCAAATTTTATGGCCGATGCGGCAATTCCTCCCGATATCTGCTTATCCTAATTTTTTGGCGAACGTAGTTTTGCACTCAAATAAATATTTTCAGAGAGTAGCCCGGTCAATAACTCAAAATTTTGATTTCCTCCATAAAGCTTGGAATACCCTAATAAATATATGTGGTTTTCCAAAACAACGGTATAGTTAAATATTAAAAAAAAAAATTGTTTCAATGTCAAACTTAGAGTACTAATATGATGTAATTTTTAAATGTTTTCAATTATTTGTTCTACATACAATTATTAAGGACATCATGGCGTATGATGAATATTTTATTCATTATATCGATTATACGTCTGATGCTCAAATTGATTGTAGAATAGTCCCAGTATAGAAACAGTAATGACATATCGTTATTTTTTGGACTACCAGTAATAACACCGACTTACTATCTGCATTATTTTAAAACATATAATAATGAGTTACTAATATATACTTACTTTTTCATTATTTCAAAATAAAAAATAATGTATTACTAATAATGACTTATTTTTATCATTATTTCAAATATAAAGCAATTTTCGAGATTTTTTTGAAAATTTTTTAAAATCTATTTTTAGACTCAATATTTTTCAACACTGGTAAGGATACATCCCAGCAAAAAAATGTTTGTATTTTGGAAGCAGTAAAACTACGAAGCTCTTAAAAACGCGCTACAAATTCTGCTTTACAGAGTTGCGCTACTTTATGCGTATACCATACACAAAACATTTTGCAATTTGATTGTATACCCTTCAAAACTGCTCTAAACGAAGCAAATCGTAAGCAAGTTATTTAAAAAAATTTAGTGCTACGCTATTCCCTTACGACGAAGCCGGTTGTAAGGGAGTAAAATAAAATCTAAGTTATCCAAAGTATAATGCGCACGAAATCTGAATAATTTCAATCGTGTTTTACTCTTCTTTAGTAAGATTGCATTACTAGAGTTTAATGTAGAGACGCCACATAAACATGAGTCAGTCTGCATTTTGAAATCGGCAAATAAATGCATTTATTTTCATAAGAAGTCGCGTTTAAATGCGTTCAATTAAAATCATGAATTTGCTCATTTTTTCAGCAGTAAATAAAGCACTTTTTCTTACAAAAAAAAGTATATAAATTTTTTTGCGGTTAAATACACTTACTAAAAACATGAATTTACTGCAATTTTTCAGCAGCGAATAATGCGCTATTTCTCACAAAAGAACGTGCTTCCAAGCGGGCCCTTTGTATGGAAAAATCATGTCTTCCGTAAGCAGCTTTGTAAGGGATTAATTTTATTTATTCCCTTACAAAGCTGCATCCAGCGAAGCAGGTTTTTTGCTGGGATGTAACCACATATTTTTTGATTTTTTGTATGTTGGCGAGTAAGTTGACTTGTGTGCAGTAGGTCAATTTTATTTTTATTTAATTAAAAATTTTTACATTAAAAAAAATTTTACATTAAAAAAATATTTTTTTTTATAAAATCCATTTTTTTGAAAATCTATTTTTAGAATCATTATTTTAGTCAATACTGGTAAGCACATAGGTAATGACATATTTTTTGATTTTTCGCATCCTGGTTTGTAACTCATTACACTATGCGACAGTCAAAATTGGGATGGGATGAAACCAACGGGAAATATTATATCGGTCAAAAACAAGTTATACGTGTCCCGGCGTTTCGCTGGGTCACCCCTAGGAATCGAGATATACCTTTTTTTTTGACATAAATCGAGAACCAGTAGTCCGATTTTGCTCAAACGATTTTAAAAAAATTAAAAATTACAATTCCTTTAATCTGTTCATATAACGTTTTTCTATATACTCAACAGTTTTGCCGGTAAAAATAAATGTTTGTTACCGCTACCATAAAAATCAATAACCTTTTGTTTATTACTTTTTTTTAATATTTTAGGCAAAAAATATTTTTTTCTTCATACATTTATTTTTACCGGCAAAACTGTTGAGTATATAGAAAAACGTTATATGAACAGATTAAAGGAATTGTAATTTTTAATTTTTTTTTTTAATTTTTTTGAGCAAAATAGGACTAGTGGTTCTCGAGTTATGTCAAAAAAAAAAGACCACCAAAGGTCAAATCGATATATCTCGATTCCTAGGGGTGACCCAGCGAAATGCCGGGACACGTATAACTTCTTTTTTACCGATATAACTTTCCCCCGTAGTTTGAACCCTTCCCGATCACTGACCCCTACCATTTGTCTCACAGTGTTATTTTTCGCGACATAGCCATATAAACGTAATAAGAAATCTAATAATAAAAGTAACTAGTTACCATTACCAAGTATGTTGTTACATAACCACATATCTGGTAATGCTTTTCTACACTGGGGTATTTATCAGAGCACCCATATGTGCAAAATTATTATTTTTGCAGCTCCCCGAACATTTTCGGGTAGGTTCAGAGTAAAAAATAAATCTGTGCAAAAATTAGGTTTCTGCGTTGTAGACCGTTTATATTTACGTCCTCAAATTTACCTTAGAAACGGTTCGTGGATTTATCCATCTATAACTCTTAAACTAGAAGCTTCTGGTGATCAAGTTACATGACTGTAGTTTACACAATGAAAAGGCACTATGAAAAGGCACTCTCCTTATAAGAGGGTTAATCTTATGACTGTTAGTGGTATTTTAAGCGGTAAACGCCAAAAATTTGTATCAAAACTGAATTTTGAATGTCTCTCATTTCATTTTGGAGATATGTAAATACGTAAACTCTTCATCATATAATAGGAAATTTTGTATAGATTGGAAGTAAAATAAGGGTTTTTTTTAAATACTTTTTCCGTTCCACGACAGAAAGGCCAAAGCTGATTCTGAGGTATAGATAATAAGTTGAAAAGTTAGAGGGTTAAAATATTCCACAGAAATGTTCGTCGTAGTGTTTTACATAAATTTACTGAACACATCCTGTACCCAAAATGGAAGATTAACATGGTTTTCTCCTAAAGCCCAGGTTTGTGTGACATTTGAGCGCTAATTCTGAATAAGTAAGAAATTAACCCTTAAACACACTTTTGGGTTTTGACTTGTTTCAAAGATTTATAGCAGAATTGCAAGGCAATTATTTTTGTGAAAAATTTTAATCCTCTAACTCTCTGATAACTTGGTATTTTGCAAAAAATTAGAATTTGTTGTACAGTATTTCTGAAAATTTTTACAGGACGGGACAAAAGGAAAAAATTTCATTCTTAGGGGCCAAATCCAGCTATGGCTAAAAATCCGAAATTTAAAGTATGTGTTCCTTGCAGTAAGGAATAATTAACCGATGCTGTACTTTTTGGAATCCCGCCAAAATGGTTTTTGATAGAAATAGTAATTATACCCTACACCACTATGTGGTCATTATACCCTACACCACTATGTGGTCAGGATATTATAAGTTTATGCTGATGTTTGTAACACCAAAATATATTGGTCCTAGACCCACCTTATAGGATACCGATCGGCTCAGAATTTTTTTTATTTCGATTTACCGATGTCCGTCTGTCCGTCCGTCCGTATGTCTGTCTGTCCATGCATTCTTGTGCGCACTCTACAGGTCGCAAATATTAAGATATTTTGATGAGACTTGATACACCAACTTATGTACGCCCAACGACGAAGCCTATTGATTTTGGTGAACATCGGTCCATGTTTAGACCTAGGGGTCCCCCCAAAATTGGCTTGGTTACAAACTGCAGATCGCAAATATTAAGATATTTTAATGAAATTTGGTGCGCTGACTCACATTATAGAAAGTTTTGATGCAAGCCCCATTTTAACCCATTTTAATTTCGGATCCAACATTAGTGCGGAATATTGTCTAATTAACTAACAAAAACCACTTTTTGGAATTTCTAATTATACGCTGAAAAAATTAAGCTAAGAGAAAGAAATTGCCCACTTAATTAGTATTTACAATGACGAAGTACTCACCTCTGCAGACTGGAGTGGATTAAAATAGAAACGGCATGATACAAACCATATAAAAATGCGTTAAAATGGCAGAAAAACCACTTTGCAGATTGGAGTTCTCCAGCATTCTGAATCCGGCATTAATCATTCAGCCCAATTCGTTGCAATAAGGAACTTGAAATTTGGGATCTGGGCTGCTAATCTATATACAGAAAATTTTGCATGACGAGTTTTAATAAAATTTTTCAGTAAACTAATAAAGTTTTCCTCACAGGGAAAATGAAAAATTTCTTAAATTTGACGAAAAAGCTTCATATATTTTATGAATCTGGTTTTAGTGAAGCTTCTTCATTGAGTGGATGAATCTTTTGAAAAATAAAATGAAATTTTTCACAAATTTTTATGAAAAATTTCATCAACTCAAAAGTTAAAGAAAAGTTTCAATGCAAGAGTTCCACTGCAACTTCGTTAGTTTTACATTAAAATTTATTAATATTTTCACAAATTTTTCACACTTTTTTGTATAGCGACATGTCTGAAATTTAAAATTTTTTTTTAAATAAACGAAATGTACTCTCAAAAATAAAAAGCTTGGTACACACATTGTATATGTTAAGTAGTCAGATGTTCCCAATCTTTAAAAATATAGACCTTCAGGAAAATTCATCTAAAACCCGCAGTAGGCCGAATATCTAAAAAAGTGGAAGTGTGAATTTGACCCGTAACCCTGTATACATCCATATACAAAACCACTTAAAATTTTGTTGATTTGTGTTATGGCACTAACAAAATAAGCATGCTTAAGAATGTTTTATACACCGATAAAAACGCATCTCAAATACCTTTCGTTGGGTACCAAATTTTCGTACAATTACTTTGGAAGAAATATAAAATAAAACGAAAAAACCAAAACTGCTTTTTTTACCCCATTTTTTAAACCTAAACCATTGAGTTTGGGCAACTAAAAGAAAATACGTGTCGTTTAAATGTCTCTCCTCTACAAGATATCCGAAGCCCGTTAAGATCTGCCGGTCCGCGTTGGGAGTCTTCATTTGTGAGTTCCAAATATTTTTAATACTACTTTATGTAGCCATACATTTTTAATGTTTTGTAGTTATATTTTTATCTAACAAATACAACATATCGAGATAGCTCAGATGGTGGAGCTATCGAATGGCTATCGGAGTCTCAGGTTTGATTCCCTGCACAAGAAAATTTTATTGAAAAAATGCTATAAAAAGGTATTTATGTTTTGAAACTTATTTTCTCGACAACTTATTTTTTTATTTTTAATATCCCGATTTTTAAGCATAATTGATTATTTTGCGCAACATCATCATACAAATATATTAGGAACTGTAATAAGAAAAGTTATCATTACCAAATATCTGGTAAGTATTTCTACACTGGTATACGAGTACTACGAACTTTAACAGAAACAATATATGAAATTATTAGCGATATTTGTGGTGTTAGATGTGGTTTATTCTATAAATATTGATAATGAAAATGAATTTCCGGCAAATCTAATCACTTCGTTTTATACACAATATATATTTACACAATCAGAAACATAATAATTTCTGTAGATATCAAGGCCATAATGGTACGAAAAGTAACAAACAAAATATATAAACTGATAGACAAACCAAACAAAAGGCCTTATTTCCCCAAAGATTTTATATCTACATGTGCAGTTACCATAAGATTATTATTGAATTTTATACACACACACAATACAAAACTACTAATAGTATGAATGTGTACAATGTACTAAAAAAGTATTAAGACATTTGATATTGAAATTGAGAAAAAAATAATAGAATCGTTGCTTTATAGGATTACAAATTTGGAGCCACAGTTGCCAAATTTGAAGAACCGCCGTTCTAGTGAACATTTTTTTTATCAAACATTTCAGCTAACACAACAAACTTTATAAATTTAACATTGTTCATTACTTTATCGGCTATTGTGGATAGAAAAGAATAGTTATTCACATTTATGCATTATATTGTTTTTTTTTTTTTTTTTAAATAGGACAACATTTTTTCCTTAAAACACAGCAACTTAGTCTAGGATAAAAAAACATCGGAATACTATTTCAATATAATATATTCGAATAAATCCCAATTCTGCATACTTTTTGAACAAACGTTAATTTCACATATATAAAAGTGTATATAAGATATAGCTATTGTTGAGTAGAGTCAATATTCTTGTGCGGCAAATAATAATTGTTTGTTATTACGTGTTTTTGGTTATTTAAAAACATTGCAAAATATTATTGTTATTATTACATTTTTCTTCTTATGAGGCTTTTCATACCAACTGTGCGGCTAAAACAAAAGTATGTCGCATCAATATCCAACTGACAATATTTTTTGACCTATATGATACAAATATAATTTTAGATAACTCTTTCAATTTATCTAAAAAGTGGGCAGAAAAGGTGTGGTCAAATACTGATCTAGTTAGCGCTGATTTTGGTTATATTATTTTTTATAATAATTTAATCGAATTTGAAATATGTAAGAAATCTGACTATAGTAATAGAGTTCTTTTCTTCATGAGCGGTTGCTAGTAAATTTGATTGTAAGCACGAATCTGTTTTCTGGGTAAAGCAACTTATAAGTATGCGTACTCAAATGAAGACAAATTTTTTCACGATTTTAGAAAAGCAGTTTGCTTTATAATGTCTAAATTGCGGCTACCACTTAGTCTACTAAACATTAAATATGCGTACTCAAAGAAAGGAAATGATGCAATATGAATATTATTTTAATGAATGTTCTTTGACTCTAGATCATAAATTAATATCACGTTCTGTTGAAATTATTAGAAAGTGATATTAATTTATGATCTAGAGTCAAATTAAAAGAACATTCATTTACCAAATAAAAGATCAACCATACATACCCCTCATCCATTATTTTAATATTCATAATACGCATCTTTGGAATAATATGTGACCTTCTCCGAGAAAAGGGACCTAGTTTGTTAAAAAACGAGAACTTGGGAAAATCGATAAAAATGAGAAAAACTTTAAAATTTTAAACTTTAAATGCGTTCTTCTCAAAACTTCATTTTTACACACTAGGTCCCTTTTCTCGGAGAAGGTCACATATACATTTATGCACCATCCGCAACGAAAAAATAAAATTGTTTTGTCATATGTATATATACATTAGACTGTCCCTTAAAATAGCGATTTGTAGATTTTCGTTCATTACACCCCCCCCCCCCCACTTTTATTTGAAATGGTCCCAAATGGAAGAAATCGATTTTTTTTTGGAAAACGTTAACCTGTGCCAAAAGTTGAACGAAAATGGCCCCTTTTGGAAAAAAAGTGTATTATTATTAAAAATTCCCAAAATTCGAAATTTCAAAAAAAAATAATTTTTTCTACCATTTATTCAATTAATATAGTCAAAGTGATTCATACATGTAATTTTGACTTCATCGGATATCATTAACCCACTTTAGCCTGGAATCAAAAATGACACACAAATTTTATAAAAATGCAAAAACGTATTTTTTTTTAAATTAATTTTAAAGATTTTTTAAAATGCCTAATTTGGAGATCTCGATTGCTATTTCTACCACATAATAGTTGATATTAAAGAAAAAAAATAAATTCGTAAATTGATAATTCGAGTTTGTGTTTGGAGCGACTGCTTTTCAGGACATTTTACAAAAATTGCTCATTTTGTCAAAAATTTTAAAAATTCTAATGTTTTCATGAAATTTTACACGGTTTTCGGTAAAGCAGCACTCAAATTTGGTTAGATTATAATTACCTTTTCGTTTGTTTAAAAAAAATTTAACCCTTAGTGGCCTGGGGTCAGAAAAGACCCATTGAACTAAATATTAATTATGACTACGAGATTGTAAAGCCATTAAATTGATAATAAAAAAAATTTCAACTATATAAAAATAATTATTTTGTGTAACGTGATCCATATGGGGTTAATGTTTATACTTTTGGCCAAAAACGCCCCACGGGAAATTTACAGAATAACACCTTTCGCATATCCCAATTTAATAAAAATCTGATAAATGTTATTCTGTAAATTTCCTAGTGGGTATTTTTTGTTTGAAAAGTGATAACATCAACCCTATATGGATCAAGTTGCTCAAAATAATTATTTTTATCAAGTGGATTTTTTTTTTTTAGTCATTCAATGTGATATTTTTCCGAAAATTATGAAAGGTGTTATTCTGTAAATTTCCTAGTGGGGCGTTTTTGGTCAAAAGTCTAAAAATTAACCCCATATGGATCACGTTATACAAAATAATTATTTTTATCCAGTTGAGATTTTTCTTTATAAATTTAATGGCTTTACAATCTCGTAGTCATAATTAATATTAAGTTCCATGGGTCTTTTCTGACCCTAGGCCACTAAGGGTTAAATTTTTTTTTTAAAAAGTGAAAAGATGATTATAAGCTAACCAAATTTCAGTGCTGTTTTACCAAAACCGTGTAAAATTTGATGAAAACATTGAAATTTTGACAAAATGAGCAATTTTTGTAAAATGTCCTGAAAAGCAGTCGCTCCAAACACAAACTCGAATTATCATTTTTTCCAATTTATTTTTTTTCTTTAATATCAACTACTATGTGGTACAACTAGCAATCGACATCTCCAAATTAGGCATTTTAAAAAATCTTTAAAATTAATTTAAAAAAAAAACACGTTTTTGCATTTTTATCAAATTTGTGGGTCATTTTGGATTCCAGGCTAAAGTGGGTTAATGATATCCGATGAAGTTAAAATTCCATGTATGAATCATTTTGGCTATATTAAATGAATAAATGGAATAATAAATTATTTTTTTTCGAAATTTCGAATTTTGAGAATTTTTAATAATAATACAGTTTTTTCCAAAAGGGGCAATTTTCGTCCAACTTTCGGCACGGGTTAACGTTTTCCAAAAAAAAGTCGATTTCTTCCATTTGGGACCATTTCCAATAAAACTGGGGGTGTAATGATAAATCTATTTTTAAGGGACACTCTAATATACATATACATATATGTGACGCGCAAAATAGAAAGGGACCTAAGGATAGAAAGGGACCTAAGGTCAGGAGAGCATGGGATCGGTCTAATTCGATGCTCAGATGTTGTCCACAAAAACAAAAAAAAAATGATTTTTTTACCCTTAGGTCCCTTTCTCTATGCGCTGTCACATATATTTTTTTTATTGAGAATTGCCCGAAAAAGTAATATTTTGCCAAAACTAGTTCCGAATTGGCTCAGTTAAATTTCTAATATATTGAAAATTGCCCTGAATTGTTATAAATATTGTATTACTAGTATCATATATGATAATAAATACTGTAAGCTTTATATTAATACAATATATTATATTTTTTCCTGAACAGCGACAGTTAGTATGGAAAGCCATATATTTTATTTTTCCTTTTGGAATTATCTTCTTTTTTGTCTATGCAATTTATGTGTTGAATAGACTTGCCATAACTGTATTTTTTATCTACCAAATATTCAGAAAATATTTAATGAAGAGTATATAATATGAAAAGAATTTTTATATTGTATTTGAGACAACTCACGCTTATAGCAATATTATTGATTATGAAACTACAGTGCGTATGATTTATAAATATTTTTATACCACTAAACCACTATGTGGACAGGGTATAATGGATTTGGACTGATGCTTGTACACAGAAAAAACTAAAAAAGAGTTTTAATTACGAAATTGATTATATTAATTAAAATTTTAATTGATTTTGCACCTATCACTCGAATGATACTATTAGTTACAAAAAAGTGTATACGATTAATTGAAATTAATCGATTCAATTAAATATGTAATTAAAAACAGTTTTTATTTTTATCATCTGTTAATTATTGATTTTTATTTATATGTTTAATTCGATATTTTAGGCTAATTATTTTTTCTGTGTAGCCTACATTTAAGTACACCCATTAACTAAGAAATACGTTTTGAGTCCATATAACGATGGCCTTCAATCTGTCCGCCTATCTGTCCATGTATTTTATTTATCACACGCTAAAAGTTGCAAAAATAAGCATCTTTGTTTAAATTTGTTACACTGACTTGTATCGGGCCAAGGATTAAGCCTGTTAATTCTAGTTAAAATCGATCAATGTTTAGACCTAGCACTCACATATGTGACAGCGCTTAGAGAAAGGGACCTAAGGGTAAAAAAATCAATTTTTTTTTTGATGTGGACAACATTTGAGCATCGAATGAGACCGATCCCATGCCACAAAAGTGTTCCCTCCCAGAGATATGCGCGTTTTATGAAAGTGAAGTCGACGATTCTAAAAAAATTTTCGTACTAACAGAGTGATATTCACGATTTAAAGGAATTATAAATAAGTATTTATTATAATTCACAATTAATAATTTCAGAAAATAAAACTGGATTCGAAAAACCGCGAGCAAAATTGATATCAAACTCATGGAAACATCGTGCTAGGTAGAAAACAGTAAAAACCAACTACACAAAACAAGAGGTAGGGACGACCTACGCGCGTTTTCAAGGTTGACCAACACGTTCCTGACGTCTTGAGATGTGGCGCTTTCAAATGAGACCAATACCAACACGCTCAATGATGGTATACCAAAGATACACGTATTTAAATCTTTAAAATGGCTCTCCTGAACAAAACCGGTTTTTACCCTTAGGTCCCTTTCTATTTAGCGCGTCACATATGATGATCTCCAAGCCAACTGCCCCGCTACAAGACAAATTATGTCGTACACCCAGAAAACAGATTCGGTGCTGGCAACCGCATTTGTCCGTTATGACAATAGAAAACTAATTGAGACAGGACTAGTTTGACTGTGACACCGAAATTTCAGTTGTATCAAGAATAATTCGAAAGTAGTAACTGCAAAATTTATTTGATGCAATTGAAGCATTCGATAGGCAATCAATTTGGTTGTCAGCATCGAATCTTGCTGATTTCGAATCTGAAACCAATTTATTCAAATTGGCTCTAAATTTTGCACAATTCGCGATTTTAATTTTTTCCATTTTTCAACTGATTACTTCAATGAAAAATTTATAATTTAGTAACTAAAGCTCCAAAAAGAAAACCCTTTACCCAGCCTATTCCATGCCCTATTTTCTTACCATGTTAAGTTCGTATCAATATCTCAATAACTTTTGAAAATACAAAATTACTTAATGTTTCTAAGGTTTTATAAAAAAATGTTTTTAATGTTAGACGATGTCCGATTTTAAATATTAAAGCCAACTTGGAAAAAAAAGGTCCAAAATTTTGTATACATATGTGTCATATTATATAAACAAATTATTTGCGCTCTTAGAGTCTTTTTTGATTAAATTTATACTTAAACGAGTAAAAAAGTTAAAGTCGGGCGCGCCGACTATACAATACCCTACGGCAGTCTGGTTAAAAGCCAACTACTGTTTGGATCCGAAATTCGAATGGGTTAAAATGGGGCTTGTGTCAAAATTTTCTATAATGTGAGTCAGCGCACCTAATTTCATTAAAATATCTTAATATTTGCGACCTGCAGTTTGTAACCAAGCAAATTTTGGGGGGACCCTTATATGGGCACTAGGTCTAAACATGGACCGATGTTCACCAAAATCAATAGGCTGCGTTACTGAGCCAATGCAGGTCTGTGTACCAAATTTCATCAAAATATCTTAATATTTGCGACCTGTAGAGTGCGCAGAAGAATGCATGGACAGACAGACAGACTGACGGACAGACGGACGTCGTTAAATCGAAATAAAAAAAAATTCTGAGCTGATCGGTATACTATAAGGTGGGTCTAGGACCAATATTTTTTGGTGTGACAAACATCAGCACAAACTTATAATACCCTGATCACATAGTGGTGTAGGGTGTAAATAGTGGTGTAGGGTATAAAAACAAAAAAAACGAGTAAAAAGGTTAAAGTCGGGCATGGCGACTATAGAATACCCTACACCAGTCTGGGTAAAAGCCAACTAATGTTTGGGTCCGAAATTCGAATGGGTTAAAATGGGGCTTGTGTCAAAATTTTCTATAATGTGAGTCAGCACACCAAATTTCATTAAAATATCTTAATATTTGCGATCTGCAGTTTGTAACCAAACCAATTTTGGGGGGACCCTTATATGGGTACTAGGTCTAACCATGGACCGATGTTCACCAAAATCAATAGGCTTCGTCCTTGGGCCGACATAAGTCGGTGTACCAAATTTCATCAAAATATCTTAATATTGGGCCGACGTAAGTCGGTTTACCAAGTTTCATCAAAATATCATAATATTTGCGACCTGTAGCGTATAAACCATATAATTTTGGTAGGACACTTATATGGGCACTAGGTCTAAACATGGACCGATGTTCACCAAAATCAATATGCGTCGTCCTTGGGCTGACATAAGTCGGTGTATAAAGTTTCATCAAAATATCTTAATATTGCCGACCTGTAGAGTGCGCACAAGAATGCATGGACAGACAGACAGACAGACAGACAGGCAGACAGACGGACAGACGGACGGACGGACAGACGGACATCGTTAAATCGAAATAAAAAAAAATTCTAAGCCGATCGGTATACTATAAGGTGGGTCTAGGACAAATATTTTTTGGTGTTACACACATCAGCACAAACTTATAATACCCTGACCACATAGTGGTGTAGGGTATAAATATTTTACTTTACTAAAGATCTGCTGTACCTACTATTACTGAAAAATTTTTTTTTCCTCCAAAAACATCAGATTTCATTCACAATTGATATTCCCAGCAAAAATACGGTAACGGCAGGTCATTACCATATGCTATAATGATAGGTCATTACCTTTTGCATTACTTTAAAATACAAAATAACAATATTGTGACTTCCTGATAAGGTGTTATAGAAGTACTTATAAATTCTTGCAAAGTAATCACTTACTGGTAATTGATTAGAAAACTACCGATTTAGTCCATTTTATATTAATATTTTATTTATTAAATTGTTTCGAACATTATTCCAACTGAAGAAAATTTTCCGAGGTAAAAAGTTGTTTTTCCAGCATGACAAACTATTTCATAGTGTAGGGTAACCACTTATTTCCTAACTTCTAAGTAACCACTTATTCTATCTTTGTGATTAACTACTTATTCTTTTAGTATGGGTAACCATGCTGGTAACTCGTTTTTCGCAATTTTTATAAGCAAGAGGATAATGACCACCCATGAATTTGTAGACATCGCGAACAAAAGCAATTAAGCGAATAAATAGCCTGGTAAGTAATGCAAGCCTTTGTGTGCTACTTACTCGCTTAAATACTCGCTAATGTCTGTTTTTGCTGGGGTGGTGTAACAAATTAACCAATTTTTTTTATTCAACTATTACTTATTTAAATAGCATATTTATATGTAAAGTTTGAATTTTCTCGAGTAGGGGAAAGTCGTGTACCTTGGATCGCGTGTATCTTGGAACTTTACATTTTTCTCTTAATTGTTAATGTTTCCGCCGTCCTGGAAAATAAAAAATCAGGAAAAACAAAACCCTAATTAAAACCTATAATAGAGTATGGAATGTTTAGCAACCAGTTCTTTGGATTTTACTTTTTTTAATGGAATTAAATGTGAGTAGAAAGAGAGATTTCAATTTAATATTTTATAGTTTTCCATTCTACTACGATATAAACTTATTTTCAAGCTAATATTCAAATGCATATAATTAATTTAAATTTCTAGAAGATTGTACATTAAAATAAAATTCAATAAATTAAAAGTTGTTTCCTTAAGATTAATTTCGAAATTTGTATCTTTATTATTTGTTTTTGCTATTGTTTTCATAAAGTTTTGTTTGGTTTTTGGTTGTTTGTTCTCTCACTTATTGTACGAATTTTCATTAAATATTTTGCCTTTAGCTTAGTTAATTTAAATGACTTTGTTTCCTTTATTCCATAATATTTGTTTTGTTTTTTTGTTTTTTTTTTGTTGTCCACACACAATACAAAAATTTCTAATGATTTTTTTCCTAAAATTTATTCTGTATGTAGATGCGTTGAATAAATATAATAAATATTCTACAATACTTCAACATACATTAATATGTATATTAAGCTGACCCATAAATTATGAGTTATCGTAATTCAAAACCAAGTTCAAATAAATACTGAGAGCAAGGGACATATGTAAGTTGGGATGTCCCTTAAAAGAACGATTTTTCGATTTTCGTTCATTAAATGGTCCCAAATGGAAGAAATCGATTTTTTTTGGAAAACGTTAACCCGTGCCGAAAGTTGGATGAAAATGGCACATTTTAAAAAAAAGTGTACTATTACACTATGCGACATTCAAAATCGGGATGGGATGAAACCAACGGGAAATGTTATATCGGCCAAAAACAAGTTATACGTGTCCCGGCGTTTCGCTGGGTCAACCCTAGGAATCGAGATATATCTTTTTTTTGACATAACTGGAGAACCACTAGTCCGATTTTGCTCAAACAATTTTAAAAAAATTAAAAATTACAATTCCTTTAATCTGTTCATATAACGTTTTTCTATATACTCAACAGTTTTGCCGGTAAAAATAAATGTTTGTTACCGCTACCATAAAAATCAATAACCTTTTGTTTATTACTTTTTTTTAATATTTTAGGCAAAAAATATTTTTTTTTTCATACATTTATTTTTACCGGCAAAACTGTTGAGTATATAGAAAAACGTTATATGAACAGATTATTGTAATTTTTAATTTTTTTTTAAATTGTTTGAGCAAAATCGGACTAGTGGTTCTCGAGTTATGTCAAAAAAAAACCACCAAAGGTCAAATCGATATATCTCGATTCCTAGTGGTGACCCAGCGAAACGCCGGGACACGTATAACTTCTTTTTTACCGATATAACTTTCCCCGATAGTTTGAACCCTTCCCGATCACTGACCCCTACCATTTGTCTCACAGTGTTATTAAAAATTCCCAAAATTCGAAATTTCGAAAAAAATATTTTTTATTCCAATTATTTATTTAATATGATCAAAGTGATTCAGATGTGGAATTTTGACTTCATTAGATATCATTAACCCACTTTAGCCTGGAATCCAAAATGACCCACGAATTTGAGAAAAATGCAAAAACGGTTTTTTTTTTTAAATTAATTTTAAAGATTTTTTAAAATGCCTAATTTGGAGATGTCGATTGCTTTTGTACCACATAATAGTTGATATTAAAGAAAAAAAATAAATGGATTGATTCGAGTTTGTGTTTGGAGCGACTGCTTTCCAGGGCGTTTTACAAAAATTGCTTATTTTGTCAAAAATTTAACAAAATTTGAATGTTTTAATAAAATTTTACATAATTTTAAAGAAAATATCACTTAAATTTGGTTAGACTATAATTATCTTTACATTCGTTTAAAATATCCTTGACCCTTAGTGGCCTGGGGTCAGAAAAGACCCATGAAACTTGATATTAGTTATGACTACGAGATTGTAAAACCATTAGTTGACAAAAAAAAAATCTCAACTGGATAAAAATAATTATTTTGTGTAACATGATCCATATGGAGTTAATTTTTTTACTTCTGGCCAAAAGCGACCCTCTAGGAAATTTACAGAATAACACCTTTCATAATTTTCGGAAAGTTTCATCTAAATCCGCTTTTATTTAGAGGTAGCAGAAAAAGTTATCTTTCAGTAATTACTTAGTAATTGGTGTCTAGAGTAATTCACACACTCATAAAAATAAATCTGTAAAAATAGCAGAAAAAGTTACTAAAAATTAGTTAAAAATGATGCTGCAGAAAAAACTGCTAAAATTAAATTAAAACTGTTAAATTTACAGAATTTTAGTTATATTTAGGCAAACTTTTAGTTAATTGAAAATAGCCAATTGTACTGTAAAATCTGCAGAAAACATTGCTAAATATTTGTAGACTAAAAATGGCAAAAATAAACTGTTAAATCTACAAGATTTTTGCTATTTTTAAGCTAAATTTAGTTGAATGCAAATAGCAGTTTATTCTGCTAAAATCAGCAGAAATATTTGCTAAAAAACTGTAAACTGCTGTTTTCAAAAGGCTCGATTTTTATTTGCATTTAAAAAAACTTCGAAAATTTTAAATTTTTTGGTGATTTTTTAGGCTTCTAATTATTTAGCAAAATTTTTTGCTGATTTTAGCAGGTTAATTTGCTATTCTCCAATTACAAAAATTTAGCTCAAATATATCTAAAATTCTGTATATTTTACAGTTTTATTTTTGCTATTCCTATATTACTAATATATAGCAACAATAATCTGCTAATTTAGCAGTTTTTTTCTGCAGCATCACTTTTAACTAATTTTTAGTAGTTTTAACTAAATTTTTTACGGACTTTTTTCTATTGGTGCACGAAAAGTAGGTTTCACTTTAAACTGAATTATTTCTTAGCATATATCTTATAACTTAATTCTCTTTGTTTTAATCTAGTCTTAATGTATAGAAAAGTAATATGAAATCCAAACTTAAAAAAACTAATTAGATTTTAAGTAATTCATGGTTTTTTTTATTGAACATCCGGCCCTTTTGTCTACTGATGATATCATTTTTGGAATAGGAAAGCAATTTTTGCCAGTATTTGTACCACCTGTTAAAGTGCTTCCCCGTTATCATTTTTACTTTTTACCTACACTGAAAGAATTATCTGCATGATATTAATGAATTTTTACATAAAACCAATGAAGTTTCACTGGAACTCATCCATTAAAAATTTTCATTGAATTAATGAAGTTTTTCAAAAAATGTTGCAAAAAAATTTAATTTTATTTATTAAAACTTTCATACACTCAATGATAAAGTTTCATTAAAACTGGGTTCATAAAATATGTGAAGCTTTTTCATGAAATTTAAGAAATTTTTCATTTGCTTTGGGAAGAAAATTTCATTAGTTTACTGAAAAATTTCATTAAAACTCGTCCAGCAAATTTCCCTGTGTGTAGAAATGAAATAAATGTAATTTTTTGTATGTTATCAATTAAACTCACATTCTCAAATCATTTCTTTATGAAATAAAATCGAAAATATATTAATTTTTTGTAAAATTTTCAAAAAGTCTATGCAATATTTGAATGTTTAAATTTTTAAAGGCTTTTTTGACTTGTAATGGATCTTGATTACACTTAAAATAATACGTCAGCAAAAACCCTATACAACGGGTTTTAAATCGATTTGACTAAACTTTAACAAATTGTTAGCTCAAACACTGATTTAAGCAAAGATTTTAGCATGGTTGGAAACCGAAAGGATTAACAGATATTTTTTTAGTTTACATTGGACTTTTAGTGTCAGAAATTTTACATACATAAATAAGAATATTTGGTTATTTATAAATAAAAATTCGCACAACAAAAAATCACACAGCTGTTATATAATCTTAATCCATTCAAATCGGTTTCAATTTCAATATTATAGAGTGGTAACTTAAGGATTTATTAATGCAAAACTGAGAAACTGTTATAGCATTATAAATCGACAATTCGTAAATTAAGAGACAGATTAATGTGTGTAGATGTGCGCCTTTCACAGTGTGCGTGCATTTCTATGTAAAGCTGTATATGAAAGTTTGTTTTTATATATGTGTTTGTGAATAGGAAATAAAGCTAAAAGTGCTTTTAGCTTTATGCATTTAGGCTAAATAAAACAAAAGAGAGTTAGAAAGAGGGAGGGAGCGACAAAAACGAAATACGGAAAACAAATTAATGGCATCTGTTGTTTAATGCTTCTCTATGTGTGTTGCATGATTATATTATGTTGTTTTCATAGTTGGTGTTGTTGCTGCTTAACATATTTTGTTGTTGTTCTTGCTGTTGATAATGTTGCTGTATTGTTGTTTGTTGTTGTCGTCGTTCTTGTTATTCCTTGTGTTGCTGTTTTTTAATGTTATAATTTATTTTATGTTGTTAAACATTATTTAACTTTTGCACTAGTTAACTTTGCGATTATAGAAATGTTTAGCAAAATTAATGTTTTATTGTATGAGCTTTGAGTATTTAAAAAAAGGAAAAGTTAAAACAATTTATAACAAAAGTCTTTAAAAATTTTTGTATTTAAATATTTTCGTTGCAATTTTCCAGTGGGATTAAGTCTTAAAATTCTTAGAATTTCAAAATAATTAAAAACCATTTCATAAATTTTAAATAGTCTTTTGAGATTTAAGCCACATTTACAATGATAGATTACTCCACTCTGCAGAGTGGATTTTGTTCCTTTCTTTTTCGCACTTACATACTTTTTTGTATAATCGCATCTCTATTTTAGTACACTCCACTATGCAGAGTGGAGTACTCTACCATTGTGAATGTGGCTTTACTTGTAGAAAAATACAGTAACTCAAACAGTAAATTTGAAAAAAATACGTAGTACTCTTCAAAAAAAAAATTGTATTAAAAGCATTTTTTATAATAAAATTCGGGATTTCAGTAGACCTTTCGAAAATTATAAACTGAGAAAAAATTTAAGATTGGAAATGCTTGTAAATTTCCAACTACAAAATGAGTAAAGTTTGAATAATAATTATAACGAGTTTGACTTAAGTACTAGCGATAGGATCTTTTCCTCTAAACTAGTATAGGATATTTTCCTCTAAATTATTAATGTGTCTATAACTTTGAAAAAATATTTATTCTTGTTCTTAACCTCAAACCTACAAAAATTATAGTTTGACAAAAAACACATTAAAATACTAAAAATATTAAAATTTTGACAAATTCATATCAAACACTTAAAAATATAAAAAAGATCCCGATAAAAGTGAATTTCATGCCTGTAAAAAAATAATTTTATTCAAAATGAATTAAATTTATTCAATTCGAATAAGTCTTACAATGGTTTATTCGTTTCTTTATATATTCAGATTTTGCATATACGGTGCAACATAATAGTGCATAAACCGACAGAAAACAGATTCGGTGCTGACAACCGCATTTGTAGCCAAGCGAATGGTTCGGTTGTTTTAGCTGATTTTTTCAGTTTTGATAACCGAATTATTGTTGAGGACAGCGAAGTTCTGTTGCCGTTATCAAATGACTATTGACTCTACATCTATTCTTATACTTCTATTGACTCTAAATATTGAGTTACCCCAAAATCGAACCATTCCATTGCCAATATATTCCTTTGTGAGCGCGAATATCTTTTCTCTGTTTTATTATATTAAATTTATTCATTCTACGAATCAAATTGAACAAACATTTTTTCAGGGGTAATTTCAAAAAATAATTTTACTTTTGCTAAAAAAAAAAAACAAAGGTCAAAATATGACTTTAATTTTTACTCGAAAAAATAAAAATAACCGGAAGTCCGGCGAACCTCTGGTGTCTATTTCTTCTTCCTGAAAAATTCTTCTTTAGAAAAATTTTTAGGAATTAATTCTAATAAAATTTTATATTTGGTTGAAAAAATAAAGATCAGAAAATAACTTTTCTTTCTGCCCAAAAAATAAGTTTTAATTAAAAATTTTCAAAACTTGTTTCTGATGTTTTTAGTCAATTACAATAATATTCGGTAAAGTTCTCGCAGGATAAATCGTTACTTTAAATATTGTTTATTTGACAGTTATATACTTCCTGATCTTTTCTGACTAACAACAAGTGGATCAAATGTTTCACTGTATGGTGCGTCATTTGGGCCGTTGGGCTGAGCTCAACAATTTTTCAGCATTTTAATTGGAAACTCTGTTTCTTGGATGACAACGTCAATGCAGCGGCGAAAATGGTTGAACATGTTGTAATGCTTGGAACGAAATCTTTCATTCCATTAAAGTAAATTTCGGTTAAACCATGAGATAAATATTGGTTTAACCAGACTTGCTAAAACGCAGTCAGATCCATGGAGTTAGCGTTCAAAAATTGGTGAGATAACTCGCAAACGGGCGAGATACGAGTGTTCCAAAATACTTATTGGTGAAAAGTTCCTTCTGCTCCTCAGGGTAGCAAGATCTTTTGGTCATTCGCTTAAAGAGTAGAGAATTATGATAGTTCAGCTATCCCAACTCTTGTAAAGACTGACAAAATTTTCGTTGATAAGCGTAACCTTTTAGCTGATATGTTTGCAGGGAATTCATTTCTGCCGAAAAGCTATCAAACACCGCCCAAACTTGAAGGATTTTCCAGTACTATGTGCAAGTTATTTTGCCGAGGTCGAGCAGTTAAAAGGTTTCTGGATGACCTCATTGTAAACAAGTCATCGGGGCCGGACGCTATACCCTCACTGGTGCCGAAACAGTGCTCTTCGATGCCAGCTCATCCATTGGCTTACCCTATTGGGTCTTCTTACCATGCGTGAGTTTTCCCCTCGTGCTTGAAGATTGCCAATATCCAGCCAATCGATAAAAGGGATGCCGCTAACAACCCTGAAAATTACCGCCCAATTGCAATATGCTTTGCGCTTTCTAAAGCGATGGAGAGCATGGTTTATTACCCAGCAAAAAATATTGGAAGTAATGCTTTAAATACGACATCTCTCACTGCTTCACAAGTAGCCGTTAGTGTATTTTTACTGCTTTTTTAGAAGTAATTCTGAATTCCTTCAAAAAATCATTTCCTTCAGCTTTTTTAGAATAACTTCTGAACAACATCCAAAAAATCACTTAAATATTACTTCTAAAGCATAATTGCTCTAAAAGTAATCTTAGAAAGTGATTTTGGTATCTCTTGGTAACCGACGATCGCGGGTTCGATTCCTGGAGTGACCTATATTTTATAATTTTTTTTTATTTTTAAAATTTTTTTTTTAATATTTATAACTAATTTGTTTAAATTTAATATTTTTTAATATTTTAGTTTTTAAAAATATATAGGGGAGTGTCATGTACCTTGGTACTTTTGAAAATACTGTGTCAATATCTCTAAGATTAAGATAGATACGAAAAATCTTTAAATGCAGAAATATTAGGGTTGGTGTTATCATAGATTGCAAAGAATAAAAACTTTAATAATACTTATGCATTTTAAGAATTTACAATTTTTTTATAAAAGCGAAAATGTTGTTTGGAGTGTACCTTGGAACTCGTAAAAAATTAAGGGAATTTCTTAAAAAAATACTGCCCTATAATGAAATTTATTGCATTATTTTCTGTGGGATTGATATCTACTTGAAATTTGACAATGCAATTTAATATTTGCATAAGAACATAATTTTTAAGAAATGGCGAATATCTTAAATCTAAGGTTACTTTGAAACAAATTAAATTCAAAAAGTACAATTGGCCTGTGGAGCTTCAATTAGTCATGTATTTTAATTTGTTTAATACACAGAAGAGAAAATATTCAAAAAGTTCCCAGGTACACGAATTTTAATTTTTGCAAAAAAAAAAACATTACATGGATTTAAAGACAACTTTAGTTATGTGGTTTTATTTTAAAGTTACAGCAAACGGGTGGCTTAAAAATATCTGGTGATTATTTTTGGGCCTCACGTTATTAAGAAAAATAAATTAGCAGTTTTTTTCTGAGAGCAATTTAAAATAAATATTTGGTAGACATAGCAGTAATTTTTACAGGCTTTTTCCATAAGTGTTACAAAGCAAACATTTTACTTAGAGTCTTTTTATATTAGGCCATCGATATATTTTTCATACATGTACAATTTTATTAGAGATTTTGAAATTTGTTTATACTCGAAGTTTATCTGCTATTATACAAAACCAAATATATCTGTACGTAAACAAATGTACGTACTACAGAAAATAACAAGTAAAACCTCAAACATTATGTTAATGTAAATATGGCAAAATATTTGTAATATTTCCTTAATAATTAGAGACATAAAAATACTATCCTAGGAACACCATTTCCTTAGTAACATCAATAATGTAATTTTAAGGCAGAGATTTATGCAGGAAAAATTAGAAAAAATAATAATGAATGTTATTTTTGTTCGGTTTTAAGATCAAATATCACAAATTCAAATTATAATTCATTCATTTATTTTACAACAAATAGGGAAAAAACTTATGAAAAACATTTTCCTTGGATCAATGGTTGACAATTAATGCATTGTCAAGTACTATCAAGCATTATCATCAGATTTTCTTTATGGGGTTATCTTTAGGTTATAATGTAGATTTCAGTTTTAATATTTATATAAAATTCTAAGCCAATAATGAGTTAAGAAATAAATTCAAATGTTTTTACTAGTTATTTGTGTACATTAGAGCGACTCACAGAAAAAAGTGCCCCCCTCAAAATAAACCTTGGTTTGTTTTACTCACGAGCTGCACCATTTTTAGAAAATGTATTTTTTTTAGTTTTTGTAAGAAATTTGTATCTTAGCTGAAGAAAACATACTCAATATGGATATTTTTTAGAGGCGCGTCCAGCGGTGTACACAACATATTCAACCATATCCTGACATGTCTTATTTTCAAGGATATTCTATGACTTTTCAAAAGTAAAGTTTTGGTATCCATATTGCCCTATTTAGAACATATTTTTATCCACCATACTGAATTTCTGATAAAACGCGAAAAATCGCGAAATTCAAAAAAATCTGAAACAGGTGTTTACTTAAGTCGTCTATAGATTATGATATGTAAGTTTGACATTTCAATCACAAATATCTCCGTACAAAAGATTAAAAAATTTGTTTTTTTATAGAATATCGTTTGGACAAATTTGGACAAAACTTATTAATAGTAAATTGAATCGGCCCATGTTTGGATCTGATGTCAATATAAAGTTTCCCCAAAATTGGCTTTTTCGTACGCTGCAGGTCGCAAATAAGAAAATATTTTAATGAAATTTGGTACGCTGACACACACGTTGCTAAGTACAAAGTCTATAGATGCTAGATCGGATTGTTTCATGTTTGGACCTATCGCTCCTATGGACAATTTTCTAATTTTCTCTTATACACCTAACATTAGGTGAGATCAAAATTTCTTATCGTTATTCTATTTTTTTATCATTTCAAATTTTGATACAAGTACATTTCAGTCCATTTAAATTTCGAATCCAATTATTAGTTGGTTTTTAACCAGACCGATGTAGGTTATCGGCATACCCGACTTTATTAGTTTTACTCGTTAATTACAGCTCTGTTTCACGAACGTTACCACGGGCACCAAATTTTAACGAACAGCATTTGTATTGTGAAAATTGTTGTAGCTTCGGATAAATTTATTTCCCGCGGTAACGACGTGAAATAGACATTATCTCAGGCTCTACATAGGGATGCCAATCGGAATTTGCGGGACTACGGGATTTTGTCGGGATCCCAATCGGAATTTGCGGGACTACGGGATTTTTTGGGATCCCGGGATTTTACGGAATTTCGGGATTTAAATTTTCCTTTATTTATAAAAATTTTATGTTATGTAATAAATTTTTTTAATAGAATAAAGCGTTTTACAATTATTTAATAGTTGTTAATTAATAATGTGGTACATTTTATGAATATTGAAACATCCCAGTCAGAAATTGCCAGTGGTACAAAAAATCAAGTACCTGCATACCACTGAGTATCCGCGGTGTTAAAAATAAATGACTTTGGGACGCTTTGTCAGCGTTTCAGTGGTTTATAAAAAAAAACACTGGCAATGAATGGGCTTAGAGTGCTATGCCAACTTTAGCAACAAGTGGTTATCCAGTGCCATTATCTAGTCAAAAATTACAGGGGTACAATAATCAATTCACTGGTAAAGCAATGATTTTATAAAAATTATGCTACGTTAAAAAAATTTTGTAGTGAGAACCCAGCAAAATATTGGTAATGACACCTCATTACTATCTGCATTACCAAAAATGATATATCATTACCTTTTGCATTATTTTATAATATAAAATAATGACTTCCTAATAACGGCCTATTGTATTCATTGTTTCTAAGTATAAAATAATGACTTACTCGTAATAGTTTAAATAAGTACTTTTTACACAGTTAAATTTTATACATTTTTATTTATTATATGTAAATATGTTTTATGTTTAAATTTTTATGACGAGTCCTAAAATTACACACTAGAAAAAACTTAAATTTTCTGAATGTATTTCCTTAGGCTAATAGTATTTGCTTAACTCCTTATTAGTAGTAAGCCACTTATAATTCAACTTTTTGTAAGCATGTGTGTAACCACTTATTATTCAAAATCTCATAACTACTTATTTCTCATTTTTTCGTAAGCGAGCAGGTAAGCGTGACTACTTATAAAAACGACCACGCCAAACAAAAATAATGAGTTTAGACGCCAAAAAATAAGTTGTGTGGAGCTATGAATTTCTATTATAAAACCACTTATTTGGTAATGAAAGTTTTTGCTGGGAAGGTTTAAATTTTAAATTAAAAATTTTCCCCAAAAACTTTTTGCGAGTGCTAGCATTTTATTCATTTACGTTTTTAGATACCCAGTATTATATGTCTAATAAGCTCAAATTTAAATTTTATTTTGTAAAATATTATTATAGACCACCTATTTATTGGTTTTGCCCGCGTTTTGCCAACGTTAAAAATTTTGTTTCTCCAGTAATTTTCCGGCGCTTTTTGGACAGCCGGTCCTTTTGTCTAATGATTTTATCATTTTGGAAATGCAAAGGAAAGCAATTGCAAAAAGCAATTTCTGCCAGTACTTGTACCACCTGCTAAAGTACCTTGCCATCGCTTTCCCGTTTGTATTTTTCTGACTGGGATAACATATGAAGGCCTGCACTTAAGTACACTTGCGCCCAGTATTTTGTAAGCATTTTATTAAAAGATTCGTTGCGACAATTTTTCCCACAGAATCGTGTAATTACAGCAACAAAGTTATTTAGTTATCGTTATCAAATGTTTACATATAAGAATTCAAACTTACAGTACCAGCCAAAATTAGGTTTCAGGAGTTGAATTTCGCTTGGAAGAATAAACCGGTAAAATAAAAAACTTGATTTTTCGCATGAATTACTCAAAAACTTATTAAAAAATTTTCAAATTTTTCTGCAGAGTCTTTGCATAGTTTACTCGAATAATCTACTTAATTTCTATTTTTATAATATCTTGGCATCAATTTCTTGTAAATATGAGAAAATTCAAGAAAAAAAGTCGGTAATCTAAAATTGCTCACTTTGTTTATTTGCTTTCATAGTAATATTTATAAATTAGAAAATCCTGCGATTTTTGATAAATAATCCCGGGATTCGGGATTTCCCGTTTGGCATCCCTAGCTCTACGCGTACTTTTTACTGTGTCTGTTCGACCACCAAAAAATATCTTATCTTATCTTACATATGTGTGCACAGCGTATACTACGGGGATATTTTTTCGATCCACAGTTTATTATGGAGACACTTGGTTAGTTTGGCGATTGTCCTCGAACTCGTCCTAGGTCTTCCGAATACTTTGAAGCCTAATATACTACATAGTTTGGGGAATATTTTGCCGATGTCCCCAAATTATGCGCTGTACAAACATATATATATTAATTAGAAATTTATTAATTCAGTTCGAGGCCAATTTCCTTATTACGAATTAACATAATAAGTACTTTTTTCAAAAACTACTATTTTTCTTCATCAGGATATTTTCCTGACAAATACTTTACAGAGTTTTTTCTTTCAAAAACCTCTACACTTTCAAGAATGAAAAGACGCTCGTTTCGGGGATTTTCCAGGTCCCCTTCATCAGTTTTCTTTAGAAAGTGGTTGCAGTAGTGCAATGCAATTTGAAGCATCAAAATCTCATATTAAATGTAGTCTGCTACATTAACAAAATGGGAATGGAGCAAACAATAAAATATGTTTTCAAAGTCTTCTGCAAAGCATAGCCAACAATAGAAATATTAGTTAGAAATATTTTGTTTTTGTATTTCATACCATCGGTATAAATTAAATACTTTATTAAAAATTATAATCAATAATAATAATTAATCAATTAAAAATGTCGAAAAAACAATTTATATTTTTTGAATAAAAATTAAAAACCAACACTTTGAAATAAATACATTTTTATAGCTTTTTTATCAGTAATTCCGAACAACATAAAAAACTCCTAAGTATTGCTACCGAAGCATTACTGCTCTAAAATTGATCCTAGAAAGTGGTTTTGATACAGTTTATTGCCAAATAGATGATCGGGGATTCGATTCCTGGTGGGACCAATATTTTTTTAAATTTTTTAATTGCTTTTCATGCACCTGTGAAAATAGTATTTAAAAAAATATTTAATTTCAGTGAACCTTTTGCACTTGTTTAATAAGTACCTTTAATAAGTACTTTTATGGGAGAGAATAAGACACAATATTTAGCAAATAACAAAGTGGTGTTTTTTTCAGTCAACTCTCATATGAAATATTATCTCAGCGGTAGAGAGCTAAGCTAGCAGTTTTGATGTCAATAGTTCGATATTCGGTGGCGGCAATAAATTTTTTTTAATAAAAAATTTTCAATTGATGAAAAAGTGTTTACTTTGTACTTGTTCAGAAAGCACTGAAAAATATGGAAGTGGGAGTTCTCCTCTCTTATGACAACTCAATGTTAAAATCGTTTGAAAAAGAAATAAATTTAAACCATTAATTGTATTGGTATCTCTTCTTCCTGGATGTAATTACTTCAGAATCGGTTGATGCTATTCGAAGAGGTTTTAAAATAACTATTTTGTCAGGTCTTTTATTCTGCTTGATATAATATTTAATAACGGGTTTTTTTATTTTTTGAATAATACTTCAAATGGTGCAAGTAGTATAATTTAACACATCTAAAAGGTATGTCAGTTTTATTATTGTGTATGTATTTCCCTAATTTTTAGTTTTGTTGAATTCAACCACAAATATTGTGGTTTCTTTATTTAACTTTTTGTTAAGGAAAAATATTTGCCTAATGAGAAAATTCTTTTGGTTTCTTTTTCATCATCACTTCGGTAATATTATACATAGAATATAATAATAGTTGTGAAAGTGAATGTGCAAAAATAGTATGTATGGTAACCACAAAAACTGCAAAGAAAAAACATTAATTATATTAATACCCTACTACACTGCACTACATGCTTAAGAATTTAAATTAATAAAAATATGAAATTAAAATAGTGTTAAACAAAATGTTTGTTATATTTAAAGCTGTCCCAGGGGAACTTTTTTAACTTTCTAACGAAAAAATTCGGTAGTTAATTTGTCACTTCACTATGAAGAATTGACTTGTTAACTATTGAATTTAGTCGTTTAAAGTAAGACAATAGCACTTAGGGAGTTTAAGTAATCTAAACTTATTGCTACAGTGTAATCTAAGGACTTTAACTTAAAAAGATAATTGAAACTCCACATATTTTTCTTTGCTATATTAAAAATTTTAAGATAAAAAACCTAAGCACTAATTTAACCCCAAATAATAAATTCATCAACACTTTTCTTATAACATTAACACTTTCTCTATTATATATTGTTATTATTATTATTTTAATTAAACAAAAGAACAAACTTTTAACAGCTATAAAATTTACTATTTCATCCAACCACCACATAGTTCGTTTTTGTAACATTTTAGTTTAAAGTCATAAAAATGCTTAGAATTTTTAGTTATGGTTGCTAATAAGCTCAATGATATTTACAAAAGTATTCCATTCATCAAACCACTTTATAGAGGTATTAACACTTTTGGTTTGGCATTTTGCTATAATGAAAAGTTGTTATTTCGCTTCTTTTTGTTGTTACTGCGGTCGTTACAATTTCTTTAGACTCTTACTTTCTTTAACGACTAACGCTGCTGTTTCATTGTTAATGTTGTTAATTTAATGAAATTATTAAAAATTTTTGAGTTCAAATTATTATGGGTTTTGATATTAAAAGTTATTTCTTTGAGTAAAATTAAAGGTAATAAAGTTAATGACTAAAAGTTTTGGCAATTAATATTTAGCGCATAATTTAAAATATATTTTCAAAATTTACACTCATTAAAAACCGTTAGTTGAAAAAAAAATGATATTCCAGTTAAGAGTTTCCCAACAAAAAAATATATGCAAAATTAATAGAAAAATTACTACACTAATAGGAAAAAGTCTGTAAATTTTCTTAAAACTACTAAAAATTAGTTGCAAATGATGCTGTAGAAAAAAACTGCTAAATTAGCGGATAATTGTTGGTATATATTAGTAAGATAGGAACAGCAAAAATAAAACTGTTAAATATACAGGATTTAAGTTATATATGAGTTGAATTTTTGTTGATAGAAAATAACAAATTAACTTGTTAAATCCACAAAAAATTTTGCTAAATAATTAGTGGCCTAAAAAATCATAAAGAAATTTAAAATTGTCGATGTTTTTTTCGATTTTTTTTTGAAATACAAATAAATAACAAGGTTTTTGAAAACAGTAGTTTACAATCCTTTTATCAAATATTTCTGTTAATTTAACAAGATAGACTGCTATTTGCACTCAACTTAATTTTTTGTAGATATAACAGTTGTAGATATAATAATTTGTTTTTGCTATTTGCTACTAATATTTAGCAAAATATTCTACAGATTTGACAGTAAACATAGCAAAAATGTTGTATTGTGCTTTCTCCAATGTTGTATTTTTCAATATAAATTTTAACAACTCTATGCCACCGTATATTATATATGAAAAGTCTAAAAAAATTAATATTTTTTTTTGTAACTTACTTACAAACTTACAATGTTATACTCTAGTTTCATTTCTAAGAGCTATAAATATTCAGATGTAATAGTCAGATATTCCCAGGAAATGGCCAAAGATGGGAGTTTTTTTGTAGACAGCTGTAGCAAAATTTCTTTCGATTTTTTTTTTTAACTCAGATAAAATAGAATGTTTTCCGACAATTTTGTATAACTTCGAGATCGTTAACCCTTTCTTTACCGAGGTCGAAGGTGAAATTTTTTAAAAATTTTATTTTTTTTTTTAAGCCACATCTATACGAGAGAGAAAACTGCTAGAGATAGAGCAAAAAAAAACACCACTAAATAGCTTAAATCATTCACAATAGAGCTAATTAGAGTTGTATTTTTCTCTATCTCTAGCAGTTTTCTCTCGCGTGTAAATGTGCCTAGTTTGAAAAATTAATAGCTATATTTTTTTTCCAAATTTATCTATATCTGTAAAGTTTTTATTTTTAATAGTAAAAGGCTTTATTTTTGAATCATGTAGGTTGATAAACAGCATCCGGTTTCTAATTTGTTACTAGCACACGCTGTAAAATTGCTTATTTAAAACTTTTATTTGTACATTATTGTTTTCTTCTACTGAACGGCAGAAAACAGGCTTTGAATTCAGTGAACTTATTTTATTTTTTTTTCAATTCAGTGAACTTATTATTTTTTTTTAATTCACTGAATGTAATTTTATTTTTTTTTAATTCACTGAATGAAAATGAAATTGAATGAATTCAGTGGTGAATTAATTCAGTAAGGAATTAATTCACTTTTTTTTTCGTTCGGTTTATTAAATTGAGCGCGTTCACCGGTGAATTAATTCTTTTGATTTAATAAAAAGAACTATTGCAATTGAATTAATTCGTAACAAAATAAATCGAACGAAAGCAAATATGAATTAATTCCATTCAATATATGGTGCTTAGTGAATTAATTCATCGAATTATTAATTCAGAATTGAAAAACTGAATTAAGGAATTAATTCTCCAAAGCTCTGCATGCAGTAATAAAAAATTAGAAATTAACCCTTATATGCACATGGTGTCAAAATGTTACCAAATTTTTAAATGTAAAAAAGTACCATTCGAAATGAAAATCGACATAAAAACCTTCAATAATTTGAGAGCATGTTGTCAAAATAACCCAATTTTTTTAATGATAAATAATGCTGGTTGGCTCAAACATTTTATTGTTAAAAGAAAACAAAATGTTTATTTCGATTTCCTTTTTGAACAATAATTTAGGGTTTCTTTTTTTAGTTGGTTTGAGGTTAGGAAGAAGAATAAACCTTTTTCTCGGAGAATTATAAATACTTGAAAAGATCTAGTTTCCTCCTTTATGTAGGGACAAGCTTCGTCAGTGATTTTCCATTAAATTTTATTTTAAATATTTTTTAAGATTTAAAAAATTGGATGATTTTGACACCGTACTCTCAAGCAAGTAAATTTTTCTTTTCTTTATTAGTTTTTCAAAATATCTTTGAGAAATATGTCAGATTTTAAAATGCATCTGTTTATCAAATTCGATTTATTTATAATTTTAAAATGAAGAACCAAAGACAAGTGCACATACAAATGTTATTGCAACTATTCCAAGTAATCCATTGTGCACTTATAAAAAAATTGCAATAGAAGTACGCGTGAAAAAGCAGTCAATTTCCAAAGAAGTCAAAAAGTTCAACAAAAATCTATTAATAGAAAGAAATCCTGGAACGAGTAAAGCAAAAGTATCCAGGAACGAAACAAAAGCCAAAAGTTGGAAAAGCTATTGAGGATGATTTCAAAGATTTCTGAAAGCGAAATGGCATTCTTTTTAATACAATTGAGGGCCTATAACTCCTTATACAACTCCCCTTTATTCTCGTGATCATCTCTATATATAAAAGAATAACGTGACTGACTGACTGACTGAATGACTGACTGACTGACTCAACATCGCCCAGCCCAAACCGCTGAAGCTAGGAAGTTGAAATTTGGTATGTAGGTTCCTCTTTCGGGGTAGACGTCCACTAAGACGGGATTTTTGGAAATTCCTACCGGAACGGGCAAAAAGGGGGAAAGTGTCCCCCTTGACGGCCTGCCAAAACCCCTTTGGCTAGAAAGCTGAAATTTAAGATATGTGTTCCTTGGAGTAGGGGCTAACTTTTCTGGAAAGTACTTTCTAGAATTTTGGACAGGGACGTTGTAAAAATGGGGGTTAAAAAGGGGAAAAAGGCCCCCCTTGACGGCCTGCCCAAACCGCTGGAGGTAGGAGTTGAAATTTGGTATAAAGGTTCCTCCACTATCGTAGACATCCACCAAGACGGGAGTTTTGTAAATTTTTACAGGGACGGGCAAAAAGGGGAAAAAGTCTCCCCCTTGACGGCCTGCTCAAACTGCTGGAGCTATGAAGTTGAAATTTGGTATGTAGGTTTCTCGACCGGTGTAGACGTCCGTTGAGACGGCATTTGTGAAATTCTTATCGGGAGGGGCAAAAAGGGGACAAAAAAAGTACCTTTTTCCAAAAAAGTACCTTTTCCCAAAAAAAGTACCTTTTCCCAAAAAAAGTACCTTTTTCCAAAAAAAGTACCTTTTTCAAAAAAAAGTACCTTTTTCCAAAAAAAAGTACCTTTTTCCAAAAAAAGTACCTTTTTCCAAAAAAAGTACCTTTTTCCAAAAAAAGTACCTTTTTCCAAAAAAAGTACCTTTTTCCAAAAAAAGTACCTTTTTCCGAAAAAAGTACGTTTTTCCAAAAAAAAGTACCTTTTTCCAAAAAAAGTACCTTATTCAAAAAAAAGTACCTTTTTCCAAAAAAAGTACCTTTTTCCAAAAAAAATTCCTTTTTCCAAAAAAAGTACCTTTTTCCAAAAAAAGTACCTTTTTCCAAAAAAAGTACCTTTTTCCAAAAAAAGTACCTTTTTCCAAAAAAAGTACCTTTTTCCAAAAAAAGTACCTTTTTCCAAAAAAAGTACCTTTTTCCAAAAAAAGTACCTTTTTCCAAAAAAAATACCTTTTTCCAAAAAAAGTACCTTTTTCCAAAAAAAGTACCTTTTTTCAAAAAAAGTACCTTTTCCAAAAAAAAATAACTTTTCCCAAAAAAAGTACCTTTTTCTAAAAAAAATGTTCCTTTTCCCAAAAAACATAAATTTTTTCAAAAAAATACCTTTTTCAAAAAAAGTACCTTTTCCAAAAAAAAGTACCTTTTTCTAAAAAAATTTTCCTTTTCCAAAAGAAGTACCTTTTTCCAAAAAAAGTACCTTTTTCCAAAAAAAATTCCTTTTTCCAAAAAAAGTACCTTTTTTAAAAAAAGTACCTTTTTCTAAAAAATGTACCTTTTTCTAAAAAAATGTACCTTTTCCAAAAAAAAAGTACCTTTTCCCAAAAAACATACATTTTTCCAAAAAAATAACTTATTCAAAAAAAGTACCTTTTCCAAAAAAGAGTACCTTTTCCCAAAAAAAGTACCTTTTTCTAAAAAAATTTTCCTTTTCCCAAAAAATATACATTTTTTCAAAAAAATACCTTTTTCAAAAAAAGTACCTTTTCCAAAAAAAAGTACCTTTTCCCAAAAAAAAGTACCTTTTTCTAAAAAAATTTTCCTTTTCCAAAAGAAGTACCTTTTCCAAAAAAAGTACCTTTTTCCAAAAAACATACATTTTTCCAAAAAAAAACAACTTTTTAAAAAAAAATACCTTTTGCAAAAAAAGTACAAATAAAGTACTTTGTAAAAACAAAGTATCTTTTTCCAAAAAATTTCGTTTTTCCAAAAAGTACCATTTAAAATAATATATAATTTCAAAAAAACTACTTCTTTTCCTCCCCCCACGGATATCTCCACTAAAACAAGGTTTCTTGATATTCGGCATAGACGTGCGCTAAGACGGGATTTTTGGAAATTCCTACCGGAACGGGCAAAAAGGGGAAAAGTCTCCCCATAAACAGTCTCACAAATTGGAAAAGTGCCTGCCCAAACCACTGGAGGTAAGAAGTTGAAATTTGGTATAAAGGTTCCTCCACTGTAGTAGACATCGACTAAGTTTGTATTTTTGGAATTCCCTACAGGATATCCCAAAAGGAAACTCGGTATGTGAGTTCCTGCTTCTGTGTAGGCGTCCGCTTAGACGGAATTTTTGAAATTCCTATCGGGAGGGGAAATAAGGTAAAAGTCTCCTCCTGCCGGCTTGCCCAATCCCTTTTGGCCAACCTAAAATTTTAAATATGTATTCCTTGGAGTAGGACTAATTCACCGGCAACGTAATTTTTCTATTTTGGAACAGGAACATAGTAAAAATGGTGGTTGAAAGGGAAAAATGTCCCCACTAACGGCCTGCCCAAACCGCTTAGGCAATGCAGTTGAAATTTGGTATGAATGTTCCTCATCCATCGCAGATAGCCGCGAAGATGGAATTTTTGTAAATTCCTATAGGGAGGGGCAAAAAAAAAAAAAAAGCCTCACCTTGGGGGCCGGTAAAAACCCCTTCGGCTAGAAACCTGAAGCTTAAAATGTGGGTCCCTGGAGTGAGGGCTAACTTATTAGAAAGATACTTTTTTGAATTTTGGACAGGGTCGTTATAAAATGGGGGCTCAAAAAGGGAAAGTTGCCCCTTAACGACCTGTCCAAACTGCTGGAACTAGGAAGCTGAAATTCGGTACTTAAGTTCCTCTCAGCCTACTCAAACTGCTGGAACTAGGAAGCTGGAATTCCCTGTCGATGGATTTTCGGAAATTCCTACCGAGAGGGGCACAAATAGTAAAAGTTGACTAGAAACCTGAAATGTAAAACATATGTTACTTGGAGTATGTGCTCACTTACCGAGGAGGTGCTTTTTGGACAGGGACATTGCAAAAATGGGGATTAATGAAGCGAAAAGTGCCGCTTAAAGGCCTGTCCAAACCGCTGGAGGTAGGAAGTTGAAATTTGGTATTAAAGTTCCTCCTCTATTGTAGACATCCGCTAAGATGAGATTTTTGGAAATTTCTACAGGTAGGGTCAAAAACAGGAAAAGTCTCCCCCTTAACGGCCTGGCCAAACTGCTGGAACAAGGGATCTTAAATTGGGTTCCTTCTCCAACGTTGACGTCCCCTAAGATGGTATTTTTGGAAATTCATACCGGGAGGGGTAAAAAGGGAAAAAACTTCCCCCTTGACGGCCTGGCCAAACTGCTGGATATAGAGACCTAAAATTATGTATGTAGTAGGTTCCTCCTCCAACGCAGACGTCCTCTAAGACGGAATTTTTGGAAATTCCTACCGGGAGGGGTAAAAACGGAATAATTCTCCCCCTTGATGGCCTAACCGAACCCTTCGGCTAGAAACCTGTAATATATAATATGTTTTCCTTGGAGTATGGGCTAACTTATCGACAAGGCATTTCTAGGACTTTGGACAGGACCGTGGTAAAAATGGTGGTTCAAAAGGGGAAAATTGCCCCCCCCCCTCTTAACGTCTACGTCTTTAGCTAGAAACCTAAAACTTAAAGAACAAGTGTATATGAAACACTAAAATTAAGAAACTAAATAGAAAACGAGTGGGATTGAAACACTACACAAGTGGAATGAAATGGATATAAACGTTGAACGAGCGGAATTGAAATTATAGACAACGCAAATGGATTGGAAGAGGGAATTACCTGTTCAAACACTATCAACGGAATATGAAACTTATGTAGCATTGAAACATACTCCCCAAAAAGTTAAACAAATTTTCTGAAAGAGAAAAAACCTTAGAAAAGGAATGGAACTTATATATTCCGATATTTAAACTTCATGTAACGAAGCACCGGTGGAAGAAACCGCCGCAGTAAATTTTCCAACTGAATTTGTGAATTTACTTGAATTGCCAGGTCTACCTTTACATAAACTGGAATTAAAAAAAAACTTTAAGACACGCTAACAACGTAGCTTTGCCCGCTATTTTTAATATTATAAAATGCTTTCCAACCCTGCTTTACGTTATTTATTTTCATTCAAAACACAAATGAACAAAACTACTTACGGGTCTATCTACCTAAGTTCGCACTTTACCAAATTATCTTAACATACACACGTATATTGCAATTTATTATGGATTCATTACTAACAATCCACTTTCATGAGAAAAAGTGATCAAATATTTATTTATTTTAAACCCATTGTTGTGCAGAATTATTTATTTGTGGTGGCTGGGTGAAGGCTTTAAATAAAAAAACTTTAAATAAAAAAACGAATTTAATAAAAATTGTGGGGGGCGCAGCCCCCCGGGGGGGAGGGCGCAGTCCCCCCCCCCCCCTTAACCTTTAAGGCACGCTAACAACGTAGCGGGCTGCGCCCGCTAGTGTTATATAAAATCGTAGTTTTTAAACACCGACCAGTATTAAGAAGAACTCGAGATTTTCAATTTCGTTTGCTGCGTACGTAGTATTGAGTTATCTTTAAATTCTGAATTTTTCATTGTAATTGCTTTTCGTAAATAATATGTAAAAGTTGTCTGCTTCGCCGTTTACACTAACAATTTAAAAGTCAACACTTTCCATTATAAGCTAAATTTACGACGCAGCGAACACTTCATTAAGGAACTGCAATTTACATTAAGACATTATAGATCCCTAGAATCTGTAAAAAAAATTAAAAAAAAAATGTGAGATTTTGTTTACGATAATGAAAAAAATCCCATATGAAATGAAATAATTCCCAAGTCACTTATTTCATCACGAAATAACTCTCCAAATGGAAAAAGACAATAACTCGTAAAAAAACAAAAAGAAACTCACCAGAATTTGCGAATTACGGTATTTTGACATAGCTGTACAACAAACTTTTGCACACATTTTTGTGCAGATAAGTCAAAAACGTTGCTAAGTCAAATTGTTTACCTGCCTTAATGTGCAGTAGAATGTACCTTAAAAAAAAGTTCACCGTACACTGTCCAATATATATTATTTTTGCAAGAAGGTTTCAAAAAAAAAAAAATTTTTTTACCGAACGTAGGGGTCGCTATTTACATTTTTATACCCTACACCACTATGTGGTCAGGGTATTACAAGTTTGTGCTGATGTTTGTAACACCAAAAAATATTGGTCCTAGACCCACCTTAAAGTATACCCATCGGCTCAGAATTTTTTTTTATTTCGATTTAACGATGTCCGTCCGTCCGTCTGTCCTTGCATTCTTATGCGCACTCTACAGTTCGCAAATATTAAGATATTTTGATCAAAATTGGTACACCGACTTTCCTCGGCCCTAGGACGACGCCTATTGATTTTGATGAATATTGGTCCGTGTTTAGACTTAGTGCCCATATAAGGGTCCTACCAAAATTATATTGTTTATACGCTGCAGGTCGCAAATATTAAGATGTTTTGATGAAATTCGGTACACCGACTTATGTCGGCCCAAGGACGAAGCCTATTGATTTTGGTGAACATCGGTCCATGTTTAGACCTAGTGCCCATACAAGGGTCCCCCCAAAATTGGATTGGTTACCAACTGCAGGTCGCAAATATTAAAATATTTTAATGAAATTTGGTTCGCTGACTCACATTACAGAAAATTTTGACACAAGTCCCATTTTAACCCATTCGAATTTCGGATCCAAACATTAGTTGTCTTTTAACCAGACTGGTATAGGGTATTGTATAGTCGGCATGCCCGACTTTAACCTTTTTACTCGTATTTTCTATGTGTTTAATATATTTTTTTCTAGCATTGCAAAGTAAAGCAAAACATAAGAGGCTGCTAACGGTGATCTTTTCATCAGTTATAAAAAATGTGCACTTAAGAAAAAGGCAGCTAAGTCAAAACTAAATTTTTTGGCAGTTATTTAATTTTTTCCCTTGGGACTTAAGTATTTCATTAGAATTATTTCACTGTGCCGTAAAATATAAAGTCGTTAGTGAAAGGTTTAATTTTCTTTCATGGTAAAACTTTTAACAAGCCAACAAGTATTTCTTAATTTTAAATCTTATTTTTTTAATGTAAAAAGTTAATTTTTTCTAACAACTATATGAATAGATATGGATTTTATAGTGTTTTAGCTATTGTTATATTGCTAAAAATATTTTACAAATATTTTGATTTTGTTTCTCTTCTTTTTCTCTCCTTATCTTTAGTATTCTTTAAAACTCTTGAACTGAATGCATTATTTACTTTAAGTAGTGTGTTGCCAATTAACGACAGTATTTTTTAAACGACTTTATAAAAGAAAAAGTGTTGAAAATATATAAAAACCATTAATGGTAAATATTTGAGCGCCACTTTTTTATAGTAAATTTTTTTATCAACGCAACCACAAGGATTGTCATTTTTTTAAAAACAGATTTACTTGAATAATATTTGTCATTGAAAAAAAAAATCTAAGCAGAAATAAATTGTTGATCTGAAAACTGCTTTTTGCTCTAGTCTAGTAAAAATAATTTAAAAATATTTTCTTACCTAGATGATACTTCAGAGTTGAACTAAAATGAATAAATATTTTGGGAAATTTTTAGTTTTCTTCATAATTTCTTTTATAAATTTAAAACCACAAAACCGATTTGGACCATTATCAATAGCAAACTTCTCAAAGAATTTTAGTTGTTTACCAAGAGCTTTTTATTTAATTTTCGGATGTCATTCCTTCCTCTCAATTTCATCCATAAAGGAAAAAGAAATTTGTGGTACCCAGGTGAGAATGTTCATATATGTTCATATATTGTCATATATGGTTTCATGTATGAGCATATATGGTTTAATGTATGATCATATATGAACATATATGTTATGTATGGAAGCATATATGGGTAAATACATTCAAATGTATGAATCCATATATGATAATATACTGCATTTATTGGTCCATATATTGGTTCATATATTCCATATATGAACTCATATATTATTCCATATATGGGTAATGTTTTAAGTTTTTTTTGTCATGGGGGTAATTACGTGAGCGGATTCAAAAAATATTGAAATACAATACATTGATAATTTCTTAAATACAATTGGCAATTTCTAAAATACAACTGCCAGTTTTTGAAATACAATTGATTATTTGTAAAATACATTTGATAATTTCTGGAATGCAATTGCGAATTTCTGAAATACAATTAATAAATTTCTGAAATACAATTTTCAGTTTCTGAAATACAATTCATAATTTCTGATATACAATTAATAAATATGAAAATCAATTGATAATTTCTGAAAAGCAATTATAAAACTGGAAATAAATTGATTATTTCTAAAATATAATTGGTAAATCTGAAAAAAAATTCATAACTTCTACAATACAATTGATGAAACTGAAATTCAATTGATTATTTCTGAAATACAATTGATAAATCTGAAAAACAATTGATAACTTCTGAAATATAATGATAAATTTTGAAATACAATTGAAAATGTTGCAGTAAGATAAAAACAGCAAAAATAAAACTGCTAAATTTATTTATTAAAAACCAAAAACGAAAAAGGAACTTTGAAAATTTTAAATTTTATGTGATGTTTTTTATCTAATTTTATTTCTTAATCACTGATATTTAGCTCAATTATAACTCAAGTTTTGTAAATATATTAAACACTTTTATTTTTGCTGTTCCTATCTTATTTATATTTAGCAAAAATACGCTGCTAATTCAGCAGTTTTTAATTTTAACTAATTTTTAGTACACCGATAAAATTTCTCAGTAGTTCAGTTAAAGAATTTATTAGTTAAAATCGAAAAAAATGTAATTAACTGAAATACTCGTTATCAACTAATGTTTCAGTTAAACAACACCGATTTTGTTTAGTTACCCTGTAAATACCAATTTCAGTTACATTTGGATTGTCACTTTATTTTAAAATAAATATAAAAAACAATTTTATATTGAATAAAAACATCTTTTTGTTAATCATTTGGTACGTGGAAAACATAAACCAATTCATTCTGTTAAATTATATTCCTTAACATTTTATTGTAGTTAAGTGCATACAAGTTAAGTGCATACGTTTTTTCCACAGCGCGAATGAGAAATCGCCACATTTATCAAGGGAAAAGTACAAATAAATAATAACTTGAAGCCATATGAATCAATAGAATTGGAAAGCCAATGAGCTATTCAACAATAGGTGGTTTGTTATTCATAATTTTACCTTAAATAAATTTAAATAAAGATACATGCATTGATGACATTGTTTTTGTTTTTAAATACATACAATAAAGGTACATTTGAATTGAGTTAATATTAACTGAACAGAAAGTTTCATTCATAACAACTACTAATTTCATTGCCTTTAACTGAGTGAACAGGGCTGAATAAATTTCTCAAAAATTAGTTATTTTCAATTAATATTATTAACTGAGGCTCAGTAAGGGGTATTTCACCTGAGACTCAGTTGAAAATTTAGTAGCCAGTAACTGAGAAATTTTTTCGGTGTAGCTTTAACTAAAATTTTTACACACTTTTTTCTATTAGTGTATAAACAATCATTAAATAATCAAAAAACAGTCATAAAATAATTTCTAAACTTCAAGTAAAATGTTTATGCATATTAAAAATTTCATAATTTCTCAATTTCATTCAAATGTACAAATTCATCAGTAAGAATTGTAATATTTACATTTAATTTAAATAAAAAAAAGCAATATTTTTATTAAAAAATAAAAAAAATTATATGAACATTCATATATCTCCATATATGGCCATATACCCTCAAATTTCGGATCCGAACCCATATATGTTGCCATATATGACCATATATGAACATTTTCACCTGGGTAGTAAAAAATATTTTATAAAAAAAAACAGCAATTTCTAAAAAAAAAATATTTAAGTGAAGAAACTCTTTTGAAGCAAATTACAAACCTGGAATTTTTGGTATTACCGACCTGTTAAATTATCTCAAAATAAACTAAGTTTAGTGATTAACCGTAGTTGTGAATGACAAATTTATATGGAAATATCTGTGGTTAATGTTTAACCATGGTTATATTGAAAATAAGTAACTCGCCCTTAATATTGTTAAAAAAAAGAAAACATTTTTGTAAATTTCCATTATTTACATAAATACACCACCCCCCTTAAGTATGTACTGAAATAACAGTAGATTTTATCACTTTCTATATTTTTAGCATACAACATACATTTTGTCTATCATTATGTCACTTAAGCTCCTAGGAAATCTTATATTAAATTTACATACTGCTTTATATTCCATCTGGTTAAAAATATAAATTAAACTTCAAAGACTTGTACTAACTCACACAGTCATTATTTAGCCAAATATGTCAAGCATGGTATTGAAAGCACCTAACAGTAATGTACATAAGGCTGTTTTTTATGTAAATAATGTGTCGGAGTAGTTGTGTGTGTGTCGATTATAATAACGTCCCTATATTGGTCTTACTATTGTGTTCATGATTTTAGTACCCCCTGGGATTCCAACAAAGCAATCAAATGCCATATTGAAAGTTAAAACTTGTTAAACGGTCAACCGTATTGACATTAACATAACAATTACAAATGTTCCAATGACAGTTACAAGTCTCAAAAGTACATAGACTGTGACACTTGAATAGCAAAGGAAATATTTTAAAGTGTTTGTGGATAATATTGAAGAAAATTTATTGATTTTTGATATGTCAATGTGGTTATTAACAGGTAACATCAGTAAAAGCGATATATATTTATTTAACTTATTATGATAAATGAATATCGTAGAACAGTTTATAAACTCATAAAATAATTCGATAACATTTCTTTCAAATAAGTTCGGATCGTGAGTGTTCAAATAGTAGTTTGGCAAAATAATACTGAAAAGGAAGTTGGATGCTGGGTCACTCACCGATTTCCATGAAATTTGTAATAGCGGAGAGAATATTATTTTTTCTATCCACCGAATTTTAGATCTGCGGTTTAAAAGAAAAGTAAAAATTTAGATTTTTTTGTAAGTGAACAGGTCTGCAACTTATGACAATAAAATTAGTTTGTACATTTATTTAAGCAACCGAAACGAATTAGGGTCGATTTTATTGTTAATATATAAATGGCCTTAGCACTTCACTATTGAAATGGAAGCCGATTTGCATAGATGAAGAGCAATCAAATACTTTATATTCCTATGCTCTGCGAATTAGAGCATACACTTAAAATAATACGTCTGTAGAAAAATCTGTCAAACCGGTTTCAAATCGATTAAAATATTTTCATGTTACTGCGATTACCCGGTAGCTGGCGCCACCAATGTATCCGAAGTTTTAAATATGGCGCTATTTCTTTCCCTACCGAGTTTTTAAAATGACCCATTTCTAGGGTGACCATTTTTTTCTGACTTGAAATCAGTACAATTTTATTTAAATATAATCACAAAAAAAAGAATTATATTGCCAAATAAATTTGTACCCATCGAATGGATCAGTTGCTGCAACGAAATTTTTCTGTTAATACCGAATTTTTATTTAGGCCGAATTTTAGTTCTCGGAAAGAAAGTACATTGTATAAAGTAATTTTCTGTAGATACAATCGACATATACGATTAGCACAACGAACAAATTGATTGACTACAAATTCTGTCGTCAGAACAAATCAGCTTTCTCTTTGATCATTTTTGAGTGACTTCTGCCATAGAAAAACGTTCACAATATGGCTCCTTTTCCCCATTAAAAATTATCTATAGACAGTTTTAAGGTTTTTTTAAACTTTGTATATCGAAAAACTAATTCTAGGAACTTTTGCTATCGAAATTTTTGCATAAAAACATTAAGATTTTGTTGTTAGGCCCATTAAAACTGTGTTGTCACAGCAAAATTAGTGTGTATCAATTGATTTTCTACTGTGGCAACAGAAATTTTTATTTTGTTTTTTAACAAAACGGTAAAAATTTTATTTCAAATCACTGAATGGAAGGATTTTTTTTTGTAAATCACTGAACGGAAAAATAGTGAGTGAGCTTTTACGTTCACGCTGAATAGTTAAAAAAATTAAGGAATTATTTTTGCATATTCAGCAGTGAATTTATTAATTTGATTTGATTAAAAGATTTACAAGAAAAAGAAATACAATTACAATTTAGTTAATTCTTAAATGATTATTGCAGCTGAACGCGTGCAATTGAAGAATTCACCGGATTTTGTAAAAAAAATTAATTTAATTACTTTAGAGAAAAATTTAATTCGATTCAAATGCAGTTCATTTGTATTTGAATTTTGCTTTTTTTTATTAAAAAAAATTTATTATTTTATTTTAAATGTTAAAAATTACTACAATCAGTACAAAATATAAAAAAATTAATACAAATCAGTAAACGATTTTTTCATCAGTACACGGGACCAAAAATCAGTACATGTACTGATCAAATCAGTACGAATGGTCACCCTACCCATGTCCCGAAAACTACGAGAGATAGAGCAAAATTTATGAACATTTCGACTATCCCTAACCATACGATAGCCCACAGAAAGGGGTTATCTCTAGCCAAAAATGGACCATGGTGGGGCCTTGGACTCTCGGAAATTTTTAATAAAAATTTTCCACTTCATTAAATGGCCCATATCTCGAAAATAAACGAGATAGAGCAAAACGGACAAAATGTTTGTTTCATTGGAATCCCGTTATATGCCCTCACTTGATATGGACTAGGCCCGGGGAGGATGCCGAGACCTTAATTTGAATAAATTCTACGACTCAGTAAATTACAGATGAAGCTGTAGTTTTTAAATTTTTTACTTAAATTTGGATTTGTTAAATTTAACAAAAAATTTGTTAAATGTATCAATCGACTCAGACTTCATTTCTCTGCTGATTAAAGTACATTAAAACTTTATAAGATCGAAGTCTGTTTATGTTAATTAAATACTTTATAAGTACTGAGATACTTAACAAGTAACTTAATACTTAAAAATTTATTGCAAATATTTGTGCTAAGTACCAAGCCCTTTGGAAATATTTGTACTTATATTACTTTAAGTTTCATCAGGAAAAATATTTTTTAACGGACCATTATCGAGAAATTGCATTTTTCGTATTTTTGGTCGATAACCCCTTTTTGTAATTATCTACCCATGTAAAAAGCGAAATATATATGAACACACATCATCATACATTGACTTTTATATGATCATACATGGGCATACATAGTCATATACGTCCATGTCTAGTTCGATATATGACCATACATGATGTTATATATTTCCATATATCTTCGGATCCGAAATTTGAGGGTATATGACCATAAATGTTCATATATGACCATATATGGTCAAACATGACTCACATATGCTCATATATGGGCATGTAGCTCCATATACCCTCAAATTTCAGATTCAAAGGTATATGGAAATATATGAGATCATGTATGATCATACATTGAACTATACATGGACGTATATGACTATATATGCCCATGCATGATCACATACGAGCCAATATATGATCATGTATGTTCATATATATTTCGGTTTTCACATGGGTAGTTAATTTTTTAACTATAAACTTTAACACCCGCTCAATATTATTGAAAAATTTTTAAAAAATCAACCAATCAGAACGTTTTATTTTTAAATACTTTATAAAAACATTGATCATTAATATTGAACGTGTATATTTGTTTTACCCTAAACTGTCGGAGCGATTAAACGAATGATTTTGCATTTCATTGGTTTGGAATCGATATTTCAAGCTATTACTGACCTTAGTTTGACAAATTAATTTTGTTTCACACAATTTAAGAATTTTTTGATCGCGAAATGTTATGTTTTTATTACATAAATTTAATATATTTTGTAACTTCGCAACCGCTGATTGGATTTTAAAAAAAATTAATGTTTTTGAAAAGCATTTAAAGGACCAAAAATATGAAATTAAAAAAAAAAACAAAATTTTTTCGCCGGATTATTGTATTTTTTTTCGCGAAACCGCCAATTTGATAAACACAAGTTTTATATTATTGAAATTTTTTTAACAAAAATTTAAACCGGATTGAATTGCAACACATATTTTAAGTATTGGACAAATTACTTTTAAATACTAAAATCTCAGAAAAAAACCTTACTTAACATTTTACTATGGTACTGGCCTTTATAAGCGGAAAAAATATATTGCTGAATATATTTACAGGCAATTTTATATATGCTTACAAACTACTATAAAAGTGTTCGAAGTGTGTTTCCAATTATTTTATTTTTAAGGTTATAACACCCCAGTGTAGAAACGGTAATGACATATCATTATTTTTTGAACTACCAGTAATGACACCCACTAACCTTCTGCATTATTTTAAAACATATAATAATGAGTTACTGATAATGACTTTTTTTTATCATTATTTCAAACAGAAAATAATTTTCTAGATTTTTTTGAAAATTTTTTAAAATCCATTTTTAGACTCAATATTTTTTAAACACTGGTAAGGATATATGTAAACACATATTTTTTGATTTTTTGTATGTGTACTTGTGTGCAGCAGGTCAATTAAGTTTTTGTCTATTAAATATTACATGTCGATATAGCTCAGATGGAAGAGCTATCGACTGGCAATCTGTAGACCCAGGTTCGATTCCCGCACCAGCAAATTTTATTTAAAAAAATTTTTTTTATATAATTTATTTTTTTGAAAATTAATTTTTAGCCTCATTACTTTTGTCAGTAAGCACATAGGTAACGATATATTTTTTGATTTTTCGTATGCTGGTGTCTAATCATAACTCATTATTTTTCGCGACATCGCCATATAAAGGTAATAAGAAATGTAATAACAAAAGTAACTAGTTACCATTACCAATTATGTAGTTACATAACCACATATCTGGTAATGATTTTCTACACTGGGACTGTAATGTTTGCATGTGAGTTATATTTGCCCACCTAAACAAAAATATATTTTCAATTTTATTTTATTATTAATATATTTGTGGAATAGTAATGATAAACAAATATATGTTCCACTGAAAACATATATATATTTGCGGGTAGTTGTATTCCATATGATATAAATATATATATATGTTTACAGGCGAAAATATCATATTTGCAGGCAAATATATTATATTTATTAAAAAAATTAAAATTATTTCTTTACAGTTTTTCCAAACTCATATGTGTCATCAGCAAAAATGTTTCTAGCAGGGCGATTTTTTTTTCAGCATGTAGTTTTACCACAATTTAATGTAGTTAGTAAAATGCCAGAAGCTCTTTATACAGTTAACATAAATTTTCCTAAATCCTTTTTCATTAATCATGAAAACAAATTTTATTGTATTAAATTTCTTTTTGCAAATGTGTCCTTCGGATACAACTATACAATTTTATTATTAAAGAAAAAATAAAAAAAAACCTATACTTATGATGTGTGCGAAGTAGGGATGGCAAACGAGAAATCCCAAATCCCGAAATCCCGGGATTTAATTCTTAAAAATCCCGGGATTTTCTTATTTTTTAATATTCTACACCCAGGAAAAAGATTGGTTGGCTTTCGATCAAAACCATTAAAATGAATTTGTCAGGACTTTATTTTATTTGGAATTACCTATAATTGAATACTACATCAAAAATATTTTACTAGGTATTAAAAATAGGGAGAATGAACTAAAAAACAATCCTTTTAACAAATTATTGGTATCTCCAATCAATTTTAAAATTAGTATCAGTTTAGTAATTCTATGCAGTAGAAGCAGCCATTTATTTAGTGAATATAGAAGAAAATTGGTGTTATCTATAACCTTTTTTAAAAAAATTTCAATATTCGAAAGTGGTAACTACAAATACGGGTATCCTAATCAAATATGACCTTAAATTCAAGTTTCTGTAGAACCAACCGAATTGTGGATTGTATTGATAACACACACAACTATTAATTGGTATTGATAAACGAATTTTATACTGTATTAATAAAACGCATAAGTTCAAAATTAGTCATTAAAATTATTAAGTGTTTGTGGTGTAGTGGGTGAGGAGTTGGCCTAGTACGCCGGATTTCCGGGTTCGAATCCCGGAAAAGACAAAAATTTAGATGTTTTTTTTTTAATTAAAATAAAATATTCATATGTATAAACACACACAGAAAACAGTCTCAGTTGTCGCCACCGAATTTGTTGCCAATCGAATTCGTGCGGTTACGACAACTATGTTTACATTAAATTATATTTTTCGTCGTGAAAGCCAATATTCGGTTGTCTAATTCAATATTATGTTCCACATAAATATTATTATGTTCTACAAAATTTTATTGAAATTAAAAAAGTTTTTTTGAATTTTCTGGTATTGAACCCGGCCCTTCAGGTTAATAGTTCACACTTTTACCCACTGCACCACAACTACTTTTAAATTTCTTAGCCATATTTACTGTTTATACATATGAATATTTTATTTTAATTAAAAAAAAAATATCTAAATTTTTGTCTTTTCCGGGATTCGAACCCGGAAATCCGGCGTACTAGGCCAACCCCTCACCCACTACACCACAAACACTTAATAATTTTAATGACTAATTTTGAATTTAAGTGTTTTATTAATACAGTATAAAATTCGTTTATCAATACCAATTAATAGTTGTGTTTGTTATCAATACAATCCACAATTCGATTGGTTCTACACAAAATTGAATTTAAGGTCATATTTGATTAGGATACCCGTATTTGTAGTTACCATTTTCGAATACTGATTTTTTTTTAAAAAAGGTTATAGATAACACCAATTTTCTTGTATATTCACTAAATAAATGGCTGCTTCTACCGCATAGAATTACTAAACTGATACTAATTTTAAAATTGATTGGAGTTACCAATAATTTGTTAAAAGAATTGTATTTTAGTTCATTTTCCCTATTTTTAATACCTAGTAAAATATTTTTGATGTATTATTCAATTATAGGTAATTCCAAATAAAATAATATCCTGGCAAATTCATTTTAATGGTTTTGATCGAAAGCCAACCAATCTTTTTCCTGGGTGCAGTAAATATGGCTAAGAAATTTAAAAGTAGTTGTGGTGCAGTGGGTAAAAGTGTGAACTATTAACCTGAAGGGCCGGGTTCAATACCAGAAAATTCAAAAAAAGTTTTTTAATTTCAATAAAAGTTTGTAGAACATAATAATATTTATGTGGAACATAATATTGAATTAGACAACCGAATATTGGCTTTCACGACGAAAAATATAATTTAATATAAAGATAGTTGTCGTAACCGCACGAATTCGATTGGCAACAAATTCGGTGGCCACAACTGAGACTGTTTTCTGTGTGTATTAACGCAAATAAACAAAGTGAGCAATTTTCGATTACCTACGTTTTTTCTTGAATTTTCGCATATTTACAAGAAATTGATGCTAAGATATTGTAAAAATAGAAATTAAGTAGATTATTCGAGTAAACTATGCAAAGACTTTGCAGAAAAATTTGAAAGTTTGGTAAACAATATTAAGTTTTTGAGTAATTCATGCGAAAAAATAAATTTGTTCGTTATTTTACCGGCTTATTCTTCCAAGCGAAATTCGATTTCTCAAACAGAATTTTCGCTGGGACTGTAAGTTTGAATTCTTCCCTGAAAACATTTGATAACGATAACCAAATAACTTTGTTCCTGTAATTACACGATCTAGTGCGCAAGGTTGTCGCAACGAATCTGTTTTAAAATCTGCTTACAAAATACTGGGCGCAAGTGTACTTAATGGCAGGCCTTCATATATCATCCCAGCCAGAAAAATACAAACGGGAAAGCGATGGCAAGGTATTTTAACAGGTGGTACAAGTACTGGCAAAAATTGCTTTCCTATTTCCAAAATTATAACGTCAATAGACAAAGGGACCGGCAGTTCAAATAGCGGAAATAGGAGAAACAAATTTGTAACGTTGGCAAAACCAATAAATAGGTGGTCTGGAATTATATTTTCCAAAACAAAATTTAAAAAAAGCTCCTATGAAACCAGGCCATCATATTGGCAGCCGACAACTCTACCTACGTAAATGAAACGTAAATGAATGATAACAACTGGGCAACTACTGGCTCTACTAAAATGCTAGCACTTGCAAAAAGTTTTTTGGAACTAATATGCCAGTGTTGCACTATGGGCTAGGATCGCCGTTTTTTGGCTAAAAGTACAATTCAGGTAAAGGGAAAATATATTCAAAATCTAGGATAGTTGAGTATGTTGTGAGTGAAATATTTTATAATTATGGTTATTCGTTGTTAGTTGGCGAGAGTTCAATGACAAAGTTTTTTAATTTTGTGACATTTTTTATTTTATAATGATACAATAAAAAGTTATAAATAAACAATAATTTGCTCCAAAAACAATCTCAAATTATAAAACTGAAACTAGATATAAAAAAATAGACACCTGTTAAGTATTTAAGAAAAAAATAACAAAATTATTAATTTTACCTCAAAAATATGTTTTTTTTTGAAAATCCTAAATTTTCAAAAAAAAGATCCAAAATGTTCCAAGATAAAATTCAAAAACTTGAGTGCCAATGTATTCCCTAAGATGTCATCTACCTAGGTTTTTGCGACCGTTTGCGACCGTTCATAAACTTTCGAGATTTTGCCCATTACTGAAAAAGTACCTTCAGATCTCGCTGATTTCCAGCATTCCAGAGGTTTAGTTAAAACTAAAAAAATAGCACTAAAAATTACCTTAAATGTAGGTTCTGATTTTCTGACACAGAACAACCTCCTAAAGTCCAGATTTGTGGAACATTTGAGTGCCAATTCTGAATAAGTACGAAATTAACCCTTAAACACATTTTAAGTTTTGACTTATTTCTGGCATTGAAGTTAAATTTTCAACTTTGATGTCTTCAGAGACTTATAGTAGAATTTCATGGCAAATATTTTTGCGGAACATTTTAACCCTCTAACTCTTCAACTTATGGGTCTTTTTTGACACTTTTTGAAAAGGGCCAAAAAAGACCCTATAATTGCAGAGTTAGAGGGTAAAAATGTTCCACAAAAATTTCCCTAGTAGTGTTTTATATAAGTTCGCTGAACATATCCTATACCTAAAGTGGAAGATTCACGTGGTTTTCTATGCCGATTCACAATAAACATTGGGTCATATGAATAAAACTTAGCAATTACTAGCGGCCCTATGTTCCACTGGGAATTAAAGGATTAAATATATAATTACTTTGGGCTTAGGAATGGCTTTTAACTACAAATTTACCAATTGGCTGGTAGAATAGCATGAAATGCAGACGAAAATTAAAAAATTATATTTCGAGTCTACACCCAAGTAGACTAGATTTGTGAAATAATTGCTTAAAAAACCCTATATTTCCCCCTAATAGTAATAACTATTTTATATTCATATGAGCCATTTTCAAAAGAGGTGAAATTTTAACCCCCCAAAAACATAGGCACAGACAAAAACTTTTAAAACGCCGATACACTTGTATTTTTCTTTGGCCCTCTGCGTAAATCGGTTGTCATCAGAACCTTTTTTTGTACAGTGTCATTTATTTTCCAACACATAACAATTTTAAATTTATGGCCGCCATATTGGATCCGCCATGTAGAATTTTTTAAATTTGATTTCAGCTTCGTTATCTGCTACCCAAAAACTTCCCCTGGTGGAAATTTTAAGTAAATCAGACGACATAAGCAATTTAATGAAAAAATTGTTTGACGCCATATTGGATCTGCCATCTTGAACTTCAAAATTCTAATTTCAGATTTATAATCAGTGGATCCTAGACTTATATAATTGGTTATCTTAAGTCCAATATATTAAAAACTAAAAATTAATGGCCGCCATCTTGGATCCGCCATTTTGGATTTTTTATTTTTTATTTCAGATTCGTGATCAGCAGCAACCAGACCCCCCTATGTGATATCTTTTAGTTTCGTATACTCAATATTCCAGTTTTGTCCAAAATTCGATGATGATGGCCCACAGTGCGTTGGGAAAACAAAAAAAAATGTTGGTCTAAAAGGAGCTTTTCCATAAACAAAACATTTAATCTTATAAAACAAAAAAAAAAGTTTAAATTAAAAAAAATTTTTCGATTGTAACCGGATTTGAACTCGGAAACATTTTTTAACGAAGCGTAATCTTTTTTTAATAATTTTTATAAAATCTTTGCTTTACCAGTGAATTGATTTCTGTAAAACTAATACTGGGAAAACAATTTTTGCAAACGGCAAAGCGTCCCAAATGAGTACTCTGACAGTAATTTATTTTTAACACCGCGGTTACCCAGTGGTATGCAAGTACTTGATTTTTTGAACCACTGGCAATTTCTAAAGTATAAATAATGAATAAACCTTTCATTTTGAAATTGGTATGAGTCCGTTTTCAATAAAAAAAAAACAAGAACATATCGTAAATATATTATTTATTTCACACACCATTTGCTTCCATTCTTTAAAGAAACAATTTTTGTCAAAAATTTGACAAAAGAGAATTTTTAAAGGAATTTTAAAGAAAATATAGGAATTATGGCAAATAGAAGGTCCTAAAGATTGCGAATTTTCATTCAGGAAAGGTTTTTTTCCTGTAGAAAATATCTCAAACTCTAAAAGTTTTTTGCTGAAAAAACCCATCATAATTTGAGCATTCTTTATGAGAAAGACTCCCCTGACTCCAAGGTTTTCCTTTTACAAAATCGTCTCATAATCTAAGAGTTTATCTATGGAAAAAAATACTTTAAATTTGAGGCATTTTTTGTAGGAAAAAGTACACAGAATCTAAGGGTTTTCCCATAGCAAAAAGTGCTTTTATTATATAAAAGGTTTCAGAATCTGAACGTTTTTCTTTTGGAAGAAGTTCTCACTATAGGGATTTTTTGTAAGAAAAAGTACTCAGAATCTATTGGTTTTGGATGGAAAAAAATCCTGGGAATCTTTAACGTTTTTTTTTTTTTTGAAAATAAACCTCAAAATCTAAGAATTTTTATAAAAAGAACGCACAAAATATTGGAGTATAGTCTAAGATTTTTTGCAAAATAAAATAAAAAAATTATAAGGGAATGGATTTGGACTTGAGCTAGAACAATATTCTAACTAAATATATGAAAATATAGAAAGTCCGAAGAAATAAGTTTTGTGTTTTTTATACAAAAATTAAAATAATTTTTAATAAAAAAGTATTGCATATTTTATTTTATTTTCGCACAAATTGATGTTATTATAACAGTGAATATTGCAAACAAAATTGTAAACACAAAATTTTTTTTAAAAAATATATCTGATTTTTAAAATATAAACTTCTTTTCGACAGACAATTTAGAATATGCCTTCAAATAATTAACCAACTTTTTATTAAAATTATTTTAGTTCAGCTTCATTTTAGTCTGTTCGCACACGCCCTTAATATACAACTGTCTACATATATATTAGGGATATCACTTATTGCATTTTTGCAAGTATCATAATAGTATAGGCCTGGGAAAACTATAACAAATATTACAAATAGTTTTTGCGGTCGCAACAAATTTATAGAAATTTTGAATTTTAAATTTTTTAGATTTATATTTTTGCAATAACTCCTCATGAAATATATAATTTTCCATTAACGTCATTATGCTGAATCCAAATTGGGCAAAACAAAAAGCTAGGAAATCTAATAATATATTATCTGTAAAATATAAATAAGTATATTTATATTGTATAGATTTTTAGTATTTTTTATGACAAATATTCAGATTTTTATAAACTTAGCCCAATTTCTGGAAATTAGACTTTCAGTCTTCAAATTTTTGGAAGGTTTTGATGTGTAGATAAACTATGCTTTACTTTTAGTATAATATGACCTATACTTATTTATCAATAATTTGAAAAATCGCAAAAAAAAATATATGAAATCTTAAAAGTTGGCATCGGTTCGGAAGGTTTTTTTTTCTTTCTTTAAAATGACTCAAGAAAAGGCTTTTCATTATCAATAAAGCATTTCCCATATCGTGGCGCCATGTAATTTTTCACCTAAAAAAGTTATACTCCTAAAATAGATATACCCGAAAACTCTATGCTAAAAAAACACAAAGAATTACTTAAATATACCACACATTTCTTTCATTCTTTCATTCCCTCATTCTGTATTTTTATTGTATTGTATTGTATCAATCAATGGTTGAAAACAAAAAAAATACCAGAGAAACTGCAGTGAAGTACAATACATACTGTCGCAAAAATTGGTGTCAATAGCATCAAAAGTATTAAGAAAATAACATTTACCAATTTTATATTGTTTCGTTTTCATTTGAGTTTTAATACGAGTACAAAGTCATACATACACACATACATATAGCAAAACAACTAACACACCAATACTTTTAAATGAAATCAAGTCGAATATTGTGAACTATCATAGCGTTCTCTTAAACACACACACATACACTGTCATACATGTATAGAGAAAATTGAAAACAATGTCATAAAAAATGGTATTCAATGAAAAATAGTATTACAAAAACCATGCTAAAGATTTTTCAATGCCTGGTACATAAAGACACCAGAATTGTTGTCGCATACACATCAACATAAAAAATCGTTCATTCGTAGACAAAAAATAAATTTAAAAAACCATATGGTTTTTTGCCATTTAATCTAAAAATATGTAGACATTTTGTTAACCCTTTCAATAAAAATGGGTATATCTTTATAATATTAAATATTTATTAAAATTTTTGTTAAAACAAGAGGCATTATTAAATTTTCTTGAATTTCGCAGAAATAAAAAAAAACATAACTTGACTCACAAGTGTCATGTTCAATATGTAAAGTGGCAATCCCATGTCTAAGATTGGATCCTTTTTATGTTTAAACTTGTTTTTTTACCTAATCACTGTTACAGCAATTTACCCCTGTTGGAGCTAGTTTATTATAAATTTTTACCAAATAATTAAATTTGCCTAAATCCTGCCAAAGTTGCCATATAGTAATGCAAATACGTCAACATTTTTTCATGAAAACAAAAATAAGCCGATATAAAAAATTGTTCGTGTAAAAAATCTAAATTTAAATTGTTTGATATTAAATACTGATACGTTAAATTCAAGATTAATGCACTGCACTCACTAAAAGGCATTGTCAGTGATATTGAGTTGAGACAGACCAATCGGTGGGAATAATTGTGTTTTGTGATAAGTTATCATCTTTTGGAATAAGAATTGTATTGTTTGAAATTTTTTTTGATAAAAAATTATGTAGTGTTTATTTTTTAATTCAAAAAAATTAATTCTAAATCATAAAAAATATATTATTTTCAATCCTAAATCCCTCAGAGAACAGTGATGGATTTTCCTTTTCAGATTCTAAAATGACTAATAAAAGGCTCCAATCCACGAGGGAAAACTTCGTTTTTTTTTTTTGGACACTAAAATTAGTCAGAAAAACTCCAATTTATGTGGGAAATTTTCGTTCACTTTTATGAGTCATTTTGAGTCCAAAATGAAGGCCTTTTTGAATGAACCACTTTCATGGAAAAATTATAATTTTTAGTAATAAATTTAGAATCATGTTTTGATTTATTTTTGAACTCCTATGCTCGCTGGAAGTATTAAAAAACTCAGGGAAATTAAAAAAGTTATTACCTATTGTAAATAAAGAAAATTTAAAATTGTATGACAGTTCGATTAATCTTATAAAATTAATCGTATTATTCGTTATTCGAAATTTAACCATTTCGATTTATTGGAAAATTTTTTCGATTAAAAATTAGTCGATTAATTTATTAAAGATTAATCGATTGAATACCCTAATTATGCGTAAGTAGTATGGTTAAACCAAAGTAATTTGAAAACTTTCTTCCAAGTGGCTTTTTAATTTTATTAAGTACTCAAATAGTGCTCATGCCGGCCAAAGAAAGCAGGTCTAACTTTGTTTCATTTCATTACGGTTCCTATTTAGCGATTTGAAGTTCTGAATGAAGAAAAAAATTACTAAAATGTTATTGCGCTCAAATATGTCATTTTCTTCTCACACATAGACTACATACTTAAATAAAATAAATTTTGTATCAAGGGTAATATTCCATGCAATACCCAGTAAAGAAAATTGGAAGTCATGCTTTATAACCCACTTTTTTCAATCCTTCCGACTCTCCGTTAGTTGTATTCTTATTGCTTTTTTAGGAGTAATTCCGATCATCTTCCAAAAAAAAATCACTTCTTTCGTTGTTTTCAAAGTATCCATTTCTACAGCTTTTTTGGAAGTAATTCGGAATAACATCGAAAAAATCACTTAATTATTGCTTCAAAAGCATTACTACTCTAAAAGTGACACTAAAAAGTGACTTGGATTTAGTTTATTTTCAAACAGATGGTCACGGGTTCGCATCGTGGCGGGACCAATATTTTTTTCAACATTTATAATTAATTTATTCAAATTCAGTAATTTAAAATTTTTTAAAATAAATAAAATAAAAATGTTGGAAATTTCTTTTTATCACTTGTGAACAAAATCATGAAAAAATGCCGATTTGCCCATTATACTTTGCACTCGTTCCAAAAGTACTGAAAAAAATGTTGTAGAGAGAGTACTTTGCTCCTATGACAACTCAATGTCAAAATCATTGGTGTTTCTTCGAAACATTGAGATCAATAACACTGTGAGACAAATGGTAGGGGTCATTGATCGAGAAGGGTTCAAACTACCGGGGAAAGTTATATCGGTCAAAAAGAAGTTATACGTGTCCCGGCGTTTCGCTGGGTCACCCCTAGGAATCGAGATATATAGATTTGACCTTTGGTGGTTCTTTCTTGACATAACTCGAGAACCACTAGTCCGATTTTGCTCAAACAATTTTAAGAAAATTAAAAATTACAATTACTTTAATCTGTTCATATAACGTTTTTCTATATACTCAACAGTTTTGCCGGTAAAAATAAATGTATGAAGAAAAAAATATTTTTTTCCTAAAATATTAAAAAAAAGTAATAAACAAAAGGTTTTTGATTTTTATGGTAGCGGTAACAAACATTTATTTTTACCGGCAAAACTGTTGAGTATATAGAAAAACGTTATATGAACAGATTAAAGAAATTGTAATTTTTAATTTTTTTAAAATTGTTTGAGCAAAATCGGACTAGTGTTTCTCAAGTTATGTCAAAAAAAATATATATTCCGATTCCTAGGGTTGACCCAGCGAAACGCCGAGACACGTATAACTTGTTTTAGACCGATATAACATTTTCCGTTGGTTTCATCCCATCCCGATTTTGACTGTCGCATAGTGTAATTGTTGTTATTTTTCTACTGCTTTTGCATCTCTTTTGTAGCTGGGTAGCTATAGAAAGATATAACATGATATATTAAATATATTTTGAATTGAGGTTTGATATTAAAACTTTTTAATTAAGATATCTAGAAATATTAGAAAACTTGTCACCAAAGACAATAAATTTACTCCTAAACACTATTCAATTTAATCAGTCAAGTATCCTTAAATAGCTACCGGCATGATGATACTCAAACAGAACGCAAATAGATGGATGAAACTATAAGAACTTGTGGTCCAAGTTTAAAAAAAAAAATAATGCGGTCAAATATTGACAATCAACACTAATTCCAAAACCGCGATTTCTAAAACTCATTCATCAAAAATGTTGGCAAAAGTTTAGTTTAAAAAATGTATACCCCCCTCTGTAATTAAAAAAAAAATTTTTTTTTCTATATAGTGTTAAGTGGGCCGGGCCCTTAAAAGGAAATTTTCTCACGATTCGAAATATGTATTTTGTTTCATGATCCGGGAACCAGAATTCGCGCTAGGTCAATTTTAGTAAATCTTAGGTAGTAAAAAAGGAAAAAGTTAGTGTTTTTGGGTACCGCGCAAAAAATAAATAAATATGACCTTGAGTCAAAAAAAAGGTCCAGAAAAAACCCAGACACGATTAAAATGGCAAGTGTGACTACTTAAATTAAATGAAAATTTTCCAGGATTCCAATTATGCATTATGTTCCGGGAAAAAATCCCGCTGGGTACATTTTGGTAAATTTTAGGTGTTAAAAAATTCTACACTCATAAAAAAAAGCGCGTAAAAATAGTTAAAAATTCTGCTAAAATAACAGGAAATAGTACCTGAATTTGCGCCAGCAGAAATTTTAATGATGTTGAGAATCATGGTCTGCTAAATTTAGGTGACCTAAATTTTAGGTAAAAAAGTTAGTTCAAATACAATAATTTATAAGAAATGGTGTTTTACGGAAATGAAAATTACTCAGCTGAAATCAGCACATGTTAAAAGCACAGGTAAAAAATGTAGTTTACATTTCAAAAATTTAGAAGAATTTTCGTTTAATAGAAATGAAAGTGAGTCAGTTGAAATCTGCAAAACATGCTGCTAAAATTACAATCACTTTTTGTTATTAAATGAATAAAAACAACTTCATGTATCATGTAAATATTGTTAATTTTATTTTCGAATAAATTACACAATCCAAAAACACTATTTGCACTAAATATCACTTGTATTTTCTTTTCAATATGTGTGCCAGCGGTAGGGTGAATTTAGATGAAAATGTTAAAGGGCTGAAATAAAAGTAAAACAATAACATATTTAATAGTATTCCCGTAAATAAATATAGTTTATATTATAAAACAACCGTCTATTATTTTTTTTTTAACAATTTCAACTGCGAAATGTTAAAGTCCAGTATACCTCCGTTTTCTTTTGCGTTCCTTTGTTGACTAACAGCAACAAAAGAAAACATGCTCTTGTCATATTATTTTATTTACTAGAACTTTCTTATCACGCCTTATTATTTTTATTTGTATTAGTAAGCGTCATCAGTGATGACTCATCACACACATTAAAATACACTTACTAAAAATTTTCTACACACCAGAGTACCAAGCCGACCAGCGCAAAATCGGCCACTTTTATGCTTTATTAGCCGCCGCCGTTTCAAACGACTCGCTTCGGCTCGAAAGGGCAGCCGACCAAAACAAGAGCCGCCGAATTTTTTTCCCGTCGCCATTTTTTTAAATTTATTTTTCTTATTTTAGAGATTAATCAGAACTGGGTCGACAACGACAATTGCTTTTTCATATATTTTGTATGGCTAACTAACTGGTAACTATGGTTAAGTACTAAACTCAGTTTATTTTGAGATAAGTTAACAAGTCTTAAGCGGATTCAATCATTTTTCAAAGCTCTGTTATTAACAGTGCATAGAAAACAGTTCGAGCCGTCAATCCAGCAGCCGCCGGTTTATATACATAAACGCCGCCGCCGCCGTAGTTGTTTCGGTGGCAACAGAAAAAATTAGTTCAACTGAATTAGAACGCGTTTAACAGACTTTTGTACTAACTTTTTTTTATGGGTGTAGTGTGAAATATATTTTGCTAAAAGTCGGGAATTTTTCTTACAAAAAAATGAAATTTTTATGAACTTGAGGGGGTTTTTCGTACATTGAGGTATATAGCACGGCAGACGAAAATTTTTAGTTTTTTGGTACATTGTGGTCATATTCGAATTCGTAAGAAAATTTCCGTTCCTTTGAGTACCCATTAGAGCGTACCACCTTACAGGCAAAAAAAAAAAAAAATCCGCCGTACACCCTCCAATATGAAGTATTTTTGCAAGGAGGTTTCAAAAAAAAATTTTTTTTTTGCCGAACGTAAGGGTCGTCATTTTACATTTTTCGTTATATCTTTGGCATTTGCAGTCCGAACTTAAAGTGTGATACTGTTTACTGATGTTCTTCTCTCGAGGAGACCACTGTTGTTCTCTAAGGGCATTTTGACCTCAAGTATCCCCTTCTACTAGTTACCCACCAGACCTCAGTTGCTACCACCCAAATGTACGACCCTAATGTCAGAAAATTAAAGCTCGCAAAAAATCATTAAATTTTTGCTAAGGAAGTTTTTCGATAAACCCAGTAGAAATTTTTTTTATATATTGGTTGCCGAACGTAGGGGTCGCCTTTTTTATTTTTTTTTAATTGGATTTTTACTATATAGCAAAACACTGGTCTCCTCGAGGCAAAAAAATCGATATATCACACTTTAAAATTCGACTTTAAATGCCAAAGCTATAACGAAAAATTAAAAAGGCGACCCCTACGTTCGGCAAAAAAAAATATTTTTTGAAATCACCTTTCAAAAATACTTCATATTGGAGGGTGTACGGCGAACTTTTTTTTTGAGGTACGGTCTAGTACCCATACAATAACTGGTTATTTTAGACTCCTGGGGGTCCTCATATGGATTTAGGGGCAGACACACTTTACTGATCATGAAACCAAATGCATTTTTGAAATCGTAAGAAAATGTCCTTTAATCTGAGTCGTCACACTTACCATTTTATTACGATATAGAAAAAAACATTTTCCTTTTTAATTCCATAGGGGTGGTATACTTTTTTTTTTCTTTTTAAGGGGTGCCCAAAAAAGTAAACTTGAGCCATAATGTTTTTCTTTTCAGTTTTCGAATTACCTTACCATTGCTCATAAGAAAAATATATATTTCCAGGTGACATTCTTCAAAAATATTAAATTTGTTGAATAGTATAATTATTTTACAAGACTACATGGACAAACGCCCAACGCTAAATCGACTCAGAAATTTATTCGATTCGTGTATCGGACCACGCTCATATTTTTTTTTAGTTGAAAATAGCATAAACTCAATACAATTTTTGTCGCAGAGTATTATAAAAACGGTTAACTCCAACTGAAGCACATTTTTTTTAAATTGGTTTGCTTTTTACATATTCATGACAAACAGAAAAAGAGGGGTTAATATTTACTATGAAAATTGTATCCCTGAAAAGTAAACAGACAAAACAACATCGACGACAAAAACAAAAATAACAAAGAAAAAATATATTACTGCCACAATTTTTCCTAAAAATGAAAAACAATGTTATATGTCGTCATTTTCAAAAACGTCGTCATGGCATTACTGTCAACGGTATAAATATTTGTTGTTTTGTAATATGCAGGATATAAATGTGTTGTTGGAATATGTGAGTAGGGTATGTAATTTAAATATACCAGTATTTAATTTTGAATATGAGAGTATTACAACACATTATGTTACAATTTCCTTTTGGGATTATATAATACATTTTTTGCTATGTTAAAAAAAATTCTACAATTTCATTTTTTTTTTCCCCTTCTAAGCCTATTTTATCACATTTACTGATCAGTAGGCCATAAAATTGTGATTTGAATTTAAAGCTCTTGTTATTTTTTGTGTTGATGTCTTTAATAAGACAACAAAATACAATCGGTCTGTTTACGGTTGTCGAATTTTTAGTCGAAATTTTCGACTACATACAAAATGGTTTTCTTTGAATTGGAAATTATAAAGAATTTAATATACGATTATTTATGTTTTAGGATCGGATTGTTATTTATGATAAACTGAGTTGTAAAGTTGTTGAAAAATTATGTACTTATCGATTGCGACAAGAAAATGTTATAGATGAGTCCTTGTTGCGACCCATTATTTCTAATAGACTTTCGGAACGAAAAAACGGATTTCATATTGGTGTGTCTTTGACCCATATAGTACTTCTAAAATTGTTTATCTTATTAATGATTCTTTTTTAAAGAAACTAAAACACTATTTTGTGTCTCTGTACACTATGTAATTAATGTGTACTTATAAACGTTAGCACATCTTTTGCCGTTTTGTTGGTAATCGTTTACACATAGTTTTAGAAAACTTTGTTAGTTCAAACACAACTCAAATCATATATGCCCAACTAAACTGAAAAACAATTTAAAACAACATTACAGTTAGAACATTATTTTTTTTTTTTGTTTCTTCTACGGTAACTATCACAAAATGTTTTGTTGAAATTTTGTTTTGACATTTTGTGTTGGCGATGTATCTAAACTACTGTTATACACTAACACCGATCTAAAAATAGTTTGTAGTTTTGTTATCTACAAAGTTGTCTTGTTTGTAGTTGCATTAGTACTTTTAAGTGTGGCAACTAATTAACAGTCATTATGTACGTAGTATACTTAATGACAACTAACAGCAACACAAAGCTCACCTACATTTCAAACTTTCTACTATTGAGTCAATTTAAACCGGCATGTTTGAAATTTTTAATTTGGGTCAACTAATTGAATAAAATTGTTTAAAGATACGATACTAATTTCAATAGCATTACATTAACCCTTTAATGCCCAAGGCTGTCAAAATGAGGTCTTCATATCTTAAGTAGTTTTTGGCTAAATAACAATTTTTTATAAAAGCTATTATATTATATCTACAGAAAATATTATTTAGTACTTTTTTTGACTCAGTGGTGCTAACATTTTTTCAAGTTTAGTGTTTGTTTCATTAACTAAAACGCTATTTTTTGTACAATTTGGAAAATTTAATTAATTAAATTTGCACATTACATTGTGTCGCAATTATTGTACCCTCCATCCCACTGTGCAGGAGGGTATATATCACTTTGTCATTCCGTTTGTAACTCATCGAAAAAAAAAATCTGGGACATAAAAAAAATATATATTCCTGATCGTTATCAATAGCGAAACCGATATAGCCGTGTCCGTCTGTCTGTCTGTCTGTCTGTCTATTGAAATCACGATCACGCTCAAAATAGTTGTGCTAGGATGTTAATTTTTAGTCAAAATTTTTGTCCAATTTCTTAAGCAGTTTGGTATTGGAAATGGGCATATTTGGTCCAGATGTTTAAAAGTTATGAATGAAAATGTAAAAGCACCTCTAGAATTTTCCATATTAATATGAAAAAATATATTAACTGTGTGTTGTTGTTGTTACTGAATAAGAAGAAACACATATACACACAGCCAGACCTTGAAAGAGATAATTCTTTTTTGAATTTATATGCATAAAATTGAATTTATTAATTACTGAATAATTCATAATGCCTTTAAATCAATGATTGGACATTGACTGAAGTGAGATAAGATTTGTTCCTATTTGTGTTGATTCAATTTTGATTCGATTGAATAATTTGGACGTACGTTGGCTTTAGAGGCACCTCACCGATTGATTCTAAATTTTTACTACTGATATAACTCTCTTTTGGGGGCCCGAAGAAATTTTTTTTCACCGAAAAGCCTGTATGGGGAGTTACTTCGGTTTAAAGTTTAAAAATGAACTTAACTATATTTTCTTCATTTATGATAGGGTTGGAACAATATGTACACCATTGGAGAGGTAATAAAAATGCCTTTAGGATAGCATTTTTTTGTTGACCCATTATGATTCGGCGTAGGAATTTTAATTTTTTTGTTTTTTTAATGTTTTTATTCCATAAAATACCTATATAAGAACGAAAATTGTGCTTATTAGTATATTATCAAGACAAAAAGCTTTCATTTGATATATAGATCAAGTTTTTATCACTTCAAACACCAACGATATTAGAGGTCAAAATCGTGGGATTTTTTTCTTTCAAAGTATGGCTAACTTTTGACAAATGAAAATCTCAATACCGACAATAGGTTTAAAATGTGTTTACTCCTAAAATATGTTCGAATCCCGATGAGTTAATTCAGTATAATTGTTGTTTAGAGTCAAAGTTGTATCTTTTGTACCATCTGCAAAAAATTAGGTTTGACTTCTAATATCTTCGGTGTTTGAAGTGATAAAATTTGAACTATATCTCAAAAGTTTTTAATCTTGAGAATATATTAATAAGTAAATAATTATGTGGTAGTATACGGTGGTTTTTATAAAAACGGTTTATTTTAAAAAATCTTAAATATAAATCTCATTCGCCGGTAATGGGTAAACAAACAACAAAAAAAAATGTCGTCCATAAGATATTTTTACTATCTCTCCAATGGTATATATATATTGTTCCAATCCGACTATAAATGACTTAGATATAGCTAAGTCCAATTGTAAACTTTGCACAGAAATAAACTCCCTACAGAGGTCATTCCGCGGATTTTTTTTTCAAATCAGCTTGAAAAGTACCTACTACATCGGTGTAAAAAAAAATTCACTGAGATCAACTTATTGCAAAATTTAGATTTAAAATACGAATTAAGGAAATATATTTTTAAAGGTCTGCACACATCTATATGAATAACATAAGCAGTGTTGCCACTTTATGGGTAGGGCATGGATGATAGCAATTATTAAATTGTTTAGTTTTTTTCTCTTAAATTTCAATTCAATTGAATGAATTGAGAAAGTTAACAAATTTGTAAACAAAAAAATATATTATACATAAAAAAAAAAATTAAATCATAAACTAGCCAATAGATAGTGGGTCTATGAATACAACTTAGCAATTACTTCAAAGCATTCTTGGTAGCAGAAACGGTGCGATTATCGGTGAGGGTAAGTAACGTTATTGTAGATTATTTCGGTTACAGTATTTTAAGGATAATTGTATTTCGATTATTTCGATAACGGTATCTTAAGGTTAACTGTATTGCAATTATTTCGATAATGGTATTTTAATATAACCGGTATTCAGTTATTTCGGTGCATTCCGCAAATTTTTTTTTATGAAAAAACAAAGTAAAGTAAAATAAATTTATTAACTACCCAGTGTAGAAACGGTAATGACATATCATTATTTTTTGGAGTACCAGTAATGACACCCACTTACCTTATGCATTATTTTAAAACATTTAGTAATGAGTTACTGATAATAACTTATTTTTATCATTATTTCAAATAGAAAATAATTTTTTAGATTTTTTTGAAAATTTTTTGAAATCTATTTTTAGACTCAATATTTTTTAAACACCGATAAGGATATATATAACCACATATTTTTTGATTTTTTGTATGTTGGCGAGTAAGCTTACTTGTGTGCAGCAGGTCAATTATGTTTTTATCTATTAAATATTACATGTCAATATAGCACAGATGGTAGAGCAGTTGACTGGCAATCTGTAGACCCAAATTTTATTAAAAAAAAAAAATACAATAAAAAATATTTTTTTTATATAATTTATTTTTTAGAAAATCTATTTTTAGACTCATTATTTTTGTCAGTACTGGTAAGCACATAGGTAACGATATATTTTTTGATTTTTCGTATGCTGGTGTGTAACGACAACTCATTATTTTTCGCGACATCGCCATATAAAGGTAATAAGAAATGTAATAACAAAAGTAACTAGTTACCATTACCAAGTATGTAGTTACATAACCACATATCTGGTAATGATTTTCTACACTGGGTAAGTGTATGTAAAATTCACAATTACGACGTGGAATTACAAAAAGTTTAGACTAAAAAATAATGGTGTTGTAAGGATAATGCTATTTCATTAATTTCGGTACTGGTATTTTAAATGTATTGATATTTGAATCTATAACAGTATTTTAGCGATAGAGCCTACCAACCCTGCCTCAATGTATGTAATTACTTTTGGCTTATGAATGACTTAACATCTAATTCATCCGTTGACTTGTAGAAGAGCATGAAATATTAATAGAAATAAAAATTTTAGACTACTCGCAAACTGACTAAAATTGTGAAGTTTGCATAAAAATTCCAATATCTATTTTTTATTCAAACGAGTTAATGAATTGATTCACAGCGACTGATCATACACGATACATCAGGAGAGTGTATTAATCTATACATGCTTTGAAATTCTTTCGTTATACAAATAAGCTATTAACGTACACAAAAAAATTGTTACCAAGTAATTAAGAAAATTTCAACTAATAATATTTTATCGAATAATTAATTAGATTGTATATGCCACAAAAACATTATTTCAGTTGAAGAGCTCCCAATTGCTTGCCAAAGATTTTTTTGTGTGTATTTAAAAAGCGCAAATAAAACTTGATTTTAGAAAGACTCTAAAATAAGATTATTTTTAAATCGTTCACATGTGATCATAACTGGCTCTTATTTACAAGCTGACTCTTATCTACAAGTGTTTTGTTCTACAGTTAATTTTTTCTCTAAATTTTAAGAAGATTCATATGAGACTCAAAAGTTCATCATAAATGCTGCATATTTAAGGAACTTTTCTTTGTAATAATATAACGCCCAGAACGATGGGACAATTTAAATGGCCAAATCACTTTTTTTTAAGTTTACTGATGAGGTTATTACCTTTTTAGGGAGTTCAAATTGTAATAATATGTTAATTGAAGTCATTTATAATTTCATATTTTTTGAATCTTGCTTATGGCAGCACTGAGATTAAACAAGATTAAACTGAACTATTTACTTGTGATGGTGGAAAAAGTCATACACATTTGTTGCACAGTGGATTGACCGAATACAAAATGGGTAATAATTCATACTTGTTTGTACTTAGTAGAATCCCCGAATAAAAACACCAGGATGGAGGGTATCTAAAGACTCGGCACAGCCGAATTTAATTTTTGGTTTGTATAGGTCCCCATGTGGCTGTAGCCCGCATGTTTTTTTTTTTAAATATTTTTTTCCCCATAAATTTTTTTGGTAAAAAATATTTTTTGCAAATTATGATTTTTTTGATAATATTCCCAGTGTAGAAACGGTAATGACATATCATTATTTTTTGGACTACCAGTAATGACACCCACTTAGCTTCTGCATTATTTTAAAATATATAATAGTGAGTTACGGATAATTACTTATTTTTATCATTATTTCAAATAGAAAATAATTTTCTAAATTTTTTGAAATCTATTTTTAGACTCAATATTTTTTAAACACTGGTAAGGATATATGTAACCACATATTTTTTTGATTTTTTGTATGTTGGCGAGTAAGCTTACTTGTGTGCAGCAGGTTACATGTCAATATAGCTCAGATGGTAGAGCAGTTGACTGGAAATCTGTAGCCCAGGTTCGATTCGCGCACCAGAAAATTTTATTTAAAAAAAAAAAACAATAAAAAATATTTTTTTTTAAATAATTTATTTTTTTGAGAATCTATTTTTAGACTCATTATTTTTGTCAGTTCTGGTAAGCACATAGGTAGCGATATATTTTTTGATTTTTCGTATTGTTTATTTTTCGCTACATCGCCATATAAAGGTAATAAGAAATTTAATAACAAAAGTAACTAGTTACCATTACCAAGTATGTAGTTACATACCCACATATCTGGTAATGATTTTCTACACTAGGATTATATAGATTCCACATTCTGGAGCATGACTATTTATTAAAATTTAATTATTTATAACTCTTATATACTAAAATTTAATTGAAATTTTTAATGACTAAAGTTATTTAATTTTTTATTTAATAAAATATCATTTTACAAATGCTGTCCTTTTAGTATAACTTGTATAATATTTCATATTTAAATTTATTGTTACATAAATATTTCTCATATCCTGGTAAATTTTTTATTATATGCATATTAAAATTATATTCTTGATTAAGTTTTATTATACAATACAAACATATAAAAAATTCTATGAATTTTATATTTATTATGAATGTTATTGTCATATTTATGTCTGACAAGGAATCTCTCTAGGGGTGTTTCTCCAGATTTCGTTGAAATTTGGAAATAGTTTACTGCTTTAAGTATTCGATTGAAGAGTTTGTCAAAATTCCTTTTTGTTGATACCAAATTTGTTTACCTTTCTCTGAAAAACGATAACTGGAGTAATTTTTTAGCATAGTTTTTCCTTAGACGTCAGATTTGTCCCATAATAACGTATCTACGCATGTTTATTTACTTTGCGTTCTCTAACTTATATCAAAATTGCATTGCTATGTGAGGAAACTCATCAACAGTGCTTCCTTGTAAGTAAATATTATATATTTCTGTATTTGTTTTATTGTTATCAAAAATCATTATTGTGTAATTCATGTGTTGCAGAATTTTTTTTAAACAAAAAGACAAATCGTATTTTAGCCTTCTTTTATTTCTATTATAAGAAGTATCAAATCTAAATTCATAAAACCCATTTTATAATTTTTGCTTTAAAAAATTACCAATAAACTCAATGTTCAAGGTAACTTATGGCGTGACGCGATTTTATGTGCTTCATTAGATTAACCCTTAAATGCGTGATCTCTTCAATTTTAACCATTTTTTTTGTGTATGATGTCTAAAGGCGTGTACATTTCAGGAAAAATATCAAAAACAAAAATTCTTTTTTAAGATAATTTTTATTGAAGAATATGGTTTTTTGCACAAATAGCTAAATTGTGATTATTATAAGGTGTATGAAAAAAAATCAGGGACCGTAAAGGTTATGACTTTTATCAGAAAAGTCAGAAAAAAAGTTATTTTTGACTTTTGTTTTTTCGGCAAAAAAGAAGTTATTTTTGACTTTTATTTTTTTGAGCAAAAATAAAAGTTAGTTTTTGACTTTTATTTTTTCAAGCAAAAAATAACAGTTATTTTTTTGAGCAAAAATAAATGTTACTCTTTCGACAAAAAAAAAACACATTAAAATATTAAAATATTGACAAATTCAAAACACATAAAAATATGAGAAATACCTATAAAATTGTCGGTTGCCATTAATTTGAAAAAAAGAATGTATTCTTGCTCAAAAAAATAAAAGTCAAAAAAAGCTGTTATTTTTGTATATTTGTTCTTTTTACTCCTGCAAGGAGCTAGGGCAGCTTGAAAAAATAAAAGTAAAAAAAAATAATTTTTTTTTCTGCTTAACAAAATAAAAATCAAAAAATAACTTTTATTTTTGCTCGAAAAAATAAAAGTCAAAAAATAACGAATGAATGGGGGAAATGTTTTAAGTTGATATGTTATTTAAGTAAATGAATGTTATTTTAGTTTGACTCAAGATCATAAATTATAAATTTGATTTGAAAATAATTTAAACAGAAAGTGATATTAATTTATGATCTTGAGTGAAACTAAGATAACATTCATTTACTTAAAAAAAATAACAGATCAACTAAAAACATTTCCCCCATTCATCTTAAACACATTGACACGGTGCAAAAATTTAATTTAACAACATACATTTAAATTTAAATTTAACTGTTCGTTGTAATTCAAAAAATCTGTGTTTATCATACACAGAGTTGAATAGAATCAGATGAGATATCTTAAGAATTAAGGTTCAAAACAAAAAAGAGTAATAATAACAAAAGGATAAAAATAGCATTGTTAAATTTCGTTGATGTTAGTCTAAGTTGAGTTGTGGATAACAAACTCGATTTGGTTTCAACAGTCACATAAGTAGACGATTATCAAAATATTAACCCACTCAAAGGCGAAAGGCACTGATGATGGCTTTGTAGCGAAAGCCGAAAATGCGCATTCTGCCTTGCTGGTCTTATCGAATTTTTTCAATAATTTTTATTCTTTGTAATTTACTTGTAAAAATTGTATCATCTTTCTTTGATTTGAAAATAATTTAAACAGAAAGTGATATTAATTTATGATCTTGAGTAATACTAAAATAACATTCATTTATTCAAAAACTAACTTTTTTTTGCGCAAAAGAATGAAAGTCAAAAGATAAATTTTATTTTTGCTTAAAAAAATAAAAGTCAAAAAAATAACTTTTATTTCTGCTCGAAAAATAAAAGTCAAAAAATAATTTTTATTTTTGCTCAAAAATATAAAAGTCAAAAATTTAAAAAGCAAGCTCACAAGGATCATTATGATGTATTTGAATCAGTTCTCCGATATTTGGTTATATGTGCTTTTTTTGTTTAAAAATTTAAAAATAACTGTTATTTTCGGTCCCTTGAAAAAATAGTTAAATAAAAAAAATATATAAACTATGAACTACACATTTGTTGCCATCAAAATGAATTTTATTGCGAGAATAACACTTTAAATATTTAAACAAAAATTATAAAATATTACACTTTTGCAAAAAAAAAAAGCGTTTGTTAGATTTTTCAAAATTATACGAAGCTAGATTTTTCCTACAACTGTTCAAAAAATCTGCACCAGACTAGAAAAACACTGTGTACAGAAGGGGCCCAATGCTCAAAAATGCAGTTTTGTTCATCAAGTGGATTTCTTATTTAAAAATTGGTATGTTGCCATATGGCTACACCATGCATTTAGGGAGTAAAAGAAACATTTTTTGATACTTTACAAAGCAACATCCCAGCAAAAACAGACATTACCGAGTAATTAACCGAGTAAGTAGCACACAAAGGGTTTCACTACTTACCAGGCTAATTACTCACAACATTACTTTTGTTCGCGATGTCCAAAAATTCATGGGTGGTCAATACCCTCTCCCTTACAAAAAAGTGCGAATAATGAGTTACCCATAGTGAAAGAATAAGTAGTTACTCACAATGATAGAATAAGTGGTTACCCAGAAGTAAGGAAATAAGTGGTTACCCTACCTTGTAAAATAGTTAGTCATATTGGCAAAAAAAAATTTTACTTTGGAAAATTCCCTATTTAGTTCAAAACAAATTTATAAATAACATTTTAATATAAAAAATACTTAATCAGTACTTATTTAATCAATTACCAGTAAGTAATTACTTTGCACGAACATATAAGTACTTCTATAACTTATTTTCGGTAAGTCATTATTATGTATTTTAAAGTAATGCAAAAGGTAATGACCTATCATTACTTGGTAATCCGTATGGTAATGACCTGTCATTACCATGTTTTTGCTGGGATTTTATTTATAGTGATTTAGCAAACAAGAATGATAGAATCAAAGGGCTATATTGAAAATCAGTTTGCTTAGATATCAGCGAATTAAATATGTATCATTGAAAAGCCTACAAAGTCGTCCCCTAAAAATAGATTTGTCATATCATCCTACAGTTTTATTGGAAATGCTTCCAAATGTAAGAAATCGATTTTGTTTTTTTTTTTTGGAAAACGTTAACCCGTGCCGAAAGTTGGCTGCCAATGACCCATTTTGGAAAGAAATGAAAATTCGAAATTTCGAAAAAAATTATTTTTAATTTCATTTGTTCATTTAATACGGTCAAAGGGATTTAGCTATGGAATTCTGACTTTATCTGATATCATTAACCTATTTTAGCCTGGAATCCAAAATGACCCCAGAATTTGATAAAAATGCAAAAACGTTTTTTTTTTTTTTTAATTAATTTTAAAGATTTTTTAAGATGCCTAGTTTGGAGATATGCTATTTAGAGCGGTGGGCGCTGTGGTGAAATGGTTAGTACGTTGGATTGTTACAAGTAAGGTTGCGGGTTCGAGCCCCAACTAAGGCAACATCAATTTATGAAAAATAATAATATGTATGAGTTTTTTCTATCCCTCATACATATCGCAGCGTCCTCCTTCGGTGTTCCCTTAATACTTTACCGCACCGAAATAAAATAATATAACAGGGCTATGAACTAAAAAGCTTCAACAAAGTTTGCCAACTCTTCATCAGATGGCGCGCAATGACTGTTCAAAACTTCAACATCTCGCGCAATTACATTTTTGCCATATTTGAAGCCCTTTATCTTTCACCACCTTTCACTTCTTCACTATCCCCTTTCCAAAGGAAGCAACACGTTAATTAAAAGGAAGAATTTCCTGAGTGTTGCTTCTCTTAAAACAATAAAAAATAAGAATAATAGTTGATATAAAAGAAAAAAAAAATTGGAAAAATTATAATTCGTGTTTGAAGCGACTGCTTTTTAGGACATTTTACAAAAATTGTTTATTTTGTAAAAAATTTAAGAAATTTTGAATGTTTTCATCAAAGTTTACAAAATTTTCTGAAAAATATCACTCATATTTGATTAGAATATAATTATTTTTACTTTTTTTAAAAAAAACTTTAACCCTCAAAAAAAACTATGAAACTTAATATTAACTATGAGTACAAGATTGTAAAGCTTCTAAATAGATAGAAGAAAATCTCAACTTCATAGAAATAATTATTTTATATAACATGATACATATAGGGTTAAATTCTTATACCTTAGGGAAAAAAACACCTACTTGAAAATTTACATAATAACATCTTTCATAGTTTTCGAAAAAAAACATCACTTTAAATGGATCAAAAAAAAATTGTTTTTCCACCTGATAAAAATTATTATTTCGTATAACTTGGTCCATATAGGGTTAATGTTTTGACTTTTCATCAGAAAAAAAGACCCACTAGGAAATTTACAAATATTTATTAAATTGGGATATGTGATAGAGGGTACAAAACTAAAGAACAAACACATTTCTTTATAGTCCCAATCTTATTTTTAAGGGTTAAAAAGGTGGGGATCAGAAGTGTCCGTATGTTAATAGCAATTTCAGTTGTGTAAATGTATTAGATTCTACCTAAAACTTTATTATGAAGTTGTAGGTCTATATTTGGAGAGACGTTATGCTGTAAATTTCGAAGGGGGAATTTTTTGAATAAAAGTCAACATTTTAACTCTAGTTACACAAAATAATAATTTTTATCAAGTGGAAAAAAAATTTTTTTTTATCTATTTGAAGTGATATGCTTGTCAACATTTGTATTTTTTCCGACCCCTGTAACACATATTCGAGTTTTTTCCAAATCGGAGAGAAGCACTTTCCTTGTAAATTTTGCATTTCAGAAAGCTAAGCCTGAATTATTCAGATGTTCTTTACTACATTAAATCCGTATTTTAGTTTTTTCTCTTGCATTGAATACATAAAAAATGGTGAACGTGGGGAAAAATTCTGTGGATTACAGATGTTCCCTCCACGTTTACGTCGCTCCTTTCCTTAAGTTGATTTTAGTAATCATTTTGCAGGGAATTTAAGAAAAATTTGACATTAATTTTTTAGAAATTGTTTAAAACATTGTTTGAATCAAGAAATAATGAAGTTTAAGGACTTATTTTTGCATTTTAACTGCTTATTTTACTGTTTTTTCGAGCTTTTTCAAGAGCTTAAAACATTGCTTTTAGACATTTTTTTTGGTTGCCCTAATTATCATACAGTTATGCAGTAAGGAGTCAATAGAGTATTTTAAAATTAAAGTTTTATAAAATTCAGAAAGTGGAGTTAATCGATCTGGCCACTTAAGCATAATGATTTTGCTTATATTAAAATCTATAAAATCTTAAGCAAATAATTAGAAATTGTTTATACGTAAATAGATGTCAATAAGTTGCTAGCTCTATCAAAACTTCAGAGTTGTATTTTGGAATATGATAAAGCAAATTGTTTGGGTTTGTTTTTTCTTTGATAATTACAACATTTTCTGCCGAAGCGATTTTAAAGTTTTTACTATTTTCATGATCTCTGACCTAATAGTAGTTATGGAAAGAAAAATTGGCTCCGTTGAACCCCTTCTTATCCCTCATTTCGCTTGCCAAAAATATTTGCCATTTTACGATCCTGCCGTTCCGAACGAAGTGATTATACCCTACACCACTATGTGGTCAGGGTATTATACGTTTTCTGCTGATGTTTGTAACACCAAAAAATATTGGTCCTAGACCCACCTTATAGTACACCGATCGGCTCAGAATTTTTTTTATTTCGATTTAACGATGTCCGTCTGTCCGTCCGTCTGTCTGTCTGTCTGTCCATGCATCCTTGTGCGCACTCTACAGGTCGCAAATATTATATATTTTGATGAAACTTGCTACACCGACCTATGTCGGCCCAAAGACGAAGCCTATTGATTTTGGTTAAAATCGGTCCATGTTTAGACCTAGTGCCCATATAAGGGTTCCCCCAAAATTATATTGTTTATACTCTGCAGATCGCAAATATTAAGATATTTCGATGAAACTTGGTACACAGACCTATGTTGATCCAGTGACGAAGCCTATTAATTTTGGTGAATATCGGTCCATGTTTAGACCTAGTGCCCATATAAGGGTTCCCCCAAAATTATATTGTTTATACGCTGGGTCGCAAATATTAAGATATTTTGATGAAATTTGGTACACCGACCTATGTCAGCCCAAGGACGAAGCCTATTTATTTCTTATAATCCAAAATTTTATTTTATTCAATGCCCTAATTATCGAGATGTCCCAATATATGTGGGTGGTCCTTATGCTCTCGCTTACAAAAAAGTGAGAGTAATGAGTTACCAGCATGGCTGCTCACAGCAAAAGAATAAATGGTTACTCACGAAGATAGCAAAAGTGGTTACCCAGTGGTTAGGAAATAAGTGGTTTCCCTACATTGTGAAACAATTGTTCATACTAGCAAAATGACTTTCAACCTCGGAATATTTTCGATTTAGAGACAATAGCTTATCTAAAAAATAACCACAGTCAGACTTGGGGGATCTCAGTTACATTTCAATTAAAATTATAATTACTTGTAATTTGTAATTGAAAACTTTTAATCAAAATTACTAATAATTGTAATTGAAATTAAAAACCTCAATTATATTTTTGTGTAATTGTAATTGAAAATTTTAAATTAAAAATTACATATAATTTGAATTGAAAATGATTTTAATTACAAATTTCATTTACATTTTCAATTACATTTAGAATTAGAAAATGTCTTTAAAATGTCATTATTTCTCTTTCCAAGAAATTGTAATTGACATTTTTTGATTTGTAATTAATTGTGTAATTAATTAAGAAATTTAATAATTAACCTCCATGTCAGTTTCACAAAATGATTTTTAAAAATAGATATGTTATTTTTTTAAACGTCTCTTACGCTCACTTTTAGTCCAAATTCCAAATTTTTAACAAAACACAACAATAAAGCAACAGTATTGAATTTTTACAAAATTTTTTATTTTAGTTTAAATATGTTAATAAATTTTCTAAAGATTTAAGTAATGATTGTAATAAAAACCACATTTAAATACTGTATTTTATGAACTTCATTTAGAAAAAAAAAGTTTTTTTATTGCATTTGTGCTTTTTTTAATAAAGCCTTATCAAAGAAAAAACAGGCATGAATATGTGTGTGAGTGTGTTAAGTAGTACGAGAAAAGCATCATAAAAATAAGAAACATTTAAATTTGAAAATGTTCATATTGCATGTTTGTTATAAACTGTGTGTACACACATAAGTACTATAAGGCAAAGCTAAATGCTCTAACAAGGATTCAAGGATTCCAAAAACATGAACAGCAAAGGCCTTAACAGAAACAACAAACACAAAAAATCCTACATTTGAGCATCCTTTAATGGTAACATGAGAGGTCATAACAATTTTTCAAATTGAGCCAACAAACAAATCACTGAATGATATCATACAAACATATTCATATAGAAATAGACTTTGAGTTTTTTTTTCTGCTTGGTGTTGTACCCCAAGAAATAGCCAGTGGCCTTTAAAGTAACATATTTCTCCAAGGCAAAGTGTTGGCTGAGGAGGAAAGAATAAATCAAGAGTTAGAAATAAAAATAAAAATTATTCTTTTTATATGTTTTATTGAAAGTCATAAAGCCACAAAGAAAAACTGTATGGGGAAAGAAAAAATCCTACAAAATCCTTTTGGCTTTTTACTACATTTAAAAAATAAAGAACATGTACATTTTAGTGGGTCGAATATGGCAAAATTTCAATTATTAAAGTCTGCCTGTGCAGAAAAATTGTAGAAAAAAATTCAAAATCGGGGAAAAATAAAATATTGAAAACCTGTAAGTTCTAAAAAGTTACCAAAAATTTTTTTTGTTTTAAATTGGTTAAAAATTTTCAAATATTTTTTTACTTTGGTTTCGACGAAAGTGATATTTTTGGGCATAACTTTAGGTTTAAAAAAAAATCGGAAAAATTTTTGGACATTTATTGTAAATTTTTTTTGCATTTTAATGCATCGTAGCCATCCCAGATTTACAAAAAAACATGGATCAAACTTTTTATTTTTCCCAGTGGGCCAGTAGACATAGTTATTAATAGATTTAGGACTTTCTAATATATTATTTATAATAATTTAATGGAATAGAGGAAATGTTGTAAATTTCATTTTGTCAATAGAATTTTATATGGGCAATATGAAAAAATTGAGAATTTGAAAAAACCAGCATTAATCCATAAAGTTTAGCACAAAAAATTAATTTATCCAAAAATCAGTCCAAATGGGAAAATAAAAATGCCCTGTTGTCTGTTCGTCTCCAATATACACAAGTTGCCTGCACTTGTACGTAAAAACCATATGTCAGTGTGGCAACATTTGCGAAAAGGTGACACAGAGAAAATAAGAAGATAAACAGGAAATCTAAAGTAGAATGTTTGTATATGTCTGTTTGATCACTTCTGAAAGTATTCATATAGAGACAATCTGACAATGAAAATATAAACGATAATACAATTTAATGGAAAATCACTGATGAAGCATGTCCATAAAAAAGGCAGAAACTGGATCTATTCTGATTTGCAAATTTAATGTGTTTATAACTTTTGAAGAAAGTGTTTATTCTTCTTCTTAACCTCAAACCTACTAAATTAGGTTTTAATTTTAATTTGAGTTTGCTTCTCCAAATGTTTTTCACTTTGAGAATTAACATATATACAAAAACTATAGTCTACATTATAACCTAGAGAGAACTCCATAAAGACAATCTGATGAAAGTGCTTGCTTACACTTGAAAATACATTAATTACCAATCATTGGTTCTAGCAAAGTTTTTTCGTAAGTTTTTTTTTCTCTATTTGTTGTAAAATAAATTGAATTTAATTCTATTTGGAATTTGTCATATTTGATCTTATAACTGAAAAAAAAATAACACTAATGCCCTTATTCTAGGAAAATTAAACAATTTGTTTTGTTACTAAAATTGTTATGTTTCTTGTTATAGGAAGTTTTATAAAATTTGTTATGGTATTCTAGTTTTTTAATGACAAGAAAAAGTTTTATGAATTTCACCATACAATGGTGAATGCTTTTTCTGCTAAAAAATAAAAAAAATATCGTAATTTGTGAAAAATTAATATTTTTTGATAATTTTATGAAATCCTAAACGAAATGAAAACTTAAAAAAATGTCCAGGAACCGCAGAACCCGAGAGGGCTAATTCTAAGCATTTGGAGTTTTCGTTAAATTTTAGCATTAATCACCTTGAGCTTATTGCTGACAACTTTAGGCACAAATGAGGTATTTCATATTTTATTTCTCTGAAAAAACATTACAAAATTCTTCATAAGAAAACAAAATTTTTTTATTTTAATTTGTGGACAAATGAAAATATTTGTTTTTTAGTAGGTTTGAGGTTAAGAAGAAGAATAAACATTTTCTTCAAAAGTTATAAACACATTAAATTTGCAAATCAGACTAGATCTGGTTTCTGCCTTTTTTTTATGGACAGGCTTCATCAGTGATTTTCTATTAAATTGTATTATTGTTTATATTTTATATTCAGATTGTCTCTATATGATAATTTACTCTCAGAAGTGATCAAACAGACACATAGACATTATACTTTAGATTTTTTGTTTATCTTCTTATCTCCTCTTTGTCACCTTTTTCACAAATGTTGTCACACTGACGTATGGTTTTTACGTACAAGTGCAGGCAATTTGTGTATATCGGCATGTGGTTTTTATTACATTACAATTTTGTCAAGGTTTTGCTGTGATAATACCAAACTTATAACAATTTCCATTCACCACAATTTTGTCACAATTTTGTTATTGTTATCAAGTTTAGAATAAGCGTATAACTTTAAATTTTTTTTATTTCTATAAAAGCTTCGATGCTTTTTTTTTATCGATTCAGAAAGTTTTAACATGTTACTGGACCTTGTTTTGGAGAAAAAAATTCGTTGAGTAGTTTTTCTCGCGACTATTCAGAAAAACTAATGGCTGGAAAAATATTATTTTTATCAAAAACTTATTCATGTTGAAATATTATTTTCTATTTGCAAAGTTTTTTTAAAATGCAGAGTTTTTTTAAAAAAAAACCTCTTTGGTCGTCTTTAAATTGAGTAATTGGAACAATAATTACAATAATTCCCATCATTTAAAAATGTTCATCATAGATATACTACCCAGTATATAATTGCGGTATGAAAAGACTCATAAAAGGTCTTTCAGATCTTCTGAAATTATGGCTAGAGGAGAGCGTGTTTCTCTATTGATAAAGCATCTTTTTGAGGGCATTTTTTTATTTCTAAAAGATTCCCAATTATAAGCATTATTGAATTTTCCAAACTATTTTTGCGCGATTTATGATTAATTTTTCAATTATTTATGAATACTGAAAAAGTGTTTAAATAGGTTCATGAATACACTGACAATAGTTTATCCTCAAAAACAACCTGAAATGCATATTAAATTAATTGGCAATACAATTAAAAAAAGGACTACTTATTTTTCATTATATTCAAACCATTTTGCTTATTATTTTCAAACATTGTTTAAGTAACCCATAAAAGAAATAAAAATAATTGAAAATTCTATTAAAACAATTATCAATTTTTAACAGACAAAACCTAAAAAAAAAATGATTTTGTGGTTTGTTTTTTCATATTTGAAAATTTTGTTTTTTGTTTGGATTTTCAAAACACTCACACACAACACACATGTTCCTATTTTTATTGGCTATGTTTGTGTGTATGAGTAAAGAATTTCTTGTAATTGGAATTGAAATAATTTTGTATATAAACAAATTATTTTTACAAAAAATAAAACCGAAAATATTTGATTTTTTATTTTAAAACAGAAAACAACGAAATTATTTAAATTATTTTTTCTAAAAATAGAAATCTAAAAATAGAATATTTGACTGAAATTAACAACTGCTACAGACGATACATATTTTTTTTTTGGTTTGTTTTTTATTGACGAATATAAAAAGTTGAAGAATATGTGTCAATGTATTTTAATGGATTCTTCAATTGAAAACAAACTTTACCTATTACTTTTTAAACAAACCGCCATCGGTTATGGAAAATATATTGTGAGTGTAATAGTCGAATTACGAACACTTCAAAAATCATATAACTTTAGAATGTCTTGTGAGTCATAATTTCTGAGTACTCACAGAAATGTTTCACTAGTCAGCGAAAAAACACAAATTATATGTAACATGAAAACTTTTGTATAGTTATGTTTAGAACAAGGATAAGGGTAGTAGAAATATAAAATTTCAGTTTTTATCAACAAAATCCTTATATTGTACTATTAGTATCAATATAACTTTGTGATTATTTACTATATTTTGCTTCAGGGATGTTCAACAGTATACGTGGATTCCACTTGCTCTGATATCATTTTTCTATCACAAAAATGTTTTTCTAGAATATTTCACCATGTTCATCACTGAAGGCACCCAAATTTTAAGGAATTAAGTTTAAATGTAAAAGTAGAAAATGTAATTTCAACGACATGTTATAGCCCAAAGCCTTATAAGTAGATAACAGCTCCGCAACCATACCTTTTTAGTCAGTTGATTGGTGATTTTCGAGAAAATTTAAACTCACATTCATGAAAGACTGCTAAGCTGATTCCAAATCACTAAGCCTTTCTTTAAATATTTCATATTCCATTAACTGTCTGATTTGGGGACCAATAAATATGCCCTAATTAATTTTTATATCACTCAATTTATGAAATTTTTCTCTCAAATATAAAAAGCCATCACCACTCCTATACATAGCTTTTACGAAGGTTTTCATGAGCCCAAGTTTTATATGAGTAGCTGAGATGCAAACTCGTTCGTTACAAAAATTAAAAACAAAACGAGATGACAATTGAATCTGACAGTTCTTAGGCGATTTGTGAGAATATTTTCGATTTTTCAGCTGTTGAGTTTTTAATCAAGAATTAAAAACATTCAAATAATTTTGTTAACTTAATTAGCCGCAACAAGTTTTGTGCTTCTTTCCAAAATTTAGTTAATGTGTAAGGAACGAGTTTTGCATCTCAGCGACTCATATGTAAAGGTGGTAAAAATATATTATCGAGCTGCACTAATGGATAATTTTTAATATATCTTTATCTTTTAATAAGAGATTCACTTTTGGCCCAGTATTTCCTAACGTAATGATTTTTTCGGTCTCTGCAGTCCACTCACAAATAAGCAGCAGTATTTTGTTATGACATATAGAATATAGAATGTTATAATTTAAGTTTATATATTTTGTCAACTCGTCTCACAAAGCCTTTTGGTCCGAGGCAAATATTTATACCCTACACCACTATGTGGTCAGGGTATTATAAGTTTGTGCTGATGTTTGTAACACCAAAAAATATTGGTCCTAGATCCACCTTATAGTATACCGATCGGCTCAGAATTTTTTTTTATTTCGATTTAACGATGTCCGTCTGTCCGTCCGTCCGTCTGTCTGTCTGTCTGTCCATGCATTCTTGTGCGCACTCTACAGGTCGTAAATATTAAGATATTTTGATGACACTTGGTACACCGGCTTACGTCTGCCCAAGGACGCCGCTTATTGATTTTGGTTAAAATCGGTACATGTTTAGCCCTAGTGCCCATATAAGGGTCCTACCAAAATTATATTGTTTATACGCTGCAGGTCGTAAATATTAAGATATTTTGATGAAATTTGGTACACAGACCTATATTGGCCCAGTAACGCAGCCTATTGATTTTGGTGAACATCGGTCCATGTTTAGACCTAGTGCCCATATAAGGGTCCTACCAAAATTATACTTTTTATACGCTGCAGGTCGCAAATATTAAGATATTTTGATGAAATTTGATACACTGACCTATGTCAGGTCAAGGCTGAAGCCTATTGATTTTGGTTAACACCGGTCCATGTTTAGACCTAGTGCCCATATAAGGGTCCCCCCAAAATTATATTGTTTATACGCTGCAGGTCGCAAATATTAAGATATTTTGATGAAATTTGGTACACAGACCTATGTTGGCCCAACGACGAAGCCTATTGATTTTGGTGAACAGCGGTCCATGTTTAGACCTAGTGCCCATATAAGGGTTTGGTTACAAACTGCAGTTTAATGAAATTTGTTGCGCTGACTCACATTAGAGAAAATTTTGACACAAGCCCCATTTTAACCCATTCGAATTTCGGATCCAAACATTAGTTGGCTTTTAACCAGACTGGTGTAGGGTATTGTATAGTCGGCATGCCCGACTTTAACCTTTTTACTCGTTTTTACTAAATTTTTTCTAAGACAAATTTAGTAGTTTCATAAGACTCTTTAGTGTTAGAAGCCTCACTTAATGATGTATAGTATATTTGGAAACTATGGCCCGTAAAATAAAATTATTTTAAATTTAAAGTCAACTTTATTTTTAAACATACGGTTTTGTTCACTTTATTTCATACACCTACAAATATATTTTTATTTACAAACATTTTGATTGGTAGAAAATAAATAAACCAATCAGAATGCTCCAAAAATAAACCAAGTCAAGGCATACTGCCACCCAATATTTTCACTTAAGTCGATTTTAACTAAAATGTTAATTTGAAAAAATTAGATAGTAAGGGCGTATTATTCAGTGTGTTCGTTTACTCGAAATTCTTACTACTTTTACTACAATTGGAAAGTTTTGTTTACTTTTTGTATTAAAATTTTCCAGCTGTATTAAAAGTAGTAACTTGTAGTAAGTAAACGAACGCGCCTATTGTAGAAACTAATTCTAACTTCGAAATTTTGATTTTAAATCTCTTATTTGTCAACTATTTTGTTAGTTGTGTTGGAAACCATGTTATCTATCTAATAACCTCTAAATACTTCTACTTATTTCGATATGCTGCCAATACTTATAATAAAAAAAGTTTTTCAAAACTCTAACTCGCTAAGATGGCAACTCAATGTTGATAAATTTTTTATTTTGTTTGGTTTTTTTTCTTTTTGAGAAAAAGCACAATTTTTAAATTTAGGTCTTTCTACCTTCATCAGCTAGTACCACAGTACGTATACTTATTATTATACATATTATTATATTAATTATACGTTTAGGTGTCCTAATACAGAACTTTTTTTTTTAATATTTGGGTGAAATCAAAAAATGTGATAAATTTTTGGGCCAAATTTGTGAGAAGCAAAAAGTGTTAATATTTCGGTTTTTTCTTAATGGAATCAGTAAGTTTAGTCATTATAAACCTAATTGCAAAAAATCTCTTCCACAAGTTGTCGCAATAACTTTTTTGGCACAATTTTAATTTTTTTTGTTGTAACGGGGTTTACATTTCTGCAAGTAAAACATATAATAAAAAACATTGCGTATGAATTTTCTTCAATTTATTAGTTTTTCGTATTTGGGTTTTCAACTTGCTTTCCAATGATATATAATTTGTGTTTATCAAATTGGCGGTTTCGCAAATAAAAATACAATTCATTCCGCGAAAAAAATTTTTATTTTTTTTTTAATTTTGTATTTTTGGTCCTTTTAAATGCAAAACAGCGGTTGCGCAGTTACAAAATAAAATATTAAAAACATAACATTTCGCGATCAAAAAATTGTTAAATTGTGTTAAAAAAATTTAATTTGTCAAACTAATGTCAGTAATGACTCAAAATATCGATTCAAAACCAATGAAATGCAAAATCAATCGTTTTTCGCTCCAGCAGCTTAGGGTAAAAAACTGATAACTTTTTTTGATTTGACGCAAAATTATTAGTTGAATCGTCTTTTGACACATAAATATTAGTTGAATCACCTCTGTTTATGGTTATTTTAAAATATTTTAAACATTTATCTACATTTTTTTGAATGAAATCTGATGCAAACAATTGTGGTTACGGAGTTTACAGTTACGGAGTTTACATTTGGTTACTTTTTTCGTTTTCTTTCAGAAACGCTTTGCCAGAATTTTTTTTCCGAAACAAAATCGCATGATGCCTACAAGGTGAATCCAAATATGACATTGTTTTTCTTACTCGTTAAATAGTTTGGTGTAAAAATTAGGAACGGAGTTTACAACATTTTTTCAGATCTTATTAAAGACATCTTTTTCATATCGAGAATGTTACATGCTGCAGAAAAGCTTCAAGTCTGTTATACTGGATAATTACTGACAGTCCAACGATCATTTGAGTATAAAAAACATTATACTTTTCGCAATATAAATAATAGATAACTCCAAAATTCTGGTACATGCAGTTTTATCAAAAATTATGACGAAAAATCGTTACAGAGTTGAAGTCGTGATAGCTAAGATATACGAAAAAGTTTGTAAAATGTATTAATTTTTATTAAAAACGGCAATTTTCCTCTTCATAAAAATTCTTACAGTTAGTGTTTAGCTTTATTGGTTATTAAAATATAAGCTATTAAAGTTAAAAAACCTTATGAGTTATTTGTTACGGAGTTTACATTTGGCCTATAAAATTGGTCGCAAATTTTATGTATTAACCAAAAATTGGTCAGATTGTTATAAATTTTGTAAAACAGGTGACAATGCGCTGATATAATCGAAATATGTAACTCAAATGTAATCCATGCATTAGAAATTAGGTGGTTACACGGTTTTTATCACATTTTTTGATATCACCCATTAATATGTGAGTTGAAGATATAAGGTACTAAATATTGGCGAAATATTATGCTTTTGAAGGCCTCTCTCGAATAATGGTTTGTAATTTAAATTTATAGGAGACAAGAAAGATGTAATAAACTGCAATAAATAATCATACTTGACTATTTTTGTCCACAGTTCTGTAATAAAAATCTTCTTTTATTATTTTATTGAACCTTGTGGTTTCATTAAAATATTGTGGCTGTTTGTTTAGCAAAATACGCTTTTTGAAAAATTCACCGCTAAAAATTGTAAAATTATTCCAGAGAGACATTGATATGAAATTTATACTTAGCCCACTTGAAATAAAAAAAAACTCTTTTTAGGCAAAGGTTTAAAAAGTTTAACGAAAATACGAGATTTGTTTATTTTTTTCTTTTTCTTTTAATTAAAAAAATCATCATTTCGGGTCTAAACATAAAATCTTCAAATCGATATTTGGAAAATTTTTGAAAACAATCACCATTATGACTATAAATCTCAAAATCTGTCAGCTATTCCTTTGACTAAATTTTTGAAAATTTAAATAGTTGTTCCATACACGCTGAAAAAATCTCCCTACTGTAAACTTAATTGCCGCTAATATAAAATATATGTAGAATTACGCATACACTCATAAAAAAAGTTAGTACAAAAGTCTGTTAAACGCATTCTAATTCAGTTGAATTAATTTTTCATGTTGTTTTCGTTTAAATCCGTTGTTTAGCTAAAGTTGTTAGTTTTACAATTTTACCACATAAACATATTTCTGCTGTACTTGAACGAATTTCTCCTCCTGATATTTAGCAATTTTTTTATAAATGATTTTGACGATGTTATCAGCTAATATAGATAAATTTATTGGCAACTTTTTTTATATTTATGTTTTCAAAAGAAAACGATAGGGGCGCTACTGTATAGTGATTGATGGTGAAGTGTGTATTGCCGACCAATACAAATTAGAAAATTTCTAGTAAGTGTATTTTAATGTGTGTGATGAGTCATCACTGATGGCGCTTACCACTACAAATAAAAATAATACGGGGCTTGTTAAGAAAGTTCTAGTAAATAAAATAATATGATACGAGCATGTTTTCTCTTGTTTCTGTTAGTCAGCAAAGGAACGCAAAAGAAAACGGAGGTATACTGGACATTAAAATATCGCAGTTTAAATTGTATTTAAAAAATAAAATAAAAGAGGTTTGTTTTATAATATAAACTATATTTATTTAAGGGAATACTATTAAATATGTTATTTTTTTTCTTTTATTTCAGCCCTTTAACATTTTCATCTAAATTCGACCCGCAGGTAGACGAAAAAAAGGAACCAAATAATACAACTCCAGCGGAAGTTTAACATATTGGCACGAAAATAAAAGTGATATTTAGTGCAAATAGTATTTTTGGATTGTGTAATTTATTCGAAAATAAAATTAACAATATTTTCATTAATTTGTTTTTATTCAATTAATAACAAAAAGTGATTGTAATTTTAGCAGCATGTTTTGCAGATTTCAACTGACCCACTTGCATTTCTATTAAACGAAAATTCTTGTAAATTTTTGAATGTTAACTGAATTGTTTACCTGTTTATAACCGACTAAAATTTAGCAGAAAACATGTGCTCATTTCAGCTGAGTAATTTTCATTTCCATTAAACAACATTTCTTATAAATTATTGTATTTGAACTAACTTTTTTACGTAAAATTTATGTCACCTAAATTTAGCAGACAATGATTCTCAACATCATTAAATTTTCTGCTGGCGCCAATTCAGGTACTATTTCCTGTTATTTTAGCAGAATTTTTAACTATTTGTACGGGCTTGTTTTATGCGTGTAATTCGAGGACACAGCAAAAATGTCCCCAAAGTATACCCTGTACCGAAATAAATGTTATGAAAATATTAGTAAAGGATAGGAATTATTTGCTGACCGACCTGAAAGTATGCAAATGTCTCCAAACTATACCGCGGATCGAAAATTGGTCCCGAATATACATATGCGCAATGAATATATTTAGTAGTTTTTAATCATGTATATAATTGCCTTTAAACATATCCAACAATGTCCTTTATATGTATTCGCATCACATTAGACAAAAAAATATGAACATAGTCGTTAGTTTCATATTTATCCGACATACTTTTTCTTGTAGCAGGGCTGTTGGTATAAAACATCTCGATTTTTTATACATCGTACCAAAATGAATTAGAAAGCATGAATAAGATGATACAAATTAACTATTGATAGATTTGTTTTAACTAATAAAGTGCGATTACAAACAGAAAATAAAAGACATTAACCAATTTTCATAATTTTATTTTTTTGAAATAACTTTCTACAACTTTTATGTACTGTAGAAACTCAGAATTTAAAATTTTAAAGATTCGGCCCACTTTAGTGAACATTTATATACAAATGTGTTTGTAGCTGTTCATTTCTTTATTAATTTTGTAAAATGCACACAGGGCCAAGCACAGTAATTTAAGCGGTAATGTTACTACTACTGACTGATTTTTAAAAAATAAAAGTTTTTAACAAAACAATTCTAAGTTTCTAATAACTGCAACAATTTAAGTTAAAAATAATTTCAGTTATATCAATTTTTGTAGTCCGCTCTGGAAATGTTATCAGGAAATAATAATTTAGTTAGAATTTTTAACTAAATGATGATACATTTTATATTTGTAACTAAATGAATATATTTCTGCAAGCATAGTAAAAATGAAGCCAATCTATCCCATTGTGCAATATAAAAATCTGTATTTCTATGTATATATATGGGAAGCCTTAAATTTATTACGGAAAAGTGTTAATACATACAAAATTCTTAAAAAAAAAAAAAAAAAAATGTAAAAGCCAAAATTGTGTAATAAAATCATGTGCGTAAAATAAGATAGCACACGGCCGAACTGAGGATATAAATATTACACACATATGATGGATTTTATCTTATTTCTACCACATATTTTCTAAACTTTGTGCAAGCAAAATTTCTTAATGAAATAACCTCCAATTGAAAAAATTATAAAACTATTAAAGAAATAATCCCAAAAAAAAAAAAACAAAATAAAATCGATTGCAGAACCTGAAACAAAAATTACTTTATTCAAATAGAGTTCATACTATTTTTCTATTGTATGAAAACAAAAGGACACACTTGTTGAAATCTAATTATTTTATCAAGCAGATTTTATTAATTTTTAATATTAATATTATCTATACAAAACATCCTATTGGCACATCGGCAAACAAAAAACTAAAATTTATTAAAACAATTAACAATTAACAATTGTAACAATTATGCCAAAAACTACACATTTAACAAAACAAAATTGCCAGCAAAAAAAATGGAATACTCCCAAAGAGAAATGAAATAGCTTCTAAACAATTTTAATTTTGCAATTCATTATACCCTACACCGATTTAACGACGTCCGTCTGTCCGTCCATCCGTCCATCCCTCCGTCCGTCTGTCTGTCTGTCCATGCATTCTTGTGCGCACTCTACAGGTCGCAAATATTAAGATATTTTGATGAAACTTGGTACACCAACTTATGTCGGCCCAAGGACGAAGCCTATTGATTTTGGTTAAAATCTGTCCATGTTTAGACCTAGTGCCCATATTGTTTATACGCTGCAGGTCGCAAATATTAAAAAATTGAAATTTGGTACACAGACATATGTTGGCCCAAGGACGCAGCCTATTGATTTTGGTGAACATCGGTCCATGTTTAGACCTAGTGCCCATATAAGGCTCCTACCAAAATTATGTTGTTCATACGCTGCAGTTCGCAAATAAAGGGTTCTTCAATAAGAGCGCTACAAAAGTTTTTTTAAATAAAACAAAAACGGTTTTGGATATCAATAAAATTCTTTATTCCTGTGAAAGTACGTTCGATGCCATTATGTATGAAAATCGATCTCTTTTGCATGACCACCACGGACATGCTTGCAGAAGTCCAGACGCTGAACCCAATTTTCGACGGTTTTCAAGCATAAATCGGCCGATATTCGTACGAAGTTCATCCATCGTCGTTGGCTTGTTGGCATAGACCATAGATTTGACGTAGCCCCACAGGAAATAGTCCAATGGCGTCAAATCGCACGACCGAGGCGGCCAAACGACTGGACCATTTCGTAAGATAACACGTTCTCCAAACTTGGTTTGCAATAAATTGATTGTGACATTCGCTGAGTGGCTTGTGGCGCCCTCCTGTTGGAACTACATGTCCTCCAAGTCCATATCATCCAATTGGGGCCAAAAATATTCGGTTCCCATTCACAGTAACGTGCCGGTCTTGATCATCACGGAAGAAGTACGGCCCAATGACGCCGCCGGCCCATAAACCGCACCAACCTGTAATTTTTTCGGGATGCAATGATGACTCATGGAGTACGTGTGGATTGCTGTCTGACCAATAACGCATATTTTGTTTATTGACGAAGCCATTCATTATGACAACCATAAATTGCACGTAGCGCTCTTAACGTTGAGGCCACTGACTCCGAATGTCGGTAGTAAATTTTAATAATTTCGACTCCTTGTTGGCTCGTATAGCTTTCCATCATGAAACAACAAACCTTACTGAAAAGAAATGTCTAAAGAGCGGCAAGAAATATGGCGTCGTTTGCTGTCCCTGTCTTTCTACTTTTGTAGCTTGTTGAAGAACCCTTTATTAAGATATTTTGATGAAATTTGGTACACCGACCTATGTCAGCCCAAGGACGTATCCTATTGATTTTGGTTAACACCGGTCCATGTTAAGACCTAGTGCCCATATAAGGGTCCCCCCAAAAATTGGCTTGGTTACAAACTGCAGGTCGCAAATATTAAGATATTTTAATGGAATTTGGTTCGCTGACTCACATTATAGAAAGTTTTGACACAAGTCCCATTTTAACCCATTCGAATTTCGGATCCAAACATTAGTTGGCTTTTAACCAGACTGGTGTAGGGTATTGTATAGTAGGCATGGCCGACTTTAACCTTTTTACTCGTTTTATTGGGAATTTATCCACGATGATATAGTCTCCGAATTTAAAAAAAAAAATAGCCCTCAAAAAATTAAAATTTCTTATTTTTTTACCTTTGGGCGTTACTTTATTGGGAGTTATTTCTTAGCAGTTTAGCATTAAAAATACAAAAACTCTTTCATACAAATTTCAATTCGATCAGACACTCCTTCGAAAAAGTTGGAGGATTGAAAAAATATTCCTCATATGTAATACACACATGAGGCTTTATAAAATTGTATATTTAAGATTTTCGTGTGAATTTTATGAGGCACAAAGTTAAAGCTAAAGTCCCTAGTAAGTAGTTTTACTTTTTATTCTATAAAATATATGAATATTACTATGAAATACACTCAGTTACGCATGATATCCTTTTAAGCTTCTGGCTAAAGATGACCATTAAGCTTAAATCATTTCTCCCTTTTCTTTACACTATTTTAAACAAGGAAATTATTAAGTCATCAGTAGCTTAGGAATATGTTTAAAAGACAAAAAGAAACCCCTAAAAATAACTATTTAGGCTACATAAAGGGGTTTAAGGTTTGTGTAAAAAAAAATTTGTATTCACTGGTAACCTAAAACCGTAATAGAATAAACCATTTGTTCGTTAAACAATGTATATATTGGAAGTGGGGGTGCGGTGTTTAAAACTTTTTTCTAGCTCCTAAAAAGCACCCAGCAATAACTTCTTTTAATCGTTGGATAGATTTTTGCAAACTAGTCGTAAGTGGTTAAACTTCGCTTCTTAACAGAACACAATTTACTTATTTGTTAGTTGGGGTTTCTTTTTGGCGATTTTTTTTTTTTTTTGTAAGATAAGGGGTAAAGGTGAAACGGTAAATTGGAAGGTGAAATAGAATAAAAACCAAATACTAAAATAAAAAACAAATAGTAATTCTTACCGTAATTTCCCTGTATTAGAATATAAAAAATAATGTAAATGTGAAAAAGGAAAACAAACAAACCGAAATCAAATTACAAAAAAATCAACATCACAATAATACTAACAAGGAAAGTATATCAATTGGTTCACTCCGATTTTAACGAAATTCGGATAGGTGATAAAAAAGAAGAAAATAAGAGACTTGTCTTTGTTTAGCGAGCCGATCGCATGTTTAAAGGTTAAAAAGTTGGATAAAAATCTTAGCTACACTCTAATTAAATTCTGTTGAAATTTACCCAACTTATAGTAGGAATTTGAACTCCTACTATAAATTGGGTAAATTTACTCTATGTGCGTAATTGAAAAAAATACGCACATTGTGTTTGAGTTGGTGCATAAATAATTTGTAATTTTATATTGAAAGTGCGTAAAAATTAAATGAAATTTTGAAATTAGTGTGTTAATTTACTAAATTTATGTGTAAAACAGCAGGTTTCACGTGTAAATGTACGCATAAAATGCGTAAAAATCCACAAAAAGTGCGCAAAAATCCACAGAAAGTGCGTAAAAATCCAATATAATGCGTACATTTACAACAGTTGTGCTAACTTTAAGTACCACCCAAAAATTTTTTTAAATAAAATAACAAATTAATTTTTAGTACGTATTTTATTAATAATAATATCCGAGTCATTCTCTCATAATCGTTTATGTCGAAATTAGTCGTTTTGGTATCCTAAGGCATTTGTATAAAATTCATATAAAAATTCGTTATAACTATTGAATGGGTGCGATGACTCCTGCTCAACAAAATGCCTGCTTTGAAAGGGAGGCAGTAACCGTCAACAATAACGGGAGAAAACGCCTTAAGAGAGATATGGCCTACACAGGATCAACTGAGTGCAATGACTCCTGTTCAACAAAATGCTTTCTTTGCAAGTTAGGCACTACTCAATGAATACTGATTTTGTTGAGCAGGAGTCATTGCACCCAGTTATTTTACCTAGACCGTATCTCTCTTACGGCGTTTTCTCCAGTTATTGTTGACGGTTGTTGGTTGACTGCCTCTCTTGCAAAGAAGGCATTTTGTTGAGCAGGAGTTATTCCTCCCAGTTGTTCCTGTGTAGGCCGTGTCTCTCGCGTTAACAATAATTACCAAAAACAATTTCATGCTTATGTTGCTATTTCCAGACTCTAATGTGTTTGTGGAAATGTTGTAATTCACAAAAAATAATCCGTTTTAGCTTTTTCTTTTTATTATTTATAATTTTTTTTTCAATTTTTTCCAATTTGAAATGTCAGAGTATTTATTACTATTATAGGGTAGTATATTTACCAACTTTGTTCGTAAAAATTTTATTTATCAAAACAATAGTAATTTTAGGCACAATGTGTTTATTTATAAACACATAATGTCTAAAAATACTTTGTGTGTGTATTATTGTGTATGGAAGTGTGTATGAAAAAAGTTTACGCATTTTTTGTTTATATTTACCGAATTTTCGTAAAATTAAACAAAATTTTACCCATTTCATAGTAGTAAATTTACAAACATTTTTTAGAGTGTACTTTAATTTGAGATTTAAGAGAATTAGATACACACCTTTAAATTACTCGACAAAATAGAAATTTTGGTAGCTATATGCCCATGCTGTGGACTCGGAGTTGCCACTTAATAAAAATTTTTGAATTATTGGTGAAAAAGTCGCTATGGGAAAAGTCGTACTAAAAATAAATTATGGAGTTGCTGACAGACTTTTTAACCCCAAAACATTACAATGGGCCGATAAATTAAAAATACATGTACATAAGACCGTACCGCAAAAAAACATTTCGCCGTACACCCTCCAATATGAAGTATTTTTGCAAGGCAATTTCAAAAAAAAAAAAATTTTCCCGAAAGTAGGATTCGCTTTTTTAATTTTTCGCTATAGCTTCGGCATTTAAAGTCAGATTTTAAAGTGTAATATGTACATTTTTTTGCCTCGAGGAGACAAGTTTTTTATTATAAAGGTAAAATCCCATGAAAAAAAATTTTAAAAACGACCCCTACATTCGGCAACGAAAAAAATAAAAAAATTTCTACTGGGTTTATCGAAAAACTTCCTTAGCAAAACTTTAATGCTTTCTTGCGGACTTTAATTTTCTGACATTAGGGTTGTACATTGGGGTGGTAGCAACTGAGATCTGGTGGGTAACTACTAGAACGGGACACTTGAGGTCAATGGCCCTTAGAGCAAAATATTGGTGTCCTCAAGAGAAAAACATCGATGTATCATACTTTAAGATCCGACTGTAAATGCCAAAGATATAACGAAAAATGAAAAATGGCGACCCCTACGTTCGGCAAAAAAAGATTTTTTTTTTTAATTGCCATGCAAAAATACTTGATATTGGAGGGTCTACGGCGCACTTTTTTCCTGTAAGTTGGTACGGTCTACTGGGCATAGAGCGAAAACGTCCCAGTAAAAAAAGAGATGCCGGAACAGTAGAAAAAGCACTACAATTGATGATCTAGATGTACTTCTTTTCTAACATAAACATTAATGATTTTAACATTGAGTTGTCATAGGAGAGGAGTACTCCCACTTCAACTCGTACTTTTTGAACGAGTGCAAAGGAAGCTCTTTTTCACCAATTAAAAGTAAAAAAAAAAATTCTTTACAAAAAAAAAATTAAATTTTTTTTAATTTACAAAATTTTTTTTATTGCCGCCATCGGTTATCGAACTTGCGACCTCACGATTGCTAATCGCTGAGCTCTACCGCTGAGCTATTCTTTGATATGAAAGTTGATTGGTATAAAAACTACACTGGTTAATGCGAGATTTTGTTCCTTATTCTCTTCAATAAAAGTACTTATTAAACAAGTGTAAAAGGTGCACTCCAATTCAATAAATCAAGTTCTGACCATTTTTTTATATAGACATATTTTTAAAAATTAATAGAATAAAAAAAATTAAAAAAAAAATAAAAAAAATATTGGTCCCGCCGGGAATTGAACCCGGGACCTGTTTGGAAATGCCAAATGATACCAAAATCGCTTTTGACGATCACTTTTAGAGCAATTACTCTTTAGAAGCAATACTTATGTGACTTTTTGGATGTGTTTCAGAAGAAATTCTAAAAAAGCTGTAAAGATGTAATAACAGATACTTGGGAAGCTATGAAAAAAGTGATTTTTTGAAGTTGTTCAGAAGTAATTCTAAAAAAGGTGTAAAAATGTAATAACGGATACTTGAGAATCAATGAAAGAAGTGAATTTTTGAAGTTGTTCAGAATAACTTCTAAAAAAGTATTAAAAATACACTAACGGATACTTGTAAAGCATTGAAGGAAGTAGTCGTAAAGCACTACTTGCAATTTTTTTTTGCTGGGGTATTGTTACAATACTTATAAAATGAGTTACTATTTATACCCTACACCACTACGTGGACAGGGTATAATAAGTTTGTGCGGATGTTTGTAGCACCAAAAAAATTTGGACTCTAGGTCCACCCTCTATTATGCCGATCGACATAAAATCACTTTTTGTTTCGATTTAACGATGTCCTTCCGTCCGTTTGTCTGTCCATGCATTTTTGCGCGCACTCTACAGGTCGCAAATATTAAGATATTTTGATGAAATTTGGTACACCGACCTATAATGCCCCGTGGATAAAGCCCATTAATTTTAGTTAAAATCGGTCGATGGTTAGACCTAGTGCCCATATAAAGGTCCCCCCAAAATTGGCTTGCTTACACTCTGCAGGTCGCAAATAAAAAGATATTTCAATGAAATTTCGTTCGCTGACTCACATGGTGCCAAGAACAAAGCCCATTGATTCTGGATAGGATCGGTCCATATTTGGACCAATTGTCCATGTGGGCTACATTTCGGATTTTTCCTCCTTTTATAGAAAATTTTAACACAAGTCCATTTTAACCAATTAGAATCTCAGATCCAAATATCAGTTAGCTTTTACCCAGACTGGTGTAGGGTATTATAAAGTCGGCATGCCCGACTTTAACTTTTTTACTCATTTTACTCTAGGGCTGTCTTTCTAACTGGCAGGCAGATATTTCTGAAATTAAGCACAGATTAAAGTTTAGAGTTAGTATTAAGCAAAACTAATTTCGACAGTTTAGTGCCAAATTCTCTAATTTTCAAATAGCAAAAATCGCTGAACAATTTTCGGTATATGATTTTATTTTACTGATAGTGTAATTAATAGAAAAAAGCCGAAATTATTTGACTACTGGATTTGCTGATTTATCTCCAACCTTTATTGTGCTATATCGCTTAACCCTAGATAGATTGTGTATTTTTCTACACAGCTCTTTTCTCGTTTTAGTGATTGGTCTCAATTCTCTTATATACCCAGTGTAGAAAATCATTACCAGATATGTGGTAATGTAACTACATACTTGGTAATGGTAATTAGTTAATTTTGTTATTACATTTCTTATTACCTTTATATGGCGATGTCGCGAAAAATAATGAGTTATCACTCCAGCATACGAAAAATCAAAAAATATATCGTTACATATGTGCTTACCAGTACTGACAAAAATAATGAGTCTAAAAATAGATTTTCAAAAAAATAAATTATATAAAAAAAAATATTTTTTATTGTATTTTTTTTTGTTAATTAAATTTGCTGGTGCGGAAATCGAACCTGGGTTTACAGATTGCCAGTCAATAGCTATACCATCTGAGCTATGTCGACATGTTATATTTGATAGATAAAAACATAATTAACCTGCCGCGCACAAGTCAGCTTACTCACTAACATACAAAAAATCAAAAAATATGTGGTTACATATATCCTTACCAGTGTTTAAAAAATATTGAGTCTAAAAATAGATTTCAAAAAATTTTCAAAAAAATCTAGAAGATTATTTTCTATTTGAAATAATGATAAAAATATATCATTATAAGTAACTCATTATTATATGTTTTAAAATAATGCAGAAGGTAAGTGAGTCTCATTACTGGTAGTCCAAAAAATAATGATATGTCATTACCATTTCTACACTGGGTAGTTAGTCATCGGTGTTCTCTGGTTGTGAACGGCCACATTGTTGCAGTAAGTTTTGTTATTTTTTAGTTATTTAGCAAAATGTTAGTCAAATCGATCGATTATTTTTAGTTATTTAGAAAGTTCGCACCCTTAGTATAAGTTACTCTAGAAGCAAATTACTAATTACTTAAAGATAAATTTTTCCACGACTTCTAAATAGAAGCGGATTTTGCTGAAACTTGGCGCAGAGAGTTCCTATATAAGTATTAGGAACAGGGACAAAATTGTAGAGACTCACCGTCTTCCAACTTTTCTTTATATTTGACCCACTCTAAAGTGGATGTTGCCTTAAACTCCATTAGTGCATATGTATAGATATATAAGGAAGCATGAATGGATATTTGTGTAGCCATGCATGGGCAAACATGCATGTTTATGAACCTGCACGAACATATATTAAACCTTTATGAATTCATATACGGCGATTTTTAGCCGGAGAGTTGTTATATGCTTAGTTTGTTACTTCGCTTCTGATATTGAAGTTTCTGGAAATTGGTAATTAATATACTCAAACAGACTCACAAACTGCACTAGGTCTTCTGACAAGGATAAAGCCACTGTCACATATTGTTCTTATTATCAATATTTTTTTTCTCCACATTGTTTGCTGCAAAAATATCAAATCAACATAAATTTATTTTGCCAACAAACAATAAAATCATATAAAAATCTCTCCAATAAAAAAGAGCAAACTAAAAAAAAAAATACAAATATCAACAAAATTCAAGCCAACACTTTTGCAAACTCTTTATCTTAGCCAGAAACGTGTTGTTTTTTATGTATGATATAAATATTTTTCCTGGCTGCTTTCTGTATGTGTTAAAGATTTTATGCCATTTTAAAGGAATCTCTTTTTTCAAAAAAATGAACTAAAGAAGGGTTACTGCTGGTAAAGCAATCAATTTATTTACTTTTTGTTATTGAATTTAACGATTTTTTTTTCATCTCTTAGGAAATATTTTAGCAAACATAAAACTAGGGAGGAGGTGACACAATGATCATTTATATAAATTCATTTTTTTTTTTTTTTTACTTTTACTAAACAAACTATAAACACAAATAAAGCTTTGGGTACCATGCTTGCTATCTTCTATAAAGAGTTTGTGTATATTTGTTTCTTTGTATATGTGTGTGAGTTTAGAAGATATGGCACTTTCATACTAGGCCAAGCAATTTGTTAAAAATAAGGACAATTTTACCTGTCGTTCACATGATGTATGAATAAGCATTTTATTATACTTTATATGCTGCATAATGGGTTCTTATATTTTTTATTTTTGTTATTGTTGCGAAAAAAAAAATAAGAAAAACATAGACCAACGAGGAAACACACATCGACAGGAAATAAAAACATACAATTTTAAGGATTTTTTTTTAGAATATTGATACTCTTGTATGAATGCTTGTGTAGAGATACATTTTATTTTTTTTATGAAATATTTTTTCCACAAGCTTATTGCCATAAATTGTGTTATGTATATACAGTGGTGGAAAATTGAATAGGAACGATTAAACTTTTTTATAATTTTATTCTTGTTGCCCTTATTCTTAAAGATCAAAATATTGGCTAAATTCACCCGGAAAGGTAAATATGTGGTCTATAATATTATGCAGAATTTTAACGTAATGTCTGTTTTTTTATTTTTTTAAAATTTTAGTAAAATTTCAGTGTGGTTAATTTTATTATAAAATCGCTAAAAAACAAAGAAAATTTTTTTATGTTTAACGCACTGTCATTTCAAGTCTGTCGACCATTTCTGGATAAAGATAATGCAGAAATTAGGGAAATTTTGTAGAATTTCCAAAAATATACAGCTTGTGTAGATCCGATCAGTACTACTCGCTTAATTTCACTCTGTAATTTGATAACAGGTCGATATAGCTAATTTTTCATTGAAAGCCACGCCCACTTAAAACAAGTGCCAAACTAAAAAGACAGACATCATGATAAAATTCTGCGCAATATTTTAAACCACATATTTGCCCCTCAGGGCGAATTTAGCTACTATTGTGATCTTTAAAAATAAAGGCAACGAAAAAAAATTAGAAAAAATTTGAATCGTTCCTATTAAATTTGCCACCACTGTATGTGTATGACTTGATGTTGTGTTATTTTTATCAATGTACAGAGACGTAATATATTTAAAAAAAAAACCTCTTAAAATATTCACAGTTTTTTGCAACAAATCGTTTTTGAATTTCGCAAGTTTTTAATAAAATGCCTTAATGGACAAATTTTGGAATAATATACAAAAAAATTATAACAAAATGCTATTATTAATATACTAGAAGTATTTAATATAATATAGGAAAATCGACTTTATAGTATTTTATAACTTTTTTTTTTTTAAATGGACAATTTTTGAATACACAATAATGGTAGGGGTCCCCGAACTTCGCAGCCAATCATTTGACGTGGGCCTGTAGCACGATCTATTTGCTGCGGGACGTCAAGGTTTCCATCACTTTCATAACTTTAGTTTTAACACGGAACGCGAAAACACTATATATGTTGCAACAGATTTATCAAAAACTTAAGCTGCGGTTTAGATTATGGCTATAAATAAAAAGTCAAAAATATTAAAATTTTTGGAAAATGAATATTTTCCAAATTTTTTGCAATTTTTGCAAATAAAAATTAACTAGGAAAACTAAATTTACGTATCACAACAAATATTAAATAACGCATGTAATACTCTCATTTCAGTAACATTTTAAAGAAAATTTAGAACATATTCGAAGGCTATTGGGCCAATAAAATACAATAAAATCGCGAAAAATATGAAAATTTAGCTGAAAATAAAGGCAAGAAAAATAATTATAAAACGTGAACTGAATGATTTTTTAGCTTTCCTGAACAATTGTGTATTTATGAATATTCCTTATTGAATATAAACCCTTGATATAATTATATCCAAATATATATATATATATATAATGGTTGGTATATAATACGATACAATTGTACATAATTACATAAATCATTCGTATAATCCTGTTTTATAATCACAAAATATCTATTTAAAATCGAAAAATATGCATTTAAAATCAAAAAAATATGCATTTAATTCTGATATTCTTCAACATTTTAAATATAATAAATTCAATGTTAGTATTATTTGTCTTTATAAGTACCCGAGTAACAAAGTTTTTATATCTTATATATAAGAATATAAAATGATCATATAAGTGTTTATATAATCTGATCCGTAAAATGGTTCTATAAAATTATACCAGATTGTATTATATTAGATACAATTCAATCTAATATTACACAATTGGATACACTCTAATGCAATTGCATCCCAAAATTGGGCACATCTAATTGAATCGTATTATATCTAATCTGATTTAGTTATATGCTTTTTAATACAATTGTATTTCAAGATTTAAAATTTTTCTGAATTTAAATAATATAGAATTTTATCAACAAATGATTCAGGAAATATTTTAAATTAAGGTTTATATAAACTTATAAAGTTCACATAAAATCTAGATTATATAAAGTTGTATCTAAAATGACTTAATTTGTGATATTTATTATATAAAGTTATATCCAAAACAACTTAGAAATTGTTTTGATAATGGTTTATATTTAATTATATCTAAAATACATTAAATGAATTAAATGTGCTAAAATTCCAAAACTTATTTGGCAAATTGTGAAAAATAATCCGCTGCAGGCGTGTCCCTATCCGGATTTCAATCTTGCCTAAAGAAATCGTCAGGGGACGACATTTTAGAATTTCTAGAAATATTTATTAGGTTAAATCACAAACTCAATGATAATTTCTTGTTCTCGTCTTGGAGCATCATTTAACATTTAAAATATCAAAGAAAAAACATAAACATTGATATATTTGATATATTTGATATTATTATATATGAAAACATATGAATGCAAAGACATTTTATATTACTATACCCAGGAAAATTTTCTGTTCCAAAGAATCGATTGTAGAATAGATAGCTATTCTGGGAAAAGTACCTATTCTACAACCGATTCTTTGGAACAAGAAAATTTCCTGGGATTGAAAATAAATGTTAGTCATCGTTTTAAAGCAAGTATTTGAATTTTTTCTCTTGGTTTTTTGTTTTTTTTTTTTTTAATAAAAGAAATTATTCAAAAAAAGATTTTTAAAAGTTTTTATAAATTCAAAAAAATTTATTTTATAAGAAAATTAAATTGTGAAAAAAAATTTGTTGGCAAAATTTAAAAATGTATCCTTAAACCCATGAATTTTTTTTGGAAAATATGCAAAAATGTTAATTTCTAGCAAAATGTGCAACAAAATATATCAAAATATGTAACTAAAATATGCATTTGTAGCAAAATATGTAAAAATATTAATTTAATATGTAAAATATGCATTAAAAAATCGATGCCATTTTGTTGCAAATTTGCTGATTTGCAAAGATACTTAGTTAACATTGTTCTCCAGTTAACGATAACAAATGTATTTACATGAAATTCCGAGCCCTAGTTATACACTTAAGATCTGTTTTCGAACAAAGAAAACATAATCAATTAAAGTCTCAAAATTTATAATAAAATCTGTAGTTTCATCAAAAAGTAAAATTATTTTGAATCACGCTCTTCGCCATGAAATAACGAATATATGGATTTGAAGTTTTGGCTGCAAAGGTTCCTAAGTGTCCTCCTGCGTGTGATCTACATTGTTTATACAATAAATTTGAGATACTGAAAAAATGGACTTTTGGCAGCCTTATGGATATGAATTATATGTTCTAACAGGATGCTGCAACATCTTCTCTTTCCCATTCTGCATATACTCCCATCCCTGTTGGAAAACCCTATAAGTATATAATTATCTTTTGAAATATACATATCCAGGAAAAAAAGTGAGGAAAAAGAAGTAGTAAAAACATAACAACAGTTGAATAGGGAGTTGTGAAAATTTGTGGTTTTCACTGATGAATTTAACACTGGCTTGTCATAGGAGGGAAGTTGTTCTTTTTTGAAACAAATTATGTATATTTGAACCAATGAAAAGGAGGTTATTTTTCACTTGGTTTTATTTTAATTTAATTAACAAAAAAAATCGTCATGCGTCCGTGTAGGGTTTAAACCCACACTCGTTGGCATTTCAAGCAGATGATCTACCCACTATGCTATCGCCTGTTATAATTGACAGCTGACTTTTAGCAGTCTCTTCAGTAAATTGTTATACCCTACACCACTATGTGGTCATTATACCCTACACCACTATGTGGTCAGGGTATTATAAGTTTGTGCTGATGTTTGTAACATCAAAAAATATTAGTCCTAGACCCACCTTATAGTATACCGATCGGCTCAGAATTTTTTTTTATTTCGATTTAACGATGTCCGTCTGTCCGTCCGTCCGTCTGTCTGTCCATGCATTTTTGTGCGCACTCTACAGGTCGCAAATATTAAGATATTTTGATGAAACTTAGTACTCCGACTTACGTCGGCCTAAGGAGGAAGCCTCTTGATTTTGGTTAAAATCGGTCCATGTTTAGACCTAGTGCCCATATAAGGGTCCTCCCAAAATTATATTGTTTATACGCTGCAGGTCGCAAATATTAAGATATTTTGATGAAATTTTGTACACATACCTATGTTGGCCCACAGAGGAAGCCTATTGATTTTAGTTAACAGCGGTACATGTTTAGACCTAGTGCCCATATAAGGGTCCCCCCAAAATTGGCTTGGTTACAAACTGCAGATCGCAAATATTAAGATATTTTAATGAAATTTGGTTCGCTGACTCACATTATAGAAAATTTTGACACAAGTCCCATTTTAACCCATTCGAATTTCGGATCCAAACATTAGTTGGCTTTTAACCAGACTGGTGTAGTGTATTGTATAGTCGACATACCCAACTTTAACCTTTTTACTCGTTTTTATCTTCATTTCTTTAATTTTTTATTAACAAAAATGTATAAAGCGGCGAATACGAATACGAAATATATAACATATTGGAAAATATCTAGAGTTGTTTTTTTTAAGTGTTTTTTTTATAAAAATAATACACTCAGAAATAAAGCTGTAAAAATAGGAGAAAAAGCTACTAAAAATTATGTAATTAAAAATGACCTTGCAAAAAAACTGCTGATATTAGCAGATTGTTTTTTTGCTAAACACTAGTAATATAAGAAGGACAAATAAAACTGTTAAATTTACAAAATTTTGGATACATTTAAGTTAACTTTTAATACGAATTACCTTGATAAAATCCGGAAAAAATTGTACAGCATATTAAGTAGTAGATAAAAAATAGTTTTTTCTGCAAGGTAATTTTTAACTTATTTTTACTAGTTCTAACTAAAATGTATACAGGATTTTTCTTTTTCTTTTATATTTAGTTTCTAAATACATTTAGTAAAAATTTAATCAAAATGGATTTTTTAAATTACAATTTTTTAAATACAAACAAAATTGTAATATTTACCTTTTTCGTATTTTAACAAAAAATATTTGAAGAATTACATATTTTTTTAGAACTTTTATAGTTCCATAAAATTTCATTAAAAATTAATAGAAAATTAAAAAAAAAATTTAATTCGTTTCAAAAATTAATTTTTGAGTGTACAAAAATAGAAAAAAATTTTATTTTACAGTCAAAACTACAAAAAATTATTAATTGTGTAAAAAAAGTTGCAAAAAATTTTTTTTGACCTGGTGGGATTCGAACCCGCAACCCTCTAATTTCTGTTCCAGCACGTTCCTATGCAACCCCCATACAAAATATTAACTTCTTATCACCCATGAAAAAGAACTTCTGACTAGCATATATTTATTGCAGCATTAGATGTTGTTTAAAACCCATTCCTACCCAGGAAAATTTTTTACAACCGGTAGCCAACCACACCCATTCTACAACTGGTTCCACCGCAACCGATTCCATGGAACTGGTTCCGGAACCAGTTCCGGGGATCCTATATGGAAGGTGTGGGTGACGTAGAATCAGTTCCAGAACTAGTTCCAGAACTGATTCTAGAGCAACCGGTTCCACTTTGGAGCTATAGAAGGGGTTGCTTTTGGGACAATTTCAAACAAAAAGAATCGATGTTAGAATAGACAGTATAAGGGGTTGTGAATGAAAAGCAGCTATTGTACAACCGATTCTTTGGAACAGAAAATTTTCCTGGGTAAGGTAGTAATTCTTTGTGATGTAATGAAGGAAGTGATTCATTTAGAAGTCATTCCATTTATTTTTGCTGGGTATATACTACTTCATTCCGATAAAAAAAGTGTAAATAACAATTAAATTTAATTATTAACTGATAATAATTTACATAAGTACTTATATATTCTTGCAAAGTAATCACTTACTGGTAATTGATGAAATAAGTACCTATGTATTCTTTTTTATATTAACATTTTATTTATTAATTTGTTTTGAACTAAGTAGGAAATTTTCCAAAGTAAAAAGTTATTTTGCCAATACGACCAACTATTTCACAATGTAAGGTAACCATTTATATCCTAACTTCTGAGTAACCACTTATTCTATATTTGTGAGTAACTACTTATACTTTTACTATGGGTAACTCATTATTCTCATTTTTTTTTTTGTAAGCGGGAGGGTAATGACCACTCGTGAATTTTAGGACATTGCGAACAAAAGTAATGTTGGGAGTAATCGCCTGGTAACCAGTGAAAGCCTTTGCGTGCTACTTGCTCGCTTTATTACGTGCTAATGTCTGTTTTTGTTGGGTAATAGTAGTGAAATTGATTACTGGGTAATAGTAAGAATTGTGGGATCAATACTGCAAGGTGTGGGCTTTGACTTTTTCATGGGAAAGGGAATTTAAGCTTTCCAAAGAAAATTAAAACTAGTCTTATATAATTCAAAGTTGATATTTGTAGGGTAACTTTGTAGAAATTCAAATATATGGCATCTTATGAGGATCCCGATTGATCCCCACTATAAAATTTTAGTTATTACGGTCCTGCATGCTGTTATAATTGCTGCAGGTTGTTTTTCTCTTGCTGCTATTAAGTTTGTACATGTGCTTAATTTTAACATATTTTTGTCTTGGATGTCGTTAGGTTTTCAAGATGATGTAGTTTTTTTTTTTAGCTCTATGTAGTGGCACTTTTCTACCTCAACAATGTCGTTTGCTGTTGTAGTTGGTTAGTCGCCTGGTTGGGTTGTATGTAAAATAATGCTTAGTAAAGATAATTTTTCAAATTGATGTCTGTCATGTGGTCTTGATGTCTTTTGCTCTTAATGCATTGTATTACTAGGCATTTTCTATAGTGCTTCCTCTATTCTAATAATATGTACACCATTTTTTTATACATGGTTATATATTATAGTGTTATTGATGTTATTATGCTGCTTCATTCATGTTTTATACAAAAAATTTACCTTAATTGAGCTGTTGTTTAAGGTAAAATTTTCGAGGACTTTTTTTTGTTCTATTGTGGAAAGGGTAGTATTATTCTTGATAAAACTTATTATATCGAGATAGAAGATTTAAGAACTATGGATGCTTAATATACCATACACAATTTGTGATTTAAGTTGAAATGCTGTTAACATACCTTAGTTCCTGTAAAGAAAAAGAAAATATATTTACAATTTAATATATTGGTTAAATATTTTACATTAAATAAAACTAAAGAATACTGAATGTTCTAGAAAAAAAAATCTATACACGACTGGTATTGACCTTAAGGTACTTCTGTATTTCAGAATGTACAATATAATGTTTATTATAGAAAAACATGATGAATAGAAAAAAACATGGAAAATGAAAAATGTATGTTTATAAACCTCACATTCATAACATATATGAATATATTTTATAAATTTGAAAGCAGCAGCATTTGGGCCTAAACAGAATTGAAGCAAAGCGTTTTAAAATACTTGTTTTACTAGCCACTCAGAGAAGTGATTGTTTATAAGAACGAATATTTTTTTCATATTTTGTTTTTATATTTTGTTTGTTGTCTCTTAAATTTTTCTTAAGTTACTTAATTTTTATTGGTGTTTGAATAAAAAAGTTAGTTTACTACTTAAGTTGTGATATATCAGCACAAAACTAGTTGTAGCACTATAAGTTATGAGTTTTATTTAAGAAAACATAAAACATTCAATTCATATGCAAAATTTACGAGTACTTAACTTCCCGCTTCGCTCTAATTCAATTTCAACACTCAACCGATAAACAATACTATGCAATCTGTACCATGAGCTACATAAGTAGAACAAGGTCAGTAAAATTTAAAAAAAATATATATATTACGTATTAAAAAAAAACTCATTTCAAAGTGTGGCATCTTTTTCTTTTAAGCTGCATTAAACAAACATATTAAACATGTTTTTAAAAGTTCGAATTATTTCCAGGATTCATTTTTATAACAACATTTACTTTGCTAAACTTTTAAATAAAAATAACGCTATACTAGTGTCTCCCAATAGCATAGGTTTATACAATTTTTATATAAATACCAGTTTTTATATACCCAGTTAAAAATAGATATATATGAATCCATACAGTTTAAATGTATGTTCGTTCATGCTCATAAACATGCAGTCATGACCATATATGGATACATAAATCTCCATACATTACTCATATATGACTAGGGTTTAATCCCGCCCTTTTTTCAATCCCGCAATCCCGGGAATTTAGTGCGGGATTTCCCGGGATTTTTTTTATTCTTCTACAGAAGTTTTAGCTAGTATATTAAAATTTTGGAAGCTTTATTTCAATTAAAAACATTGATTGTTTTAAAAATAATTTAAATAAAAAATATTTAAAATTCAAAAATGCGATTTAAAATTTAATAATATAATATATAATATAAAAAAATATTTAGGCCGAATTTTTTCGATTTAGTTAAACCGAAAACAAATTTTATTAGACATTATCAAGTTTAAATTCCAACAAAAATACTCGTACCTCGGAAATTTTATATTTTTTAATGATGGTCTTTGTTCAAATAAAGCAATATACATACACACCATTTCAACATCAGTATTTCAGATCCAAATACCTCCAAATAAAACTCGGCATTAAAATTTAATTATTAAATTAAAATTAAATTAAAAAAAATTATAACATTTTCGTATTTTCAATTGATGTAAGTGTTTTGAGTTTTTATTACCTACTTTAAATAATTTCATTTAAATTTCAATTGCTATTCCTTTATTTCAGTTGTATTTTTCAAATTTAATGTTTTTGATAGATTAAATATTGTTGACCTTTGGTGTTGTTATATTTTTACTATTGTTTGGCTTTAAGTCATAAATTTTTAAAAAATAAAATATTTTGTATTTTATTTTTTAATTTTTTTTCCGATATTTCGATTTGCATCGCAAATCATCCTCTGGGATATTTGAAAAATACAATATATTAAAAAATATATTTTTGAACGGGACTGAGTTGAAAACTTCTCGCTGCACTTAAAGCTTACTATTATTTTTAAAATAATGCACAGATGCTTTTTCAAATTATTTTGGATTTTTTTTGTTAATTTAAAAAAAATTCAACTATGAAAATTAAATAACTTTTTTTTAAGTAGTTGTGCCATAAAAAATGTCTATTCAAAAAATACCAATTAAAGTTATAAAACTATTTAATAATATTTTAGTGTCTATTTTTATAAAAAGATTTAGACGATTTGCCTAAAAATTTGTGTGAACTATCCGAACATTTTCGGATAGGATGAGAGTAAAAAATAAGATGTGTGCAAAAATTGGGTTTCTGCGATGTAAACCGGCCAGGCCATCTATAACTCTTAAACTAGAAGTTTCTGGTGATTAAGTTACATAGCTGTTGTTTACACAATGAAAAGGCAAACATTTTCTTTATACAAACTTTTAACCCTCCCATGACCGTTAGTATTGTTTTAAACGGTAAACATACAAATTGTTGTCAAAACTAAACTTTGAATGTCTCTCATTTAATTTTGGAGACTTGTAAATACGTATACTTTTCATCATGTGATAGTCAATTTAGCGTAGATTAAAAGCAAAATAAGTTTTTTTTTTAATATTTCGTCCATTCCATGACAGAAAGCCTAAAAACTAATAAGTTATAGATTTTTTACATTTGTGCACTAGGAAGCCATGTGAATCTTCAATTTTTGGGTATAGGATGTGTTCAGCGAACTTATATAAAACACTACGAGGTACAGTTTTGTGGAACTATTTAACCCTCTAACTCTTCAATTAAAGGGACTTTTTGGCCGCGTTTTTAAAAGGGACAAAAATACCCGTAAGCTGAACAGTTAGAGGGTTAAAATGTTCTACAGAAATGCTCCATATAGTGTTTTACACGAAATAGAAGATTCACATGGTTTCCTCCAAAAATTTAGGTTTGTGGGCATTTGAGAGGCAATTGTGTATAAGTACGAAATTAACCCTTAAACACATTTTAAGTTTTGACTTATTTCTGGCATTGAACTTAGATCTTCAACCTTGATGTCTTCAGAGACTTAGAGTAGAACTTCATGACAAAAATTTTTGTGGAATATTTTAACCGTCTAACTCCTTAATTAAAGGTACTTTTTGACACTTTTCAAAAGGGCCACAAACGACCCATAAGTTGAAGAGTTAGATGCTTAAAATGTTCCGCAAAAATATTTGTCATAAAATTCTACTATGAGTCTCTGAAGAAGTCAAAATACAAAATTGAGGTTCAATGCCAGAAATAAGTCAGAACTTAAAATATGTTTAAGCGTTAATTTCGTGCCAATCTGGAGGCGCTCAATAGAGCACCCATATGTGCAAAAGTGATATTTTCTCAACTCCCCACGCACTTTCTGGTAGATTGGGTGTAAAAAATAATATCCCCGCCAAAACTGATCCCCTCGGATTAAAGCAGGCCAGTCACCCGCGGCTTTTAGCCCTAAAAATGGACTAAACCCAGCAAAAAAAGAGTTGCCGAAGCAGTAGCAAAAGCAAAACATTTCATTATATTTTTTTTTAATTTAAAAAAGTTTTTTTATTGCCGCCACCGGGTATCGAACCTATTTTTACAGGTACACAAAAATCAATTTCTGCCCATTTTTTTATATAGACATATTTTTAAAAATTTTAAAAATATTGAATTTAAACAAATTAATTATAAATATTAAAAAAATATTAATAAAATAAAAAAATTAAAAAAAAAATATTGATCCTGCCGGGAATCGAGCCCGGGACCCTCTGTTTGGAAATGCCAAATGATACCAAAATCGCTTTTTACGACCACTTTTAGAGCAATTACTCTTTAGAAGCAATACTTAAGTGATTTTTTGGATGTGGTTCAGAAGTAATTCTAAAAAAGCTGCAAAAATATAATAACGGATACTCGGGAAGCAATGAAAGGAGTGATTTTTTGAAGTTGTAAAAAAGCAGTAAAAATACGCTAATGGATAATTGTGAAGCATTGAAAGAAGTAGTTTGTAAAGCAATACTTGCAATTTTTTTTGCTGGGAAGTTATTTCAAAGTTTATTTGCGCATAACTCTTAAAGTAAAGGTTTCACATAAAACTATTACATAAGCGTATCTACAGGCAATAATGTGGCTAGCATTTTTCTCATACACATTTTTGACGTATCGATGACACATCGTGGTGATTTATGAGGTTAAAATCAAAGTGATTTATATGGTTAAACACAAATTTGGCTTTAACCACCTAAGTCACCATGATGGGTCATCGATACCCCAAAAATGTGTATGAGAAATATTGCAGGCATAGTATTGCCTGTATATATGCTTATTTAGTATTTTTCAGTAAAACCTTTACCTTAAGAGTTATAGCGCAAGGGATCTTTGAATTAATTTTAGTCCATTTTTAGGGCTAAAAGCCGCAGATGACTGGCCTTTTTTAATACGAGAGGACCAATTTCCGCGGGGATATTATTTTTTAGGCCCAATCTACTGGAAAATACGTGGGGAGGTGAAAAAATAACACCTTTGCGAATTCCATATATTTCATGGGTGCTCTAATGTTCAGGTAATTGCAATTCACCCAGACCCTTGTAGCTTTAAAATTGGATAAATTATGAAAATCTCAAAAAATTAAATATTTTTTTTTCAAAAACTTTCAATGTTATAATCTAATTTTATTTCTAAGATCTCGAAATATTCAGATATGAATTTTTATCTCTCTTAGATTATGCTAACCTAGTCCCAAATATGGCCAAAAATGGATTTTTTTTTGGAAATTTTCTAAACTCTAATTTTGTTCAACAAAATATAAAAAAGTGGTCAATGCATAGAGTATTTTGTAATACGCCTCAGCGAATAATTCTACTAAAAATTATACATATCCCTCTTTTAAATTAGTAGTGCCTAATTAAAGCTTTTTATGTCGATTTTCATGTCAAATGGCACTTTTTTACATTTTAAAAATTTGGGATAATTTTGACTCCATGTGCCCGTAAGGGTTAATTGAAGTTTTAGTAAATATAAGATAATTTGTTCCTTAAAAAAAATTATGTTTTTTGTTTATATATTCAAAACTGTTTAAAGTTAAATTTGATATTTTTTTTTTTTTTTGTAATCTGGATTCGCCTTTCTTTCTTTGTTGTTAATTCAAGCATATACTGTTGAAAATATTTGTACCATTTTTTTTAACTGCTAATTTAAAATAAGTAAATTTTTCCCTTTTCCTAAAGAGTTTTCTATTTGTGTTACTAGAGGCATGTACAAATAATATACAGTAGTGATTTTCTTATTTGGATGTTAAACAATGTTTGGTTATTTTACTACTTTGAAACAAAATGGTCAAATACTACTCATGGCCAGCCCTTGAAAAAGATAAATTATTTTTTGAATCAGTTCACATATAAACTTATTAATTTTATGAATCAAAATAATTAATTTATAATTTTATATTGAATAAAGTGAAATATAAGTTAGTTCAACATATTTTCATTCGTCTGAATACTTTGTTTTACAATTTAGCTTGCAGATTGTAAATTATATCAATAATTTTTTTAAATTGATTTATTTATATTAAACCAGTTTGTGTGATTATAGCTGTATTTTCGCTGATACATATCAACGTTAAGTTAATCACAAATACAGCAAATCAACGTTTAACCGATTAAAATAGAAAACAAATTATACTCATACTGTAGGTTTAAACTTAACTATGAAACAAAATAAAATGTCAAAAATTTTTATAAAAAATAGCAAAACAAATTTTTGGTTAACTATTAATTGTGTTAACACATTACGATGGATCAGTATGATATCCTCCGTAATGTTTTACTTTTCGTTTCAAACACATTTCTGTGTACTTTGAGTTTTTTCCTGAGTTAACGGATATAGTTAAGTCAAAAACATAGCTTATACATATTGAAATAATCCATAAAATTCTAATTGCTTCTTTGAATTATATTTTGTTTGCATTAAGTAAAACCGAATTGATTCCTTGAAGTATGAATTTTTAAGATACAAAAATAATATTAAGAAATTATATTTTTAAAGGCCTGCTCACAACAAATTGCGCCTTAATTCACAATTGTATATAACTGTATTTTATATGATAAGCGGAAATTTGTTTATGCTAATACATATTTAAAATAAACAAAAAATAAAAAGGAAGAGAAAACATTAGAAATCACAAAATTATAGACCATACCCTTGACGGGTCAATAAAAACAAAATTACAAAAATATTCAATGATGCTACTTAAAGTGCTGAACATAAAATAAAATAACAATTTTTAAGAGTGTCAACGAAAGTGACTTTTATTAAGGGTTTATATATAAAATTATTTTTTTAAATATACATAAGTAGGAGTTTATTATGAATAGTAATCAGTTAAAAATTACCTAGAAGAAAACATTGCTTAAATTAGCCGTTTTTTCTAAATATAAGTAATAAAAAACCAGCAAAAACAAAATTGCTAAAAATAAACATTTGAGAAAATATTCCTTGAATATTTTATATCGCAGATATTCTGTGTGAATAGAAATGTTTCTTATTAATTCGCTTTTTTACTAAATGAATTCAGATACAATTATATTCATTCTGTTAGAAATTAGACGTCTGCCGGTTCGCAATATACAAAAATTTGTTCATATAAGAGACAAATTAAAAATTACATTGTTCAATTGACACATAAACTAACAACTGACGAGTATTTGGGTGAGACGAAACCGCGGCAGTCTGGTAATTCCCTTGTGTCTGATAAATTTTTTTAATAAAAATGTTTTCTTCTTCTTCTTTCTATAAATCAGCTTTAGAAAAAATTTAATTAATTCATATAAATTTAAAGCTTTTCTGAATTAAACTTTAGAAATATTTCCATAAGAATGCCACTACTGAATGAAATTTAATTCAAACTACATTCATTTTTGAAAAGTGAATTAAAGTATTAATATTAAACCACGGCTACTCCGCCCTCTTTATGGAAAAATTGAAAAGTTGGTTTAATTTTTATTCGTATCACACAGTACAACAAATGCGGTAAGTTATACATTGATACTATATACTTTTTCCTGCACGAGGGCAGTTGGCTTGGAAAGCAGATACGTATGTATATGTAGAAACATTATAAAATTTTTCTATAGAAATACTTTTTAATTGTACTTTTTTATAATAAAGGTATTCAGTTAACTTTTACGTATCTATGACTTTTATACTGCACTCGCAATATTTTATCCTTAAAAACAACCTAAAATACATATTAAATGCATGGTGTAGCCATTTGGCAACATAGCGGTTTTTAATAAAAAAAACCCACTTGATGCACAAAACTGCATTCTGTACATAGTGTTCCTATAGTTTAGCGCAGAATTTTCAAACAGTTAGAGTAAAAATTTTGCTCTGTATATTTGTGAATAATCTACAACACGCGTTTTTTTTACAAAAAGTGGTATTCTCGCAATAAAATTAATTTTGGCGACAATAAATGTATAAATTATAGTTTATAGATTATTTTTTTTTTTCATACACGTTTAAATAATCACAATTTAGCTATTTGGCAAAAAACCATATTTTTCAATAAAAATCAATTTTTCAATAGAAAAAGCACTACAATTAATCGTCTAGATGTTCTTCTTTTTTAACATAAACACTAATGATTTTAACATTGAGTTGTCATAGGAGAAGAGTACTGCCACTTCAACATTTTTTCAGTACTTTTTGAACGAGTGCAAAGGAAGCTATTTTTCACCAATTAAAAGTTTAAAAAAAAATTTTTTAAAAAAAAAAAATTATATTTTTTTTTTATTTCACAAAAGTTTTTTTTTTTGCTGCCACCGGGTATCGAACTTGCGATCTCACGATTGCTAGTCTATCACTCTACCGCTGAGCTATTCTTTGATATGAAAGTTGATTGGCATAAAAACACCACTTTATTAATGCGAGATATTGTTCTTCATTCTCTTTAATAGAAGTACTTATTAAACAAGTGTAAAAGGTCCACTCCAATTCAATATTGTTTTCAATACTATTTTTACAGGTGCATAAAAAGCAAATTCTCACCATTTTTTATATATACATATTTTTAAAAATTTTAAAATTAAAAAAATTTTGAATTTCAGCAAATTAATTAAAAATATTTAAAAAAAAAATAATAGAATAAAAAAAAAATTAAAAAAAAAATAAAAAAATATTGGTCCCGCCGGGAATCGAAACCTCTGCTTGGAAATGCCAAATGATACGCAAATCATTTTTTCCGATCACTTTTACAGCAATTACTCTTTCGAAGCAGTACTTAAGTGGTTTTTTGGAAGTTGTTCAGAAGTAATTCTAAAAAAGCTGTAAAAATATACTAACTTGGAAACAATGAAAGAAGTGATTTTTTTAAGCTGTTCAGAATAACTTCTAAAAAGGCGGTAAAAATAGACTAACGGATACTTGTGAAGTATTGAAAGAAGTAGTTTGTAAAGCATTACTTGCAATTTTTCTTGCTGGGCAATAAAAACTTAAATCGGTTAAAAATCAGCCGAGTTATAACAATTTCCCCAGGCAACTGATGTGTCGCAGGCCACTTAATCAAGAAATTCGGGTCCAAATTTTAAAATTTATCTATTACAACTCGTGAATACATTGTAAACCATGTATAAATAAAAGCCATATTTTTTATATGGAGTTTGAGTGGAATTCGAATTAGTTTACAAAGAGGTAAATAACGTTAAGTGAATACCACTAATATTGAAATTGTTATATGTATTTGTTCCATTATATACAAGAATATATATTGTATTTATATTTATTATATAAAGAACACAACAAAATAAATATTTATGCAATCATTGCTACAATATGGATTAGAAAACTAGCAACATATATGAGTTAAATTTGGTGTTTCGGCATAAATCTTGTTATAGGGGCAATTTACAACTTCTTTCTATACAGAAAGCGAAATTTTAATAGACGCATTTAAGCTTTCCGCATTGTTTATTTAATATGGTAGTAAATTTTTTATATTTTCATATAAGAAATAATAATCGCTGCTGAAGGATGAGTTTATACATTATATTATATCGTTGGCTTAGTCTACAAACCTGTCAAGTCCGTTTTTTTTTAATTTTTGAGGAGAGACAAAATACTGTCTAACTTTTTTTTGGGTTAACTTTTATTAAATCTGTAAACGCAGTTTTCTTCTTCAGTTCATCTTATTTAACCACAAAAAATTATAGAATTCCAAAATAAAAGTTGGCAGACTTATAGGCGAATTTGGAATTAGCACATTTGCTCTTTATAATTTTCTATTTTATTTTAATGTGGATTTACCAGATTTTCTTTCAACTTTGTGGACTTAGCACATTTTCTCTTTTTTATTTTATTTTTATTTATGTCAGCAGAATCCATGACAATCGCCTAATAAAATTTATAAATTAACAATGTTTTTCCTGAAAAAATTTATAAGTAATAGTTAGCCAGCCAACATTTTTCTGAGCGCTAAGAAATTATGACTCATAAAAGACTGTGAAATACAAACATTTTCAGAGTGCTCAAATCTTAGAGTCATAAATTAAACACAATAGACTCTTATTTATGAGCGTATTCAACATTTTTTCAATGCTCATAAATTACTCAAAAATTTGTCAGAAATGACTCATAAATGGCTCAGAAAATTCAAAATTTTCCAGCAATGCTCATAATTTGGAGTCTTTTATGAGTCATAAAAGTGCGCTCAAAAGAGGCTTCATCGGTGAAGAAAAACACGCTCATATATGTATCTATGATTTCAGAAGGTCCAAGAGCTCTATTATGAGTCTTTTCGGACTCCAATTGTACACTGGGTACCTTAAAAGTTAAAATAACTAAATAATTATTTAGTTAATCTTTAAATAAACAAAAGTCGCATTTAATTCTATTGAAGAAATTTGTTGAAACAAAATTTGTGTTGTTTTCAGCTGGACTTAGCATGTCGTCTTCGATATTTTGTTTGTTTTTTTGGAGTTGACAGATTTGCTTACCACTGCATAACAACAAGAAAAAACAACACACAGAAAAAAATTGGTTAGAAATCGGTCCCCAGTACGAAAAATAAATATGGAAGTAAGAATTACTATCACAATTCTCAATTATTTGAAATTGCAATAGATTTTCTATACTTATATCTAATCTAACATAATTTTAACGAAGTAAAAGTATTTACAATAGAAATATTGATTCCTTATACCAATCCTTGTAATTACACAAATGTATTAAAAAATTCAATTAATACAGCCAATTTTAATACAGTATAATATGATTGAATCCCGAATATTGGAAATAACAATTACAAATTTGATTAATACGACATATTTTATACCGAAAATGTAGTTTTAATTACAACACACAATTATCGGTTGATAGGATACCAAAAAGTTTGTTTTAAGGAATATTTTTCAATTATAATAACAGAAGAGATAAATTCTAAACCATTTCGGTATTGTTCACCGAAAGAAAATTGCGTGAATCAAAAATTTGTAGTCAATACCAAATAAATGGTCAAACACTTGTACTTGAGCTGAATTTTATGTCATTGTCAACTTTTAAAAAATATTTAAAAAAATGAAACACAAATTGATTCGTAAACAATCTAAAAAAATATGAATTTCTGGGGTTTGCGTAAAATAAAGAGTGTACAAAAGAATTTTGAAGATAAAAAGATATGAAGTGTATAATAGAAGTTTATTTATTAAAAACAAAAATGAAAAATAGATGTGATGCCTCGTCAAAAAAAAAAAAAAATTACTTCAAATAGTTATTCAAGATACGCACTCACTTATCATGGAAATAGCATTAAGGGTTTTCACAAGGGGTGTACTATTTGTTGTATCGTTGTATCGTCCTAACAAAAAACGGAGTTGTTAAAAATTAAATTGAAATAATACAACATTTGAGAATAGCACGATACAACATTTTTACGTATGTTTAGTGTCCTATGTTTGAGTGTGCTAACAGATAGAAAACTGAATAGAAAATCGTTGTCAAACACAAATAAAAATTTTAACAACTCTGTTTTTTGTTAGGACGATACAACGATACAACAGATAGCACACCCCTTATGAACAACCTAATTGTTATATAAATTATCACATCGAAAATATGTACTAAAAAGTTCATAAAGCTAAAATGTTTTTTAATCACAAAACTGATTAACATCCTTCAAAAGTAAAAAGGCTAATGAATGAAAACAGAAATTGCAAAAATGTGTTTAAGGAACTTTTTCCCCGTCATGTGACACTTTCATCAAAACCGCGAATAAATTGTTTATATATATATTTTTTTTTATTTTTGTAATATTTTTATTTCATGGGCATTTCCCCTTATGAAGACAAAATTTACGTTCTTTGATGTCTATTAATATATTTTCTTATTCCGAAATTCAAAGATGGAAATATGTATAAAACTAAACTTATTTTAATAATGTTTAAAATATTCCTTTTTTAATTATAATTTAATACACTGCTATATCAAAAATATGCCAGCACAAATAAATATATAGTTAAATATTTAAAAATTTACTTTCTTTAATAATTTTTGTTAGAATTGCATCACAGTAATTAAAAAAAGAAATTGGTAGTAAGAGACGATATTTGTTTTAGTTTTCTATACTGTCAACTAATTATTTCAGTTCTTAGAACAACGACGCATTACTAAGAATCAGTTGCGCTAACAAAAACACGGTAGTTACAATGGAAACTATATAAAATTATCTGATAGTACGTGGGACCGCATAAATTCGATTGGCAACAAATTCGGTTGTGACAACGAATATGTTTTCTGGGTGAACATAACGGCATTTTTTTTTTTTGGAAATCATGTGTTTTGAGTTACACTAGCATACTACATACATCAAAAACTCAATTTGCATAAAAATTGGACTTGCCAGGTTTGCCGACTAAGCCAACGATATTACAGTTACAAGAATAAAATGTTGTTTTTTCCAAATTCAACCATAAAAGCATAATTGGAAAACAGAAACCTAAATTTTATATCATAGATATGTATCTTGGGTGAGCATGCAAACTGATTTTATCGGTACAAAAACTGATCTTTAGTCACGTCTGTTAATGAAAACAACGTTTATTGATTTGTAAAGATTTTTTTATATTTGTACTGATTTTCAATATTTTAAAATAAGAAATATTTTTTGCTAATTTTTTATGAAATAAATCGAAGTACAAATCCAATTAGAATGGCTTTTCTATAACATTTTGTTATGAATGTCAGAGATTTTCTACAACGGAAATCATTTCGAACAAGGGGTGGTTTAAAAAATCTGAAATTTTCTGGTCTAAAGAATAATAGGATAAATTAGTTTTTACCTAAACCTATTCCGATATTAGTTTTGTTACCTATGATTTATGTTTGATTTTATCCAAAGAGAAACCAAGCTTTTTTACTCCAACCTGCTTTTCTAGAACCCGCTGTTCTCTCTCTGCCTAGTTATTTTCGGTAAGTATAACGTTAGTGCTAATTTGCTACAATAACCCAAATAGTAAATGTAGATCTTAAGAAAAAAATGTTTCGCAATACAAAAAGCTGCCGCTCTAATACACACGTCCATACACTGGCTGGCAATGCTGGCATACTTAAACACCCTACTAGTTTGAAATAATTTGTTTAAGCGTTTTATTTTAAATTTCGAAGAATACAAAATTCTTAGTTATTTAAAATGGGGATGAATATAAACTGTGATGTTTTGCTTTAAAGCATTTAATCAGATTAACTATAGGTACAACTTATAGGGTTATAACTTTCCGTTAGATACTGAATAGCACGTATTTATATGAACTAACAGGTATTTATATGAAAGTTAACATCAACAAACAGTTATTTACATGAAATTCCGAGCCGCACTAACAAACTTTACATATTGTGACAGCAAAAACGAGATTTCGCCTTGACTTGAAACCAATACATATGTAAAAGTTTTCATTTCCTTTACTATTTTTTTAAGCACTACTATTTTTACGAGTATATAATAGCATTGTTTGTCTTTATAAATGTTTATTTGTCGAACATTTTATATTGTTTCTTTTTTTTTCTTTGTCATTGTAGAACTTGTATATTTATTTTCAATTAATCATAATCAAATAAACAAACAAAGGCAAAAACATGGCAATATCAAGGTTTCTGTTGTGAAAAAGGACTGGAAAAATATTCAGTGTAAACAAATACTTTATAAATATATAACTAAGAGTATATTTCAGTTTAATTTTTTTTAAAATAAAACTTAAAAGCAAGTTAAACAATTATTTGGATTATACTTCAGGAGGCGGATCAAATGTCAGGAAGAAATTTTCAATTAACTGTGCAATAAATAGACTGAAATACCTAATAATTGCTGTAAATTGACAAAAAGTTCTAAGCAAGAGTATGACAAAAAATGTTAAATTTCCGTAACCAAAAGTTATGTTGCTATTATTATTTATTTATGTTTTTAGCTATTGTACTAAATATTATATCTCTCAATAGCCTAGTGGGTAGTGCTATCGTCTGCGGATCTTGCGGCCTGGGTTCAAATCACGGCAGGGCCAAAAAACTACATATAATTTTTCTTTTTTAATTTGATTTTTTAAAATCTATTTCCGCACTACCAATATATTGGGTGTGCCAACGTTGAAAGTTACTTCAATGAAATTTGGTGCACTGATTGACAGAGCCTCTACACGCAAAGAAAAAACATGGTTGGGATGATCATATTCGCAGAGCATCATGTATTTTTGGATTTATGATTGCGACAATCATGTTATTGCATAATTGTGACAATCATACTCTAACCTCATTTTTATCATAAAATTGTCAATAAATTATCACACTATTATTGTCAAATGCTCCCAATATTATCATATTATAGTCCTGCATATTACCATATTATTGTCCCATGATCACTATAGTATTCTCCCAGCATTCTACTGAAGCTGGATTAAAAAGCTATGGATGTTTATTTTTTATTTATTTTTTTTTTGACAATAGGACATCTATTTATTCAATGACTAATTTACACATTTTATATTTCAATGATCATAATATTATCCCAATGATCTTATTATTGTCATGTCGAAAATTTTGTGATCACTTAGGATATAATTATGATCACTAGGAAAATATTATGATTATTTTGTGCACTCTTTACATTTTCTTCAATTTTGTCCACTTTTTCAATTTGACTTTCGTAAAAAACTAAAAGCTCTGACACTTTAACAATAATTTTTCTACGTGAATACGAAAATTGAAAAATAAACCACTTTTTTATAAGTTTTTACTTATTTTATAACACTGAGTAATTTAATGTACAATCTAATTTGAAGGTTACACCGAATTATTTCTTCTCAAAACAATGTCACTATTAAAATGAATACCAGTAAATTGTTTCCCAGCCAGCAAAAGTTTGATAGTTTTTTGAAGGTTCTTATGCTATGATTCAAAACTTACTCAAATAAAACACATTTTTTTGAAATTGCTCATATTTTGGACGCAAATATGAGCCTTCTAAAATGAATCATAAAAGACACAAAAATTTAAGCCAAATTCTTAAATTCAAAAGATGGCTCAGAGATCTAAACAAATTTGAATATTTTGTAAACAAGTCAAAAAAGGCTTTCGAATTTTTTTAAATCTTTTTTTTTAATCATTTTTGAATCAAAAAGGAAGGCTCTTTTGGATAAACCATTTTCATACAAAAATTTGAATTTTTAATAATATTTTTTTTAAGTCTTTTTTGATTCATTTTTGGGCTTGTTTGCTGGCTGGGTTTTTTTTTTTTTGTTTAATATGTATTATTTTTTTTAATTGCTTCTTACAACTTCTTTTCACAAAATCTCGAACAAGAATGAAGCTAACTGATCGATGACGCTCTTAGTAAAATATACTGACCATCTTAAGGCACATGTACACGCGAGAGAAAATTGCTAGAGATAGAGCAAAAAACACTTCTAAATTGCTCTATTGTGAAAGATTTAAGTTTATTAGGGTTGCTTTTTGCTTCATCTCTAGCAGTTTTCTCTTGCGTGTACATGTGCCTTTATAGTTGTCGAAACCACACCAATGTTTGTGAACATAATATTTCTGAATACAAATAGTAATATGATTGTAAGTCGAAGAGAAGAATATGGTTGCCCAGGTAATATATGATTGTAGCCGAGAGAAAAATATGATAAGCGAAAAAAAGAGAGATTTTAACTATAAAATGATTATAGATGACTACATAACTTGTGAGATATGATTAATACATTAATAATATGATTGGAACAAACATATATGTCATTAGGGATCATATTTTTGTACACACAAATTATTGTGAAGGTAAAATTAACTAAAAATTCAATATAAAACGAATAAAATTCAGTTAAAAACCGGTCTACTCATATTTTCATTTAATTGAACAATTTTTTGATTTGTTTTTGACTATCAATAATTGACTATAAGAAACCGTAAAATCAACTTAAAGTTAATTTATTTTTACTATAAAAATAACAAACAAAATTGTGCGAAGAACTTAATTTATATTTGATTTTACTAAAAAATTTAAAATAAAAACAATCCAAATAATTGTATTGTTGTTTTTTTATTTCAAACAACTTTTACTACAAAATACCTTTTTTTGGTTAATTTTTTTAGTTTTACTTTAGACTAGAAAATTTGACTGCTATGAAATATTCGTATTTTCATTTACTTGAATTTTTAAATAACTTGTGAAAAAAGTTAAAAATAATTTTTCTTCTACGAACAACTGTTATTATTTTTTAAAAACAACTCAACGGAAAAACTTCAGAAACAACTAACAATAAGTGACTGTATTTATTTTGTGAGTGTAGCCGTGTAGCATACTGTAGCATATTGCAACCATATCTTTTCTCTGCGTGTAGATTTTATGTAGAATCGGTTCAGGTCTAGACCCAATACCTATGTAAAGGTCCCCCCCAAAATGGGTATGTTGGCATGCCGCACGTCGCCAGTATTAAGATATTTTGATGAAATTCGGTTCACCGACTTCCATCTGCCAAACAACGAAGCTTGTTGATTTTGATTTAAAGCAGTCCATGTCTAAACCTAGAACTCATATAATGGTGCCGCAAAATTTGCTTTTTCGCACGCTGCAGGTCGATAATATAAAGATATTTTAATTAAATTCGGTACACTGACTCACATGTGCACAGAGACTAAGCCAATTTATTCTAGATTTTAAATTACATTCGCAGTGGTCTTTATGAACAAAATATTTTAAGTGCAGCATTAGGTAAAATCAGAATTTTTTGCCGTTATACTATTTTTTTAATCATTTTATAGACATATTTTTACATAAGTCCATTTCTGCCTATTCCAAACATTATCATTTAATCGTCATGCCCGTCCTTAACTTTTTTTACTCTTCTTTTTTTATTCTTGCCTGAAAACAAACAAAACAAATTTTAATACAAGATGGCAGACCGAGAACTCCCGAACTAACAAACAAAATACAAAATATTTTGGAACAATTTTCTTTATTTCTCAACATAGACCCCGTTTAGCTCGACACACTGTTTATAATAAGAACTGTCTAGCTCTTTATAATAGCCATCAAGCGCAGACTCCACCGCTTCATTGTTGGCAAATCTTTTAACACCGAGCCATTTTTTCAAAAAATGATTCGAGGGAGTTTATCACGGCGAATAAGGTACGTGAGGAAATAATTCGCACTTTCTGTCTGCCCGTTTAAAAAAGATCAGATCTGGCCAGATCTCAGTAGATCTTACAAGATCTAATAAGATCTCAAAATTGGGGACAAATTTGAGATCTAATTAGATCTGATCACATCTAGGCATATCTGGCGCAATTTTCCAGATCACTTTAGATTTGAACAGATTTGGCACTAGATCTGATCAGATCTTGTCATAAGGTATTATCACATATGCCATATCTTATCATATTTAATGAGATCTGGTACAGGATCTATATAGATTCAGTCATATCTATTTAGATCCAAAAAGATCTGGTCAGATCTAAACACGGGTGAAAAGAGTTTGAATATTTTGACTATATCTCGGTCTAGAATCATCGAAACCGTTAACGAATTTTACCATAACAATGCCAATAACTTTTAAATTTTTTTTATTATTTTGTGTCATGCCTATCAACGTTTCACCAACAGTTTTTAGAAAGTAACGCGAAAGTTGCGTTAGATGTGAAGATGTATAAACCAGGCGCGGATCCAGGATTGGCTCAAGGGGGAGCTAAACATTTTTTATATCTTATATGGTAGTCATATCTATAGATATTTTATGAACTAGAAGTAGAGGTTTTAATACATGTTTTAGCATAGATTTGCTAAGTTGTTCCAAAGATTACCAAACAAGGGTTCGAAAAAATCTGTTTAACCCCATTTCGATATTGTTTGAACGTTCAGTTGGTTTTTTGTCAGTGAAAATCTGTTTCATTAGTGTAGTCCTCTATCTTCGTTAACGATTTTATCAATATAGCTTCTAACTTAAGACAACTGTCGGTTGAGTTAAAGTAAAGCTTATTCGGTAATTTCTTATAAGAACCAACAAAATTAATTTGAGTTTTAGTTGTTTTGAAAATGTAAGATTTAACCAAAAAACTGTTAAAATAAACTTAGAAAATTTTATTATTTTAATAAGTTAACGTTATATTTTCTATATTCAACAATTTTTTTCGTTAACTATCAAATGTTGTCATAAATAAGTTAAGAAATTGCAGTATAGAATCTTAACTATTTTTAAGAGAAAATATCTCTAAAATCGCCGACTTAGTACGTTTCAAAATCATTTAAAAATGAAATAATATTTTCATAGCAAACACAATGGAGATTCTGATACGAAAAAAATTCTCACAATATGATAATAGGAATCCGCCGTAAATTGTAAAATTTTTTGCAGTGTCAGTGAATCTTTTATAATAAAAATTACTCCAATTCCTACAACTTTCACATCGAACCTAGAATATAAAAAATGTTCCACTGTCAGAGTTTTTCGAATACAAAAATGTTTCCAGATCTAATAGGTTTAGTATAGAATCAGTGCCTAACGGGCAGTTTTATAATCAGAACTAGCCTGTTTAAAAATTTCTTATTAAGAAATATTTAAGAAAAATAAAATTTCTTACATAAAAATATATTAAAAAAAAATCAATTTTTTTCTGACTATGAAACTGTCCCTAACTATTACAACTTTTGAATAAAGAACATCATTTCACAAGAAGAATGACTTAAAATTTTAAAGGCTTCCCATACGAAAAATTTGGAAACAAAACCTTTAAATTAAATAAAATAAAAAACTAGTGATTAAACTATCACGATGGGTTCTTTTAGATCTTAATAAAACTCGGATATGTGATAGAGTTCTGCGCCAAAAGTTGCCAAATATCCAAATCTCAATAAAAAATTCTGTTATTACCCGGTAATGAGTTTTATAAGAAGAAGCTAAGGTATACGATTGAAGATTTCCTAAGGGGGAGCCCCTTGTATCCGCGCCTGGTATAAACGTTGAGTTTTTAACGTTGATAATTATCCGTGTTGAAAGTTAACGTACATACGAAAAGTAATGTGTTAGTTTACGTCTGAAACGCGTTTTTATGCTCTTTGAATTTTTTTTTTATGAGTTAATGGATATAGTTAAGTCGAAAACACAGCTTATGTTGGCATTGTTTTTCAAGCGGATCAGTAGTTTATGTTAAATAAGCAAAAATAAATTCAGACATAAATCTGCCAATCATAAATTTTATAGATTTTGATAAAATCGTCAGAAAGTAGTTTTTAATTTAACGTGGAGCCAATGTTCCAATAAAAATACAATGCACGAGGGCCAATCAATAAGTCCGTGATTTTTTGAATGAAACATAGTTTTTTTTAGCGAAAAAGTTTTTATTTTTGCATATGGTCTCCTTCTAGCTCTGCGGTGTAATGGTTAGCGTGTTGGCCTGTTACACATAAGGTTACGGGTTCGATCCCCAGTCAAGACAACATCAATTTATGAAAAAACAATAATATGTATGAGTTTCCTATCCCTCATACATATCGCAGCGTCGTTTCCATAGCACTTAACCGCACCGAAGTAAAATAATCTAATAGCGCTATAAACTAAAAAGCTTCAACAAAGTTCGCCAACTCTTTATGAAATGGCGGGCAACAACTGTTCTAAGATTCAACACCTCGTGTAATTACAGTGTTGGCATATTTAAAGCCCTTCATCTTTCACAACGTTTTTATTTCTTCTCTATCCCCTTTCCAAAGAAAGCAACACATTAATTAGTAGGAAGAATTTTCTGAGTGTCGCTTCACTTTTAAAAATAAAGAAAAGAGAATATATACTTAATCCAACGTTTCTCCAATTTTTTGTTATTGCTTCTAAAAAATAGGATTTCTCGAGGTCGTCAAAATTGGCATTTGTTTGAGCAATAATTCCACCGGTGGAGCTAAATCTCTTCCCCTTGAGCCATTTCTTTAGGTTTGGAAGTAAAAAGTAATTAGTCCTTAAATCGGGGAGCTAAAATCGCTCATTCGTATTACGGATGAACAACGCCAAACACTTTTTTGAAGTTGTCACACGATTGCGTTTATGGGCAGCTGTGAACAAACTCGGCACCAAACCTGCGGACAGGTTTTTAAAACTAAACTGATCATTTAAAATCGAAATCGCAGAGTCTGTGGGATGCTTATGGTATTACTTTTACTCTCTGACAACACAATGTCGTCAATTTTTCCGACATTTTCGGATGTAATGACCTCAATTGCCCATCCAAAATGTTGAGCGTCACTTGTGCTTGTGCGACCACAACGAAACTCAGTAAATCACTTTTTCGCCATTGAAAGCTGTATTTGTGCGGCAATCTATCAACGTTGGCTTATGTCATACCCATAAAAATTTGATTCTAGCCAACATTTAGTGTTAAATCTTAAAGTTACTAATGTCAAATTTGTATGGGAATGACATAAGCTAAAGTGGATAGCTTGCCGCATGAACACAGCTCAAGTTGATGGTTGGTTGAAGCTTTTCGTTGGTTTGAGTGTCGGTTTTTTTTCGCAAGAAATGCTGTTTGATGAGCATTCGAAATTCACTTTTTTTAATTTTTTCCAAAAATCGTATATTTTGAAGACCTGTTAAAAGATACTGAAGGATCTTGCTAAAAAATTTAGAGTAGTCTAATAACAGATGATATATTTATTACTGGAGCAGTTTTGCGTTTTATGTAACTACGAGGGAAGTTCGAAACGTCACGGACTTATTTTTCCCCACTCATATATGTAGAATACATTCAGAAATACCATGGATAACTAAATTCTGAAGTTATGGCCAATTATGTAAAAAAAAAATTACAAAAATTTACCATATATTTAACTAAAAAATGTGTATTAGTATTGCCTTTTCGCACAAAGTCAACACTTATACTTCAAATTCATCTCTTATTAACCCTACAGTCGGTACCGTGCATACGGTGTTATATTTCAACTAAAATAAGCCTCTATAATTTGTTAATGTGAATAAATCGTATGTAAAAATATACATATCAAAACTGTCCACATATGCCACGCAACACGAAATTACTTGTTAAATTATAATTTTTTCTAAATTTTTAAACACTTTAACAAACAGAATATTACTTGGTATAAACAAATATTGCTCTACAATTGCATAATATGTTATGTATACTAATGTGGTTGGTTACAACATACTTTTAGCATTCTACATATAATAATTTTCTACAATGTTTTTGTTTCTTTTTGTTTAATGGTTACCACAGCTATTTGTCAGATACTTGGTTTTTATGTTGTTGTAAGAAAAACAAATATATGAGAAATAAAAACAATACATGTGTGTATAAAAACTTTCTTTTTAACAGGATTACAAGGCTGATTTTAACTTCCTTCTTCGTAGAGTATTTTTTTTATTGTATTTCTTTTGTTATTGTCTATATTCAAAGACAAAGTTTTTTGTTATTGTTATTAGTCTTGAGGGTGTTGTTCGTTAAAAATTATATTATATAAACAATGTTTTTATCAAACACAATTTTATATATAAAAAAAATTTTTTTTTTTATTTAAAAAAAATTAAATTCCTTGGTCTTGTCTTACGGAAAAAAAATCATCTTCACATCTCCTGGTTTATATGCTACGAAAACGGTCTAAACGAAAGAAACCATGGAATGTAATTTTCAATTTCGTAGTTTTGTTGGTTTTAAATTTGATTAGAGTTTTATAAAAAAATTTGCATATTAACAAAAAAAAAGTTAATTGAAATGAAAATGAAATGTTCTAGTCGTCATGAAAATTTCTATCTAATGATCTTACTATGAAAGCGACAATAATTGCATAAAATATTTTGTATTGAAAACTTACTGTGACAAAAATATCAAAATTGTTATGAGCAAAAAACACAATAAAGGTTGAAGACGAATCAAGAAAACCAGTAGTCAAATACTTTCGCTTTTATCACTAAACTTATCCGTTATCCAGACAGTTAGATCAAAAGCCTAAAATTTGGTCTATCAGACATCGAGTTCTACTTTTCGAATGCATCAGGTTCGTTTAACATATTTATAACAAAAAATTAAAATCACGAAACAGCAATAAAAAGTTCATAAGTTTTCAAAGCTTTAGAGAAATAGAGCCAAAGTTGAACCCGGTTTATTTTTATCCAAAATGAGCATTATCTAATTACTGACTAAATCTGTACAGCTTCCGTGCAAAATATCGCTTAAAATTGCCTTGGTTTGCAAATACCTTTAGGCTAAATTTATTCAAGCTCAGATGGGATCATTCTATGGCGATAAGCGCAAAACCAACACCAATTTTAACCATTTTCAACAGGGTTCGTACTTGTGGCTCTACAAATTAATGTTCCAAATTTCGTTCAGTTATCTTCCGCATTGCGATCTGTGGTTTCGTCAAAATGATGGCTCATTTCACATGGAAAGACGGATGGAGGGATATTAGTAAAACATTAGTACAGACTGTGTTGAGTAATTTTTGAAAGTTCAAAGTATGCTACTATGGAGATTTAAAAATGAAAATTTTTGAATTGAGTAAAAAATTACAATATTTGTCAAAATTGTAAAATTTTTATCGAATAAAACTATTGCTGTATGATTTAAAAATGCGAATCTTTTGCACATGGTTTGTATCTTTAATAACTCACCCAAAAAACAATTTCAGTTCTGATAACCGCAATTGTAGCCAATCGCATGGTTCGGTTGTAGTAGCCGAATTTTTCAGTTGTGGCAACAGAAAACCAATTGAGACAGGACTAATTTGACTATGACAACGGAATTTCAGTTGTATCAAGAATAATTCGGTAGCCACAACCGAAAAATTCCTTTGTTGCAACTGAACCATTCGATTAGCAATAAATTTGGTTGTCAGCACCGAATCTGTTTTCTGGGTGCTTATATGGCATTTTGGAGGGTAAACATCTCCAATTTATTCCCAATTAGTCATTGAACGAAATAGTGTAAACTGATTTGCAAATTAATAATGTGTCTATAACTTTTAGAAAATGTTTATTCTTCTTCTTAACCTCAAACCTACTTAATTAAAATTAATAAAAATGCATATTAATTACAATATTAATTGCATTTGTTCTATATGACGCATTTGAAAAAACAACACTTTACAGGAAAAATAAAAATGTCCTGCTGGCAGTCCGTCTCCGATATACAGAAATTGCCTGCACTTGTACGTAAAAACCATACGTCAACATTTGTGAAAAAGGTGACAAAGAGGGGATAAGAAGATAAACAAGAAATCTAAAGTAGAATGTTTGTATATGTCTGTTTGATCCCTTCTGAGAGTAAATTATCATATAGAGACAAACTGACAATAAAATATAAACAACAATAATACAATTTAATGGAAAATCACTGAAAAAGCCTGTCCATAAAAAAGTCAAAAACTCCCAGCAAAAAATACTGCTTGCTTGGAAGCAGGTTCGTCAGGGAAAGAAAAGAGTGTAGCGCTTGCATTACTGCTGATATAAGGCATGATTTTTGTTCGAGATAACTCGCGTGGAAGCACTTGTTTCGATATCCGCTATGCGCTTCTATCATAGCTCCAAATAATGGCAGGAAATCACAGCTTTTAGCTAGTAAATTCGGTTATCATTGTCATTCTTTCGTGCTTTGTTAGAGCAATAAAGTGTGGTAAACAAAACTCTATTGCTTTTCTAACACACTACTGCAAGCTATAAATTCTCAGAAGCAGTAAACGAAGCAGCAAAGAAGCACTAATCATTTTTACTTATTTTTACCGGTTCCGAATTTCTGCTGGGCTAGATCTAGTCTGATTTTCAAATTAATAATGTATCTATAACTATGAAAAAATGTTTATTCTTCTTCTTAACCTTAAGAGTGCAGCTGAAGTACAGAGATTGCTCACGAATCTTATAATGAATATCTTCCATCGATTTCAATGTGCGAAATATGGTTTGTGCGGTTCAGAAGTGGTGATTTTGACACGGAAGATAAAGACCGCCCAGGTCAGCCAAAAAAGGTTCGAAGATGATGAATTGGATGCATTTCTAGATGAAGATTGTTGTCAAACTCAAAAAGAAATTGCCTCTTAACCGGCTACGGCATCACACACACATTCACAAAAAAATGGTAATTTTTTCACGAATGTTCCCTCGTGTATTCTCCGCTTATCTCTGTGTAGCGGAATTAATGAGCTAAATAAGAATAGAAGATATGTTGTGTATTTTGTTTCATTCTTATGCATAGAAACAAAAAAACGCAACATATTTTTTGTTCTTATTTAACTCATTAATTCAGCTTGCAGACGTACGTTTACGCTCAAGTAACGAAGCCTTCAGAATTAACTATGAAGTATGCTATTTATTTTTTCAATTAGAAAGTTTCGTCCTTAATTCTATTGTTACCTCCTTGTCACAAGTAAGTATCGCATTATGATGCGCTTTATTCGAATTCAGTAGTTGGATATCAAGTGTTAATCGTAGAAGTTGTTGCTGCTTTGGCAAATGAAATTCTTAATTTTTAGTTAAGTGTTTTTAAAAACCGTCGCATAGGACAATCGTAATTAATAATTAAACTAGCTACTAAAGAATTTTTTCTAAAACCTAAGAAAATATTTCTATTGAAAAATTTAACAGACTCGTCATTTGTTAGTTTTTGTGTCAATTGATCACAGTACTTTTCATTTCTTTTTTTTTTTTTTTTTTGTTAGCTTTTATCTATTTTAAAAAGAATTTTTATCCGACACTTCTTTTACCCCAATTTTTTATAACGAATTCAATGATTAAGGTTTCTACAGTACCCGAGTAAAAAAGTTTTGATATAATCATATATTATTGTATGTAATTACATATAGTAACTTATAGTTAGATGTGGCCACATATGCTTTTAAATTGAAGCATATAGACTTTTATATAGTTATATATTAAATATTTTTTCCTCAAAGGTTTTAATATTGAGACATATGTGATTTTATATTATTACATACTGGCCTACATATAAGTGTATGTGCTATATATAAGTACACAAAGTAATATATAAAAGATATAATTACATATACGTTTATATATAATTTAGTATGAAACTATACATAATAATATAAAACTATATATGGAGCCATTTAAGAAATATTATATAATAGGTGTTATATATGATTATATATTGACGCATATGAACCCATATATAACTTAGTATGGTTTCATATCTACAATATTTTATGATTTCTTTTATATATAATGATATAACGTTCTTTATAAAATCATCTATAATTATATATCATCCCACATTAGCAATTTTTTCAAAGTGATTTTATATAAAAATATATGTATAAGGTCCTTTTAAAACCGTATTGTATTAAATGTGGTTCCAGATTAAAAATGATTTTGAACTAGTTTTAGATTTAGTAATTACTAGGGATTGGCGCATGACACGATCGTGAGTGAAGTTATTCACAAGCGATCGTGAGTAATAATTACTATACCAAAGTAATTCGCCCGTAAGCGTGAGAATATATAATTCGTACGTGAGCGTGAGTAAGCATATATAACCCGTGCATGATTCGTGTGTGAGTTTATTTTTTGCATCATATGTTTTTAGTAATTTTTACTGTTTTGCGTGAGAATTTTCTGATTTTGAGTAAGTTTTTAATATACTCATGTCTGCGTGAGTAAGACACGAAATGCTCGTGCGTGAGTAATTTGTTTTTGTTTAGGAGCGTGAGTCAAAATGGCTAACGCGCCCATAAAATTTACAATACTGAAGCTTTAATATGGAATTCTCTATACTATAACGCACACTTGACTGATGTCTTATATCTTGGTTGTATATCACAATCCTATTAAGTTAAAAATTTCAGTGTTGTAACCTTATTTTAAAATTACTAAAAACAAAGAAAAATTTGTTCATGTTTAATGCACTGTCATGGTAAATCTGGATAAATGTAATAGAAGATTTATCGAAATTATAGGATATCCAGTAGACCTGGGGGTTAATCATTACATTTTGTAATTAATTACACATTCATTTACACAATTACATGTAATTGAAAAAAACTCAATTACAATTACAAATTATTTGTAATTGTAATTCAAAAAAGAACAATTACTAGTAATTTGTAATTTGAAAAATGTCAATTACATTTTTTGGGAAAATAAATAATGACAAAAAGCACAAGTTAGGGGTAAGACGTATGCTTTTTATATGCATCCATGCCTATGCAACCTATCCCAGTCAGATTTTTATACAAAATTTTAACAAAAAACACTTTTTAATTCTAAATGTAATTGAAATTTGTAATTGAAATCACTTTCAATTACAATTACTAGTAATTTGTAAATGAAAATTTTCAATTACAATTACTTGTAATTTCAATTACAAATTACAAGTAATTGTAATTGAAATCCCTCAGGTCTGATCTCCAGATATTGTATATCTTTTTTATTTAAAAATATAATTTTGTATATTGTTAGATATGGTCATATATATTATTGTAAAAATATAGGGTTAATATTTAGGTATAATTGTATCAAATATACAAAAAGATATAATTTTATGTAATTGGATGAGGACAAAATTCGGATACAATTGTATCATATTGTATCGAATTGTATCAAATTGTACCAAATTGTATACAATTCGATACAATATGATACAATAAGACGTTCTCATTTTTCGGATATAATTATATCTAATTACATAAAAGATTATATATAATTAAATATAACTTTATATGGCTCCATATCATTTTTTTTTACTTGGGTAGCTTTTAATTTTATATTATGGTTTTTTATAAAACAGCGATAAACAGTCTGCCTTTTCAGTTTAATCACTTCAATATTTAATATTCACCAATTGGATTTAATTAAATTACTTACAGTAGAGTGAAAAACTGTGATTGCTATTTCAAGTATTTATCCAAGTCCAACACGGAAAATATGTATATTGTGAAGTGTAGGTTTTTCTAAACATACCCCTCAATTCATAAATGCTTTGTAAAGTAATAGCAGGTTTACAAAACGTCATTTTCATACAAAATTTGTTCAATAAACCTCCTAAGCGTTTATGAATTTAGGGGATATTTTTTATTTCCTAGTTTGGATTTTCTTGTCTCAATGTTGCATATACATATTTGTATTTTTATTGCTATGTGTAAACCCAGGCAAATAAATGAAAAAAAAAATTTTTATTTAATAAATCCACTTTTTGTATAAAAAATTTTAAATCCAGTGCCCGAATTTCATCGCCTGGCGATTATATTGTTCCAAGTAGCGGAAATTCTTGTAATCATTTATTCGAAGTCTTTTTTTTTTTTGACAATTAATTTGGTTTCCATTAGCACAAAACCATCCAAAGGCTATCGCCAAAATGATTCACCCAGAAAACAGTTTCGGTGCTGACAACGCCATTTGTTGCCAATCGAATGGTTCAGTTGCATCAAATGAATTTTTCGGTTGCGGCTACCGAATTATTCTTGATACAATTGAAATTCCGTTGCCACACTCAAATTAGTTCTGTCTCAATTGGTTTTCTGTTGCCAAAACCGAAAAATTCGGATAACACAACCGAACCATTCGATTGGCTGCAAAAGCGGGTATCGGAACTGAATCTGTTTTCTGGGTGTTGAAAATGCACGCTAGCAATATAGTTATCGTTTTACACATTTTCTTTTTTAAAATGCAAAACAAAAACCTTTTATTTTTGTTTCGTCCCTAGAGGAAATTATTAGACATATGATTTCTTAATTTATATTTTAAATTTAAAAATAAAAAAATAGGTTCTCGACCTGTAATTCTACAATGAATTATTTATTCCTGTTCGTGGCCAGTTATTTCTTCATTATAAAATAATATAATAATAAGTGCTTTATCCAAAAACTCTGCCATTTTTTCTTCATAAGGATATTTTCCTAACATAGAGTTTTTACTTTCAAAATCTTGTACACCTTCAGGAATGAAGGTTTTCCCGTTCCCCACCATCAGTTTTCTTTTGAAAGTGGCGGCATTGCTTCAATTATAAAACATCAAATTTCATTAAAATATTACTTGCTAACCAACTAGATGAGAGCTGCATAAAATGTGTAAATAAATATGTTATCGAAGTTCATTTGCAAGCATAGCCGCCAATAGATATATTTTGAAAGTTGTTATTTTGTATGTTATCATCATTGGTAATAAACAATGTAAGTTTTTTTCTTATTTACACATTTTTTCTCTTCAAATCCAGATATATTTCAACGCAATTAGTGGCATAAAACATGATTTAGCTATTAGCGATTATTTTCCGGCAATTTTTTGTTTGATTTGGCGATATTTTTTGGAATAAGTTGGCAACAGTGCTCATTAGCTATTTTACTATCATCTTCGTGACGATTTTTGAATCGATACGATAGTGGTAAATATAAAGAAAGCTGCCGTAAAACGATATCGACCAATCAAATCGTTTGGACGATCATCATTTTCAAAATTGAGAAATTGGTGCCGAGTTGATTAAATGCGCTTAATATCTTTAAGTCTAAAAGAGTTAACCAGAAAAAATTATTATAAGAAATGTGAGCATTCTTTAAAAAAACAGCCCTTTAATTGAAAAAATTATTGACGCCTTATGCGAATAATATAATTTTTTGAAATCAGATGAAAAATACGAAACGGCAAAATTTGGTCTATAAATTGATTGAGAAAATTTTCGATATTAAACCCGAACTCAGTTTAGGCAGTCCCCAGCTACTATGAGAATTCGAAAATTATATATAAAAAATCCGAGTAACCCCATTCTTAAAACACAACTTTTCAGTATATAAAGAATGAAAATATTGTAATTTAATGACGATTTTATGCTACAGTAGTCTGGTTAAAATTGTATTTAAGGGAAAATCGGAAACATAGTTCATATGAGGGCTAGGTTCAAATTGGCTAGGTAGAACTGATACCTACCTTAAATCAATATGGTTTATTCCTGGGCCCATATGAGTCAGCATCCAAAATTTCATTAAAATATTACTATCTTTATACATCGACCGATTCTAAACAAAATCAATAGGATTTGTCGCTGGGCATGTATAAGTCGGTTTAACAAATTTCTTTAGATTATCTCTATATGTGCGAAATTTGAAGATAAAAGTGGGAATGAAAAAGCTTATCAAGATATTTATGATTGCAGGCTCAAATTAACCCTCTAACCGGCCTAAGCTTTTTTGCAATGAAATTTATACCATGTGTTCCTCACGAAAAATAAACAATAAGTTCGTCTACCAAATTATTTCTCGTTGTCTATTTTAGGCGATATGGGCCAAAATAGGTTAAGAGTAAAGCTCGAAAACTAGCGCATAAAAATTACTAGGTTTAAGCATAATTTATTCCTCTTACCAAGATGTAATTACAATAAAAAAATTACATGTTTTGTGCAGTTACTTAAGAGGATGTAGCGATTTTCGTTTTTCGAAAAATGCGAAATTGAGCGAAAACGCACCACATCCTCAATATATATTATTCAAACTTATAAGCTTTGCTACTAATACCAAATATATTCTTTTTACCAAATTTCAGAAAAATCTGTCTATTCGTTTTCAAGTTAAGGCGATGTCCTTTAAAGGTATCCTTATGTAGTCCTGTGTGTCCTTGGACCAAATTAAGGGATTTTTTGAATAGTTAAAGCTTAAATCTTACTTTGTGGTCATTATCAATTGTTTTAGTCAATTTAAATATGTTTTTAAGATTTTTGGAAATTTTGTTTGTTTTAAAATATTTATTTTTCGAAATTTTACGAAATTTTATTTTTGACACTTTCTCGCTTCAAAACCGTGCACTGTATACAAAAAAATTCTTCGCAAACAATTTTATAAATTTTGTTTTCTATTGAAAAAGCTTAATTTCTTATAATAAAATACTCAGTTGACGCATTTGTGGTCAATTTAATATACCCCGCCTGGAGGTGGGCTTGCCGGTTAGAGGGTTAAGTGCATAACGGGAGCTATAAAAACTATTGTACATAAACAACTTTACTCATATCAGTCAGTTAAATTTGGGGCTACTAAGATTTCTTCTCCTTTTCGAACCTCGTTGTAAAACCCCCTAAATTTCACCTTATGAATATTAGATATGTATGAGCATTTTGCTCTTTATAGAGTGTCAGTCTATATGTGTACCTCTATAAAAAAAAACTGATATAAATTTGGAAAAATTTAAACTGAGCTCTTTAACGAATTCACAATTAAATTTCAATTATTGGCATTCTTGTTTAAGTTTTTGTTTTCCAGTTAATTGGAAATATTTACTAATTATACCCTACACCACTATGTGGTCATTATACCCTACACCACTATGTGGTCAGGGTATTATAAGTTTGTGCTGATGTTTGTAACACCAAAAAATATTGGTCGTAGACCCACCTTATAGTATACCGATCGGTTCAGAATTTTTTTTTATTTCGATTTAACGATGTCCGTCTGTCCGTCCGTCCGTCCGTCCGTCCGTCCGTCCGTCTGTCTGTCTGTCCATGCAATCTTGTACGCACTCTACAGGTCGCACCTATTAAGATATTTCGATGAAATTTGGTACATAGACCTATGTTGGCCCAAGGACGAACAAGTTTGATTTTTTTGAACATCGGTCCATGTTTAGACCTAGTGCCCATATAAGGGTCCTACCAAAATTATATTGTTTATACGCTGCAGGTCGTAAATATTAAGATATTTTGATGAAATTTGGTACACAGACCTATATTGGCCCAATAACGCAGCCTATTGATTTTGGTGAACATCGGTCCATGTTTAGACCTAGTGCCCATATAAGGGTCCTACCAAAATTATACTGTTTATACGCTGCAGGTCGTAAATATTAAGATATTTTGATGAAATTTGGTACACAGACCTATATTGGCCCAATAACGCAGCCTATTGATTTTGGTGAACATCGGTCCATGTTTAGACCTAGTGCCCATATAAGGGTCCTACCAAAATTATACTGTTTATACGCTGCAGGTCGTAAATATTAAGATATTTTGATAAAATTTGGTATACAGACCTACATTGGCCCAGTAACGCAGCCTATTGATTTTGGTGAACATCGGTCCATGTTTAGACCTAGTGCCCATATAAGGGTCCTACTAAAATTATATGGTTTATACGCTGCAGGTCGCAAATATTAAGATATTTTAATAAAATTTGGTACACAGACCTACGTTGGCCCAAGGACAAAGCCTATTGATTTTGGTGAACATCGGTCCATGTTTAGACCTAGTGCCCATATAAGGGTCCTACCAAAATTATATTGCTTATACGCTGCAGGTCGCAAATATTAAGATATTTTGATGAAATTTGGTACACCGACTTATGGCAGCCGAAGGGCGAAGCCTATTGATTTTGGTGAACATCGGTCTATGTTTAGACCTAGTGCCCATATAAGGGTCCCCCCAAAATTATATTGTTTATACGATGCACGTCGTAAATATTAAGATATTTTGACGAAATTTGGTACACAGACCTATTTTGGCCCACGGACGAAGCCTATTGATTTTGATGAACATCGGTCCATGTTTAGACCTAGTGCCCATATAAGGGTCCTACCAAAATTATACTGTTTATACGCTGCAGGTCGCAAATATTAAGATATTTTGATGAAATTTGGTACACAGACCTATATTGGCCCAATAACGCAGCCTATTGATTTTGGTGACATTAGTTGGCTTTTACCCAGACTGGTGTAGGGTATTCTATAGTCGGCATGCCCGACTTTAACCTTTTTACTCGTTTTTTATAAATTTTTATTAAAATATTTTTTTATCTGCATCAGAGAATACACACAATAAAATAGTGTAATTAAAATTTTTTTTCATTCGAACTAAACCCTAACTAATTTTGCAACAATCGGTATCAATTAAAATATATACATATTTTTTTATTTTTTATTTTTGTTTTTTTTTAATAAATTGTGAAATTATTTAAAATATTTCCTTTTGTATTAAACCAAAAAGTTATTAATAAATCACTCATTCATTACTAAATGCTGAATACAACTATTTTATGTAGATTTTATTTAACATCACTCACATAGTTGTACTAAAATATTTAATTTTTTTCCTCGTTATTTTTTTTTTCATCCTTTTATTTTAATTCAAACAAAAGCTCAATTTTTCACACAAAAGAATTCTTTTCATGCAAAAATGTTATAAATAAGTAATGCTTTATTTTCTCTACCATAATTTTATGTTTTTTTTTTTGTATGGCGCCATTATAGTTAATTGAATATAAATGTGAAAGTGTATGGTTAAAAAAAAAAAAAAAATTATTAATATTTACACGCACAAAAAGAAAAAAAGTAATTAAATAATAAAAAGGAAATTAAAAATCACGTACCAAGTTACAAGAAGCATCTGTATATGGGTTCCTCCAAATTTCGATGGCATTTTGATATATGATAGAGGGAACAAAATTAAATTAATACATTGATTAATTGACACACAAACAAACCACTGACAAGTCTTAGTGTAAGACGACACTTGTACAGTCTGTTAAATTCCCTAATGGCTGTTCAAATGTTCAATGAAAAATGTTTTCTTCTGTTTCTTCCTGTGAATGACCCAGCAAAACCTTCTATTACCAGGTAAAGGGAAATGTAATAAGAAACAAAAAATTGTAACTACCCTAGTAAAAATGATTGTTATATATTCATATATGATTTTTATACAATGATTTATGAGTTTATACAATTATAGCTTGTCGAGTATTGTGAAACATATATTTTTATATGATTATATCAAAAGATATTTAATTATATAAAATTATATTAACCAGATCCACCATTTTTCGGATCAGATAATATATTTTTTATATAATTATATTAACCCCTACATGATTTGATCCGGAAAATGGTGGATCTGGTTAATATAATTTTATAAATTAAATTCACTAGTTAGCTAAAATAAGTACATACTCGTATGGAGTGAAATAAGTCGTTACACATTAGTACAAATTTAATTGGTTACAAATAAGGAATAAAATAAGATGTTACCAGTAATGACTTTGTTTAAAAGTACACCGATTTGAGCAATGTAATTAGATTCTAAATTTTTATTAAATCGTACTTTCGCATAATAAGTAGTTGTAATATAATACGAATAACTTTATTATTTTTACCCTTATTAATAAGTTATTATTAAACACAATATCGGTAATATATTATTTTAAATGATCCAAATAAGTAGTGATATATCTCCATATCGGTAACTTATTATTTCATACCTCCTACATAAGTATTGATGTATTACAATATTAGTAACGTATTACTTTAGGTTTCTAAGTAAAACCAAGGGTAAAGGGGTACCCATTGCCAGGCAATGCGTGAAAAAGGTCAAACCCATTACCAAGGTTTTGCTGGGGAGCTTTAAAATTAAATAACTTTCGGCCTAAATTAATATTTGATAGCCGATTTGTTTAAGCTATCATACACTCTAAAAAATGTTTGTAATTTAACTACTACCCAGCGTAGAAAATTATTACCAGATATGTGGTTATGTAACTACATACTTGGTAATTGTAACTAGTTACTTTTGTTATTACATTTCTTATTACCTTTATATGGCGATGTCGCGAAAAATAATGAATTATGGTTACACACCAGCATATGAAAAATCAAAAAATATATCGTTACCTATGTGCTTACCAGTGCTGACAAAAATAATGAGTCTAAAAATAGATTTTCAAAAAAATAAATTATATAAAAAAAAATATTTTTTATTGTATTTTTTTTTTTTAATAAAATTTGCTGGTGCGGGAATCGAACCTGGGTCTACAGATTGCCAGTCAATAGCTCTACCATCTGAGCTATATCGACATGTAATATTTAATAGATAAAAACATAATTGACCTGCTGCACACAAGTAAGCTTACTCGCCAACATACAAAAAATCCAAAAATATGTGGTTACATACATATATCCTTACCATTGTTTAAAAAATATTGAGTCTAAAAATAGATTTCAAAAAATTAAAAAAAAAAAATCTAGAAAATTATTTTCTATTTGAAATAATGATAAAAATAAGTCATTATCAGTAACTCATTATTATATGTTTTAAAATAATGCAGAAGGTAAGTGTGTATCATTACTGGTAGTCCAAAAAATAATGATATGTCATTACGTTTCTACACTGGGTATAAAATAGATAGTCTGCACAGTAGCAGCCGATTTTGTGTTTTTTAAAAAAGACCATTAATAAAGTGGAACTCTGGCGATTTTGGCTGGGGAAATATAAAACTGATATTTTATAAAAAATACTGCAATAATATGATTTTTAAATAAAAAAAATAAAATATTAAAAATATTTTTAATTGAATTTTTGACAACCGTTCAAATATGCCCTATAAAATGCTGCTGTTTTTTTCTGACATTAAATTAATAGGCTGTTTCATATATTTGAATTTTGATTGCTATGTGTAAACCTAGATAAATAAATCCAACTTTTTTTGGATTTAATAAATCCACTTTTTGTATGAAAAGTTCTAAATCCAGTTGATTAAAAAATGTGCTTATTACACTGTGAGACAAATGGTAGGGGTCAGTGATCGGGAAGAGTTCAAACTACCGGGGAAAGTTATATCGGTAAAAAAGAAGTTATAAGTGTCCCGGCGTTTCGCTGGGACACCCCTAGGAATCGAGATATATCGATTTGACCTTTGGTGGTCTTTTTTTGACATAACTCGAGAACCACTAGTCCGATTTTGCTCAAAAAATTTTAAAAATTAACAATTACAATTCCTTTAATCTGCTCATATAACGTTTTTCTATATACTCAACAGTTTTGCCGGTAAAAATAAATGTATGAAGAAAAAAATATTTTTTGCCTAAAATATTAAAAAAAGTAATAAACAAAAGGTCAAACATTTTATGGTAGCGGTAACAAACATTTATTTTTACCGGCAAAACTGTTGAGTATATAGAAAAACGTTATATGAACAGATTAAAGGAATTGTAATTTTTAAAATTGTTTGAGCAAAATCGGACTAGTGGTTCTTGAGTTATGTCAAAAAAAAGATATATCTCGATTCCTAGGGTTGACCCAGCGAAACGCCGGGACACGTATAACTTGTTTTTGACCGATATAACATTTCCCGTTGGTTTCATCCCATCCCGATTTTGACTGACGCATAGTGTTATTTGTGCACCAACTTACATATAATGTGCGTATTTTTCAGTTACACAGATAGATTCCACATACCAAATTTAGAGTAGCAGTATAGTTTCCTACTAAAAAAGTACTTAATAAACAAGTTGAAAAGTTACACTGTAATTAAGTATTTTTTCCAGAACTATTTTGATAGGTGAATAAAAAGCGATCTTTCATCAATTCATCATCAAAACACCCCGCAATCATCTGTCTATAAATAAACTGTATCAAAATCACTTATAAGGACTACTTTTACGTTCTTCAGAATTACTTCTAAAAAAGTTGTAAAAATATACTAAACGTTATATTGGAAGCAATGAAAGAAGTGTTTTTTTTTAAGCTTTTCAGAATTACTTCTAAAAAGTAAAATAAATATACTTACGGATATCTTTGAAGCAATGAAAAGTGGTTTGTAACGCATAACTTCCAATTTTTGTTTGTTGCGATATACAGTGGTGGCCACGAATTTAAGAACATTCAAGTTTTTTTAATTTTATTGTTGTTTCCTTTATTTTTAAAGATCAAAATAGTGGCTAAATTCGCCACGGAAGGCAAAATTCAGAAAATTGTACAGAATTTTAACGTTATGTTTGTTTTTTCATTTTGTCATTTGATTTAAGTGGGCGTGGCTTTTATCAAATTTCATAGTAAAATTTAGGCAGTACTAATCGGTTCTGTACAAAATGTATATTTTTGGAAATCCCATAAAATTTCCTTAAGTTGTGCATTATTTTTATCTACAAATAGTCGCCATACTTAAATTAGCAGCACTTTAAACATGACCAATTTTGACTTCGTCGGATATCACACTACTGTTAAGCGGGAACGAAAAGGACACATGAATATGATAGGAATGGAAATTTCGTTTTTTTATGGTAACTACTTAAAAAAAGTAAGTTCTTAATTCAGAAAAGCAGTAAGAAAAGCACTACAAATAATGACCTACGTATACTTCTTTTTTCACAGAAACACTAATGATTTAAACATTGAGTTGAGTTGAATAGGAAGAAAAAAAAATTTTAAATAACGAATATGCAAGTGGTTGTGCAAATTTAAATGTTACTGACATTGTTAGAAAACTATTGTTGCATTTTATTGTTCTGTTGTTGGTTATATATACACAGACGTCACTACATTCCTATGTATATCTGTCAAAACAACAGAATAGTATTTTTGAAGATGCCAAAGCAAATTGTGGTAAATTTTTTATTAAGGTTTTTTTTTTGTGATATTATAAATGTTGAATAACGCACTTAGAGGAGAACAACAAATTCTCATTGAATTTGCAATTTAACTTAATAGAATTAAACTTTTGAAATTATAAAAACGTCATCCTCCTGATATGAACATGACTTCCACATACAATTTTTCACAATTTTTTAGTTAGTTTTAGGATTTTAACACATTTAATTATTTCAGTTCCTTTAACACGGATAAAAGTTAATATAAAAAAATCGGTGGTTTTTTCTTTTTTTTAATTAACAATATAAAAATAATTAAAAAACTGGCACGCCTAAGTAAAGAATGGCCCAGTTAAAATCGGTACGCATCAGAGAACTGCAAGTGCTGATTGCAAAACCAATAATAATCTCCTTGGCAAAACCATCATACGTAATCAACACCCGAATAAACATTCGTTTGCGTTCTAGCGCCGCATATGCTCAAATACACATAATCGTTGCTGATTTTAAATCAATCAAACGAAGTGATTTTTGTTTCCTCTTTGATTTAATCATTGGCCGTTTTCATATCATTAATTTCATTCAAATTCGTTCGGATAAACGACGATTATTTTGATATAGAATAAATCAGAAAAAACAAAAATGAACGCGTATGAGTTTACTCATGATTAAAACCAAATAAAAGAAAACCAATTTCATAACAATAAAGAGGGGATTTACAGTATCAGATTTTATAGAAACACATTTAATAAATGGTGCAGTGTACATTCCCGTTAATTAATAGGAAGAATTTCCTAAGTGTTGCTTCTCTTAAAAAAAAAAATAAGATTATATATATATATATTTTTATTTTATTTTATAAAACAACTGATACTTTGATTTATTCATGAGAGTTCAAATTTTCGATCAGTGTGATTTTATTCAACAGTGTGATTTTATTCAACAGTGTGATTTTAGTCAACAGTGTGATTTTATTCAACAGTGAGTTTTTTTGAGTGATTAAATGTGAATAAAACATGTTCGACAGATGACTCAAATTGATCCGAACTACGCGTTCAGCACCATGATAGTGATTTTATTCAACATTGTTTGTTGATTGATTAAATATGAATTAGAATTTTAGCGTATGATTAAATCAAGAAAAAAAGTCGATTTTGCAGTTTACTGCTATAAGATTTTCAAATTATTATGCATAGGCACTTAAATGTTTTAATTATATTTTCAGAAAAAGTCAGACATAGTAATGTAATACTTCAAGTTAAAGAAAATCGCCTAACGTTTACGAAATATACAGAAGAATATAAATAACTTCATAGGGATAAAAATGATTGGCAAATTTTGTGTAAACTATAGACAAATAATTTTTTTAGTGTTTTTGGGTGTTGTCCTGAAAATATAAGATCACTATCATAAAACGACTGCATTTGGGATAAAAAATCTAAAATGACCGTTAGACCGTACCGCAAAAAAAAGTTCGACGTACACCCTCCAATAGGAAGTATTTTTGCAAGGCAATTCCAAAAAAAAAAAAAATTTTTTTTGCCGAAAGTAGGCAAAATAGCTTTGTCATTTAAAGACGGATTTTAAAGTGTGATATACCAATTTGTTTGCCTCGAGGAGACCAGTGTTTTGCTAAAGGAAAAATCCAATAAAAAAATTTAAAAAGGGTGTCGTTCGGCAATACCAATATATAAAAAAAATTTCTACTGGGTTTATCGAAAAACTTCTTTAGCAAAAGTTTAATGATTTTTTGCGAGATTTAATTTTCTGACATAAGGGTGGTATATTAGGGTGGTAGCAACTGAGATCTGGTGAGTAACTACTAGAACGGGATACTTGAGGTCAATGGCCCTGAGAGCAAAACACTGGTCTCCTCGAGAGAAAAACATCGATGTGTCATACTTTAAGATCCGACTGTAAATGCCAAAGATTTAACGAAAAATGGAAAATGGCGACCACTACGTCCGGCAAAAAAATTTTTTTTTTTGAATTCTCCTTACAAAATTACTTCATATTGGAGGGTGTACGGCGCACTTTTTTTTTGCCTGTAAGGTGGTATGCTCTAATGAACATGGAAGTAATTTTTACTGATGGTCAATGTCATCGATTAAATCGAAATTGCCATATAGGGATACCTGCTCTAATTTAGAATTTTAATGTGAATATATTTATTAATGCATATTTAAAAATAAGTATAGATTTTTCCAGTCAGTGTAGATTTTGCCCACAAATTAATAATTTTCGAAAAAAAAAAATGTTTTTTAAAATACCTAAAATTTTAGTGCACACTCCACAATCAACAAAATATAAAATTTTGATATTAAAATTTCAAATATGTAACTACTTTTTTTTAAATATGGCACTCACCACTTGCATGCAAAAAATACCGGATGTGTGTAACATTTTTATTTTAATTTTTCGTTTATTCCTTACATTTTCTTCGTTTCTTTTCCGAATAACAGCGAAATTGGAGTAATTCCTAAAACGTATAGGAAAATCAATGCCATGCTTGCAACGTGGTATTTGTCATTTACACCTCACTCAAAATAATTTGTATTGTAGTTTAAATTAACTGAAAATGTAATTTAAGATAAATGAAAAATCACTTCAAAACCGGTCTACTAACATTTTATACAAATCAAAAGAACTTTTCATTTATTTTTAAATTTTTATAAATTAACTACAAAATCTTAAACTTTCAAAAAATTAACTACAAAATCAGTAAGAATAAATGATATTTAGTTTATTTCGTTTTTTTAACTGACCTAGAAATCCAAAGGGGTTTCTTTTTTAAGGGGGGACATGACATTGGCCGTTTTTTGTAAACGACTTTTTTTTATAATTTTGTATTTTAGTAAACATTCTTAAGATTCTAAGAAAAAAAATTTCATGGAAAAATTCCTACGAGTTCAACAGTTACAATAGGATTAGTGAGAGCGCGTTTTTAATTTTCGCGCTACCTACTTACGGCAGCTGGTATATACTTGTTTTGCTTGCTACCTGACTTTTGGTGGTTGTTATTTCGTACCTACTTGAAGGGTGAGTTTTTTTGTGTTTTTGAATTTCTTGAAAAAAAGGCATCTTTATACCTCATATATTGGAATTTTTATTTTATTTCCTCAGTTATTTGGCATCTTTTGCAGCGTGAAGTCGTGGTTTTTTGGTTCACTAACTTTGAACGCGTTTATCTCGAAACCATGTTTTTCGTACTGGTTGCGGCACTAGCGGGTTCATTTTTTGACGAAATTTTTTTTTTGTATTTTTCTAAACTTGATTCGCTATCGTATGACACGAGCTTTTTTTTAATTTTTTTTTCGATTTTTAATGAATTTTTAAAGTCAATATTTTTTTTCGAAAAAACACACAATTTGGAACATCACCAAAAATTAAAAAAAAAATAAAAAAAAGCTAATTTCATACGATAACCAATTTTGTTAAAATTTAAAAAAGTGATTTTTATTCCAGATCGGACAATTTTTGCGACTCCCAGCGCTGCAACCACGAGGCCCCGTTTTTTTCTCTGCCGCCAGTTAGGAGCTCTATAAAACCATGGTGGAGTGAAAAATATAATTTTTTTTAATTTTTTTCTTGTAACTTGTTCAATTCTCTACGAGAATAAAAAAAAAAAAAAATAAAAAAAAAAAATTGGAAAAATTTTTGTTTTTGACTGAGTTATGAATTTTTAAAAAAAGTTCTATTTTCTCTTCCGCGAATGTAATGTCCCCCCTTAAACAAAACATTTTAAATGAAAATATTAACTGTAACACAACTCCGTATTTATATATAATTTATCTTTTAAATAAAAGACAAAAAAAGTTTAAAAATACTCAGCCAGCAATTTCGGAGCGCTCATAAATAAGATTCTTAAGTGGCTCATAGAAATGATTATTGTTTTTTTGAAAATACTCTTTTTTTTTTGTCGAAAATTTGAACCCTGAGAAAACAATCCAAAAAGTTGTCTCTACAATCTAAAAAGCTGTCTCAAAATGAGGATTCATTTTTCGGACCCAAAGAAGATTCCAAAATTATTTAAATTTATGAAGAAAATTTCGATTTTATACGTTCTTTTTTCTGAGTCATTTCTGAGTATACAGGAGGCTCTTTTGGACGCACGACTTTCATAAGAAAAAGTGGAAAAAGGTTTATGTTTTTGCAGCTCATTTCTGAGTCATTATTGATCATCTTTGTTTGCTGGTATATTTGTTTTCATTTTAACTGTACAATCATTTAAGAATAAATGTACGGATAACTTTTTAAATAAACTAAACAGTTACTGTAATAATATTTTCAGTGCTGTTTTATTTCGTCTCAATTCTAACTGGACCAATTTTTACAGAATAACAGATAAAATCTTTATTATGAATAGTTCGCATTTTTTGCCAACCGATATTTAGAAATTACAAAAAATTGTTTTAAGGAAAATAATTCTAAAATCAAAGGATATTCTTGAAATTTTAACCCAATGTTTCTGAGACGAATTATTTTCAGAAAATGTCTTTAAAGGTGAAGTCATACAAGTTGCGACATTAAGTTAGACTTTAAAAATATTGTTTTTTAAATTTCTAAAAACTTGGCTATAATAATTTTTAAAATTTTTTTAAATATTTTTCTGATTATCTTCAGCTTTAGTACACTAGTAGAAAAAAGTCCGTAAAAAATTTAGTTAAAACTACTAAAAATTAGTTAAAAATAATGCTGCAGAAAAAAAGTGCTGAATTAGCAGATTATATTTGCTATACATTAGTAATATAAGAACAGCAAAAGCAAAACAGTTAAATGAACAGAATTTTAGTTAAATTTGAATTAAATTTTTGTAAATGGAAAATAGCAAATTAACTTGCTAAAATCAGCAAAGAATTTTGCTAAATAATTAGTAGCATAAAAAATCAAAAAAAAAAAAATAAAATTTTCGAAGTTTTTTTTCGGTTTTTTTTAAATGCAAATAAAAGTTGAGCTTTTTCAAAACAGCAGTTTTCAATTTTTTAGCAAACATTTCTGCTGATTTAAGCAGTATAGACTGCTTTTTGCATTCAACTAAATTTAGCTTAAAAATATAAAAAATTTTGTAACGACAACAGTTTATTTTTTCTATTTTTAGTATACTAATATTTAGCAAAATTTTCTGCAGATTTTACAGTACAATTGCTATTTTCAATTAACTAAAAGTTAGCTTAAATACAACTAAAATTCTGTAAATTTAACAGTTTTAATTCTGCTGTTCTTATTTTGCTAGTATTTAGTGAAAAAAAAAATCTGCTAATTTTAGCATTTTTTTCTGCAGCTTCATTTTTAGCTAATTTTTAGGAACTGTTTTTGCTATTTTTACGGATTTATTTTTATGAGTGTAGCGATAAATATGGAGCAACAGAAAATTAAGATTTTATCCGAATTACCTTTTTCTGTAGCATAGCAATTAATGTAAAATGGTCAGTATATTACATGTGTCAGTAGAGTGACCAAAAAGGTAACCAAAAACAGTTTAACCGGTTTTTCTAATTAAAAAAAAAAGAAGCCGGTTTCGCATAATTTCTAAATTTGAGTAAACCGAAACCAGTTATTATTTGTCATCTAACCGGTTTTATTAAAACATTAACTTATAAAAACTCTTTTTAACCTAATCGTTAAAAAAATCCATTATTTCGATATTTGAAATAATTTTTGTAAAAAAAATTATATCTCTTCACGTGTACTAAACAAAAAAAAATATTATACGGAAATTACACAAAAAAAATTCATAATATAAATTTTGTAAATGTAATTGTTTTTCTAATGTTTTTACTCCATTATACTAATTAAAATTTTTTTTTTTAGTTTTTTGTTTTTTGTTGATTTCGGCAGTTGAATATTTAATCTTTTAAAATTAACAAAAATTTATATTTTCATCTTATGATATAAAACAGATCTTGAGAAAATATTTGTTTGACAATTACATCATTACATAGGATTTTTGTTTGATTTATCGGACATAAAATCAGCTAACGTGAACCCATTTAAATTTTATGACACTAGTTTTTGTTTCTAACTTTTCCATGACTTTTTTAGAGTTTCTTTTACGAAAAAGGAATAAAAGAATCAAATAAAACGACTAAAAAGTCAAGAAAAAGTTAAGAAAAATCTGCTATCATACGGGATTTATCATATTAAACTGATATCAGTAGTTGTTTCCACAGGGCTCTTTTTAACTAAATTTTTTATTAGCTTTATCTGATATTTGTTCAAATGTATTTCCATGAGTGTAATACATAAATTTTATTAATAAAAATAATAATAACATAAAATAAAGTTTTTTTTTAATTTAAAAAAAAATAACCGAAAAAGATTTTCTTAAAAAAACTTTAAAAGAAACCGAAACTGGCTTTTTAAATAGTAATTTCCGAACAAACCGTAAACCGGTTTTCTGAAATGGTCGGTAGCTCACTTATACTAGTATGGGCTTCATATTACTATGTAAATTGTTATTGTTTTGCGCCACTTGACCGTTCGGTTGGTTGTAGTGTTTATATAGTAGCCTTGGCTGGCAAACAAAGTTAATTAATTTCACTCGTTTAATATTGTGCTTCTGTGTTCAGTACAGAATACGATTATAATGAATTCACAGACCTTTATATCGTCATATGAAACCAAAAAAAGGCGTAATTTACAAAAAAATCAAAATCGACTTTTTTAATAATTATGATGTACCATATTAAAATACACACTCCAGCAAAATTTTACACTCCTACGACTCAAAACGACGATTTTATTTTAAAAATTCTAAAAGCCCTAAGTACAAGCGCAGAAAAAACTAATCCTCAAAGGCGTAAGTCTCAAAGCTCTGCAAATAATACAAAAATTTGAAATTTTTCTACAAATAATAATTCTATGACAAAAAATAAGGTTAATTAAAAAAATTTTTTTGATAAAATTGGGTTTATTTTTAGTTTTAGGAAGCTTTTTGCTTCTCCTATAAATTTTTTTAAAGGTAACTTACGGCTTTTTTGATTTAATATGACGATATGGATAAGTTCGTCAAAGGAAAAGTGCGCTATTTTCGTAGATGAGGTAAACAAAAAAATTTTTTGATACCAGCTGTTAGTTATAAATAAAATTTACTGTATTACTAAAAACCCACCATACATACTTACAAATTGTGCTTTATGCAGACTACTAAATTTTTATAACTTTATTGTTTGTGAATAACTCACACATTTTATTTTGCTTATGTGTATGATGAAAAAATAAAATGTGTGCGTATGTAGTGTAAAAAATTGGAAATTAATTAACGCCACAAATGTTATGTGCACACAATGCAAAAAAAAAACAAATCAAACAAAAATACTAAACGACTTTTTGAAAATAATGTTACTTTGTTACAACAGCTGGAATTGTTATGGTTTGTATGAATCTGTTTTTTTCTGTTATCTGTTTTATAATCACCAGGGCAGCGACTTTCATGTAAATGCATGTTTATAGCCGGTAGCCCATTTTGACCAAATACATTTCAGAAGCGAAGAATTTGCAACAAAATTGGAGTATTAAAAAACCGGCCCTTTCCATAAATAGGTTTTCGGGTTATTGGAAAAATATTTTAGAAATGTAAAGCCAAATAACTGAACAATGTGAAACCTCTTAAAAACTGAGACGATTTAATTAGCATTAAATTGAAACTAATTATAATGAAATTTTTCATTATCATTACTTCGAATAATTCTAATGCTTTGAAATACACCAATTTCATTACTAATTCCAATTCGATTACAAAAGCCTCAATTATAAAAAGCAACTGGTATCAATGCCCATATTTGGTTATCATTACCGAGGTTGCAAGTGGCCAATTTAAAAAATTTACGATATCTCGAAAATTAAGAAAGTTAACGCAATCAACAAAATTTTTGCTCAATTGAAATACTAATACACTGCTATAATACAAATGAGTCAGGTTCAAAAGAGCCCCAGAGGGATCCATTTTCATGTAACAGAAACAAAGGTGCCATTTTGAGCTTCTGATTTTGACAATTTACGCCACAATACAAATTAACATTCTCCGATGCAAATGGAAATCGATCTCACCTGAATAATAGAAGTGTGAAGATTGCCGAGCTTGGAAAAATTTTGTCCGTTTTATTTATGTCGCTTAGTTTTCGAGATACAGGCCATTTTGTAAAATGTATATTTTGAAATATGGAACTAGTACACTCCTATAATGGAACGATGGTGCGCTTTCTGGCATTAATTACTTTCCCAATAAAATGCAATCGTAATTGGCATTCTTTCAATGTGTAACTGAAAATTTTCAATTGCAATTATATGCAATATGCATTTAAAATTTAAAAAATATGCATTCATTACTAATTTTTTCAAAGATTTTAATATTATCAACAATGAGAGGAATCAATGGCCTTGCAACTCTCTCAATATTTTTTATTTGAAAAAATATTAGGCGGCTTGGAACAGGAACAAACTCCGACTGGTTAATCAGGGATGGAAAAGGCTCACTTAATCGGGCTCTTATATCAAAAAATGTTAGATCGCTCTTACATATTTAAAAATGTGAGTAACTAAAAAATATCTTCCTCTTTGGCTCGTTAAAAAACATAAAAATTAAATATTTAGATATTAGCAAATATTAGCACAAATTGTGAAAAAAAACATTTGCAAAAACCGAAATTTTTGCAACAATATATTCGCTTGCAGAATGTCGATCGCTGATTACCTCTTTTAATTCATTTTCTGTACCATAAAGCCTTTTTCGAATTCCGCCTTATTTTGCAATTTTTAAGTGCGTTTTTTTTTTAATATATAACCTAGGGATTAAATTTTTGTACCATAAAGTCTTTTTTCAAATTCCGCTTTATTTTGCAATTTTTTACGTGCGTTTTTTTAATTTATAATCTAGTGGCTATAATACACATTTGGTGGCTAGTTGCAAAAAAAACAAAATTTGGTGGCTAGTTGCAAAAAAAATCGCGAAAAATAAAATTTGCAAAAAGGAAAATTTTTTCATCAATATATTTATTTGCAGAATCTAAATCGCTGATTACGTTTCCTAATTAATTTTTTGTACCACAAAGTCTTTTTTCGCGTTCCGCTTTTATTTTGCAATTTTTTAGATACGTTTCTTTTTAATTTATAATCTAGGGACTATAATACACATTTCATACAACAAAGTTTGGTGGCTAGTTGCAAAAAAAAATCGCGAAAAATAAAATCCTTTATCCTTTTTAAATTTTTTCATCAATATATTTGTTTGCAAAATGTAAATCGCTTATTAAGTTTTTTAATTAATTTTTTGTACCATAGAGCCTTTTTTCGCTTTCCGCGATTATTTTGCAATTTTTTAAGTGTGGTTTTTTAAAATTTATAATCTAGGGTCTAAAGTACCTATTTTATGCACAAAAATTTGGTGCTTAGTTCGCAAAAAAAAAAAAAAAATAAATCGCGAAAAAAATATTTGCAAAAAGGAAAATTTTTGCGTCATTGTATTTATTTGCAGATTGTTAATCGCTGATTGAGTTTTTTAATTATTTTTTTCTAACACAAAGTCTTTTTTCGCGTTCCTCTATTATTTTGCAATTTTTAAGTGCGGTTTTTTAAATTTATAATCTACGGAGTATAATGCCCATTTCATAAAACAAAGTTTGGTGGTTAGTTGCAAAAAAATAAAATTTTGGCATCGTTTGCAGAATGTAAATCTTTTAATTAATTTTTTGAACCCCAAAGCCTTTTTTTCGCATTCCGATATTATTTTGCAATTTTTTACGTATGGTTTTTTAAAATTCAAAATCTAGGGCTATAATACTGTTGGAATAGTATAATTCCATAGTATAGTTCCATTCTTGATTTTTATAACTAAATTATTATTTTCCATCCCTGGTTACAATCGATGTTTTGAGTCATACAAAGAGCGCACATAATGACCCTGCAAACATGTAAAAGATACCTTCCAAGAAGATATTAAAGCGATATCTTCTATTTGTCATTTGAATGAAAATAATCAAGTAGTATTTACTTTGAAATTGTCTTCCTTTTATCACTTGGAAGATAATTCGACGATATTTGGAAAAAAATAATTCAAAAATTTTATCTTTTGTCATAACTTTTTATGACAATATTTCGGCAATATCATCTTTGTATCATTTGGAAGATAAAGCAAATTTGTTTGAAATCTTTTATCAATTTGGAAAAAATTAAAACTAAATTTGTACAAAAACAATCAAAAGATATATAGGAAATAAACTCGTGAAAAGTTAAGATTAATTGCGCGGGAAAAATCGGCTAAGATGAAATCAAAATACTTTATAAATTGGTCAATGGATTATGTATGCAGATATTGTTTTTCAGGCTTAAATTTAATAATGAAAAAATTAAATCGTTTTCTTATAGTACTGGGAGTGTATTTAGCGATATCCCTTTTATCTTCCATATGAGTTATTGCTTTCATATTGCCTGGAAGTATTGTTTTAGTGTAACAGTTGTTTCCGACGGAGGAAACTTCCGGAATACGAAATTGATATTGCCGGCAATAAATGTTTTGTTCCTGGAGATATGTTCGGAGTATCTTCTTCGTATTGCCATGTTTGCTGGGTGATATTAGTTTGAGTATGTTCCTGTTCCAAGGCACAATAGAACAAATTGCTTTCTCAGTAATAGATAGTCCACCAATCTCTGTATTATGTATACTCTTTAGAGGAATTTCATGCATTAGTTAATTAAATTTTAGGCCTAAAAGTATGCATCAACAAATTGTTAATATTCAATAGAGTTTCCTTGAAAATTATTAAAAACATAGCGGTGAATGCTTTTAGGGCCCAAATTTATTTAATAAATGCATGAAATTCCTTGGCCTGCTATATAAATTTTATTTTAGTATTATTATTATTTTTTTAAGTGGTTTAAGCAATTACTTTATATCTCGAAAAAAAACTAAAAATTTATAATTTTTTTTTGTTTTTTGTGAAAATTATAAATTTTGTTAAAACATAAATTTTATTAAAATATCAAAAAGTGTGCTTACACTGAGAGAATTATCATCACTTCAGTAATGAATTTCTTCATAGTTTTAATGAAAATTGTCACTGGAACTCGTCTATTGAAACTTTTCATAGAATCTTAGAAACATGTTTCATTAAAGTGAATGTTTATGAAAAGTTCACAAAATTAATGAAACTCTTCTTAAATGAATATGCCACTCCTCCAATGAATAAATCAATGAAGAGCTTTATAAAATCTATGAAGCAATTTTATTATTATTTATTTTAGTTTGTTTTTGTCGCTGCTAAGCTGGAATAGACAAATAAAAAGTATTTAGCAAATCCAAAAGACGTATTAAATTGTAGCATATTTTACGGATATATAAAATATATCTAATGAAAGGCCTTCGGTTCGGCCTTTAAAAAGTGTGTTCGGTCGGACATTAAAAATGAATAAGAAAAATAAAAATTTTAAAATATAATACTCACAGTGTGGAAATTAATGCACATCACTAAAGCTCGGCCTTATGGTTCCATAAAACTATTGCATTTGAGAATTAAAAGTTTAATATAAAATTCAAATTGTATGAAAATTTTTAAAAATTAATGAAATGGCGATATTTTTTAAAAAATTTTGAAAAAAAAGTAAATACCATTGAACAACTTCTATATATATGAAGAACATTTTCATTAAATTTATGAAGATTTAGTTTATGAACTTCAATGTATTTTTTTAACGAAATTGTGAAATTTTATGAAAGAAGAGTTATGAAAAATTTCATAACATTAATTAAATGTTATATACATAATGAAGTTCTTCATTGGTTCTACGAAAAAAATTCTGTGAAATTATATCATTAATATTATGAAGGACAACTCCTTCAGTGTAGCAATTTTAGCGAAATATTTATCTGTAGCAAACTATTACACACAGAAAAAAAAAATTGGTTAGAAATCGGTCCCCAGTACGAAAAATAAATACGGAAGTATAAATTACTATCACAATTCTCAATTATTTGAAATTGCAATAGATTTTCTATACTTATATCTAATCTAACATAATTTTAACGAAGTACAAGTATCTACAATAGAAATATTGATTTCTTATACCAATCCTTGCAATAACCCAAATGTATTAACAAATTCAATTAATACAGCCAATTTTAATACAGTATAATACGATTCAATCCCGAATATTGGAAATAACAATTACAAATTTGATTAATACGACATATTTTATACCGAAGATGTAGTTTTAATTACAACACACAATTATCGGTTGATAGGACACCAAAAAGTTTGTTTTAAGAAATATTTTTCAATTATGCCCTACGGGGAATGAGGAGTCAATTGCCCTCCAAGGACAATTGACCGGTCAGCCGAAGGCATATTACTAAATTAGTACAAATAAGAACCAAAGAGAATGAATTAAATTTCTAAGTATTTTCTGATTCGTTACTTTCACTGTGGCTTTTAAAAAAGTTGACCAATACCGAAATAAAAAATAAAATTCGCGGCATATTTTTTAAAATATTTTTTTATTTATTTTATTCTTTTATTTATTTCGAACTTTATTTTTTTTCGATTTGCTTATTTTAGCTCTTATTTTAAATTTTTATAATTTTTTGCTTAAAAATTTTTAGTTTTGTATTTTCAACGTTTTTAGTGTTAAAGCTGTTTTAGTTTTAACAATTGGTATTTCATTTAATTTTCTTTTTAACTTAAGGACAATTTTTAAAATTTTTATTTATATTATCAGAGTTTTTGAGGTAATTTTCTAATTTTTAATTTAATTATGGCCAACGTAAAAAACGAGTCAACTGCCATTAGAAGACCTATCCCGTGACTAGTCAATCGGGGGCATACTGAAGGCACTTCCACTATATTTGTGTGTGTCATAGTGTTGTTTTCTTTTCCAAAAAAAAAATATATATCTTTACCATCAGCCAGCCATCACGCATAACCAACATTAGCTCAGACGGTAAAACATTTGCCTTACATGCAGGAGGTTGTGTTATCGAGCCCTGAAAGTTGAAAAGCTATTTTTAGACACACCACCTTACTGTCACAAGGTGACTAAACTGTGGCAATTGGTCATTTCCAATGACAACGCAATGTTAAAGTGATATGTCTCTTTCAAACAAAAAGACCGACCAACGACCGGTCTCCGCCCCTTTGGTACCTATCCTGCGTGTCATCTGGGACCGGTCCCTTTCTCCGTAGGGTGATGACAGAAAAGATAAATTGTAAACCATTTCGGTATTGTTTCCCGAAAGAAAATTGCGTGAAAAAAAAAATTTTTTAGTTAGTACCAAATAAATGGTCAAATACTTGTACCTGAGCTGAATTTTATGTCATTGTCAACTTTTAAAAAATATTTAAAAATTTAAATACAAATTGACAAATGGTTATTCACTTATCATGGAAATAACATTTTTATAAAAATTATCACATCGAAAATATGTACCAAAAAGTTCATAGAGCTAAAATTTTTTTAATGACAAAACTGATTAACATCCTTCAAAAGTAAAAAGGCTAATGAGTGAAAACGGAAATTGCAAAAAGGTGTTTAAGGAACTTTTTCCCCGTCATGTGACACTTTCATCAAAACCGCGAATAAATTGTTTATATATATATTTTTTTTTATTTTTGTAATATTTTTATTTCATGGGCATTTCCCTTTATGAAGACAAAATTTACGTTCTTTGATGTCTATTAATATATTTTCTTATTCCGAAATTCAAAGATGGAAATATGCATAAAACTAAACTTATTTTAATAATGTTTAAAATATTCCTTTTTTAATTATAATTTAATACACTGCTATATCAAAAATATGCCAGCACAAATAAATATATAGTTAAATAGTTAAAAATTTCCGATTTTTAATCATTTTTGTTAGAATTGCATCACAGTAATTAAAAAAAAAATTGTTAGTAAGGGACGATATTTGTTTTGGTTTTCTATACTGTCAACTAATGATTTTAGTTCTTAGAATAACGACGCATTACTAAGAATCAGTTGCGCTAACAAAAATACGGTAGTTACAATGGAAACTACTATAAAATTATCTGATAGTACGTTGGACCTCATAAATGCGATTGGCAACAAATTCGGTTGTGACAACGAATCTGTTTTCTGGATGTACATAAAATATAACAAAATGTGCATTAAAATATGGAGCATATTTGGAGAAAGATCATTGAATTATTATTTTTTTCACATAAGTGTTAATCGCAAAGCATAGGAATTTACATGGAAAGAGTAATGCTTGAATGTTTTAATCCCATGTATGTTATGGAATTATAGCAAAATATACAAAAATATTCATTTACAGCAAGTAGGCATTAAAAAGTTGCCATTTTGTTGGAAATCATATTTATTTAATTCGCAAACATATTTATTTATTATTATTATTGTCCAGATAACGACAACAGACATGTAATTACATGAACTTCCGAACCCTATTGATAAGTTTGCATTTTATATAAACAAAAATCGCAGCACAATGTTATCATATTAGTGTTTAAATTACAGTAAATAATAAGGTTAATAACATTAAATAAATGGATTTTGATACACTGAAGTAATGTGCCATAAAAATTCAGTCAATTTACTTTTATCGAATTTAATATGGGGGTTAAATGCAGTTAATACAGTTAAATGCAAAATTTAAAAATTTTCAATTAAAATTACATAGATTTTGTTAGGTCACCATATAATGCATTTATTTTAATTTGTTTGTTATTTATTCGTTTTGTATAATTGTCTCTATTTTATTTTATTTTAATTTTACTTCAAATTGTTTAATTCGTTATAACTTGTATCCACTGTAGTTTTGTCCAAGTCAATTATATCCAGTACCCACTGTATTTGTGTTTAGTTAAAATTTACCGGTGGTTTTAATATTCAATTTTTTCTGTCTTTTTATTTGCTCTGCCCATAATTACTTGTTATGGTGTTGTTGTAGTTTAAATAAATGCAACTAACTCAAGTATAGGGTATTTTGTTTTTGCAAATAAAATAAATTTTATGATTGAGTCAATTTTTTGGTATTTAGCAAAGAGACAGAATATACCAACAACAACAGTGGACCTTTTTATGTATTTGTATGTATTTTTAATTGTTAGGTTTAAGCTAGGGATTATTTTAAATAAAGAATGATTGTATTGTTAAAATCGAAGCAAGCATCTTGTCTTGTTATTGTTCTTGTCGGTTTCACGGTCGCAATTTCTTTTACACTGTCCCACAAAATCGTTCAGCAGCATATAGATAACTTTTATAAATTCTAATTGCTCGATATAGCTGCCGGTGGGGAAAACGCTCCTCATCGTACATTTTGGCGCCCAACGTGGGGCTCGAGAAAATTCACTTAAAAAATCTGGTGCGGTCCGTGAAAAACTTTTTCGTTGATGTACATCTTAGGCAATAAGTGTACGGTCTTTTTGTGAAGTGAAAAATTTTGTCGTGGTCTCTTGTGTAAAACAAAAACATTTTTTCAAATAAATAAATATATAAATATTTGCAAACAAAAAACTGTTGGTGCTTTTAATAAAAACTTTTGGTGCATAAAAATTTTTCGTGAAAAAGAGAAAAAAACTTTTGTGGAAAAACTAAATTGTGAATACAGTTTAACTAAAAAATTTTTGTCGCTACTTAAAATAAATTTCATTTTAATAAATAACGGAAAAATAAACTTTTGGTTCATCAAATAAAAAACAGTTAGTCAGAAGAAAAAAATCTTTTTGCCAGTGACTCTGAACTTTTCGCCATTTTTATAAAAATAAATACATAAGAATATTTTTGGCGAAAAATTTGTTGGCATCAGTTACAGTCATCATTGAAATTTTGACTCCACTTTATTTAAAAAAAAAAATCAATCAACTTTTGAAAAATTGTTGGCCATCGTCCATCATCATAAATACAGTGATTTTAAAATTTGTTCGGCTGATAAAATATAAATTTTAAAATTGTTTACAATGAATCTGGAAGAGGTAAAGCAGCAACGGGCTAATACGAAGAAAAGTTTAACCCGCATCAAAAACCAAATCGAAGCCAATGGTAGGGGTGAAGGTAAGGCACTTTCGGTTCCTGAGTTAAAGTGTCGCCTGGGAATTTTGGAATCGTATTTTAAACAAATTTTGTCGTTCCAAACCCAAATTGAAAAATATGATCCAGAGGACAATGCTAGACCCGAAATAGAAGATTTGTATATCTCGGCTAAAATGAATATTCAGTCACAGCTATGCGAGGATATTCATAATACAACCTTTGCTGAATCGTCCATCTGTCTCCCAGCTCCTAGTCATAAACTGCCTCAACTCAAATTGCCCACATTTAGTGGTAAGTACAGTGAGTACAAAAATTTTATTACCTCGTTCAATCACACTATTGATCGTGAATATGGTATATCGAACATCGAAAAATTTAACCACTTGCTCAACTGCCTCCATGGGCAAGCATTAGAAACGGTTAAGGCTTTCCAGATTACGAATGAAAATTATCCCAAAGCTCTGGAAAGGCTTAAATCACGTTATGACAACAGTACGCTTATTTTTATGGAAAATATTACCACTCTTTTCGAACTTCCAACCATGTCAAATTACAATTGTGGCCAATTGCGCAGTCTAGTTGATAATGTTTCAGCTCTTTATGGCTCACTTCTGTCTCTTGGCTCCCCAACCGACATTGCAAATTCGATGCTGATTTATATAGTGATGGAAAAAGTTGATGATGACACCAAAAGAAAATGGAAAGACTCTTTGGACTTTACCAAACTGCCATCATGGGATGAATGCTCCAAGGTTCTTGAACGGCGTTGCCAATTTTTAGAATCGGTTGACACGCACCATACACACGCTGCCCCTCGTAATTCTGACGTTCATTCTGGTAAGTCCAAATCTAAAAATACAAAATCTGGTTATTCGTTTTCGGTCTCAAATCGCATTTGCGCTCTATGCTCGAAGGCAGACCATACAATTAGTCGTTGTTCTCGCTTCAAAGATATGGATGTTGCCAAACGCTTTGAAAATGTCAAACGTTTAGGTCTTTGTCTCAACTGCTTGTCGAAAGGGCATCAAGTTAACAGCTGTTCCTCTACATTCAAGTGCAAATTTTGTTCTCGCTCTCATCATAGTTTGCTTCATCGGTCTCAGCCAGCTTCAAAGCCCTCGTCTCCTGCTGCTAAACCAGTTGCTTCTACTTCTCGTGCTGCCTTGAATGAAAACTCAGCTTCGGTCCATACCCATATGGAAAAATCTTCGCCGGAACAGGTGCTTCTTGCTACTGCCATGGTTCTAGTCCGTGACGCCACTGGTCGCTATCAATTGGGACGCGCTTTGTTGGACTCTTGCTCTCAATTAAATTTCATTACCGATGAATTTTCTCAAAAATTACATCTGCCTAGAATAAAACAAACCACTGAAGTCGCTAGTATTGGAAATTCGCATATAAAAACCAAACACAAATCGTCTACAAATGTCAAGTCTCGTTTTACTGATTTTGAAGTTTCTCTCTCGTTTTGTATTACACCTCATATTTCGTATCAGCCTGATTCTGAACTTGATGTTTCATCCTGGAATTTGCCTGCAAACACACAACTTGCCGATGAAAACTTTTTCAAGTCAAAGCGCATTGATTTGCTCATTGGTACAGAAACTTTCTTCGATATTTTATCTGTGGGTCAAATAAAACTTGGTCTCAACTTGCCCAAATTGCATAAAACGCTTTTTGGATGGATTGTAGCAGGTAGATATGTCTCAAATCAATCCAACGCTTCTGGTTTATCGTGCATGCTGTCAATTGAAGAAGAAGTTGACCTAAAATTACAACGCTTATGGGAAATTGAAGAAATTGACTCTGGCTCAAATCTTTTGACTCAAGAACAATCTGATTGTGAATCGTTTTTCAATGATACTGTCCATCGTGAATCTTCAGGTAGGATTGTTGTTAAACTTCCGTTCAAAGAATCTTCTAGCTCTTTAGGTCTTTCCCGAAATATGGCTGTAAAACGATTTGGTTCTCAAGAAAGACGTTATGCTCGTGACAGCAATCTGAAATCACAATATGCTGCTTTTATAAAAGAATATGAAGATTTGGGACACATGACACTAGTTCGTAATCCTCGCTTAGATGAGCCTCATTATTTTATTCCCCACCATTGCGTGTTTAAAATGAGTAGCACTTCAACAAAATTGAGAGTTGTTTTCGACGCCTCTTGTCCTACATCAACACAAAAATCTCTGAATGATATTCTCATGGTTGGCCCAACAATTCAAGAAGAACTTTATAAAATATTACTTCGTTTTCGCCTGTACAGATTCGCTATTACTGCTGACATCGTTAAAATGTACAGGCAGGTTCTAATTGACCCTTGTGATCGAAAATATCAGTACATTTTGTGGAGAAATTCTGAGGAAGAAGAAATGCGTACCTACCAGCTCAACACTGTCACTTATGGGTTGTCTTCTGCCCCTTATCTCGCCATTAAAAGTCTTCATTATCTCGCAGATCAATACATGGATGAATTTGAACTTGGTGCAAAAACAATAAAATCATCGTTTTACGTGGATGACTTTCTGGGTGGTGCAGAAACATTAGAAGAGTTGGCTCAAATCAAAAATGAGGTAAATCAAATTCTAGTTAAGGGTTGTTTTGAATTAGATAAATGGCACTCAAATCACAAAGATTTTCAAGATGACAAAACCACTAAAGATTTAAATATTGATGACTCAGCTATAACCAATGCACTTGGTATCACTTGGGATCAACAAAAAGATGCTTTCCTTTTTTCGTTTTCGCCCAAAACTCACCTGGATGAAAAAATCACCAAAAGAACTATTTTGTCACTTTCGTCATCACTTTTTGATCCCCTCGGACTCGTAGCGCCTCTTATTATAAAGGCCAAAATCATAATGCAAGAACTATGGATTTTAAAACTAGGCTGGGACGAATCTATACCTCAAGAGCTTCATACAGCTTGGGGAAAATTTGTCTCAGGTCTCAAAACTTTATCATCGCTTAAAATTCCTCGCTATTGTCTCGCTCCTAATGCTCAATCAGTTCAACTTCATGGCTTTTGTGACTCGTCAATTCGCGCGTTTGGTTGCTGTTTCTATCTTCGAGTAAAAAGTGCTTCTGGAGAAATTTCTGTTCATCTTTTTACTGCAAAATCTAGAGTTGCCCCTACAATAAGAAAATCTTTACCAAAACTAGAGCTATGTGGAGCACATCTTTTGGCAAAATTGTATTCAAAAATCAAAGGTCTATTGCTTATACCAAATTTGGAAGTCGTTTGTTGGACCGATTCTCAACTCGTTTTACACTGGCTCAAACAACATTCTTCAACTTTATCAGTTTTTGTTGGCAACAGAATATCAGAAATTCAAGATCTCACCAATGGTTGTACTTGGAGACATGTTCCGACATATGTCAATCCTGCTGATATCGTTTCTCGTGGTTCAACTGTACAGGAACTCGCTCCATCAATCTGGTTCAATGGACCTGCTTTTCTTACTCTTGATCCTGCTCAATGGCCCGCTAACAAAATCGATCAAATTTGCAAAGAAAATCTAGAAGAAATTAACAAAGAAAAACGTAAAACCGTACTTTGCCTCGAAACAAAATCAAATTATATTTTGGACTCAATTGAAAAATATAGTTCTTATATGAAGATTCTTCGAATTGTCGCCTGGATGCTACGATTTACTCAAAAAATCAAATCTAATATTTATAATTCTGACTCTTTGCAGCCTCAGGAAATAGAAAACGCTTTGACTCGCATAGTTTTTAATATTCAGCGACAATACTTCCAAGAAGATATTTCTCGAGTCCTGAAGAAAAAGGACTCTCAAGGCGCTTTAAAATGTCTCAACCCCTTTATCGATTCTACAAATGGCATCAACTTGCTCAAAGTCGGTGGTCGCTTAGAACTCGCTGCTATACCAGATGGTCAAAAGCACCCAATAATCTTGCCCAGCAAAAATCATTTTGTCGATTGTTATGTACGCCATCTACATTTAAGTAATTATCACGCTGGTGCCAAGGCTCTAATGTCTCTAATTCGACAAAAATTTTGGATCATCAATTCTCGAAATTTATGCCGACGTATTGTCAACTCGTGCCCACAATGCATTCGCTATCGCCCGAAACTGCTTCAACAAATGATGGGAAATTTGCCTGTCGAACGCCTCAACCCTTCAAGGCCATTTGCTAGATGTGCTGTGGATTTTTGTGGCCCAGTTAACACTTATCTTAGGGTCAGAGGAAAGGTTCCATACAAAACCTACATTGCCGTTTTTGTCTGTCTCGCCATCAAAGCAGTCCATATTGAAGTTGTCTCGGACTTATCTACAGATGCCTTCATTGCCGCTCTAAAAAGGATGATTGGTCGAAGAGGTCTCCCCACAGATATTTTCTGTGATAATGCCACTAACTTTGTTGGCGCAAACTCTAAGTTGTCACAATTGAAATCGTTCCTTTTTGATCCAAAAAATTCTAATTGTATTATTGATTATTGCTCAAATCAATTTATTAATTTTCATTTTATTCCCCCCAGGGCACCCCATTTCGGCGGATTGTGGGAGGCGGCCGTCAAATCTGCCAAAGGTCACCTTACTCGGACTCTAATCAACACTAGGCTGACATACGAGGAGCTTGCAACTGCAATGATCGAGATAGAAGCAATCTTAAACTCTAGACCGATTTCGCCCTTATCGTCCGATCCCAGCGATTTTGAAGCCCTCACACCAGGTCATTTTTTAATTGGCTCTGCCCTACGTGCGTTACCAGAACGTGATGTCTCAACGAAAGAAATTGATAATCTTCAGTATTGGGCCCGTATAACTGCTATCAAGCTACAATTTTGGAAGAAATGGTCCCATGATTATATAAATGAGCTCCAGACCAGAAACAAATGGACTAGGTCCAATCCCAATATCGCTACTGGCGCTTTAGTTATTGTTCATGAAGATAATGTACCTCCACAACGCTGGCTCATGGGTAAAGTCATTAATATTGTACGTGGCAGAGATGATCGTGTCAGAGTAGTCGATGTCAAAACGACAAAAGGTATTATACGTCGCCCTATCCACAAATTGGCCCTCCTACCATCTGCTTGAAAGTGTCCTTTCAATGGGGCCGGAATGTTAGGTCACCATATAATGCATTTATTTTAATTTGTTTGTTATTTATTCGTTTTGTATAATTGTCTCTATTTTATTTTATTTTAATTTTACTTCAAATTGTTTAATTCGTTATAACTTGTATCCACTGTAGTTTTGTCCAAGTCAATTATATCCAGTACCCACTGTATTTGTGTTTAGTTAAAATTTACCGGTGGTTTTAATATTCAATTTTTTCTGTCTTTTTATTTGCTCTGCCCATAATTACTTGTTATGGTGTTGTTGTAGTTTAAATAAATGCAACTAACTCAAGTATAGGGTATTTTGTTTTTGCAAATAAAATAAATTTTATGATTGAGTCAATTTTTTGGTATTTAGCAAAGAGACAGAATATACCAACAACAACAGTGGACCTTTTTATGTATTTGTATGTATTTTTAATTGTTAGGTTTAAGCTAGGGATTATTTTAAATAAAGAATGATTGTATTGTTAAAATCGAAGCAAGCATCTTGTCTTGTTATTGTTCTTGTCGGTTTCACGGTCGCAATTTCTTTTACACTGTCCCACAAAATCGTTCAGCAGCATATAGATAACTTTTATAAATTCTAATTGCTCGATATAGCTGCCGGTGGGGAAAACGCTCCTCATCGTACAGATTTCGTTAAACATTTCTTTTATAGTGAATACACAAATAAAGCAACTCCTGCTGGCAACAGAATATGTACCAAATGAAATGGTTCATTTATGGGAACTGAATATTTCGATTGTGAAACAGAATACCAATTGAGACAAGAGTAATTTTATTGTAAAAGCAGACATTCGGTAACACCCACAACAATTTGGAAGTCACGAATGAAAACTTCAGTTGCTGCGACTGAACCATTCGACAAATTTTACTCTTGCTCAACAAAATAAAAATATTTGTCCCCGGAAAAATAAGAGTCAAAAAATAATTTTTGTTTTGGCCCCAAAAACAAAAATTATATAATAAATTTTATTTTTGCTTGAAAAACTAAAAGCCATAAAATAACTTTTATATTTGCTCGAAAAAATAAAATGCAGCCCGAGTAAAAAGAGTTATATAGAAAATTATATAACTCAATATGGACTAGTATGTATATATATATTGTTACGAAAATTGCTTGGCCTAGTATAGAAACCCTTGGACTTTTCTAGAAGAAAATAGCCCAAGAGACGGGATGGACAAAATACATCAATCTGGCAACGTAGTACTATATTTAATTGTACACCTAAGTATATGCTATGATTAATTACGCATTAGAATTGTATAGTTGGTTAATTATAAGTGTTTGTGTGTATGTATAGTTTTTAAGCGTAATGTAGGTTTATTATAACAGTTTGGTTGTGTGTATAGTCTTTAAGCGTATGTAGAGTTAAGTATAGCATTCTAGAACAGGGATCGGCAAACACATACAACCTTATTTTTGTACTTGTATGACTGAGATGTAAGTTTCCCTCTCTCAATGCACTGAAAGAAATTTCTGTACAATTTTCTCATACTTATTTATGTGCAATTAAAATATAATAATAAAATAGGACAAAACAGAAAATAATTTTAAAATTAAATTTTGAAAGAAAAATATGTTTTAGAATTCTTGGCAAAGTTGCAGTTAAAAATTTTAATTTTATTGTGCTATTCATGCTGGTGACAAATAGTTAAACTCGGTTCATAGATTGCAAAACACAACGATTGTCCCTTTTTCAACAAAAATAACCTATTTTCGTTTACCGAAAAAAATTTCAGTAAACGAGAAATCGAATTCCCATTCTTCGTCAAACATTTTGTTTAGTGTAACGAAACACTCAAAACTAGTTAAAGTACTGAGGATTTTCAATATTGTGTTAAATGAAGATAACTAAAATCTTTGCTAAAATCAGTGTTTCATCTAAAAATTTGTTAAAAATTAGTCAAATCGATTTGAAACCGGGCTAACAGATTTTTCTACTGACGTATTATTTTAAGTGCAGTAATATATTAAGGATATAATTTCATAAATTTTTATATAATTCTATCTTGGTAGTTATGTTCCAATATATAATTATACAAAATGGTATATGATAATATATGACTATATCAAAACTTTTTTACTTGGGTACTTTAATAAAAGCTGCATATTATTATATTCGTAAAGATATGATATCACACTTGACTATATTGTTACGTTTTTACCTTTTAACGAGTAAAAAGGTTAAAGTCGGGCATGCCGGCTATACAATACCCTACACCAGTCTGGTTAAAAGCCAACTAATGTTTGGATTCGAAATTCGAATGGGTTAAAATGGGGCTTGTGTCAAAATTTTCTATAATGTGAGTCAGCGCACCAAATTTCATTAAAATATCTTAATATTTGCGACCTGCAGTTTGTAACCAAGCCAATTTTGGGGGGACCCTTATATTGGCACTACACCTTTTGCAACTGTAATTCAGAAAATATCAATTGAAATTCAGAATTTCCATTTGAAATTCAGAAAATATCAATTGAAATTCAGAATTTCCATTTGAAATTCAGAAAACATCAATTGAAATTCAGAATTTCCATTTGAAATTCAGAAAACATCAATTGAAATTCAGATTTTCCATTTGAAATTCAGAAAATATCAATTGAAATTCAGAAAATATCATTTGAAATTCAGAAAATATCAATTGAAATTCAGAAAATATCATTTGAAATTTAGAAAATATCATTTGAAATTCAGAAAATATCAATTATTATTCAGAAAACATCAATTGAAATTCAGAAAATATCAGTTGAAATTCAGAAAATATCAATTGAAATTCAGAAATCGTCATTTGAAATTCAGAAAATATCAATTGAAATTCAGAAACCGTCATTTGAAATTCAGAAAATATCAATTGAAATTCAGAAAATATCATTTGAAATTCAGAAAATGTCAATTGAAATTCAGAAAATATCATTTGAAATTCAGAAAATATCATTTGAAATTCAGAAAATGTCAATTGAAATTCAGAAAATATCAATTGAAATTCTATTGATATTTTCTGAATTTCAAATGACGATTTCTGAATTTCAATTGATATTTTCTGAATTTCAATTGATGTTTTCTGAATTTCAATTGATATTTTCTGAATTTCAAATGATATTTTCTGAATTTCAAATGATGATTTCTGAATTTGAATTGACATTTTCTGAATTTCAAATGATATTTTCTGAATTTCAATTGATATTTTCTGAATTTCAAATGACGGTTTCTGAATTTCAATTGATATTTTCTGAATTTCAAATGACGATTTCTGAATTTCAATTGATATTTTCTGAATTTCAATTGATATTTTCTGAATTTCAAATGATATTTTCTGAATTTCAAATGACATCTTCTGAATTTCAATTGACATTTTCCGAATTTCAAATGATATTTTCTGAATTTCAATTGATATTTTCTGAATTTCAAATGGAAAATCTGAATTTCAATTGATGTTTTCTGAATTTCAAATGGAAATTCTGAATTTCAATTGATATTTTCTGAATTTCAAATGGAAATTCTGAATTTCAATTGATATTTTCTGAATTTCAATTGATATTTTCTGAATTACAATTGCAAAAGGTGTAGTTCTAAACAGGGACCGATGTTCACCAAAATCAATAGGCTTCGTCCTTGGGCCAACATAGGTCTGTGTACCAAATTTCATCAAAATATCTTAATATTTCCGACCTGCAGCGTATAAACAATATAATTTTGGTCGGACCCTTATATGGGCACTAGGTCTAAACATGGACCGGTGTTAACCAAAATCAATAGGCTTCATCCTTGGGCTGACATAGGTCGGTGTACTAAATTTCATCAAAATATCTTAATATTTGCGACCTGCAGCGTATAAACAGTATAATTTTGGTAGGACCCTTATATGGGCACTAGGTCTAAACATGGACCGATGTTCACCAAAATCAATAGGATGCATTATTGGGTCAATATAGGTCTGTGTACCTAATTTCATCAAAATATCTTAATATTTACGACCTACAGCGTATAAGCAGTATAATTTTGGTAGGACCCTTATATAGGCACTAGGTCTAACCATGGACCGATGTTTACCAAAATCAATAGGCGTCGTCCTTGGGCCGACATAAGTCGGTGTACCAAGTTTCATCAATATCTTAATATTTGCGACCTGTAGAGTGCGCACAAGAATGAATGGACAGACAGACAGACGGACGGACGGACAGACGGACATCGTTAAAACGAAATAAAAAAAAATTCTAAGCCGATCGGTATACTATAAGGTGGGTCTAGGAACAATATTTTTTGGTGTTACAAACATCAGCACAAACTTATAATACCCTGACCACATAGTGTTGTAGGGTATAAAAACGTTGGTTTATTTCCCTTAAATAAACCGGATTCTTTTCTATTGCAATCAAAATAACCAGTTCCAATGCTGATGCCAATTGTTACGTTTTACCTTATAAAACGTTCGTACCTGGTGCTGTCACAGCGATAATAGCCGCCAATTATAATAACCAAAACACGAACACACTTAAGTTTGAAATAGCTTAGACACTCGTATTTATTTGTGCACTATTACTTATTTACAAACTCTCCCTATTAGACCATTACTAGAGCGCTGCTAACTTGAACACGATACTAACTCGCGGTCTTAACAGCACAACTGTTAATAATCAATTTCTTCTTCACTAATGTTAACGCGCGCCTTATATAGTAACAGCCATATTTCTACAACACTTTGGATAATTCTAGAACAGAGATCGGCATTTCTATGTACGCGTGCAACTCACTCACACCTACATATGCTCACACATTGAATAAAAACAAACAGTCTCGCTTGAGCATTCGGATACATTACATGTTGATTTCCAAATTATTTAAAAGTAATTTTTAAGAACCCATTCGTTAAATTTTACAGAATTTATTGTTGAAATATAATATTTTCATGTTACGTTAATTACCCAGTAGATGACGCCACCAATGTATCCGAAGCTTTAAAGATGGCGCTATTTCTTTCCCTCCAGATTTTTTAAAATGGTCCATATCTCAAAAACTAAGAGAGATAGAGCATAATTGATGAAAATTTCGACTACCCCTTACCGTGCAATACCTAAGCGAAAGGGGTTATCTCTATCCAAAACCGGAGCTTGGCAGGGACTTGGACGCTCGAAAATTTTTAATAAAAATTTTCACTTCATATAATGGACCATATCTCGAAAACTAAGCGAGATTGGACAAAACGGACAAAATATTTGCTCCCTTGGAATGCCCTTATATGCCCTCACATGGCATATAAGGGCATTCGGGGCCCGGAGAGGATCCCGAGATCATAAATTTGGATAAATTTTACGACTCAGTATACTTACAGATAAAACTGTAGTTTTACAAATTTTGTACTTATATTTAGATTTGTTAAATTTAACAAAAGAATTTCTTAAAATCAACAAATTTTATTTTAAGCCAAAAAACAGGAATAAATTTTGTTAAAGTAACAAATTTTTCTGTCCAGCCAACAGACGTATTATTTTTAGTGAGTATATTGTTATATATTGCACAATATATAGTGCAACATAATACAATTTCCAATTATATATAGGCCTATATATAGTTACATATGCCTCATACATTGGAGTACGTGCTGAAACTATAATGAAAAATTAAAAAAGGCAACCCCTACGTTCGGCAAAAAAAAATTTAATTTTTTGGAATTGCCATGCAAAAATACTTTATATTTGAAGGTGTACCGCGTATTTTTTTCCCCTTTTTTTATTTTACGAAATTTCCTAAATAATGTCCAAAAGAATCACGAAAATACACTTTTTATACTTAAATTTCAACGAACAAATTAATTAAAATATTATTTCTTTATAACTTTTTTGAGTTTTTTTTCAGTTTACTAATATTCAGAAAATAATTTATTGATTTTAGCAAGGATTTTTTTCGTTTGCAGTCGACTAAGTGTTAGCAAAACTTTTGCTGAGATTACTATTTTTTTTTTTTGTAGAAATCAGCTAGCTGAATTTTACCAAAATCAAATTAAGAAATTATGTTAAAAACTCTGAGTGTAGTAGCACAAATACAAAAATATATATTTTTTAAAATAAATATCAATTTAACCACTCTTTTTAACATTAAACACCATAAATATTGATATAAAAATTCTAGTAAATTTATAATTCACTTACAAAATATGAATTTATAATAGCAACGCTGTGCATAAAGCAAATTTCTCATATTTCGACAGTGAATATTAAATGAAACTGACTCTCAAGTTTGCCATAAAAATTTCTGTAATGAAACCATTCATTAAAATTGGTTTAATTTTAGTGTATGTCTCTTAGAAAGCTTTTACTGTTCATAATTTATATTCTTATCATTTTATAAACTTCTATATGGTTTTTTTTTTGCAAATTTCTGGGTTATTTATGCAAAACATCATAAAATTTAATGCTTTTTTTATACTTTATGGTTTCTCTCTTATTTTATTTCTGTTTTATTGTCCGTACTTTGAATTTTCCCTTTCTCATTTGAAAATTTTGTTACCATCATTTATGGATAAGTAGGAGTGTTAATAAAAGCGTTGACGAGTTTTGATACGCTCGAAAAATGGCCTGATATAAAACAAAAAAAAAAAAAAATACAGCTCTCAACGAAAGATAAATTATATACGGTTAGTGGTCGACTATTACAGTTGTTTATGTTTACAGCTGCTTCCATTTTTTTTTCTTATGAAGGTTGTTCACAAGTTGTAATAAGTGTTGTATATATGTCCAGAAAACAGGCAAATTTGTTAAAATTTTATTTTAGTTTGGGGTTTTCTTTGTTAGCACACTTAACAAAGAGATAAGTGTTGTATCCTCCAGTGTTGTGTACTTTAAAATAAAATTTCAACAACTATATTTTTGTTAGGATACTGCAACACTCTTACCACAGCCCTGGTGAACCACCTATACAATATTGTGTTTGCTGCTACTGATGATAATGATGCTTGGGTTGTCAGTAATTGCTCAATGGGGGTGTATTTTATATAAAATTTCGTTGGCCCTTTGATGATTTACATTTATTTTTGGATTTTTTTTTACATGTTTCTATACATATTTTATATTTAAACATTGTTTGCTTAAAGCTAAGTACATGGACAAATATTTTGTTGGCTTGATGATAAAAAGGTGCTAAGGTTTAGGTGGGAAAATATGGAAATATAATTTATATTGTAAAGATTTTATTCTGCAAAATGTTTATGAATTTTACAAGGTTTTATTATAAATTATTATAAAAATTTAATTTAAATTTTATATGATAAACAATAACAAATATTTCCATTAAAGTAACAGCTACCAGCTAGCGAGGCATTTCAAAGTAATAATTCAGCCGCTTCTTACCGGTTAATCAGATTGCAATAAAGAAATAAAACTCACCGTTGGGATGAAAACTGCAATAGCTGATGCAGAAAGACATGGCATGTTGTATAATATAAACCAAAAAGATATTTGTGTGAAATATTTGAAATTTAAAATTATTTCACATAACGGGAATAAACTCTCAAAAAAAAAAACTTGACCCATATTGCCTTTGTTCACTTCTCAGAAGTTCCAAAATCATTTTTAAAGATTTCGGAAAAATTCTTTTCAAACCCGAAGTAGGCCTAATATCGAAAAGAGCAGGTACAATGTTTCACTTAAATATTATATATGTGAATTTGATCCTTAACCCAGCATTAGAGCACCCATATGTGCACAAGTGTTATTTTTCCAGTAGGTTGAGAGTAAAAAATAACATCTGTGCAAAAATTAGGTTTCTTCGGTGTAAACTGGCCAGGCCGTTTACATTTATGTCCTCAAATTACCCTAAAAGAGGTTCATAGATTTATCTATTTAAAACTCTTAAACTAGAAGCTTCTGGTGATAAGTTACATAGCTGCTCTTTACACAATGAAAAGGCAAATATTTTCTTTACACAAACTTTTAAAACTATCATCACTGTTAATGGTGTTTCACCGCTTAGAACATCAAAATTTATGTCAAAACTAAAATTTGAATGCCCTTAATTTAATTTTGGAGATCTGTTGTGTACGTACACTAGAGCGTAACAACTTACAGGCAAAAAAAAAGGGCGCCGTACATCCTCCAATATGAAGTATTTTTGCGTAGGGGTCCCATTTTACATTTTTCGTTATATCTTTGGCATTTACAGTCGGTTCTTAAAGTCTGATACATCGATGTTTTTCCCTCGAGGAGGCCAGTGTTTTGCTCTAACGGCCATTGACCTAAAGTATCCCGTTCTAGTAGTTACCCACCAGATCTCAATTAATACCACCCTAAAGTACCACTCTAATGCCAGATAATTAAAGCTCGCAAGAAATCATTAAGCTTTTGCTAAGGAAGTTTTTCGCTAAACCCAGTAGAAATGTATTTTATATATTGGTTGCCGAACGTAGGGGTCGCCTTTTTAACGTTTTTTCATTGGAATTTTCCTTTAACAAAACACTGGTCTCCTTGAGGCAAAAAAATCGATATATCACACTTTAAAATCCAACTTTAAATGCCGAAGCTCTAACGATAAATTCGGCAAAAAATTTTTTTTTGAAATTGCCTTGCAAAAATACTTCATATTGGAGGGTGTACGGCGAACTTTTTTTTTTGAGGTACCTACGGTCTAACGTACACTCTTTATGATGTAATAGGAAATTTTGCGGAGATTAAAATCAAAGTAAGCTTCCCAGTCAGAAAAATACAAACGGGAAAGCGATGGCAAAGCACTTTAACAGGTGGTACAAGTACTGGCAAAAAGTGCTTTCCCATTGTTCAAAAAGCGACGGAAGAGCACTGGAGAAACAAAATTTTTGAACTTTGGCAAAACGCTGGCAAAACCAATAAATCGGTGGTCTGGAAATATATTTTCCAAAATAAAATTTAAAAAAAGTTCATATGCATTATTTTGGTCCTGCCATGATTTGAACCCAGGCCGTCAGATTGGAAGACGATTGCTCTACCCACTGAGCTAACGAGACATATAATATTTGCTAGATAAACACATAAATGAGTGATAATCGCTGGACAACTACTGGCTGTGCGAAAAAGCTATCACTGGCAAACAGTTTTTTGGAACTAATATGCCAGCGTTGGGAGAAGAAAAAAAAAGTTGGTCTTAAAGGAGCTTTGCCACAAACAAAAAAATTTAGTTTATAGAACAAAAAAAAATTTTAAATTAAAAAAATCAGAAAAGAATTTTTTGCTTGCAACCGAATTTGAACTCGGAACCTCCTAACTGCAAACATTTATTAACGAAACGTCAGCATTTTTATAAAATCATTGATCTACCAGTGAATTGGTTTTTGTAGCACTGGTAGCATTGGCTAGGTAGCACTGGATAACCATTGGTTGCAAACATTGGCATATCACTCTTAGACAATTCTTTGCCAATGGTTTTTTTATAAACCACCGAAATTTTTGTAAAACAAATGCTGTAAAAACGCTTTTTGCAAGCGCTGGCAAAGCGTCCCAAATAACTGCTATCCCAGACATTTATTTTCAACACCATGGTTACCCAGTGGTATGCCAGTGCTTGATTTTTAAGGGGACTTTTTTGGCCCCGTTTTAGAAATGGATTAAAGAGTGCAGTGTTAGAGGATTAAAATGTTCCACAGAAATGTTGCTCGTAGTATTTTACATAAATTCGCTGAACATATGCTATACCTAAAATGGAAAAATCAAATGGTTTCCTCCTAAAATCCAGGTTTGTGGGACGGTAGAGCGCCAAAGCCGAATAAATACGAAATTAGCACTTAAACACATTTTAAGTTTTGACGTATTTCTGGCATTGAACTTAAATTTGCAACTTTAATGACTTCAGAGAGTTATAGTAGAATTTCATGGGAAATATTTTTGTGGAACAATTTAGCCCCCTTAGTCTTCAATTAGAGGGATTTTTGGCCCCTATTTGACGTATCAATGACGCGTCATGGTAATTTAAGTGGTTAAACACAAATTATTAATTTAATCACTTAAATCACCATGATGCGTCATTGACATATCAAAAGTGTGCATGAGAGGATCCATTGCCTGCAGATATGCCCATATAGTATTTTTGTGTAAAACATTTACTTTAAGCGTTATACCTAGGGTTTGGGATTTCCCGGACTTTTTTATTTCCCGGGAAACGGGAATGAAAAAATTTGATTCCCGGGAAGCCCGGGAAATATTTTTGAACAAAATTGTTAATGAAAACGACCTATATAAGTAATTTTTGTTAAAAAAAAAACACTTTTTCAGTACAAATGCAGTCTGTGTAGTGAGAATTCAAAGTAAAAATATCAGAATGTTGAACATTTGATTTCACATAAATTACTCCCAGCACTGCCAAATGAATTGCATGATTCCAGCAGAAAGCACCTACTACTAGACTGTCAGAAACAAACCGTTTCAGCACACTTGGCCCATTATGGCCACAATGTTATTTTCCAACGACAAATAAAACTCTTCTAGTCTTATTTCTACAATTCTTCTTATTTCATCAGCATTACATCTTCCTGATATATAAACCAACCCCAGGTTATAAAATGAATTATTTCCGTTTATACATACCCAAGAAACATTTTAACGGACTCTCCGGCACGTACGGAATCATGAATCCGGCTTTTACGGCACATTAACGGTCCGTAATACACGTATCCGTCAAAGCTTATACGTATACGGAACATTAACGGACCGTGTCATCAGATTTTCGAACATAATACGTTTTAACTCCGTTTCCGTACCGTAAAATACGGACTGAGTTGATTTTAATTTGTGTTCAAAATAAAAACAATTAAATTTAAAAAAAAATATGAGTCTCAACCCTTCAGTCGATATATTAGTCGCGATGGCGGGAATATATGCAGCACATCATCAGCCAAATAACTTCAAGTCGCATAGATACATTAGATGGTAAGATTTATGAAATTTAGTGCATGTTTCACAATGGTTTTCGTAAGATGGTTTGTTTTTGTAACAAAAGCTCTGTTCCACGCGTCTACCCAATTTTTCCAAAAAGCGTTTCCATTGTCAAAATTATGCGTAAATTGTTGTTGTTTCGAGTAAATTGGGAACCCGCGGTAACGACGTGGAACAAGCCTAAAGTGTGCGAATTTGAATCGTATACAAAATACCATTTTAAATACAATCAGTTAAACCATAGCTAATTTATTTTTCCCTTTGCATGTAGATGATCGATTTTATTATGGGTCCCTATTGCGTATTGATACGCTGGATAGAGCTAAACTGCGCGGGATGTACTAATATATATTGTAGATTTAATTAAATAATTCTTCAAGCTCGAGGTCTGTTTTCATTAATTCTTTATTTATTTAGAAATATATTCTCAATATTTCGTTATCAATAAATTTATAAAAAAGCATAAAAATTACTGCTCAACATTAGTAAACATATGGTCAATTTAGGTAGATATATAAGTCCGGAGTTACTCCGTTTATACATGACATAACGGTCCGTAAATTGTCCGTCATTGACGGACTTTCAACGGACCTGTCCGTTTTTTACACGACGTAACCGTCCGTAAACGGTCCGTCATTGACGGACTTTCAACGGACTTGTCCGTTTTTCACACGACACAACGGTCCGTAAACGGTCCGTCATTGACGGACTTTCAACGGATTCGAATCAGTTTCGATGTTCCTTAAGTTCCGTTTTCTGGTCCGTATACGGATCCAGAAAACGGTACGTAAACGGAGTAGGATTCCGTTTATGACGGACCGAAAACGGTGCGTAAACGGAACGGATTGTTTGTTGGGTATGTTCAAATATCTCTTTTGTCCATTCATGATATCTTTTACATGTTTGTAGTAATTTAATATAATTTTCTTTACATCGGTTTAATTTTTTTGCAATGCCAGGTTTTTATTATAAAAACTTTGTCGAATAAACGAAGATCTAGTTATGGTGCGGATTGACTGCGGCTAATTTGGATACCATTTCAGGAAATGTTTACTGAAACGTTATTCTTGTTTTAGCTGAAACGTTATTCTTGTTGTTGTTTTCTTCAAGAGAAGTTGCATGACCATCAATTTTTTTTTTGTGAACCAAATTTAGATGTCGGATAACCAAATTTAGATACCACCGTTAACCATTAGTTTTTTCTTTTCACATTTATTAATGAAAACGTTACTTACAAAATTATTGACCGTTAATATAAAGGAGTATTTTAAATTTAAAGTCGACTTTATTTTTAATCAAATGATTTTGTTCATTTTGTGTATGAAAACCTTACAAAAATATTTATATTTTCAAATATTTTGATTGGTTGAAAATAAATTAACCAATCAGAATGCTCCAAAAATAAACCAAGTCAAGGTATACTGCCACCCAATATTTTAACTAAAGTCGACTTTACCTAAAGTATACATTTGAAAAATTTAGATAGTAAGGGCGATTATTTGTAAGAAACAAAGCTTTTTTTCATATTTCTTTTAAATATTTTACCAAGTTTTTAGGTTTTACTACTTAAATTTTGAATAAGTTATGCGAAAAATATTAATTAGGTGAAGTGCTCCTAATTACTTGGCAAAGATTTTATTTCTGTGTCAAATAAATTTATTCCCTTTTAAAAGATTTTAACAACGACATTTTTGTTTCGGTATTTAAAATGTTTTTTATGACTAAAATTAAAAAATCCTATTCGAAACAAAAACAATTTAAAAAATTTAATATTTTTAAAATTTCCCGTTTTCCCGGGAAAAATATATTATTTTCCCGAGAATTCCCGGCAAACTTTTTCCGGGAAACCCAAGTTATACCGCAATGAAACTTTGAACTAATCTAAGTCTATTTTTAGGGCTAACAGCCATAGGTGACTGGCCAGTTTTAATTCAAGAGGAGCAATTTTTACGGGGATGTTATTTTTTACGCCCATTCTACCAGAAAATACGTGGGGAGGTGAAAAATATCACTTTTTCATATTCCATATTCTTCATGTGTGCACTAATCTTCCGATATCCCCATACAAAACTACCCAATATTTTTATGTTTTTTATTATGCAATAAACAAGAAACCATGTTTAAGCATGTTTTGTACATGCATGTTTTAACATGTTTTGTACTCTCAAACACCTTCCATTTGACATAAAATTTTTCTATAAATGCTTTGGAACAAATATGAAATAAACCGAAAAAAATGGAAAATTGGACCATTTTTGATGCCTTATATTTACGGCTAAACTAAAAATTTGTGTCCTTTCAATTTTTCTCTTCTACAACATATACGAAGCTCGTTAAGATCTGTGGGCCGCGTCGAGAGACTTCTCCGGTTAGCCAGTTGTCACGATTTTTTATGACGACTTCCACTTTTAACACAAAATAATTTAAAATTTTTTTTAATATTAAAAAAAATACGATATGGGGTTTTTTAATTTGTTGACAATTAGCCAGAATAAAATTTTTGCTGTGGATTGAAACAAGAAAAAATGAAAGAGAAAAAACTAAATTATCTACAGATTGGAATACTCCTTCACTGAAAACACAGCTTTAAATAAAAAAAACATTTTTGATTTATGAGGGTGGCAAATGTTCTATTTTTTAAGCTGAGTGGTACTGGTTTTAAAATCCCATTTTAGATCTCTGAGGTAAGTAAATATATTTGCCTTCCAACTAAGTACTTATTTGACCACTTCCATGCATATAAATTGGCAAGGACTGGTACTCACAAGTGGTGTATAACAGCTTATTTTACTGCCGAATTTAAGAAAAGCGTAAGTATTTTAAGTATTTATTTTTTAGAAAATAAATTGGTTGGAATTCTATCGGAACCAAAGAAATTTTTTCGCCATTCAATAATATTATTTGCAATTGTTTTAAATTCGTTAAGAGGAGAGTTAAATTTATTTGTCAAGAAAAAATATATTCGATTAATCCAAATACTGTCACATTATCCAAAATATGGCCCTATGTACTTTCTAGGAATTTAAAGCATTATATATATATATATTAGACTGTCCCTTAAAATACCGATTTGTCGATTTTCGTTCATTACACCCCACACCCCCCCCCCCCTCAGTTTTATTGGAAATGGTCCCAAATGGAAGAAATCGATTTTTTTTTTTGGAAAACGTTAACCCTTGCCGAAAGTTTGACGAAAATGGCCCATTTTGGAAAAAAAAGGATATTACTATTAAAAATTCCCAAAATTATAAATTTCGAAAAAATTAATTTTTTATTTCACTTCTTCATTTAATATAGTCAAAATTATACAGATATGTAATTGTGACTTCATCGGATATCACTAACCGACTTTTACCTGTAATCAAAAATGACACACGAATTTGATAAAAATGCAAAAACGTGTTTTTTTTTTTATTTAATTTTAAAGATTTTTTAAAATGCCTAATTTGGAGATGTCGATTGATATTTGTATATTTGGTCCCTGAACTTTGTTTTTTATGAGAGTTCAGTAACCTGTCCTAGGATTTGTCTTGTGACATGTCACAAGGGTCAATTTCCCCCTCCTATGACAACGCCATGTAAAAGTGACCAGTCTATTTCATGTAAAGGGGCCAGTTCGGTGACAGTTTGTTAAAATTTCCCGTAGGGATGTTATATAAGCTTTTATGTTATCTAAGAACTAACATTTTATTTCCAATTCAATATTGGTCATATGATTCCTTAAATTATAAAAAAAAATATTTATCGATTTTGGAAGTACCAGTAAAATGATCCGTTACACTTATACAACTACAAGTTGATTGTTATTTTATTACCGTAGCGACTTCAAATATATTCATTGTTGTATAAATATTTCTATGGTTTTTTTTAAATCCTCCCCATTCCTTTAAGTAGAAAGATTAACAAAAGATACGTAAAGAATTTTTTTTTTATCTAGAAAATAAATTATGAAAGTCTTTTAGTGACATGTCTTTATTTTATTGCTTAAACTACTCTTGGTAATTAGTTTTCATAGTAAAATACAATAGTGTAGAGGAAAAAATTGAAATAAAGTTTTATTGTTGTGTTGTTTTGAATTAAGTAACAATTTTTCCAAGAAAATCGAAAACAATAAAACACTTATTACTGAAATCTAAAAGTTTTGCTTTTTTTTATAGATATTTATAAGTACCGGAATAAGATGTTATGAAGAGAGCTTTATTAGAAGCAGCTAAAGCCATAAAATTACATATTTAATTAGTTGAGTTTAAGTGTTATATTTATTGACAAATCATGTGCGATTAATTGAGTGGCATTTAAATTTAGTTACATTTCATCTTATAAATAATAAATTTCGCAATAAAAAGGCATTTGAAATTTTAGTACGAATAATTAATTTGTTAAATATCTGATAAAGCATTTTATAATTAGCACTTTAGACCTTCTAAGTTAACTCAAAATAAACAAAGTTTAGTAATTAAACATAGTTATGAATGTCAGTTTTATATGAAAATATCTGTGGTTAAGATTTAAATCTGGTTATTTTAGAGATAAATTACTGGCATTTAGGCTTACCAATTTAATTGACGATGGGTGTTTTGTGCAAAGCAAATACATTTTTGTAAGTATTAATGAGTCATTTACTTGTGATTTTATACATAAATAACAGGTTTGTGCTGACAACCTAATTTGTTGCCAGTCGTTCAACTACATTTATTAAAATTCTCAGTTGGTACTGCCGAATGTTATTTTGGAACAATTACAGTTCTATGATTATATGCAATTTACTGTTGTCTTTACTGAAAAGCTGAAAAATTCGGTTAAGGAAACTCAAACATTCAGTTGACCACAAATTCGTTTGTCACCAAAAATTTGCTTTCCCAGAGCAGCGGTGTTGCCAGAAAAGAAATAAAAATTTCGGAAAATCTGGATAAAAAATTCACACTATTTTGTAAAGAAGAAAACTGCAAGGATACAAAAGTTTTCTATTGAAATTTTTCTTTACAAAAAACTTCTCAGACTTTGAATGTAACTAGTTTTCGGTATATAAAGAAACTTTAAATATCTAAAAAGCAATCCGCACAATAAAAATGATAACATTGCTTCTAGTAAAGCTATTTCCAAATCTAATATCCTTCAAACGAAACAGTTCTTTATAATTTTGAAGATAGCTCATTAAATCTACTTGATTTTTAAACGGTACTCCGGATTCCAAAGTCTTCTTTTCAAAAAATTCCGTAAAATCTGAAAATTTTTAAACAAAAACGGTGAGTATTCTGTATATAGATTTTAAATTACGCAAAAACTACAAAAACTAAAAATGACAATAAAAATTTAAAAAAAAATATTGTAATTAAGAAAAAAAGATAATACAAAAAAATTTTAAAATTGAGTAAAACTTAAGATTTAAATTGCACACTAAAATTTCTAAAATTTCATATAACTCATAATTTATTGCACTTTATCAATTTCTGGTACATACTGTCAAAAATGATTTTTTTTTTCTCATAACTTGGAAATTTTTTCGCGATTATATTAATTTTTTTTCAGCTCGCAAGCTTTTTGCTGACTTTTTGTTTATTTATTTATTTTAATTATTTTTTTTATTTTGTGTGAAGTCTTGTTCCCTCATTGGTAACACGTATTAATTATTCAAAAAATCTGTTTTGGTACTGTAGCTTATGATTTATATTTAATTCGATATTAATAACACTCATACGTCATAGTGTTATATTAAAATATTTTTTTACATCACTTAAAAGATCGATGACATATTGCAGTTTATTTTTAATAATTGTTAACACCATTACAATCTTTTTAATGTTACGCATATTTTAAAAGTTCCGTCTACAATTTTGAAACCGTTTTATATTAATTTTGAATAATGAGAGACAGTAAATTCATCTGATAGTGACGGTTTTTGCCTTTTTCTTTATAAAATTTTTAATTATTTTGTGAAAATCTCTTTTAAAATTATATATCTTTGTATTTATTTCATTCTTTAGTTGAAAGAAAAAAAAAAAAACAATGCCCTCGAAAAACAAAAGAATAAGTCAGAAAATATAAATTAACAAAAGATTTTTTTTTTTTTTTTTTTTGTAAACAAATAAAAGGCATATTAAAAAACCCTTATAAAAGGAATAATTCACAAACAATAAGGAACATGTAACAACACCGGTCTACAAGATTTTTTTCACGGATTTATAACTTAACTTGCTTAAAGTATTTTGGACTCCTAATCATGAATCAAAAGTCGAAAAATTCCTTCAAATCTCCTGTACGAGTTATAGAATTTTTATTTTTAATGGTTTTACCAAGGTAAAACTAATTTGTGGATCAATATTTCTGAAGAGATTCCCATATATATTTGGAAATTTGTAATATTTGGAAATTTGTACTCACTCGTGGGTTAAATAAGGAAAGAAACAATTGGATTTTGTTTACAAAAAAATTTTATATTTATTTAGCAAAGACATTGCCGAGTGCCAGGTTGAAGTTTTCGATATGGTTTTCGAAAAAATACTCTGTTTTCCGCTTGTTATATTCCTCAAAATTATAACACTTTGTTCTGTCTTTGACATTTAGGAAGTCTTTTGATATCAAAATCATGATTGGGTGATCGATGTTCGAAAATTGCAGAGATATATTTGAAAATTTTTAACTTTTCATAAATTTGAATGCCGAATAAAATAACACGTCTTTTTGTATAGTTATATCAGGATGTTTTCTAGAATATTCTTGAGTTTACATCGCAGCAAAAAAAATTGCAAGTAGTGCTTTTCAAACTACTTCTTTTAATGCTTCACAAGTATCCGTTAGTGTATTTTTGCTGTTTTTTAGAAGTTATTCTGAACAACTTCAATAAATCACTTCTTTCATTGCTTCCCAAGTATCCGTTATTACATTTTTACAGCTTTTTTAGAATTACTTCTGAACAACTTCAAAAAATCACTTCTTTCAATGCTTCCTAAGTATCCGTTATTACATTTTTACAACTTTTTTAGCAATACTTCTGCTGTTGCTTTTAAAGAGTAAAAGTGATCGGAAAAAGTGATTTTGGTATCATTTGGCATTTTCAAACAGAGGGTCTTGGGTTCGATTCCCGCGGGACCAATATTTTTTTTATCTTTTTTTAATTTTTTTTTAATATTTATAATTAATTTGTTTAAATTCATTATCTTTTTAATTTTTAAAAATATGTATATAAAAAAAAAAAAAAATGGTGAGAAATTGATTTTTATGTACCTGTAAAAATAGTATTGACACCAATATTGAATTGGAGTGCACCTTTGGCATTTGTTTAATAAGTACTTTTATTGAAGAGAATAAGGAAAAATATCTCGCATTAACAAAGTGGTGTTTCTATGCCAGTCAACTTTCATATCAAAGAATACCTCAGCGGTAGAGCTCAGCGACTAGCAATCGTGAGGTTTCAAGTTCGATACCCGGTGGCGGCAATAAAAAATTTTTGTAAAATATAAAAAATATAATTTTTTTTTTGTGAAGAATTTTTTTTAACTTTTAATTGGTGAAAAAAGTACTGAAAAAATGTTAAAGTCGGAGTACTCCTCTCCTGACAACTCAATGTTAAAATCATTAGTGTTTATGTTGAAAAAGAAGTACATCTAGATCATCAATTGTAGTGCTTTTTCTACTGCTTCGGCATCTCTTTTTTCGCTGGGTATACATATTTTTAAAAATTAAAAGAATATTGATTTTAAACAAATAATAAATATTAAAAAAAATTAATAGAATAAAAAAAAAATTAAAAAGAAAAATAAAAAAATATTGGTCCCGCCGGGAATCGAACCCGGGGCCCTCTGTTCGGAAATGCCAAATAATACCAAAATCACTTTTTACGATCACTTTTAGAGCAATTACTCCTCAGAAGCAATACTTAAGTGATTTTTTGGATGTGGTTCAGAAGTAATTCTAAAAAAGCTTAAAAAAAGTAGTAAGGGATGCTTGGGAAGCAATGAAAGAAGTGATTTTTTGAAATTGTTCAGAAGAAATTCTAAAAAGGCTGTAAAAATGTAATAACGGATATTTGGGAAGCAATGAAAGAAGTGATTTTTTGAAGTTGTTGAAAATAACTTCTAAAAAAGCAGTAAAAATACACTAACGGATATTTGTGAAGCACTAAAAGAAGTAGTTTGAAAAATGTTAGGTTTTCCGATTCTCTAACAATGTTAGTTTCTATTTGCATTTTGGAAATTCTTCAAATTTAAATTCTTTTTAAAATCACATGGTAAAAAATTCGTAAAAATTTGTTTTTATTTTAGTTTATATATTTTCGAATTATTTGCAAAATGCGAAATGAAAATTTAAAATTTGAAATCATGAATTATGAATTTTTACTTTAATATCATTCATATTCAACTTGGAAGTTCTCGTAAAAAATAACATGTTAATTCAAATAAAATCCCAGTGTAGAAAATCATTACCAGATATGTGGTTATGTAACTACATACTTGGTAATTGTAACTACCCAAGTAAAAAAAAATGATATGGAGCCATATAAAGTTATATTTAATTATATATAATCTTCTATGTAATTAGATATAATTATATCCGAAAAATGAGAACGTCTTATTGTATCATATTGTATCGAATTGTATACAATTGTATACAATTTGGTACAATTTGATACAATTCGATACAATATGATACAATTGTATCCGAATTTTGTCCTCATCCAATTTCATAAAATTATATCTTTTTGTATAAAATTATATAAAATGTTATAAAAGTGGACATAGTTTGATACAATTATACCTAAATATTAACCCTATATTTTTACCATAATATATATGACCATATCTAACAATATACAAAATTATATTTTTAAAAAAAAAGATATACAATATCTGGAGATCAGACCTGAGGGATTTCAATTACAATTACTTGTAATTTGTAATTGAAATTGCAAGTAATTGTAATTGAAAATTTTTGATTACAAATTACTAGTAATTGTAATTGAAAGTGATTTCAATTACATTTAGAATTAAAAAGTGTTTTTTGTTAAAATTTTGTAGAAAAATCTGACTGGGATAGGTTGCATAGGCATGGATGGATGCGTATAAAAAGAATACGTCATGTTGGGCTTACCCCTAACTTGTGCTTTTTGTCATTATTTATTTTCCCAAAAAATGTAATTGACATTTTTCAAATTACAAATTACTTGTAATTGTTCTTTTTTGAATTACAATTACAAATAATTTGTAATTGTAATTGAGTTTTTTTCAATTACAATTACATGTAATTGTGTAAATGAATGTGTAATTATTTACAAAATGTAATGATTAACCCCAGGTCTACTGGATATCCTATAATTTCGATAAATGTTCCATTACTTTTATCCAGATTTACCATGACAGTGCATTAAACATGAACAAATTTTTCTTTGTTTTTAGTAATTTTAAAATAAGGTTAACAACACTGAAATTTTTAACTTAATAGGATTGTGATATACAACCAAGATATAAGAGATCAGTCAAGTGTGCGTTATAGTATAGAGAATTCCATATTAAAGCTTCAGTATTGTTAATTTTATGGGCGCGTTATCCATTTTGACTCACGCTCCTAAACAAAAACAAATTACTCACGCACGAGTATTTCGTGTCTTACTCACGCAGACATGAGTATATTAAAAATTTACTCACAATCAGAAAATTCTCACGCAAAACAGTAAAAATTACTAAAAACATATGATGCAAAAAATAAACTCACACACGAATCATGCACGGGTTATGTATTCTTACTCACGCTCACGTACGAATTATATATTCTCACGCTCACGGGCGAATTACTTTGGTATAGTAATTATTACTCACGATCACTTGTGAATAACTTCACTCACGATCGTGTCATGCGCCAATCCCTAGTAATTACTAAATCTAAAACTAGTTCAAAATCATTTTTTTATATGGAACCACATTTAATACAATACGATTTTAAAAGGACCTTATACATATATTTTTATATAAAATCACTTTGAAAAAATTGCTAATGTGGGATGATATATAATTAAAAATGATTTTATAAAGAACGTTATATCGTTATATATAAAAGAAATCATGAAATATTGTAGATATGAAACCATACTAAGTTATATATGGGTTCTTATGCGTCAATATATAACCATATATAACACCTATTATATAATATTTCTTAAATGGCTCCATATATAGTTTTATATTATTATGTATAGTGTCATACTAAATTATATATAAACGTATATCTAATTATATCTTTTATATATTACATTGTGTACTTATATATAGCACATACACTTATATGTAGGCCAGTATGTAATAATATAAAATCACATATGTCTCAATATTAAAACCTTTGAGGAAAAAATATTTAATATAGGACTATATAAAAGTCTATATGCTTCAATTTAAAAGCATATGTGGCCATATCTAACTATAAGTTACTATATGTAATTACATAAAATAATATATGATTATATCAAAACTTTTTTACTCGGGTAGTTACTTTTGTTATTACATTTCTTATTACCTTTATATGGCGATGTCGCGAAAAATAATGAGTTGTCGTTACACACCAGCATACGAAAAATCAAAAAATATATCATTATCTATGTGCTGACAAAAATAATGAGTCTAAAAATAGATTTTCAAAAAAATAAATTATATAACAAAAAATATTTTTATTGTATTTTTTTTTTTTTTAAATAAAATTTTCTGGTGCGGTAATCGAACCTGGGTCTACAGATTGCCAGTCAACAGCTCTACCATCTGAGCTATATCGACATGTAATATTTAATAGATAAAAACATAATTGACTTGCTGCATACAAGTAAGCTTACTCGCCAACATCAAAAAATATATGGTTACATATATCCTTACCAGTGTTTAAAAAATATTGAGTCTAAAAATGGATTTCAAAAAATTTTCAAAAAAATCTAAACAATTATTTTCTTTTTGAAATAATGATAAAAATAAGTCATTATCAGTAACTCATTATTATATGTTTTAAAATAATGCAGAAGGTAAGTGGGTGTCATTACTGGTACTCCAAAAAATAATGATATGTCATTACCGTTTCTACACTGGGAATACATAATTTATTTTACTATGAATTTTATCTGGAAGGATCTTTTATAATATCTGCGATACGCCACTGTATTTTTAAAATATTTCTCAAAAATATTTCAAAATATTAAATGCACTAATTAATGATTTGTAAAAAGCACAGCATGAAATCGCACAGAAAACTGTGATAAATGAGGAACTGCACTCGTCTTGTTGACATTGCTTATCGTAGCCAATTTTTTCTTTAAGAGTCAGAGTTACAATATTCCCAGTAGCTAATAGGGATTATTTGTAAAAAAAATTATATGTTAAAAAAATGTCATTATAATCTAGCACCAGAGAAACAGAGCTTGTCTATTGCCCTCATAAAATAAACTTGCAGCGTGACGAGCGTCCCTCGTTCGAAGCAAGTGCTTTAGCTCAAGTTAAACAAATCATCCACTTTTGTAGCTTAGTGTAATAGGTCAGATATTATGGTATTAAATTTTAATTACATTTAAAATTGAATTCATAAAACAAAATTCAAGCAAACCTAAAAAATTTTATACAACCAACATTTTATTTCATTTCTAGCAAATAACATTATGCAGAACAAAAAAAAAATTAAATTAAAAAATTCAAATATTCGACAGAAAAAAATGGTAACAATTAGTCCACAGTAGTTTTATAGGGGCAAGAAAAAAATGTTATATCGCTGCCTCATTATTCAACATGCCATTGTATGTATCACAATATTAACAAATAAAACAACAGCAGACTATAAAGCAAGGCCCGTATAAAAAATAAGGCAGTGTATATGTAAAAATATAATTTTAATTTTGGTTTTTTGCATGTCTGTGTCCATATTTATGTTGTACAAAAGTATTATCTTTCAGTATATATTTATCCATTTTTTTTTTAATATGAAACATGTGTAAGTTTAAGTCAACAATTAAAATGTGTTAAAATAAAATTAACGAGTTTTGTTGCCCTTTTTTGTGAAGCAATACACAAAATCCAATTTAATTAATCATTAAAAATGGTTTTCATCATGAAAAACGCAAGACAGTTAAAGCTTTATTTAATTACACAGTGTAACAAGAAATTTTAAACTTAGTGGTTGTAATGTGAAATGAAAAATTTTGGAAAGTTGGCTCGAAATTTTTATTTTTTATCTACTTAAAGTATCTCTTTATTTTAATGAAAAATTGATTCTCTTAAGCAGTCAGTTAATTATAAAAATTATTAACAGTTCAAAAGTTGTGAATTAGGATGTCAGCACAACTATAATATCTCGTTACACAATGACACAATTTAGTAAAATTTTGTACACAGAAAAACATCTAATCATTTCTAATCATTACCACAAGTTTTAAACTTCTGAATTTATTTTAATTGTTTTTGAAACATAATTAATCGCCTAGGAGAATAAGAAAAAATATGGATAAAAAGGAATAACTACCCAGTCAGAAAAATACAAACGGGAAAGCGGTGGCAAAGCACTTTAACAGGTGGTACAAGTACTGGCAAAAAGTGCTTTCCCATTCCCAAAATGATAACATCATTAGACAAAAGGACCGGCTGTTCAAAAAGCGCCGGAAAAGCACTGGAGGAACAAAATTTTTAAACGTTGGCAAAACGCTGGCAAAACCAATAAAAATATAATATATTTCCAGACCACCGGAAATATATTTTCCAAAATAAAATTTAAAAAAAAATTCATATGTATTTTTTTTGGTCCTGCCGTGATTTGAACCCAGGCCATCAGATTGGCAGACGATTGCTCTACCCACTGAGCTAACGAGACATATAATATTTGATGGCTAAACACATAAATGAGTGATAATAGCTGGAAAACTACTGGCTGAGCCAAAATGCTTGTACTGGCAAACAATTTTTTTTAACTAATATGCCAGTGTTGGGAGGGCAAAAAAAAGTTGGTCTTGAAGGAGCTTTCCCACAAACAAAAAAATTGATTTTATAAAACAAAAAAAATTTTAAATTAAAAAATATCCAAAAAAAATGTTTGCTTGCAACCGGATTTGAACTCGGAACCTCCTGACTACAAAACATTTTTTAACGAAGTGTCAGCATTTTTATAAAATCATTGGTCTACCAGTGAATTGATTTTTGTACGCCTGGTAGCATTGGCTAGGTAGCACTGGATAACCACTGGTTGCAAACCTTGGCATATCACTCTATGCCAATTATTTGCCAGTGGTTTTTTTTTTATAAACCACCGAAATTTTTGTAAAACAAATACTGGTAAAACGCTTTTTGCAAACGCTGGCAAAGCGTCCCAAATGAGTGTTCTGCCAGTCATTTATTTTTAACACCGTGGTTACCCAGTGGTATGCCAGTGCTTGATTTTTTGTACCACTGGCGATTTCTGACTGGGTAGTTTAAGACCTTCGAGCCGTAGTCACTATTCAAATAAACATATATGTGAATATGTCGTAAAATAAAAATTCAAGACTACTTTGCTTAACTCTTTGGCAGTTTAATTTTATTGAAAGTTTTCCTCACTATTTCTCATTGGCCCCATTGAAGATAATGGCGATGACCCAAGACTTGTTGCAAGGTGTTATTTAACCCCAAGAGTAAATATTTAAAAAATAATCTTTGCTTATAGTGTAGCTTTTTTTTATATATCGATGGTCTTTAAATGATAACTTATAATTGACAATTAAGATCCCACTAGAGTTAAGCATGCTTAACCATTTTTCCATCAAATGGAAGCCATTTGGCATCCTTATTTCAAGTGGCATGTTCATAGTCAATTTATGACCATCGATACATATTTTCTCTAAATTAATTGCCTCACAAAAATATATTCCAGAGTGATGAATGATGAAAAAGAAAAGAAAAATTATTTCTAAAATATTAATATTAACAGCAAGGTCGTTCACAAGGGGTGTAATATTTGTTGTATCGTTGTATCTTCCGAACAAACAACAGAGTTGTTAGAATTGAAATTGAAAAAATACAACATTTAAGAATAGCACGATACAACATTTTTACGTATGTTCAATTTCCTATGTTTAAGTGTGCTAACAGGTAGGAAATCCAATAGAAAATCGTTGTTAAAATCAAATAAAAACTCTGTTTTTTGTTAGGACGATACAACAGATAGCACACCTCTTGTGAACAGCCTAAGTATTCTATATTAAAAAAAATATGAGTATTTCTATACCAACTGCCTCGCAATAGGAATCTCATCAAATGTCAAAGTACTACTTATTGTCTTATATGGTAAAAAAAATTTTTATAGCTTTTCAACGCTTCTAGCGGTGGATCTCATACAGCAGGGTTAACTTTAACTTAACTATTAAACAAAATAAAATATCAAAAAATTTTAAGAAAAACAGCAACAAATTTTTAGATTAACTACCAAGCAACCAGCAAAAATAAATGGAATGACTTCTAAATGAATCACTTCCTATATTACATCGCAAAGAATTACTCCCTTCGGAATGGGTTTTAAACAACATCTAATGCTGCAATAAATATATGCTAGTCAGAAGTTCTTTTTCATGGGTGACAAGAAGTAAATATTTTGTATGGGAGTTGCATAGGAACGTGCTGGCATAGAAATCAGAGGGTTGCGGGTTCGAATCCTACCAGGTCGGAAAAAAATTTATTGTAACTTTATTTTACAAAATTAATAATTTTTTGTAGTTTTCAATGTAAAATTTTTATTTTTTTTTATTTTTCTATTAATTTTTTATGAAATTTTATGGAAATGTAAAAATTTTAAATAAAAATGTAATTCTTCAAATATTTTTTTTTAAATACCAAAAAGTCCATATTACAATATTGTCTGTATTTAAAAAATTGTAACTTAAAAATTCATTTTAATAAAATTTTTACGAAATAAATTTATTATTACACTAACTGAAAAAGAAAAATGCTGTAAACATTTTAATTAGAACTACTAAAAATAAGTTCAAAATTACCTTACAGAAAAAACAATTTTTTGTCTACTAATATGCTGCAGATTTTCTTGCGAATTTTGTCAAGGTTATTTGTTATTTTTAATTAACTAAAAGTTAGCTAAAATTTTGCAAATTTTGCAGTTTTATTTCCCCTGTCCTTATCTTATTAGTATTTAGCAAAAAATTCTGCTAATATCAGCAGTTTTTCTGCAATGTCATTTTTAATTACATAATTTTTTTGTTCTCCAATTTTTACAGCCTTATTTCTTTCTATGAGTGTATTATTTTTTATAAAAAAATAATACTTAAAAAAACAACTTTATATATTTTTGTTAATAAAAAATGAAAGAAAGGAAGACAACAACAATTTACTGAACAAGACTGCTAAAAGTCAGCTATCATGTTTAAGAAGCGATAGCACAGGTGGTAGAGCGCCTGCTTGCAATGCCACACATACGTTTTAAATGTTTTAACTTTTGATTTTGAGCGACTATATTTAGAAAAATTATTAAGATATTGATACACACATAAGTTTGAAAAATAGGGCACGGAATTAAGCTTAAACTGTGTAAAGTGTTTTCTTTCCGAAGCTATAGTTACTAAATTATAAATTTTTTTATTGAAATAATGGGCTGAAAAATTGAAAAAATTTAAATCGCGAATTGTGCAAAACCTAGAGCCAATTTGAACAAACTGGTTGCAGATTCGAAATCAGCACCCACTAGTTATCCTAAAACCACTGCAAAGTTGTACAACTTATAAATATTGTCATATTTTATAGAGCTGTGTAATTAATTATAAGAATAAGAAAAATAAAAATTAAAAAATCGGTTAATTGAATACCCTAGGTAGTATGTAAAAAAACCCTAAACTTTTTAATATATAGTAACGCCTAATTCATCCACTTATTGGAAATATTAAAACAGTTGTTCACTTAATTCATATCATATATCCCAATAAGAACTATAAGTTTGATATTGAATTTGTTTTAGCTGGATAGTTTTCATAGAAAGCCTCATATGTACATATATGAACATTTTTCGCTTTAGACAATTAAAAGTTTTATAATTCATACACACACATCTGAATCAACTTCTTTATTTTTAATGCACAAAATTCATTATTTTCTTATTTTATTTTAAACATTTATAAATCTTTATAATAAAATTCAAACCCTTAAGCTAATGTTATTCGTAGACAGCATCGTGTAGTATTTATTATACATAGCTGATGGATTTGTTAATAACTTGTATTTAACAGCACGTACAGACTAATTAATTAAAAAGCCTAATTATGATAAATGTCATCGTGTTCTAAATAGAAACCACAATGCCATAAACAATATTATGACAAGTTTTTCCAAAATACAATGTTTGCCAAATTATGAATTGTTAATTAAAACGCAATATTTAACACGAAAGAAATATGTCAAAACCGTGATGCGAAAATTTCGAAAACGTTGTATATTTGGCGGGGTAAAGCCATACAAAAACCACTATTATAAATTTTGAGGTTTATTAAACATGCATATATAGCAGTGTGATTTATCATCATTTAAAATTTTAGTTTAGTTGAAATTTATGAACTTTAGCATTTACAAAATGTATATTTCATTTTCATATTGTATGTTCTTACTTTTAATTTGAACATTTGTTATATTGTATTACTCATTCGCCTTGGGGGGGTTCATTTTTATTTTAGTTGAAATAATAACGTTATTAAACATTGTTATACCAAACACAATTTTTTATTAAAAATTTAATTAAACATTTTTTATAGAACACAATATTATTTTTCAATAAATTTATTGTTCAGTATTTGCTAGGCACAAATAACACAGCATAACAAAACCGTCTTCTTAGCTCGACAACAGGAACTTTAATCATTAATTTCATTTTAATTTCAATTACGAACTACACAGAAATAATTTAGCTGGACGAGTTTTTATGAAAATTTTGAGTAAGTTAATGAAGTTTTCTTCAAAAAGTAAATAAATTTTTTTTTTATATTTGATGAAAAGGCTTCACTTTTTCATTGAGTGCATGAAGCTTTTAATAAATAAAATGAAATTTTTCACAATATTTTATAAAAAATAACAATACTTCAATAAAATGCTTCAATGGATGAGTTCCAGAGAAACTTCATTGGTTTTGGGGCAAAAATTCACTTATGTCATGCAGATAATCCTGTCAGTGAATGTTTTTTTTTTTTTTTAATATAGCTCCATTTAATGCCAATATGTATTTTTTCTCACCCGAATAATTCGATTGGCTTCAAATTCGGTTCTCAGCACGAATCTGTCTTCTCTGTTTAAAATTTATATTTTTTAAGATTTTTCCACATGAAAAAAACCTCAAAAATCGAGTGTCGGTTTTAATAAAAACTTCTGGATAAGCTGAAAGCCGAGTTGATTGCCCATCAAATATTCCGTTATTGTCACACTAATTCTTTCCCGTGCATGAATTATATTATATAAGTCAAATTTTAAGTAGATGAGCTGCGTATTACAATTTATAAAGCAATAAATAATTTTAAATAATTAATTAATCTTTTAGATATGTAATGTGTAAAAGTAGAATTTATTTTTTGTTTTCTTTTCTTTTTTTTAAGGCTTTAATTAATTTATAATCAAAGTGAAATATTAATGATAGATATTTTATAAAAACAATAGCTTTTTCTATTCAGTTTAAAACTAATTAATTATACAAACGACTCATCTCATAAAATTTAAACATAAAAGTGGTTTTTCATATGCATTATGAAAAATTTACATAATTCCTCGTCCCTTACTAATTGCACCATACACACGAGTTTCAAATGTAATTAGAAATACATTTTGCAAAAAATTATGAAGTCTTATACTTTTGTTATAGAAAATACATTTAATTATTCCAAATTAAAAAAAAAAACTGCACAGTTGACAATTTTTGATTTCATTGAACGTTTAGCTTTAAGATCCGACTGCAAATGCCAAAGATATAACGAGAAATGTAAAATGGCCACCCCTACACTAAGAGAATTATCAGCACTACAGTAATGAATTTCTTCATCGTTTCAATGAAAATTATCACTGGAACTCATCCATTGAAACCCTTCATAGAATCAACGAAACAGGTTTCATTAAAGTCAATGTTTATGAAAAGTTCATTATATTAATGAAACTCTTCTTAAAATTAATAGGCCACTCGTCCAATGAATAACTCATTCAGCCAATGAAGAGCTTCATAAAATCTATTAAGCAATTTCATTTACTATTATTTATTATAATTGGTTGTTGTCGTTGCTAAACAAAAAGTACTTAGCAAATGCAAAAGGAGTAATAAAATCGTAGCATATTTTACGGATGTACAAAATATATCGAAAGAAAGAATTCATTAAATTAAAAAGTTTCATAAAAAAAAATTTCGAACAAATTAATATGATTTATAAAAAAAATTCATAGTCCAAAATTGATAATAAAAAATGAATTAAAAACGATTAAAAAGGTTAAAGTCGGGCATGCCGACTATACAATACCCTACACCAGCCTCGTTAAAAGCCAACTAATGTTTGGATCCGAAATTCGAATGGGTTAAAATGGGACTTGTGTCAAAATTTTCTATAATGAACCAAATTTCATTAAAATATCTTAATATTTGCGACCTGCAGTTTGTAACCAAGCCAATTTTGGGGGGACCCTTATATGGGCACTAGGTCTAAACATGGACCGATTTGCACCGAAATCAATAGGCTTCGTCCTTGGGCCAACATAGGTCTGTGTACCAAATTGTATCGAAATATCTTAATATTTGCGACCTGCAGCATATAAACAATATAATTTTGCGGGGACCCTTATATGAGCACTAGGTCTAAACATGGATCGATGTTCACCAAAATCAATAGGCTTCGTCCTTGGCCCGACATAAGTCGGTGTACCAAGTTTCATCAAAATATCTTAATATTTGCGACCTGTAGAGTGCGCACAAGAATGCATGGACAGACGGACGGACGGAGGGACGGACGGACGGACAGACGGACATCGTTAAATCGAAATCAAAAAAATTCTGAGCCGATCGGTATACTATAAGGTGGGTCTAGGACCAATATTTTTTGGTGTTACAAACATCAGCACAAACTTATAATACTCTGACCACATAGTGGTGTAGGGTATAAAAAATAAAAATTACAAAAGATTATTCTTTCAGGAAATGTCGATATTTTATAAAAAAAAATTAAAAAAAGTAAATACTATTAAACAATTTCATATATATAAAGAACATTTTCATTAAATTTATGGAGATCTAATTTATGACATTCAATGAATTTTTTTAATGAAATTTTATGAAAGAAAAGTTATGAAAAATTTCATAATATTAATTAAATATTATATACATAATAAAATTATTCATTGATTCTACGAAAAAAATTCTATGAAATTATATCATTAATATCATGAAGGATAATTCTCTCAGTGTACGTACGGCGAAAAAAAGATTTTTTTGCAACTTTCTTGCAGAAATAATTTACATTGGTCGGTGTACGGCGAACTTTTTTTTTAGGAGGAGGTTTGAAAAAAACAATTTTTTTTTCCGAACGTAGGGTTACCATTTTACATTTTTCGTTATATCTTTGGCATTTACGGTCGGATTTTAAATTATGATACAGCGATGTTTTTCCCTCGAGGGGACCAATGTTTTGCTCAAAGGACAATTGACCTGAAGTATCCCGTTCTAGTATTTACCCAGCAGATTTGAGTTGCTACCACCCTACCCAGCAAAAAATTTTGCTTGCTTGGAAGCAGATTCGTGAGGGAAAGTAAATGGTGTAGCGCTTCCATTACTGATGATATAAGGCATGATTTTTGTTCGAGATAGCTCGCGTGAAAGCACTTGTTTCGATATCCGATATGAGCTTCTTTCATATCTCCAAATAATGCCACGAAATCACAGCTTTTACCTAGTAAATTCGGTTATCATTGTCATTCTTTCGTGCTTTGTTAGAGCGAAAAAGTGTGGCAAACAAAACTCTATTGCCTTTTTTTAACACACTACCGCAAGCTATAAACCTTCAGAAGCAGTAGACGAAGCAGAAAAAAAGCAATAATCATTTTAACCGCTTCCGAATTTCTGCTAAGTAATGTCAGAAAATTAAAGCTCGCAAAAAATTATTAAACTTTTGCTAATGAAGTTTTTCGATAAACTCAGCAGAATTTTTTTTTTATTTTTTTAATTGCCGAACAGAGGGGTCGCCTTTTTAAATTCTTCTTCACTGGATATTTCCTTTATAGTAAAACACTGGTATCTGACCTTAAATGCCGAAGTTATAACGAAAAATTAAAAAAGGGGACCCCTACGTTCGGCAAAAAAAATATTTTTTTGAAAATGCGGACAACTGAAGAGTTGGTGTTATAGCTACGAAACAATTGTATTGTCTATCAGGAAAATGATCAACCTTTTTTGAAACAACAAATAAAATTTAATATGACAGTATCATATTAGAATTTGGACTTGAGGTAGAAGAATATTCTAACTAAATATATTAAACAATATGTTTCAATGTATTTTAATTGATCCTTTAATTGAAAACAAACTTTACCTATTACTTTTTAAATAAACCTCAATCGGTTATGGAAAATATATTGTGAGTGTAGTTAAAAACTTCGAATATTGATAGTTTTTGAACAAATGTAATAAATAGCACCAATTTCATAGTATATCCACTAAACACGTGTTTGCATCTACAGTATATAATTACTAAACGAATTTTAATGTTAAAGTTTGTTGCAAATGCCAAATATTGGATAATAGCATTGCGTTTTTATTCCTTTTCCCTATTTTTAATACCAACACACAGGAAAAAAATTGCCAACCGTATTGCTTAGCCTATTTTGGTTGCTAAAACCATTAAATTCGGTTGGTGAAACAATATTCGAATGTGATTCCTAATAATTGCAACTAAAATTCAGTTTTATAAACCGAATTTTGTTGTTGTGATAACCAATATTCAGTTGCACCCACCTATTTTAGTAGATGTAAAGGAATTTCAGTTGGAAAATGGCATATTTTTTTTTTGTGTGTAATGTAATATTTTTGGTTTAGTACTCAATTATAGGTAACTACAAATTAAATAACGTGCTGTCAAATTCCTTTTAATGATTTTGATCCAATTCCAACCAATCTTTTTTCTGTGCGTTATTATAAATAGTTAATATTATCTAGAATACGATAATAAAACAAATCACTGAAAACAGCGGTAATTTTTACTATTAACATTCTTTATCATAATTGATGCACAAGTTGTACAATTTCTTTTGACGCTAAGAGTATGAAGATTTTTTGTTTTTTGTTGCTGTAATATTGTTGTTGTGTTTTTATATATGAGGGGAAGAAAATATATAAATTAAAAAAAACCATAAAATGGAAAAATAAAGTAGAATTTCAAAACAGTGAAATGGAACTGCAAATATAATAAACCAACATGTGCAGTTTCTTTTGACGCTCACAGTACACTGGAAACCTTTGTATCATCAAATTTACTAAATATTGTAAATTGGATTGCAAATTTTTTAATAAAGAAATTACTTAACTTTTAAATTTAGAATATAGTGGTTTTAATTTTTATTTTATAGTTTCAATTAATTATTCTCAATTTTAAAAAACTTCTTTTTAATGCATAAACTTTACTTCAACTACTGCACCTAATCGTTTAAACTTAAACTACGTTCTATACTAGCAAGTAGTTCAAGAAACAACTTCTCCAACACATTATCCCTATGACCTCATATAAATGGTAGTTACATTTTAATGCGCACAAAGGCTACAAAAAATATTGAGAAAAAGATTATTAACATTAAGTTCTTATGCCTCATTTTTAATAACTTAATTGTGCATAATTAAATATAGAACACATTTCATTCGCTTTAAAAATCTCCAAAAGCCGACACAGTCAACGTGGTGTACGTAAATGGAATTTTTAAACAAGTTAATATTTGACATCCTTTTGAGAGTCTAATGACCTATCAAGAGAAATTTAATTGGCTGCAACAAACTGCTCTATAACAGATATACTTACAAACAAGGAATAAGTAAGTGATGACAGCAAAGATAAGTACTTAATAGAAAAATAAATTTAAATAAACTATAAAGATTGCTTAAAAGAATAAGAGTAAGTTTTATATATTTCTACTTAATATTTCTTAAGCATGAAATTTTAAGATAATATTTTTATGGAATATAATTATTATATGGACTATAACATTTTTTTCACAAACCAAACAAAGAAAAACAACTTATTATGCTTAAAGCACCGTAAGTTGTTTTTCAAGTGGGAAAATTTCACTCGAACTTTAAAGGCCTCAAATTGCAATTTAATTTATAAAAACTAATAATTTGTTAAATTTATAACAAAGACACAATCACAATAAATACATAATGTCACTTTTTCCCAAGAAAAATAATAGTCTTGTACATTAAATTTGCGTTAAAACTAACTCTACACAATTTCCAAGTGAAATTCATTATCGTAAAAAATCAGTTTTTTATGTGTAGTATTAACAGTTTTTTTCACATGAAATCGAAACAACATACGCTGCTTAGAAATGTAAATAATTAAATAGTTTTATTTTTTTTGGTTTTAAAACTTTTTTGAAAATATCTAATAAGCACATAGGTTTTAAAAATTCAAGTGCTCTAAATTTTGCTTGAAGTAAAGAAGATTTCAAATTCTAGCATTTGTATATTTAACAAAAACTAGAATTTCTGTTTCCCTTTTGCTGGAGTATGCTATTGGAATAAAATGTACACTCACAATATTTTTTCCTTAAAATCAACCGAATATGTACATTAAAACAATTGAAAATAAGTTAAAAAAAGGACTACCCACTTTTCGTTCAAAACAATTGTATTTTGTCGTTTATTTTTAATTGTTAATTTATTAACTGGCAAAGTCGGTAAAAATAATAGATTTCTCGTTTATTTTAAAATTAATCGTATTATAACAACTGATTGTTTTTAACAGAAGATTTTGATTGAATATTTTAATTTCTACCGAAAGTCCGTATTTTGTGTATTTTGTTTATTAAATGACTGATAGAAAAAGTTAAAAAATATATTTCTTTGCAATTTAACTACTTATTCCATTGAAACAAATTTACTGATTTACTTTTTAAACAACTGTTGAACTTTTACGGTAAAGTTATTGTGAGTGTAGTAAAAGTTGCATTCAAACCTTGAAATTGGAAAACAAGACTGGAGTTCAACTTGATATCAACTTGAATTCCAGCGAAGTTATTTATAGGGTATGAACACAGAAATAATTTACAAGGTTAATTTTTCTAATACCATTTTTATAAATAGAAAAAAAAAACAAAAAACATTTTAAAATAAATAGACACCCTTAATAGAATTTGAGATAAAAAAAATTGTTATTTTTTTTGTAATCCAGAATTTTTTTGGGAAAAAAGTTTTATACGAAAAATAACAATTTACAAACATAGCAAAAAATAATTGTGGGAATTTGATTTCAATTTAAAAAAAGCTGTTTGTATTATTATTGAAGCAACTACATTTTGCAATAACTTCCTCAAATCGTGTGATAAGAAAATAATTTTTCATTATGTTAGACCTACGATCCTAAGGTTTCGAAAAATAATAATTTAATTTTAATAAATGCTTCAAAAGTGTGAAAAATATTAATTTTATGTTAGGCCCCTGGAGCTAAAAGAGTTGGTGCATCCCTGCCTAAAATGCTCTATAAGACTTTTCTATATGTTTAATAGTAAATTAGAACAATCGTGTTCATTCTTAAATTTATATTAATTATTCAGTTTTTTGTAATTTTGAAAAATCATTATATTATAGTTTTAAATATTTTTTTTTTTAATGTATTAAAAATAATCACATATCTTAAAGAACTTATTATAAGTTATTTATTTCAATCATTAAAAGATTGACTTTGCTGTATTAACAAATTTTTTTGTTGAAATTATATCCAGCTCTTTTGGCGAATATACCCCAGCTTTGGGGCAGTTACGCCGAATTGAGTTACTTTGAAAATCATTAAAAAAATAATAGAAAATATGCAAATAATTAGAATAAAAATCATAGAAATTAAAGCCAAAATATGTAGGTTTTCAATTTAAAAGTAATTTTTGAAAAATAATTAGGGGTTAAGAAATGACACAGCTTTGAAAAAAAAGTGGCGAAGGATCCCCCTCTACCCTACGGATTTTTTCTAATACTCGCTGCTGATTTCAGCAAAACATTTTACTAATTTTACAAAACCGAGTGCTAAATTTTGCAGAAAATACACTTATTTAAAAAAAATTTTTTTTTGATTTTTTACAATTCTTGTTTAGTTTATATTTGTTACTATTGATATATTCTTAGTTTGGGAATAACACTCAAAAAATTTTATTGTATCTCCAGTGCATAAAAAGGTAATAACTGGAGAACCGTTTGCAATTTTTACTTCAAATTTCAAGTACGATGAAGTAATTATACGCTTGTTACAAAAAAGTTATTTTTATATATTTTTTTTTTAGAGTTTACAGTTTTTTTTTATTTTTTAGTACACTTTTTGCTAATTTTAGCAGATTGATTTTAAATTACAGTTTACAACAATTTACTAAAATTTAGTAACTATATATTCATACTAATTTCATTGTACTAAAATTATTGATATTTAGTTTGTTTTTTAACTGATTTTAGCAAATCGATTTTGAATTGCAGTTTACAACAATTTTGCTAAAATTTAGTAGCGACTACTAATTTTTCTCTTAATTTTGTTATACTACAGATCAGCAGACATATGTTGCTTAAATTATCAAAAAATACCGCTGCACTCAAAACAGTTAAATTTCCCGTAACAACAGCAAAATTTCCACTAGCCATTACAGACTTTTTTGGTTGAATGTATGAGTCCTGGAGCAAAAATTGTAACTCCCCAGCAAAAACATGGTAATGGCTGGTCATTACCCTACAAATTACCAAATAATGATAGGTCATTACTATAATGATAATTACTAATATGATAATGATAATTACTATAATGCTTTAAAATACAAAATAATGACTTACGGATAATAAGTTATAGATGTACTTTTATATGCCTGCAAAGTAATCACTTACTGGTACTTAATTAAATAAGTTCCGATTTAGTTTTTTTTATATTAATATTTTATTTGTTTGAACTAAATAGGAAATTTTCTAAGGTAAAAAGTTATTTTGCAAATATGACCAACAATTTCACAATGTAGGGTAGCCACTTATATCCTACTTCTGAGTAACCACTTATTCTTTCTTTGTGACTACCTAACTAATTATTCTTTCACTATGGGTAACTCATTATTCTCATTTTTTTTTGTAAGCGAGAGGGTAATGACCACCCATGAATTTTTGGACATCACGAACAAAAGTAATGTTGAGAGTAAATAGCCTGGTAACCAGTGAAACACTTACGTGCTACTTACACGCTTAATTACTTGGTAATGTCTGTTTTTGCTGGTTCATTTTACAACTTGAGACTCCAATCTAGCTTGGTTATAATCGATAATATATACTAGATTATAAATGTATTTTTAACGATTTTTCAAATATTTATTTCTGTTTTAAAAAGTTAATTTTTTCAAATTTACGAAATTTTCACTTTACATCCTTCCCCAGTGTAGAAAATCATTACCAGATATGTGGTTATGTAACTACATATCTGGTAATGGTAACTAGTTACTTTTATTACTACATTTCTTATTACCTTTATATGGCGATGTCCCGAAAAATAATTAGTTACATACCAGCATACGAAAAATCAAAAAATATGTCGTTATCTATGTTCTTACCAGTATTGACAGAAATAATGATTCTGAAAAAACTAAGTTTTATAAAAAAAATATTTTTTTATTGTAAAAATTTTTTTTAATAAAATTTTCTCGTGTAGGACTCGAACCTGGGAGTCCAGATTGCCAGTCTATAGCTCTACCATCTGAGCTATCGCGACATGTTATATTTGATAGATAAAAACATAATTGACCTGCCGCGCACAAGTCAGCTTACTCGCCAACATACAAAAAATCAAAAAATATGTGGTTACCTTACCATTGTTAAAAAAATATTGAGTCTAAAAATAGATTTCAAAAAAATTTATAAAAAAATTCTAGAACATAACTTTATGTTTGAAATAATGATAAAAATAAGTCGTTATTGGTAATGCATTATTTTTAATATTGAACTTGTGGAAAAAGTAGCTCATTATTATATCTTTTAAAATAATCCAGAAAGCAAGTCGGTGTCATTACTGGTAGTCCAAAATATAATGATATGTCATTACCGTTTTTACACTGGGATCTGAAGAACACTGTTTAGCGGCTGTTTATAGGGTTAATATGAGGCTAAGTACGTGATGCGTTCAACAGAATTTTATTAAACACACCCAAATTTTAGCTACGATAAAATGCGAACTACGACTTTAGGAAGAACTAGGAACTTTGAAAATTTATAATGTCCAGGAGAATGTTTTCACAAAAAATTGGAAGATGTGAATCCCATGGGTGTGTCAATTTCCTTAAGAATTGCCCTGCAAACAAAACAGTTTCAAACAAGTTTGCAACTCATTTGTACCCCCTAAATATAAATTTTTTCCTCCCTAAGAAATATCCAAATCTCATCGAAATATCCAGAAACTCAGAAGTAGACTCTCTTGTTATTTCATAGCCGCCATATTTGTGGATTGTTAAAGTTTGAATTTCATTGAATATTAAAATTCGTCCATTAAAAAGTTAAAAATATTGTCAATACGATTAACAACGAACTAATTTATAACAAATACATTTTTCTGGGCCCATAAAGTACATCTTAACCGAGTATTGCTGTATTTAAATCAAAATAAATTACTTTAATACAGTGATATTTCAATTACCGTAAGTTATGTGCAAATGTTATCCATATAACAACACAGAATTCGACAAACTGGTGGTGGTGTTGATAGCGTAGCTGGTGTTTAATACAATGTTATTCTATTTGCTATTAAAGTCCAATTGCTTGGAACGATACACAATGAAAATAAAGTAATAATTAATTACATTTAATTGTTGTACAATTTATAACACTTCACTACACACACAATGGAAATTAGTATATCAATGAAATTTGTATACAAATGTAAGCTATATTGATTACAAAAAAAAAAAAAGAAACACTTTATTTGCTTGATATTTTATTTTCAATTTATATTTTCTTATTGGTATTGCCACTTTTCTTGTAGGCCTTTATTTGAGATATAACATGATTTTTCACTTTTCCTTTTGTGTTGTTGTTAATCTTTGTTATTTTCGTAGGACCTTCAAAGTAAGTTTTTGTAAGACTTCTTTGTAATATAAGAAAAGGAAAAAACTGCTGACTACACTATAAACTACACAAAATATTTTATAGACTTTTTAGGTTTAAGTAGATACATTTTGTAGACACTTTTTTTTAAATAAGAGATTGAAAATATCTTTATTTATCAAATACTTTTCATATTTTTGTGACAAACTTTTTAAGTTTTCCTTTAGATATTTATTTTGATTTAAATTTGCTATTTTAATTCAATCTCTTTTATCTTCTGATACACTGTAAATACAGTTTCATGTAAAATTTGATTTAAAAAAACAAACACTGAACTTTATGATTTGTTTTCACAGTCATTAACTTAGTATTCAACTGACATTTCATACGAATATTTTTTCAAAATGTATTCATTTATTACACAGTTTTATATTATATGCAAAATTTTTTAATTAAATAATAATAAAATTTTAATTAATTTATATGTAAATTTTTAATAAATTTTTTCACCCACCATAGATCATCACTGTATATGTCAGTTAAATACATGAAAAATAATCCACACCAAAGCGAGTTTATACAAAAACAAACTCTGAATTTATATACATTTCAATGTCTCTGTTAAAAACCGCAATATTACATCGTCTGCGTAACGAATGAAAATTATTTTTAACGAATTGTTTAATTGTTGTTGTTGTTTTTTTTTTTGTATATTTTATAAAATACAACAAAATATATTCGTGGTAGTCTAACTATGCAATATTTTCTGTTATAAAGGGCGTTGCTTTATTACATTTTTTCTTTTTTTTTATTTTCTAAATTTTTTATATTTTTCTTCAATTTTCACATAAAATTTTATTATTTTTTCTTAATTTCTTTGTTTAAATTTGCTCATCTTGCCTTATTTTATATCTTCTTTTTTTCTTTAAAATAACTAAAAAAAAATTAATACCGACCGACCGATTGAACGCGTATAATTTATTTTATATTGTATATTTTACTTTGTTTTACACTCGTCGTTTTTGCTTAACCGTTACCAATCAACGCAAATATCGAACATAAACTGATATGAAAATTGTAAAAACTTCCAGAGATTCTATTTATGCTATTTTCATATTAGAAATTTCCAAAGGAAATTGTATATTTTTTTGCTTAGCGCTCTTTCTCTCAAATAAAACGAAACTAGCGCCAGTTTTTCTTACCAGAACTAATACATGATACGAGAGCACACATGCGTTCAAGGAGAGTTAATTATTTTATGCAAAAAAAAAAGTATCAGAGAAAATATCCTTGTGAGTGGGAACAGTTGTATTTGAATTGCAAATATGGGTAGTTAAAAAGAAATTTCGTTGTGGTAGTAAAATCTAGCCTGTTGCTTGCAAGGGCATGTGTATTAAATTATCGATATATTTCTGCAGCTCTTTAAAACAAGATACAATTTTAATCAAAACGAAAACAACTTTCTTTAGGAGGTATTTGTTTTCTAAACAAATATTCCCAAACCATCTTTAAAAATTTCTTCAAAGCAAAAAAGGTTACAGCTGGAAATGTACACAAAGAAAATAAATCAGTTAGAAATCTTTTAACGTTACAGTGATTTTTTTATTTATTTAAGTCTATGGATACAAAATAATCCCTACAGACTAGGATAATAAAATTATTACAATAACTTAGAAAATTATTTAAGAGAATTTTAAAATCAAAGAATTCATTACTATTTCTAAAAGCTCTCGGTGGAGCGTAGATATGTATTATTCACATTATGATGTAAAAGCAGTAAATAATGATGACTTAGTCCTCATACCAGAGACATTTTGGTAGTAAATTTGTAAGCAATTGCGGTTTGAATGTTACACTTGATGTTGATCTATCGGCTTGTTCTGAAAAAACTGAAAAGGACGTATTCTAATGTTAGAGGTCCACAACTCAGGTTTAAACAGATTTTCATACAATTCAGCTGAAATTCCAAGTTTAAAATTAACAAATTTTAAATCAGACAACAAAGCATCTTTTTTTACAAGTTTATAACATGCCATGCGGGACTTGGCAATATTAAGATGTTTTGACACATATGATAAAATGTTTTCTTCTGAAACTGATGGCTTAAATGACGACAAGTGGATCCGTTTCATTTTTGGTACACTCAAAAAAATAAGTTAGTAGAAAAATTAGTAAAACTTCTTGTATATCAAGTGTACTAGTTTTCAGCAATTTTTTTGCTGAAATTCCGTTTTCAGCAAAAAATTTAGTTATATTTTTTTAGCAGTAAACTAATTTTGAACTAATGTTTTACTAATTTATTTTGCTACAAAAATTGTGCTGATAACCGCATGCATAGCGTGGACGACAACCAGATAGACAAGATGTAGATGTCGCAGCTTGTCTGGAAACGGAAATGACAAAAAAGAAAAACAACTCTACACATATTCTATATTTAAATTTTCAGCAAATAAATTAACTAAAGTAAAATTTCGCTACAAGTTTTTTGAGTTTTTTTCGGTCTACTAATATTCAGCAAAAAGTTTAGTGATTTTAGCAAGGATTTTTTTCATTTGCAGTCGACTAAATGTTAGCAAAACTTTTGCTGAAGATTACTATTTTTTTGGTAAAAATCAGCTCGCTAATTTTCAGCAAACCTTTTGCTGAAATTACCAACTTTTTTGCAAGCACGCTCCTGACTAAAAATTTGCTGACACAGCAACATTTTTTGCTGACTTTACTGACTTTTTTTTTGAGTGTACCACATCCAATTCAGAATTATCACTATCACCAGTTATGAAATTATGTTTTTTAGGTTTTTTCTTCCTATTTGTAACATTACTCCAATTTGATGAACTTTGAGCATCAATTACGTTATTTAGATTAAAAACCTCCAAATTAGCAATACTGTTACTAACAGGTCCATTTAATTAACAGAGGCATGTGAGTTAACCGGTACTTCAATCAGCCGGTTTTCATCGCCTCTTTCGAACATTAACATTTTGTATCGAAAAATGTTAGCCTTTACAGACATGTGTAATTCCTATGGTAACATTTTTCTATACAAAGTAAGAAGAGAGTGATTTAACAGAAGTTATGTGAGTTGGTAGCTCTTTTAATTATATGCTCGTTGCTTCAATTACATCAGAAGCATTAACAACAGAAGCTTTAATAGCAGTATCATTAACAGCAGCAGCAGCTTTAATTAATTCTTGCTGTGAAATATTATGAAAACAGAACGAACAAATCAAATCTAGATCCGACATTATAAACGCTTCTTACTCAATCAAGTGTAAGTTTAAGACGATTTACTATTATTATGGAATTTTAATTTAAAAATAAATTCTAGCTGATATCCTAATTTGTATCCAATGGAATATTTCGGTTGTAGTGACCGAATTTTTCGGTTGTGACAACTGAAAAACAATTCAGGGTAAGAGTAAATCGATTATGGCAACATAGTTTCGATTGGCTTAACAGCAATTCTGTAGTCACAACAGAAAAATTAAGTTGTTGCAATCGAACCGAATGTGTGAAAGTCGGCGTAAATATCTAAAAATTTTAAAATATGACTTAATAATGGTATTTTGCGCAATGATAATTGGGTTTTTTAACCAATTAAGATAAAAATAAAATGTTAAAAATAAATTCGATTTTTGAAACGAGTAAAAAGCTTAAAGTCGGGCATGCCAAATATATGATACCTTACAACGGTGTGGTTAAAAGCCAACTAATATTTCGATCTGAAACTCGAATAATAAGAAATTTTGATTTTACCTAGCGTTAGTTGTCTTTAAGAGAAAATCGGAAATAAAGTTCACATGGGCGATAGGTACAAATACACCGAAATGCCAATCGAATCTATGCGGTTATAACAATTGTCTTTATATTAAATTAAATTGTTGGTCGTGAAAACCAATATTCAGTTGTCGAATTCAATATTATATTCCACATAAGCATTATTCAGTGTGTTCGATCACTCGACATTCTTACTACTTTTACTACAATTGGAAAGTTTTGTTTAATTTTTGTATTGAATTTTTCCAGCTATAGTAAAAGTAGTAACTCGTAGTAAGTAAACGAACACGCTTTTTATATTCCACACAATTTTATTGAACTCAAAACCTTTTTTGAGTTTTCTGGTATTGACCCCGGCTATTCAGATTCATAGTTCACACTCCTACCCAATGCATAACAACTACTTTTAATTTTCTTTGCCATATTTATTCTTGATTTTTCCCACATTCGAACTTGGAAAATCTCTCCACCCACCACACCAAAAACACTTATTAATTTTAATGTCTGATTTTGAAGTTATCTATTTTGGTAGGAAAAAATACAGCACAAAATTCGTTTACCAATACTGGTCATTTTTTTCGACTGTTATCAATACAATCCACAATTCGGTTATTTCTGCTGAAGCTCTAATTTAAGGGCACATTTGATTAGGATACCGATATTTGTAGTAGCACTTTAGAATACTGAAAATTTGTAAATTAATATAATAAATGGCACAAGTTTTCTAGTATTTCCTCCCAATACATGGTTGCATCCACTGTATTAAATTACCAAAGGAATTTTAATTTTAAAGCTTTTTCGAAATACCAATAACACTGCATAACACTCTAAAAATTAATGGAGATCTGACCATCAGTTCTATATAATTCGGACTGATTACAAAGGCGTACTTTATTTTTTGATCTAAGGTACAGATTTTTCGCTAAATGTCTTTAAAATTTGGCGGTTTTCCATTTAGTTTCTTGTATACAAAATTTTTAAAATGCAATCAATATAAATTTTTTATGGTGAAATGTACACTGAACCAAAAAAGTCTGTAATGGCTACTAAAAATTTTGTTGTTGTTACGGGAAATTTAAGTGTTTTAAGCCTAGCGTTAGTTTTTGGTAATTTTAGCAACACATGTCTGCTGATCTGTAGTACAACAAAATTAGTAGAAAAAATTAGTAGTCGCTACTAAATTTTAGCAAAATTGTTGCAAACTACAATTCAAAATCGATTTGCTAAAATCAATTAAAAAACTTACTAAATATTAATAATTTTGGTACAATGAAATTAGTATAAATAATTAGTTGCAGCTAAACTTTAATTTAAAATCAATCTGCTGAAATTAGCAAAAAAGTGTACTTAAAAATAAACAAACTGTAAAATCTAAAAAAAACATTTACAAAAAATTTTTTTTTTCTTTCGATTATAACAAGCGTATAATTACCCAGTCAAAAATCGCCAGTGGTACAAAAAATCAAGCACTGGCATACCACTGGGTAACCACGGTATTAAAAATAAATGACTGGCAGAACACTCATTTGGGACGCTTTGCCAGCGTTTGCGAAAAGCGTTTTACCAGTATTTTTTTTAAAAAAATTTCGGTGGTTTATAAAAAAAAACCACTGGCAAAGAATTGGCTTAGAGTGTTATTCCAAGGTTTGCAACCAGTGGTTAACCAGTGCTACCTAGCCAATGCTACCAGGCGTACAAAAATCAATTCACTGGAAAACCAATGATTTTATAATAATGCTGACGCTTCGTTAAAAAATGTTTGTAGTCGGAAGTTTCCGAGTTCAAATCCGGTTGCAAGCAAAAAATTTTTTTTGAATTTTTTTTAATTTAAAATTTTTTTTGTTTTATAAAATCAATTTTTTTGTTTGTGGGAAAGCTCCTTCAAGACCAACTTTGTTTTTGCCCTCCCAACACTGGCATACTAGTTACTAAAAATTGTTTGCCAGTACTAGCATTTTGGCACAGCCAGTAGTTGTCCAGCTATTATCACTCATTTATGTGTTTAGCCATTAAATATTATATGTCTCGTTAGCTCAGTGGGTAGAGCAATCGTCTGCCAATCTGACGGCCTGGGTTCAAATCACGGCAGGACCAAAAAAAAATACATATGAACTTTTTTTTAATTTTATTTTGGAAAATATATTTCCAGACCACCTATTTATTGGTTTTGCCAGCGTTTTGCCAACGTTTAAAAATTTTGTTCCTCCAGTGCTTTTCAGGCGCTTTTTGAACAGCCGGGCCTTTTGTCTAATTATGTTATCATTTTGGGAATGGGAAAGCACTTTTTGCCAGTACTTATACCACCTGTTAAAGTGCTTTGCCACCGCTTTCCCGTTTGTATTTTTCTGACTGGGTACTTCACCATACTTGAAATTTGGAGTCAAAATTGCAAACGATTCTTCTGTTATTAGCTTTTTATTCATTGGAAATACAATACAATTTTCTGAGTGTTATTTCCAAACTAAGAATACATCAATAGTTACAAATATAAACTAAACAAGAATTGTAAAAAATTAACGAATTCTCGTAAATAAAATTTTTTAAATTAGTATATTTTTCTGCTAAATTTATCACTCGGTTTTCAAAAACTAGTAAAATGTTTTGCTGAACTCAGCAGCGAAAATTAGTAAAAAAAAAAATCAGAAATTTGTAATAAGAGAATAACAAAAGTGATTACTAAAATAAAAAAAAGTATTAAAAATCAATATAGAAATAGTAAAGATCCGATTGGGAACTGTTTACAAAATTTTTTTATCTGATTGTAGCCACGGGACCTGTATTCATATATAGGCTTAAAACTTGATATTAAAAGCACTGTTCGCATTTTATATGGATTTTTACGGTTTTTTAAGGTTTTAACCAATTGAATCGATGAAAGCAAAATCGGCCTTAATATGGCTTAGTAAAGAAGCAACTAAAAGGAAAATATTTCAACAAAAAAAATGTACTCATCTATAGCGGCCTATACGTTAAAATCGCGACTTTTAAAAAATTTTATATGGCAGTATAGCTTTCCAAGATTTTTAGTCATAAAAAACATTTTAAATACCAAAACAAAAATGTCATTGTTAAAATCTTTTAAAAGGGATTACATTTATTTGACACACAAACAAAATCTCTGCCAAGTAATTAGGAGCATTTCAACTAATAAAGATTTTTCGCATAACTTATTCAAAATTTAAGTAGTAAAACCTAAAAACTTGGTAAAATGTTTAAAAGAAATATGAAAAAAAGCTTTGTTTCTTACAAATAATCGCCCTTACTATCTAAATTATTCAAATGTATAATTTAGGTAAAGTCGACTTTAGTTAAAATATTGGGTGGCAGTATACATTGACTTGGTTTATTTTTGGAGCATTCTGATTGGTTAATTTATTTTCAACCAATCAAAATATTTGAAAATATAAATATTTTTGTAAGGTTTTCATACACAAAATGAACAAAACCGTTTGATTATAAATAAAGTCGACTTTAAATTTAAAATACTCCTTTATATTAAGGGTCAATAATTTTTTAAATAACGTTTTCATTAATAAATGTGAAAAGAAAAGACTAATGGTTAACGGTGGTATCTAAATTTGGTTATCCGACATCTAAATTTGGTTCACACAAAAAAAAAAAATTGATGGTCATGCAACTTCTCTTGAAGAAAACAACAACAAGAATAACGTTTCAGCTAAAATTAGCAAAATACCCGAAGAAAAAAGTGTAAGCTGAATAGGCATTAAAGGTTTTATGGTAGGGCAAAAATTTCCTGAAATGGTATCCAAATTAGCCGCAGTCAATCCACACCATAACTAGATCTTCGTTTATTCGAGAAAGTTTTTATAATAAAAACCTGGCATTGCAAAAAAAAAATAAAACCGATGTAAAGAACATTATATTAAATTACTACAATCATGTAAAAGATATCATGATAAAAGAAATATCGAGCAATATTTCTAACAATAGGAGATTTACTATAATCTTAGATAAATAGGAAAGAATATCACAAAAGAGATATTTGAACATATGTATAAGGAAATAATTCATTTTATAACCTGGGGTTGGTTTATATATCAGGAAGATGTAATGCTGATGAAATAAGAAGAATTGTAGTAATAATACTAGAAGAGTTTTATTTGTCTTTGGAAAATAAAATTGTGGCCACCATATCTAATGGGCCAAGTGTGGTGAAACGGTTTGTTTCCGACAGTCCAGTAGTAGGTGCTTTCTGCTGGAGTCATGGAATTCATTTGGTAGTGCTGCGAGTAATTTATGTGAAATCAAATGTTCAACATTCTGATATTTTTTACTTTGAATTCTTACTACACAGACTGGATTTGTACTGAAATATTGTTTTTTTTTACAAAAATTACTTATGTAGGTGGTTTTCATTAACAATTTTGTTCAAAAATATTTCCCGGAATTCCGGGGAATCCCGGGAATCAAATTTTTTCATTCCCGTTTCCCGAGAAATAAAAAAGTCCGGGAAATCCCAAACTCTAAAGTACACAGAAAAAACAGTAGGCACCAACAATGGGAATTTGTAAAAGCAATCACATTTTCTTTTAAATTGAAATTTTATTTCCAACAATTTTTTTTGTTTGAAATAATTGTAACTCGTATGTAAATTGTTATCTTTCATATAAAAATTGTTTAAAAATAAAAATTCAAAGTTACAAAAATAAAAATAATTTTTTTTTTTTTGGATTTACAAATTTCTTTGTTGGTGCCTTTTTAAAAAGGTTTTTTTTGTATTTACAAATTTGGTATGAGAAAGGTGTTTAAAAATTTAATTGGAATTTTGTAAGTTCTTTCTGTGTAAGCATATCTGCAAAAACCTAAAATTTATTCTGAAGCTTCAGTACTATACTAAGAGAATTACCTGCATGATATTAATGAATTTTTGCATTAAGCCAATGAAGTTCCACTGGAACTCGACCTTTGAAACTTTTCATTGTATTAAATGTTGTGACAAATAACATTTTAATTATTAAAAGTTTCATGCACTCAATCAAAAAGTTTCATTTAATCGGGATTCATAAAATATATAAATTAAAAAAAATTTTTCAATTTACTTTGTAAATAAAACTTCAAGGGCTTACTGCAAAATTTAAAAAAAAACTTGTCCAGTAAAATTCCCTCTGTGTATTTTTCTTAGTATATATATTGGGAGAGTATTTGCCGAATAGTATCTGATAACGTGTGTAATTTTAAGATTATAGGGATTTACTTTTATGAAAATTATTTCGGATTCTGAGGACTGTTTCATAATGAAATCTCTTAAAATTTCTTTAAAAAATTGTAAGATTCTAACAGCAATTTATTACGATAACTTTAAGATTTTGAGAAATTCATCCCTAACTTTTAAAAGACTCTTTTATGGAAATATTACTCGAATAGTGAGGACTCTTCCGTAGAAAACCACTTAGATTTCCAGGATATTTATTTTACAGAATTCGTTTAATTCTGGAAACTTTGCCGTACAGGAAATCCTCCTGATTCTTAAAATAGATATTCCTATATAGAAATCCTCTATGAATTTCTACATTTAAAAAAAATTTCCGAGGGTCCAAGGCCCCGCCAAGGTCCATTTTTGGATAGAGATAACCCCTTTGGCTGAGGTATTGCACTATTAGTTTAAACAAGTAAAAAGGTTAAAGTCGGGCATGCCGACTATACAATACCCTACACCAGTCTGGTTAAAAGCCAAATAGTGTTTGGATCCGAAACTCGAATGGGTTAAAATAGGACTTGTGTCAAAATTTTCTATAATGTGAGTCAGCGAACCAAATTTCATTAAAATATCTTAATATTTGCGACCTGCAGTTTGTAACCAGAGCTTTGAAGAATTAATTCCTTTTTGAATGAATTCACTACCAATCGAATTCAATTATCTCTACAATTGAATGAATTCCTTTTCTTAAGTAATTCACTGAATTCGATCAACTGAATGCGTTCATCAAACAACAAATTCAAAGAATTAATTCAATTGCAATAGTTCTTTTTATTAAATCAAATGAATTAATTCACCGGTGAACGCGTTCAATTTTATAAATCGAACGGAAAAAAAGTGAATTAATTCCTTACTGAATTAATTCACTACTGAATTCGTTCAATTTCATTTTCGTTCAGTGAATTAAAAAAAATAAAATTACGTTCAGTGAATTAAAAAAAAAATAATAAGTTCACTGAATTGAAAAAAAATAAAATAAGTTCACTGAATTGAAAAAAAATAAAATAAGTTCACTGAATTCAAAGCCTGTTTTCTGCCGTTCAGTAGAAGAAAACAATAATTTACAAATACAATTTTTAAATAAGCAATTTTACAGCGTTTGCTAGTAAAAATTAACAAATTAGAAACCGGATGCTGTTTACCAACCTACATGATTCAAAAATAAAGCCTTTTACTATTAAAAATAAAAACTTTACAGATATAGATTAATTTGGAAAAAAAATATAACTATATAACTAGTTTGAAAAATTAATAGTTATATTTTTTTCCAAATTTATCTATATCTGTAAAGTTTTTATTTTTAATAGTAAAAGGATTTATTTTTGAATCATGTAGGTTGATAAACAGCATCCGGTTTCTATTTTGTTTATTTTTACTAGCACATGCTGTAAAATTGCTTATTTAAAAAATTTATTTGTAGATTATTGTTTTCTTCTACTGAACGGCAGAAAACAGGCTTTGAATTCAGTGAACTTATTTTATTTTTTTTCAATTCAGTGAACTTATTTTATTTTTTTTTCAATTCAGTGAACTTATTATTTTTTTTTTTTAATTCACTGAACGTAATTTTATTTTTTTTTAATTCACTGAACGTAATTTTATTTTTTTTAATTCACTGAACGAAAATGAAATTGAACGAATTCAGTAGTGAATTAATTCAATAAGGAATTAATTCATCAGTGAATTAATTCATTTGATTTAATAAAAAGAACTATTGCAATTGAATTAATTCGTAACAAAATAAATCGAACGAAAGCAAATATGAATTAATTCCATTCAATATATATTGCTTAGTGAATTAATTCATCGAATTTTTAATTCAGAATTGAAAAATTTAATTAAGGAATTAATTCTTCAAAGCTCTGTTTGTAACCAAGCCAATTTTGGGGGGCCCTTATATGGGCACTAGGTCTAAACATGGACCGGTGTTAACCAAAATCAATAGGCTTCGTCCTTGGGCTGATATAGGTCGGTATACCAAATTTCATCAAAATATCTTAATATTTGCGACCTGTAGGGTGCGCACAAGTATGCATGGACGGACAGACAGACGGACGGACGGACATCGTTAAATCGAAATAAAAAAAAAATTCTGAGCCGATCGGTATACTATAAGGTGGGTCTAGGACCAATATCCCAGCAAAAAATTTTCAAAATAGGGAATCGAGTTGGGAATCAGGTATTTTTGGTAGAACGCCTTCCCAATTGGATTACCAACTTGTTTCTTTTAACAAGGCGTGAGACTAAATGCAATCGATTCTTTGGAATCGCAATGGTAGGTAGTTACTATTTTTCTTACAGAACACCTTTGATTTTTAGTAAAAGAAGGTGTTCTAATAATAAAAAGAATAAGCGAGTTTCTAAAAATAGATATTCTCAAAATAGAATTTACGAATTAAATTTTAAAATAAATAAAAAAAACTTACACATGTGTTTCGTTGGGATTTGATCCCTGGCTTCCTGCGTGTCAGGCGGATACTCTTCCACTGAGCCACCGTCTTGCATGATAATTTATAGCTTAAATCAGATTTTATTTTTTTATAATTACTTTATACTTTTTAGCACAAGCTTGTTTTTTTGAGAAAAGAGGTAGTTCTTTAGAATTTATATATAAGGCCTTACTATACACCTTGCAAATTACAGAAAAGGGAAGCGAATATTAAAATCGCTTTATGGTTATGGTTAAACTAATAGAATTCGACTTATACTAAATTAGACAAATACTAAATAGCATATCAGGTTTAGTGTATATTTATTATATTAGCTGTACTTCCACTCTTACTTATCAACATTAAATAAATAAAATATAATAAAATAAAATAAATCAAATAAATTAAACTAAATAAAATGAAATAAATTAAATAAATAAATTAAATAAATAAATTAAATAAATCAAATAAAATAAATAAATTAAATAAATTTTAATGAATTAAATAAATTAAATAAATCAAATAAATTCAATAAATTAAATAAATTAGATAAATTAAATAAATTAAATGAAAAAATTAAATTAAATAAACTAAATAAATAAAATAAATTAAATAAATTAAATGAATTATATAAATTAAATAAATTAAATAAATAAAATAAATCAAATAAATTAAATAAATTAAATAAATTAAACAAATTAAATAAATTAAATAAATTAAATAAGTTAATAAATTAAATAAATTAACTAATTATTATTAAATAATTTATTAAATAAATTATTATATAAATTATTAAATAATTTATTAAATAAATTATTAAATAAATTATTGAATAAATTAAATACATTAAATAAATAGATTAAATAAATTAATAAATTAAAAAATTTCAATTGTCCTAACAACAATATCTGAATGTTTTTATGTGGAAATTTCGAAAGGAAAAGTTCCCAGAATCAGAGGGCTTTTCGATAGAAAAGGTTCCCAAAACCTCAAAATTGTATATAAACCATTTTTAATGGAAAAAGTAGTCAGAATGTGAACGTTTTTCTATGGCAGAAATAAATCAGATATTAGCAAAGAGAAAACATATTACACTCACTAACGTCTGTCGGTAGAATCTACTGAAAATGTCAGTTAAAACAAAGATATATGCAGTTAAAAAGGCGACAAAGGTATTTACATTTAAAATAACTAAAAATTGTGTTATTTTTACCTCCTGAAAAATAACTAACAAATGCATTAAAAATAACTACTAATGTCGTAAAATTAACTGAGAAATTTTTACTAAAAAAATTTCAAAACAACTGACGAAATCGGTAAAAACTCCTGTTTTTTATAGTCAAATGTTTTTGTTTATAAAAGTTATATTTTAATAAAAAAACTATTTTTTTTCTTTCGATTACAAAAATATCACAAAAAAATATTACAAAAACTCGAAGTAAAAATTCCAAACCGTTCTCCAGTTTTTATGCTTTATGCATTGGAGATACAATACAAGTTTCTGATTTTTATTTGCAAACTAGAAATATATCAATAATAACAAATATAAACTAAACAAGAATTTTTAAATAAAAAAAATCAACGACATTTTTTATTTTTTAATTAACTACCAAAAATAACTGTTTGCTGTAAAATTACTGTTTTGGTAGTTGTTTATTATGATATTAAAAATAACTGCTTTAAACAACTGTTACAAAATTACAGTACTTTTCGTTAGTTGTTATCTTAAATAACCGTCATAAAAGTTGTTTTGAATTTTTCTGTAGAAAAACAACTGTAATTTCCGTTAAATATAACAACTACTGATTACTATACAAACAACTGTCAAACTTTTTTGAGTGTAGCCAATGGATTGGTTCGGTGTACTAGTGGAATATTTCGTTTGTATCTATCAGAAAATTAGTTTTTAGAATGTAATTTCCCTACGGGAAATTTTAACAAACTGTCACCGAACTGGCCCCTTTATATGGAATAGACTGGTCACTTTTACATGGCGTTGTCATAGGACCCCTTGTGACATGTCACAAGACAAATCCCAGGACAGGTCCCTGAACTTTGTTTTTTATGAGAGTTCAGTAACCTGTCCTAGGATTTGTCTAGTGACATGTCACAAGGGGTCAATTTCCCCCTCCTATGACAAGGCCATGTAAAAGTGACCAGTCTATTTCATATAAAGGGGCCAGTTCGGTGACAGTTTGTTAAAATTTCCAATAGGGTTATTTCCGAGAACGGAAATTCGCTGTCCTAAACAAAAATTCGGTAGTATTATCCGAAAAAATTTTTTCCAGCAACTGAACCATTATATTGGCATTATAATTGTTTTTTTTTTGGTTATATTTTAAAAAATTTGTACTGATTTCAAGTCAGAAAAAAATGGTATGTATCAAATGAAAAAATATGGGGTTTTGTTGGCCTTTTTAAACTACTTTTCCAAAAGATTTGTTTTGGACGTTTTGCAAAATACAAAGCAATAAATTAAAGTTAATCGATTAACTGACAAAATTGCAAAAGACAATAGATTTTCCTTTTATTTTAATTCTCAATATAATAACTTAAAAGAAATTTTAGTAATTTTTTATATTTTGTTTTGAATAACTGCTAAGAAAAATTAAAAAATATATTTCTTTGTAATGTTACTATTTATTTAATCGAAAACAACTTTTCTGGTTTACTTTTTTAATAACCATTGAACATTTATTTACTCTTCATGCAGTGATTGTGTATATCAAAAATAATATTTGTGATAAAGCGCAAATTTATTGGGAAGAAATGGGAAATAGTCCTTTAAATATTAAAATGCCGTATTAGCACAAAATTTTTAAAATAATTTTTTCACTGTTATGTTTAAAACTAAATAACTTCTCTTTTCAAAATGTGGAACTACTTCTTAATTTGTTGTTTTACTACCAAAATGTAAACGGTTACTTTCTAAGATCAAATAATTTAAAAAGTAAATTATTAATTTTTGAAAACTTTTGTTAGTAAATAATTATATTTGAATGACTTTCATGCCTTGTTTGTTTTGATTTTTAGAATTGATTACAATACCTCTTGCTTTTTTTACGATCTTGTTAGAATGTGTTTGGTAATGCAGTAAAGAAATTTGGCAATGAGATTTGTAAGCGGTTATATGGCAATGCCTTGTTAAGGTAATGGGTAATTTTTTCCTGGGATCTTTTAGTGTTACAAACATCAGCACAAACTTATAATACCCTGACCACATAGTGGTGTAGGGTATAAAAATCCAAAATGTACATGTATGTACATTAGAGCGACTCACCTTATATGGACAGAAAAAAAAGTACCCCCCTTCAAAATTAACTTTCGTTTGTTTTATGATGATTCCCAAAATATTTCGGGTCTAGCAATGATATCTGCCGAGCTGAACCATTTTTAAAAAGGTTTTTTTTTAGTTTTTGTAAGAATTTTGCATTTTAGCTGAAGACAACATACTCAATCATATGAAAGGTTTTTTGAGGTGCATCCAGCGACATACATATACAGACATGTCCTATTTTCAAGGATATCCCATATAAAAAATAAATTTTTGACCTTTTCTACTGAGAAGTTTGTGAATGAAATATGATAATTACATATCATTATCTATAGTCAATTTAAATTAACACATGTTTCATTTTTTTGAAATTCGCGATTTTTCGCGTTTTGTCAGAAATTCAATGTGGTGGAAACAACATGTTATAAATAAACAGGACAATATGGATACCAAAACTTTTTCTTTTGGATATAGTTTAGAATTTTGCAAATTTAATACATTTTTCCCGCGGCTCTGGACCAAATTTTTTGTAGGTTTATTATTAAATAAAATATTTTATTGAAATACGAGTGTCTGTAATTTTTTTAAGAAAAATCTAAATATACCTTACCTTAAATAAAATTTTGTAATAATTTTTTTTTTTTACGAAAAAAGATATTCCACCAAAAAAAGCGCGCGTTGGGTTTTTTTTGCAGTTAAGTTGCATCTACTAGACTGAATTTAAATTATTACTAAAATTTTATAAAAAATTTTTTCGCGAAAAAATTATTCTGCCAAATGTAACGAACCTTCCAACCTTGGTCTACCTTTTTCAGGGCAGGGCAACCTATAAAGCCGGCCGTGCTCAGGGCTGGGGTGTGTTCTTTCCCCTTCGGAGGCAGATTAGGGTTCGCTGACAAAAATATTAAAATTAGGTAGCAAAGAGAAAATAATAAATGGTGAAAAACGGACAGAGAAGCGAAGTTGATAATTGATAGGGAGTAGCGTAAGCTGTTATAGCTACCGCTGTCTATAAAGATTTATTAAAAAATGAGTAAAAAGGTTAAAGTCGGGCATGCCAACTATACAATACCCTACACAAGTCTGGTTAAAAGCCAACTAATGATTGGATCCGAAATTCGAATGGGGTAAAATGGGGATTGTGTCAAAATTTTCTATAATGTGAGTCAGCGCACCAAATTTCATTAAAATATCTTAATATTTGCGACCTGCAGTTTGTAACCAAACCAATTTTGGGGGGACCCTTATATGGGCACTAGGTCTAAACATGGACCGATGTTCACCAAAATCAAAAGCTTCGTCCTTGGGCCAAAATAGGTCTGTGTACCAAATTTCATCAAAATATATTAATATTTGCGACCTGCGGCGTATAAACAATATAATTTTGGTAGGACCCTTATATGGGCACTAGGTCTAAACATGGACCGATGTTCACCAAAATCAATAAGCTTCGTCTTTGGGCCAAAATAGGTCTGTGTACCAAATTTCATCAAAATATATTAATATTTGCGACCTGCGGAGTATAAACAATATAATTTTGGTAGGACCCTTATATAGGCACTAGGTCTAAACATGGACTGATGCTCACCAAAATCAATAGGCTGCGTTATTGGGCCAACATAGGTCTGCGTACCAAATTTTATCAAAATATCTTAATATTTGCGACCTGCAGCGTATAAATAGTATAATTTTGGTAGGGCCCTTATATGGGCACTAGGTCTAAACATACACCGATGTTCACCAAAATCAACAAGCTTCGTCCTTGGGCCAAAATAGGTCTGTGTACCAAATTTCATCAAAATATATTAATATTTGCGACCTGCGGCGTATAAACAATATAATTTTAGTAGGACCCTTATATGGGCACTAGGTCTAAACATGGACCGGTGTTAACCAAAATCAATAGGCTTCATCCTTGGGCTGACATAGGTCGGTGTACCAAGTTTCATCAATATACCTTAATATTTGCGACCTGTAGAGTGCGCACAAGAATGAATGGACAGACAGACAGATGGACAGACGGACATCGTTAAATCGAAATAAAAAAAAATTCTGAGCCGATCGGTATTCTATAAGGTGGGTCTAGGACCAATATTTTTTGGTGTTACAAACATCAGCACAAACTTATAATACCCTGACCATATAGTGGTGTAGGGTATAGAAATCGGGAGGAAAGAAATGGCGCGATCTACCGGGTAATAACAGAAACATGAAAATATTATATTTTAACAATAAATTTTGTAAAATTTAACGAATGGGGTCTTAAAAATTTGTTATAAATAGTTTTGAAAATTAACACTCAAAACTAGTTAAAGTACTGAGGATTTTTAGTATAGTGTTAAATGAAGATAACCAAAATCTTTGCTTAAATAAGTGTTTCAACTAAAAATTTGTTAAAATTAGTCAAATCGATTTGAAACCGGTTTGACAGATTTTTCTACTGACGTATTATTTTAAGTGTACAAATACATTATTATACTCAAATGAAATCTTAATCTCCGTAGATTTCAAAACCATAAATAATTTTTAACATTTTATATTTAAATTTTACTTCATTGCGTTTTCAGCGAAAATATAGTTAAAATGTTGATTTTCAATTTTTGTTTAAAAATAAAAAAAAGTTTTTTCGGCCTTTTTAATTAATAAATTGGAAATTTATTAATTCTAGTTCGAGGCCAATTTCCTTATTATGAATTAACATAAGTCCTTTTTTTAAGCAAAAACTCTGTGAAGTATTTGTCAGGAGAATATCCTGATGAAGACAGATAGCAGTTTTTGGAAAAAGTTCTTATTAGTTATATTAATTCATAATAAGGAATGGCTTCGAACTAGAATTAACAAATTTCCAATTTAAAAATATAGTTTATTTAAATTTCTTGTGCGTAGAAAATCCTCAGATCTCAATCAAAATCTCATTTAAAAAATTTATTATCATATTTTGAGGTTTTAATATACACTCGACAGTATTAAGAGAGAAACAATTGTAGAGTCTGCGGAGTAAGAAAAAAATTGATTTGCAAAAACGTTTCCTCAATAAATGTTTAAAAATTTGTTATTTTAAGCTCAGTAAGTTGTTTCGATTTTTCATATAAGCAAAATGTTTTTCACGGTAAGTGTTATGTGTGAAAATTTTTTATCATTTGTTTTTCAACAAATTTAGTATTATTTATTGGTGAAAAATTCACGTTTTGTGTTTGTTGTAACAACATCTTTTCTATAAAATAAAAAATGTTTTTATTCACAATTTAAATAACCATTTGAGGCCTTTAGAAGGGAAAAGGGGAAAAAATTCCACCGTAAGATGTTTGAGTTTCACGTGAAAAAACTGTTTTATTCCATATAAAAAAACTAATTTTTCACGACAATGAGTTTCACGTGAAAATCGTGTAGACTTTGTTTTCACGCAAATTTAGTATAAAAGACTATTATTTTTCTGGTGAAAAAGTGACATTTTGTGTATATTGTGATTGTGTCTTTCTAATAAAATAAAAAAATTTCACATTGCACAACTTACGGTGCTTTACTGTAAAAATGTAATTTTTAAAGCCTTTGACCTAAATATAGATTCTTTGATTTTTACTATTATATATTTTTATATAAAAAAAATGTTCTTACGAAAAACAGTATCAAAATTGATTTTTAATTAATTTTAATTCTTAAAAAAATATTTTTATAGCTTGATAAACTTTACATAAAAAGAGTTCTCAGACGAAAAATATCCCAAATGTTCTTTAGGAAAATTTACATAAAGTATTCATTTGTAGTTTTTTTTCTAAATGAAAAATTGCCAGAAATAAAAATTTACTTAAGTATTTGTTAATTTGTATATTTTTTTCTCGTAATTGATTAAATATTTTGTGATTTTTTCAGAATCTTTGAAAAGTATAGGGGTGATTTTTTTGTTAAATTGCCTTAGCACAGTTTTCCACTTTGGAAAAACTTTTGTTTCCATATTGCTTTCTGTTTTAATTTTTTCCTCTTTCTCTCTTTTCTTTTGTCTTTTCCCTTTTTCTTTCCCCTTTTTTCCTTTCCCTTTTCCTTCCCTTTTTTCTTTTCTTTTTTCTCTTTTCTTTCCCTTTTTTTCGTTTTCGATTTCGGTTTGGGGGGGGGGGATTTCCCATTCCCCCCAAACCGCGAAAAAGCTGACTTGCTGCGCACAAGTCAGCTTTCTCGCCAACATACAAAAAATCAAAAAATATGTGGTTACATATATCATTACCAGTAAAAAGGTTAAAGTCGGGCATGCCGACTATACAATACCCTACACCAGTCTGGTGCATTGTTTGGATCCGAAATTCGAATGGGTTAAAATGGGGCTTGTGTCAAAATTTTCTATAATGTGAGTCAGCGCACCAAATTTCATTAAAATATCTTAATATTTGCGACCTGCAGTTTGTAACCACGCCAATTTTGGGGGGACCCTTATATGGGCACTAGGTCTAAACATGGACCGATGTTCACCAAAATCAATAGGCTGCGTTATTGGGCCAACGTAGGTCTGTGTACCAAATTTCATCAAAATATCTTAATATTTGCGACCTGCAGCGTATAAACAGTATAATTTTGGTAGGACCCTTATATGGGCACTAGGTCTAAACATGGACCGATATTCACCAAAATCAATAGGCTGCGTTACTCGGCCAATATAGGTCTGTGTACCAAATTTGATCAAAATATCTTAATATTTGCGACCTGCAGCGTATAAACAGTATAATTTTGGTAGGACCATTACATGGGCACTAGGTCTAAACATGGACCGATGATCACCAAAATCTATAGGCTGCGTTATTGGGCCAACATAGGTCTGTGTACTAAATTTCATCAAAATATCTTAATATTTACGACCTGCAGCGTATAAACAGTATAATTTTGGTAGGACCCTTATATGGGCACTAAGTCTAAACATGGACCGATGTTCACCAAAATCAATAGGCTGCTTTATTGGGCCAATATAGGTCTGTGTACCAAATTTCATCAAAATATCTTAATATTTACGACCTGCAGCGTATAAACAGTATAATTTTGGTAGAACCCTTATATGGGCACTAGGTCTAAACATGGACCGATATTCACCAACATCAATAGGCTGCGTTATTGGGCTAACATAGGTCTGTGTACCAAATTTCGTCAAAATATCTTAATATTTACGACATACAGCGTATAAACAGTATAATTTTGGTAGGACCCTTATATGGGCACTAGGTCTAGACATGGACCGATGTTCACCAAAATCAAACTTCTTCGTCCTTGGGCCAACATAGGTCCGCGTACCAAATTTCATCAAAATATCTTAATATTTGCGACCTGTAGAGTGCGCACAAGATTGCATGGACAGACAGACAGACGGACGGACGGACAGACGGACATCGTTAAATCGAAATAAAAAAAATTCTGAACCAATCGGTATACTATAAGGTGGGTCTACGACCAATATTTTTTGGTGTTACAAACATCAGCACAAACTTATAATACCCTGACCACATAGTGGTGTAGGGTATAATGACCACATAGTGGTGTAGGGTATAAATAGATTCCAAAAAAATTTATAAAAAATCTGTAACATTATTTTATTTTTGAAATAAAGTCATTATTGATAATACATTTTTTTTTTATTTTGAAGTAATTAAAAAAGTAAGTGATTATTAGTAACTCATTATTATATCTTTTAAAATAATGCAGAAAGTAAGTCGGCGTCATTACTGGTTGTCCAAAAAATAATGACATGTCATTACCGTTTCTACACTGGGTAGTTAAAGTACTGAGGCTTTTTAGTATAGTGTTAAATGAAGATAACTTAAATCTTTATTTAAATCAGTATTTCAACTAAAAATTTGTTAAAAATTAGTCAAATTGGTTTGAAACCCGTTTGACAGATTTTTCTACTGACATATTATTTTAAGTGTAAGAGCAAAGAACTAAAAATAACGGTAACTGTATTTTAACCCATTTCCAGCCGCGAAACATAAAAATTGTCGGATTTAAAAGAAATTCGAGTTCTTAACTAATTTGGGACTCCTGAATCCAAATCCGCGGTTAAAATTCACCTAGCCCTATTAGGATCGCCAGAAAATGGTGTCCGCAAGCACGAACATTAGCCGCTATTCAGCATTATTATTTATTGCTTTAAAAACTTTTAAATAATTTTCTTTTTCATGTTTGTCAATATGATACATTAAAATAAAAACAAAATTAAACGCAACTCAGTAAGGATTCGAGTACATATTTATCTCGTCGAAAATCCAAAAGAACGTATCATCAAGAAATCGAAATCTTTTTTTATTGATTCTGATCCATTAGGGTTAATTACATGCCTCTACCAATTTTTAGACTTCTGTGACCAAGTCTAAAAATTGTTGTATTTTAAGCCCACACCTACAAAAAAATGTTATTGGCCCAACTGAATTTGGTTTCAACAGAATGGTTCGGTTACTTCAACCGATAATTCGGTTGTCACAACCCTATTTCTGTTGCTCCAACTAAAATAGGGTTGCGGCAACCGAAATAGGGTTGTGACAACAGAAATATGGTTGAAACACCCGAATTTTCAGTTGCAGCAACTGAACGATTCAGTTGGAACCAAATTCGGTTGGGACAACAAATATTTTTGTTGGTGCATATAATAATATAATTTGATTTTATATCTGAAATATTTTTTATTTTATACGTTTTTTACTTCTCCTGTAAAATTAAAAAAGTGATATTATGTTCTTTCAGATTTTCGATATGTAAATTTATAAACTTAGAAAGTGATTATGCATATGACCCAAGAATTACAATGAAGCTTTCATATTTTAAAAAATTAGGTACAAATCGAATCATAAATAAATTTTAAAATGCCAATATAATACTTACCTCATTCATACTGAACCCGAAACTAGTAGTTTTCAAATTTATTTCGTTTTCGATTGTCAAATCCCACACAAATTTGAAATCGAAAACTTAAAAAAACGAAAACTTCTAGTTTTGGGTTCAGTATGAATGAGGCTTAATACTACAAAATATGCTTACTTGAAAAACGAAGCATTTTTATAACAAATTTCGTCACAAATTAGCACGGAATAAAATTGGCTAAACCATATCTGACACGTATAGATCCGACGGACATTTTTAGCCGCACTTTTTAGATCATTTCCAAATGAAGGATAATTTAGATATTTATATTTTATTTGAACAAATTTTTCAAAACTATGTATATCTGATCAAAAAAGGCCGAAATTGAATTTTTATTTTTTTAAATAAATATTTGCCAATTCTGGATAACAATTTATTAACATTTTTCAATTATGATCAAGAACAATTCCAAAAAACCTAATTTTTTTACACACCGTCAAACAATTTTCAACATAATAATACTCAATGAAATGAAAGGTGATTCTATATGGAATGCAAATGCATAACGAATATTTTGAAGTACAACATTGACCAGTAAAGTATTCTATCTTACGTCAGGGGTTCACATCTCGGAAGGCTGATTCGGTGAACTTTTTTTAACTTCAGATTCGGGCCTAGGAGACCAAAATTCTTAAAAAAAAAGTTTTATTAGGAGGCTGTGAAAAAAGTCGATTATTATAAATGCCCAAGACAATTAAATTATTCAAATCTCGATATTTTGAAAATTGAGACCCTCGGATAATATTTTAGTCTCAGGATACTTCGAGATCCCAGAATTTCTTCTGATTTTTAAAATTTTTTTCCAAAAACTGTTTTCCTATAAAGAAACAGCTTTTTGTAGTTTTTCTAAAAAATATATAAATATTTAGTAACACTGCGTGGGACAAAAAACAAATTATTGATGTTGAATAGCAGCCAATGTTCGCGCTTGCGAACGGCAATGTTTACCGTTGTCTTAACAATTTTGTTGGATTTTTTTTTATTATTTTGTGCTTGATTTGAATTCTTTCATTTTTTGCTGAAAAAACTGCATACTTACAGTTTTTATTTTTGTACAATAATTATATATGAGGAGTTAAATTAAAACTCTCTAAAAAAAAGGGGTGTAGAAAAATGCCGAATAATATAAAAAACAAATTTGTTAATAAAATTTTTATTTCTCGTTTATTTAAGCTAAGACTATGTAAAATATTTTTGCATCATAAATTTAAAAATAACTATTCAGTTATTGACCGCTCAAAATGACTAAGTTTTTTGTTCGCAAGTGCGAACAGACGACGGAAATGGGTTAAAGATAGCGCTATTTCATTTATTTCGATAACGGTATTTTAAGGGTATCGATATTTCATTTACTTCATTTAGTACTTTAGTACTTTATTTTCTGTAACGGTATTTTAAGGTTAACGATAGTCGGTTTAAAGTGTTTTAAGTCGATATGGTATTTTAATGGTATTGCCAGCCATTCGTGCTTTTAAGAGGTCTTATAACAAGTCAATATTTGATTAGATATTACGTATGGCCTTCGAAACAAATCTTATTTATTATAAAAATATTGAGGCATCACTTTTTCCGTATAAATGAAAAAATAATGCCTCATTTGTTTTTACCCAAGTACAATTTATGTCTAAGGCAAAACAAAACATTTAATCAAATATCCCACCAATTTTTTAGCACAACAGATTTACACAAACTAAATAAAATATTTAAAAATCCAAATGTTAAAGTTCCAAAAATATAATCTTATGGCAAAGCCGTCATAACGATATGTGTTGATATAGAAAAAATCCGTTTTTAATGTGTAAGCTCTTTAATAACTACCAGCAAATACAACAATCATAAAAACTAGCAAAAGCATAGCCAAACTGGTAATGAGCTTTTGGATGATTTATAACTTTCAAAACTTAAAAGCATTAAAGCTACATTGCAGACAATATAAACAACAGGGTATTGTTTAAATATAGGCTTTTAATACTTTAGTATAGAACTTTTATTTGTAACTTTTTCAAAATCCTTACAAAATTAATATTTATGTATGTAGTAGATACATTTGGGCATCCTATTTATTGTAGCAAACTCTTAAACCTATTTGTAAATATATTTGCAGTAAATAACTGGCATCAAGGATGATAAATGGAAACTGCAATTGGGTGCCGAACAATACAAATACACTCACAATATTTTGTCGTTAAAACAACCTAAAATACATATTAAATTAATTAAATGACTGCTGATTTCTCATTATATTCAAACCATTTTGCTATTTATTTTCAAACATTGTTTAAACAATCGATAAAAGAAATAAAAATAATTTAAAAGTCTGTTAAAACCATCTTCAATTTTTTACTGACAAAATGATAGAAAAAAACGATTTTGTGGTTTGTTTTTTTATATTTGAAATTTTTTTATATTTGAATTTTCAAAACACAACACACACTTTCATATTTTTATTTACTATGTTTGTGTGTATGAGTAAAGAATATCTTGAAATTTGGATTGAAATAATTTTGTAAAGAAAACAATTTTGTCAAAAAAGAAAACCGAAAATATTTTTAATTTTTTGTTTTAAAACAGAAAGCAACGAAATTATTTAAATTATATTTCTGAAAATAAAAAATTAAAAATAGAACATTTGACTGAAAATATCAACTCCTACAGACGATACATATTTTTTGTGGTTTGTTTTTTATTGACTAATAAAAAAAAGTTAAATAATATGTTTCAATGTATTTTAATTGATTCTTCATTTGAAAACAAACTTTACCTATTACTTTTCAAATAAACCTCAATTGGTTAAGGAAAGTATATTGTGAGTGTAGTACTTTTTGAACCTCAATGTTATCAAAAACACAATTTGTTTTCTTTTCATGTTTTTCATTCAAAAAAATTTTCAAAATCCAGAAATTAAAAGTCAAGGTAATTTAAGGAGATTTACGCTGTAGTGCTTCTGCTATTAATAAAAAATTTACTGTGTTATTGATCTTCTTAAAACTTTTCAGGGCTTTGATTCAATTGAGGTCCATTTTCGACTTGAATGAATAACGATTTTATGTATGTCTGTATGTGTGCAATATATATAAGTGCAGTAGTAAGTACGATTTAGGAGCAGTAAAGAATGGGTAAATGTATAAAAGAGCATGAATAAGAGAAGTACCGCAGTACATTTGAGGTCCGAATAGTACCATAAAATGTACTACACTCGGTAGCATAACTATAGACGTACCTACATACATATATAACAGCTGATATGTGATGGTCTATATAATTTAGACCTATGAAAGACCTCGTAACTAAAAGATAAATCTAAAATACATATGTGATGCGCAAAATAGAAAGGGACCTAAGGATAGAAAGGGACCTAAGGTCAGGAGAGCATGGGATCGTTCTCATTCAATGCTCAGATGTTGTCCACAAAAAAAAAAAAAATTGATTTTTTTACCCTAAGGTCCCTTTCACTATGCGCTGTCACATATATTTTCACAAAAAAATATAAATTTCTGTAACGAATAAACTCCACAATTTATAATATTATTTACTTTGTTGTGAAAGAATTACTTATATTTTGTGAGGGTATGGTTGATATGGTATCACCTGGTACTCGGATGCGATCATTGGAGTATACTTAAATCCTGGAAGAAAAGAGTTAAGTATTTTTTCTTTTTTTTTAATTTCTATAATAGTTTTGGAATTATTTGGAAAATTGAAAAATTTAAATTTTTGCAATTTCAAAAGCGATTTTGAAAAGGGTCCGATCTATGATTTTGATCGCACTTTTTAGCTATAGTTTATTTCTTCCAAATATTTTATTTTAATGCTAAAAGTAAAATTGTATGTGTAATTTTTTCTTCGAATATTTTAACTTCTTCTTGAAATGAATCCATTTTTGGATTTTTCAAAACGCGTTCTCTACGATATTACTGAGGTTCGGATATGTGATGGGGAAGAAAATTAATGTACACAGAAAAAACTAAAATTGAGTTTTAATTACGAAATTGAAATTGATTATATTCGTTAAAGTTTTAATTGATTTTGCACCTATCACTCAAATAATACAATTAATTACTAAAAATTGTATACTATTAATTGAAACAAAATTTTATTAAAGTAACAATAATGTCAATTAAAACATTAATTGGAAATGAAAAAAAAAAAAAATATGATATTGAAGTGTGTGTAGGTCACGTTTATATATTTGAAGTACTGAATATGTATTTGTTTCGTTTGTAAACTTCAAAGCATATGGTTATTATACAAAAGATTTTCAATTTATTCGTACACTCATAGAAATAAATCTGTAAAAATAGCAGAAAAAGTTACTAAAAATTAGTTAAAAATTATGCTGCAGAAAAAGCTGCTGAAATTAGCTAATTTTTTGCTAAATATTAGTAAAATATAAACAGCAAAATTAAAACTGCTAAATTTACAGGTGTTTACTTAGTTATATTTAAGTTAAATTTAGTTAATTGAAAATAACAAATTGCACTGTAGGATCTGCAGAAAATTTTGGTAAATATAAGTGGACCAAAAATAGCAAAAATAAACTGTTATATCTACAATTTTTTTTTCTATTTTTAAGCCAAATTTAGTTAAATGCAAATAGCAGTCTATTCTGCTAAAATCAGCAGAAATATTTGCTAAAAATTGTAAACTGCTGTTTTCGAAAAGCTCGATTATTATTTGAATTTAAAAAAATATCTAAAATAAAATTTTAAAATTTTAAATTTTTTGTGATTAGGCTACAAATTATTTAGCAAATTTTTTTCTGATTTTAGCAGGTAAATTTGCTATTTTCCATTAACAAAAATTAACTCAAATATAACTAAAATTCTGTATATTTAAGAGTATTATTTTTGCGGTTCCTATATTAGTAATATATGTATATGAAAATAATCTGATAATTTTAGCAGATTTTTTTGCAGCACTATTTTTAAATAATTTTTAGTAGTTTAAGAAAAAAATAATATGGGAATTATGGAACACATAATTATGTAACCAATATTTGTTGAAATATCTAAAAGTTAATTAAAATATTAATTTATTGAATTAAATATTTGTTTAAACAACATTTTTATTTTTAACATATATTTAATTAGATATTTAAGGTTAATAATTTTTTCTGTGTACACGTTTTGTTTTTTTTTTTTTTTTTTGCGAAATATTCCGATGTTTACGGGTTAAACATTGGGGTAAGAAATGGTCCAATTATTGGTTTTTTAAATTTATTTCTTATGATTTTAAAGAAAAATAGACAATTTTTATTCAATTCAATTATAATTATTAGTTTTTTTTAAATAAATAGCATATTTATGTAGGAAATTTTTGTTGGTCTTAATTCAAATTTATATATAATAGAGCCTGTTTAATTGAATTTTGATTTTCATTATCTCTTGGCTTTAGGGTGGCTTTTCCTGAAGCGACTTTTTTTTTACCAATATTTAAAATTTTTCAAAAAGTAGCAACTGTGGGTGCATGATATGGCCATTTGGAAATTTCTAAAATTTCAGCCATATTTTCAGAAGAAAATAAGTTAGATTTTGATCCCACTTTTTAACCATTGAAAGTAGAGATGGGTTAAAAAGTGGGATCATCGTGAGTTAAAATGATACAACTCACGGGAGTCGTGCGTGAGCCTGAGTTAAAAAAAATGTTCGTGCGTGAGTAAATTTTTGTGCGTGAGTTTGCGTGATTATATTTAGAGTTTGCTGTTTATTCGAAACCGTTTTATTCGAAACCGAAACCGCGGTTTTTCACACCTCAAAACGGAAACCGACAAAAATAAGTCGGTTTTTAACAATGACTTTAACCAATTAAAATAATTAACTAGATTGCATCCCAGTGTGCAATTGAAATCCGAAAAGACTCATAAAAGAGACGTTCTGAAATTATACCTATATGAGGGAGTATTTCTTCACCGATGAAGCCTCTTTCCGAGCGCACTTTTACGACTCATAAAAGAACCTGAATTATAAGCATTACTGGAAAATTTAGAATTTTTCATTTAATTTTTGGGTTATTTAGGAGAATGGAAAAATTTTTAAAAATGGCGAATACACTCATAAATACGAGTATATTATGTTTCATTGTTTCATTTATGACTCGTAAATTTCAGCACTCTGAAAATGATCATATTTTAGAATCTCTAATTTCTGAGCACTCAGAAAAATGTTGACTGCGATTTTATTGAATCTTGAATTTTGAAAAGGGCTCAGCTCCTATATTACAAAATTTTGTATTTGACTGTAATGAACATTTTCTCCATTAAATATTAGTTTAAAGAATATTTTATTTTTTGTTATTAAGTATAACATAAGTTAAGTCAAGTCACCAAAAAGGCAGATAGTTTAACAGATATTGAGTTTCATATATTCAGTTCAGATTTTCGCAGCATACGAGTATTTAAAAAAGATATTATTTCGTAGTTCGCGAAATTTATGAAATTTTATCTTCATATTGTTTTAAACAATTTGCTAAAATTTAAACTCTTGAAAATACCAGATTGCGATAATTTACAATTTTGGAAAAATTCCAGAGATCTTCCCTTCCTTCAAACAATGTGTATTCGAGTCAGTTCAGATACTAGCGAACGGGTGTTTTCTACTTCTGCCAGAATTCTTATGTAAAGAAGAAATCGACTTCTTGTACAAAACATTGAAAAATTTTGTTCCTCCACAAAAATTTGAAATAACATTTAAAGATTTACAGTGAATTTTTTAAGTTATTTAAAAATTTTAAATATAAAATTAAATTAAAGGAATTACATGCGCTAAAATCCCAAAACCTAATTAACAAATTATGAAAAATAATCTGTTAAAAGCATGTCCCTATCCAAATTTTATTCTTGAATAAGGCAATCATCAGGGGGCGACGTTTTTAGTATTTCTAGATATATTTGTTAAGTTAAAGTGCAAACTCAATGAGAATTTCTTCTTCTCGTCTAGGAACGATTCTAAACATTTAAAATATCAAAGAAAAAACAAAAAAAAAATACCACAATTTGCTTTGTCATCTTCCAATATACTGCTCTGTTGTTTTGACAGATCTAGCAATGTAGTGACATCCACTCAAGTATAATCAACAATAGAAAATAAAAGTTTTTCTAAAGTGTCAGTAATATTTATATTTGCACATGCACTTGCTTGTTAGTTAAATTTTTAACAACATTTTTTTTATAGTTAAGCTAATTTTAATTCTAAACCCCTATCAACAATAAACAAATAACCTGAAGTTAACACAAACCTGAAGCTTAATTAAAAATTTCAAATTTGTATGGAATTTGACATCTGTAACTCTAAGTTAGCTCAAATTTTAGGTTAATTTTTTATTGTTAATGGCCCTAAATAAATAAAACTTATATTCAATAAAGAAAGTTTCCTTAAATAATTATGATAAAAATTGGGTTGGCAGGCAATACGCTAAAAAACCGTTATCGATTCAAAACCCTTTCAACTGACTACCGTTACCCCGAAATAACCAAAATAACCCTTTTTTAAAATAACGTTACCGAAATAACTGAAATGCCTTTACCCTTAAAATACCGATACCGAAATAAATTAAATATCGATACCCTTAAAATACCCTTACCGATATAAATGAAATACCGTTACCCCTACAATACCGTTACCGATATTTTTGATTTTCTGTTTTTGGCAATTGCACTGGTTCGGTTTTTAATCTCGTTTGTTTTTCGTAAAAAAAATTGAGGGTTGCATCGAAAAAACTGACTACCGTAACTGACTACCGAAATAATCAAAAAACCGTTATTCTTAAAATACCGTTACCGAAATAACTAAAAAACCGTTATCCATAAAATACCGATACCGAAATAAATGAAATAGCGTTACCCTTAAAATACCATTACCAAAATAATCTAAAATAGCGTTACCCTTACCGATAACCGCATCGTTTTGGTTACCATCCATGGATAAAAACAAATTTCATATTTTTCGTGAGTATTTCGTGAGCGTGAGTACTTCGTGGGCGTGATTCAAATTAAAATTAATCACGTGAGCGAGCGTGATTATAAAAAAATGTTCGTGCGTGAGTCCTGCGTGATTATTATTTTTCTTTCGTGAGCTCGCGTGAGCGTGAGTCAGAATTCACTCACGCGCCCATCTCTAATTGAAAGTGAGATTGGGCCGTGTTTCTTATCTTTCTTATACTCCATCACATAACCAAAAATCATTAAAATCGGAGATAACCCATTCGAATACCCATCCCCATTTAAAAAAAAAAACGGCAAAATATAACCCACAAAATTCTCATCGAATTTTATTTTTGGTGTTAAAACAACAAAAGTTACTTACAAGGAAATTGTATAGTGGTGTAACCCGTATATCTCAAGGAAACCGTGATATATTGTAGAGGGTAAAATAATTATAGACATATACATATATTTGTTTAGGCCCGCATTCTCACAATTAGGGGTCAAAGATATTCGCAGAATATATTGGTAGAACATTTTAATAAAGGGTTGTTCAATAAGAGCGCTACAAAAGTTTTTTTAAATAAAACAAAAACGGTTTTGGATATCAATGAAATTCTTTATTCCTGTGAAAGTACGTTCGATGCCATTATGTATGGAAATCGATCTCTTTTGCATGGCCACCACGGGCACTAGAGCGTACCACCTTACAAGCAAAAAAAAAAAAGTTCGCCGCACACCCTCCAATATGAAGTATTTTTGCAAGGAGATTTCAAAAAAATTTTTTTATTTTTTTTTTGCCCAATGTAGGGGTCGCCATTTTACATTTTTCGTTATATCTTTGGCATTTACAGTCGGATCTTAAAGTATGATACATCGATGTTTTTCTCTCGAGGAGACCAGTGTTTTTGGTTTAAGGGTCATTGACCTGAAGTATCCCGTTCTAGTAGTTACCTACCAGAACTCAGTTGCTACCCCCCTAATCTACCACCCTAATGTCAGAAAATTAAAGCATGGAAAAAATTATTAAACTTTTGCTAAGGAAGTTTTTTGATAAACCCAGTAGAAATTTTTTTTATATATTGGTTTTTAAATTTTTTTTAATTGGAGTTTTCCTTTATATCAAAACACTGGTCTCCTCGAGGCAAAAAAATCGATATATCACACTTTAAAATCCGATTTTAAGTGCAGAAGCTATAACGAAAAATTGAAAAAAGCGACCCGTACGTTCGGCCAAAAAAAAATTTTTTTTTGAAATTACCTTGCAAAAATACTTCGTATTGGAGGGTGTACGGCGAACTTTTTTTTTGAGGTACGGTCTAACGGGCACGCTGGACTTCTGTCCAGACTCTGAACCCAATTTTCGACGATTTTCAAGCATAAATCGGCCGATATTCGTACGAAGTTCATCAATCGTCGCTGGCTTGTTGGCATAGACCATAGATTTGAGGTACCCCCACAGGAAATAGTCCAACGGCGTCAAATCGCACGACCGAGGCGGCCAATCGACTGGACCATTTCGTGAGATAACACGTTCTGTAAACTTGGTTTGTAATAAATTGATTGTGACATTCGCTGTGTGGCTTGTGGCGCCGTCCTGTTGGAACCACATGTCCTCCAAGTCCATATCATCCAAGTGGGGCCAAAAATATTCGGTTATCATTGAACGGTAGCGATTCCCATTCACAGTAACGTGCCGGTCCTGATCATCATGGAAGAAGTACGGCCCAATGACGCCATGACTCATGGAGTACGTGTCGATTGCTGTCTGACCAATAACGCATATTTTGTTTATTGACGAAGCCATTCATTATGACGACCATAAATTGGACGTAGCGCTCTTAACGTTGAGGCCACTGACTCCGAATGTCGGTAGTAAATTTTAATAATTTCGACTCGTTGTTGGCTCGTATATCTTTCCATCATGAAATGGCAAACCTTTCTGAAGAGAAATGTCAAAAGATTCACCACTGGTGGTCAGTAAACAAAATCTGAATTTCTGGAATACCTGGACTAGTCGCCGCATTTCTAAGTATGGACGCAAATAGGCCTTATTCATTCGAACATTTTGTTGTATCACACTTATATCCTATCAGTTTTTTGTGGAGTTGCTCCATGAAAATGCGGCGACTAGTCCAGGTATTCCAGAAATTCAGATTTTGTTTACTGACCACCAGTGGTGAATCACATTTTCATGGAGCAACCCCACAAAAAACTGATAGGATATAAGTGTGATACACCAAAATGTTCGTATGAATAAGGCCTATTTGCGTCCATACTTAGAAATGCGGCGACTAGTCCAGGTATTCCAGAAATTCAGATTTTGTTTACTGACCACCAGTGGTGAATCACATTTTCATGGAGCAACCCCACAAAAAACTGATAGGATATAAGTGTGAAACACCAAAATGTTCGTATGAATAAGGCCTATTTGCATCCATACTTAGAAATGCAGCGAGTAGTCTACGTATTCCAGAAATTCAGATTTTGTTTACTGACCACCAGTGGTGAATCACAGTTTCATGGAGCAACTCCACAAAAAACTGATAGGATATAAGTGTGATACACCAAAATGTTCGTATGTATAAGGCGTATTTGCGTCCATACTTAGAAATGCGGCGACTAGTCCAGGTATTCCAGAAATTCAGATTTTGTTTACTGACCACCAGTGGTGAATCACATTTTCATGGAGCAACCCCACAAAAAACTGATAGGATATAAGAGTGATACACCAAAATGTTCGTATGAATAAGGCCTATTTGCGTCCATACTTAGAAATGCGGCGAGTAGTCTACGTATTCCAGAAATTCAGATTTTGTTTACTGACCACCAGTGGTATATCACATTTTCATGGAGCAACCCCACAAAAAACTGATAGGATATAAGTGTGCTACACCAAAATGTTCGCATGAATAAGGCCTATTTGCGTCCATACTTAGAAATGCGGCGAGTAGTCCAGGTATTCCAGAAATTCAGATTTTGTTTACTGACCACCAGTGGTGAATCACATTTTCATGGAGCAACCCCACAAAAAACTGATAGGATATAAGTGTGAAACACCAAAATGTTCGTATGAATAAGGCCTATTTGCATCCATACTTAGAAATGCAGCGAGTAGTCTACGTATTCCAGAAATTCAGATTTTGTTTACTGACCACCAGTGGTGAATCACAGTTTCATGGAGCAACTCCACAAAAAACTGATAGGATATAAGTGTGATACACCAAAATGTTCGTATGTATAAGGCGTATTTGCGTCCATACTTAGAAATGCGGCGACTAGTCCAGGTATTCCAGAAATTCAGATTTTGTTTACTGACCACCAGTGGTGAATCACATTTTCATGGAGCAACCCCACAAAAAACTGATAGGATATAAGAGTGATACACCAAAATGTTCGTATGAATAAGGCCTATTTGCGTCCATACTTAGAAATGCGGCGAGTAGTCTACGTATTCCAGAAATTCAGATTTTGTTTACTGACCACCAGTGGTGTATCACATTTTCATGGAGCAACCCCACAAAAAACTGATAGGATATAAGTGTGCTACACCAAAATGTTCGCATGAATAAGGCCTATTTGCGTCCATACTTAGAAATGCGGCCAGTAGTCCAGGTATTCCAGAAATTCAGATTTTGTTTACTGACCACCAGTGGTGTATCACATTTTCATGGAGCAACCCCACAAAAAACTGATAGGATATAAGTGTGCTACACCAAAATGTTCGCATGAATAAGGCCTATTTGCGTTCATACTTAGAAATGCGGCGAGTAGTCTACGTATTCCAGAAATTCAGATTTTGTTTACTGACCACCAGTGGTGTATCACATTTTCATGGAGCAACCCCACAAAAAACTGATAGGATATAAGTGTGCTACACCAAAATGTTCGCATGAATAAGGCCTATTTGCGTCCATACTTAGAAATGCGGCGAGTAGTCCAGGTATTCCAGAAATTCAGATTTTGTTTACTGACCACCAGTGGTGAATCACATTTTCATGGAGCAACTCCACAAAAAACTGATAGGATATAAGTGTGATACACCAAAATGTTCGTATGTATAAGGCGTATTTGCGTCCATACTTAGAAATGCGGCGACTAGTCCAGGTATTCCAGAAATTCAGATTTTGTTTACTGACCACCAGTGGTGAATCACATTTTCATGGAGCAACCCCACAAAAAACTGATAGGATATAAGTGTGATACACCAAAATGTTCGTATGAATAAGGCCTATTTGCATCCATACTTAGAAATGCGGCGAGTAGTCTACGTATTCCAGAAATTCAGATTTTGTTTACTGACCACCAGTGGTGTATCACATTTTCATGGAGCAACCCCACAAAAAACTGATAGGATATAAGTGTGCTACACCAAAATGTTCGCATGAATAAGGCCTATTTGCGTCCATACTTAGAAATGCGGCGAGTAGTCCAGGTATTCCAGAAATTCAGATTTTGTTTACTGACCACCAGTGGTGAATCACATTTTCATGGAGCAACCCCACAAAAAACTGATAGGATATAAGTGTGATACACCAAAATGTTCGCATGAATAAGGCCTATTTACGTCCATACTTAGAAATGCGGCGACTAGTCCAGGTATTCCAGAAATTCAGATTTTGTTTACTGACCACCAGTGGTGAATCACATTTTCATGGAGCAACCCCACAAAAAACTGATAGGATATAAGAGTGATACACCAAAATGTTCGTATGAATAAGGCCTATTTGCGTCCATACTTAGAAATGCGGTGACTAGTCCAGGTACTCCAGAAATTCAGATTTTGTTTACTGACCACCAGTGGTGAATCACATTTTCATGGAGCAACCCCACAAAAAACTGATAGGATATAAGTGTGATACACCAAAATGTTCGTATGAATAAGGCCTATTTGCGTCCATACTTAGAAATGCGGCGACTGTCCAGGTATTCCAGAAATTCAGATTTTGTTTACTGACCACCAGTGGTGAATCACATTTTCATGGAGCAACCCCACAAAAAACTGATAGGATATAAGTGTGATACACCAAAATGTTCGTATGAATAAGGCCTATTTGCGTCCATATTTGGAAATGCGGCGACTAGGCCAGGTATTCCAGAAATTCAGATTTTGTTTACTGACCACCAGTGGTGAATCACATTTTCATGGAGCAACCCCACAAAAAACTGATACAAGATAAGTGTGATACACCAAAATGTTCGTATGAATAAGGCCTATTTGCGTCCATACTTAGAAATGCGGCGAGTAGACTACGTATTCCAGAAATTCAGATTTTGTTTACTGACCACCAGTTGTGAGTCACATTTTCATGGAGCAACCCCACAAAAAACTGATAGGATACACTAAAATGTTCGTATGAATAAGACCTCTTTACATCCATACTTAGAAATGCGGCGACTAGTCCAGGTATTCCAGAAATTCAGATTTTGTTTACTGACCACCAGTGGTGAATCACATTTTCATGGGGCAACCCCACAAAAAACTGATAGGATATAAGTGTGATACACCAAAATGTTCGTATGAATAAGGCCTATTTGCGTTCATACTTGGAAATGCGGCGAGTAGTCTACGTATTCCAGAAATTCAGATTTTGTTTACTGACCACCAGTGGTGAATCACATTTTCATGGAGCAACCCCACAAAAAACTGATAGGATATAAGTGTGATACACCAAAATGTTCGTATGAATAAGGCCTATTTGCATCCATACTTAGAAATGCGGCGACTAGTCCAGGTATTCCAGAAATTCAGATTTTGTTTACTGACCACCAGTGGTGAATCACATTTTCATGGAGCAACCCCACAAAAAACTGATAGGATATAAGTGTGATACACCAAAATGTTTGTATGAATAAGACCTATTTACATCCATACCTAGAAATGCGGCGACTAGTCCAGGTATTCCAGAAATTCAGATTTTGTTTACTGACCACCAGTGGTGAATCACATTTTCATGGGGCAACCCCACAAAAAACTGATAGGATATAAGAGTGATACACCAAAATGTTCGTATGAATAAGGCCTATTTGTCTCCATACCTAGAAATGCGGCGACTTGTACAGGTATTCCAGAAATTCAGATTTTGTTTACTGACCACCAGTGGTGAATCACATTTTCATGGATCAACCCCACAAAAAACTGATAGGATATAAGTGTGATACACCAAAATGTTCGGATGAATAAGGCCTATTTGCGTTCATACTTAGAAATGCGGCGAGTAGTCTACGTATTCCAGAAATTCAGATTTTGTTTACTGACCACCAGTGGTGAATCACATTTTCATGGAGCAACCCCACAAAAAACTGATAGGATATAAGTGTGATACACCAAAATGTTCGTATGAATAAGGCCTATTTGCGTCCATACTTAGAAATGCGGCTAGTAGTCTACGTATTCCAGAAATTCAGATTTTGTTTACTGACCACCAGTGGTGAATCACATTTTCATGGAGCAACCCCACAAAAAACTGATAGGATATAAGAGTGATACACCAAAATGTTCGTATGAATAAGGCCTATTTGCGTCCATACTTAGAAATGCGGTGACTAGTCCAGGTATTCCAGAAATTCAGATTTTGTTTACTGACCACCAGTGGTGAATCACATTTTCATGGAGCAACCCCACAAAAAACTGATAGGATATAAGTGTGATACACCAAAATAAGGCCTATTTGCGTCCATACTTAGAAATGCGGCGACTGTCCAGGTATTCCAGAAATTCAGATTTTGTTTACTGACCACCAGTGGTGAATCACATTTTCATGGAGCAACCCCACAAAAAACTGATAGGATATAAGTGTGATACACCAAAATGTTCGTATGAATAAGGCCTATTTGCGTCCATACTTAGAAATGCGGCGACTGTCCAGGTATTCCAGAAATTCAGATTTTGTTTACTGACCACCAGTGGTGAATCACATTTTCATGGAGCAACCCCACAAAAAACTGATAGGATATAAGTGTGATACACCAAAATGTTCGTATGAATAAGGCCTATTTGCGTCCGTACTTAGAAATGCGGCGAGTAGTCTACGTATTCCAGAAATTCAGATTTTGTTTACTGACCACCAGTGGTGAATCACATATTCATGGAGCAACCCCACAAAAAACTGATAGGATATAAGTGTGATACACCAAAATGTTCGGATGAATAAGGCCTATTTGCGTGCATACTTAGAAATGCGGCGAGTAGTCTACGTATTCCAGAAATTCAGATTTTGTTTACTGACCACCAGTGGTGAATCACATATTCATGGAGCAACCCCACAAAAAACTGATAGGATATAAGTGTGATACACCAAAATGTTCGTATGAATAAGGCCTATTTGCGTCCATACTTAGAAATGCGGCTAGTAGTCTACGTATTCCAGAAATTCAGATTTTGTTTACTGACCACCAGTGGTGAATCACATTTTCATGGAGCAACCCCACAAAAAACTGATAGGATATAAGTGTGATACACCAAAATGTTCGTATGAATAAGGCCTATTTGCGTCCATACTTAGAAATGCGGCGACTGTCCAGGTATTCCAGAAATTCAGATTTTGTTTACTGACCACCAGTGGTGAATCACATTTTCATGGAGCAACCCCACAAAAAACTGATAGGATATAAGAGTGATACACCAAAATGTTCGTATGAATAAGGCCTATTTGCGTCCATACTTAGAAATGCGGCGAGTAGTCTACGTATTCCAGAAATTCAGATTTTGTTTACTGACCACCAGTGGTGTATCACATTTTCATGGAGCAACCCCACAAAAAACTGATAGGATATAAGTGTGCTACACCAAAATGTTCGCATGAATAAGGCCTATTTGCGTCCATACTTAGAAATGCGGCGTGTAGTCCAGGTATTCCAGAAATTCAGATTTTGTTTACTGACCACCAGTGGTGTATCACATTTTCATGGAGCAACCCCACAAAAAACTGATAGGATATAAGTGTGCTACACCAAAATGTTCGCATGAATAAGGCCTATTTGCGTCCATACTTAGAAATGCGGCGAGTAGTCTACGTATTCCAGAAATTCAGATTTTGTTTACTGACCACCAGTGGTGTATCACATTTTCATGGAGCAACCCCACAAAAAACTGATAGGATATAAGTGTGCTACACCAAAATGTTCGCATGAATAAGGCCTATTTGCGTCCATACTTAGAAATGCGGCGAGTAGTCCAGGTATTCCAGAAATTCAGATTTTGTTTACTGACCACCAGTGGTGAATCACATTTTCATGGAGCAACTCCACAAAAAACTGATAGGATATAAGTGTGATACACCAAAATGTTCGTATGTATAAGGCGTATTTGCGTCCATACTTAGAAATGCGGCGACTAGTCCAGGTATTCCAGAAATTCAGATTTTGTTTACTGACCACCAGTGGTGAATCACATTTTCATGGAGCAACCCCACAAAAAACTGATAGGATATAAGTGTGATACACCAAAATGTTCGTATGAATAAGGCCTATTTGCATCCATACTTAGAAATGCGGCGAGTAGTCTACGTATTCCAGAAATTCAGATTTTGTTTACTGACCACCAGTGGTGTATCACATTTTCATGGAGCAACCCCACAAAAAACTGATAGGATATAAGTGTGCTACACCAAAATGTTCGCATGAATAAGGCCTATTTGCGTCCATACTTAGAAATGCGGCGAGTAGTCCAGGTATTCCAGAAATTCAGATTTTGTTTACTGACCACCAGTGGTGAATCACATTTTCATGGAGCAACCCCACAAAAAACTGATAGGATATAAGTGTGATACACCAAAATGTTCGCATGAATAAGGCCTATTTACGTCCATACTTAGAAATGCGGCGACTAGTCCAGGTATTCCAGAAATTCAGATTTTGTTTACTGACCACCAGTGGTGAATCACATTTTCATGGAGCAACCCCACAAAAAACTGATAGGATAGGATATAAGAGTGATACACCAAAATGTTCGTATGAATAAGGCCTATTTGCGTCCATACTTAGAAATGCGGTGACTAGTCCAGGTATTCCAGAAATTCAGATTTTGTTTACTGACCACCAGTGGTGAATCACATTTTCATGGAGCAACCCCACAAAAAACTGATGGGATATAAGTGTGATACACCAAAATGTTCGTATGAATAAGGCCTATTTGCGTCCATACTTAGAAATGCGGCGACTGTCCAGGTATTCCAGAAATTCAGATTTTGTTTACTGACCACCAGTGGTGAATCACATTTTCATGGAGCAACCCCACAAAAAACTGATAGGATATAAGTGTGATACACCAAAATGTTCGTATGAATAAGGCCTATTTGCGTCCATACTTAGAAATGCGGCGACTAGTCCAGGTATTCCAGAAATTCAGATTTTGTTTACTGACCACCAGTGGTGAATCACATTTTCATGGAGCAACCCCACAAAAAACTGATAGGAGATAAGTGTGATACACCAAAATGTTCGTATGAATAAGGCCTATTTGCGTCCATACTTAGAAATGCGGCGAGTAGTCTACGTATTCCAGAAATTCAGATTTTGTTTACTGACCACCAGTGGTGAATCACATTTTCATGGAGCAACCCCACAAAAAACTGATAGGATACACTAAAATGTTCGTATGAATAAGACCTCTTTACATCCATACTTAGAAATGCGGCGACTAGTCCAGGTATTCCAGAAATTCAGATTTTGTTTACTGACCACCAGTGGTGAATCACATTTTCATGGGGCAACCCCACAAAAAACTGATAGGATATAAGTGTGATACACCAAAATGTTCGTATGAATAAGGCCTATTTGCGTTCATACTTGGAAATGCGGCGAGTAGTCTACGTATTCCAGAAATTCAGATTTTGTTTACTGACCACCAGTGGTGAATCACACTTTCATGGAGCAACCCCACAAAAAACTGATAGGATATAAGTGTGATACACCAAAATGTTCGTAGGAATAAGGCCTATTTGCATCCATACTTAGAAATGCGGCGACTAGTCCAGGTATTCCAGAAATTCAGATTTTGTTTACTGACCACCAGTGGTGAATCACATTTTCATGGAGCAACCCCACAAAAAACTGATAGGATATAAGTGTGATACACCAAAATGTTCGTATGAGTAAGGCCTATTTGCGTCCATACTTAGAAATGCGGCGAGTAGTCTACGTATTCCAGAAATTCAGATTTTGTTTACTGACCACCAGTGGTGAATCACATTTTCATGGAGCAACCCCACAAAAAACTGATAGGATATAAGTGTGATACACCAAAATGTTTGTATGAATAAGACCTATTTACATCCATACCTAGAAATGCGGCGACTAGTCCAGGTATTCCAGAAATTCAGATTTTGTTTACTGACCACCAGTGGTGAATCACATTTTCATGGGGCAACCCCACAAAAAACTGATAGGATATAAGAGTGATACACCAAAATGTTCGTATGAAGAAGGCCTATTTGCGTCCATACTTAGAAATGCGGCGACTAGTCCAGGTATTCCAGAAATTCAGATTTTGTTTACTGACCACCAGTGGTGAATCACATTTTCATGGAGCAACCCCACAAAAAACTGATAGGATATAAGTGTGATACACCAAAATGTTCGTATTAGTAAGACCTATTTGCGTCCATACTTAGAAATGCGGCGAGTAGTCTACGTATTCCAGAAATTCAGATTTTGTTTACTGACCACCAGTAGTGAATCACATTTTCATGGAGCAACCCCACAAAAAACTGATAGGATATAAGTGCGATACACCAAAATGTTCGCATGAATAAGGCCTATTTGTCTCCATACCTAGAAATGCGGCGACTTGTACAGGTATTCCAGAAATTCAGATTTTGTTTACTGACCACCAGTGGTGAATCACATTTTCATGGATCAACCCCACAAAAAACTGATAGGATATAAGTGTGATACACCAAAATGTTCGGATGAATAAGGCCTATTTGCGTCCATACTTAGAAATGCGGCGAGTAGTCTACGTATTCCAGAAATTCAGATTTTGTTTACTGACCACCAGTGGTGAATCACATATTCATGGAGCAACCCCACAAAAAACTGATAGGATATAAGTGTGATACACCAAAATGTTCGTATGAATAAGGCCTATTTGCGTCCATACTTAGAAATGCGGCTAGTAGTCTATGTATTCCAGAAATTCAGATTTTGTTTACTGACCACCAGTGGTGAATCACATTTTCATGGAGCAACCCCACAAAAAACTGACAGGATATAAGAGTGATACACCAAAATGTTCGTATGAATAAGGCCTATTTGCGTCCATACTTAGAAATGCGGTGACTAGTCCAGGTATTCCAGAAATTCAGATTTTGTTTACTGACCACCAGTGGTGAATCACATTTTCATGGAGCAACCCCACAAAAAACTGATAGGATATAAGTGTGATACACCAAAATGTTCGTATGAATAAGGCCTATTTGCGTCCATACTTAGAAATGCGGCGACTGTCCAGGTATTCCAGAAATTCAGATTTTGTTTACTGACCACCAGTGGTGAATCACATTTTCATGGAGCAACCCCACAAAAAACTGATAGGATATAAGTGTGATACACCAAAATGTTCGTATGAATAAGGCCTATTTGCGTCCATACTTAGAAATGCGGCGACTAGTCCAGGTATTCCAGAATTTCAGATTTTGTTTACTGACCACCAGTGGTGAATCACATTTTCATGGAGCAACCCCACAAAAAACTGATAGGAGATAAGTATGATACACCAAAATGTTCGTATGAATAAGGCCTATTTGCGTCCATACTTATAAATGCGGCGAGTAGTCTACGTATTCCAGAAATTCAGATTTTGTTTACTGACCACCAGTGGTGAATCACATTTTCATGGAGCAACCCCACAAAAAACTGATAGGATATAAGTGTGATACACCAGAATGTTTGTATGAATAAGACCTATTTACATCCATACTTAGAAATGCGGCGACTAGTCCAGGTATTCCAGAAATTCAGATTTTGTTTACTGACCACCAGTGGTGAATCACATTTTCATGGGGCAACCCCACAAAAAATTGATAGGATATAAGAGTGATACACCAAAATGTTCGTATGAATAAGGCCTATTTGTCTCCATACCTAGAAATGCAGCGACTAGTCCAGGTATTCCAGAAATTCAGATTTTGTTTACTGACCACCAGTGGTGAATCACATATTCATGGAGCAACCCCACAAAAAACTGATAGGATATAAGTGTGATACACCAAAATGTTCGTATGAATAAGGCCTATTTGCGTCCATACTTAGAAATGCGGCGAGTAGTCTACGTATTCCAGAAATTCAGATTTTGTTTACTGACCACCAGTGGTGAATCACATATTCATGGAGCAACCCCACAAAAAACTGATAGGATATAAGTGTGATACACCAAAATGTTCGTATGAATAAGGCCTATTTGCGCCCATACTTAGAAATGCGGCGACTCGCCCAGGTATTCCAGAAATTCAGATTTTGTTTACTGACCACCAGTGGTGAATCACATTTTCATGGAGCAACCCCACAAAAAACTGATAGGATATAAGTGTGATACACCAAAATGTTCGTATGAATAAGGCCTATTTGCGTACATACCTAGAAATGCGGCGACTCGTCCAGGTATTCCAGAAATTCAGATTTTGTTTACTGACCACCAGTGGTGAATCACATATTCATGGAGCAACCCCACAAAAAACTGATAGGATATAAGCGTGATACACCAAAATGTTCGTATGAATAAGGCCTATTTGCGTCCATACTTAGAAATGCGGCGACTAGTCCAGGTATTCCAGAAATTCAGATTTTGTTTACTGACCACCAGTGGTGAATCACATTTTCATGGAGCAACCCCACAAAAAACTGATAGGATATAAGTGTGATACACCAAAATGTTCGTATGAATAAGGCCTATTTGTGTCCATACTTAGAAATGCGGCGACTCGTCCAGGTATTCCAGAAATTCAGATTTTGTTTACTGACCACCAGTGGTGAATCACATTTTCATGGAGCAACCCCACAAAAAACTGATAGGATATAAGTGTGATACACCAAAATGTTCGTATGAATAAGGCCTATTTGGGTCCATACTTAGAAATGCGGCGAGTAGTCTACGTATTCCAGAAATTCAGATTTTGTTTACTGACCACCAGTGGTGAATCACATATTCATGGAGCAACCCCACAAAAAACTGATAGGATATAAGTGTGATACACCAAAATGTTCGTATGAATAAGGCCTATTTGCGTCCATACTTAGAGATGCGGCGACTGGTCCAGGTATTCCAGAAATTCAGATTTTGTTTACTGACCACCAGTGGTGAATCACATTTTCATGGAGCAACCCCACAAAAACCTGATAGGATATAAGTGTGATACACCAAAATGTTCGTATGAATAAGGCCTATTTGCATCCATACTTAGAAATGCGGCGACTAGTCCAGGTATTCCAGAAATTCAGATTTTGTTTACTGACCACCAGTGGTGAATCACATTTTCATGGAGCAACCCCACAAAAAACTGATAGGATATAAGTGTGATACACCAAAATGTTCGTATGAGTAAGGCCTATTTGCGTCCATACTTAGAAATGCGGCGAGTAGTCTACGTATTCCAGAAATTCAGATTTTGTTTACTGACCACCAGTGGTGAATCACATTTTCATGGAGCAACCCCACAAAAAACTGATAGGATATAAGTGTGATACACCAAAATGTTCGTATGAATAAGGCCTATTTGGGTCCATACTTAGAAATGCGGCGAGTAGTCTACGTATTCCAGAAATTCAGATTTTGTTTACTGACCACCAGTGGTGAATCACATATTCATGGAGCAACCCCACAAAAAACTGATAGGATATAAGTGTGATACACCAAAATGTTCGTATGAATAAGGCCTATTTGCGCCCATACTTAGAAATGCGGCGACTCGCCCAGGTATTCCAGAAATTCAGATTTTGTTTACTGACCACCAGTGGTGAATCACATTTTCATGGAGCAACCCCACAAAAAACTGATAGGATATAAGTGTGATACACCAAAATGTTCGTATGAATAAGGCCTATTTGCGTACATACTTAGAAATGCGGCGACTGTCCAGGTATTCCAGAAATTCAGATTTTGTTTACTGACCACCAGTGGTGAATCACATTTTCATGGAGCAACCCCACAAAAAACTGATAGGATATAAGTGTGATACACCAAAATGTTCGTATGAATAAGGCCTATTTGCGTTCATACTTGGAAATGCGGCGAGTAGTCTACGTATTCCAGAAATTCAGATTTTGTTTACTGACCACCAGTGGTGAATCACACTTTCATGGAGCAACCCCACAAAAAACTGATAGGATATAAGTGTGATACACCAAAATGTTCGTAGGAATAAGGCCTATTTGCATCCATACTTAGAAATGCGGCGACTAGTCCAGGTATTCCAGAAATTCAGATTTTGTTTACTGACCACCAGTGGTGAATCACATTTTCATGGAGCAACCCCACAAAAAACTGATAGGATATAAGTGTGATACACCAAAATGTTCGTAGGAATAAGGCCTATTTGCATCCATACTTAGAAATGCGGCGACTAGTCCAGGTATTCCAGAAATTCAGATTTTGTTTACTGACCACCAGTGGTGAATCACATTTTCATGGAGCAACCCCACAAAAAACTGATAGGATATAAGAGTGATACACCAAAATGTTCGTATGAATAAGGCCTATTTGCGTCCATACTTAGAAATGCGGTGACTAGTCCAGGTATTCCAGAAATTCAGATTTTGTTTACTGACCACCAGTGGTGAATCACATTTTCATGGAGCAACCCCACAAAAAACTGATGGGATATAAGTGTGATACACCAAAATGTTCGTATGAATAAGGCCTATTTGCGTCCATACTTAGAAATGCGGCGACTGTCCAGGTATTCCAGAAATTCAGATTTTGTTTACTGACCACCAGTGGTGAATCACATTTTCATGGGGCAACCCCACAAAAAACTGATAGGATATAAGTGTGATACACCAAAATGTTCGTATGAATAAGGCCTATTTGCGTTCATACTTGGAAATGCGGCGAGTAGTCTACGTATTCCAGAAATTCAGATTTTGTTTACTGACCACCAGTGGTGAATCACACTTTCATGGAGCAACCCCACAAAAAACTGATAGGATATAAGTGTGATACACCAAAATGTTCGTAGGAATAAGGCCTATTTGCATCCATACTTAGAAATGCGGCGACTAGTCCAGGTATTCCAGAAATTCAGATTTTGTTTACTGACCACCAGTGGTGAATCACATTTTCATGGAGCAACCCCACAAAAAACTGATAGGATATAAGTGTGATACACCAAAATGTTCGTATGAGTAAGGCCTATTTGCGTCCATACTTAGAAATGCGGCGAGTAGTCTACGTATTCCAGAAATTCAGATTTTGTTTACTGACCACCAGTGGTGAATCACATTTTCATGGAGCAACCCCACAAAAAACTGATAGGATATAAGTGTGATACACCAAAATGTTTGTATGAATAAGACCTATTTACATCCATACCTAGAAATGCGGCGACTAGTCCAGGTATTCCAGAAATTCAGATTTTGTTTACTGACCACCAGTGGTGAATCACATTTTCATGGGGCAACCCCACAAAAAACTGATAGGATATAAGAGTGATACACCAAAATGTTCGTATGAAGAAGGCCTATTTGCGTCCATACTTAGAAATGCGGCGACTAGTCCAGGTATTCCAGAAATTCAGATTTTGTTTACTGACCACCAGTGGTGAATCACATTTTCATGGAGCAACCCCACAAAAAACTGATAGGATATAAGTGTGATACACCAAAATGTTCGTATTAGTAAGACCTATTTGCGTCCATACTTAGAAATGCGGCGAGTAGTCTACGTATTCCAGAAATTCAGATTTTGTTTACTGACCACCAGTAGTGAATCACATTTTCATGGAGCAACCCCACAAAAAACTGATAGGATATAAGTGCGATACACCAAAATGTTCGCATGAATAAGGCCTATTTGTCTCCATACCTAGAAATGCGGCGACTTGTACAGGTATTCCAGAAATTCAGATTTTGTTTACTGACCACCAGTGGTGAATCACATTTTCATGGATCAACCCCACAAAAAACTGATAGGATATAAGTGTGATACACCAAAATGTTCGGATGAATAAGGCCTATTTGCGTCCATACTTAGAAATGCGGCGAGTAGTCTACGTATTCCAGAAATTCAGATTTTGTTTACTGACCACCAGTGGTGAATCACATATTCATGGAGCAACCCCACAAAAAACTGATAGGATATAAGTGTGATACACCAAAATGTTCGTATGAATAAGGCCTATTTGCGTCCATACTTAGAAATGCGGCTAGTAGTCTATGTATTCCAGAAATTCAGATTTTGTTTACTGACCACCAGTGGTGAATCACATTTTCATTGAGCAACCCCACAAAAAACTGACAGGATATAAGAGTGATACACCAAAATGTTCGTATGAATAAGGCCTATTTGCGTCCATACTTAGAAATGCGGTGACTAGTCCAGGTATTCCAGAAATTCAGATTTTGTTTACTGACCACCAGTGGTGAATCACATTTTCATGGAGCAACCCCACAAAAAACTGATAGGATATAAGTGTGATACACCAAAATGTTCGTATGAATAAGGCCTATTTGCGTCCATACTTAGAAATGCGGCGACTGTCCAGGTATTCCAGAAATTCAGATTTTGTTTACTGACCACCAGTGGTGAATCACATTTTCATGGAGCAACCCCACAAAAAACTGATAGGATATAAGTGTGATACACCAAAATGTTCGTATGAATAAGGCCTATTTGCGTCCATACTTAGAAATGCGGCGACTAGTCCAGGTATTCCAGAATTTCAGATTTTGTTTACTGACCACCAGTGGTGAATCACATTTTCATGGAGCAACCCCACAAAAAACTGATAGGAGATAAGTATGATACACCAAAATGTTCGTATGAATAAGGCCTATTTGCGTCCATACTTATAAATGCGGCGAGTAGTCTACGTATTCCAGAAATTCAGATTTTGTTTACTGACCACCAGTGGTGAATCACATTTTCATGGAGCAACCCCACAAAAAACTGATAGGATATAAGTGTGATACACCAGAATGTTTGTATGAATAAGACCTATTTACATCCATACTTAGAAATGCGGCGACTAGTCCAGGTATTCCAGAAATTCAGATTTTGTTTACTGACCACCAGTGGTGAATCACATTTTCATGGGGCAACCCCACAAAAAATTGATAGGATATAAGAGTGATACACCAAAATGTTCGTATGAATAAGGCCTATTTGTCTCCATACCTAGAAATGCAGCGACTAGTCCAGGTATTCCAGAAATTCAGATTTTGTTTACTGACCACCAGTGGTGAATCACATATTCATGGAGCAACCCCACAAAAAACTGATAGGATATAAGTGTGATACACCAAAATGTTCGTATGAATAAGGCCTATTTGCGTCCATACTTAGAAATGCGGCGAGTAGTCTACGTATTCCAGAAATTCAGATTTTGTTTACTGACCACCAGTGGTGAATCACATATTCATGGAGCAACCCCACAAAAAACTGATAGGATATAAGTGTGATACACCAAAATGTTCGTATGAATAAGGCCTATTTGCGCCCATACTTAGAAATGCGGCGACTCGCCCAGGTATTCCAGAAATTCAGATTTTGTTTACTGACCACCAGTGGTGAATCACATTTTCATGGAGCAACCCCACAAAAAACTGATAGGATATAAGTGTGATACACCAAAATGTTCGTATGAATAAGGCCTATTTGCGTACATACCTAGAAATGCGGCGACTCGTCCAGGTATTCCAGAAATTCAGATTTTGTTTACTGACCACCAGTGGTGAATCACATATTCATGGAGCAACCCCACAAAAAACTGATAGGATATAAGCGTGATACACCAAAATGTTCGTATGAATAAGGCCTATTTGCGTCCATACTTAGAAATGCGGCGACTAGTCCAGGTATTCCAGAAATTCAGATTTTGTTTACTGACCACCAGTGGTGAATCACATTTTCATGGAGCAACCCCACAAAAAACTGATAGGATATAAGTGTGATACACCAAAATGTTCGTATGAATAAGGCCTATTTGTGTCCATACTTAGAAATGCGGCGACTCGTCCAGGTATTCCAGAAATTCAGATTTTGTTTACTGACCACCAGTGGTGAATCACATTTTCATGGAGCAACCCCACAAAAAACTGATAGGATATAAGTGTGATACACCAAAATGTTCGTATGAATAAGGCCTATTTGGGTCCATACTTAGAAATGCGGCGAGTAGTCTACGTATTCCAGAAATTCAGATTTTGTTTACTGACCACCAGTGGTGAATCACATATTCATGGAGCAACCCCACAAAAAACTGATAGGATATAAGTGTGATACACCAAAATGTTCGTATGAATAAGGCCTATTTGCGTCCATACTTAGAGATGCGGCGACTGGTCCAGGTATTCCAGAAATTCAGATTTTGTTTACTGACCACCAGTGGTGAATCACATTTTCATGGAGCAACCCCACAAAAACCTGATAGGATATAAGTGTGATACACCAAAATGTTCGTATGAATAAGGCCTATTTGCATCCATACTTAGAAATGCGGCGACTAGTCCAGGTATTCCAGAAATTCAGATTTTGTTTACTGACCACCAGTGGTGAATCACATTTTCATGGAGCAACCCCACAAAAAACTGATAGGATATAAGTGTGATACACCAAAATGTTCGTATGAGTAAGGCCTATTTGCGTCCATACTTAGAAATGCGGCGAGTAGTCTACGTATTCCAGAAATTCAGATTTTGTTTACTGACCACCAGTGGTGAATCACATTTTCATGGAGCAACCCCACAAAAAACTGATAGGATATAAGTGTGATACACCAAAATGTTCGTATGAATAAGGCCTATTTGGGTCCATACTTAGAAATGCGGCGAGTAGTCTACGTATTCCAGAAATTCAGATTTTGTTTACTGACCACCAGTGGTGAATCACATATTCATGGAGCAACCCCACAAAAAACTGATAGGATATAAGTGTGATACACCAAAATGTTCGTATGAATAAGGCCTATTTGCGCCCATACTTAGAAATGCGGCGACTCGCCCAGGTATTCCAGAAATTCAGATTTTGTTTACTGACCACCAGTGGTGAATCACATTTTCATGGAGCAACCCCACAAAAAACTGATAGGATATAAGTGTGATACACCAAAATGTTCGTATGAATAAGGCCTATTTGCGTACATACCTAGAAATGCGGCGACTCGTCCAGGTATTCCAGAAATTCAGATTTTGTTTACTGACCACCAGTGGTGAATCACATTTTCATGGAGCAACCCCACAAAAAACTGATAGGATATAAGTGTGATACACCAAAATGTTCGTATGAATAAGGCCTATTTGTGTCCATACTTAGAAATGCGGCGACTCGTCCAGGTATTCCAGAAATTCAGATTTTGTTTACTGACCACCAGTGGTGAATCACATTTTCATGGAGCAACCCCACAAAAAACTGATAGGATATAAGTGTGATACACCAAAATGTTCGTATGAATAAGGCCTATTTGGGTCCATACTTAGAAATGCGGCGAGTAGTCTACGTATTCCAGAAATTCAGATTTTGTTTACTGACCACCAGTGGTGAATCACATATTCATGGAGCAACCCCACAAAAAACTGATAGGATATAAGTGTGATACACCAAAATGTTCGTATGAATAAGGCCTATTTGCGTCCATACTTAGAGATGCGGCGACTGGTCCAGGTATTCCAGAAATTCAGATTTTGTTTACTGACCACCAGTGGTGAATCACATTTTCATGGAGCAACCCCACAAAAACCTGATAGGATATAAGTGTGATACACCAAAATGTTCGTATGAATAAGGCCTATTTGCATCCATACTTAGAAATGCGGCGACTAGTCCAGGTATTCCAGAAATTCAGATTTTGTTTACTGACCACCAGTGGTGAATCACATTTTCATGGAGCAACCCCACAAAAAACTGATAGGATATAAGTGTGATACACCAAAATGTTCGTATGAGTAAGGCCTATTTGCGTCCATACTTAGAAATGCGGCGAGTAGTCTACGTATTCCAGAAATTCAGATTTTGTTTACTGACCACCAGTGGTGAATCACATTTTCATGGAGCAACCCCACAAAAAACTGATAGGATATAAGTGTGATACACCAAAATGTTTGTATGAATAAGACCTATTTACATCCATACCTAGAAATGCGGCGACTAGTCCAGGTATTCCAGAAATTCAGATTTTGTTTACTGACCACCAGTGGTGAATCACATTTTCATGGGGCAACCCCACAAAAAACTGATAGGATACACTAAAATGTTCGTATGAATAAGACCTCTTTACATCCATACTTAGAAATGCGGCGAGTAGTCTACGTATTCCAGAAATTCAGATTTTGTTTACAGACCACCAGTGGTGAATCACATATTCATGGAGCAACCCCACAAAAAACTGATAGGATATAAGTGTGATACACCAAAATGTTCGTATGAATAAGGCCTATTTGCGTCCATACTTAGAAATGCGGCTAGTAGTCTACGTATTCCAGAAATTCAGATTTTGTTTACTGACCACCAGTGGTGAATCACATTTTCATGGAGCAACCCCACAAAAAACTGATAGGATATAAGTGTGATACACCAGAATGTTTGTATGAATAAGACCTATTTACATCCATACTTAGAAATGCGGCGACTAGTCCAGGTATTCCAGAAATTCAGATTTTGTTTACTGACCACCAGTGGTGAATCACATTTTCATGGGGCAACCCCACAAAAAATTGATAGGATATAAGAGTGATACACTAAAATGTTCGTATGAATAAGGCCTATTTGTCTCCATACCTAGAAATGCAGCGACTAGTCCAGGTATTCCAGAAATTCAGATTTTGTTTACTGACCACCAGTGGTGAATCACATATTCATGGAGCAACCCCACAAAAAACTGATAGGATATAAGTGTGATACACCAAAATGTTCGTATGAATAAGGCCTATTTGCGTCCATACTTAGAAATGCGGCGAGTAGTCTACGTATTCCAGAAATTCAGATTTTGTTTACTGACCACCAGTGGTGAATCACATATTCATGGAGCAACCCCACAAAAAACTGATAGGATATAAGTGTGATACACCAAAATGTTCGTATGAATAAGGCCTATTTGCGCCCATACTTAGAAATGCGGCGACTCGCCCAGGTATTCCAGAAATTCAGATTTTGTTTACTGACCACCAGTGGTGAATCACATTTTCATGGAGCAACCCCACAAAAAACTGATAGGATATAAGTGTGATACACCAAAATGTTCGTATGAATAAGGCCTATTTGCGTACATACTTAGAAATGCGGCGACTCGTCCAGGTATACCAGAAATTCAGATTTTGTTTACTGACCACCAGTGGTGAATCACATATTCATGGAGCAACCCCACAAAAACCTGATAGGATATAAGTGTGATACACCAAAATGTTCGTATGAATAAGGCCTATTTGCATCCATACTTAGAAATGCGGCGACTAGTCCAGGTATTCCAGAAATTCAGATTTTGTTTACTGACCACCAGTGGTGAATCACATTTTCATGGAGCAACCCCACAAAAAACTGACAGGATATAAGTGTGATACACCAAAATGTTCGTATGAATAAGGCCTATTTGTGTCCATACTTAGAAATGCGGCGACTCGTCCAGGTATTCCAGAAATTCAGATTTTGTTTACTGACCACCAGTGGTGAATCACATTTTCATGGAGCAACCCCACAAAAAACTGATAGGATATAAGTGTGATACACCAAAATGTTCGTATGAATAAGGCCTATTTGCGTCCATACTTAGAAATGCGGCGAGTAGTCTACGTATTCCAGAAATTCAGATTTTGTTTACTGACCACCAGTGGTGAATCACATATTCATGGAGCAACCCCACAAAAAACTGATAGGATATAAGTGTGATACACCAAAATGTTCGTATGAATAAGGCCTATTTGCGTCCATACTTAGAGATGCGGCGACTGGTCCAGGTATTCCAGAAATTCAGATTTTGTTTACTGACCACCAGTGGTGAATCACATTTTCATGGAGCAACCCCACAAAAACCTGATAGGATATAAGTGTGATACACCAAAATGTTCGTATGAAGAAGGCCTATTTGCGTCCATACTTAGAAATGCGGCTACTAGTCCAGGTATTCCAGAAATTCAGATTTTGTTTACTGACCACCAGTGGTGAATCACATTTTCATGGAGCAACCCCACAAAAAACTGGTAGGATATAAGTGTGATACACCAAAATGTTCGTATGAATAAGGCCTATTTGCGTCCATACTTAGAAATGCGGCGACTCGTCCAGGTATTCCAGAAATTCAGATTTTGTTTACTGACCACCAGTGGTGAATCACATTTTCATGGAGCAACCCCACAAAAAACTGATAGGATATAAGTGTGATACACCAAAATGTTCGTATGAATAAGGCCTATTTGCGTCCATACTTAGAAATGTGGCGAGTAGTCTACGTATTCCAGAAATTCAGATTTTGTTTACTGACCACCAGTGGTGAATCACATTTTCATGGGGCAACCCCACAAAAAACTGATAGGATATAAGTGTGATACACCAAAATGTTTGTATGAATAAGACCTATTTACATCCATACCTAGAAATGCGGCGACTAGTCCAGGTATTCCAGAAATTCAGATTTTGTTTACTGACCACCAGTGGTGAATCACATTTTCATGGGGCAACCCCACAAAAAATTGATAGGATACACTAAAATGTTCGTATGAATAAGACCTCTTTACATCCATACTTAGAAATGCGGCGACTAGTCCAGGTATTCCAGAAATTCAGATTTTGTTTACTGACCACCAGTGGTGAATCACATTTTCATGGGGCAACCCCACAAAAAACTGATAGGATATAAGTGTGATACACCAAAATGTTCGTATGAATAAGGCCTATTTGCGTTCATACTTGGAAATGCGGCGAGTAGTCTACGTATTCCAGAAATTCAGATTTTGTTTACTGACCACCAGTGGTGAATCACATTTTCATGGAGCAACCCCACAAAAAACTGATAGGATATAAGTGTGATACACCAAAATGTTCGTATGGATAAGGCCTATTTGCATCCATACTTAGAAATGCGGCGACTAGTCCAGGTATTCCAGAAATTCAGATTTTGTTTACTGACCACCAGTGGTGAATCACATTTTCATGGAGCAACCCCACAAAAAACTGATAGGATATAAGTGTGGTACACCAAAATGTTCGTATGAGTAAGGCCTATTTGCGTCCATACTTAGAAATGCGGCGAGTAGTCTACGTATTCCAGAAATTCAGATTTTGTTTACTGACCACCAGTGGTGAATCACATTTTCATGGAGCAACCCCACAAAAAACTGATAGGATATAAGTGTGATACACCAAAATGTTTGTATGAATAAGACCTATTTACATCCATACCTAGAAATGCGGCGACTAATCCAGGTATTCCAGAAATTCAGATTTTGTTTACTGACCACCAGTGGTGAATCACATTTTCATGGGGCAACCCCACAAAAAACTGATAGGATATAAGGGTGATACACCAAAATGTTCGTATGAAGAAGGCCTATTTGCGTCCATACTTAGAAATGCGGCGACTAGTCCAGGTATTCCAGAAATTCAGATTTTGTTTACTGACCACCAGTGGTGAATCACATTTTCATGGAGCAACCCCACAAAAAACTGATAGGATATAAGTGTGATACACCAAAATGTTCGTATTAGTAAGGCCTATTTGCGTCCATACTTAGAAATGCGGCGAGTAGTCTACGTATTCCAGAAATTCAGATTTTGTTTACTGACCACCAGTGGTGAATCACATTTTCATGGAGCAACCCCACAAAAAACTGATAGGATATAAGTGCGATACACCAAAATGTTCGTATGAATAAGGCCTATTTGTCTCCATACCTAGAAATGCGGCGACTTGTACAGGTATTCCAGAAATTCAGATTTTGTTTACTGACCACCAGTGGTGAATCACATTTTCATGGATCAACCCCACAAAAAACTGATAGGATATAAGTGTGATACACCAAAATGTTCGGATGAATAAGGCCTATTTGCGTCCATACTTAGAAATGCGGCGAGTAGTCTACGTATTCCAGAAATTCAGATTTTATTTACTGACCACCAGTGGTGAATCACATATTCATGGAGCAACCCCACAAAAAACTGATAGGATATAAGTGTGATACACCAAAATGTTCGTATGAATAAGGCCTATTTGCGTCCATACTTAGAAATGCGGCTAGTAGTCTACGTATTCCAGAAATTCAGATTTTGTTTACTGACCACCAGTGGTGAATCACATTTTCATGGAGCAACCCCACAAAAAACTGATAGGATATAAGAGTGATACACCAAAATGTTCGTATGAATAAGGCCTATGTGCGTCCATACTTAGAAATGCGGTGACTAGTCCAGGTATTCCAGAAATTCAGATTTTGTTTACTGACCACCAGTGGTGAATCACATTTTCATGGAGCAACCCCACAAAAAACTGATAGGATATAAGTGTGATACACCAAAATGTTCGTATGAATAAGGCCTATTTGCGTCCATACTTAGAAATGCGGCGACTGTCCAGGTATTCCAGAAATTCAGATTTTGTTTACTGACCACCAGTGGTGAATCACATTTTCATGGAGCAACCCCACAAAAAATTGATAGGATATAAGTGTGATACACCAAAATGTTCGTATGAATAAGGCCTATTTGCGTCCATACTTAGAAATGCGGCGACTAGTCCAGGTATTCCAGAAATTCAGATTTTGTTTACTGACCACCAGTGGTGAATCACATTTTCATGGAGCAACCCCACAAAAAACTGATAGGAGATAAGTGTGATACACCAAAATGTTCGGATGAATAAGGCCTATTTGCGTCCATACTTATAAATGCGGCGAGTAGTCTACGTATTCCAGAAATTCAGATTTTGTTTACTGACCACCAGTGGTGAATCACATTTTCATGGAGCAACCCCACAAAAAACTGATAGGATATAAGTGTGATACACCAAAATGTTCGTATGAATAAGGCCTATTTGCGTCCATACTTAGAAATGCGGCGAGTAGTCTACGTATTCCAGAAATTCAGATTTTGTTTACTGACCACCAGTGGTGAATCACATTTTCATGGAGCAACCCCACAAAAAACTGATAGGATATAAGTGTGATACACCAAAATGTTCGTATGAATAAGGCCTATTTGCGTCCATACTTAGAAATGCGGCGAGTAGTCTACGTATTCCAGAAATTCAGATTTTGTTTACTGACCACCAGTGGTGAATCACATTTTCATGGAGCAACCCCACAAAAAACTGATAGGATATAAGTGTGATACACCAAAATGTTCGTATGAATAAGGCCTATTTGTCTCCATACCTAGAAATGCGGCGACTTGTACAGGTATTCCAGAAATTCAGATTTTGTTTACTGACCACCAGTGGTGAATCACATTTTCATGGGGCAACCCCACAAAAAATTGATAGGATATAAGAGTGATACACCAAACTGTTCGTATGAATAAGGCCTATTTGTTTCCATACCTAGAAATGCAGCGACTAGTCCAGGTATTCCAGAAATTCAGATTTTGTTTACTGACCACCAGTGGTGAATCACATATTCATGGAGCAACCCCACAAAAAACTGATAGGATATAAGTGTGATACACCAAAATGTTCGTATGAATAAGGCCTATTTGCGTCCATACTTAGAAATGCGGCGAGTAGTCTACGTATTCCAGAAATTCAGATTTTGTTTACTGACCACCAGTGGTGAATCACATATTCATGGAGCAACCCCACAAAAAACTGATAGGATATAAGTGTGATACACCAAAATGTTCGTATGAATAAGGCCTATTTGCGTCCATACTTAGAAATGCGGCGACTCGCCCAGGTATTCCAGAAATTCAGATTTTGTTTACTGACCACCAGTGGTGAATCACATTTTCATGGAGCAACCCCACAAAAAACTGATAGGATATAAGTGTGATACACCAAAATGTTCGTATGAATAAGGCCTATTTGCGTACATACTTAGAAATGCGGCGACTCGTCCAGGTATTCCAGAAATTCAGATTTTGTTTACTGACCACCAGTGGTGAATCACATATTCATGGAGCAACCCCACAAAAAACTGATAGGATATAAGCGTGATACACCAAAATGTTCGTATGAATAAGGCCTATTTGCGTCCATACTTAGAAATGCGGCGACTAGTCCAGGTATTCCAGAAATTCAGATTTTGTTTACTGACCACCAGTGGTGAATCACATTTTCATGGAGCAACCCCACAAAAAACTGATAGGATATAAGTGTGATACACCAAAATGTTCGTATGAAGAAGGCCTATTTGCGTCCATACTTAGAAATGCGGCTACTAGTCCAGGTATTCCAGAAATTCAGATTTTATTTACTGACCACCAGTGGTGAATCACATTTTCATGGAGCAACCCCACAAAAAACTGGCAGGATATAAGTGTGATACACCAAAATGTTCGTATGAATAAGGCCTATTTGCGTCCATACTTAGAAATGCGGCGACTCGTCCAGGTATTCCAGAAATTCAGATTTTGTTTACTGACCACCAGTGGTGAATCACATTTTCATGGAGCAACCCCACAAAAAACTGATAGGATATAAGTGTGATACACCAAAATGTTCGTATGAATAAGGCCTATTTGTGTCCATATTCAGAAATGCGGCGACTAGTCCAGGTATTCCAGAAATTCAGATTTTGTTTACTGACCACCAGTGGTGAATCACATTTTCATGGAGCAACCCCACAAAAAACTGATAGGATATAAGTGTGATACACCAAAATGTTCGTATGAATAAGGCCTATTTGCGTCCATACTTAGAAATGTGGCGAGTAGTCTACGTATTCCAGAAATTCAGATTTTGTTTACTGACCACCAGTGGTGAATCACATTTTCATGGAGCAACCCCACAAAAAACTAATAGGATATAAGTGTGATACACTAAAATGTTCGTATGAATAAGACCTCTTTACATCCATACTTAGAAATGCGGCGACTAGTCCAGGTATTCCAGAAATTCAGATTTTGTTTACTGACCACCAGTGGTGAATCACATTTTCATGGAGCAACCCCACAAAAAACTGATAGGATATAAGTGTGATACACCAAAATGTTCGTATGAATAAGGCCTATTTGCGTCCATACTTAGAAATGCGGCGAGTAGTCTACGTATTCCAGAAATTCAGATTTTGTTTACTGACCACCAGTGGTGAATCACATTTTCATGGAGCAACCCCACAAAAAACTGATAGGATATAAGTGTGATACACTAAAATGTTCGTATGAATAAGACCTCTTTACATCCATACTTATAAATGCGGCAACTAGTCCAGGTATTCCAGAAATTCAGATTTTGTTTACTGACCACCAGTGGTGAATCACATTTTCATGGAGCAACCCCACAAAAAACTGATGGGATATAAGTGTGATACACCAAAATGTTCGTATGAATAAGGCCTATTTGAGTCCATACTTAGAAATGCGGCGAGTAGTCTACGTATTCCAGAAATTCAGATTTTGTTTACTGACCACCAGTGGTGAATCACATTTTCATGGAGCAACCCCACAAAAAACTGATAGGATATAAGTCTGATACACCAAAATGTTCGTATGAATAAGGCCTATTTGCGTCCATACTTAGAAATGCGGCGAGTAGTCTACGTATTCCAGAAATTCAGATTTTGTTTACTGACCACCAGTGGTGAATCACATTTTCATGGAGCAACCCCACAAAAAACTGGTAGGATATAAGTGTGATACACCAAAATGTTCGTATGAATAAGGCCTATTTGCGTCCATACTTAGAAATGCGGCGACTCGTCCAGGTATTCCAGAAATTCAGATTTTGTTTACTGACCACCAGTGGTGAATCACATTTTCATGGAGCAACCCCACAAAAAACTGATAGGATATAAGTGTGATACACCAAAATGTTCGTATGAATAAGGCCTATTTGTGTCCATATTCAGAAATGCGGCGACTAGTCCAGGTATTCCAGAAATTCAGATTTTGTTTACTGACCACCAGTGGTGAATCACATTTTCATGGAGCAACCCCACAAAAAACTGATAGGATATAAGTGTGATACACCAAAATGTTCGTATGAATAAGGCCTATTTGCGTCCATACTTAGAAATGTGGCGAGTAGTCTACGTATTCCAGAAATTCAGATTTTGTTTACTGACCACCAGTGGTGAATCACATTTTCATGGAGCAACCCCACAAAAAACTGATAGGATATAAGTGTGATACACTAAAATGTTCGTATGAATAAGACCTCTTTACATCCATACTTAGAAATGCGGCGACTAGTCCAGGTATTCCAGAAATTCAGATTTTGTTTACTGACCACCAGTGGTGAATCACATTTTCATGGAGCAACCCCACAAAAAACTGATACACCAAAATGTTCGTATGAATAAGGCCTATTTGCGTCCATACTTAGAAATGCGGCGAGTAGTCTACGTATTCCAGAAATTCAGATTTTGTTTACTGACCACCAGTGGTGAATCACATATTCATGGAGCAACCCCACAAAAAACTGATAGGATATAAGTGTGATACACCAAAATGTTCGTATGAATAAGGCCTATTTGCGTCCATACTTAGAGATGCGGCGACTGGTCCAGGTATTCCAGTAATTCAGATTTTGTTTACTGACCACCAGTGGTGAATCACATTTTCATGGAGCAACCCCACAAAAAACTGATAGGATATAAGTGTGATACACCAAAATGTTCGTATGAATAAGGCCTATTTGTGTCCATTAGGGCGGGTCGATTTAATAATCGCCCATCGCTCAGGGAAAATCGTATTCTAGGGATCAAAATAAGAAACTTTGCCGAAGGAACCATACCTCTAAAACGAATTCTACTACCCCCAACTGTTGACTTTTGTCCCGTAGGGTCAAGTTTTGAAAAATCCCACTTTGACCCATTTAGAGTGCCCCAATCGAGTCCAAATGTATGACCGACCCCCACTAACTTTGGAGGGCCGATCCACCCATGCCAGTGGCACACCCCCTGGAACTCCCCTGGGGGGTTCCCCATACAAACATTTTAAAAAATCACCATTTTTGGCACTTTATTTTATTATTTTTTATTTATTTTATTTATTTTTATTATTTTATTTATTTTTTCTCTTTAGAAATTTATTTAGTCAGAACATATGTAAATGAAAAAATTAATTTAACTTAGTAATAGAAAAGAAAATAAAAAAAATTACTGTTTGAAGTCTTTTTTGCTTTCAAGTCTGGGCATTTTTTCTTTTCTATTACTAAGTTAAATTAATTTTTTCATTTACATATGTTCTGACTAAATAAATTTCTAAGGAGAAAAAATAAATAAAATAATAAAAATAAATAAAATAAATAAAAAATAATAAAATAAAGTGCCAAAAATGGTGATTTTTTAAAATGTTTGTATGGGGAACCCCCCAGGGGAGTTCCAGGGGGTGTACCACTGGCATGGGTGGATCGGCCCTCCAAAGTTAGTGGGGGTCGGTCATACATTTGGACTCGATTGGGGCAATCTAAATGGGTCAAAGTCGGATTTTTCAAAACTTGACCCTACGGGACAAAAGTCAACAGTTAGGGGTAGTAGAATTCGTTTTAGAGGTATGGTTCCTTCGGCAAAGTTTCTTATTTTGATCCCTAGAATACGATTTTCCCTGAGCCATGGGCGATTTTTTTGCCTCCCCACAAATCGACCCAGCCTAGTGTCCATACTTAGAAATGCGGCGACTCGTCCAGGTATTCCAGTAATTCAGATTTTGTTTACTGACCACCAGTGGTGAATCACATTTTCATGGAGCAACCCCACAAAAAACTGATAGGATATAAGTGTGATACACCAAAATGTTCGTATGAATAAGGCCTATTTGCGTCCATACTTAGAAATGCGGTGAGTAGTCTACGTATTCCAGAAATTCAGATTTTGTTTACTGACCACCAGTGGTGAATCACATATTCATGGAGCAACCCCACAAAAAACTGATAGGATATAAGTGTGATACACCAAAATGTTCGTATGAATAAGGCCTATTTGCGTCCATACTTAGAGATGCGGCGACTGGTCCAGGTATTCCAGTAATTCAGATTTTGTTTACTGACCACCAGTGGTGAATCACATTTTCATGGAGCAACCCCACAAAAAACTGATAGGATATAAGTGTGATACACCAAAATGTTCGTAAGGATAAGACCTATTTACATCCATACTTAGAAATGCGGCGACTAGTCCAGGTATTCCAGTAATTCAGATTTTGTTTACTGACCACCAGTGGTGAATCACATTTTCATGGAGCAACCCCACAAAAAACTGATAGGATATAAGTGTGATACACCAAAATGTTCGTATGAATAAGGCCTATTTGCGTCCATACTTAGAAATGCGGCGACTCGTCCAGGTATTCCAGAAATTCAGATTTTGTTTACTGACCACCAGTGGTGAATCACATTTTCATGGAGCAACCCCACAAAAAACTGATAGGATATAAGTGTGATACACCAAAATGTTCGTATGAATAAGGCCTATTTGCGTCCATACTTAGAAATGCGGCGAGTAGTCTACGTATTCCAGAAATTCAGATTTTGTTTACTGACCACCAGTGGTGAATCACATATTCATGGAGCAACCCCACAAAAAACTGATAGGATATAAGTGTGATACACCAAAATGTTCGTATGAATAAGGCCTATTTGCGTCCATACTTAGAGATGCGGCGACTGGTCCAGGTATTCCAGAAATTCAGATTTTGTTTACTGACCACCAGTGGTGAATCACATTTTCATGGAGCAACCCCACAAAAACCTGATAGGATATAAGTGTGATACACCAAAATGTTCGTATGAAGAAGGCCTATTTGCGTCCATACTTAGAAATGCGGCTACTAGTCCAGGTATTCCAGAAATTCAGATTTTGTTTACTGACCACCAGTGGTGAATCACATTTTCATGGAGCAACCCCACAAAAAACTGGTAGGATATAAGTGTGATCCACCAAAATGTTCGTATGAATAAGGCCTATTTGCGTCCATACTTAGAAATGCGGCGACTCGTCCAGGTATTCCAGAAATTCAGATTTTGTTTACTGACCACCAGTGGTGAATCACATTTTCATGGAGCAACCCCACAAAAAACTGATAGGATATAAGTGTGATACACCTAAATGTTCGTATGAATAAGGCCTATTTGTGTCCATATTCAGAAATGCGGCGACTAGTCCAGGTATTCCAGAAATTCAGATTTTGTTTACTGACCACCAGTGGTGAATCACATTTTCATGGAGCAACCCCACAAAAAACTGATAGGATATAAGTGTGATACACCAAAATGTTCGTATGAATAAGGCCTATTTGCGTCCATACTTAGAAATGTTGCGAGTAGTCTACGTATTCCAGAAATTCAGATTTTGTTTACTGACCACCAGTGGTGAATCACATTTTCATGGAGCAACCCCACAAAAAACTGATAGGATATAAGTGTGATACACCAAAATGTTCGTATGAATAAGGCCTATTTGCGTCCATACTTAGAAATGCGGCGAGTAGTCTACGTATTCCAGAAATTCAGATTTTGTTTACTGACCACCAGTGGTGAATCACATTTTCATGGAGCAACCCCACAAAAAACTGATAGGATATAAGTGTGATACACCAAAATGTTCGTATTAGTAAGGCCTATTTGCGTCCATACTTAGAAATGCGGCGAGTAGTCTACGTATTCCAGAAATTCAGATTTTGTTTACTGACCACCAGTGGTGAATCACATTTTCATGGAGCAACCCCACAAAAAACTGATAGGATATAAGTGTGATACACCAAAATGTTCGTATGAATAAGGCCTATTTGTCTCCATACCTAGAAATGCGGCGACTTGTACAGGTATTCCAGAAATTCAGATTTTGTTTACTGACCACCAGTGGTGAATCACATTTTCATGGATCAACCCCACAAAAAACTGATAGGATATAAGTGTGATACACCAAAATGTTCGGATGAATAAGGCCTATTTGCGTCCATACTTAGAAATGCGGCGAGTAGTCTACGTATTCCAGAAATTCAGATTTTGTTTACTGACCACCAGTGGTGAATCACATATTCATGGAGCAACCCCACAAAAAACTGATAGGATATAAGTGTGATACACCAAAATGTTCGTATGAATAAGGCCTATTTGCGTCCATACTTAGAAATGCGGCGACTGTCCAGGTATTCCAGAAATTCAGATTTTGTTTACTGACCACCAGTGGTGAATCACATTTTCATGGAGCAACCCCACAAAAAACTGATAGGATATAAGTGTGATACACCAAAATGTTCGTATGAATAAGGCCTATTTGCGTCCATACTTAGAAATGCGGCGACTAGTCCAGGTATTCCAGAAATTCAGATTTTGTTTACTGACCACCAGTGGTGAATCACATTTTAATGGAGCAACCCCACAACAAACTGATAGGAGATAAGTGTGATACACCAAAATGTTCGTATGAATAAGGCCTATTTGCGTACATACTTATAAATGCGGCGAGTAGTCTACGTATTCCAGAAATTCAGATTTTGTTTACTGACCACCAGTGGTGAATCACATTTTCATGGAGCAACCCCACAAAAAACTGATAGGATATAAGTGTGATACACCAGAATGTTTGTATGAATAAGACCTATTTACATCCATACTTAGAAATGCGGCGACTAGTCCAGGTATTCCAGAAATTCAGATTTTGTTTACTGACCACCAGTGGTGAATCACATTTTCATGGGGCAACCCCACAAAAAATTGATAGGATATAAGAGTGATACACCAAACTGTTCGTATGAATAAGGCCTATTTGTCTCCATACCTAGAAATGCAGCGACTAGTCCAGGTATTCCAGAAATTCAGATTTTGTTTACTGACCACCAGTGGTGAATCACATATTCATGGAGCAACCCCACAAAAAACTGATAGGATATAAGTGTGATACACCAAAATGTTCGTATGAATAAGGCCTATTTGCGTCCATACTTAGAAATGCGGCGAGTAGTCTACGTATTCCAGAAATTCAGATTTTGTTTACTGACCACCAGTGGTGAATCACATATTCATGGAGCAACCCCACAAAAAACTGATAGGATATAAGTGTGATACACCAAAATGTTCGTATGAATAAGGCCTATTTGCGCCCATACTTAGAAATGCGGCGACTCGCCCAGGTATTCCAGAAATTCAGATTTTGTTTACTGACCACCAGTGGTGAATCACATTTTCATGGAGCAACCCCACAAAAAACTGATAGGATATAAGTGTGATACACCAAAATGTTCGTATGAATAAGGCCTATTTGCGTACATACTTAGAAATGCGGCGACTCGTCCAGGTATTCCAGAAATTCAGATTTTGTTTACTGACCACCAGTGGTGAATCACATATTCATGGAGCAACCCCACAAAAAACTGATAGGATATAAGCGTGATACACCAAAATGTTCGTATGAATAAGGCCTATTTGCGTCCATACTTAGAAATGCGGCGACTAGTCCAGGTATTCCAGAAATTCAGATTTTGTTTACTGACCACCAGTGGTGAATCACATTTTCATGGAGCAACCCCACAAAAAACTGATAGGATATAAGTGTGATACACCAAAATGTTCGTATGAATAAGGCCTATTTGCGTCCATACTTAGAAATGCGGCGACTCGTCCAGGTATTCCAGAAATTCAGATTTTGTTTACTGACCACCAGTGGTGAATCACATTTTCATGGAGCAACCCCACAAAAAACTGATAGGATATAAGTGTGATACACCAAAATGTTCGTATGAATAAGGCCTATTTGCGTCCATACTTAGAAATGCGGCGACTAGTCCAGGTATTCCAGAAATTCAGATTTTGTTTACTGACCACCAGTGGTGAATCACATATTCATGGAGCAACCCCACAAAAAACTGATAGGATATAAGTGTGATACACCAAAATGTTCGTATGAATAAGGCCTCTTTGCGTCCATACTTAGAGATGCGGCGACTGGTCCAGGTATTCCAGAAATTCAGATTTTGTTTACTGACCACCAGTGGTGAATCACATTTTCATGGAGCAACCCCACAAAAACCTGATAGGATATAAGTGTGATACACCAAAATGTTCGTATGAAGAAGGCCTATTTGCGTCCATACTTAGAAATGCGGCTACTAGTCCAGGTATTCCAGAAATTCAGATTTTGTTTACTGACCACCAGTGGTGAATCACATTTTCATGGAGCAACCCCACAAAAAACTGGTAGGATATAAGTGTGATACACCAAAATGTTCGTATGAATAAGGCCTATTTGCGTCCATACTTAGAAATGCGGCGACTCGTCCAGGTATTCCAGAAATTCAGATTTTGTTTACTGACCACCAGTGGTGAATCACATTTTCATGGAGCAACCCCACAAAAAACTGATAGGATATAAGTGTGATACACCAAAATGTTCGTATGAATAAGGCCTATTTGCGTCCATACTTAGAAATGCGGCGAGTAGTCTACGTATTCCAGAAATTCAGATTTTGTTTACTGACCACCAGTGGTGAATCACATATTCATGGAGCAACCCCACAAAAAACTGATAGGATATAAGTGTGATACACTAAAATGTTCGTATGAATAAGACCTCTTTACATCCATACTTTACATCCATACAGGTATTCCAGAAATTCAGATTTTGTTTACTGACCACCAGTGGTGAATCACATTTTCATGGAGCAACCCCACAAAAAACTGATAGGATATAAGTGTGATACACCAAAATGTTCGTATGAATAAGGCCTATTTGCGTCCATACTTAGAAATGCGGCGAGTAGTCTACGTATTCCAGAAATTCAGATTTTGTTTACTGACCACCAGTGGTGAATCACATTTTCATGGAGCAACCCCACAAAAAACTGATAGGATATAAGTGTGATACACTAAAATGTTCGTATGAATAAGACCTCTTTACATCCATACTTATAAATGCGGCAACTAGTCCAGGTATTCCAGAAATTCAGATTTTGTTTACTGACCACCAGTGGTGAATCACATTTTCATGGAGCAACCCCACAAAAAACTGATGGGATATAAGTGTGATACACCAAAATGTTCATATCAATAAGGCCTATTTGCGTCCATACTTAGAAATGCGGCGAGTAGTCTACGTATTCCAGAAATTCAGATTTTGTTTACTGACCACCAGTGGTGAATCACATTTTCATGGAGCAACCCCACAAAAAACTGATAGGATATAAGTGTGATACACCAAAATGTTCGTATGAATAAGGCCTATTTGCGTCCATACTTAGAAATGCGGCGAGTAGTCTACGTATTCCAGAAATTCAGATTTTGTTTACTGACCACCAGTGGTGAATCACATTTTCATGGAGCAACCCCACAAAAAACTGATAGGATATAAGTGTGATACACCAAAATGTTCGTATGAATAAGGCCTATTTGCGTCCATACTTAGAAATGCGGCGAGTAGTCTACGTATTCCAGAAATTCAGATTTTGTTTACTGACCACCAGTGGTGAATCACATTTTCATGGAGCAACCCCACAAAAAACTGATAGGATATAAGTGTGATACACCAAAATGTTCGTAAGGATAAGACCTATTTACATCCATACTTAGAAATGCGGTGACTAGTCCAGGTATTCCAGTAATTCAGATTTTGTTTACTGACCACCAGTGGTGAATCACATTTTCATGGAGCAACCCCACAAAAAACTGATAGGATATAAGTGTGATACACCAAAATGTTCGTATGAATAAGGCCTATTTGCGTCCATACTTAGAAATGCGGCGAGTAGTCTACGTATTCCAGAAATTCAGATTTTGTTTACTGACCACCAGTGGTGAATCACATTTTCATGGAGCAACCCCACAAAAAACTGATAGGATATAAGTGTGATACACCAAAATGTTCGTAAGGATAAGACCTATTTACATCCATACTTAGAAATGCGGCGACTAGTCCAGGTATTCCAGTAATTCAGATTTTGTTTACTGACCACCAGTGGTGAATCACATTTTCATGGAGCAACCCCACAAAAAACTGATAGGATATAAGTGTGATACACCAAAATGTTCGTATGAATAAGGCCTATTTGCGTCCATACTTAGAAATGCGGCGACTCGTCCAGGTATTCCAGAAATTCAGATTTTGTTTACTGACCACCAGTGGTGAATCACATTTTCATGGAGCAACTCCACAAAAAACTGATAGGATATAAGTGTGATACACCAAAATGTTCGTATGAATAAGGCCTATTTGCGTCCATACTTAGAAATGCGGCGACTAGTCCAGGTATTCCAGAAATTCAGATTTTGTTTACTGACCACCAGTGGTGAATCACATTTTCATGGAGCAACCCCACAAAAAACTGATAGGATATAAGTGTGATATACCAAAATGTTTGTATGAATAAGACCTATTTACATCCATACTTAGAAATGCGGCGACTAGTCCAGGTATTCCAGAAATTCAGATTTTGTTTACTGACCACCAGTGGTGAATCACATTTTCATGGAGCAACCCCACAAAAAACTGATAGGATATAAGTGTGATACACCAAAATGTTCGTATGAATAAGGCCTATTTGCGTCCATACTTAGAAATGCGGCGAGTAGTCTACGTATTCCAGAAATTCAGATTTTGTTTACTGACCACCAGTGGTGAATCACATATTCATGGAGCAACCCCACAAAAAACTGATAGGATATAAGTGTGATACACCAAAATGTTCGTATGAATAAGGCCTATTTGCGTCCATACTTAGAGATGCGGCGACTGGTCCAGGTATTCCAGTAATTCAGATTTTGTTTACTGACCACCAGTGGTGAATCACATTTTCATGGAGCAACCCCACAAAAAACTGATAGGATATAAGTGTGATACACCAAAATGTTCGTATGAATAAGGCCTATTTGTGTCCATACTTAGAAATGCGGCGACTCGTCCAGGTATTCCAGTAATTCAGATTTTGTTTACTGACCACCAGTGGTGAATCACATTTTCATGGAGCAACCCCACAAAAAACTGATAGGATATAAGTGTGATACACCAAAATGTTCGTATGAATAAGGCCTATTTGCGTCCATACTTAGAAATGCGGCGAGTAGTCTACGTATTCCAGAAATTCAGATTTTGTTTACTGACCACCAGTGGTGAATCACATATTCATGGAGCAACCCCACAAAAAACTGATAGGATATAAGTGTGATACACCAAAATGTTCGTATGAATAAGGCCTATTTGCGTCCATACTTAGAGATGCGGCGACTGGTCCAGGTATTCCAGTAATTCAGATTTTGTTTACTGACCACCAGTGGTGAATCACATTTTCATGGAGCAACCCCACAAAAAACTGATAGGATATAAGTGTGATACACCAAAATGTTCGTATGAATAAGGCCTATTTGTGTCCATACTTAGAAATGCGGCGAGTAGTCTACGTATTCCAGAAATTCAGATTTTGTTTACTGACCACCAGTGGTGAATCACATATTCATGGAGCAACCCCACAAAAAACTGATAGGATATAAGTGTGATACACCAAAATGTTCGTATGAATAAGGCCTATTTGCGTCCATACTTAGAGATGCGGCGACTGGTCCAGGTATTCCAGTAATTCAGATTTTGTTTACTGACCACCAGTGGTGAATCACATTTTCATGGAGCAACCCCACAAAAAACTGATAGGATATAAGTGTGATACACCAAAATGTTCGTAAGGATAAGACCTATTTACATCCATACTTAGAAATGCGGCGACTAGTCCAGGTATTCCAGTAATTCAGATTTTGTTTACTGACCACCAGTGGTGAATCACATTTTCATGGAGCAACCCCACAAAAAACTGATAGGATATAAGTGTGATACACCAAAATGTTCGTATGAATAAGGCCTATTTGCGTCCATACTTAGAAATGCGGCGACTCGTCTAGGTATTCCAGAAATTCAGATTTTGTTTACTGACCACCAGTGGTGAATCACATTTTCATGGAGCAACCCCACAAAAAACTGACAGGATATAAGTGTGATACACCAAAATGTTCGTATGAATAAGGCCTATTTGCGTCCATACTTAGAAATGCGGCGAGTAGTCTACGTATTCCAGAAATTCAGATTTTGTTTACTGACCACCAGTGGTGAATCACATATTCATGGAGCAACCCCACAAAAAACTGATAGGATATAAGTGTGATACACCAAAATGTTCGTATGAATAAGGCCTATTTGCGTCCATACTTAGAGATGCGGCGACTGGTCCAGGTATTCCAGAAATTCAGATTTTGTTTACTGACCACCAGTGGTGAATCACATTTTCATGGAGCAACCCCACAAAAACCTGATAGGATATAAGTGTGATACACCAAAATGTTCGTATGAAGAAGGCCTATTTGCGTCCATACTTAGAAATGCGGCTACTAGTCCAGGTATTCCAGAAATTCAGATTTTGTTTACTGACCACCAGTGGTGAATCACATTTTCATGGAGCAACCCCACAAAAAACTGGTAGGATATAAGTGTGATACACCAAAATGTTCGTATGAATAAGGCCTATTTGCGTCCATACTTAGAAATGCGGCGACTCGTCCAGGTATTCCAGAAATTCAGATTTTGTTTACTGACCACCAGTGGTGAATCACATTTTCATGGAGCAACCCCACAAAAAACTGATAGGATATAAGTGTGATACACCAAAATGTTCGTATGAATAAGGCCTATTTGTGTCCATATTCAGAAATGCGGCGACTAGTCCCGGTATTCCAGAAATTCAGATTTTGTTTACTGACCACCAGTGGTGAATCACATTTTCATGGAGCAACCCCACAAAAAACTGATAGGATATAAGTGTGATACACCAAAATGTTCGTATGAATAAGGCCTATTTGCGTCCATACTTAGAAATGTGGCGAGTAGTCTACGTATTCCAGAAATTCAGATTTTGTTTACTGACAACCAGTGGTGAATCACATTTTCATGGAGCAACCCCACAAAAAACTGATAGGATATAAGTGTGATACACCAAAATGTTCGTATGAATAAGGCCTATTTGCGTCCATACTTAGAAATGCGGCGAGTAGTCTACGTATTCCAGAAATTCAGATTTTGTTTACTGACCACCAGTGGTGAATCACATTTTCATGGAGCAACCCCACAAAAAACTGATAGGATATAAGTGTGATACACCAAAATGTTCGTATTAGTAAGGCCTATTTGCGTCCATACTTAGAAATGCGGCGAGTAGTCTACGTATTCCAGAAATTCAGATTTTGTTTACCGACCACCAGTGGTGAATCACATTTTCATGGAGCAACCCCACAAAAAACTGATAGGATATAAGTGTGATACACCAAAATGTTCGTATGAATAAGGCCTATTTGTCTCCATACCTAGAAATGCGGCGACTTGTACAGGTATTCCAGAAATTCAGATTTTGTTTACTGACCACCAGTGGTGAATCACATTTTCATGGATCAACCCCACAAAAAACTGATAGGATATAAGTGTGATACACCAAAATGTTCGGATGAATAAGGCCTATTTGCGTCCATACTTAGAAATGCGGCGAGTAGTCTACGTATTCCAGAAATTCAGATTTTGTTTACTGACCACCAGTGGTGAATCACATATTCATGGAGCAACCCCACAAAAAACTGATAGGATATAAGTGTGATACACCAAAATGTTCGTATGAATAAGGCCTATTTGCGTCCATACTTAGAAATGCGGCGACTGTCCAGGTATTCCAGAAATTCAGATTTTGTTTACTGACCACCAGTGGTGAATCACATTTTCATGGAGCAACCCCACAAAAAACTGATAGGATATAAGTGTGATACACCAAAATGTTCGTATGAATAAGGCCTATTTGCGTCCATACTTAGAAATGCGGCGACTAGTCCAGGTATTCCAGAAATTCAGATTTTGTTTACTGACCACCAGTGGTGAATCACATTTTAATGGAGCAACCCCACAACAAACTGATAGGAGATAAGTGTGATACACCAAAATGTTCGTATGAATAAGGCCTATTTGCGTACATACTTATAAATGCGGCGAGTAGTCTACGTATTCCAGAAATTCAGATTTTGTTTACTGACCACCAGTGGTGAATCACATTTTCATGGAGCAACCCCACAAAAAACTGATAGGATATAAGTGTGATACACCAGAATGTTTGTATGAATAAGACCTATTTACATCCATACTTAGAAATGCGGCGACTAGTCCAGGTATTCCAGAAATTCAGATTTTGTTTACTGACCACCAGTGGTGAATCACATTTTCATGGGGCAACCCCACAAAAAATTGATAGGATATAAGAGTGATACACCAAACTGTTCGTATGAATAAGGCCTATTTGTCTCCATACCTAGAAATGCAGCGACTAGTCCAGGTATTCCAGAAATTCAGATTTTGTTTACTGACCACCAGTGGTGAATCACATATTCATGGAGCAACCCCACAAAAAACTGATAGGATATAAGTGTGATACACCAAAATGTTCGTATGAATAAGGCCTATTTACGTCCATACTTAGAAATGCGGCGAGTAGTCTACGTATTCCAGAAATTCAGATTTTGTTTACTGACCACCAGTGGTGAATCACATATTCATGGAGCAACCCCACAAAAAACTGATAGGATATAAGTGTGATACACCAAAATGTTCGTATGAATAAGGCCTATTTGCGCCCATACTTAGAAATGCGGCGACTCGCCCAGGTATTCCAGAAATTCAGATTTTGTTTACTGACCACCAGTGGTGAATCACATTTTCATGGAGCAACCCCACAAAAAACTGATAGGATATAAGTGTGATACACCAAAATGTTCGTATGAATAAGGCCTATTTGCGTACATACTTAGAAATGCGGCGACTCGCCCAGGTATTCCAGAAATTCAGATTTTGTTTACTGACCACCAGTGGTGAATCACATTTTCATGGAGCAACCCCACAAAAAACTGATAGGATATAAGCGTGATACACCAAAATGTTCGTATGAATAAGGCCTATTTGCGTCCATACTTAGAAATGCGGCGACTAGTCCAGGTATTCCAGATATTCAGATTTTGTTTACTGACCACCAGTGGTGAATCACATTTTCATGGAGCAACCCCACAAAAAACTGATAGGATATAAGTGTGATACACCAAAATGTTCGTATGAATAAGGCCTATTTGTGTCCATACTTAGAAATGCGGCGACTCGTCCAGGTATTCCAGAAATTCAGATTTTGTTTACTGACCACCAGTGGTGAATCACATTTTCATGGAGCAACCCCACAAAAAACTGATAGGATATAAGTGTGATACACCAAAATGTTCGTTTGAATAAGGCCTATTTGCGTCCATACTTAGAAATGCGGCGACTAGTCCAGGTATTCCAGAAATTCAGATTTTGTTTACTGACCACCAGTGGTGAATCACATATTCATGGAGCAACCCCACAAAAAACTGATAGGATATAAGTGTGATACACCAAAATGTTCGTATGAATAAGGCCTATTTGCGTCCATACTTAGAGATGCGGCGACTGGTCCAGGTATTCCAGAAATTCAGATTTTGTTTACTGACCACCAGTGGTGAATCACATTTTCATGGAGCAACCCCACAAAAACCTGATAGGATATAAGTGTGATACACCAAAATGTTCGTATGAAGAAGGCCTATTTGCGTCCATACTTAGAAATGCGGCTGCTAGTCCAGGTATTCCAGAAATTCAGATTTTGTTTACTGACCACCAGTGGTGAATCACATTTTCATGGAGCAACCCCACAAAAAACTGGTAGGATATAAGTGTGATACACCAAAATGTTCGTATGAATAAGGCCTATTTGCGTCCATACTTAGAAATGCGGCGACTCGTCCAGGTATTCCAGAAATTCAGATTTTGTTTACTGACCACCAGTGGTGAATCACATTTTCATGGAGCAACCCCACAAAAAACTGATAGGATATAAGTGTGATACACCAAAATGTTCGTATGAATAAGGCCTATTTGTGTCCATATTCAGAAATGTGGCGACTAGTCCAGGTATTCCAGAAATTCAGATTTTGTTTACTGACCACCAGTGGTGAATCACATTTTCATGGAGCAACCCCACAAAAAACTGATAGGATATAAGTGTGATACACCAAAATGTTCGTATGAATAAGGCCTATTTGGGTCCATACTTAGAAATGTGGCGAGTAGTCTACGTATTCCAGAAATTCAGATTTTGTTTACTGACCACCAGTGGTGAATCACATTTTCATGGAGCAACCCCACAAAAAACTGATAGGATATAAGTGTGATACACTAAAATGTTCGTATGAATAAGACCTCTTTACATCCATACTTAGAAATGCGGCGACTAGTCCAGGTATTCCAGAAATTCAGATTTTGTTTACTGACCACCAGTGGTGAATCACATTTTCATGGAGCAACCCCACAAAAAACTGACAGGATATAAGTGTGATACACCAAAATGTTCGTATGAATAAGGCCTATTTGCGTCCATACTTAGAAATGCGGCGAGTAGTCTACGTATTCCAGAAATTCAGATTTTGTTTACTGACCACCAGTGGTGAATCACATTTTCATGGAGCAACCCCACAAAAAACTGATAGGATATAAGTGTGATACACTAAAATGTTCGTATGAATAAGACCTCTTTACATCCATACTTATAAATGCGGCAACTAGTCCAGGTATTCCTGAAATTCAGATTTTGTTTACTGACCACCAGTGGTGAATCACATTTTCATGGAGCAACCCCACAAAAAACTGATGGGATATAAGTGTGATACACCAAAATGTTCATATGAATAAGGCCTATTTGCGTCCATACTTAGAAATGCGGCGAGTAGTCTACGTATTCCAGAAATTCAGATTTTGTTTACTGACCACCAGTGGTGAATCACATTTTCATGGAGCAACCCCACAAAAAACTGATAGGATATAAGTGTGATACACCAAAATGTTCGTATGAATAAGGCCTATTTGCGTCCATACTTAGAAATGCGGCGAGTAGTCTACGTATTCCAGAAATTCAGATTTTGTTTACTGACCACCAGTGGTGAATCACATTTTCATGGAGCAACCCCACAAAAAACTGATAGGATATAAGTGTGATACACCAAAATGTTCGTAAGGATAAGACCTATTTACATCCATACTTAGAAATGCGGCGACTAGTCCAGGTATTCCAGTAATTCAGATTTTGTTTACTGACCACCAGTGGTGAATCACATTTTCATGGAGCAACCCCACAAAAAACTGATAGGATATAAGTGTGATACACCAAAATGTTCGTATGAATAAGGCCTATTTGCGTCCATACTTAGAAATGCGGCGACTCGTCCAGGTATTCCAGAAATTCAGATTTTGTTTACTGACCACCAGTGGTGAATCACATTTTCATGGAGCAACTCCACAAAAAACTGATAGGATATAAGTGTGATACACCAAAATGTTCGTATGAATAAGGCCTATTTGCGTCCATACTTAGAAATGCGGCGACTAGTCCAGGTATTCCAGTAATTCAGATTTTGTTTACTGACCACCAGTGGTGAATCACATTTTCATGGAGCAACCCCACAAAAAACTGATAGGATATAAGTGTGATACACCAAAATGTTCGTATGAATAAGGCCTATTTGCGTCCATACTTAGAAATGCGGCGACTCGTCCAGGTATTCCAGAAATTCAGATTTTGTTTACTGACCACCAGTGGTGAATCACATTTTCATGGAGCAACTCCACAAAAAACTGATAGGATATAAGTGTGATACACCAAAATGTTCGTATGAATAAGGCCTATTTGCGTCCATACTTAGAAATGCGGCGAGTAGTCTACGTATTCCAGAAATTCAGATTTTGTTTACTGACCACCAGTGGTGAATCACATTTTCATGGGGCAACCCCACAAAAAATTGATAGGATATAAGAGTGATACACCAAAATGTTCGTATGAATAAGGCCTATTTGTCTCCATACCTAGAAATGCGGCGACTAGTCCAGGTATTCCAGAAATTCAGATTTTGTTTACTGACCACCAGTGGTGAATCACATATTCATGGAGCAACCCCACAAAAAACTGATAGGATATAAGTGTGATACACCAAAATGTTCGTATGAATAAGGCCTATTTGCGTCCATACTTAGAAATGCGGCGACTAGTCCAGGTATTCCAGAAATTCAGATTTTGTTTACTGACCACCAGTGGTGAATCACATTTTCATGGAGCAACCCCACAAAAAACTGATAGGATATAAGTGTGATACACCAAAATGTTCGTATGAATAAGGCCTATTTACATCCATACTTAGAAATGCGGCGAGTAGTCTACGTATTCCAGAAATTCAGATTTTGTTTACTGACCACCAGTGGTGAATCACATTTTCATGGGGCAACCCCACAAAAAATTGATAGGATATAAGAGTGATACACCAAAATGTTCGTATGAATAAGGCCTATTTGTCTCCATACCTAGAAATGCGGCGACTAGTCCAGGTATTCCAGAAATTCAGATTTTGTTTACTGACCACCAGTGGTGAATCACATATTCATGGAGCAACCCCACAAAAAACTGATAGGATATAAGTGTGATACACCAAAATGTTCGTATGAATAAGGCCTATTTGCGTACATACTTAGAAATGCGGCGACTCGCCCAGGTATTCCAGAAATTCAGATTTTGTTTACTGACCACCAGTGGTGAATCACATTTTCATGGAGCAACCCCACAAAAAACTGATAGGATATAAGCGTGATACACCAAAATGTTCGTATGAATAAGGCCTATTTGCGTCCATACTTAGAAATGCGGCGACTAGTCCAGGTATTCCAGAAATTCAGATTTTGTTTACTGACCACCAGTGGTGAATCACATTTTCATGGAGCAACCCCACAAAAAACTGATAGGATATAAGTGTGATACACCAAAATGTTCGTATGAATAAGGCCTATTTACATCCATACTTAGAAATGCGGCGACTAGTCCAGGTATTCCAGAAATTCAGATTTTGTTTACTGACCACCAGTGGTGAATCACATTTTCATGGAGCAACCCCACAAAAAACTGATAGGATATAAGTGTGATACACCAAAATGTTCGTAAGGATAAGACCTATTTACATCCATACTTAGAAATGCGGCGACTAGTCCAGGTATTCCAGTAATTCAGATTTTGTATACTGACCACCAGTGGTGAATCACATTTTCATGGAGCAACCCCACAAAAAACTGATAGGATATAAGTGTGATACACCAAAATGTTCGTATGAATAAGGCCTATTTGCGTCCATACTTAGAAATGCGGCGACTCGTCCAGGTATTCCAGAAATTCAGATTTTGTTTACTGACCACCAGTGGTGAATCACATTTTCATGGAGCAACTCCACAAAAAACTGATAGGATATAAGTGTGATACACCAAAATGTTCGTATGAATAAGGCCTATTTGCGTCCATACTTAGAAATGCGGCGACTAGTCCAGGTATTCCAGAAATTCAGATTTTGTTTACTGACCACCAGTGGTGAATCACATTTTCATGGAGCAACCCCACAAAAAACTGATAGGATATAAGTGTGATATACCAAAATGTTTGTATGAATAAGACCTATTTACATCCATACTTAGAAATGCGGCGACTAGTCCAGGTATTCCAGAAATTCAGATTTTGTTTACTGACCACCAGTGGTGAATCACATTTTCATGGAGCAACCCCACAAAAAACTGATAGGATATAAGTGTGATACACCAAAATGTTCGTATGAATAAGGCCTATTTGCGTCCATACTTAGAAATGCGGCGACTAGTCCAGGTATTCCAGAAATTCAGATTTTGTTTACTGACCACCAGTGGTGAATCACATTTTCATGGAGCAACCCCACAAAAAACTGATAGGAGATAAGTGTGATACACTAAAATGTTCGTATGAATAAGGCCTATTTGCGTCCATACTTAGAAATGCGGCGAGTAGTCTACGTATTCCAGAAATTCAGATTTTGTTTACTGACCACCAGTGGTGAATCACATTTTCATGGAGCAACCCCACAAAAAACTGATAGGATATAAGTGTGATACACCAAAATGTTTGTATGAATAAGACCTATTTACATCCATACTTAGAAATGCGGCGACTAGTCCAGGTATTCCAGAAATTCAGATTTTGTTTACTGACCACCAGTGGTGAATCACATTTTCATGGGGCAACCCCACAAAAAATTGATAGGATATAAGAGTGATACACCAAAATGTTCGTATGAATAAGGCCTATTTGTCTCCATACCTAGAAATGCGGCGACTAGTCCAGGTATTCCAGAAATTCAGATTTTGTTTACTGACCACCAGTGGTGAATCACATATTCATGGAGCAACCCCACAAAAAACTGATAGGATATAAGTGTGATACACCAAAATGTTCGTATGAATAAGGCCTATTTGCGTCCATACTTAGAAATGCGGCGAGTAGTCTACGTATTCCAGAAATTCAGATTTTGTTTACTGACCACCAGTGGTGAATCACATATTCATGGAGCAACCCCACAAAAAACTGATAGGATATAAGTGTGACACACCAAAATGTTCGTATGAATAAGGCCTATTTGCGTCCATACCTAGAAATGCGGCGACTCGTCCAGGTATTCCAGAAATACAGATTTTGTTTACTGACCACCAGTGGTGAATCACATTTTCATGGAGCAACCCCACAAAAAACTGATAGGATATAAGTGTGATACACCAAAATGTTCGTATGAATAAGGCCTATTTGCGTACATACTTAGAAATGCGGCGACTCGTCCAGGTATTCCAGAAATTCAGATTTTGTTTACTGACCACCAGTGGTGAATCACATATTCATGGAGCAACCCCACAAAAAACTGATAGGATATAAGTGTGATACACCAAAATGTTCGTATGAATAAGGCCTATTTGCGTCCATACTTAGAAATGCGGCGACTCGTCCAGGTATTCCAGAAATTCAGATTTTGTTTACTGACCACCAGTGGTGAATCACATTTTCATGGAGCAACCCCACAAAAAACTGATAGGATATAAGTGTGATACACCAAAATGTTCGTATGAATAAGGCCTATTTGCGTCCATACTTAGAAATGCGGCGAGTAGTCTACGTATTCCAGAAATTCAGATTTTGTTTACTGACCACCAGTGGTGAATCACATATTCATGGAGCAACCCCACAAAAAACTGATAGGATATAAGTGTGATACACCAAAATGTTCGTATGAATAAGGCCTATTTGCGCCCATACTTAGAGATGCGGCGACTGGTCCAGGTATTCCAGAAATTCAGATTTTGTTTACTGACCACCAGTGGTGAATCACATTTTCATGGAGCAACCCCACAAAAACCTGATAGGATATAAGTGTGATACACCAAAATGTTCGTATGAAGAAGGCCTATTTGCGTCCATACTTAGAAATGCGGCTACTATTCCAGGTATTCCAGAAATTCAGATTTTGTTTACTGACCACCAGTGGTGAATCACATTTTCATGGAGCAACCCCACAAAAAACTGGTAGGATATAAGTGTGATACACCAAAATGTTCGTATGAATAAGGCCTATTTGCGTCCATACTTAGAAATGCGGCGAGTAGTCTACGTATTCCAGAAATTCAGATTTTGTTTACTGACCACCAGTGGTGAATCACATATTCATGGAGCAACCCCACAAAAAACTGATAGGATATAAGTGTGATACACCAAAATGTTCGCATGAATAAGGCCTATTTGCGTCCATACTTAGAAATGCGGCGAGTAGTCTACGTATTCCAGAAATTCAGATTTTGTTTACTGACCACCAGTGGTGAATCACATTTTCATGGAGCAACCCCACAAAAAACTGATAGGATATAAGTGTGATACACTAAAATGTTCGTATGAATAAGACCTCTTTACATCCATACTTATAAATGCGGCAACTAGTCCAGGTATTCCAGAAATTCAGATTTTGTTTACTGACCACCAGTGGTGAATCACATTTTCATGGAGCAACCCCACAAAAAACTGATGGGATATAAGTGTGATACACCAAAATGTTCATATGAATAAGGCCTATTTGCGTCCATACTTAGAAATGCGGCGAGTAGTCTACGTATTCCAGAAATTCAGATTTTGTTTACTGACCACCAGTGGTGAATCACATTTTCATGGAGCAACCCCACAAAAAACTGATAGGATATAAGTGTGATACACCAAAATGTTCGTATGAATAAGGCCTATTTGCGTCCATACTTAGAAATGCGGCGGGTAGTCTACGTATTCCAGAAATTCAGATTTTGTTTACTGACCACCAGTGGTGAATCACATTTTCATGGAGCAACCCCACAAAAAACTGATAGGATATAAGTGTGATACACCAAAATGTTCGTAAGGATAAGACCTATTTACATCCATACTTAGAAATGCGGCGACTAGTCCAGGTATTCCAGTAATTCAGATTTTGTTTACTGACCACCAGTGGTGAATCACATTTTCATGGAGCAACCCCACAAAAAACTGATAGGATATAAGTGTGATACACCAAAATGTTCGTATGAATAAGGCCTATTTGCGTCCATACTTAGAAATGCGGCGACTCGTCCAGGTATTCCAGAAATTCAGATTTTGTTTACTGACCACCAGTGGTGAATCACATTTTCATGGAGCAACTCCACAAAAAACTGATAGGATATAAGTGTGATACACCAAAATGTTCGTATGAATAAGGCCTATTTGCGTCCATACTTAGAAATGCGGCGACTAGTCCAGGTATGCCAGAAATTCAGATTTTGTTTACTGACCACCAGTGGTGAATCACATTTTCATGGAGCAACCCCACAAAAAACTGATAGGATATAAGTGTGATATACCAAAATGTTTGTATGAATAAGACCTATTTACATCCATACTTAGAAATGCGGCGACTAGTCCAGGTATTCCAGAAATTCAGATTTTGTTTACTGACCACCAGTGGTGAATCACATTTTCATGGAGCAACCCCACAAAAAACTGATAGGATATAAGTGTGATACACCAAAATGTTCGTATGAATAAGGCCTATTTGCGTCCATACTTAGAAATGCGGCGACTAGTCCAGGTATTCCAGAAATTCAGATTTTGTTTACTGACCACCAGTGGTGAATCACATTTTCATGGAGCAACCCCACAAAAAACTGATAGGAGATAAGTGTGATACACTAAAATGTTCGTATGAATAAGGCCTATTTGCGTCCATACTTAGAAATGCGGCGAGTAGTCTACGTATTCCAGAAATTCAGATTTTGTTTACTGACCACCAGTGGTGAATCACATTTTCATGGAGCAACCCCACAAAAAACTGATAGGATATAAGTGTGATACACCAAAATGTTTGTATGAATAAGACCTATTTACATCCATACTTAGAAATGCAGCGACTAGTCCAGGTATTCCAGAAATTCAGATTTTGTTTACTGACCACCAGTGGTGAATCACATTTTCATGGGGCAACCCGACAAAAAATTGATAGGATATAAGAGTGATACACCAAAATGTTCGTATGAATAAGGCCTATTTGTCTCCATACCTAGAAATGCGGCGACTAGTCCAGGTATTCCAGAAATTCAGATTTTGTTTACTGACCACCAGTGGTGAATCACATTTTCATGGGGCAACCCCACAAAAAATTGATAGGATATAAGAGTGATACACCAAAATGTTCGTATGAATAAGGCCTATTTGTCTCCATACCTAGAAATGCGGCGACTAGTCCAGGTATTCCAGAAATTCAGATTTTGTTTACTGACCACCAGTGGTGAATCACATTTTCATGGAGCAACCCCACAAAAAACTGATAGGAGATAAGTGTGATACACTAAAATGTTCGTATGAATAAGGCCTATTTGCGTCCATACTTAGAAATGCGGCGAGTAGTCTACGTATTCCAGAAATTCAGATTTTGTTTACTGACCACCAGTGGTGAATCACATTTTCATGGGGCAACCCCACAAAAAATTGATAGGATATAAGAGTGATACACCAAAATGTTCGTATGAATAAGGCCTATTTGTCTCCATACCTAGAAATGCGGCGACTAGTCCAGGTATTCCAGAAATTCAGATTTTGTTTACTGACCACCAGTGGTGAATCACATATTCATGGAGCAACCCCACAAAAAACTGATAGGATATAAGTGTGATACACCAAAATGTTCGTATGAATAAGGCCTATTTGCGTACATACTTAGAAATGCGGCGACTCGCCCAGGTATTCCAGAAATTCAGATTTTGTTTACTGACCACCAGTGGTGAATCACATTTTCATGGAGCAACCCCACAAAAAACTGATAGGATATAAGCGTGATACACCAAAATGTTCGTATGAATAAGGCCTATTTGCGTCCATACTTAGAAATGCGGCGACTAGTCCAGGTATTCCAGAAATTCAGATTTTGTTTACTGACCACCAGTGGTGAATCACATTTTCATGGAGCAACCCCACAAAAAACTGATAGGATATAAGTGTGATACACCAAAATGTTCGTATGAATAAGGCCTATTTACATCCATACTTAGAAATGCGGCGAGTAGTCTACGTATTCCAGAAATTCAGATTTTGTTTACTGACCACCAGTGGTGAATCACATTTTCATGGGGCAACCCCACAAAAAATTGATAGGATATAAGAGTGATACACCAAAATGTTCGTATGAATAAGGCCTATTTGTCTCCATACCTAGAAATGCGGCGACTAGTCCAGGTATTCCAGAAATTCAGATTTTGTTTACTGACCACCAGTGGTGAATCACATATTCATGGAGCAACCCCACAAAAAACTGATAGGATATAAGTGTGATACACCAAAATGTTCGTATAAATAAGGCCTATTTGCGTACATACTTAGAAATGCGGCGACTCGCCCAGGTATTCCAGAAATTCAGATTTTGTTTACTGACCACCAGTGGTGAATCACATTTTCATGGAGCAACCCCACAAAAAACTGATAGGATATAAGCGTGATACACCAAAATGTTCGTATGAATAAGGCCTATTTGCGTCCATACTTAGAAATGCGGCGACTAGTCCAGGTATTCCAGAAATTCAGATTTTGTTTACTGACCACCAGTGGTGAATCACATTTTCATGGAGCAACCCCACAAAAAACTGATAGGATATAAGTGTGATACACCAAAATGTTCGTATGAATAAGGCCTATTTACATCCATACTTAGAAATGCGGCGACTAGTCCAGGTATTCCAGAAATTCAGATTTTGTTTACTGACCACCAGTGGTGAATCACATTTTCATGGAGCAACCCCACAAAAAACTGATAGGATATAAGTGTGATACACCAAAATGTTCGTAAGGATAAGACCTATTTACATCCATACTTAGAAATGCGGCGACTAGTCCAGGTATTCCAGTAATTCAGATTTTGTATACTGACCACCAGTGGTGAATCACATTTTCATGGAGCAACCCCACAAAAAACTGATAGGATATAAGTGTGATACACCAAAATGTTCGTATGAATAAGGCCTATTTGCGTCCATACTTAGAAATGCGGCGACTCGTCCAGGTATTCCAGAAATTCAGATTTTGTTTACTGACCACCAGTGGTGAATCACATTTTCATGGAGCAACTCCACAAAAAACTGATAGGATATAAGTGTGATACACCCAAATGTTCGTATGAATAAGGCCTATTTGCGTCCATACTTAGAAATGCGGCGACTAGTCCAGGTATTCCAGAAATTCAGATTTTGTTTACTGACCACCAGTGGTGAATCACATTTTCATGGAGCAACCCCACAAAAAACTGATAGGATATAAGTGTGATATACCAAAATGTTTGTATGAATAAGACCTATTTACATCCATACTTAGAAATGCGGCGACTAGTCCAGGTGTTCCAGAAATTCAGATTTTGTTTACTGACCACCAGTGGTGAATCACATTTTCATGGAGCAACCCCACAAAAAACTGATAGGATATAAGTGTGATACACCAAAATGTTCGTATGAATAAGGCCTATTTGCGTCCATACTTAGAAATGCGGCGACTAGTCCAGGTATTCCAGAAATTCAGATTTTGTTTACTGACCACCAGTGGTGAATCACATTTTCATGGAGCAACCCCACAAAAAACTGATAGGAGATAAGTGTGATACACTAAAATGTTCGTATGAATAAGGCCTATTTGCGTCCATACTTAGAAATGCGGCGAGTAGTCTACGTATTCCAGAAATTCAGATTTTGTTTACTGACCACCAGTGGTGAATCACATTTTCATGGAGCAACCCCACAAAAAACTGATAGGATATAAGTGTGATACACCAAAATGTTTGTATGAATAAGACCTATTTACATCCATACTTAGAAATGCGGCGACTAGTCCAGGTATTCCAGAAATTCAGATTTTGTTTACTGACCACCAGTGGTGAATCACATTTTCATGGGGCAACCCCACAAAAAATTGATAGGATATAAGAGTGATACACCAAAATGTTCGTATGAATAAGGCCTATTTGTCTCCATACCTAGAAATGCGGCGACTAGTCCAGGTATTCCAGAAATTCAGATTTTGTTTACTGACCACCAGTGGTGAATCACATATTCATGGAGCAACCCCACAAAAAACTGATAGGATATAAGTGTGATACACCAAAATGTTCGTATGAATAAGGCCTATTTGCGTCCATACTTAGAAATGCGGCGAGTAGTCTACGTATTCCAGAAATTCAGATTTTGTTTACTGACCACCAGTGGTGAATCACATATTCATGGAGCAACCCCACAAAAAACTGATAGGATATAAGTGTGACACACCAAAATGTTCGTATGAATAAGGCCTATTTGCGTCCATACCTAGAAATGCGGCGACTCGTCCAGGTATTCCAGAAATACAGATTTTGTTTACTGACCACCAGTGGTGAATCACATTTTCATGGAGCAACCCCACAAAAAACTGATAGGATATAAGTGTGATACACCAAAATGTTCGTATGAATAAGGCCTATTTGCGTCCATACTTAGAAATGCGGCGAGTAGTCTACGTATTCCAGAAATTCAGATTTTGTTTACTGACCACCAGTGGTGAATCACATATTCATGGAGCAACCCCACAAAAAACTGATAGGATATAAGTGTGATACACCAAAATGTTCGTATGAATAAGGCCTATTTGCGTCCATACTTAGAAATGCGGCGAGTAGTCTACGTATTCCAGAAATTCAGATTTTGTTTACTGACCACCAGTGGTGAATCACATATTCATGGAGCAACCCCACAAAAAACTGATAGGATATAAGTGTGATACACCAAAATGTTCGTATGAATAAGGCCTATTTGCGTCCATACTTAGAAATGCGGCGACTCGTCCAGGTATTCCAGAAATTCAGATTTTGTTTACTGACCACCAGTGGTGAATCACATTTTCATGGAGCAACCCCACAAAAAACTGATAGGATATAAGTGTGATACACCAAAATGTTCGTATGAATAAGGCCTATTTGCGTCCATACTTAGAAATGCGGCGAGTAGTCTACGTATTCCAGAAATTCAGATTTTGTTTACTGACCACCAGTGGTGAATCACATATTCATGGAGCAACCCCACAAAAAACTGATAGGATATAAGTGTGATACACCAAAATGTTCGTATGAATAAGGCCTATTTGCGCCCATACTTAGAGATGCGGCGACTGGTCCAGGTATTCCAGAAATTCAGATTTTGTTTACTGACCACCAGTGGTGAATCACATTTTCATGGAGCAACCCCACAAAAACCTGATAGGATATAAGTGTGATACACCAAAATGTTCGTATGAAGAAGGCCTATTTGCGTCCATACTTAGAAATGCGGCTACTATTCCAGGTATTCCAGAAATTCAGATTTTGTTTACTGACCACCAGTGGTGAATCACATTTTCATGGAGCAACCCCACAAAAAACTGGTAGGATATAAGTGTGATACACCAAAATGTTCGTATGAATAAGGCCTATTTGCGTCCATACTTAGAAATGCGGCGACTCGTCCAGGTATTCCAGAAATTCAGATTTTGTTTACTGACCACCAGTGGTGAATCACATTTTCATGGAGCAACTCCACAAAAAACTGATAGGATATAAGTGTGATACACCCAAATGTTCGTATGAATAAGGCCTATTTGCGTCCATACTTAGAAATGCGGCGACTAGTCCAGGTATTCCAGAAATTCAGATTTTGTTTACTGACCACCAGTGGTGAATCACATTTTCATGGAGCAACCCCACAAAAAACTGATAGGATATAAGTGTGATATACCAAAATGTTTGTATGAATAAGACCTATTTACATCCATACTTAGAAATGCGGCGACTAGTCCAGGTGTTCCAGAAATTCAGATTTTGTTTACTGACCACCAGTGGTGAATCACATTTTCATGGAGCAACCCCACAAAAAACTGATAGGATATAAGTGTGATACACCAAAATGTTCGTATGAATAAGGCCTATTTGCGTCCATACTTAGAAATGCGGCGACTAGTCCAGGTATTCCAGAAATTCAGATTTTGTTTACTGACCACCAGTGGTGAATCACATTTTCATGGAGCAACCCCACAAAAAACTGATAGGAGATAAGTGTGATACACTAAAATGTTCGTATGAATAAGGCCTATTTGCGTCCATACTTAGAAATGCGGCGAGTAGTCTACGTATTCCAGAAATTCAGATTTTGTTTACTGACCACCAGTGGTGAATCACATTTTCATGGAGCAACCCCACAAAAAACTGATAGGATATAAGTGTGATACACCAAAATGTTTGTATGAATAAGACCTATTTACATCCATACTTAGAAATGCGGCGACTAGTCCAGGTATTCCAGAAATTCAGATTTTGTTTACTGACCACCAGTGGTGAATCACATTTTCATGGAGCAACCCCACAAAAAACTGATAGGATATAAGTGTGATACACCAAAATGTTCGTATGAATAAGGCCTATTTACATCCATACTTAGAAATGCGGCGACTAGTCCAGGTATTCCAGAAATTCAGATTTTGTTTACTGACCACCAGTGGTGAATCACATTTTCATGGAGCAACCCCACAAAAAACTGATAGGATATAAGTGTGATACACCAAAATGTTCGTAAGGATAAGACCTATTTACATCCATACTTAGAAATGCGGCGACTAGTCCAGGTATTCCAGTAATTCAGATTTTGTATACTGACCACCAGTGGTGAATCACATTTTCATGGAGCAACCCCACAAAAAACTGATAGGATATAAGTGTGATACACCAAAATGTTCGTATGAATAAGGCCTATTTGCGTCCATACTTAGAAATGCGGCGACTCGTCCAGGTATTCCAGAAATTCAGATTTTGTTTACTGACCACCAGTGGTGAATCACATTTTCATGGAGCAACTCCACAAAAAACTGATAGGATATAAGTGTGATACACCCAAATGTTCGTATGAATAAGGCCTATTTGCGTCCATACTTAGAAATGCGGCGACTAGTCCAGGTATTCCAGAAATTCAGATTTTGTTTACTGACCACCAGTGGTGAATCACATTTTCATGGAGCAACCCCACAAAAAACTGATAGGATATAAGTGTGATATACCAAAATGTTTGTATGAATAAGACCTATTTACATCCATACTTAGAAATGCGGCGACTAGTCCAGGTATTCCAGAAATTCAGATTTTGTTTACTGACCACCAGTGGTGAATCACATTTTCATGGAGCAACCCCACAAAAAACTGATAGGATATAAGTGTGATACACCAAAATGTTCGTATGAATAAGGCCTATTTGCGTCCATACTTAGAAATGCGGCGACTAGTCCAGGTATTCCAGAAATTCAGATTTTGTTTACTGACCACCAGTGGTGAATCACATTTTCATGGAGCAACCCCACAAAAAACTGATAGGAGATAAGTGTGATACACTAAAATGTTCGTATGAATAAGGCCTATTTGCGTCCATACTTAGAAATGCGGCGAGTAGTCTACGTATTCCAGAAATTCAGATTTTGTTTACTGACCACCAGTGGTGAATCACATTTTCATGGAGCAACCCCACAAAAAACTGATAGGATATAAGTGTGATACACCAAAATGTTTGTATGAATAAGACCTATTTACATCCATACTTAGAAATGCAGCGACTAGTCCAGGTATTCCAGAAATTCAGATTTTGTTTACTGACCACCAGTGGTGAATCACATTTTCATGGGGCAACCCGACAAAAAATTGATAGGATATAAGAGTGATACACCAAAATGTTCGTATGAATAAGGCCTATTTGTCTCCATACCTAGAAATGCGGCGACTAGTCCAGGTATTCCAGAAATTCAGATTTTGTTTACTGACCACCAGTGGTGAATCACATTTTCATGGGGCAACCCCACAAAAAATTGATAGGATATAAGAGTGATACACCAAAATGTTCGTATGAATAAGGCCTATTTGTCTCCATACCTAGAAATGCGGCGACTAGTCCAGGTATTCCAGAAATTCAGATTTTGTTTACTGACCACCAGTGGTGAATCACATTTTCATGGAGCAACCCCACAAAAAACTGATAGGAGATAAGTGTGATACACTAAAATGTTCGTATGAATAAGGCCTATTTGCGTCCATACTTAGAAATGCGGCGAGTAGTCTACGTATTCCAGAAATTCAGATTTTGTTTACTGACCACCAGTGGTGAATCACATTTTCATGGGGCAACCCCACAAAAAATTGATAGGATATAAGAGTGATACACCAAAATGTTCGTATGAATAAGGCCTATTTGTCTCCATACCTAGAAATGCGGCGACTAGTCCAGGTATTCCAGAAATTCAGATTTTGTTTACTGACCACCAGTGGTGAATCACATATTCATGGAGCAACCCCACAAAAAACTGATAGGATATAAGTGTGATACACCAAAATGTTCGTATGAATAAGGCCTATTTGCGTACATACTTAGAAATGCGGCGACTCGCCCAGGTATTCCAGAAATTCAGATTTTGTTTACTGACCACCAGTGGTGAATCACATTTTCATGGAGCAACCCCACAAAAAACTGATAGGATATAAGCGTGATACACCAAAATGTTCGTATGAATAAGGCCTATTTGCGTCCATACTTAGAAATGCGGCGACTAGTCCAGGTATTCCAGAAATTCAGATTTTGTTTACTGACCACCAGTGGTGAATCACATTTTCATGGAGCAACCCCACAAAAAACTGATAGGATATAAGTGTGATACACCAAAATGTTCGTATGAATAAGGCCTATTTACATCCATACTTAGAAATGCGGCGAGTAGTCTACGTATTCCAGAAATTCAGATTTTGTTTACTGACCACCAGTGGTGAATCACATTTTCATGGGGCAACCCCACAAAAAATTGATAGGATATAAGAGTGATACACCAAAATGTTCGTATGAATAAGGCCTATTTGTCTCCATACCTAGAAATGCGGCGACTAGTCCAGGTATTCCAGAAATTCAGATTTTGTTTACTGACCACCAGTGGTGAATCACATATTCATGGAGCAACCCCACAAAAAACTGATAGGATATAAGTGTGATACACCAAAATGTTCGTATGAATAAGGCCTATTTGCGTACATACTTAGAAATGCGGCGACTCGCCCAGGTATTCCAGAAATTCAGATTTTGTTTACTGACCACCAGTGGTGAATCACATTTTCATGGAGCAACCCCACAAAAAACTGATAGGATATAAGCGTGATACACCAAAATGTTCGTATGAATAAGGCCTATTTGTCTCCATACCTAGAAATGCGGCGACTAGTCCAGGTATTCCAGAAATTCAGATTTTGTTTACTGACCACCAGTGGTGAATCACATTTTCATGGAGCAACCCCACAAAAAACTGATAGGAGATAAGTGTGATACACTAAAATGTTCGTATGAATAAGGCCTATTTGCGTCCATACTTAGAAATGCGGCGAGTAGTCTACGTATTCCAGAAATTCAGATTTTGTTTACTGACCACCAGTGGTGAATCACATTTTCATGGGGCAACCCCACAAAAAATTGATAGGATATAAGAGTGATACACCAAAATGTTCGTATGAATAAGGCCTATTTGTCTCCATACCTAGAAATGCGGCGACTAGTCCAGGTATTCCAGAAATTCAGATTTTGTTTACTGACCACCAGTGGTGAATCACATATTCATGGAGCAACCCCACAAAAAACTGATAGGATATAAGTGTGATACACCAAAATGTTCGTATGAATAAGGCCTATTTGCGTACATACTTAGAAATGCGGCGACTCGCCCAGGTATTCCAGAAATTCAGATTTTGTTTACTGACCACCAGTGGTGAATCACATTTTCATGGAGCAACCCCACAAAAAACTGATAGGATATAAGCGTGATACACCAAAATGTTCGTATGAATAAGGCCTATTTGCGTCCATACTTAGAAATGCGGCGACTAGTCCAGGTATTCCAGAAATTCAGATTTTGTTTACTGACCACCAGTGGTGAATCACATTTTCATGGAGCAACTCCACAAAAAACTGATAGGATATAAGTGTGATACACCCAAATGTTCGTATGAATAAGGCCTATTTGCGTCCATACTTAGAAATGCGGCGACTAGTCCAGGTATTCCAGAAATTCAGATTTTGTTTACTGACCACCAGTGGTGAATCACATTTTCATGGAGCAACCCCACAAAAAACTGATAGGATATAAGTGTGATATACCAAAATGTTTGTATGAATAAGACCTATTTACATCCATACTTAGAAATGCGGCGACTAGTCCAGGTGTTCCAGAAATTCAGATTTTGTTTACTGACCACCAGTGGTGAATCACATTTTCATGGAGCAACCCCACAAAAAACTGATAGGATATAAGTGTGATACACCAAAATGTTCGTATGAATAAGGCCTATTTGCGTCCATACTTAGAAATGCGGCGACTAGTCCAGGTATTCCAGAAATTCAGATTTTGTTTACTGACCACCAGTGGTGAATCACATTTTCATGGAGCAACCCCACAAAAAACTGATAGGAGATAAGTGTGATACACTAAAATGTTCGTATGAATAAGGCCTATTTGCGTCCATACTTAGAAATGCGGCGAGTAGTCTACGTATTCCAGAAATTCAGATTTTGTTTACTGACCACCAGTGGTGAATCACATTTTCATGGAGCAACCCCACAAAAAACTGATAGGATATAAGTGTGATACACCAAAATGTTTGTATGAATAAGACCTATTTACATCCATACTTAGAAATGCGGCGACTAGTCCAGGTATTCCAGAAATTCAGATTTTGTTTACTGACCACCAGTGGTGAATCACATTTTCATGGAGCAACCCCACAAAAAACTGATAGGATATAAGTGTGATACACCAAAATGTTCGTATGAATAAGGCCTATTTACATCCATACTTAGAAATGCGGCGACTAGTCCAGGTATTCCAGAAATTCAGATTTTGTTTACTGACCACCAGTGGTGAATCACATTTTCATGGAGCAACCCCACAAAAAACTGATAGGATATAAGTGTGATACACCAAAATGTTCGTAAGGATAAGACCTATTTACATCCATACTTAGAAATGCGGCGACTAGTCCAGGTATTCCAGTAATTCAGATTTTGTATACTGACCACCAGTGGTGAATCACATTTTCATGGAGCAACCCCACAAAAAACTGATAGGATATAAGTGTGATACACCAAAATGTTCGTATGAATAAGGCCTATTTGCGTCCATACTTAGAAATGCGGCGACTCGTCCAGGTATTCCAGAAATTCAGATTTTGTTTACTGACCACCAGTGGTGAATCACATTTTCATGGAGCAACTCCACAAAAAACTGATAGGATATAAGTGTGATACACCCAAATGTTCGTATGAATAAGGCCTATTTGCGTCCATACTTAGAAATGCGGCGACTAGTCCAGGTATTCCAGAAATTCAGATTTTGTTTACTGACCACCAGTGGTGAATCACATTTTCATGGAGCAACCCCACAAAAAACTGATAGGATATAAGTGTGATATACCAAAATGTTTGTATGAATAAGACCTATTTACATCCATACTTAGAAATGCGGCGACTAGTCCAGGTATTCCAGAAATTCAGATTTTGTTTACTGACCACCAGTGGTGAATCACATTTTCATGGAGCAACCCCACAAAAAACTGATAGGATATAAGTGTGATACACCAAAATGTTCGTATGAATAAGGCCTATTTGCGTCCATACTTAGAAATGCGGCGACTAGTCCAGGTATTCCAGAAATTCAGATTTTGTTTACTGACCACCAGTGGTGAATCACATTTTCATGGAGCAACCCCACAAAAAACTGATAGGAGATAAGTGTGATACACTAAAATGTTCGTATGAATAAGGCCTATTTGCGTCCATACTTAGAAATGCGGCGAGTAGTCTACGTATTCCAGAAATTCAGATTTTGTTTACTGACCACCAGTGGTGAATCACATTTTCATGGAGCAACCCCACAAAAAACTGATAGGATATAAGTGTGATACACCAAAATGTTTGTATGAATAAGACCTATTTACATCCATACTTAGAAATGCAGCGACTAGTCCAGGTATTCCAGAAATTCAGATTTTGTTTACTGACCACCAGTGGTGAATCACATTTTCATGGGGCAACCCGACAAAAAATTGATAGGATATAAGAGTGATACACCAAAATGTTCGTATGAATAAGGCCTATTTGTCTCCATACCTAGAAATGCGGCGACTAGTCCAGGTATTCCAGAAATTCAGATTTTGTTTACTGACCACCAGTGGTGAATCACATTTTCATGGGGCAACCCCACAAAAAATTGATAGGATATAAGAGTGATACACCAAAATGTTCGTATGAATAAGGCCTATTTGTCTCCATACCTAGAAATGCGGCGACTAGTCCAGGTATTCCAGAAATTCAGATTTTGTTTACTGACCACCAGTGGTGAATCACATTTTCATGGAGCAACCCCACAAAAAACTGATAGGAGATAAGTGTGATACACTAAAATGTTCGTATGAATAAGGCCTATTTGCGTCCATACTTAGAAATGCGGCGAGTAGTCTACGTATTCCAGAAATTCAGATTTTGTTTACTGACCACCAGTGGTGAATCACATTTTCATGGGGCAACCCCACAAAAAATTGATAGGATATAAGAGTGATACACCAAAATGTTCGTATGAATAAGGCCTATTTGTCTCCATACCTAGAAATGCGGCGACTAGTCCAGGTATTCCAGAAATTCAGATTTTGTTTACTGACCACCAGTGGTGAATCACATATTCATGGAGCAACCCCACAAAAAACTGATAGGATATAAGTGTGATACACCAAAATGTTCGTATGAATAAGGCCTATTTGCGTACATACTTAGAAATGCGGCGACTCGCCCAGGTATTCCAGAAATTCAGATTTTGTTTACTGACCACCAGTGGTGAATCACATTTTCATGGAGCAACCCCACAAAAAACTGATAGGATATAAGCGTGATACACCAAAATGTTCGTATGAATAAGGCCTATTTGCGTCCATACTTAGAAATGCGGCGACTAGTCCAGGTATTCCAGAAATTCAGATTTTGTTTACTGACCACCAGTGGTGAATCACATTTTCATGGAGCAACCCCACAAAAAACTGATAGGATATAAGTGTGATACACCAAAATGTTCGTATGAATAAGGCCTATTTACATCCATACTTAGAAATGCGGCGAGTAGTCTACGTATTCCAGAAATTCAGATTTTGTTTACTGACCACCAGTGGTGAATCACATTTTCATGGGGCAACCCCACAAAAAATTGATAGGATATAAGAGTGATACACCAAAATGTTCGTATGAATAAGGCCTATTTGTCTCCATACCTAGAAATGCGGCGACTAGTCCAGGTATTCCAGAAATTCAGATTTTGTTTACTGACCACCAGTGGTGAATCACATATTCATGGAGCAACCCCACAAAAAACTGATAGGATATAAGTGTGATACACCAAAATGTTCGTATGAATAAGGCCTATTTGCGTACATACTTAGAAATGCGGCGACTCGCCCAGGTATTCCAGAAATTCAGATTTTGTTTACTGACCACCAGTGGTGAATCACATTTTCATGGAGCAACCCCACAAAAAACTGATAGGATATAAGCGTGATACACCAAAATGTTCGTATGAATAAGGCCTATTTGCGTCCATACTTAGAAATGCGGCGACTAGTCCAGGTATTCCAGAAATTCAGATTTTGTTTACTGACCACCAGTGGTGAATCACATTTTCATGGAGCAACCCCACAAAAAACTGATAGGATATAAGTGTGATACACCAAAATGTTCGTATGAATAAGGCCTATTTACATCCATACTTAGAAATGCGGCGACTAGTCCAGGTATTCCAGAAATTCAGATTTTGTTTACTGACCACCAGTGGTGAATCACATTTTCATGGAGCAACCCCACAAAAAACTGATAGGATATAAGTGTGATACACCAAAATGTTCGTAAGGATAAGACCTATTTACATCCATACTTAGAAATGCGGCGACTAGTCCAGGTATTCCAGTAATTCAGATTTTGTATACTGACCACCAGTGGTGAATCACATTTTCATGGAGCAACCCCACAAAAAACTGATAGGATATAAGTGTGATACACCAAAATGTTCGTATGAATAAGGCCTATTTGCGTCCATACTTAGAAATGCGGCGACTCGTCCAGGTATTCCAGAAATTCAGATTTTGTTTACTGACCACCAGTGGTGAATCACATTTTCATGGAGCAACTCCACAAAAAACTGATAGGATATAAGTGTGATACACCCAAATGTTCGTATGAATAAGGCCTATTTGCGTCCATACTTAGAAATGCGGCGACTAGTCCAGGTATTCCAGAAATTCAGATTTTGTTTACTGACCACCAGTGGTGAATCACATTTTCATGGAGCAACCCCACAAAAAACTGATAGGATATAAGTGTGATATACCAAAATGTTTGTATGAATAAGACCTATTTACATCCATACTTAGAAATGCGGCGACTAGTCCAGGTGTTCCAGAAATTCAGATTTTGTTTACTGACCACCAGTGGTGAATCACATTTTCATGGAGCAACCCCACAAAAAACTGATAGGATATAAGTGTGATACACCAAAATGTTCGTATGAATAAGGCCTATTTGCGTCCATACTTAGAAATGCGGCGACTAGTCCAGGTATTCCAGAAATTCAGATTTTGTTTACTGACCACCAGTGGTGAATCACATTTTCATGGAGCAACCCCACAAAAAACTGATAGGAGATAAGTGTGATACACTAAAATGTTCGTATGAATAAGGCCTATTTGCGTCCATACTTAGAAATGCGGCGAGTAGTCTACGTATTCCAGAAATTCAGATTTTGTTTACTGACCACCAGTGGTGAATCACATTTTCATGGAGCAACCCCACAAAAAACTGATAGGATATAAGTGTGATACACCAAAATGTTTGTATGAATAAGACCTATTTACATCCATACTTAGAAATGCGGCGACTAGTCCAGGTATTCCAGAAATTCAGATTTTGTTTACTGACCACCAGTGGTGAATCACATTTTCATGGGGCAACCCCACAAAAAATTGATAGGATATAAGAGTGATACACCAAAATGTTCGTATGAATAAGGCCTATTTGTCTCCATACCTAGAAATGCGGCGACTAGTCCAGGTATTCCAGAAATTCAGATTTTGTTTACTGACCACCAGTGGTGAATCACATATTCATGGAGCAACCCCACAAAAAACTGATAGGATATAAGTGTGATACACCAAAATGTTCGTATGAATAAGGCCTATTTGCGTCCATACTTAGAAATGCGGCGAGTAGTCTACGTATTCCAGAAATTCAGATTTTGTTTACTGACCACCAGTGGTGAATCACATATTCATGGAGCAACCCCACAAAAAACTGATAGGATATAAGTGTGACACACCAAAATGTTCGTATGAATAAGGCCTATTTGCGTCCATACCTAGAAATGCGGCGACTCGTCCAGGTATTCCAGAAATACAGATTTTGTTTACTGACCACCAGTGGTGAATCACATTTTCATGGAGCAACCCCACAAAAAACTGATAGGATATAAGTGTGATACACCAAAATGTTCGTATGAATAAGGCCTATTTGCGTCCATACTTAGAAATGCGGCGAGTAGTCTACGTATTCCAGAAATTCAGATTTTGTTTACTGACCACCAGTGGTGAATCACATATTCATGGAGCAACCCCACAAAAAACTGATAGGATATAAGTGTGATACACCAAAATGTTCGTATGAATAAGGCCTATTTGCGTCCATACTTAGAAATGCGGCGAGTAGTCTACGTATTCCAGAAATTCAGATTTTGTTTACTGACCACCAGTGGTGAATCACATATTCATGGAGCAACCCCACAAAAAACTGATAGGATATAAGTGTGATACACCAAAATGTTCGTATGAATAAGGCCTATTTGCGTCCATACTTAGAAATGCGGCGACTCGTCCAGGTATTCCAGAAATTCAGATTTTGTTTACTGACCACCAGTGGTGAATCACATTTTCATGGAGCAACCCCACAAAAAACTGATAGGATATAAGTGTGATACACCAAAATGTTCGTATGAATAAGGCCTATTTGCGTCCATACTTAGAAATGCGGCGAGTAGTCTACGTATTCCAGAAATTCAGATTTTGTTTACTGACCACCAGTGGTGAATCACATATTCATGGAGCAACCCCACAAAAAACTGATAGGATATAAGTGTGATACACCAAAATGTTCGTATGAATAAGGCCTATTTGCGCCCATACTTAGAGATGCGGCGACTGGTCCAGGTATTCCAGAAATTCAGATTTTGTTTACTGACCACCAGTGGTGAATCACATTTTCATGGAGCAACCCCACAAAAACCTGATAGGATATAAGTGTGATACACCAAAATGTTCGTATGAAGAAGGCCTATTTGCGTCCATACTTAGAAATGCGGCTACTATTCCAGGTATTCCAGAAATTCAGATTTTGTTTACTGACCACCAGTGGTGAATCACATTTTCATGGAGCAACCCCACAAAAAACTGGTAGGATATAAGTGTGATACACCAAAATGTTCGTATGAATAAGGCGTATTTGCGTCCATACTTAGAAATGCGGCGAGTAGTCTACGTATTCCAGAAATTCAGATTTTGTTTACTGACCACCAGTGGTGAATCACATATTCATGGAGCAACCCCACAAAAAACTGATAGGATATAAGTGTGATACACCAAAATGTTCGCATGAATAAGGCCTATTTGCGTCCATACTTAGAAATGCGGCGAGTAGTCTACGTATTCCAGAAATTCAGATTTTGTTTACTGACCACCAGTCGTGAATCACATTTTCATGGAGCAACCCCACAAAAAACTGATAGGATATAAGTGTGATACACTAAAATGTTCGTATGAATAAGACCTCTTTACATCCATACTTATAAATGCGGCAACTAGTCCAGGTATTCCAGAAATTCAGATTTTGTTTACTGACCACCAGTGGTGAATCACATTTTCATGGAGCAACCCCACAAAAAACTGATGGGATATAAGTGTGATACACCAAAATGTTCATATGAATAAGGCCTATTTGCGTCCATACTTAGAAATGCGGCGAGTAGTCTACGTATTCCAGAAATTCAGATTTTGTTTACTGACCACCAGTGGTGAATCACATTTTCATGGAGCAACCCCACAAAAAACTGATAGGATATAAGTGTGATACACCAAAATGTTCGTATGAATAAGGCCTATTTGCGTCCATACTTAGAAATGCGGCGGGTAGTCTACGTATTCCAGAAATTCAGATTTTGTTTACTGACCACCAGTGGTGAATCACATTTTCATGGAGCAACCCCACAAAAAACTGATAGGATATAAGTGTGATACACCAAAATGTTCGTAAGGATAAGACCTATTTACATCCATACTTAGAAATGCGGCGACTAGTCCAGGTATTCCAGTAATTCAGATTTTGTTTACTGACCACCAGTGGTGAATCACATTTTCATGGAGCAACCCCACAAAAAACTGATAGGATATAAGTGTGATACACCAAAATGTTCGTATGAATAAGGCCTATTTGCGTCCATACTTAGAAATGCGGCGACTCGTCCAGGTATTCCAGAAATTCAGATTTTGTTTACTGACCACCAGTGGTGAATCACATTTTCATGGAGCAACTCCACAAAAAACTGATAGGATATAAGTGTGATACACCAAAATGTTCGTATGAATAAGGCCTATTTGCGTCCATACTTAGAAATGCGGCGACTAGTCCAGGTATGCCAGAAATTCAGATTTTGTTTACTGACCACCAGTGGTGAATCACATTTTCATGGAGCAACCCCACAAAAAACTGATAGGATATAAGTGTGATATACCAAAATGTTTGTATGAATAAGACCTATTTACATCCATACTTAGAAATGCGGCGACTAGTCCAGGTATTCCAGAAATTCAGATTTTGTTTACTGACCACCAGTGGTGAATCACATTTTCATGGAGCAACCCCACAAAAAACTGATAGGATATAAGTGTGATACACCAAAATGTTCGTATGAATAAGGCCTATTTGCGTCCATACTTAGAAATGCGGCGACTAGTCCAGGTATTCCAGAAATTCAGATTTTGTTTACTGACCACCAGTGGTGAATCACATTTTCATGGAGCAACCCCACAAAAAACTGATAGGAGATAAGTGTGATACACTAAAATGTTCGTATGAATAAGGCCTATTTGCGTCCATACTTAGAAATGCGGCGAGTAGTCTACGTATTCCAGAAATTCAGATTTTGTTTACTGACCACCAGTGGTGAATCACATTTTCATGGAGCAACCCCACAAAAAACTGATAGGATATAAGTGTGATACACCAAAATGTTTGTATGAATAAGACCTATTTACATCCATACTTAGAAATGCAGCGACTAGTCCAGGTATTCCAGAAATTCAGATTTTGTTTACTGACCACCAGTGGTGAATCACATTTTCATGGGGCAACCCCACAAAAAATTGATAGGATATAAGAGTGATACACCAAAATGTTCGTATGAATAAGGCCTATTTGTCTCCATACCTAGAAATGCGGCGACTAGTCCAGGTATTCCAGAAATTCAGATTTTGTTTACTGACCACCAGTGGTGAATCACATTTTCATGGGGCAACCCCACAAAAAATTGATAGGATATAAGAGTGATACACCAAAATGTTCGTATGAATAAGGCCTATTTGTCTCCATACCTAGAAATGCGGCGACTAGTCCAGGTATTCCAGAAATTCAGATTTTGTTTACTGACCACCAGTGGTGAATCACATTTTCATGGAGCAACCCCACAAAAAACTGATAGGAGATAAGTGTGATACACTAAAATGTTCGTATGAATAAGGCCTATTTGCGTCCATACTTAGAAATGCGGCGAGTAGTCTACGTATTCCAGAAATTCAGATTTTGTTTACTGACCACCAGTGGTGAATCACATTTTCATGGGGCAACCCCACAAAAAATTGATAGGATATAAGAGTGATACACCAAAATGTTCGTATGAATAAGGCCTATTTGTCTCCATACCTAGAAATGCGGCGACTAGTCCAGGTATTCCAGAAATTCAGATTTTGTTTACTGACCACCAGTGGTGAATCACATATTCATGGAGCAACCCCACAAAAAACTGATAGGATATAAGTGTGATACACCAAAATGTTCGTATGAATAAGGCCTATTTGCGTACATACTTAGAAATGCGGCGACTCGCCAAGGTATTCCAGAAATTCAGATTTTGTTTACTGACCACCAGTGGTGAATCACATTTTCATGGAGCAACCCCACAAAAAACTGATAGGATATAAGCGTGATACACCAAAATGTTCGTATGAATAAGGCCTATTTGCGTCCATACTTAGAAATGCGGCGACTAGTCCAGGTATTCCAGAAATTCAGATTTTGTTTACTGACCACCAGTGGTAAATCACATTTTCATGGAGCAACCCCACAAAAAACTGATAGGATATAAGTGTGATACACCAAAATGTTCGTATGAATAAGGCCTATTTACATCCATACTTAGAAATGCGGCGAGTAGTCTACGTATTCCAGAAATTCAGATTTTGTTTACTGACCACCAGTGGTGAATCACATTTTCATGGGGCAACCCCACAAAAAATTGATAGGATATAAGTGTGATACACCAAAATGTTCGTATGAATAAGGCCTATTTGCGTACATACTTAGAAATGCGGCGACTCGCCCAGGTATTCCAGAAATTCAGATTTTGTTTACTGACCACCAGTGGTGAATCACATTTTCATGGAGCAACCCCACAAAAAACTGATAGGATATAAGTGTGATACACCAAAATGTTCGTAAGGATAAGACCTATTTACATCCATACTTAGAAATGCGGCGACTAGTCCAGGTATTCCAGTAATTCAGATTTTGTTTACTGACCACCAGTGGTGAATCACATTTTCATGGAGCAACCCCACAAAAAACTGATAGGATATAAGTGTGATACACCAAAATGTTCGTATGAATAAGGCCTATTTGCGCCCATACTTAGAGATGCGGCGACTGGTCCAGGTATTCCAGAAATTCAGATTTTGTTTACTGACCACCAGTGGTGAATCACATTTTCATGGAGCAACCCCACAAAAAACTGATAGGATATAAGTGTGATACACCAAAATGTTCGTATGAATAAGGCCTATTTGCGTCCATACTTAGAAATGCGGCGAGTAGTCTACGTATTCCAGAAATTCAGATTTTGTTTACTGACCACCAGTGGTGAATCACATTTTCATGGGGCAACCCCACAAAAAATTGATAGGATATAAGAGTGATACACCAAAATGTTCGTATGAATAAGGCCTATTTGTCTCCATACCTAGAAATGCGGCGACTAGTCCAGGTATTCCAGAAATTCAGATTTTGTTTACTGACCACCAGTGGTGAATCACATATTCATGGAGCAACCCCACAAAAAACTGATAGGATATAAGTGTGATACACCAAAATGTTCGTATGAATAAGGCCTATTTGCGTACATACTTAGAAATGCGGCGACTCGCCCAGGTATTCCAGAAATTCAGATTTTGTTTACTGACCACCAGTGGTGAATCACATTTTCATGGAGCAACCCCACAAAAAACTGATAGGATATAAGCGTGATACACCAAAATGTTCGTATGAATAAGGCCTATTTGCGTCCATACTTAGAAATGCAGCGACTAGTCCAGGTATTCCAGAAATTCAGATTTTGTTTACTGACCACCAGTGGTGAATCACATTTTCATGGAGCAACCCCACAAAAAACTGATAGGATATAAGTGTGATACACCAAAATGTTCGTATGAATAAGGCCTATTTACATCCATACTTAGAAATGCGGCGACTAGTCCAGGTATTCCAGAAATTCAGATTTTGTTTACTGACCACCAGTGGTGAATCACATTTTCATGGAGCAACCCCACAAAAAACTGATAGGATATAAGTGTGATACACCAAAATGTTCGTAAGGATAAGACCTATTTACATCCATACTTAGAAATGCGGCGACTAGTCCAGGTATTCCAGTAATTCAGATTTTGTATACTGACCACCAGTGGTGAATCACATTTTCATGGAGCAACCCCACAAAAAACTGATAGGATATAAGTGTGATACACCAAAATGTTCGTATGAATAAGGCCTATTTGCGTCCATACTTAGAAATGCGGCGACTCGTCCAGGTATTCCAGAAATTCAGATTTTGTTTACTGACCACCAGTGGTGAATCACATTTTCATGGAGCAACTCCACAAAAAACTGATAGGATATAAGTGTGATACACCCAAATGTTCGTATGAATAAGGCCTATTTGCGTCCATACTTAGAAATGCGGCGACTAGTCCAGGTATTCCAGAAATTCAGATTTTGTTTACTGACCACCAGTGGTGAATCACATTTTCATGGAGCAACCCCACAAAAAACTGATAGGATATAAGTGTGATATACCAAAATGTTTGTATGAATAAGACCTATTTACATCCATACTTAGAAATGCGGCGACTAGTCCAGGTGTTCCAGAAATTCAGATTTTGTTTACTGACCACCAGTGGTGAATCACATTTTCATGGAGCAACCCCACAAAAAACTGATAGGATATAAGTGTGATACACCAAAATGTTCGTATGAATAAGGCCTATTTGCGTCCATACTTAGAAATGCGGCGACTAGTCCAGGTATTCCAGAAATTCAGATTTTGTTTACTGACCACCAGTGGTGAATCACATTTTCATGGAGCAACCCCACAAAAAACTGATAGGAGATAAGTGTGATACACTAAAATGTTCGTATGAATAAGGCCTATTTGCGTCCATACTTAGAAATGCGGCGAGTAGTCTACGTATTCCAGAAATTCAGATTTTGTTTACTGACCACCAGTGGTGAATCACATTTTCATGGAGCAACCCCACAAAAAACTGATAGGATATAAGTGTGATACACCAAAATGTTTGTATGAATAAGACCTATTTACATCCATACTTAGAAATGCGGCGACTAGTCCAGGTATTCCAGAAATTCAGATTTTGTTTACTGACCACCAGTGGTGAATCACATTTTCATGGGGCAACCCCACAAAAAATTGATAGGATATAAGAGTGATACACCAAAATGTTCGTATGAATAAGGCCTATTTGTCTCCATACCTAGAAATGCGGCGACTAGTCCAGGTATTCCAGAAATTCAGATTTTGTTTACTGACCACCAGTGGTGAATCACATATTCATGGAGCAACCCCACAAAAAACTGATAGGATATAAGTGTGATACACCAAAATGTTCGTATGAATAAGGCCTATTTGCGTCCATACTTAGAAATGCGGCGAGTAGTCTACGTATTCCAGAAATTCAGATTTTGTTTACTGACCACCAGTGGTGAATCACATATTCATGGAGCAACCCCACAAAAAACTGATAGGATATAAGTGTGACACACCAAAATGTTCGTATGAATAAGGCCTATTTGCGTCCATACCTAGAAATGCGGCGACTCGTCCAGGTATTCCAGAAATACAGATTTTGTTTACTGACCACCAGTGGTGAATCACATTTTCATGGAGCAACCCCACAAAAAACTGATAGGATATAAGTGTGATACACCAAAATGTTCGTATGAATAAGGCCTATTTGCGTCCATACTTAGAAATGCGGCGAGTAGTCTACGTATTCCAGAAATTCAGATTTTGTTTACTGACCACCAGTGGTGAATCACATATTCATGGAGCAACCCCACAAAAAACTGATAGGATATAAGTGTGATACACCAAAATGTTCGTATGAATAAGGCCTATTTGCGTCCATACTTAGAAATGCGGCGAGTAGTCTACGTATTCCAGAAATTCAGATTTTGTTTACTGACCACCAGTGGTGAATCACATATTCATGGAGCAACCCCACAAAAAACTGATAGGATATAAGTGTGATACACCAAAATGTTCGTATGAATAAGGCCTATTTGCGTCCATACTTAGAAATGCGGCGACTCGTCCAGGTATTCCAGAAATTCAGATTTTGTTTACTGACCACCAGTGGTGAATCACATTTTCATGGAGCAACCCCACAAAAAACTGATAGGATATAAGTGTGATACACCAAAATGTTCGTATGAATAAGGCCTATTTGCGTCCATACTTAGAAATGCGGCGAGTAGTCTACGTATTCCAGAAATTCAGATTTTGTTTACTGACCACCAGTGGTGAATCACATATTCATGGAGCAACCCCACAAAAAACTGATAGGATATAAGTGTGATACACCAAAATGTTCGTATGAATAAGGCCTATTTGCGCCCATACTTAGAGATGCGGCGACTGGTCCAGGTATTCCAGAAATTCAGATTTTGTTTACTGACCACCAGTGGTGAATCACATTTTCATGGAGCAACCCCACAAAAACCTGATAGGATATAAGTGTGATACACCAAAATGTTCGTATGAAGAAGGCCTATTTGCGTCCATACTTAGAAATGCGGCTACTATTCCAGGTATTCCAGAAATTCAGATTTTGTTTACTGACCACCAGTGGTGAATCACATTTTCATGGAGCAACCCCACAAAAAACTGGTAGGATATAAGTGTGATACACCAAAATGTTCGTATGAATAAGGCGTATTTGCGTCCATACTTAGAAATGCGGCGAGTAGTCTACGTATTCCAGAAATTCAGATTTTGTTTACTGACCACCAGTGGTGAATCACATATTCATGGAGCAACCCCACAAAAAACTGATAGGATATAAGTGTGATACACCAAAATGTTCGCATGAATAAGGCCTATTTGCGTCCATACTTAGAAATGCGGCGAGTAGTCTACGTATTCCAGAAATTCAGATTTTGTTTACTGACCACCAGTGGTGAATCACATTTTCATGGAGCAACCCCACAAAAAACTGATAGGATATAAGTGTGATACACTAAAATGTTCGTATGAATAAGACCTCTTTACATCCATACTTATAAATGCGGCAACTAGTCCAGGTATTCCAGAAATTCAGATTTTGTTTACTGACCACCAGTGGTGAATCACATTTTCATGGAGCAACCCCACAAAAAACTGATGGGATATAAGTGTGATACACCAAAATGTTCATATGAATAAGGCCTATTTGCGTCCATACTTAGAAATGCGGCGAGTAGTCTACGTATTCCAGAAATTCAGATTTTGTTTACTGACCACCAGTGGTGAATCACATTTTCATGGAGCAACCCCACAAAAAACTGATAGGATATAAGTGTGATACACCAAAATGTTCGTATGAATAAGGCCTATTTGCGTCCATACTTAGAAATGCGGCGGGTAGTCTACGTATTCCAGAAATTCAGATTTTGTTTACTGACCACCAGTGGTGAATCACATTTTCATGGAGCAACCCCACAAAAAACTGATAGGATATAAGTGTGATACACCAAAATGTTCGTAAGGATAAGACCTATTTACATCCATACTTAGAAATGCGGCGACTAGTCCAGGTATTCCAGTAATTCAGATTTTGTTTACTGACCACCAGTGGTGAATCACATTTTCATGGAGCAACCCCACAAAAAACTGATAGGATATAAGTGTGATACACCAAAATGTTCGTATGAATAAGGCCTATTTGCGTCCATACTTAGAAATGCGGCGACTCGTCCAGGTATTCCAGAAATTCAGATTTTGTTTACTGACCACCAGTGGTGAATCACATTTTCATGGAGCAACTCCACAAAAAACTGATAGGATATAAGTGTGATATACCAAAATGTTCGTATGAATAAGGCCTATTTGCGTCCATACTTAGAAATGCGGCGACTCGTCCAGGTATTCCAGAAATTCAGATTTTGTTTACTGACCACCAGTGGTGAATCACATTTTCATGGAGCAACTCCACAAAAAACTGATAGGATATAAGTGTGATACACCAAAATGTTCGTATGAATAAGGCCTATTTGCGTCCATACTTAGAAATGCGGCGACTAGTCCAGGTATGCCAGAAATTCAGATTTTGTTTACTGACCACCAGTGGTGAATCACATTTTCATGGAGCAACCCCACAAAAAACTGATAGGATATAAGTGTGATATACCAAAATGTTTGTATGAATAAGACCTATTTACATCCATACTTAGAAATGCGGCGACTAGTCCAGGTATTCCAGAAATTCAGATTTTGTTTACTGACCACCAGTGGTGAATCACATTTTCATGGAGCAACCCCACAAAAAACTGATAGGATATAAGTGTGATACACCAAAATGTTCGTATGAATAAGGCCTATTTGCGTCCATACTTAGAAATGCGGCGACTAGTCCAGGTATTCCAGAAATTCAGATTTTGTTTACTGACCACCAGTGGTGAATCACATTTTCATGGAGCAACCCCACAAAAAACTGATAGGAGATAAGTGTGATACACTAAAATGTTCGTATGAATAAGGCCTATTTGCGTCCATACTTAGAAATGCGGCGAGTAGTCTACGTATTCCAGAAATTCAGATTTTGTTTACTGACCACCAGTGGTGAATCACATTTTCATGGAGCAACCCCACAAAAAACTGATAGGATATAAGTGTGATACACCAAAATGTTTGTATGAATAAGACCTATTTACATCCATACTTAGAAATGCAGCGACTAGTCCAGGTATTCCAGAAATTCAGATTTTGTTTACTGACCACCAGTGGTGAATCACATTTTCATGGGGCAACCCCACAAAAAATTGATAGGATATAAGAGTGATACACCAAAATGTTCGTATGAATAAGGCCTATTTGTCTCCATACCTAGAAATGCGGCGACTAGTCCAGGTATTCCAGAAATTCAGATTTTGTTTACTGACCACCAGTGGTGAATCACATTTTCATGGGGCAACCCCACAAAAAATTGATAGGATATAAGAGTGATACACCAAAATGTTCGTATGAATAAGGCCTATTTGTCTCCATACCTAGAAATGCGGCGACTAGTCCAGGTATTCCAGAAATTCAGATTTTGTTTACTGACCACCAGTGGTGAATCACATTTTCATGGAGCAACCCCACAAAAAACTGATAGGAGATAAGTGTGATACACTAAAATGTTCGTATGAATAAGGCCTATTTGCGTCCATACTTAGAAATGCGGCGAGTAGTCTACGTATTCCAGAAATTCAGATTTTGTTTACTGACCACCAGTGGTGAATCACATTTTCATGGGGCAACCCCACAAAAAATTGATAGGATATAAGAGTGATACACCAAAATGTTCGTATGAATAAGGCCTATTTGTCTCCATACCTAGAAATGCGGCGACTAGTCCAGGTATTCCAGAAATTCAGATTTTGTTTACTGACCACCAGTGGTGAATCACATATTCATGGAGCAACCCCACAAAAAACTGATAGGATATAAGTGTGATACACCAAAATGTTCGTATGAATAAGGCCTATTTGCGTACATACTTAGAAATGCGGCGACTCGCCCAGGTATTCCAGAAATTCAGATTTTGTTTACTGACCACCAGTGGTGAATCACATTTTCATGGAGCAACCCCACAAAAAACTGATAGGATATAAGCGTGATACACCAAAATGTTCGTATGAATAAGGCCTATTTGCGTCCATACTTAGAAATGCGGCGACTAGTCCAGGTATTCCAGAAATTCAGATTTTGTTTACTGACCACCAGTGGTAAATCACATTTTCATGGAGCAACCCCACAAAAAACTGATAGGATATAAGTGTGATACACCAAAATGTTCGTATGAATAAGGCCTATTTACATCCATACTTAGAAATGCGGCGAGTAGTCTACGTATTCCAGAAATTCAGATTTTGTTTACTGACCACCAGTGGTGAATCACATTTTCATGGGGCAACCCCACAAAAAATTGATAGGATATAAGTGTGATACACCAAAATGTTCGTATGAATAAGGCCTATTTGCGTCCATACTTAGAAATGCGGCGACTAGTCCAGGTATTCCAGAAATTCAGATTTTGTTTACTGACCACCAGTGGTGAATCACATTTTCATGGAGCAACCCCACAAAAAACTGATAGGAGATAAGTGTGATACACTAAAATGTTCGTATGAATAAGGCCTATTTGCGTCCATACTTAGAAATGCGGCGACTAGTCCAGGTATTCCAGAAATTCAGATTTTGTTTACTGACCACCAGTGGTGAATCACATTTTCATGGAGCAACCCCACAAAAAACTGATAGGAGATAAGTGTGATACACTAAAATGTTCGTATGAATAAGGCCTATTTGCGTCCATACTTAGAAATGCGGCGAGTAGTCTACGTATTCCAGAAATTCAGATTTTGTTTACTGACCACCAGTGGTGAATCACATTTTCATGGAGCAACCCCACAAAAAACTGATAGGATATAAGTGTGATACACCAAAATGTTTGTATGAATAAGACCTATTTACATCCATACTTAGAAATGCAGCGACTAGTCCAGGTATTCCAGAAATTCAGATTTTGTTTACTGACCACCAGTGGTGAATCACATTTTCATGGGGCAACCCCACAAAAAATTGATAGGATATAAGAGTGATACACCAAAATGTTCGTATGAATAAGGCCTATTTGTCTCCATACCTAGAAATGCGGCGACTAGTCCAGGTATTCCAGAAATTCAGATTTTGTTTACTGACCACCAGTGGTGAATCACATTTTCATGGGGCAACCCCACAAAAAATTGATAGGATATAAGAGTGATACACCAAAATGTTCGTATGAATAAGGCCTATTTGCGTCCATACTTAGAAATGCGGCGAGTAGTCTACGTATTCCAGAAATTCAGATTTTGTTTACTGACCACCAGTGGTGAATCACATTTTCATGGGGCAACCCCACAAAAAATTGATAGGATATAAGAGTGATACACCAAAATGTTCGTATGAATAAGGCCTATTTGTCTCCATACCTAGAAATGCGGCGACTAGTCCAGGTATTCCAGAAATTCAGATTTTGTTTACTGACCACCAGTGGTGAATCACATATTCATGGAGCAACCCCACAAAAAACTGATAGGATATAAGTGTGATACACCAAAATGTTCGTATGAATAAGGCCTATTTGCGTACATACTTAGAAATGCGGCGACTCGCCCAGGTATTCCAGAAATTCAGATTTTGTTTACTGACCACCAGTGGTGAATCACATTTTCATGGAGCAACCCCACAAAAAACTGATAGGATATAAGCGTGATACACCAAAATGTTCGTATGAATAAGGCCTATTTGCGTCCATACTTAGAAATGCGGCGACTAGTCCAGGTATTCCAGAAATTCAGATTTTGTTTACTGACCACCAGTGGTGAATCACATATTCATGGAGCAACCCCACAAAAAACTGATAGGATATAAGTGTGATACACCAAAATGTTCGTATGAATAAGGCCTATTTGCGCCCATACTTAGAGATGCGGCGACTGGTCCAGGTATTCCAGAAATTCAGATTTTGTTTACTGACCACCAGTGGTGAATCACATTTTCATGGAGCAACCCCACAAAAACCTGATAGGATATAAGTGTGATACACCAAAATGTTCGTATGAAGAAGGCCTATTTGCGTCCATACTTAGAAATGCGGCTACTATTCCAGGTATTCCAGAAATTCAGATTTTGTTTACTGACCACCAGTGGTGAATCACATTTTCATGGAGCAACCCCACAAAAAACTGATAGGATATAAGTGTGATACACCAAAATGTTCGTATGAATAAGGCCTATTTGCGTCCATACTTAGAAATGCGGCGAGTAGTCTACGTATTCCAGAAATTCAGATTTTGTTTACTGACCACCAGTGGTGAATCACATATTCATGGAGCAACCCCACAAAAAACTGATAGGATATAAGTGTGATACACCAAAATGTTCGTATGAATAAGGCCTATTTGCGCCCATACTTAGAGATGCGGCGACTGGTCCAGGTATTCCAGAAATTCAGATTTTGTTTACTGACCACCAGTGGTGAATCACATTTTCATGGAGCAACCCCACAAAAACCTGATAGGATATAAGTGTGATACACCAAAATGTTCGTATGAAGAAGGCCTATTTGCGTCCATACTTAGAAATGCGGCTACTATTCCAGGTATTCCAGAAATTCAGATTTTGTTTACTGACCACCAGTGGTGAATCACATTTTCATGGAGCAACCCCACAAAAAACTGGTAGGATATAAGTGTGATACACCAAAATGTTCGTATGAATAAGGCGTATTTGCGTCCATACTTAGAAATGCGGCGAGTAGTCTACGTATTCCAGAAATTCAGATTTTGTTTACTGACCACCAGTGGTGAATCACATATTCATGGAGCAACCCCACAAAAAACTGATAGGATATAAGTGTGATACACCAAAATGTTCGCATGAATAAGGCCTATTTGCGTCCATACTTAGAAATGCGGCGAGTAGTCTACGTATTCCAGAAATTCAGATTTTGTTTACTGACCACCAGTGGTGAATCACATTTTCATGGAGCAACCCCACAAAAAACTGATAGGATATAAGTGTGATACACTAAAATGTTCGTATGAATAAGACCTCTTTACATCCATACTTATAAATGCGGCAACTAGTCCAGGTATTCCAGAAATTCAGATTTTGTTTACTGACCACCAGTGGTGAATCACATTTTCATGGAGCAACCCCACAAAAAACTGATGGGATATAAGTGTGATACACCAAAATGTTCATATGAATAAGGCCTATTTGCGTCCATACTTAGAAATGCGGCGAGTAGTCTACGTATTCCAGAAATTCAGATTTTGTTTACTGACCACCAGTGGTGAATCACATTTTCATGGAGCAACCCCACAAAAAACTGATAGGATATAAGTGTGATACACCAAAATGTTCGTATGAATAAGGCCTATTTGCGTCCATACTTAGAAATGCGGCGGGTAGTCTACGTATTCCAGAAATTCAGATTTTGTTTACTGACCACCAGTGGTGAATCACATTTTCATGGAGCAACCCCACAAAAAACTGATAGGATATAAGTGTGATACACCAAAATGTTCGTAAGGATAAGACCTATTTACATCCATACTTAGAAATGCGGCGACTAGTCCAGGTATTCCAGTAATTCAGATTTTGTTTACTGACCACCAGTGGTGAATCACATTTTCATGGAGCAACCCCACAAAAAACTGATAGGATATAAGTGTGATACACCAAAATGTTCGTATGAATAAGGCCTATTTGCGTCCATACTTAGAAATGCGGCGACTCGTCCAGGTATTCCAGAAATTCAGATTTTGTTTACTGACCACCAGTGGTGAATCACATTTTCATGGAGCAACTCCACAAAAAACTGATAGGATATAAGTGTGATACACCAAAATGTTCGTATGAATAAGGCCTATTTGCGTCCATACTTAGAAATGCGGCGACTAGTCCAGGTATGCCAGAAATTCAGATTTTGTTTACTGACCACCAGTGGTGAATCACATTTTCATGGAGCAACCCCACAAAAAACTGATAGGATATAAGTGTGATATACCAAAATGTTTGTATGAATAAGACCTATTTACATCCATACTTAGAAATGCGGCGACTAGTCCAGGTATTCCAGAAATTCAGATTTTGTTTACTGACCACCAGTGGTGAATCACATTTTCATGGAGCAACCCCACAAAAAACTGATAGGATATAAGTGTGATACACCAAAATGTTCGTATGAATAAGGCCTATTTGCGTCCATACTTAGAAATGCGGCGACTAGTCCAGGTATTCCAGAAATTCAGATTTTGTTTACTGACCACCAGTGGTGAATCACATTTTCATGGAGCAACCCCACAAAAAACTGATAGGAGATAAGTGTGATACACTAAAATGTTCGTATGAATAAGGCCTATTTGCGTCCATACTTAGAAATGCGGCGAGTAGTCTACGTATTCCAGAAATTCAGATTTTGTTTACTGACCACCAGTGGTGAATCACATTTTCATGGAGCAACCCCACAAAAAACTGATAGGATATAAGTGTGATACACCAAAATGTTTGTATGAATAAGACCTATTTACATCCATACTTAGAAATGCAGCGACTAGTCCAGGTATTCCAGAAATTCAGATTTTGTTTACTGACCACCAGTGGTGAATCACATTTTCATGGGGCAACCCCACAAAAAATTGATAGGATATAAGAGTGATACACCAAAATGTTCGTATGAATAAGGCCTATTTGTCTCCATACCTAGAAATGCGGCGACTAGTCCAGGTATTCCAGAAATTCAGATTTTGTTTACTGACCACCAGTGGTGAATCACATTTTCATGGGGCAACCCCACAAAAAATTGATAGGATATAAGAGTGATACACCAAAATGTTCGTATGAATAAGGCCTATTTGTCTCCATACCTAGAAATGCGGCGACTAGTCCAGGTATTCCAGAAATTCAGATTTTGTTTACTGACCACCAGTGGTGAATCACATTTTCATGGAGCAACCCCACAAAAAACTGATAGGAGATAAGTGTGATACACTAAAATGTTCGTATGAATAAGGCCTATTTGCGTCCATACTTAGAAATGCGGCGAGTAGTCTACGTATTCCAGAAATTCAGATTTTGTTTACTGACCACCAGTGGTGAATCACATTTTCATGGGGCAACCCCACAAAAAATTGATAGGATATAAGAGTGATACACCAAAATGTTCGTATGAATAAGGCCTATTTGTCTCCATACCTAGAAATGCGGCGACTAGTCCAGGTATTCCAGAAATTCAGATTTTGTTTACTGACCACCAGTGGTGAATCACATATTCATGGAGCAACCCCACAAAAAACTGATAGGATATAAGTGTGATACACCAAAATGTTCGTATGAATAAGGCCTATTTGCGTACATACTTAGAAATGCGGCGACTCGCCCAGGTATTCCAGAAATTCAGATTTTGTTTACTGACCACCAGTGGTGAATCACATTTTCATGGAGCAACCCCACAAAAAACTGATGGGATATAAGTGTGATACACCAAAATGTTCATATGAATAAGGCCTATTTGCGTCCATACTTAGAAATGCGGCGAGTAGTCTACGTATTCCAGAAATTCAGATTTTGTTTACTGACCACCAGTGGTGAATCACATTTTCATGGAGCAACCCCACAAAAAACTGATAGGATATAAGTGTGATACACCAAAATGTTCGTATGAATAAGGCCTATTTGCGTCCATACTTAGAAATGCGGCGAGTAGTCTACGTATTCCAGAAATTCAGATTTTGTTTACTGACCACCAGTGGTGAATCACATATTCATGGAGCAACCCCACAAAAAACTGATAGGATATAAGTGTGATACACCAAAATGTTCGTATGAATAAGGCCTATTTGCGCCCATACTTAGAGATGCGGCGACTGGTCCAGGTATTCCAGAAATTCAGATTTTGTTTACTGACCACCAGTGGTGAATCACATTTTCATGGAGCAACCCCACAAAAACCTGATAGGATATAAGTGTGATACACCAAAATGTTCGTATGAAGAAGGCCTATTTGCGTCCATACTTAGAAATGCGGCTACTATTCCAGGTATTCCAGAAATTCAGATTTTGTTTACTGACCACCAGTGGTGAATCACATTTTCATGGAGCAACCCCACAAAAAACTGGTAGGATATAAGTGTGATACACCAAAATGTTCGTATGAATAAGGCGTATTTGCGTCCATACTTAGAAATGCGGCGAGTAGTCTACGTATTCCAGAAATTCAGATTTTGTTTACTGACCACCAGTTGTGAATCACATATTCATGGAGCAACCCCACAAAAAACTGATAGGATATAAGTGTGATACACCAAAATGTTCGCATGAATAAGGCCTATTTGCGTCCATACTTAGAAATGCGGCGAGTAGTCTACGTATTCCAGAAATTCAGATTTTGTTTACTGACCACCAGTGGTGAATCACATTTTCATGGAGCAACCCCACAAAAAACTGATAGGATATAAGTGTGATACACTAAAATGTTCGTATGAATAAGACCTCTTTACATCCATACTTATAAATGCGGCAACTAGTCCAGGTATTCCAGAAATTCAGATTTTGTTTACTGACCACCAGTGGTGAATCACATTTTCATGGAGCAACCCCACAAAAAACTGATGGGATATAAGTGTGATACACCAAAATGTTCATATGAATAAGGCCTATTTGCGTCCATACTTAGAAATGCGGCGAGTAGTCTACGTATTCCAGAAATTCAGATTTTGTTTACTGACCACCAGTGGTGAATCACATTTTCATGGAGCAACCCCACAAAAAACTGATAGGATATAAGTGTGATACACCAAAATGTTCGTATGAATAAGGCCTATTTGCGTCCATACTTAGAAATGCGGCGGGTAGTCTACGTATTCCAGAAATTCAGATTTTGTTTACTGACCACCAGTGGTGAATCACATTTTCATGGAGCAACCCCACAAAAAACTGATAGGATATAAGTGTGATACACCAAAATGTTCGTAAGGATAAGACCTATTTACATCCATACTTAGAAATGCGGCGACTAGTCCAGGTATTCCAGTAATTCAGATTTTGTTTACTGACCACCAGTGGTGAATCACATTTTCATGGAGCAACCCCACAAAAAACTGATAGGATATAAGTGTGATACACCAAAATGTTCGTATGAATAAGGCCTATTTGCGTCCATACTTAGAAATGCGGCGACTCGTCCAGGTATTCCAGAAATTCAGATTTTGTTTACTGACCACCAGTGGTGAATCACATTTTCATGGAGCAACTCCACAAAAAACTGATAGGATATAAGTGTGATACACCAAAATGTTCGTATGAATAAGGCCTATTTGCGTCCATACTTAGAAATGCGGCGACTAGTCCAGGTATGCCAGAAATTCAGATTTTGTTTACTGACCACCAGTGGTGAATCACATTTTCATGGAGCAACCCCACAAAAAACTGATAGGATATAAGTGTGATATACCAAAATGTTTGTATGAATAAGACCTATTTACATCCATACTTAGAAATGCGGCGACTAGTCCAGGTATTCCAGAAATTCAGATTTTGTTTACTGACCACCAGTGGTGAATCACATTTTCATGGAGCAACCCCACAAAAAACTGATAGGATATAAGTGTGATACACCAAAATGTTCGTATGAATAAGGCCTATTTGCGTCCATACTTAGAAATGCGGCGACTAGTCCAGGTATTCCAGAAATTCAGATTTTGTTTACTGACCACCAGTGGTGAATCACATTTTCATGGAGCAACCCCACAAAAAACTGATAGGAGATAAGTGTGATACACTAAAATGTTCGTATGAATAAGGCCTATTTGCGTCCATACTTAGAAATGCGGCGAGTAGTCTACGTATTCCAGAAATTCAGATTTTGTTTACTGACCACCAGTGGTGAATCACATTTTCATGGAGCAACCCCACAAAAAACTGATAGGATATAAGTGTGATACACCAAAATGTTTGTATGAATAAGACCTATTTACATCCATACTTAGAAATGCAGCGACTAGTCCAGGTATTCCAGAAATTCAGATTTTGTTTACTGACCACCAGTGGTGAATCACATTTTCATGGGGCAACCCCACAAAAAATTGATAGGATATAAGAGTGATACACCAAAATGTTCGTATGAATAAGGCCTATTTGTCTCCATACCTAGAAATGCGGCGACTAGTCCAGGTATTCCAGAAATTCAGATTTTGTTTACTGACCACCAGTGGTGAATCACATTTTCATGGGGCAACCCCACAAAAAATTGATAGGATATAAGAGTGATACACCAAAATGTTCGTATGAATAAGGCCTATTTGTCTCCATACCTAGAAATGCGGCGACTAGTCCAGGTATTCCAGAAATTCAGATTTTGTTTACTGACCACCAGTGGTGAATCACATTTTCATGGAGCAACCCCACAAAAAACTGATAGGAGATAAGTGTGATACACTAAAATGTTCGTATGAATAAGGCCTATTTGCGTCCATACTTAGAAATGCGGCGAGTAGTCTACGTATTCCAGAAATTCAGATTTTGTTTACTGACCACCAGTGGTGAATCACATTTTCATGGGGCAACCCCACAAAAAATTGATAGGATATAAGAGTGATACACCAAAATGTTCGTATGAATAAGGCCTATTTGTCTCCATACCTAGAAATGCGGCGACTAGTCCAGGTATTCCAGAAATTCAGATTTTGTTTACTGACCACCAGTGGTGAATCACATATTCATGGAGCAACCCCACAAAAAACTGATAGGATATAAGTGTGATACACCAAAATGTTCGTATGAATAAGGCCTATTTGCGTACATACTTAGAAATGCGGCGACTCGCCCAGGTATTCCAGAAATTCAGATTTTGTTTACTGACCACCAGTGGTGAATCACATTTTCATGGAGCAACCCCACAAAAAACTGATAGGATATAAGCGTGATACACCAAAATGTTCGTATGAATAAGGCCTATTTGCGTCCATACTTAGAAATGCGGCGACTAGTCCAGGTATTCCAGAAATTCAGATTTTGTTTACTGACCACCAGTGGTAAATCACATTTTCATGGAGCAACCCCACAAAAAACTGATAGGATATAAGTGTGATACACCAAAATGTTCGTATGAATAAGGCCTATTTACATCCATACTTAGAAATGCGGCGAGTAGTCTACGTATTCCAGAAATTCAGATTTTGTTTACTGACCACCAGTGGTGAATCACATTTTCATGGGGCAACCCCACAAAAAATTGATAGGATATAAGTGTGATACACCAAAATGTTCGTATGAATAAGGCCTATTTGTCTCCATACCTAGAAATGCGGCGACTAGTCCAGGTATTCCAGAAATTCAGATTTTGTTTACTGACCACCAGTGGTGAATCACATATTCATGGAGCAACCCCACAAAAAACTGATAGGATATAAGTGTGATACACCAAAATGTTCGTATGAATAAGGCCTATTTGCGTACATACTTAGAAATGCGGCGACTCGCCCAGGTATTCCAGAAATTCAGATTTTGTTTACTGACCACCAGTGGTGAATCACATTTTCATGGAGCAACCCCACAAAAAACTGATAGGATATAAGCGTGATACACCAAAATGTTCGTATGAATAAGGCCTATTTGCGTTCATACTTAGAAATGCGGCGACTAGTCCAGGTATTCCAGAAATTCAGATTTTGTTTACTGACCACCAGTGGTGAATCACATTTTCATGGAGCAACCCCACAAAAAACTGATAGGATATAAGTGTGATACACCAAAATGTTCGTATGAATAAGGCCTATTTACATCCATACTTAGAAATGCGGCGACTAGTCCAGGTATTCCAGAAATTCAGATTTTGTTTACTGACCACCAGTGGTGAATCACATTTTCATGGAGCAACCCCACAAAAAACTGATAGGATATAAGTGTGATACACCAAAATGTTCGTAAGGATAAGACCTATTTACATCCATACTTAGAAATGCGGCGACTAGTCCAGGTATTCCAGTAATTCAGATTTTGTATACTGACCACCAGTGGTGAATCACATTTTCATGGAGCAACCCCACAAAAAACTGATAGGATATAAGTGTGATACACCAAAATGTTCGTATGAATAAGGCCTATTTGCGTCCATACTTAGAAATGCGGCGACTCGTCCAGGTATTCCAGAAATTCAGATTTTGTTTACTGACCACCAGTGGTGAATCACATTTTCATGGAGCAACTCCACAAAAAACTGATAGGATATAAGTGTGATACACCAAAATGTTCGTATGAATAAGGCCTATTTGCGTCCATACTTAGAAATGCGGCGACTAGTCCAGGTATTCCAGAAATTCAGATTTTGTTTACTGACCACCAGTGGTGAATCACATTTTCATGGAGCAACCCCACAAAAAACTGATAGGATATAAGTGTGATATACCAAAATGTTTGTATGAATAAGACCTATTTACATCCATACTTAGAAATGCGGCGACTAGTCCAGGTATTCCAGAAATTCAGATTTTGTTTACTGACCACCAGTGGTGAATCACATTTTCATGGAGCAACCCCACAAAAAACTGATAGGATATAAGTGTGATACACCAAAATGTTCGTATGAATAAGGCCTATTTGCGTCCATACTTAGAAATGCGGCGACTAGTCCAGGTATTCCAGAAATTCAGATTTTGTTTACTGACCACCAGTGGTGAATCACATTTTCATGGAGCAACCCCACAAAAAACTGATAGGAGATAAGTGTGATACACTAAAATGTTCGTATGAATAAGGCCTATTTGCGTCCATACTTAGAAATGCGGCGAGTAGTCTACGTATTCCAGAAATTCAGATTTTGTTTACTGACCACCAGTGGTGAATCACATTTTCATGGAGCAACCCCACAAAAAACTGATAGGATATAAGTGTGATACACCAAAATGTTTGTATGAATAAGACCTATTTACATCCATACTTAGAAATGCGGCGACTAGTCCAGGTATTCCAGAAATTCAGATTTTGTTTACTGACCACCAGTGGTGAATCACATTTTCATGGGGCAACCCCACAAAAAATTGATAGGATATAAGAGTGATACACCAAAATGTTCGTATGAATAAGGCCTATTTGTCTCCATACCTAGAAATGCGGCGACTAGTCCAGGTATTCCAGAAATTCAGATTTTGTTTACTGACCACCAGTGGTGAATCACATATTCATGGAGCAACCCCACAAAAAACTGATAGGATATAAGTGTGATACACCAAAATGTTCGTATGAATAAGGCCTATTTGCGTCCATACTTAGAAATGCGGCGAGTAGTCTACGTATTCCAGAAATTCAGATTTTGTTTACTGACCACCAGTGGTGAATCACATATTCATGGAGCAACCCCACAAAAAACTGATAGGATATAAGTGTGACACACCAAAATGTTCGTATGAATAAGGCCTATTTGCGTCCATACCTAGAAATGCGGCGACTCGTCCAGGTATTCCAGAAATACAGATTTTGTTTACTGACCACCAGTGGTGAATCACATTTTCATGGAGCAACCCCACAAAAAACTGATAGGATATAAGTGTGATACACCAAAATGTTCGTATGAATAAGGCCTATTTGCGTCCATACTTAGAAATGCGGCGACTCGTCCAGGTATTCCAGAAATTCAGATTTTGTTTACTGACCACCAGTGGTGAATCACATTTTCATGGAGCAACCCCACAAAAAACTGATAGGATATAAGTGTGATACACCAAAATGTTCGTATGAATAAGGCCTATTTGCGTCCATACTTAGAAATGCGGCGAGTAGTCTACGTATTCCAGAAATTCAGATTTTGTTTACTGACCACCAGTGGTGAATCACATATTCATGGAGCAACCCCACAAAAAACTGATAGGATATAAGTGTGATACACCAAAATGTTCGTATGAATAAGGCCTATTTGCGCCCATACTTAGAGATGCGGCGACTGGTCCAGGTATTCCAGAAATTCAGATTTTGTTTACTGACCACCAGTGGTGAATCACATTTTCATGGAGCAACCCCACAAAAACCTGATAGGATATAAGTGTGATACACCAAAATGTTCGTATGAAGAAGGCCTATTTGCGTCCATACTTAGAAATGCGGCTACTATTCCAGGTATTCCAGAAATTCAGATTTTGTTTACTGACCACCAGTGGTGAATCACATTTTCATGGAGCAACCCCACAAAAAACTGGTAGGATATAAGTGTGATACACCAAAATGTTCGTATGAATAAGGCCTATTTGCGTCCATACTTAGAAATGCGGCGAGTAGTCTACGTATTCCAGAAATTCAGATTTTGTTTACTGACCACCAGTGGTGAATCACATATTCATGGAGCAACCCCACAAAAAACTGATAGGATATAAGTGTGATACACCAAAATGTTCGCATGAATAAGGCCTATTTGCGTCCATACTTAGAAATGCGGCGAGTAGTCTACGTATTCCAGAAATTCAGATTTTGTTTACTGACCACCAGTGGTGAATCACATTTTCATGGAGCAACCCCACAAAAAACTGATAGGATATAAGTGTGATACACTAAAATGTTCGTATGAATAAGACCTCTTTACATCCAAACTTATAAATGCGGCAACTAGTCCAGGTATTCCAGAAATTCAGATTTTGTTTACTGACCACCAGTGGTGAATCACATTTTCATGGAGCAACCCCACAAAAAACTGATGGGATATAAGTGTGATACACCAAAATGTTCATATGAATAAGGCCTATTTGCGTCCATACTTAGAAATGCGGCGAGTAGTCTACGTATTCCAGAAATTCAGATTTTGTTTACTGACCACCAGTGGTGAATCACATTTTCATGGAGCAACCCCACAAAAAACTGATAGGATATAAGTGTGATACACCAAAATGTTCGTATGAATAAGGCCTATTTGCGTCCATACTTAGAAATGCGGCGGGTAGTCTACGTATTCCAGAAATTCAGATTTTGTTTACTGACCACCAGTGGTGAATCACATTTTCATGGAGCAACCCCACAAAAAACTGATAGGATATAAGTGTGATACACCAAAATGTTCGTAAGGATAAGACCTATTTACATCCATACTTAGAAATGCGGCGAGTAGTCCAGGTATTCCAGTAATTCAGATTTTGTTTACTGACCACCAGTGGTGAATCACATTTTCATGGAGCAACCCCACAAAAAACTGATAGGATATAAGTGTGATACACCAAAATGTTCGTATGAATAAGGCCTATTTGCGTCCATACTTAGAAATGCGGCGACTCGTCCAGGTATTCCAGAAATTCAGATTTTGTTTACTGACCACCAGTGGTGAATCACATTTTCATGGAGCAACTCCACAAAAAACTGATAGGATATAAGTGTGATACACCAAAATGTTCGTATGAATAAGGCCTATTTGCGTCCATACTTAGAAATGCGGCGACTAGTCCAGGTATGCCAGAAATTCAGATTTTGTTTACTGACCACCAGTGGTGAATCACATTTTCATGGAGCAACCCCACAAAAAACTGATAGGATATAAGTGTGATATACCAAAATGTTTGTATGAATAAGACCTATTTACATCCATACTTAGAAATGCGGCGACTAGTCCAGGTATTCCAGAAATTCAGATTTTGTTTACTGACCACCAGTGGTGAATCACATTTTCATGGAGCAACCCCACAAAAAACTGATAGGATATAAGTGTGATACACCAAAATGTTCGTATGAATAAGGCCTATTTGCGTCCATACTTAGAAATGCGGCGACTAGTCCAGGTATTCCAGAAATTCAGATTTTGTTTACTGACCACCAGTGGTGAATCACATTTTCATGGAGCAACCCCACAAAAAACTGATAGGAGATAAGTGTGATACACTAAAATGTTCGTATGAATAAGGCCTATTTGCGTCCATACTTAGAAATGCGGCGAGTAGTCTACGTATTCCAGAAATTCAGATTTTGTTTACTGACCACCAGTGGTGAATCACATTTTCATGGAGCAACCCCACAAAAAACTGATAGGATATAAGTGTGATACACCAAAATGTTTGTATGAATAAGACCTATTTACATCCATGCTTAGAAATGCAGCGACTAGTCCAGGTATTCCAGAAATTCAGATTTTGTTTACTGACCACCAGTGGTGAATCACATTTTCATGGGGCAACCCCACAAAAAATTGATAGGATATAAGAGTGATACACCAAAATGTTCGTATGAATAAGGCCTATTTGTCTCCATACCTAGAAATGCGGCGACTAGTCCAGGTATTCCAGAAATTCAGATTTTGTTTACTGACCACCAGTGGTGAATCACATTTTCATGGGGCAACCCCACAAAAAATTGATAGGATATAAGAGTGATACACCAAAATGTTCGTATGAATAAGGCCTATTTGTCTCCATACCTAGAAATGCGGCGACTAGTCCAGGTATTCCAGAAATTCAGATTTTGTTTACTGACCACCAGTGGTGAATCACATTTTCATGGAGCAACCCCACAAAAAACTGATAGGAGATAAGTGTGATACACTAAAATGTTCGTATGAATAAGGCCTATTTGCGTCCATACTTAGAAATGCGGCGAGTAGTCTACGTATTCCAGAAATTCAGATTTTGTTTACTGACCACCAGTGGTGAATCACATTTTCATGGGGCAACCCCACAAAAAATTGATAGGATATAAGAGTGATACACCAAAATGTTCGTATGAATAAGGCCTATTTGTCTCCATACCTAGAAATGCGGCGACTAGTCCAGGTATTCCAGAAATTCAGATTTTGTTTACTGACCACCAGTGGTGAATCACATATTCATGGAGCAACCCCACAAAAAACTGATAGGATATAAGTGTGATACACCAAAATGTTCGTATGAATAAGGCCTATTTGCGTACATACTTAGAAATGCGGCGACTCGCCCAGGTATTCCAGAAATTCAGGTTTTGTTTACTGACCACCAGTGGTGAATCACATTTTCATGGAGCAACCCCACAAAAAACTGATAGGATATAAGCGTGATACACCAAAATGTTCGTATGAATAAGGCCTATTTGCGTCCATACTTAGAAATGCGGCGACTAGTCCACGTATTCCAGAAATTCAGATTTTGTTTACTGACCACCAGTGGTGAATCACATTTTCATGGAGCAACCCCACAAAAAACTGATAGGATATAAGTGTGATACACCAAAATGTTCGTATGAATAAGGCCTATTTGTGTCCATACTTAGAAATGCGGCGACTCGTCCAGGTATTCCAGAAATTCAGATTTTGTTTACTGACCACCAGTGGTGAATCACATTTTCATGGAGCAACCCCACAAAAAACTGATAGGATATAAGTGTGATACACCAAAATGTTCGTTTGAATAAGGCCTATTTGCGTCCATACTTAGAAATGCGGCGACTAGTCCAGGTATTCCAGAAATTCAGATTTTGTTTACTGACCACCAGTGGTGAATCACATATTCATGGAGCAACCCCACAAAAAACTGATAGGATATAAGTGTGATACACCAAAATGTTCGTATGAATAAGGCCTATTTGCGTCCATACTTAGAGATGCGGCGACTGGTCCAGGTATTCCAGAAATTCAGATTTTGTTTACTGACCACCAGTGGTGAATCACATTTTCATGGAGCAACCCCACAAAAACCTGATAGGATATAAGTGTGATAAACCAAAATGTTCGTATGAAGAAGGCCTATTTGCGTCCATACTTAGAAATGCGGCTACTAGTCCAGGTATTCCAGAAATTCAGATTTTGTTTACTGACCACCAGTGGTGAATCACATTTTCATGGAGCAACCCCACAAAAAACTGGTAGGATATAAGTGTGATACACCAAAATGTTCGTATGAATAAGGCCTATTTGCGTCCATACTTAGAAATGCGGCGACTCGTCCAGGTATTCCAGAAATTCAGATTTTGTTTACTGACCACCAGTGGTGAATCACATTTTCATGGAGCAACCCCACAAAAAACTGATAGGATATAAGTGTGATACACCAAAATGTTCGTATGAATAAGGCCTATTTGTGTCCATATTCAGAAATGCGGCGACTAGTCCAGGTATTCCAGAAATTCAGATTTTGTTTACTGACCACCAGTGGTGAATCACATTTTCATGGAGCAACCCCACAAAAAACTGATAGGATATAAGTGTGATACACCAAAATGTTCGTATGAATAAGGCCTATTTGCGTCCATACTTAGAAATGTGGCGAGTAGTCTACGTATTCCAGAAATTCAGATTTTGTTTACTGACCACCAGTGGTGAATCACATTTTCATGGAGCAACCCCACAAAAAACTGATAGGATATAAGTGTGATACACTAAAATGTTCGTATGAATAAGACCTCTTTACATCCATACTTAGAAATGCGGCGACTAGTCCAGGTATTCCAGAAATTCAGATTTTGTTTACTGACCACCAGTGGTGAATCACATTTTCATGGAGCAACCCCACAAAAAACTGATAGGATATAAGTGTGATACACCAAAATGTTCGTATGAATAAGGCCTATTTGCGTCCATACTTAGAAATGCGGCGAGTAGTCTGCGTATTCCAGAAATTCAGATTTTGTTTACTGACCACCAGTGGTGAATCACATTTTCATGGAGCAACCCCACAAAAAACTGATAGGATATAAGTGTGATACACTAAAATGTTCGTATGAATAAGACCTCTTTACATCCATACTTATAAATGCGGCAACTAGTCCAGGTATTCCTGAAATTCAGATTTTGTTTACTGACCACCAGTGGTGAATCACATTTTCATGGAGCAACCCCACAAAAAACTGATGGGATATAAGTGTGATACACCAAAATGTTCATATGAATAAGGCCTATTTGCGTCCATACTTAGAAATGCGGCGAGTAGTCTACGTATTCCAGAAATTCAGATTTTGTTTACTGACCACCAGTGGTGAATCACATTTTCATGGGGCAACCCCACAAAAAATTGATAGGATATAAGAGTGATACACCAAAATGTTCGTATGAATAAGGCCTATTTGTCTCCATACCTAGAAATGCGGCGACTAGTCCAGGTATTCCAGAAATTCAGATTTTGTTTACTGACCACCAGTGGTGAATCACATATTCATGGAGCAACCCCACAAAAAACTGATAGGATATAAGTGTGATACACCAAAATGTTCGTATGAATAAGGCCTATTTGCGTACATACTTAGAAATGCGGCGACTCGCCCAGGTATTCCAGAAATTCAGGTTTTGTTTACTGACCACCAGTGGTGAATCACATTTTCATGGAGCAACCCCACAAAAAACTGATAGGATATAAGCGTGATACACCAAAATGTTCGTATGAATAAGGCCTATTTGCGTCCATACTTAGAAATGCGGCGACTAGTCCAGGTATTCCAGAAATTCAGATTTTGTTTACTGACCACCAGTGGTGAATCACATTTTCATGGAGCAACCCCACAAAAAACTGATAGGATATAAGTGTGATACACCAAAATGTTCGTATGAATAAGGCCTATTTGTGTCCATACTTAGAAATGCGGCGACTCGTCCAGGTATTCCAGAAATTCAGATTTTGTTTACTGACCACCAGTGGTGAATCACATTTTCATGGAGCAACCCCACAAAAAACTGATAGGATATAAGTGTGATACACCAAAATGTTCGTTTGAATAAGGCCTATTTGCGTCCATACTTAGAAATGCGGCGACTAGTCCAGGTATTCCAGAAATTCAGATTTTGTTTACTGACCACCAGTGGTGAATCACATATTCATGGAGCAACCCCACAAAAAACTGATAGGATATAAGTGTGATACACCAAAATGTTCGTATGAATAAGGCCTATTTGCGTCCATACTTAGAGATGCGGCGACTGGTCCAGGTATTCCAGAAATTCAGATTTTGTTTACTGACCACCAGTGGTGAATCACATTTTCATGGAGCAACCCCACAAAAACCTGATAGGATATAAGTGTGATAAACCAAAATGTTCGTATGAAGAAGGCCTATTTGCGTCCATACTTAGAAATGCGGCTACTAGTCCAGGTATTCCAGAAATTCAGATTTTGTTTACTGACCACCAGTGGTGAATCACATTTTCATGGAGCAACCCCACAAAAAACTGGTAGGATATAAGTGTGATACACCAAAATGTTCGTATGAATAAGGCCTATTTGCGTCCATACTTAGAAATGCGGCGACTCGTCCAGGTATTCCAGAAATTCAGATTTTGTTTACTGACCACCAGTGGTGAATCACATTTTCATGGAGCAACCCCACAAAAAACTGATAGGATATAAGTGTGATACACCAAAATGTTCGTATGAATAAGGCCTATTTGTGTCCATATTCAGAAATGCGGCGACTAGTCCAGGTATTCCAGAAATTCAGATTTTGTTTACTGACCACCAGTGGTGAATCACATTTTCATGGAGCAACCCCACAAAAAACTGATAGGATATAAGTGTGATACACCAAAATGTTCGTATGAATAAGGCCTATTTGCGTCCATACTTAGAAATGTGGCGAGTAGTCTACGTATTCCAGAAATTCAGATTTTGTTTACTGACCACCAGTGGTGAATCACATTTTCATGGAGCAGCCCCACAAAAAACTGATAGGATATAAGTGTGATACACTAAAATGTTCGTATGAATAAGACCTCTTTACATCCATACTTAGAAATGCGGCGACTAGTCCAGGTATTCCAGAAATTCAGATTTTGTTTACTGACCACCAGTGGTGAATCACATTTTCATGGAGCAACCCCACAAAAAACTGATAGGAGATAAGTGTGATACACTAAAATGTTCGTATGAATAAGGCCTATTTGCGTCCATACTTAGAAATGCGGCGAGTAGTCTACGTATTCCAGAAATTCAGATTTTGTTTACTGACCACCAGTGGTGAATCACATTTTCATGGAGCAACCCCACAAAAAACTGATAGGATATAAGTGTGATACACCAAAATGTTTGTATGAATAAGACCTATTTACATCCATACTTAGAAATGCGGCGACTAGTCCAGGTATTCCAGAAATTCAGATTTTGTTTACTGACCACCAGTGGTGAATCACATTTTCATGGGGCAACCCCACAAAAAATTGATAGGATATAAGAGTGATACACCAAAATGTTCGTATGAATAAGGCCTATTTGTCTCCATACCTAGAAATGCGGCGACTAGTCCAGGTATTCCAGAAATTCAGATTTTGTTTACTGACCACCAGTGGTGAATCACATTTTCATGGAGCAACCCCACAAAAAACTGATGGGATATAAGTGTGATACACCAAAATGTTCATATGAATAAGGCCTATTTGCGTCCATACTTAGAAATGCGGCGAGTAGTCTACGTATTCCAGAAATTCAGATTTTGTTTACTGACCACCAGTGGTGAATCACATTTTCATGGAGCAACCCCACAAAAAACTGATAGGATATAAGTGTGATACACCAAAATGTTCGTATGAATAAGGCCTATTTGCGTCCATACTTAGAAATGCGGCGAGTAGTCTACGTATTCCAGAAATTCAGATTTTGTTTACTGACCACCAGTGGTGAATCACATTTTCATGGAGCAACCCCACAAAAAACTGATAGGATATAAGTGTGATACACCAAAATGTTCGTAAGGATAAGACCTATTTACATCCATACTTAGAAATGCGGCGACTAGTCCAGGTATTCCAGTAATTCAGATTTTGTTTACTGACCACCAGTGGTGAATCACATTTTCATGGAGCAACCCCACAAAAAACTGATAGGATATAAGTGTGATACACCAAAATGTTCGTATGAATAAGGCCTATTTGCGTCCATACTTAGAAATGCGGCGACTCGTCCAGGTATTCCAGAAATTCAGATTTTGTTTACTGACCACCAGTGGTGAATCACATTTTCATGGAGCAACTCCACAAAAAACTGATAGGATATAAGTGTGATACACCAAAATGTTCGTATGAATAAGGCCTATTTGCGTCCATACTTAGAAATGCGGCGACTAGTCCAGGTATTCCAGAAATTCAGATTTTGTTTACTGACCACCAGTGGTGAATCACATTTTCATGGAGCAACCCCACAAAAAACTGATAGGATATAAGTGTGATATACCAAAATGTTTGTATGAATAAGACCTATTTACATCCATACTTAGAAATGCGGCGACTAGTCCAGGTATTCCAGAAATTCAGATTTTGTTTACTGACCACCAGTGGTGAATCACATTTTCATGGAGCAACCCCACAAAAAACTGATAGGATATAAGTGTGATACACCAAAATGTTCGTATGAATAAGGCCTATTTGCGTCCATACTTAGAAATGCGGCGACTAGTCCAGGTATTCCAGAAATTCAGATTTTGTTTACTGACCACCAGTGGTGAATCACATTTTCATGGAGCAACCCCACAAAAAACTGATAGGAGATAAGTGTGATACACTAAAATGTTCGTATGAATAAGGCCTATTTGCGTCCATACTTAGAAATGCGGCGAGTAGTCTACGTATTCCAGAAATTCAGATTTTGTTTACTGACCACCAGTGGTGAATCACATTTTCATGGAGCAACCCCACAAAAAACTGATAGGATATAAGTGTGATACACCAAAATGTTTGTATGAATAAGACCTATTTACATCCATACTTAGAAATGCGGCGACTAGTCCAGGTATTCCAGAAATTCAGATTTTGTTTACTGACCACCAGTGGTGAATCACATTTTCATGGGGCAACCCCACAAAAAATTGATAGGATATAAGAGTGATACACCAAAATGTTCGTATGAATAAGGCCTATTTGTCTCCATACCTAGAAATGCGGCGACTAGTCCAGGTATTCCAGAAATTCAGATTTTGTTTACTGACCACCAGTGGTGAATCACATATTCATGGAGCAACCCCACAAAAAACTGATAGGATATAAGTGTGATACACCAAAATGTTCGTATGAATAAGGCCTATTTGCGTCCATACTTAGAAATGCGGCGAGTAGTCTACGTATTCCAGAAATTCAGATTTGGTTTACTGACCACCAGTGGTGAATCACATATTCATGGAGCAACCCCACAAAAAACTGATAGGATATAAGCGTGATACACCAAAATGTTCGTATGAATAAGGCCTATTTGCGTCCATACTTAGAAATGCGGCGACTAGTCCAGGTATTCCAGAAATTCAGATTTTGTTTACTGACCACCAGTGGTGAATCACATTTTCATGGAGCAACCCCACAAAAAACTGATAGGATATAAGTGTGATACACCAAAATGTTCGTATGAATAAGGCCTATTTGTGTCCATACTTAGAAATGCGGCGACTCGTCCAGGTATTCCAGAAATTCAGATTTTGTTTACTGACCACCAGTGGTGAATCACATTTTCATGGAGCAACCCCACAAAAAACTGATAGGATATAAGTGTGATACACCAAAATGTTCGTTTGAATAAGGCCTATTTGCGTCCATACTTAGAAATGCGGCGACTAGTCCAGGTATTCCAGAAATTCAGATTTTGTTTACTGACCACCAGTGGTGAATCACATATTCATGGAGCAACCCCACAAAAAACTGATAGGATATAAGTGTGATACACCAAAATGTTCGTATGAATAAGGCCTATTTGCGTCCATACTTAGAGATGCGGCGACTGGTCCAGGTATTCCAGAAATTCAGATTTTGTTTACTGACCACCAGTGGTGAATCACATTTTCATGGAGCAACCCCACAAAAACCTGATAGGATATAAGTGTGATAAACCAAAATGTTCGTATGAAGAAGGCCTATTTGCGTCCATACTTAGAAATGCGGCTACTAGTCCAGGTATTCCAGAAATTCAGATTTTGTTTACTGACCACCAGTGGTGAATCACATTTTCATGGAGCAACCCCACAAAAAACTGGTAGGATATAAGTGTGATACACCAAAATGTTCGTATGAATAAGGCCTATTTGCGTCCATACTTAGAAATGCGGCGACTCGTCCAGGTATTCCAGAAATTCAGATTTTGTTTACTGACCACCAGTGGTGAATCACATTTTCATGGAGCAACCCCACAAAAAACTGATAGGATATAAGTGTGATACACCAAAATGTTCGTATGAATAAGGCCTATTTGTGTCCATATTCAGAAATGCGGCGACTAGTCCAGGTATTCCAGAAATTCAGATTTTGTTTACTGACCACCAGTGGTGAATCACATTTTCATGGAGCAACCCCACAAAAAACTGATAGGATATAAGTGTGATACACCAAAATGTTCGTATGAATAAGGCCTATTTGCGTCCATACTTAGAAATGTGGCGAGTAGTCTACGTATTCCAGAAATTCAGATTTTGTTTACTGACCACCAGTGGTGAATCACATTTTCATGGAGCAACCCCACAAAAAACTGATAGGATATAAGTGTGATACACTAAAATGTTCGTATGAATAAGACCTCTTTACATCCATACTTAGAAATGCGGCGACTAGTCCAGGTATTCCAGAAATTCAGATTTTGTTTACTGACCACCAGTGGTGAATCACATTTTCATGGAGCAACCCCACAAAAAACTGATAGGATATAAGTGTGATACACCAAAATGTTCGTATGAATAAGGCCTATTTGCGTCCATACTTAGAAATGCGGCGAGTAGTCTGCGTATTCCAGAAATTCAGATTTTGTTTACTGACCACCAGTGGTGAATCACATTTTCATGGAGCAACCCCACAAAAAACTGATAGGATATAAGTGTGATACACTAAAATGTTCGTATGAATAAGACCTCTTTACATCCATACTTATAAATGCGGCAACTAGTCCAGGTATTCCTGAAATTCAGATTTTGTTTACTGACCACCAGTGGTGAATCACATTTTCATGGAGCAACCCCACAAAAAACTGATGGGATATAAGTGTGATACACCAAAATGTTCATATGAATAAGGCCTATTTGCGTCCATACTTAGAAATGCGGCGAGTAGTCTACGTATTCCAGAAATTCAGATTTTGTTTACTGACCACCAGTGGTGAATCACATTTTCATGGGGCAACCCCACAAAAAATTGATAGGATATAAGAGTGATACACCAAAATGTTCGTATGAATAAGGCCTATTTGTCTCCATACCTAGAAATGCGGCGACTAGTCCAGGTATTCCAGAAATTCAGATTTTGTTTACTGACCACCAGTGGTGAATCACATATTCATGGAGCAACCCCACAAAAAACTGATAGGATATAAGTGTGATACACCAAAATGTTCGTATGAATAAGGCCTATTTGCGTACATACTTAGAAATGCGGCGACTCGCCCAGGTATTCCAGAAATTCAGGTTTTGTTTACTGACCACCAGTGGTGAATCACATTTTCATGGAGCAACCCCACAAAAAACTGATAGGATATAAGCGTGATACACCAAAATGTTCGTATGAATAAGGCCTATTTGCGTCCATACTTAGAAATGCGGCGACTAGTCCAGGTATTCCAGAAATTCAGATTTTGTTTACTGACCACCAGTGGTGAATCACATTTTCATGGAGCAACCCCACAAAAAACTGATAGGATATAAGTGTGATACACCAAAATGTTCGTATGAATAAGGCCTATTTGTGTCCATACTTAGAAATGCGGCGACTCGTCCAGGTATTCCAGAAATTCAGATTTTGTTTACTGACCACCAGTGGTGAATCACATTTTCATGGAGCAACCCCACAAAAAACTGATAGGATATAAGTGTGATACACCAAAATGTTCGTTTGAATAAGGCCTATTTGCGTCCATACTTAGAAATGCGGCGACTAGTCCAGGTATTCCAGAAATTCAGATTTTGTTTACTGACCACCAGTGGTGAATCACATATTCATGGAGCAACCCCACAAAAAACTGATAGGATATAAGTGTGATACACCAAAATGTTCGTATGAATAAGGCCTATTTGCGTCCATACTTAGAGATGCGGCGACTGGTCCAGGTATTCCAGAAATTCAGATTTTGTTTACTGACCACCAGTGGTGAATCACATTTTCATGGAGCAACCCCACAAAAACCTGATAGGATATAAGTGTGATAAACCAAAATGTTCGTATGAAGAAGGCCTATTTGCGTCCATACTTAGAAATGCGGCTACTAGTCCAGGTATTCCAGAAATTCAGATTTTGTTTACTGACCACCAGTGGTGAATCACATTTTCATGGAGCAACCCCACAAAAAACTGGTAGGATATAAGTGTGATACACCAAAATGTTCGTATGAATAAGGCCTATTTGCGTCCATACTTAGAAATGCGGCGACTCGTCCAGGTATTCCAGAAATTCAGATTTTGTTTACTGACCACCAGTGGTGAATCACATTTTCATGGAGCAACCCCACAAAAAACTGATAGGATATAAGTGTGATACACCAAAATGTTCGTATGAATAAGGCCTATTTGTGTCCATATTCAGAAATGCGGCGACTAGTCCAGGTATTCCAGAAATTCAGATTTTGTTTACTGACCACCAGTGGTGAATCACATTTTCATGGAGCAACCCCACAAAAAACTGATAGGATATAAGTGTGATACACCAAAATGTTCGTATGAATAAGGCCTATTTGCGTCCATACTTAGAAATGTGGCGAGTAGTCTACGTATTCCAGAAATTCAGATTTTGTTTACTGACCACCAGTGGTGAATCACATTTTCATGGAGCAACCCCACAAAAAACTGATAGGATATAAGTGTGATACACTAAAATGTTCGTATGAATAAGACCTCTTTACATCCATACTTAGAAATGCGGCGACTAGTCCAGGTATTCCAGAAATTCAGATTTTGTTTACTGACCACCAGTGGTGAATCACATTTTCATGGAGCAACCCCACAAAAAACTGATAGGAGATAAGTGTGATACACTAAAATGTTCGTATGAATAAGGCCTATTTGCGTCCATACTTAGAAATGCGGCGAGTAGTCTACGTATTCCAGAAATTCAGATTTTGTTTACTGACCACCAGTGGTGAATCACATTTTCATGGAGCAACCCCACAAAAAACTGATAGGATATAAGTGTGATACACCAAAATGTTTGTATGAATAAGACCTATTTACATCCATACTTAGAAATGCGGCGACTAGTCCAGGTATTCCAGAAATTCAGATTTTGTTTACTGACCACCAGTGGTGAATCACATTTTCATGGGGCAACCCCACAAAAAATTGATAGGATATAAGAGTGATACACCAAAATGTTCGTATGAATAAGGCCTATTTGTCTCCATACCTAGAAATGCGGCGACTAGTCCAGGTATTCCAGAAATTCAGATTTTGTTTACTGACCACCAGTGGTGAATCACATTTTCATGGAGCAACCCCACAAAAAACTGATGGGATATAAGTGTGATACACCAAAATGTTCATATGAATAAGGCCTATTTGCGTCCATACTTAGAAATGCGGCGAGTAGTCTACGTATTCCAGAAATTCAGATTTTGTTTACTGACCACCAGTGGTGAATCACATTTTCATGGAGCAACCCCACAAAAAACTGATAGGATATAAGTGTGATACACCAAAATGTTCGTATGAATAAGGCCTATTTGCGTCCATACTTAGAAATGCGGCGAGTAGTCTACGTATTCCAGAAATTCAGATTTTGTTTACTGACCACCAGTGGTGAATCACATTTTCATGGAGCAACCCCACAAAAAACTGATAGGATATAAGTGTGATACACCAAAATGTTCGTAAGGATAAGACCTATTTACATCCATACTTAGAAATGCGGCGACTAGTCCAGGTATTCCAGTAATTCAGATTTTGTTTACTGACCACCAGTGGTGAATCACATTTTCATGGAGCAACCCCACAAAAAACTGATAGGATATAAGTGTGATACACCAAAATGTTCGTATGAATAAGGCCTATTTGCGTCCATACTTAGAAATGCGGCGACTCGTCCAGGTATTCCAGAAATTCAGATTTTGTTTACTGACCACCAGTGGTGAATCACATTTTCATGGAGCAACCCCACAAAAAACTGGTAGGATATAAGTGTGATACACCAAAATGTTCGTATGAATAAGGCCTATTTGCGTCCATACTTAGAAATGCGGCGAGTAGTCTACGTATTCCAGAAATTCAGATTTTGTTTACTGACCACCAGTGGTGAATCACATATTCATGGAGCAACCCCACAAAAAACTGATAGGATATAAGTGTGATACACCAAAATGTTCGCATGAATAAGGCCTATTTGCGTCCATACTTAGAAATGCGGCGACTAGTCTACGTATTCCAGAAATTCAGATTTTGTTTACTGACCACCAGTGGTGAATCACATTTTCATGGAGCAACCCCACAAAAAACTGATAGGATATAAGTGTGATACACTAAAATGTTCGTATGAATAAGACCTCTTTACATCCATACTTATAAATGCGGCAACTAGTCCAGGTATTCCAGAAATTCAGATTTTGTTTACTGACCACCAGTGGTGAATCACATTTTCATGGAGCAACCCCACAAAAAACTGATGGGATATAAGTGTGATACACCAAAATGTTCATATGAATAAGGCCTATTTGCGTCCATACTTAGAAATGCGGCGAGTAGTCTACGTATTCCAGAAATTCAGATTTTGTTTACTGACCACCAGTGGTGAATCACATTTTCATGGAGCAACCCCACAAAAAACTGATAGGATATAAGTGTGATACACCAAAATGTTCGTATGAATAAGGCCTATTTGCGTCCATACTTAGAAATGCGGCGGGTAGTCTACGTATTCCAGAAATTCAGATTTTGTTTACTGACCACCAGTGGTGAATCACATTTTCATGGAGCAACCCCACAAAAAACTGATAGGATATAAGTGTGATACACCAAAATGTTCGTATGAATAAGGCCTATTTGCGTCCATACTTAGAAATGCGGCGACTCGTCCAGGTATTCCAGAAATTCAGATTTTGTTTACTGACCACCAGTGGTGAATCACATTTTCATGGAGCAACTCCACAAAAAACTGATAGGATATAAGTGTGATACACCAAAATGTTCGTATGAATAAGGCCTATTTGCGTCCATACTTAGAAATGCGGCGACTAGTCCAGGTATTCCAGAAATTCAGATTTTGTTTACTGACCACCAGTGGTGAATCACATTTTCATGGAGCAACCCCACAAAAAACTGATAGGAGATAAGTGTGATACACTAAAATGTTCGTATGAATAAGGCCTATTTGCGTCCATACTTAGAAATGCGGCGAGTAGTCTACGTATTCCAGAAATTCAGATTTTGTTTACTGACCACCAGTGGTGAATCACATTTTCATGGAGCAACCCCACAAAAAACTGATAGGATATAAGTGTGATACACCAAAATGTTTGTATGAATAAGACCTATTTACATCCATACTTAGAAATGCAGCGACTAGTCCAGGTATTCCAGAAATTCAGATTTTGTTTACTGACCACCAGTGGTGAATCACATTTTCATGGGGCAACCCCACAAAAAATTGATAGGATATAAGAGTGATACACCAAAATGTTCGTATGAATAAGGCCTATTTGTCTCCATACCTAGAAATGCGGCGACTAGTCCAGGTATTCCAGAAATTCAGATTTTGTTTACTGACCACCAGTGGTGAATCACATATTCATGGAGCAACCCCACAAAAAACTGATAGGATATAAGTGTGATACACCAAAATGTTCGTATGAATAAGGCCTATTTGCGTCCATACTTAGAAATGCGGCGAGTAGTCTACGTATTCCAGAAATTCAGATTTTGTTTACTGACCACCAGTGGTGAATCACATATTCATGGAGCAACCCCACAAAAAACTGATAGGATATAAGTGTGATACACCAAAATGTTCGTATGAATAAGGCCTATCTGCGTCCATACCTAGAAATGCGGCGACTCGTCCAGGTATTCCAGAAATACAGATTTTGTTTACTGACCACCAGTGGTGAATCACATTTTCATGGAGCAACCCCACAAAAAACTGATAGGATATAAGTGTGATACACCAAAATGTTCGTATGAATAAGGCCTATTTGCGTACATACTTAGAAATGCGGCGACTCGTCCAGGTATTCCAGAAATTCAGATTTTGTTTACTGACCACCAGTGGTGAATCACATATTCATGGAGCAACCCCACAAAAAACTGATAGGATATAAGTGTGATACACCAAAATGTTCGTATGAATAAGGCCTATTTGCGTCCATACTTAGAAATGCGGCGACTCGTCCAGGTATTCCAGAAATTCAGATTTTGTTTACTGACCACCAGTGGTGAATCACATTTTCATGGAGCAACCCCACAAAAAACTGATAGGATATAAGTGTGATACACCAAAATGTTCGTATGAATAAGGCCTATTTGCGTCCATACTTAGAAATGCGGCGAGTAGTCTACGTATTCCAGAAATTCAGATTTTGTTTACTGACCACCAGTGGTGAATCACATATTCATGGAGCAACCCCACAAAAAACTGATAGGATATAAGTGTGATACACCAAAATGTTCGTATGAATAAGGCCTATTTGCGCCCATACTTAGAGATGCGGCGACTGGTCCAGGTATTCCAGAAATTCAGATTTTGTTTACTGACCACCAGTGGTGAATCACATTTTCATGGAGCAACCCCACAAAAACCTGATAGGATATAAGTGTGATACACCAAAATATTCGTATGAAGAAGGCCTATTTGCGTCCATACTTAGAAATGCGGCGACTCGTCCAGGTATTCCAGAAATTCAGATTTTGTTTACTGACCACCAGTGGTGAATCACATTTTCATGGAGCAACCCCACAAAAACCTGATAGGATATAAGTGTGATACACCAAAATGTTCGTATGAAGAAGGCCTATTTGCGTCCATACTTAGAAATGCGGCTACTATTCCAGGTATTCCAGAAATTCAGATTTTGTTTACGGTACCACCAGTGGTGAATCACGTTTTCATGGAGCAACCCCACAAAAAACTGGTAGGATATAAGTGTGGTACACCAAAATGTTCGTATGAATAAGGCCTATTTGCGTCCATACTTAGAAATGCGGCGACTCGTCCAGGTATTCCAGAAATTCAGATTTTGTTTACTGACCACCAGTGGTGAATCACATTTTCATGGAGCAACCCCACAAAAAACTGATAGGATATAAGTGTGATACACCAAAATGTTCGTATGAATAAGGCCTATTTGCGTCCATACTTAGAAATGCGGCGACTCGTCCAGGTATTCCAGAAATTCAGATTTTGTTTACTGACCACCAGTGGTGAATCACATTTTCATGGAGCAACTCCACAAAAAACTGATAGGATATAAGTGTGATACACCAAAATGTTCGTATGAATAAGGCCTATTTGCGTCCATACTTAGAAATGCGGCGACTAGTCCAGGTATTCCAGAAATTCAGATTTTGTTTACTGACCACCAGTGGTGAATCACATTTTCATGGAGCAACCCCACAAAAAACTGATAGGAGATAAGTGTGATACACTAAAATGTTCGTATGAATAAGGCCTATTTGCGTCCATACTTAGAAATGCGGCGAGTAGTCTACGTATTCCAGAAATTCAGATTTTGTTTACTGACCACCAGTGGTGAATCACATTTTCATGGAGCAACCCCACAAAAAACTGATAGGATATAAGTGTGATACACCAAAATGTTTGTATGAATAAGACCTATTTACATCCATACTTAGAAATGCAGCGACTAGTCCAGGTATTCCAGAAATTCAGATTTTGTTTACTGACCACCAGTGGTGAATCACATTTTCATGGGGCAACCCCACAAAAAATTGATAGGATATAAGAGTGATACACCAAAATGTTCTTATGAATAAGGCCTATTTGTCTCCATACCTAGAAATGCGGCGACTAGTCCAGGTATTCCAGAAATTCAGATTTTGTTTACTGACCACCAGTGGTGAATCACATATTCATGGAGCAACCCCACAAAAAACTGATAGGATATAAGTGTGATACACCAAAATGTTCGTATGAATAAGGCCTATTTGCGTCCATACTTAGAAATGCGGCGAGTAGTCTACGTATTCCAGAAATTCAGATTTTGTTTACTGACCACCAGTGGTGAATCACATATTCATGGAGCAACCCCACAAAAAACTGATAGGATATAAGTGTGATACACCAAAATGTTCGTATGAATAAGGCCTATTTGCGTCCATACCTAGAAATGCGGCGACTCGTCCAGGTATTCCAGAAATACAGATTTTGTTTACTGACCACCAGTGGTGAATCACATTTTCATGGAGCAACCCCACAAAAAACTGATAGGATATAAGTGTGATACACCAAAATGTTCGTATGAATAAGGCCTATTTGCGTACATACTTAGAAATGCGGCGACTCGTCCAGGTATTCCAGAAATTCAGATTTTGTTTACTGACCACCAGTGGTGAATCACATATTCATGGAGCAACCCCACAAAAAACTGATAGGATATAAGTGTGATACACCAAAATGTTCGTATGAATAAGGCCTATTTGCGTCCATACTTAGAAATGCGGCGACTCGTCCAGGTATTCCAGAAATTCAGATTTTGTTTACTGACCACCAGTGGTGAATCACATTTTCATGGAGCAACCCCACAAAAAACTGATAGGATATAAGTGTGATACACCAAAATGTTCGTATGAATAAGGCCTATTTGCGTCCATACTTAGAAATGCGGCGAGTAGTCTACGTATTCCAGAAATTCAGATTTTGTTTACTGACCACCAGTGGTGAATCACATATTCATGGAGCAACCCCACAAAAAACTGATAGGATATAAGTGTGATACACCAAAATGTTCGTATGAATAAGGCCTATTTGCGCCCATACTTAGAGATGCGGCGACTGGTCCAGGTATTCCAGAAATTCAGATTTTGTTTACTGACCACCAGTGGTGAATCACATTTTCATGGAGCAACCCCACAAAAACCTGATAGGATATAAGTGTGATACACCAAAATATTCGTATGAAGAAGGCCTATTTGCGTCCATACTTAGAAATGCGGCGACTCGTCCAGGTATTCCAGAAATTCAGATTTTGTTTACTGACCACCAGTGGTGAATCACATTTTCATGGAGCAACCCCACAAAAACCTGATAGGATATAAGTGTGATACACCAAAATGTTCGTATGAAGAAGGCCTATTTGCGTCCATACTTAGAAATGCGGCTACTATTCCAGGTATTCCAGAAATTCAGATTTTGTTTACGGTACCACCAGTGGTGAATCACGTTTTCACGGAGCAACCCCACAAAAAACTGGTAGGATATAAGTGTGGTACACCAAAATGTTCGTATGAATAAGGCCTATTTGCGTCCATACTTAGAAATGCGGCGACTCGTCCAGGTATTCCAGAAATTCAGATTTTGTTTACTGACCACCAGTGGTGAATCACATTTTCATGGAGCAACCCCACAAAAAACTGATAGGATATAAGTGTGATACACCAAAATGTTCGTATGAATAAGGCCTATTTGCGTCCATACTTAGAAATGCGGCGAGTAGTCTACGTATTCCAGAAATTCAGATTTTGTTTACTGACCACCAGTGGTGAATCACATTTTCATGGAGCAACCCCACAAAAAACTGATAGGATATAAGTGTGATACACTAAAATGTTCGTATGAATAAGACCTCTTTACATCCATACTTATAAATGCGGCAACTAGTCCAGGTATTCCTGAAATTCAGATTTTGTTTACTGACCACCAGTGGTGAATCACATTTTCATGGAGCAACCCCACAAAAAACTGATGGGATAAAAGTGTGATACACCAAAATGTTCATATGAATAAGGCCTATTTGCGTCCATACTTAGAAATGCGGCGAGTGGTCTACGTATTCCAGAAATTCAGATTTTGTTTACTGACCACCAGTGGTGAATCACATTTTCATGGAGCAACCCCACAAAAAACTGATAGGATATAAGTGTGATACACCAAAATGTTCGTATGAATAAGGCCTATTTGCGTCCATACTTAGAAATGCGGCGAGTAGTCTACGTATTCCAGAAATTCAGATTTTGTTTACTGACCACCAGTGGTGAATCACATTTTCATGGAGCAACCCCACAAAAAACTGATAGGATATAAGTGTGATACACCAAAATGTTCGTAAGGATAAGACCTATTTACATCCATACTTAGAAATGCGGCGACTAGTCCAGGTATTCCAGTAATTCAGATTTTGTTTACTGACCACCAGTGGTGAATCACATTTTCATGGAGCAACCCCACAAAAAACTGATAGGATATAAGTGTGATACACCAAAATGTTCGTATGAATAAGGCCTATTTGCGTCCATACTTAGAAATGCGGCGACTCGTCCAGGTATTCCAGAAATTCAGATTTTGTTTACTGACCACCAGTGGTGAATCACATTTTCATGGAGCAACTCCACAAAAAACTGATAGGATATAAGTGTGATACACCAAAATGTTCGTATGAATAAGGCCTATTTGCGTCCATACTTAGAAATGCGGCGACTAGTCCAGGTATTCCAGAAATTCAGATTTTGTTTACTGACCACCAGTGGTGAATCACATTTTCATGGAGCAACCCCACAAAAAACTGATAGGATATAAGTGTGATATACCAAAATGTTTGTATGAATAAGACCTATTTACATCCATACTTAGAAATGCGGCGACTAGTCCAGGTATTCCAGAAATTCAGATTTTGTTTACTGACCACCAGTGGTGAATCACATTTTCATGGAGCAACCCCACAAAAAACTGATAGGATATAAGTGTGATACACCAAAATGTTCGTATGAATAAGGCCTATTTGCGTCCATACTTAGAAATGCGGCGACTAGTCCAGGTATTTCAGAAATTCAGATTTTGTTTACTGACCACCAGTGGTGAATCACATTTTCATGGAGCAACCCCACAAAAAACTGATAGGAGATAAGTGTGATACACTAAAATGTTCGTATGAATAAGGCCTATTTGCGTCCATACTTAGAAATGCGGCGAGTAGTCTACGTATTCCAGAAATTCAGATTTTGTTTACTGACCACCAGTGGTGAATCACATTTTCATGGAGCAACCCCACAAAAAACTGATAGGATATAAGTGTGATACACCAAAATGTTTGTATGAATAAGACCTATTTACATCCATACTTAGAAATGCGGCGACTAGTCCAGGTATTCCAGAAATTCAGATTTTGTTTACTGACCACCAGTGGTGAATCACATTTTCATGGGGCAACCCCACAAAAAATTGATAGGATATAAGAGTGATACACCAAAATGTTCGTATGAATAAGGCCTATTTGTCTCCATACCTAGAAATGCGGCGACTAGTCCAGGTATTCCAGAAATTCAGATTTTGTTTACTGACCACCAGTGGTGAATCACATATTCATGGAGCAACCCCACAAAAAACTGATAGGATATAAGTGTGATACACCAAAATGTTCGTATGAATAAGGCCTATTTGCGTCCATACTTAGAAATGCGGCGAGTAGTCTACGTATTCCAGAAATTCAGATTTTGTTTACTGACCACCAGTGGTGAATCACATATTCATGGAGCAACCCCACAAAAAACTGATAGGATATAAGTGTGACACACCAAAATGTTCGTATGAATAAGGCCTATTTGCGTCTATACCTAGAAATGCGGCGAATCGTCCAGGTATTCCAGAAATACAGATTTTGTTTACTGACCACCAGTGGTGAATCACATTTTCATGGAGCAACCCCACAAAAAACTGATAGGATATAAGTGTGATACACCAAAATGTTCGTATGAATAAGGCCTATTTGCGTACATACTTAGAAATGCGGCGACTCGTCCAGGTATTCCAGAAATTCAGATTTTGTTTACTGACCACCAGTGGTGAATCACATATTCATGGAGCAACCCCACAAAAAACTGATAGGATATAAGTGTGATACACCAAAATGTTCGTATGAATAAGGCCTATTTGCGTCCATACATAGAAATGCGGCGACTCGTCCAGGTATTCCAGAAATTCAGATTTTGTTTACTGACCACCAGTGGTGAATCACATTTTCATGGAGCAACCCCACAAAAAACTGATAGGATATAAGTGTGATACACCAAAATGTTCGTATGAATAAGGCCTATTTGCGTCCATACTTAGAAATGCGGCGAGAAGTCTACGTATACCAGAAATTCAGATTTTGTTTACTGACCACCAGTGGTGAATCACATATTCATGGAGCAACCCCACAAAAAACTGATAGGATATAAGTGTGATACACCAAAATGTTCGTATGAATAAGGCCTATTTGCGCCCATACTTAGAGATGCGGCGACTGGTCCAGGTATTCCACAAATTCAGATTTTGTTTACTGACCACCAGTGGTGAATCACATTTTCATGGAGCAACCCCACAAAAACCTGATAGGATATAAGTGTGATACACCAAAATGTTCGTATGAAGAAGGCCTATTTGCGTCCATACTTAGAAATGCGGCTACTATTCCAGGTATTCCAGAAATTCAGATTTTGTTTACTGACCACCAGTGGTGAATCACATTTTCATGGAGCAACCCCACAAAAAACTGGTAGGATATAAGTGTGATACACCAAAATGTTCGTATGAATAAGGCCTATTTGCGTCCATACTTAGAAATGCGGCGAGTAGTCTACGTATTCCAGAAATTCAGATTTTGTTTACTGACCACCAGTGGTGAATCACATATTCATGGAGCAACCCCACAAAAAACTGATAGGATATAAGTGTGATACACCAAAATGTTCGCATGAATAAGGCCTATTTGCGTCCATCCTTAGAAATGCGGCGAGTGGTCTACGTATTCCAGAAATTCAGATTTTGTTTACTGACCACCAGTGGTGAATCACATTTTCATGGAGCAACCCCACAAAAAACTGATAGGATATAAGTGTGATACACTAAAATGTTCGTATGAATAAGACCTCTTTACATCCATACTTATAAATGCGGCAACTAGTCCAGGTATTCCAGAAATTCAGATTTTGTTTACTGACCACCAGTGGTGAATCACATTTTCATGGAGCAACCCCACAAAAAACTGATGGGATATAAGTGTGATACACCAAAATGTTCATATGAATAAGGCCTATTTGCGTCCATACTTAGAAATGCGGCGAGTAGTCTACGTATTCCAGAAATTCAGATTTTGTTTACTGACCACCAGTGGTGAATCACATTTTCATGGAGCAACCCCACAAAAAACTGATAGGATATAAGTGTGATACACCAAAATGTTCGTATGAATAAGGCCTATTTGCGTCCATACTTAGAAATGCGGCGGGTAGTCTACGTATTCCAGAAATTCAGATTTTGTTTACTGACCACCAGTGGTGAATCACATTTTCATGGAGCAACCCCACAAAAAACTGATAGGATATAAGTGTGATACACCAAAATGTTCGTAAGGATAAGACCTATTTACATCCATACTTAGAAATGCGGCGACTAGTCCAGGTATTCCAGTAATTCAGATTTTGTTTACTGACCACCAGTGGTGAATCACATTTTCATGGAGCAACCCCACAAAAAACTGATAGGATATAAGTGTGATACACCAAAATGTTCGTATGAATAAGGCCTATTTGTCTCCATACCTAGAAATGCGGCGACTTGTACAGGTATTCCAGAAATTCAGATTTTGTTTACTGACCACCATTGGTGAATCACATTTTCATGGATCAACCCCACAAAAAACTGATAGGATATAAGTGTGATACACCAAAATGTTCGGATGAATAAGGCCTATTTGCGTCCATACTTAGAAATGCGGCGAGTAGTCTACGTATTCCAGAAATTCAGATTTTGTTTACTGACCACCAGTGGTGAATCACATATTCATGGAGCAACGCCACAAAAAACTGATAGGATATAAGTGTGATACACCAAAATGTTCGTATGAATAAGGCCTATTTGCGTCCATACTTAGAAATGCGGCTAGTAGTCTACGTATTCCAGAAATTCAGATTTTGTTTACTGACCACCAGTGGTGAATCACATTTTCATGGAGCAACCCCACAAAAAACTGATAGGATATAAGAGTGATACACCAAAATGTTCGTATGAATAAGGCCTATTTGCGTCCATACTTAGAAATGCGGTGACTAGTCCAGGTATTCCAGAAATTCAGATTTTGTTTACTGACCACCAGTGGTGAATCACATTTTCATGGAGCAACCCCACAAAAAACTGATAGGATATAAGTGTGATACACCAAAATGTTCGTATGAATAAGGGCTATTTGCGTCCATACTTAGAAATGCGGCGACTGTCCAGGTATTCCAGAAATTCAGATTTTGTTTACTGACCACCAGTGGTGAATCACATTTTCATGGAGCAACCCCACAAAAAAAAATAGGATATAAGTGTGATACACCAAAATGTTCGTATGAATAAGGCCTATTTGCGTCCATACTTAGAAATGCGGCGACTAGTCCAGGTATTCCAGAAATTCAGATTTTGTTTACTGACCACCAGTGGTGAATCACATTTTCATGGAGCAACCCCACAACAAACTGATAGGAGATAAGTGTGATACACCAAAATGTTCGTATGAATAAGGCCTATTTGCGTACATACTTATAAATGCGGCGAGTAGTCTACGTATTCCAGAAATTCAGATTTTGTTTACTGACCACCAGTGGTGAATCACATTTTCATGGAGCAACCCCACAAAAAACTGATAGGATATAAGTGTGATACACCAGAATGTTTGTATGAATAAGACCTATTTACATCCATACTTAGAAATGCGGCGACTAGTCCAGGTATTCCAGAAATTCAGATTTTGTTTACTGACCACCAGTGGTGAATCACATTTTCATGGGGCAACCCCACAAAAAATTGATAGGATATAAGAGTGATACACCAAACTGTTCGTATGAATAAGGCCTATTTGTCTCCATACCTAGAAATGCAGCGACTAGTCCAGGTATTCCAGAAATTCAGATTTTGTTTACTGAGTGGTGAATCACATATTCATGGAGCAACCCCACAAAAAACTGATAGGATATAAGTGTGATACACCAAAATGTTCGTATGAATAAGGCCTATTTGCGTCCATACTTAGAAATGCGGCGAGTAGTCTACGTATTCCAGAAATTCAGATTTTGTTTACTGACCACCAGTGGTGAATCACATATTCATGGAGCAACCCCACAAAAAACTGATAGGATATAAGTGTGATACACCAAAATGTTCGTATGAATAAGGCCTATTTGTGTCCATACTTAGAAATGCGGCGACTCGTCCAGGTATTCCAGAAATTCAGATTTTGTTTACTGACCACCAGTGGTGAATCACATTTTCATGGAGCAACCCCACAAAAAACTGATAGGATATAAGTGTGATACACCAAAATGTTCGTATTAGTAAGGCCTATTTGCGTCCATACTTAGAAATGCGGCGAGTAGTCTACGTATTCCAGAAATTCAGATTTTGTTTACTGACCACCAGTGGTGAATCACATTTTCATGGAGCAACCCCACAAAAAACTGATAGGATATAAGTGTGATACACCAAAATGTTCGTATGAATAAGGCCTATTTGAGTCCATACCTAGAAATGCGGCGACTTGTACAGGTATTCCAGAAATTCAGATTTTGTTTACTGACCACCAGTGGTGAATCACATTTTCATGGATCAACCCCACAAAAAACTGATAGGATATAAGTGTGATACACCAAAATGTTCGGATGAATAAGGCCTATTTGCGTCCATACTTAGAAATGCGGCGAGTAGTCTACGTATTCCAGAAATTCAGATTTTGTTTACTGACCACCAGTGGTGAATCACATATTCATGGAGCAACCCCACAAAAAACTGATAGGATATAAGCGTGATACACCAAAATGTTCGTATGAATAAGGCCTATTTGCGTCCATACTTAGAAATGCGGCTAGTAGTCTACGTATTCCAGAAATTCAGATTTTGTTTACTGACCACCAGTGGTGAATCACATTTTCATGGAGCAACCCCACAAAAAACTGATAGGATATAAGAGTGATACACCAAAATGTTCGTATGAATAAGGCCTATTTGCGTCCATACTTAGAAATGCGGTGACTAGTCCAGGTATTCCAGAAATTCAGATTTTGTTTACTGACCACCAGTGGTGAATCACATTTTCATGGAGCAACCCCACAAAAAACTGATAGGATATAAGTGTGATACACCAAAATGTTCGTATGAATAAGGCCTATTTGCGTCCATACTTAGAAATGCGGCGACTGTCCAGGTATTCCAGAAATTCAGATTTTGTTTACTGACCACCAGTGGTGAATCACATTTTCATGGAGCAACCCCACAAAAAACTGATAGGATATAAGTGTGATACACCAAAATGTTCGTATGAATAAGGCCTATTTGCGTCCATACTTAGAAATGCGGCGACTAGTCCAGGTATTCCAGAAATTCAGATTTTGTTTACTGACCACCAGTGGTGAATCACATTTTCATGGAGCAACCCCACAACAAACTGATAGGAGATAAGTGTGATACACCAAAATGTTCGTATGAATAAGGCCTATTTGCGTACATACTTATAAATGCGGCGAGTAGTCTACGTATTCCAGAAATTCAGATTTTGTTTACTGACCACCAGTGGTGAATCACATATTCATGGAGCAACCCCACAAAAAACTGATAGGATATAAGCGTGATACACCAAAATGTTCGTATGAATAAGGCCTATTTGCGTCCATACTTAGAAATGCGGCGACTAGTCCAGGTATTCCAGAAATTCAGATTTTGTTTACTGACCACCAGTGGTGAATCACATTTTCATGGAGCAACCCCACAAAAAACTGATAGGATATAAGTGTGATACACCAAAATGTTCGTATGAATAAGGCCTATTTGCGTCCATACTTAGAAATGCGGCGACTAGTCCAGGTATTCCAGAAATTCAGATTTTGTTTACTGACCACCAGTGGTGAATCACATTTTCATGGAGCAACCCCACAAAAAACTGATAGGATATAAGTGTGATACACCAAAATGTTCGTATGAATAAGGCCTATTTGTGTCCATACTTAGAAATGCGGCGGCTCGTCCAGGTATTCCAGAAATTCAGATTTTGTTTACTGACCACCAGTGGTGAATCACATTTTCATGGAGCAACCCCACAAAAAACTGATAGGATATAAGTGTGATACACCAAAATGTTCGTATGAATAAGGCCTATTTGCGTCCATACTTAGAAATGCGGCGACTAGTCCAGGTATTCCAGAAATTCAGATTTTGTTTACTGACCACCAGTGGTGAATCACATATTCATGGAGCAACCCCACAAAAAACTGATAGGATATAAGTGTGATACACCAAAATGTTCGTATGCATAAGGCCTATTTGCGTCCATACTTAGAGATGCGGCGACTGGTCCAGGTATTCCAGAAATTCAGATTTTGTTTACTGACCACCAGTGGTGAATCACATTTTCATGGAGCAACCCCACAAAAACCTGATAGGATATAAGTGTGATACACCAAAATGTTCGTATGAAGAAGGCCTATTTGTGTCCATATTCAGAAATGCGGCGACTAGTCCAGGTATTCTAGAAATTCAGATTTTGTTTACTGACCACCAGTGGTGAATCACATTTTCATGGAGCAACCCCACAAAAAACTGATAGGATATAAGTGTGATACACCAAAATGTTCGTATGAATAAGGCCTATTTGCGTCCATACTTAGAAATGTGGCGAGTAGTCTAGGTATTCCAGAAATTCAGATTTTGTTTACTGACCACCAGTGGTGAATCACATTTTCATGGAGCAACTCCACAAAAAACTGATAGGATATAAGTGTGATACACCAAAATGTTCGTATGAATAAGGCCTATTTGCGTCCATACTTAGAAATGCGGCGACTAGTCCAGGTATTCCAGAAATTCAGATTTTGTTTACTGACCACCAGTGGTGAATCACATTTTCATGGAGCAACCCCACAAAAAACTGATAGGATATAAGTGTGATACACCAAAATGTTCGTATGAATAAGACCTCTTTACATCCATACTTAGAAATGCGGCGAGTAGTCTACGTATTCCAGAAATTCAGATTTTGTTTATTGACCACCAGTGGTGAATCACATTTTCATGGAGCAACCCCACAAAAAACTGACAGGATATAAGTGTGATACACCAAAATGTTCGTAAGGATAAGACCTATTTACATCCATACTTAGAAATGCGGCGACTAGTCCAGGTATTCCAGTAATTCAGATTTTGTTTACTGACCACCAGTGGTGAATCACATTTTCATGGAGCAACCCCACAAAAAACTGATAGGATATAAGTGTGATACACCAAAATGTTCGTATGAATAAGGCCTATTTGCGTCCATACTTAGAAATGCGGCGACTCGTCCAGGTATTCCAGAAATTCAGATTTTGTTTACTGACCACCAGTGGTGAATCACATTTTCATGGAGCAACTCCACAAAAAACTGATAGGATATAAGTGTGATACACCAAAATGTTCGTATGAATAAGGCCTATTTGCGTCCATACTTAGAAATGCGGCGACTAGTCCAGGTATTCCAGAAATTCAGATTTTGTTTACTGACCACCAGTGGTGAATCACATTTTCATGGAGCAACCCCACAAAAAACTGATAGGATATAAGTGTGATATACCAAAATGTTTGTATGAATAAGACCTATTTACATCCATACTTAGAAATGCGGCGACTAGTCCAGGTATTCCAGAAATTCAGATTTTGTTTACTGACCACCAGTGGTGAATCACATTTTCATGGAGCAACCCCACAAAAAACTGATAGGATATAAGTGTGATACACCAAAATGTTCGTATGAATAAGGCCTATTTGCGTCCATACTTAGAAATGCGGCGACTAGTCCAGGTATTCCAGAAATTCAGATTTTGTTTACTGACCACCAGTGGTGAATCACATTTTCATGGAGCAACCCCACAAAAAACTGATAGGAGATAAGTGTGATACACTAAAATGTTCGTATGAATAAGGCCTATTTGCGTCCATACTTAGAAATGCGGCGAGTAGTCTACGTATTCCAGAAATTCAGATTTTGTTTACTGACCACCAGTGGTGAATCACATTTTCATGGAGCAACCCCACAAAAAACTGATAGGATATAAGTGTGATACACCAAAATGTTTGTATGAATAAGACCTATTTACATCCATACTTAGAAATGCGGCGACTAGTCCAGGTATTCCAGAAATTCAGATTTTGTTTACTGACCACCAGTGGTGAATCACATTTTCATGGGGCAACCCCACAAAAAATTGATAGGATATAAGAGTGATACACCAAAATGTTCGTATGAATAAGGCCTATTTGTCTCCATACCTAGAAATGCGGCGACTAGTCCAGGTATTCCAGAAATTCAGATTTTGTTTACTGACCACCAGTGGTGAATCACATATTCATGGAGCAACCCCACAAAAAACTGATATGATATAAGTGTGATACACCAAAATGTTCGTATGAATAAGGCCTATTTGCGTCCATACTTAGAGATGCGGCGACTGGTCCAGGTATTCCAGAAATTCAGATTTTGTTTACTGACCACCAGTGGTGAATCACATTTTCATGGAGCAACCCCACAAAAACCTGATAGGATATAAGTGTGATACACCAAAATGTTCGTATGAAGAAGGCCTATTTGTGTCCATATTCAGAAATGCGGCGACTAGTCCAGGTATTCTAGAAATTCAGATTTTGTTTACTGACCACCAGTGGTGAATCACATTTTCATGGAGCAACCCCACAAAAAACTGATAGGATATAAGTGTGATACACCAAAATGTTCGTATGAATAAGGCCTATTTGCGTCCATACTTAGAAATGTGGCGAGTAGTCTAGGTATTCCAGAAATTCAGATTTTGTTTACTGACCACCAGTGGTGAATCACATTTTCATGGAGCAACCCCACAAAAAACTGATAGGATATAAGTGTGATACACTAAAATGTTCGTATGAATAAGACCTCTTTACATCCATACTTAGAAATGCGGCGACTAGTCCAGGTATTCCAGAAATTCAGATTTTGTTTACTGACCACCAGTGGTGAATCACATTTTCATGGAGCAACCCCACAAAAAACTGATAGGATATAAGTGTGATACACCAAAATGTTCGTATGAATAAGACCTCTTTACATCCATACTTAGAAATGCGGCGAGTAGTCTACGTATTCCAGAAATTCAGATTTTGTTTACTGACCACCAGTGGTGAATCACATTTTCATGGAGCAACCCCACAAAAAACTGACAGGATATAAGTGTGATACACCAAAATGTTCGTAAGGATAAGACCTATTTACATCCATACTTAGAAATGCGGCGACTAGTCCAGGTATTCCAGTAATTCAGATTTTGTTTACTGACCACCAGTGGTGAATCACATTTTCATGGAGCAACCCCACAAAAAACTGATAGGATATAAGTGTGATACACCAAAATGTTCGTATGAATAAGGCCTATTTGCGTCCATACTTAGAAATGCGGCGACTCGTCCAGGTATTCCAGAAATTCAGATTTTGTTTACTGACCACCAGTGGTGAATCACATTTTCATGGAGCAACTCCACAAAAAACTGATAGGATATAAGTGTGATACACCAAAATGTTCGTATGAATAAGGCCTATTTGCGTCCATACTTAGAAATGCGGCGACTAGTCCAGGTATTCCAGAAATTCAGATTTTGTTTACTGACCACCAGTGGTGAATCACATTTTCATGGAGCAACCCCACACAAAACTGATAGGATATAAGTGTGATATACCAAAATGTTTGTATGAATAAGACCTATTTACATCCATACTTAGAAATGCGGCGACTAGTCCAGGTATTCCAGAAATTCAGATTTTGTTTACTGACCACCAGTGGTGAATCACATTTTCATGGAGCAACCCCACAAAAAACTGATAGGATATAAGTGTGATACACCAAAATGTTCGTATGAATAAGGCCTATTTGCGTCCATACTTAGAAATGCGGCGACTAGTCCAGGTATTCCAGAAATTCAGATTTTGTTTACTGACCACCAGTGGTGAATCACATTTTCATGGAGCAACCCCACAAAAAACTGATAGGAGATAAGTGTGATACACTAAAATGTTCGTATGAATAAGGCCTATTTGCGTCCATACTTAGAAATGCGGCGAGTAGTCTACGTATTCCAGAAATTCAGATTTTGTTTACTGACCACCAGTGGTGAATCACATTTTCATGGAGCAACCCCACAAAAAACTGATAGGATATAAGTGTGATACACCAAAATGTTTGTATGAATAAGACCTATTTACATCCATACTTAGAAATGCGGCGACTAGTCCAGGTATTCCAGAAATTCAGATTTTGTTTACTGACCACCAGTGGTGAATCACATTTTCATGGGGCAACCCCACAAAAAATTGATAGGATATAAGAGTGATACACCAAAATGTTCGTATGAATAAGGCCTATTTGTCTCCATGCCTAGAAATGCGGCGACTAGTCCAGGTATTCCAGAAATTCAGATTTTGTTTACTGACCACCAGTGGTGAATCACATATTCATGGAGCAACCCCACAAAAAACTGATATGATATAAGTGTGATACACCAAAATGTTCGTATGAATAAGGCCTATTTGCGTCCATACTTAGAAATGCGGCGACTGGTCCAGGTATTCCAGAAATTCAGATTTTGTTTACTGACCACCAGTGGTGAATCACATTTTCATGGAGCAACCCCACAAAAACCTGATAGGATATAAGTGTGATACACCAAAATGTTCGTATGAAGAAGGCCTATTTGTGTCCATATTCAGAAATGCGGCGACTAGTCCAGGTATTCTAGAAATTCAGATTTTGTTTACTGACCACCAGTGGTGAATCACATTTTCATGGAGCAACCCCACAAAAAACTGATAGGATATAAGTGTGATACACCAAAATGTTCGTATGAATAAGGCCTATTTGCGTCCATACTTAGAAATGTGGCGAGTAGTCTAGGTATTCCAGAAATTCAGATTTTGTTTACTGACCACCAGTGGTGAATCACATTTTCATGGAGCAACCCCACAAAAAACTGATAGGATATAAGTGTGATACACTAAAATGTTCGTATGAATAAGACCTCTTTACATCCATACTTAGAAATGCGGCGACTAGTCCAGGTATTCCAGAAATTCAGATTTTGTTTACTGACCACCAGTGGTGAATCACATTTTCATGGAGCAACCCCACAAAAAACTGATAGGATATAAGTGTGATACACCAAAATGTTCGTATGAATAAGACCTCTTTACATCCATACTTAGAAATGCGGCGAGTAGTCTACGTATTCCAGAAATTCAGATTTTGTTTACTGACCACCAGTGGTGAATCACATTTTCATGGAGCAACCCCACAAAAAACTGACAGGATATAAGTGTGATACACCAAAATGTTCGTAAGGATAAGACCTATTTACATCCATACTTAGAAATGCGGCGACTAGTCCAGGTATTCCAGTAATTCAGATTTCGTTTACTGACCACCAGTGGTGAATCACATTTTCATGGGGCAACCCCACAAAAAATTGATAGGATATAAGAGTGATACACCAAAATGTTCGTATGAATAAGGCCTATTTGTCTCCATACCTAGAAATGCGGCGACTCGTCCAGGTATTCCAGAAATTCAGATTTTGTTTACTGACCACCAGTGGTGAATCACATTTTCATGGAGCAACTCCACAAAAAACTGATAGGATATAAGTGTGATACACCAAAATGTTCGTATGAATAAGGCCTATTTGCGTCCATACTTAGAAATGCGGCGACTAGTCCAGGTATTCCAGAAATTCAGATTTTGTTTACTGACCACCAGTGGTGAATCACATTTTCATGGAGCAACCCCACAAAAAACTGATAGGATATAAGTGTGATATACCAAAATGTTTGTATGAATAAGGCCTATTTACATCCATACTTAGAAATGCGGCGACTAGTCCAGGTATTCCAGAAATTCAGATTTTGTTTACTGACCACCAGTGGTGAATCACATTTTCATGGAGCAACCCCACAAAAAACTGATAGGATATAAGTGTGATACACCAAAATGTTCGTATGAATAAGGCCTATTTGCGTCCATACTTAGAAATGCGGCGACTAGTCCAGGTATTCCAGAAATTCAGATTTTGTTTACTGACCACCAGTGGTGAATCACATATTCATGGAGCAACCCCACAAAAAACTGATATGATATAAGTGTGATACACCAAAATGTTCGTATGAATAAGGCCTATTTGCGTCCATACTTAGAGATGCGGCGACTGGTCCAGGTATTCCAGAAATTCAGATTTTGTTTACTGACCACCAGTGGTGAATCACATTTTCATGGAGCAACCCCACAAAAACCTGATAGGATATAAGTGTGATACACCAAAATGTTCGTATGAAGAAGGCCTATTTGTGTCCATATTCAGAAATGCGGCGACTAGTCCAGGTATTCCAGTAATTCAGATTTTGTTTACTGACCACCAGTGGTGAATCACATTTTCATGGGGCAACCCCACAAAAAACTGATAGGAGATAAGTGTGATACACTAAAATGTTCGTATGAATAAGGCCTATTTGCGTCCATACTTAGAAATGCGGCGAGTAGTCTACGTATTCCAGAAATTCAGATTTTGTTTACTGACCACCAGTGGTGAATCACATTTTCATGGAGCAACCCCACAAAAAACTGATAGGATATAAGTGTGATACACCAAAATGTTTGTATGAATAAGACCTATTTACATCCATACTTAGAAATGCGGCGACTAGTCCAGGTATTCCAGAAATTCAGATTTTGTTTACTGACCACCAGTGGTGAATCACATTTTCATGGGGCAACCCCACAAAAAATTGATAGGATATAAGAGTGATACACCAAAATGTTCGTATGAATAAGGCCTATTTGTCTCCATACCTAGAAATGCGGCGACTAGTCCAGGTATTCCAGAAATTCAGATTTTGTTTACTGACCACCAGTGGTGAATCACATATTCATGGAGCAACCCCACAAAAAACTGATATGATATAAGTGTGATACACCAAAATGTTCGTATGAATAAGGCCTATTTGCGTCCATACTTAGAGATGCGGCGACTGGTCCAGGTATTCCAGAAATTCAGATTTTGTTTACTGACCACCAGTGGTGAATCACATTTTCATGGAGCAACCCCACAAAAACCTGATAGGATATAAGTGTGATACACCAAAATGTTCGTATGAAGAAGGCCTATTTGTGTCCATATTCAGAAATGCGGCGACTAGTCCAGGTATTCTAGAAATTCAGATTTTGTTTACTGACCACCAGTGGTGAATCACATTTTCATGGAGCAACCCCACAAAAAACTGATAGGATATAAGTGTGATACACCAAAATGTTCGTATGAATAAGGCCTATTTGCGTCCATACTTAGAAATGTGGCGAGTAGTCTAGGTATTCCAGAAATTCAGATTTTGTTTACTGACCACCAGTGGTGAATCACATTTTCATGGAGCAACCCCACAAAAAACTGATAGGATATAAGTGTGATACACTAAAATGTTCGTATGAATAAGACCTCTTTACATCCATACTTAGAAATGCGGCGACTAGTCCAGGTATTCCAGAAATTCAGATTTTGTTTACTGACCACCAGTGGTGAATCACATTTTCATGGAGCAACCCCACAAAAAACTGATAGGATATAAGTGTGATACACCAAAATGTTCGTATGAATAAGACCTCTTTACATCCATACTTAGAAATGCGGCGAGTAGTCTACGTATTCCAGAAATTCAGATTTTGTTTACTGACCACCAGTGGTGAATCACATTTTCATGGAGCAACCCCACAAAAAACTGACAGGATATAAGTGTGATACACCAAAATGTTCGTAAGGATAAGACCTATTTACATCCATACTTAGAAATGCGGCGACTAGTCCAGGTATTCCAGTAATTCAGATTTCGTTTACTGACCACCAGTGGTGAATCACATTTTCATGGGGCAACCCCACAAAAAATTGATAGGATATAAGAGTGATACACCAAAATGTTCGTATGAATAAGGCCTATTTGTCTCCATACCTAGAAATGCGGCGACTCGTCCAGGTATTCCAGAAATTCAGATTTTGTTTACTGACCACCAGTGGTGAATCACATTTTCATGGAGCAACTCCACAAAAAACTGATAGGATATAAGTGTGATACACCAAAATGTTCGTATGAATAAGGCCTATTTGCGTCCATACTTAGAAATGCGGCGACTAGTCCAGGTATTCCAGAAATTCAGATTTTGTTTACTGACCACCAGTGGTGAATCACATTTTCATGGAGCAACCCCACAAAAAACTGATAGGATATAAGTGTGATATACCAAAATGTTTGTATGAATAAGACCTATTTACATCCATACTTAGAAATGCGGCGACTAGTCCAGGTATTCCAGAAATTCAGATTTTGTTTACTGACCACCAGTGGTGAATCACATTTTCATGGAGCAACCCCACAAAAAACTGATAGGATATAAGTGTGATACACCAAAATGTTCGTATGAATAAGGCCTATTTGCGTCCATACTTAGAAATGCGGCGACTAGTCCAGGTATTCCAGAAATTCAGATTTTGTTTACTGACCACCAGTGGTGAATCACATATTCATGGAGCAACCCCACAAAAAACTGATATGATATAAGTGTGATACACCAAAATGTTCGTATGAATAAGGCCTATTTGCGTCCATACTTAGAGATGCGGCGACTGGTCCAGGTATTCCAGAAATTCAGATTTTGTTTACTGACCACCAGTGGTGAATCACATTTTCATGGAGCAACCCCACAAAAACCTGATAGGATATAAGTGTGATACACCAAAATGTTCGTATGAAGAAGGCCTATTTGTGTCCATATTCAGAAATGCGGCGACTAGTCCAGGTATTCCAGTAATTCAGATTTTGTTTACTGACCACCAGTGGTGAATCACATTTTCATGGGGCAACCCCACAAAAAACTGATAGGAGATAAGTGTGATACACTAAAATGTTCGTATGAATAAGGCCTATTTGCGTCCATACTTAGAAATGCGGCGAGTAGTCTACGTATTCCAGAAATTCAGATTTTGTTTACTGACCACCAGTGGTGAATCACATTTTCATGGAGCAACCCCACAAAAAACTGATAGGATATAAGTGTGATACACCAAAATGTTTGTATGAATAAGACCTATTTACATCCATACTTAGAAATGCGGCGACTAGTCCAGGTATTCCAGAAATTCAGATTTTGTTTACTGACCACCAGTGGTGAATCACATTTTCATGGGGCAACCCCACAAAAAATTGATAGGATATAAGAGTGATACACCAAAATGTTCGTATGAATAAGGCCTATTTGTCTCCATACCTAGAAATGCGGCGACTAGTCCAGGTATTCCAGAAATTCAGATTTTGTTTACTGACCACCAGTGGTGAATCACATATTCATGGAGCAACCCCACAAAAAACTAATATGATATAAGTGTGATACACCAAAATGTTCGTATGAATAAGGCCTATTTGCGTCCATACTTAGAGATGCGGCGACTGGTCCAGGTATTCCAGAAATTCAGATTTTGTTTACTGACCACCAGTGGTGAATCACATTTTCATGGAGCAACCCCACAAAAACCTGATAGGATATAAGTGTGATACACCAAAATGTTCGTATGAAGAAGGCCTATTTGTGTCCATATTCGGAAATGCGGCGACTAGTCCAGGTATTCTAGAAATTCAGATTTTGTTTACTGACCACCAGTGGTGAATCACATATTCATGGAGCAACCCCACAAAAAACTGATAGGATATAAGTGTGATACACCAAAATGTTCGTATGAATAAGGCCTATTTGCGTCCATACCTAGAAATGCGGCGACTAGTCCAGGTATTCCAGAAATTCAGATTTTGTTTACTGACCACCAGTGGTGAATCACATTTTCATGGAGCAACCCCACAAAAACCTGATAGGATATAAGTGTGATACACCAAAATGTTCGTATGAATAAGGCCTATTTGCGTCCATACTTAGAAATGCGGCGACTAGTCCAGGTATTCCAGAAATTCAGATTTTGTTTACTGACCACCAGTGGTGAATCACATTTTCATGGAGCAACCCCACAAAAAACTGACAGGAGATAAGTGTGATACACCAAAATGTTCGTATGAATAAGGCCTATTTGCGTCCATACTTAGAAATGCGGCGAGTAGTCTACGTATTCCAGAAATTCAGATTTTGTTTACTGACCACCAGTGGTGAATCACATTTTCATGGAGCAACCCCACAAAAAACTGATAGGATATAAGTGTGATACACTAAAATGTTCGTATGAATAAGACCTCTTTACATCCATACTTAGAAATGCGGCGACTAGTCCAGGTATTCCAGAAATTCAGATTTTGTTTACTGACCACCAGTGGTGAATCACATTTTTATGGGGCAACCCCACAAAAAACTGATAGGATATAAGTGTGATACACCAAAATGTTCGTATGAATAAGGCCTATTTGCGTGTATACTTAGAAATGTGGCGAGTAGTCTACGTATTCCAGAAATTCAGATTTTGTTTACTGACCACCAGTGGTGAATCACATTTTCATGGAGCAACCCCACAAAAAACTGATAGGATATAAGTGTGATACACCAAAATGTTCGTATGAATAAGGCCTATTTGCGTCCATACTTAGAAATGCGGCGACTCGTCCAGGTATTCCAGAAATTCAGATTTTGTTTACTGACCACCAGTGGTGAATCACATTTTCATGGAGCAACCCCACAAAAAACTGATAGGATATAAGTGTGATACACCAAAATGTTCGTATGAATAAGGCCTATTTGCGTCCATACTTAGAAATGCGGCGAGTAGTCTACGTATTCCAGAAATTCAGATTTTGTTTACTGACCACCAGTGGTGAGTCACATATTCATGGAGCAACCCCACAAAAAACTGATAGGATATAAGTGTGATACACCAAAATGTTCGTATGAATAAGGCCTATTTGCGCCCATACTTAGAGATGCGGCGACTGGTCCAGGTATTCCAGAAATTCAGATTTTGTTTACTGACCACCAGTGGTGAATCACATTTTCATGGAGCAACCCCACAAAAACCTGATAGGATATAAGTGTGATACACCAAAATGTTCGTATGAAGAAGGCCTATTTGCGTCCATACCTAGAAATGCGGCTACTATTCCAGGTATTCCAGAAATTCAGATTTTGTTTACTGACCACCAGTGGTGAATCACATTTTCATGGAGCAACCCCACAAAAAACTGGTAGGATATAAGTGTGATACACCAAAATGTTCGTATGAATAAGGCCTATTTGCGTCCATACTTAGAAATGCGGCGACTCGTCCAGGTATTCCAGAAATTCAGATTTTGTTTACTGACCACCAGTGGTGAATCACATTTTCATGGAGCAACCCCACAAAAAACTGATAGGATATAAGTGTGATACACCAAAATGTTCGTATGAATAAGGCCTATTTGCGTCCATACTTAGAAATGCGGCGACTAGTCCAGGTATTCCAGAAATTCAGATTTTGTTTACTGACCACCAGTGGTGAATCACATTTTCATGGAGCAACCCCAAAAAAACTGATAGGATATAAGTGTGATACACCAAAATGTTCGTATGAATAAGGCCTATTTGCGTCCATACTTAGAAATGCGGCGACTAGTCCAGGTATTCCAGAAATTCAGATTTTGTTTACTGACCACCAGTGGTGAATCACATTTTCATGGAGCAACCCCACAAAAAACTGATAGGAGATAAGTGTGATACACCAAAATGTTTGTATGAATAAGACCTATTTACATCCATACTTAGAAATGCGGCGACTAGTCCAGGTATTCCAGAAATTCAGATTTTGTTTACTGACCACCAGTGGTGAATCACATTTTCATGGAGCAACCCCACAAAAAACTGATAGGATATAAGTGTGATACACCAAAATGTTCGTATGAATAAGGCCTATTTGCGTCCATACTTAGAAATGCGGCGAGTAGTCTACGTATTCCAGAAATTCAGATTTTGTTTACTGACCACCAGTGGTGAATCACATATTCATGGAGCAACCCCACAAAAAACTGATAGGATATAAGTGTGATACACCAAAATGTTCGTATGAATAAGGCCTATTTGCGTCCATACCTAGAAATGCGGCGACTAGTCCAGGTATTCCAGAAATTCAGATTTTGTTTACTGACCACCAGTGGTGAATCACATTTTCATGGAGCAACCCCACAAAAACCTGATAGGATATAAGTGTGATACACCAAAATGTTCGTATGAATAAGGCCTATTTGCGTCCATACTTAGAAATGCGGCGACTAGTCCAGGTATTCCAGAAATTCAGATTTTGTTTACTGACCACCAGTGGTGAATCACATTTTCATGGAGCAACCCCACAAAAAACTGATAGGATATAAGAGTGATACACCAAAATGTTCGTATGAATAAGGCCTATTTGTGTCCATACTCAGAAATGCGGCGACTAGTCCAGGTATTCCAGAAATTCAGATTTTGTTTACTGACCACCAGTGGTGAATCACATTTTCATGGAGCAACCCCACAAAAAACTGATAGAATATAAGTGTGATACACCAAAATGTTCGTATGAATAAGGCCTATTTGCATCCATACCTAGAAATGCGGCGACTAGTCCAGGTATTCCAGAAATTCAGATTTTGTTTACTGACCACCAGTGGTGAATCACATATTCATGGAGCAACCCCACAAAAAACTGATAGGATATAAGTGTGATACACCAAAATGTTCGTATGAATAAGACCTATTTGCGTCCATACCTAGAAATGCGGCGACTAGTCCAGGTATTCCAGAAATTCAGATTTTGTTTACTGACCACCAGTGGTGAATCACATTTTCATGGAGCAACCCCACAAAAACCTGATAGGATATAAGTGTGATACACCAAAATGTTCGTATGAATAAGGCCTATTTGCGTCCATACTTAGAAATGCGGCGACTAGTCCAGGTATTCCAGAAATTCAGATTTTGTTTACTGACCACCAGTGGTGAATCACATTTTCATGGAGCAACCCCACAAAAAACTGACAGGAGATAAGTGTGATACACCAAAATGTTCGTATGAATAAGGCCTATTTGCGTCCATACTTAGAAATGCGGCGAGTAGTCTACGTAATCCAGAAATTCAGATTTTGTTTACTGACCACCAGTGGTGAATCACATTTTCATGGAGGAACCCCACAAAAAACTGATAGGATATAAGTGTGATACACTAAAATGTTCGTATGAATAAGACCTCTTTACATCCATACTTATAAATGCGGCAACTAGTCCAGGTATTCCAGAAATTCAGATTTTGTTTACTGACCACCAGTGGTGAATCACATTTTCATGGAGCAACCCCACAAAAAACTGATGGGATATAAGTGTGATACACCAAAATGTTCGTATGAATAACGCCTATTTGCGTCCATACTTAGAAATGCGGCGAGTAGTCTACGTATTCCAGAAATTCAGATTTTGTTTACTGACCACCAGTGGTGAATCACATTTTCATGGAGCAACCCCACAAAAAACTGATAGGATATAAGTGTGATACACCAAAATGTTCGTATGAATAAGGCCTATTTGCGTCCATACTTAGAAATGCGGCGAGTAGTCTACGTATTCCAGAAATTCAGATTTTGTTTACTGACCACCAGTGGTGAATAACATTTTCATGGAGCAACCCCACAAAAAACTGATAGGATATAAGTGTGATACACCAAAATGTTCGTAAGGATAAGACCTATTTACATCCATACTTAGAAATGCGGCGACTAGTCCAGGTATTCCAGTAATTCAGATTTTGTTTACTGACCACCAGTGGTGAATCACATTTTCATGGAGCAACCCCACAAAAAACTGATAGGATATAAGTGTGATACACCAAAATGTTCGTATGAATAAGGCCTATTTGCGTCCATACTTAGAAATGCGGCGACTCGTCCAGGTATTCCAGAAATTCAGATTTTGTTTACTGACCACCAGTGGTGAATCACATTTTCATGGAGCAACTCCACAAAAAACTGATAGGATATAAGTGTGATACACCAAAATGTTCGTATGAATAAGGCCTATTTGCGTCCATACTTAGAAATGCGGCGACTAGTCCAGGTATTCCAGAAATTCAGATTTTGTTTACTGACCACCAGTGGTGAATCACATTTTCATGGAGCAACCCCACAAAAAACTGATAGGATATAAGTGTGATACACCAAAATGTTTGTATGAATAAGACCTATTTACATCCATACTTAGAAATGCGGCGACTAGTCCAGGTATTCCAGAAATTCAGATTTTGTTTACTGACCACCAGTGGTGAATCACATTTTCATGGAGCAACCCCACAAAAAACTGATAGGATATAAGTGTGATACACCAAAATGTTCGTATGAATAAGGCCTATTTGCGTCCATACTTAGAAATGCGGCGACTAGTCCAGGTATTCCAGAAATTCAGATTTTGTTTACTGACCACCAGTGGTGAATCACATTTTCATGGAGCAACCCCACAAAAAACTGATAGGAGATAAGTGTGATACACCAAAATGTTCGTATGAATAAGGCCTATTTGCGTCCATACTTAGAAATGCGGCGAGTAGTCTACGTATTCCAGAAATTCAGATTTTGTTTACTGACCACCAGTGGTGAATCACATTTTCATGGAGCAACCCCACAAAAAACTGATAGGATATAAGTGTGATACACCAAAATGTTTGTATGAATAAGACCTATTTACATCCATACTTAGAAATGCGGCGACTAGTCCAGGTATTCCAGAAATTCAGATTTTGTTTACTGACCACCAGTGGTGAATCACATTTTCATGGGGCAACCCCACAAAAAATTGATAGGATATAAGAGTGATACACCAAAATGTTCGTATGAATAAGGCCTATTTGTCTCCATACCTAGAAATGCGGCGACTAGTCCAGGTATTCCAGAAATTCAGATTTTGTTTACTGACCACCAGTGGTGAATCACATATTCATGGAGCAACCCCACAAAAAACTGATAGGATATAAGTGTGATACACCAAAATGTTCGTATGAATAAGGCCTCTTTGCGTCCATACTTAGAAATGCGGCGAGTAGTCTACGTATTCCAGAAATTCAGATTTTGTTTACTGACCAGCAGCGGTGAATCACATATTCATGGAGCAACCCCACAAAAAACTCATAGGATATAAGTGTGATACACCAAAATGTTCGTATGAATAAGGCCTATTTGCATCCATACTTAGAAATGCGGCGAGTAGTCTACGTATTCCAGAAATTCAGATTTTGTTTACTGACCACCAGTGGTGAATCACATTTTCATGGAGCAACCCCACAAAAAACTGATAGGACATAAGTGTGATACACCAAAATGTTCGTATGGATAAGACCTATTTACATCCATACTTAAAAATGCGGCGACTAGTCCAGGTATTCCAGAAATTCAGATTTTGTTTACTGACCACCAGTGGTGAATCACATTTTTATGGGGCAACCCCACAAAAAACTGATAGGATATAAGTGTGATACACCAAAATGTTCGTATGAATAAGGCCTATTTGCGTCCATACTTAGAAATGTGGCGAGTAGTCTACGTATTCCAGAAATTCAGATTTTGTTTACTGACCACCAGTGGTGAATCACATTTTAATGGAGCAACCCCACAAAAAACTGATAGGATATAAGTGTGATACACTAAAATGTTCGTATGAATAAGACCTCTTTACATCCATACTTAGAAATGCGGCGACTAGTCCAGGTATTCCAGAAATTCAGATTTTGTTTACTGACCACCAGTGGTGAATCACATTTTCATGGAGCAACCCCACAAAAAACTGATAGGATATAAGTGTGATACACCAAAATGTTCGTATGAATAAGGCCTATTTGCGTCCATACTTAGAAATGCGGCGAGTAGTCTACGTATTCCAGAAATTCAGATTTTGTTTACTGACCACCAGTGGTGAATCACATTTTCATGGAGCAACCCCACAAAAAACTGATAGGATATAAGTGTGATACACTAAAATGTTCGTATGAATAAGACCTCTTTACATCCATACTTATAAATGCGGCAACTAGTCCAGGTATTCCAGAAATTCAGATTTTGTTTACTGACCACCAGTGGTGAATCACATTTTCATGGAGCAACCCCACAAAAAACTGATGGGATATAAGTGTGATACACCAAAATGTTCGTATGAATAAGGCCTATTTGCGTCCATACTTAGAAATGCGGCGAGTAGTCTACGTATTCCAGAAATTCAGATTTTGTTTACTGACCACCAGTGGTGAATCACATTTTCATGGAGCAACCCCACAAAAAACTGATAGGATATAAGTGTGATACACCAAAATGTTCGTAAGGATAAGGCCTATTTACATCCATACTTGGAAATGCGGCGACTAGTCCAGGTATTCCAGTAATTCAGATTTTGTTTACTGACCACCAGTGGTGAATCACATTTTCATGGAGCAACCCCACAAAAAACTGATAGGATATAAGTGTGATACACCAAAATGTTCGTATGAATAAGGCCTATTTGCGTCCATACTTAGAAATGCGGCGACTCGTCCAGGTGTTCCAGAAATTCAGATTTTGTTTACTGACCACCAGTGGTGAATCACATTTTCATGGAGCAACTCCACAAAAAACTGATAGGATATAAGTGTGATACACCAGAATGTTCGTATGAATAAGGCCTATTTGCGTCCATACTTAGAAATGCGGCGACTAGTCCATGTATTCCAGAAATTCAGATTTTGTTTACTGACCACCAGTGGTGAATCACATTTTCATGGAGCAACCCCACAAAAAACTGATAGGATATAAGTGTGATACACCAAAATGTTTGTATGAATAAGACCTATTTACATCCATACTTAGAAATGCGGCGACTAGTCCAGGTATTCCAGAAATTCAGATTTTGTTTACTGACCACCAGTGGTGAATCACATTTTCATGGAGCAACCCCACAAAAAACTGATAGGATATAAGTGTGATACACCAAAATGTTCGTATGAATAAGGCCTATTTGCGTCCATACTTAGAAATGCGGCGACTAGTCCAGGTATTCCAGAAATTCAGATTTTGTTTACTGACCACCAGTGGTGATTCACATTTTCATGGAGCAACCCCACAAAAAACTGATAGGAGATAAGTGTGATACACCAAAATGTTCGTATAAATAAGGCCTATTTGCGTCCATACTTAGAAATGCGGCGAGTAGTCTACGTATTCCAGAAATTCAGATTTTGTTTACTGACCACCAGTGGTGAATCACATTTTCATGGAGCAACCCCACAAAAAACTGATAGGATATAAGTGTGATACACCAAAATGTTTGTATGAATAAGACCTATTTACATCCATACTTAGAAATGCGGCGACTAGTCCAGGTATTCCAGAAATTCAGATTTTGTTTACTGACCACCAGTGGTGAATCACATTTTCATGGGGCAACCCCACAAAAAATTGATAGGATATAAGAGTGATACACCAAAATGTTCGTATGAATAAGGCCTATTTGTCTCCATACCTAGAAATGCGGCGACTAGTCCAGGTATTCCAGAAATTCAGATTTTGTTTACTGACCACCAGTGGTGAATCACATATTCATGGAGCAACCCCACAAAAAACTGATAGGATATAAGTGTGATACACCAAAATGTTCGTATGAATAAGGCCTATTTGCGTCCATACTTAGAAATGCGGCGAGTAGTCTACGTATTCCAGAAATTCAGATTTTGTTTACTGACCACCAGTGGTGAATCACATTTTCATGGAGCAACCCCACAAAAAACTGATAGGATATAAGTGTGATACACCAAAATGTTTGTATGAATAAGGCCTATTTGCACCCATACTTAGAAATGCGGCGACTAGTCCAGGTATTCCAGAAATTCAGATTTTGTTTACTGACCACCAGTGGTGAATCACATTTTCATGGGGCAACCCCACAAAAAACTGATAGGATATAAGAGTGATACACCAAAATGTTCGTATGAATAAGGCCTATTTGTGTCCATACTTAGAAATGCGGCGACTGGTCCAGGTATTCCAGAAATTCAGATTTTGTTTACTGACCACCAGTGGTGAATCACATTTTCATGGAGCAACCCCACAAAAAACTGATAGGATATAAGTGTGATACACCAAAATGTTCGTATGAATAAGGCCTATTTGCATCCATACTTAGAAATGCGGCGAGTAGTCTACGTATTCCAGAAATTCAGATTTTGTTTACTGACCACCAGTGGTGAATCACATATTCATGGAGCAACCCCACAAAAAACTGATAGGATATAAGAGTGATACACCAAAATGTTCGTATGAATAAGGCCTATTTGCGTCCATACTTAGAAATGCGGCGAGTAGTCTACGTATTCCAGAAATTCAGATTTTGTTTACTGACCACCAGTGGTGAATCACATTTTCATGGAGCAACCCCACAAAAAACTGATAGGATATAAGTGTGATACACCAAAATGTTCGTATGAATATGGCCTATTTGCGTCCATATCTAGAAATGCGGCGGCTTGTCCAGGTATTCCAGAAATTCAGATTTTGTTTACTGACCATCAGTGGTGAATCACATTTTCATGGAGCAACCCCACAAAAACCTGATAGAATATAAGTGTGATACACCAAAATGTTCATATGAATAAGGCCTATTTGCATCCATACTTAGAAATGCGGCGACTAGTCCAGGTATTCCAGAAATTCAGATTTTGTTTACTGACCACCAGTGGTGAATCACATTTTCATGGAGCAACCCCACAAAAACCTGATAGGATATAAGTGTGATACACCAAAATGTTCGTATGAATAAGGCCTATTTGCGTCCATACTTATAAATGCGGCGACTAGTCCAGGTATTCCAGAAATTCAGATTTTGTTTACTGACCACCAGTTGTGAATCACATTTTCATGGAGCAACCCCACAAAAAACTGATAGGATATAAGTGTGATACACCAAAATGTTCGTATGAATAAGGCCTATTTGCGTCCATACTTAGAAATGCGGCGACTAGTCCATGTATTCCAGAAATTCAGATTTTGTTTACTGACCACCAGTGGTGAATCACATTTTCATGGAGCAACCCCACAAAAAATTGATATGATATAAGTGTGATACACCAAAATGTTTGTATGAATAAGACCTATTTACATCCATACTTAGAAATGCGGCGACTAGTCCAGGTATTCCAGAAATTCAGATTTAGTTTACTGACCACCAGTGGTGTATCACATTTTCATGGAGCAACCCCACAAAAAACTGATCGGATATAAGTGTGATACACCAAAATGTTCGCATGAATAAGGCCTATTTGCGTCCATACTTAGAAATGCGGCGACTAGTCCAGGTATTCCAGAAATTCAGATTTTGTTTACTGACCACCAGTGGTGAATCACATTTTCATGGAGCAACCCCACAAAAAACTGATAGTATATAAGTGTGATACACCAAAATGTTCGTATGAATAAGGCCTATTTGTATCCATACTTGGAAATGCGGCGACTAGTCCAGGTATTCCAGAAATTCAGATTTTGTTTACTGACCACTAGTGGTGAATCACATTTTCATGGAGCAACCCCACAAAAAACTGATAGGATATAAGTGTGATACACCAAAATGTTCGTATGAATAAGGCCTATTTGCATCCATACTTAGAAATGCGGCGAGTAGTCTACGTATTCCAGAAATTCAGATTTTGTTTACTGACCACCAGTGGTGAATCACATATTCATGGAGCAACCCCACGAAAAACTGATAGGATATAAGTGTGATACACCAAAATGTTCGTATGAATATGGCCTATTTGCGTCCATACCTAGAAATGCGGCGGCTAGTTCAGGTATTCCAGAAATTCAGAATTTGTTTACTGACCACCAGTGGTGAATCACATTTTCATGGAGCAACCCCACAAAAACCTGATAGGATATAAGTGTGATACACCAAAATGTTCGTATGAATAAGGCCTATTTGCGTCCATATTTAGAAATGCGGCGACTAGTCCAGGTATTCCAGAAATTCAGATTTTGTTTACTGACCACCAGTGGTGAATCACATTTTCATGGAGCAACCCCACAAAAAACTGATAGGATATAAGTGTGATACACCAAAATGTTCGTATGAATAAGGCCTATTTGCGTCCATACTTAGAAATGCGGCGAGTAGTCTACGTATTCCAGAAATTCAGATTTTGTTTACTGACCACCAGTGGTGAATCACATTTTCATGGAGCAACCCCAAAAAAAACTGATAGGATATAAGTGTGATACACCAAAATGTTCGTATGAATAAAGCCTATTTGCATCCATACTTAGAAATGCGGCGAGTAATCTACGTATTCCAGAAATTCAGATTTTGTTTACTGACCACCAGTGGTGAATCACATTTTCATGGAGCAACCCCATAAAAAGCTGATAGGATATAAGTGTGATACACCAAAATGTTCGTATGAATAAGGCCTATTTGCGTCCATACTTAGAAATGCGGCGAGTAGTCTACGTATTCCAGAAATTCAGATTTTGTTTACTGACCACCAGTGGTGAATCACATTTTCATAGAGCAACCCCACAAAAACCTGATAGGATATAAGTGTGATACACTAAAATGTTCGTATGAATAAGGCCTATTTGCGTCCATACTTAGAAATGCGGCGACTAGTCCAGGTATTCCAGAAATTCAGATTTTGTTTACTGACCACCAGTGGTGAATCACATTTTCATGGAGCAACCCCACAAAAAACTGATAGGAGATAAGTGTTATACACCAAAATGTTCGTATGAATAAGGCCTATTTGCGTCCATACTTAGAAATGCGGCGAGTAGTCTACGTATTCCAGAAATTCAGATTTTGTTTACTGACCACCAGTGGTGAATCACATTTTCATGGGGCAACCCCACAAAAAACTGATAGGATATAAGTGTGATACACCAAAATGTTCGTAGGAATAAGGCCTATTTGCGTCTATACTTATAAATGCGGCGACTAGTCCAGGTATTCCAGAAATTCAGATTTTGTTTACTGACCACCAGTGGTGAATCACATTTTCATGGAGCAACCCCACAAAAAACTGATAGGATATAAGTGTGATACACCAAAATGTTCGTATGAATAAGGCCTATTTGCGTCCATACTTAGAAATGCGGCGAGTAGTCTACGTATTCCAGAAATTCAGATTTTGTTTACTGACCACCAGTGGTGAATCACATTTTCATGGAGCAACCCCACAAAAAACTGATAGGACATAAGTGTGATACACCAAAATGTTCGTATGGATAAGACCTATTTACATCCATACTTAGAAATGTGGCGACTAGTCCAGGTATTCCAGAAATTCAGATTTTGTTTACTGACCACCAGTGGTGAATCACATTTTCATGGAGCAACCCCACAAAAAACTGATAGGATATAAGTTTGATACACCAAAATGTTCGTATGAATAAGGCCTATTTGCGTCCATACTTAGAAATGCAGCGAGTAGTCTACGTATTCCAGAAATTCAGATTTTGTTTACTGACGACCAGTGGTGAATCACATTTTCATGGAGCAACCCCACAAAAAACTGATAGGACATAAGTGTGATACACCAAAATGTTCGTATGGATAAGACCTATTTACATCCATACTTAGAAATGTGGCGACTAGTCCAGGTATTCCAGAAATTCAGATTTTGTTTACTGACCACCAGTGGTGAATCACATTTTCATGGAGCAACCCCACAAAAACCTGATAGGATATAAGTGTGATACACTAAAATGTTCGTATGAATAAGGCCTATTTGCGTCCATACTTAGAAATGCGGCGACTAGTCCAGGTATTCCAGAAATTCAGATTTTGTTTACTGACCACCAGTGGTGAATCACATTTTCATGGAGCAACCCCACAAAAAACTGATAGGAGATAAGTGTTATACACCAAAATGTTCGTATGAATAAGGCCTATTTGCGTCCATACTTAGAAATGCGGCGAGTAGTCTACGTATTCCAGAAATTCAGATTTTGTTTACTGACCACCAGTGGTGAATCACATTTTCATGGAGCAACCCCACAAAAAACTGATAGGATATAAGTGTGATACACCAAAATGTTCGTATGAATAAGGCCTATTTGCGTCCATACTTAGAAATGCGGCGAGTAGTCTACGTATTCCAGAAATTCAGATTTTGTTTACTGACCACCAGTGGTGAATCACATTTTCATGGAGCAACCCCACAAAAAACTGATAGGATATAAGTGTGATACACCAAAATGTTCGTAAGGATAAGACCTATTTACATCCATACTTAGAAATGCGGCGACTAGTCCAGGTATTCCAGTAATTCAGATTTTGTTTACTGACCACCAGTGGTGAATCACATTTTCGTGGAGCAACCCCACAAAAAACTGATAGGATATAAGTGTGATACACCAAAATGTTCGTATGAATAAGGCCTATTTGCGTCCATACTTAGAAATGCGGCGACTCGTCCAGGTATTCCAGAAATTCAGATTTTGTTTACTGACCACCAGTGGTGAATCACATTTTCATGGAGCAACTCCACAAAAAACTGATAGGATATAAGTGTGATACACCAAAATGTTCGTATGAATAAGGCCTATTTGCGTCCATACTTAGAAATGCGGCGACTAGTCCAGGTATTCCAGAAATTCAGATTTTGTTTACTGACCACCAGTGGTGAATCACATTTTCATGGAGCAACCCCACAAAAAACTGATAGGATATAAGTGTGATACACCAAAATGTTTGTATGAATAAGACCTATTTACATCCATACTTAGAAATGCGGCGACTAGTCCAGGTATTCCAGAAATTCAGATTTTGTTTTCTGACCACCAGTGGTGAATCACATTTTCATGGAGCAACCCCACAAAAAACTGATAGGATATAAGTGTGATACACCAAAATGTTCGTATGAATAAGGCCTATTTGCGTCCATACTTAGAAATGCGGCGACTAGTCCAGGTATTCCAGAAATTCAGATTTTGTTTACTGACCACCAGTGGTGAATCACATTTTCATGGAGCAACCCCACAAAAAACTGATAGGAGATAAGTGTGATACACCAAAATGTTCGTATGAATAAGGCCTATTTGCGTCCATACTTAGAAATGCGGCGAGTAGTCTACGTATTCCAGAAATTCAGATTTTGTTTACTGACGACCAGTGGTGAATCACATTTTCATGGAGCAACCCCACAAAAAACTGATAGGACATAAGTGTGATACACCAAAATGTTCGTATGGATAAGACCTATTTACATCCATACTTAGAAATGTGGCGACTAGTCCAGGTATTCCAGAAATTCAGATTTTGTTTACTGACCACCAGTGGTGAATCACATTTTCATGGAGCAACCCCACAAAAAACTGATAGGAGATAAGTGTGATACACCAAAATGTTCGTATGAATAAGGCCTATTTGCGTCCATACTTAGAAATGCGGCGAGTAGTCTACGTATTCCAGAAATTCAGATTTTGTTTACTGACCACCAGTGGTGAATCACATTTTCATGGAGCAACCCCACAAAAAACTGATAGGAGATAAGTGTGATACACCAAAATGTTCGTATGAATAAGGCCTATTTGCGTCCATACTTAGAAATGCGGCGAGTAGTCTACGTATTCCAGAAATTCAGATTTTGTTTACTGACCACCAGTGGTGAATCACATTTTCATGGGGCAACCCCACAAAAAATTGATAGGATATAAGAGTGATACACCAAAATGTTCGTATGAATAAGGCCTATTTGTCTCCATACCTAGAAATGCGGCGACTAGTCCAGGTATTCCAGAAATTCAGATTTTGTTTACTGACCACCAGTGGTGAATCACATTTTCATGGGGCAACCCCACAAAAAACTGATAGGATATAAGAGTGATACACCAAAATGTTCGTATGAATAAAGCCTATTTGTGTCCATACTTAGAAATGCGGCGACTAGTCCAGGTATTCCAGAAATTCAGATTTTGTTTACTGACCACCAGTGGTGAATCACATTTTCATGGAGCAACCCCACAAAAAACTGATAGGATATAAGTGTGATACACCAAAATGTTTGTATGAATAAGGCCTATTTGCACCCATACTTAGAAATGCGGCGACTAGTCCAGGTATTCCAGAAATTCAGATTTTGTTTACTGACCACCAGTGGTGAATCACATTTTCATGGGGCAACCCCACAAAAAACTGATAGGATATAAGAGTGATACACCAAAATGTTCGTATGAATAAGGCCTATTTGTGTCCATACTTAGAAATGCGGCGACTAGTCCAGGTATTCCAGAAATTCAGATTTTGTTTACTGACCACCAGTGGTGAATCACATTTTCATGGAGCAACCCCACAAAAAACTGATAGGATATAAGTGTGATACACCAAAATGTTCGTATGAATAAGGCCTATTTGCATCCATACTTAGAAATGCGGCGAGTAGTCTATGTATTCCAGAAATTCAGATTTTGTTTACTGACCACCAGTGGTGAATCACATATTCATGGAGCAACCCCACAAAAAACTGATAGGATATAAGAGTGATACACCAAAATGTTCGTATGAATAAGGCCTATTTGCGTCCATACTTAGAAATGCGGCGAGTAGTCTACGTATTCCAGAAATTCAGATTTTGTTTACTGACCACCAGTGGTGAATCACATTTTCATGGAGCAACCCCACAAAAAACTGATAGGATATAAGTGTGATACACCAAAATGTTCGTATGAATATGGCCTATTTGCGTCCATATCTAGAAATGCGGCGGCTTGTCCAGGTATTCCAGAAATTCAGATTTTGTTTACTGACCATCAGTGGTGAATCACATTTTCATGGAGCAACCCCACAAAAACCTGATAGAATATAAGTGTGATACACCAAAATGTTCATATGAATAAGGCCTATTTGCATCCATACTTAGAAATGCGGCGACTAGTCCAGGTATTCCAGAAATTCAGATTTTGTTTACTGACCACCAGTGGTGAATCACATTTTCATGGAGCAACCCCACAAAAACCTGATAGGATATAAATGTGATACACCAAAATGTTCGTATGAATAAGGCCTATTTGCGTCCATACTTATAAATGCGGCGACTAGTCCAGGTATTCCAGAAATTCAGATTTTGTTTACTGACCACCAGTTGTGAATCACATTTTCATGGAGCAACCCCACAAAAAACTGATAGGATATAAGTGTGATACACCAAAATGTTCGTATGAATAAGGCCTATTTGCGTCCATACTTAGAAATGCGGCGACTAGTCCATGTATTCCAGAAATTCAGATTTTGTTTACTGACCACCAGTGGTGAATCACATTTTCATGGAGCAACCCCACAAAAACCTGATAGGATATAAATGTGATACACCAAAATGTTCGTATGAATAAGGCCTATTTGCGTCCATACTTATAAATGCGGCGACTAGTCCAGGTATTCCAGAAATTCAGATTTTGTTTACTGACCACCAGTTGTGAATCACATTTTCATGGAGCAACCCCACAAAAAACTGATAGGATATAAGTGTGATACACCAAAATGTTCGTATGAATAAGGCCTATTTGCGTCCATACTTAGAAATGCGGCGAGTAGTCTACGTATTCCAGAAATTCAGATTTTGTTTACTGACCACCAGTGGTGAATCACATTTTCATGGTGCAACCCCACAAAAAACTGATAGGATATAAGTGTGATACACCAAAATGTTTGTATGAATAAGGCCTATTTGCACCCATACTTAGAAATGCGGCGACTAGTCCAGGTATTCCAGAAATTCAGATTTTGTTTACTGACCACCAGTGGTGAATCACATTTTCATGGGGCAACCCCACAAAAAACTGATAGGATATAAGAGTGATACACCAAAATGTTCGTATGAATAAGGCCTATTTGTGTCCATACTTAGAAATGCGGCGACTAGTCCAGGTATTCCAGAAATTCAGATTTTGTTTACTGACCACCAGTGGTGAATCACATTTTCATGGAGCAACCCCACAAAAACCTGATAGAATATAAGTGTGATACACCAAAATGTTCATATGAATAAGGCCTATTTGCATCCATACTTAGAAATGCGGCGACTAGTCCAGGTATTCCAGAAATTCAGATTTTGTTTACTGACCACCAGTGGTGAATCACATTTTCATGGAGCAACCCCACAAAAACCTGATAGGATATAAGTGTGATACACCAAAATGTTCGCATGAATAAGGCCTATTTGCGTCCATACTTAGAAATGCGGCGACTAGTCCAGGTATTCCAGAAATTCAGATTTTGTTTACTGACCACCAGTGGTGAATCACATTTTCATGGAGCAACCCCACAAAAAACTGATAGTATATAAGTGTGATACACCAAAATGTTCGTATGAATAAGGCCTATTTGTATCCATACTTGGAAATGCGGCGACTAGTCCAGGTATTCCAGAAATTCAGATTTTGTTTACTGACCACTAGTGGTGAATCACATTTTCATGGAGCAACCCCACAAAAAACTGATAGGATATAAGTGTGATACACCAAAATGTTCGTATGAATAAGGCCTATTTGCATCCATACTTAGAAATGCGGCGAGTAGTCTACGTATTCCAGAAATTCAGATTTTGTTTACTGACCACCAGTGGTGAATCACATATTCATGGAGCAACCCCACGAAAAACTGATAGGATATAAGTGTGATACACCAAAATGTTCGTATGAATATGGCCTATTTGCGTCCATACCTAGAAATGCGGCGGCTAGTTCAGGTATTCCAGAAATTCAGAATTTGTTTACTGACCACCAGTGGTGAATCACATTTTCATGGAGCAACCCCACAAAAACCTGATAGGATATAAGTGTGATACACCAAAATGTTCGTATGAATAAGGCCTATTTGCGTCCATACTTAGAAATGCGGCGAGTAGTCTACGTATTCCAGAAATTCAGATTTTGTTTACTGACCACCAGTGGTGAATCACATTTTCATGGAGCAACCCCATAAAAAGCTGATAGGATATAAGTGTGATACACCAAAATGTTCGTATGAATAAGGCCTATTTGCGTCCATACTTAGAAATGCGGCGAGTAGTCTACGTATTCCAGAAATTCAGATTTTGTTTACTGACCACCAGTGGTGAATCACATTTTCATAGAGCAACCCCACAAAAACCTGATAGGATATAAGTGTGATACACTAAAATGTTCGTATGAATAAGGCCTATTTGCGTCCATACTTAGAAATGCGGCGACTAGTCCAGGTATTCCAGAAATTCAGATTTTGTTTACTGACCACCAGTGGTGAATCACATTTTCATGGAGCAACCCCACAAAAAACTGATAGGAGATAAGTGTTATACACCAAAATGTTCGTATTAATAAGGCCTATTTGCGTCCATACTTAGAAATGCGGCGAGTAGTCTACGTATTCCAGAAATTCAGATTTTGTTTACTGACCACCAGTGGTGAATCACATTTTCATGGAGCAACCCCATAAAAAGCTGATAGGATATAAGTGTGATACACCAAAATGTTCGTATGAATAAGGCCTATTTGCGTCCATACTTAGAAATGCGGCGAGTAGTCTACGTATTCCAGAAATTCAGATTTTGTTTACTGACCACCAGTGGTGAATCACATTTTCATAGAGCAACCCCACAAAAACCTGATAGGATATAAGTGTGATACACTAAAATGTTCGTATGAATAAGGCCTATTTGCGTCCATACTTAGAAATGCGGCGACTAGTCCAGGTATTCCAGAAATTCAGATTTTGTTTACTGACCACCAGTGGTGAATCACATTTTCATGGAGCAACCCCACAAAAAACTGATAGGAGATAAGTGTTATACACCAAAATGTTCGTATGAATAAGGCCTATTTGCGTCCATACTTAGAAATGCGGCGAGTAGTCTACGTATTCCAGAAATTCAGATTTTGTTTACTGACCACCAGTGGTGAATCACATTTTCATGGGGCAACCCCACAAAAAACTGATAGGATATAAGTGTGATACACCAAAATGTTCGTAGGAATAAGGCCTATTTGCGTCTATACTTATAAATGCGGCGACTAGTCCAGGTATTCCAGAAATTCAGATTTTGTTTACTGACCACCAGTGGTGAATCACATTTTCATGGAGCAACCCCACAAAAAACTGATAGGATATAAGTGTGATACACCAAAATGTTCGTATGAATAAGGCCTATTTGCGTCCATACTTAGAAATGCGGCGAGTAGTCTACGTATTCCAGAAATTCAGATTTTGTTTACTGACCACCAGTGGTGAATCACATTTTCATGGAGCAACCCCACAAAAAACTGATAGGACATAAGTGTGATACACCAAAATGTTCGTATGGATAAGACCTATTTACATCCATACTTAGAAATGTGGCGACTAGTCCAGGTATTCCAGAAATTCAGATTTTGTTTACTGACCACCAGTGGTGAATCACATTTTCATGGAGCAACCCCACAAAAAACTGATAGGATATAAGTGTGATACACCAAAATGTTCGTATGAATAAGGCCTATTTGCGTCCATACTTAGAAATGCGGCGAGTAGTCTACGTATTCCAGAAATTCAGATTTTGTTTACTGACGACCAGTGGTGAATCACATTTTCATGGAGCAACCCCACAAAAAACTGATAGGACATAAGTGTGATACACCAAAATGTTCGTATGGATAAGACCTATTTACATCCATACTTAGAAATGTGGCGACTAGTCCCGGTATTCCAGAAATTCAGATTTTGTTTACTGACCACCAGTGGTGAATCACATTTTCATGGAGCAACCCCACAAAAACCTGATAGGATATAAGTGTGATACACTAAAATGTTCGTATGAATAAGGCCTATTTGCGTCCATACTTAGAAATGCGGCGACTAGTCCAGGTATTCCAGAAATTCAGATTTTGTTTACTGACCACCAGTGGTGAATCACATTTTCATGGAGCAACCCCACAAAAAACTGATAGGAGATAAGTGTTATACACCAAAATGTTCGTATGAATAAGGCCTATTTGCGTCCATACTTAGAAATGCGGCGAGTAGTCTACGTATTCCAGAAATTCAGATTTTGTTTACTGACCACCAGTGGTGAATCACATTTTCATGGAGCAACCCCACAAAAAACTGATAGGATATAAGTGTGATACACCAAAATGTTCGTATGAATAAGGCCTATTTGCGTCCATACTTAGAAATGCGGCGAGTAGTCTACGTATTCCAGAAATTCAGATTTTGTTTACTGACCACCAGTGGTGAATCACATTTTCATGGAGCAACCCCACAAAAAACTGATAGGATATAAGTGTGATACACCAAAATGTTCGTAAGGATAAGACCTATTTACATCCATACTTAGAAATGCGGCGACTAGTCCAGGTATTCCAGTAATTCAGATTTTGTTTACTGACCACCAGTGGTGAATCACATTTTCATGGAGCAACCCCACAAAAAACTGATAGGATATAAGTGTGATACACCAAAATGTTCGTATGAATAAGGCCTATTTGCGTCCATACTTAGAAATGCGGCGACTCGTCCAGGTATTCCAGAAATTCAGATTTTGTTTACTGACCACCAGTGGTGAATCACATTTTCATGGAGCAACTCCACAAAAAACTGATAGGATATAAGTGTGATACACCAAAATGTTCGTATGAATAAGGCCTATTTGCGTCCATACTTAGAAATGCGGCGACTAGTCCAGGTATTCCAGAAATTCAGATTTTGTTTACTGACCACCAGTGGTGAATCACATTTTCATGGAGCAACCCCACAAAAAACTGATAGGATATAAGTGTGATACACCAAAATGTTTGTATGAATAAGACCTATTTACATCCATACTTAGAAATGCGGCGACTAGTCCAGGTATTCCAGAAATTCAGATTTTGTTTACTGACCACCAGTGGTGAATCACATTTTCATGGAGCAACCCCACAAAAAACTGATAGGATATAAGTGTGATACACCAAAATGTTCGTATGAATAAGGCCTATTTGCGTCCATACTTAGAAATGCGGCGACTAGTCCAGGTATTCCAGAAATTCAGATTTTGTTTACTGACCACCAGTGGTGAATCACATTTTCATGGAGCAACCCCACAAAAAACTGATAGGAGATAAGTGTGATACACCAAAATGTTCGTATGAATAAGGCCTATTTGCGTCCATACTTAGAAATGCGGCGAGTAGTCTACGTATTCCAGAAATTCAGATTTTGTTTACTGACCACCAGTGGTGAATCACATTTTCATGGAGCAACCCCACAAAAAACTGATAGGATATAAGTGTGATACACCAAAATGTTTGTATGAATAAGACCTATTTACATCCATACTTAGAAATGCGGCGACTAGTCCAGGTATTCCAGAAATTCAGATTTTGTTTACTGACCACCAGTGGTGAATCACATTTTCATGGGGCAACCCCACAAAAAATTGATAGGATATAAGAGTGATACACCAAAATGTTCGTATGAATAAGGCCTATTTGTCTCCATACCTAGAAATGCGGCGACTAGTCCAGGTATTCCAGAAATTCAGATTTTGTTTACTGACCACCAGTGGTGAATCACATATTCATGGAGCAACCCCACAAAAAACTGATAGGATATAAGTGTGATACACCAAAATGTTCGTATGAATAAGGCCTCTTTTCGTCCATACTTAGAAATGCGGCGAGTAGTCTACGTATTCCAGAAATTCAGATTTTGTTTACTGACCACCAGCGGTGAATCACATATTCATGGAGCAACCCCACAAAAAACTCATAGGATATAAGTGTGATACACCAAAATGTTCGTATGAATAAGGCCTATTTGCGTCCATACTTAGAAATGCGGCGAGTAGTCTACGTATTCCAGAAATTCAGATTTTGTTTACTGACCACCAGTGGTGAATCACATTTTCATGGAGCAACCCCACAAAAAACTGATAGGACATAAGTGTGATACACCAAAATGTTCGTATGGATAAGACCTATTTACATCCATACTTAAAAATGCGGCGACTAGTCCAGGTATTCCAGAAATTCAGATTTTGTTTACTGACCACCAGTGGTGAATCACATTTTTATGGGGCAACCCCACAAAAAACTGATAGGATATAAGTGTGATACACCAAAATGTTCGTATGAATAAGGCCTATTTGCGTCCATACTTAGAAATGTGGCGAGTAGTCTACGTATTCCAGAAATTCAGATTTTGTTTACTGACCACCAGTGGTGAATCACATTTTAATGGAGCAACCCCACAAAAAACTGATAGGATATAAGTGTGATACACTAAAATGTTTGTATGAATAAGACCTCTTTACATCCATACTTAGAAATGCGGCGACTAGTCCAGGTATTCCAGAAATTCAGATTTTGTTTACTGACCACCAGTGGTGAATCACATTTTCATGGAGCAACCCCACAAAAAACTGATAGGATATAAGTGTGATACACCAAAATGTTCGTATGAATAAGGCCTATTTGCGTCCATATTTGGAAATGCGGCGAGTAGTCTACGTATTCCAGAAATTCAGATTTTGTTTACTGACCACCAGTGGTGAATCACATTTTCATGGAGCAACCCCACAAAAAACTGATAGGATATAAGTGTGATACACTAAAATGTTCGTATGAATAAGACCTCTTTACATCCATACTTATAAATGCGGCAACTAGTCCAGGTATTCCAGAAATTCAGATTTTGTTTACTGACCACCAGTGGTGAATCACATTTTCATGGAGCAACCCCACAAAAAACTGATGGGATATAAGTGTGATACACCAAAATGTTCGTATGAATAAGGCCTATTTGCGTCCATACTTAGAAATGCGGCGAGTAGTCTACGTATTCCAGAAATTCAGATTTTGTTTACTGACCACCAGTGGTGAATCACATTTTCATGGAGCAACCCCACAAAAAACTGATAGGATATAAGTGTGATACACCAAAATGTTCGTAAGGATAAGACCTATTTACATCCATACTTAGAAATGCGGCGACTAGTCCAGGTATTCCAGTAAATCAGATTTTGTTTACTGACCACCAGTGGTGAATCACATTTTCATGGAGCAACCCCACAAAAAACTGATAGGATATAAGTGTGATACACCAAAATGTTCGTATGAATAAGGCCTATTTGCGTCCATACTTAGAAATGCGGCGACTCGTCCAGGTGTTCCAGAAATTCAGATTTTGTTTACTGACCACCAGTGGTGAATCACATTTTCATGGAGCAACTCCACAAAAAACTGATAGGATATAAGTGTGATACACCAGAATGTTCGTATGAATAAGGCCTATTTGCGTCCATACTTAGAAATGCGGCGACTAGTCCATGTATTCCAGAAATTCAGATTTTGTTTACTGACCACCAGTGGTGAATCACATTTTCATGGAGCAACCCCACAAAAAACTGATAGGATATAAGTGTGATACACCAAAATGTTTGTATGAATAAGACCTATTTACATCCATACTTAGAAATGCGGCGACTAGTCCAGGTATTCCAGAAATTCAGATTTTGTTTACTGACCACCAGTGGTGAATCACATTTTCATGGGGCAACCCCACAAAAAATTGATAGGATATAAGAGTGATACACCAAAATGTTCGTATGAATATGGCCTATTTGCGTCCATACCTAGAAATGCGGCGGCTTGTCCAGGTATTCCAGAAATTCAGATTTTGTTTACTGACCACCAGTGGTGAATCACATTTTCATGGAGCAACCCCACAAAAAACTGATAGGATATAAGTGTGATACACCAGAATGTTCGTATGAATAAGGCCTATTTGCGTCCATACTTAGAAATGCGGCGACTAGTCCAGGTATTCCAGAAATTCAGATTTTGTTTACTGACCACCAGTGGTGAATCACATTTTCATGGAGCAACTCCACAAAAAACTGATAGGATATAAGTGTGATACACCAGAATGTTCGTATGAATAAGGCCTATTTGCGTCCATACTTAGAAATGCGGCGACTAGTCCATGTATTCCAGAAATTCAGATTTTGTTTACTGACCACCAGTGGTGAATCACATTTTCATGGAGCAACCCCACAAAAAACTGATAGGATATAAGTGTGATACACCAAAATGTTTGTATGAATAAGACCTATTTACATCCATACTTAGAAATGCGGCGACTAGTCCAGGTATTCCAGAAATTCAGATTTTGTTTACTGACCACCAGTGGTGAATCACATTTTCATGGGGCAACCCCACAAAAAATTGATAGGATATAAGTGTGATACACCAAAATGTTCGTATGAATAAGGCCTATTTGCGTCCATACTTAGAAATGCGGCGAGTAGTCTACGTATTCCAGAAATTCAGATTTTGTTTACTGACCACCAGTGGTGAATCACATTTTCATGGAGCAACCCCACAAAAAACTGATAGGACATAAGTGTGATACACCAAAATGTTCGTATGGATAAGACCTATTTACATCCATACTTAGAAATGTGGCGACTAGTCCAGGTATTCCAGAAATTCAGATTTTGTTTACTGACCACCAGTGGTGAATCACATTTTCATGGAGCAACCCCACAAAAAACTGATAGGATATAAGTGTGATACACCAAAATGTTTGTATGAATAAGGCCTATTTGCACCCATACTTAGAAATGCGGCGACTAGTCCAGGTATTCCAGAAATTCAGATTTTGTTTACTGACCACCAGTGGTGAATCACATTTTCATGGGGCAACCCCACAAAAAACTGATAGGATATAAGAGTGATACACCAAAATGTTCGTATGAATAAGGCCTATTTGTGTCCATACTTAGAAATGCGGCGACTAGTCCAGGTATTCCAGAAATTCAGATTTTGTTTACTGACCACCAGTGGTGAATCACATTTTCATGGAGCAACCCCACAAAAAACTGATAGGATATAAGTGTGATACACCAAAATGTTCGTATGAATAAGGCCTATTTGCGTCCATACTTAGAAATGCGGCGAGTAGTCTACGTATTCCAGAAATTCAGATTTTGTTTACTGACCACCAGTGGTGAATCACATTTTCATGGAGCAACCCCACAAAAAACTGATAGGATATAAGAGTGATACACCAAAATGTTCGTATGAATAAGGCCTATTTGCGTCCATACTTAGAAATGCGGCGAGTAGTCTACGTATTCCAGAAATTCAGATTTTGTTTACTGACCACCAGTGGTGAATCACATTTTCATGGAGCAACCCCACAAAAAACTGATAGGATATAAGTGTGATACACCAAAATGTTCGTATGAATATGGCCTATTTGCGTCCATATCTAGAAATGCGGCGGCTTGTCCAGGTATTCCAGAAATTCAGATTTTGTTTACTGACCATCAGTGGTGAATCACATTTTCATGGAGCAACCCCACAAAAACCTGATAGAATATAAGTGTGATACACCAAAATGTTCATATGAATAAGGCCTATTTGCATCCATACTTAGAAATGCGGCGACTAGTCCAGGTATTCCAGAAATTCAGATTTTGTTTACTGACCACCAGTGGTGAATCACATTTTCATGGAGCAACCCCACAAAAACCTGATAGGATATAAGTGTGATACACCAAAATGTTCGTATGAATAAGGCCTATTTGCGTCCATACTTATAAATGCGGCGACTAGTCCAGGTATTCCAGAAATTCAGATTTTGTTTACTGACCACCAGTTGTGAATCACATTTTCATGGAGCAACCCCACAAAAAACTGATAGGATATAAGTGTGATACACCAAAATGTTCGTATGAATAAGGCCTATTTGCGTCCATACTTAGAAATGCGGCGACTAGTCCATGTATTCCAGAAATTCAGATTTTGTTTACTGACCACCAGTGGTGAATCACATTTTCATGGAGCAACCCCACAAAAAATTGATAGGATATAAGTGTGATACACCAAAATGTTTGTATGAATAAGACCTATTTACATCCATACTTAGAAATGCGGCGACTAGTCCAGGTATTCCAGAAATTCAGATTTTGTTTACTGACCACCAGTGGTGTATCACATTTTCATGGAGCAACCCCACAAAAAACTGTTCGGATATAAGTGTGATACACCAAAATGTTCGCATGAATAAGGCCTATTTGCGTCCATACTTAGAAATGCGGCGACTAGTCCAGGTATTCCAGAAATTCAGATTTTGTTTACTGACCACCAGTGGTGAATCACATTTTCATGGAGCAACCCCACAAAAAACTGATAGTATATAAGTGTGATACACCAAAATGTTCGTATGAATAAGGCCTATTTGTATCCATACTTGGAAATGCGGCGACTAGTCCAGGTATTCCAGAAATTCAGATTTTGTTTACTGACCACTAGTGGTGAATCACATTTTCATGGAGCAACCCCACAAAAAACTGATAGGATATAAGTGTGATACACCAAAATGTTCGTATGAATAAGGCCTATTTGCATCCATACTTAGAAATGCGGCGAGTAGTCTACGTATTCCAGAAATTCAGATTTTGTTTACTGACCACCAGTGGTGAATCACATATTCATGGAGCAACCCCACGAAAAACTGATAGGATATAAGTGTGATACACCAAAATGTTCGTATGAATATGGCCTATTTGCGTCCATACCTAGAAATGCGGCGGCTAGTTCAGGTATTCCAGAAATTCAGAATTTGTTTACTGACCACCAGTGGTGAATCACATTTTCATGGAGCAACCCCACAAAAACCTGATAGGATATAAGTGTGATACACCAAAATGTTCGTATGAATAAGGCCTATTTGCGTCCATATTTAGAAATGCGGCGACTAGTCCAGGTATTCCAGAAATTCAGATTTTGTTTACTGACCACCAGTGGTGAATCACATTTTCATGGAGCAACCCCACAAAAAACTGATAGGATATAAGTGTGATACACCAAAATGTTCGTATGAATAAGGCCTATTTGCGTCCATACTTAGAAATGCGGCGAGTAGTCTACGTATTCCAGAAATTCAGATTTTGTTTACTGACCACCAGTGGTGAATCACATTTTCATGGAGCAACCCCAAAAAAAACTGATAGGATATAAGTGTGATACACCAAAATGTTCGTATGAATAAAGCCTATTTGCATCCATACTTAGAAATGCGGCGAGTAATCTACGTATTCCAGAAATTCAGATTTTGTTTACTGACCACCAGTGGTGAATCACATTTTCATGGAGCAACCCCATAAAAAGCTGATAGGATATAAGTGTGATACACCAAAATGTTCGTATGAATAAGGCCTATTTGCGTTTATACTTAGAAATGCGGCGAGTAGTCTACGTATTCCAGAAATTCAGATTTTGTTTACTGACCACCAGTGGTGAATCACATTTTCATAGAGCAACCCCACAAAAACCTGATAGGATATAAGTGTGATACACTAAAATGTTCGTATGAATAAGGCCTATTTGCGTCCATACTTAGAAATGCGGCGACTAGTCCAGGTATTCCAGAAATTCAGATTTTGTTTACTGACCACCAGTGGTGAATCACATTTTCATGGAGCAACCCCACAAAAAACTGATAGGAGATAAGTGTTATACACCAAAATGTTCGTATGAATAAGGCCTATTTGCGTCCATACTTAGAAATGCGGCGAGTAGTCTACGTATTCCAGAAATTCAGATTTTGTTTACTGACCACCAGTGGTGAATCACATTTTCATGGGGCAACCCCACAAAAAACTGATAGGATATAAGTGTGATACACCAAAATGTTCGTAGGAATAAGGCCTATTTGCGTCTATACTTATAAATGCGGCGACTAGTCCAGGTATTCCAGAAATTCAGATTTTGTTTACTGACCACCAGTGGTGAATCACATTTTCATGGAGCAACCCCACAAAAAACTGATAGGATATAAGTGTGATACACCAAAATGTTCGTATGAATAAGGCCTATTTGCGTCCATACTTAGAAATGCGGCGAGTAGTCTACGTATTCCAGAAATTCAGATTTTGTTTACTGACCACCAGTGGTGAATCACATTTTCATGGAGCAACCCCACAAAAAACTGATAGGACATAAGTGTGATACACCAAAATGTTCGTATGGATAAGACCTATTTACATCCATACTTAGAAATGTGGCGACTAGTCCAGGTATTCCAGAAATTCAGATTTTGTTTACTGACCACCAGTGGTGAATCACATTTTCATGGAGCAACCCCACAAAAAACTGATAGGATATAAGTGTGATACACCAAAATGTTCGTATGAATAAGGCCTATTTGCGTCCATACTTAGAAATGCGGCGAGTAGTCTACGTATTCCAGAAATTCAGATTTTGTTTACTGACGACCAGTGGTGAATCACATTTTCATGGAGCAACCCCACAAAAAACTGATAGGACATAAGTGTGATACACCAAAATGTTCGTATGGATAAGACCTATTTACATCCATACTTAGAAATGTGGCGACTAGTCCCGGTATTCCAGAAATTCAGATTTTGTTTACTGACCACCAGTGGTGAATCACATTTTCATGGAGCAACCCCACAAAAACCTGATAGGATATAAGTGTGATACACTAAAATGTTCGTATGAATAAGGCCTATTTGCGTCCATACTTAGAAATGCGGCGACTAGTCCAGGTATTCCAGAAATTCAGATTTTGTTTACTGACCACCAGTGGTGAATCACATTTTCATGGAGCAACCCCACAAAAAACTGATAGGAGATAAGTGTTATACACCAAAATGTTCGTATGAATAAGGCCTATTTGCGTCCATACTTAGAAATGCGGCGAGTAGTCTACGTATTCCAGAAATTCAGATTTTGTTTACTGACCACCAGTGGTGAATCACATTTTCATGGAGCAACCCCACAAAAAACTGATAGGATATAAGTGTGATACACCAAAATGTTCGTATGAATAAGGCCTATTTGCGTCCATACTTAGAAATGCGGCGAGTAGTCTACGTATTCCAGAAATTCAGATTTTGTTTACTGACCACCAGTGGTGAATCACATTTTCATGGAGCAACCCCACAAAAAACTGATAGGATATAAGTGTGATACACCAAAATGTTCGTAAGGATAAGACCTATTTACATCCATACTTAGAAATGCGGCGACTAGTCCAGGTATTCCAGTAATTCAGATTTTGTTTACTGACCACCAGTGGTGAATCACATTTTCATGGAGCAACCCCACAAAAAACTGATAGGATATAAGTGTGATACACCAAAATGTTCGTATGAATAAGGCCTATTTGCGTCCATACTTAGAAATGCGGCGACTCGTCCAGGTATTCCAGAAATTCAGATTTTGTTTACTGACCACCAGTGGTGAATCACATTTTCATGGAGCAACTCCACAAAAAACTGATAGGATATAAGTGTGATACACCAAAATGTTCGTATGAATAAGGCCTATTTGCGTCCATACTTAGAAATGCGGCGACTAGTCCAGGTATTCCAGAAATTCAGATTTTGTTTACTGACCACCAGTGGTGAATCACATTTTCATGGAGCAACCCCACAAAAAACTGATAGGATATAAGTGTGATACACCAAAATGTTTGTATGAATAAGACCTATTTACATCCATACTTAGAAATGCGGCGACTAGTCCAGGTATTCCAGAAATTCAGATTTTGTTTACTGACCACCAGTGGTGAATCACATTTTCATGGAGCAACCCCACAAAAAACTGATAGGATATAAGTGTGATACACCAAAATGTTCGTATGAATAAGGCCTATTTGCGTCCATACTTAGAAATGCGGCGACTAGTCCAGGTATTCCAGAAATTCAGATTTTGTTTACTGACCACCAGTGGTGAATCACATTTTCATGGAGCAACCCCACAAAAAACTGATAGGAGATAAGTGTGATACACCAAAATGTTCGTATGAATAAGGCCTATTTGCGTCCATACTTAGAAATGCGGCGAGTAGTCTACGTATTCCAGAAATTCAGATTTTGTTTACTGACCACCAGTGGTGAATCACATTTTCATGGAGCAACCCCACAAAAAACTGATAGGATATAAGTGTGATACACCAAAATGTTTGTATGAATAAGACCTATTTACATCCATACTTAGAAATGCGGCGACTAGTCCAGGTATTCCAGAAATTCAGATTTTGTTTACTGACCACCAGTGGTGAATCACATTTTCATGGGGCAACCCCACAAAAAATTGATAGGATATAAGAGTGATACACCAAAATGTTCGTATGAATAAGGCCTATTTGTCTCCATACCTAGAAATGCGGCGACTAGTCCAGGTATTCCAGAAATTCAGATTTTGTTTACTGACCACCAGTGGTGAATCACATATTCATGGAGCAACCCCACAAAAAACTGATAGGATATAAGTGTGATACACCAAAATGTTCGTATGAATAAGGCCTCTTTTCGTCCATACTTAGAAATGCGGCGAGTAGTCTACGTATTCCAGAAATTCAGATTTTGTTTACTGACCACCAGCGGTGAATCACATATTCATGGAGCAACCCCACAAAAAACTCATAGGATATAAGTGTGATACACCAAAATGTTCGTATGAATAAGGCCTATTTGCGTCCATACTTAGAAATGCGGCGAGTAGTCTACGTATTCCAGAAATTCAGATTTTGTTTACTGACCACCAGTGGTGAATCACATTTTCATGGAGCAACCCCACAAAAAACTGATAGGACATAAGTGTGATACACCAAAATGTTCGTATGGATAAGACCTATTTACATCCATACTTAAAAATGCGGCGACTAGTCCAGGTATTCCAGAAATTCAGATTTTGTTTACTGACCACCAGTGGTGAATCACATTTTTATGGGGCAACCCCACAAAAAACTGATAGGATATAAGTGTGATACACCAAAATGTTCGTATGAATAAGGCCTATTTGCGTCCATACTTAGAAATGTGGCGAGTAGTCTACGTATTCCAGAAATTCAGATTTTGTTTACTGACCACCAGTGGTGAATCACATTTTAATGGAGCAACCCCACAAAAAACTGATAGGATATAAGTGTGATACACTAAAATGTTCGTATGAATAAGACCTCTTTACATCCATACTTAGAAATGCGGCGACTAGTCCAGGTATTCCAGAAATTCAGATTTTGTTTACTGACCACCAGTGGTGAATCACATTTTCATGGAGCAACCCCACAAAAAACTGATAGGATATAAGTGTGATACACCAAAATGTTCGTATGAATAAGGCCTATTTGCGTCCATATTTGGAAATGCGGCGAGTAGTCTACGTATTCCAGAAATTCAGATTTTGTTTACTGACCACCAGTGGTGAATCACATTTTCATGGAGCAACCCCACAAAAAACTGATAGGATATAAGTGTGATACACTAAAATGTTCGTATGAATAAGACCTCTTTACATCCATACTTATAAATGCGGCAACTAGTCCAGGTATTCCAGAAATTCAGATTTTGTTTACTGACCACCAGTGGTGAATCACATTTTCATGGAGCAACTCCACAAAAAACTGATAGGATATAAGTGTGATACACCAGAATGTTCGTATGAATAAGGCCTATTTGCGTCCATACTTAGAAATGCGGCGACTAGTCCATGTATTCCAGAAATTCAGATTTTGTTTACTGACCACCAGTGGTGAATCACATTTTCATGGGGCAACCCCACAAAAAATTGATAGGATATAAGAGTGATACACCAAAATGTTCGTATGAATAAGGCCTATTTGTCTCCATACCTAGAAATGCGGCGACTAGTCCAGGTATTCCAGAAATTCAGATTTTGTTTACTGACCACCAGTGGTGAATCACATATTCATGGAGCAACCCCACAAAAAACTGATAGGATATAAGTGTGATACACCAAAATGTTCGTATGAATAAGGCCTATTTGCGTCCATACTTAGAAATGCGGCGAGTAGTCTACGTATTCCAGAAATTCAGATTTTGTTTACTGACCACCAGTGGTGAATCACATATTCATGGAGCAACCCCACAAAAAACTGATAGGATATAAGTGTGATACACCAAAATGTTCGTATGAATAAGGCCTATTTGCGTCCATACTTAGAAATGCGGCGAGTAGTCTACGTATTCCAGAAATTCAGATTTTGTTTACTGACCACCAGTGGTGAATCACATTTTCATGGAGCAACCCCACAAAAAACTGATAGGACATAAGTGTGATACACCAAAATGTTCGTATGGATAAGACCTATTTACATCCATACTTAGAAATGTGGCGACTAGTCCAGGTATTCCAGAAATTCAGATTTTGTTTACTGACCACCAGTGGTGAATCACATTTTCATGGAGCAACCCCACAAAAAACTGATAGGATATAAGTGTGATACACCAAAATGTTCGTATGAATAAGGCCTATTTGCGTCCATACTTAGAAATGCGGCGAGTAGTCTACGTATTCCAGAAATTCAGATTTTGTTTACTGACGACCAGTGGTGAATCACATTTTCATGGAGCAACCCCACAAAAAACTGATAGGACATAAGTGTGATACACCAAAATGTTCGTATGGATAAGACCTATTTACATCCATACTTAGAAATGTGGCGACTAGTCCCGGTATTCCAGAAATTCAGATTTTGTTTACTGACCACCAGTGGTGAATCACATTTTCATGGAGCAACCCCACAAAAACCTGATAGGATATAAGTGTTATACACCAAAATGTTCGTATGAATAAGGCCTATTTGCGTCCATACTTAGAAATGCGGCGACTAGTCCAGGTATTCCAGAAATTCAGATTTTGTTTACTGACCACCAGTGGTGAATCACATTTTCATGGAGCAACCCCACAAAAAACTGATAGGAGATAAGTGTTATACACCAAAATGTTCGTATGAATAAGGCCTATTTGCGTCCATACTTAGAAATGCGGCGAGTAGTCTACGTATTCCAGAAATTCAGATTTTGTTTACTGACCACCAGTGGTGAATCACATTTTCATGGAGCAACCCCACAAAAAACTGATAGGATATAAGTGTGATACACCAAAATGTTCGTATGAATAAGGCCTATTTGCGTCCATACTTAGAAATGCGGCGAGTAGTCTACGTATTCCAGAAATTCAGATTTTGTTTACTGACCACCAGTGGTGAATCACATTTTCATGGAGCAACTCCACAAAAAACTGATAGGATATAAGTGTGATACACCAGAATGTTCGTATGAATAAGGCCTATTTGCGTCCATACTTAGAAATGCGGCGACTAGTCCATGTATTCCAGAAATTCAGATTTTGTTTACTGACCACCAGTGGTGAATCACATTTTCATGGAGCAACCCCACAAAAAACTGATAGGATATAAGTGTGATACACCAAAATGTTTGTATGAATAAGACCTATTTACATCCATACTTAGAAATGCGGCGACTAGTCCAGGTATTCCAGAAATTCAGATTTTGTTTACTGACCACCAGTGGTGAATCACATTTTCATGGGGCAACCCCACAAAAAATTGATAGGATATAAGTGTGATACACCAAAATGTTCGTATGAATAAGGCCTATTTGCGTCCATACTTAGAAATGCGGCGAGTAGTCTACGTATTCCAGAAATTCAGATTTTGTTTACTGACCACCAGTGGTGAATCACATTTTCATGGAGCAACCCCACAAAAAACTGATAGGACATAAGTGTGATACACCAAAATGTTCGTATGGATAAGACCTATTTACATCCATACTTAGAAATGTGGCGACTAGTCCAGGTATTCCAGAAATTCAGATTTTGTTTACTGACCACCAGTGGTGAATCACATTTTCATGGAGCAACCCCACAAAAAACTGATAGGATATAAGTGTGATACACCAAAATGTTTGTATGAATAAGGCCTATTTGCACCCATACTTAGAAATGCGGCGACTAGTCCAGGTATTCCAGAAATTCAGATTTTGTTTACTGACCACCAGTGGTGAATCACATTTTCATGGGGCAACCCCACAAAAAACTGATAGGATATAAGAGTGATACACCAAAATGTTCGTATGAATAAGGCCTATTTGTGTCCATACTTAGAAATGCGGCGACTAGTCCAGGTATTCCAGAAATTCAGATTTTGTTTACTGACCACCAGTGGTGAATCACATTTTCATGGAGCAACCCCACAAAAAACTGATAGGATATAAGTGTGATACACCAAAATGTTCGTATGAATAAGGCCTATTTGCATCCATACTTAGAAATGCGGCGAGTAGTCTACGTATTCCAGAAATTCAGATTTTGTTTACTGACCACCAGTGGTGAATCACATATTCATGGAGCAACCCCACAAAAAACTGATAGGATATAAGAGTGATACACCAAAATGTTCGTATGAATAAGGCCTATTTGCGTCCATATCTAGAAATGCGGCGGCTTGTCCAGGTATTCCAGAAATTCAGATTTTGTTTACTGACCACCAGTGGTGAATCACATTTTCATGGAGCAACCCCACAAAAAACTGATAGGACATAAGTGTGATACACCAAAATGTTCGTATGGATAAGACTTATTTACATCCATACTTAGAAATGTGGCGACTAGTCCAGGTATTCCAGAAATTCAGATTTTGTTTACTGACCACCAGTGGTGAATCACATTTTCATGGAGCAACCCCACAAAAAACTGATAGGATATAAGTGTGATACACCAAAATGTTCGTATGAATAAGGCCTATTTGCGTCCATACTTAGAAATGCGGCGAGTAGTCTACGTATTCCAGAAATTCAGATTTTGTTTACTGACGACCAGTGGTGAATCACATTTTCATGGAGCAACCCCACAAAAAACTGATAGGACATAAGTGTGATACACCAAAATGTTCGTATGGATAAGACCTATTTACATCCATACTTAGAAATGTGGCGACTAGTCCCGGTATTCCAGAAATTCAGATTTTGTTTACTGACCACCAGTGGTGAATCACATTTTCATGGAGCAACCCCACAAAAACCTGATAGGATATAAGTGTGATACACTAAAATGTTCGTATGAATAAGGCCTATTTGCGTCCATACTTAGAAATGCGGCGACTAGTCCAGGTATTCCAGAAATTCAGATTTTGTTTACTGACCACCAGTGGTGAATCACATTTTCATGGAGCAACCCCACAAAAAACTGATAGGAGATAAGTGTTATACACCAAAATGTTCGTATGAATAAGGCCTATTTGCGTCCATACTTAGAAATGCGGCGAGTAGTCTACGTATTCCAGAAATTCAGATTTTGTTTACTGACCACCAGTGGTGAATCACATTTTCATGGAGCAACCCCACAAAAAACTGATAGGATATAAGTGTGATACACCAAAATGTTCGTATGAATAAGGCCTATTTGCGTCCATACTTAGAAATGCGGCGAGTAGTCTACGTATTCCAGAAATTCAGATTTTGTTTACTGACCACCAGTGGTGAATCACATTTTCATGGAGCAACCCCACAAAAAACTGATAGGATATAAGTGTGATACACCAAAATGTTCGTAAGGATAAGACCTATTTACATCCATACTTAGAAATGCGGCGACTAGTCCAGGTATTCCAGTAATTCAGATTTTGTTTACTGACCACCAGTGGTGAATCACATTTTCATGGAGCAACCCCACAAAAAACTGATAGGATATAAGTGTGATACACCAAAATGTTCGTATGAATAAGGCCTATTTGCGTCCATACTTAGAAATGCGGCGACTCGTCCAGGTATTCCAGAAATTCAGATTTTGTTTACTGACCACCAGTGGTGAATCACATTTTCATGGAGCAACTCCACAAAAAACTGATAGGATATAAGTGTGATACACCAAAATGTTCGTATGAATAAGGCCTATTTGCGTCCATACTTAGAAATGCGGCGACTAGTCCAGGTATTCCAGAAATTCAGATTTTGTTTACTGACCACCAGTGGTGAATCACATTTTCATGGAGCAACCCCACAAAAAACTGATAGGATATAAGTGTGATACACCAAAATGTTTGTATGAATAAGACCTATTTACATCCATACTTAGAAATGCGGCGACTAGTCCAGGTATTCCAGAAATTCAGATTTTGTTTACTGACCACCAGTGGTGAATCACATTTTCATGGAGCAACCCCACAAAAAACTGATAGGATATAAGTGTGATACACCAAAATGTTCGTATGAATAAGGCCTATTTGCGTCCATACTTAGAAATGCGGCGAGTAGTCTACGTATTCCAGAAATTCAGATTTTGTTTACTGACCACCAGTGGTGAATCACATTTTCATGGAGCAACCCCACAAAAAACTGATAGGATATAAGTGTGATACACCAAAATGTTTGTATGAATAAGACCTATTTACATCCATACTTAGAAATGCGGCGACTAGTCCAGGTATTCCAGAAATTCAGATTTTGTTTACTGACCACCAGTGGTGAATCACATTTTCATGGGGCAACCCCACAAAAAATTGATAGGATATAAGAGTGATACACCAAAATGTTCGTATGAATAAGGCCTATTTGTCTCCATACCTAGAAATGCGGCGACTAGTCCAGGTATTCCAGAAATTCAGATTTTGTTTACTGACCACCAGTGGTGAATCACATATTCATGGAGCAACCCCACAAAAAACTGATAGGATATAAGTGTGATACACCAAAATGTTCGTATGAATAAGGCCTCTTTTCGTCCATACTTAGAAATGCGGCGAGTAGTCTACGTATTCCAGAAATTCAGATTTTGTTTACTGACCACCAGCGGTGAATCACATATTCATGGAGCAACCCCACAAAAAACTCATAGGATATAAGTGTGATACACCAAAATGTTCGTATGAATAAGGCCTATTTGCGTCCATACTTAGAAATGCGGCGAGTAGTCTACGTATTCCAGAAATTCAGATTTTGTTTACTGACCACCAGTGGTGAATCACATTTTCATGGAGCAACCCCACAAAAAACTGATAGGACATAAGTGTGATACACCAAAATGTTCGTATGGATAAGACCTATTTACATCCATACTTAAAAATGCGGCGACTAGTCCAGGTATTCCAGAAATTCAGATTTTGTTTACTGACCACCAGTGGTGAATCACATTTTTATGGGGCAACCCCACAAAAAACTGATAGGATATAAGTGTGATACACCAAAATGTTCGTATGAATAAGGCCTATTTGCGTCCATACTTAGAAATGTGGCGAGTAGTCTACGTATTCCAGAAATTCAGATTTTGTTTACTGACCACCAGTGGTGAATCACATTTTAATGGAGCAACCCCACAAAAAACTGATAGGATATAAGTGTGATACACTAAAATGTTCGTATGAATAAGACCTCTTTACATCCATACTTAGAAATGCGGCGACTAGTCCAGGTATTCCAGAAATTCAGATTTTGTTTACTGACCACCAGTGGTGAATCACATTTTCATGGAGCAACCCCACAAAAAACTGATAGGATATAAGTGTGATACACCAAAATGTTCGTATGAATAAGGCCTATTTGCGTCCATATTTGGAAATGCGGCGAGTAGTCTACGTATTCCAGAAATTCAGATTTTGTTTACTGACCACCAGTGGTGAATCACATTTTCATGGAGCAACCCCACAAAAAACTGATAGGATATAAGTGTGATACACTAAAATGTTCGTATGAATAAGACCTCTTTACATCCATACTTATAAATGCGGCAACTAGTCCAGGTATTCCAGAAATTCAGATTTTGTTTACTGACCACCAGTGGTGAATCACATTTTCATGGAGCAACTCCACAAAAAACTGATAGGATATAAGTGTGATACACCAGAATGTTCGTATGAATAAGGCCTATTTGCGTCCATACTTAGAAATGCGGCGACTAGTCCATGTATTCCAGAAATTCAGATTTTGTTTACTGACCACCAGTGGTGAATCACATTTTCATGGGGCAACCCCACAAAAAATTGATAGGATATAAGAGTGATACACCAAAATGTTCGTATGAATAAGGCCTATTTGTCTCCATACCTAGAAATGCGGCGACTAGTCCAGGTATTCCAGAAATTCAGATTTTGTTTACTGACCACCAGTGGTGAATCACATATTCATGGAGCAACCCCACAAAAAACTGATAGGATATAAGTGTGATACACCAAAATGTTCGTATGAATAAGGCCTATTTGCGTCCATACTTAGAAATGCGGCGAGTAGTCTACGTATTCCAGAAATTCAGATTTTGTTTACTGACCACCAGTGGTGAATCACATATTCATGGAGCAACCCCACAAAAAACTGATAGGATATAAGTGTGATACACCAAAATGTTCGTATGAATAAGGCCTATTTGCGTCCATACTTAGAAATGCGGCGAGTAGTCTACGTATTCCAGAAATTCAGATTTTGTTTACTGACCACCAGTGGTGAATCACATTTTCATGGAGCAACCCCACAAAAAACTGATAGGACATAAGTGTGATACACCAAAATGTTCGTATGGATAAGACCTATTTACATCCATACTTAGAAATGTGGCGACTAGTCCAGGTATTCCAGAAATTCAGATTTTGTTTACTGACCACCAGTGGTGAATCACATTTTCATGGAGCAACCCCACAAAAAACTGATAGGATATAAGTGTAATACACCAAAATGTTTGTATGAATAAGGCCTATTTGCACCCATACTTAGAAATGCGGCGACTAGTCCAGGTATTCCAGAAATTCAGATTTTGTTTACTGACCACCAGTGGTGAATCACATTTTCATGGAGCAACCCCACAAAAAACTGATAGGATATAAGTGTGATACACCAAAATGTTCGTATGAATAAGGCCTATTTGCATCCATACTTAGAAATGCGGCGAGTAGTCTACGTATTCCAGAAATTCAGATTTTGTTTACTGACCACCAGTGGTGAATCACATATTCATGGAGCAACCCCACAAAAAACTGATAGGATATAAGAGTGATACACCAAAATGTTCGTATGAATAAGGCCTATTTGCGTCCATACTTAGAAATGCGGCGACTAGTCCAGGTATTCCAGAAATTCAGATTTTGTTTACTGACCACCAGTGGTGAATCACATTTTCATGGAGCAACCCCACAAAAAACTGATAGGATATAAGTGTGATACACCAAAATGTTTGTATGAATAAGACCTATTTACATCCATACTTAGAAATGCGGCGACTAGTCCAGGTATTCCAGAAATTCAGATTTTGTTTACTGACCACCAGTGGTGAATCACATTTTCATGGAGCAACCCCACAAAAAACTGATAGGATATAAGTGTGATACACCAAAATGTTTGTATGAATAAGACCTATTTACATCCATACTTAGAAATGCGGCGACTAGTCCAGGTATTCCAGAAATTCAGATTTTGTTTACTGACCACCAGTGGTGAATCACATTTTCATGGGGCAACCCCACAAAAAATTGATAGGATATAAGAGTGATACACCAAAATGTTCGTATGAATAAGGCCTATTTGTCTCCATACCTAGAAATGCGGCGACTAGTCCAGGTATTCCAGAAATTCAGATTTTGTTTACTGACCACCAGTGGTGAATCAAATATTCATGGAGCAACCCCACAAAAAACTGATAGGATATAAGTGTGATACACCAAAATGTTCGTATGAATAAGGCCTCTTTTCGTCCATACTTAGAAATGCGGCGAGTAGTCTACGTATTCCAGAAATTCAGATTTTGTTTACTGACCACCAGCGGTGAATCACATATTCATGGAGCAACCCCACAAAAAACTCATAGGATATAAGTGTGATACACCAAAATGTTCGTATGAATAAGGCCTATTTGCGTCCATACTTAGAAATGCGGCGAGTAGTCTACGTATTCCAGAAATTCAGATTTTGTTTACTGACCACCAGTGGTGAATCACATTTTCATGGAGCAACCCCACAAAAAACTGATAGGACATAAGTGTGATACACCAAAATGTTCGTATGGATAAGACCTATTTACATCCATACTTAAAAATGCGGCGACTAGTCCAGGTATTCCAGAAATTCAGATTTTGTTTACTGACCACCAGTGGTGAATCACATTTTTATGGGGCAACCCCACAAAAAACTGATAGGATATAAGTGTGATACACCAAAATGTTCGTATGAATAAGGCCTATTTGCGTCCATACTTAGAAATGTGGCGAGTAGTCTACGTATTCCAGAAATTCAGATTTTGTTTACTGACCACCAGTGGTGAATCACATTTTAATGGAGCAACCCCACAAAAAACTGATAGGATATAAGTGTGATACACTAAAATGTTCGTATGAATAAGACCTCTTTACATCCATACTTAGAAATGCGGCGACTAGTCCAGGTATTCCAGAAATTCAGATTTTGTTTACTGACCACCAGTGGTGAATCACATTTTCATGGAGCAACCCCACAAAAAACTGATAGGATATAAGTGTGATACACCAAAATGTTCGTATGAATAAGGCCTATTTGCGTCCATACTTAGAAATGCGGCGAGTAGTCTACGTATTCCAGAAATTCAGATTTTGTTTACTGACCACCAGTGGTGAATCACATTTTCATGGAGCAACCCCACAAAAAACTGATAGGATATAAGTGTGATACACTAAAATGTTCGTATGAATAAGACCTCTTTACATCCATACTTATAAATGCGGCAACTAGTCCAGGTATTCCAGAAATTCAGATTTTGTTTACTGACCACCAGTGGTGAATCACATTTTCATGGAGCAACCCCACAAAAAACTGATGGGATATAAGTGTGATACACCAAAATGTTCGTATGAATAAGGCCTATTTGCGTCCATACTTAGAAATGCGGCGAGTAGTCTACGTATTCCAGAAATTCAGATTTTGTTTACTGACCACCAGTGGTGAATCACATTTTCATGGAGCAACCCCACAAAAAACTGATAGGATATAAGTGTGATACACCAAAATGTTCGTAAGGATAAGACCTATTTACATCCATACTTAGAAATGCGGCGACTAGTCCAGGTATTCCAGTAATTCAGATTTTGTTTATTGACCACCAGTGGTGAATCACATTTTCATGGAGCAACCCCACAAAAAACTGATAGGATATAAGTGTGATACACCAAAATGTTCGTATGAATAAGGCCTATTTGCGTCCATACTTAGAAATGCGGCGACTCGTCCAGGTGTTCCAGAAATTCAGATTTTGTTTACTGACCACCAGTGGTGAATCACATTTTCATGGAGCAACTCCACAAAAAACTGATAGGATATAAGTGTGATACACCAGAATGTTCGTATGAATAAGGCCTATTTGCGTCCATACTTAGAAATGCGGCGACTAGTCCATGTATTCCAGAAATTCAGATTTTGTTTACTGACCACCAGTGGTGAATCACATTTTCATGGAGCAACCCCACAAAAAACTGATAGGATATAAGTGTGATACACCAAAATGTTTGTATGAATAAGACCTATTTACATCCATACTTAGAAATGCGGCGACTAGTCCAGGTATTCCAGAAATTCAGATTTTGTTTACTGACCACCAGTGGTGAATCACATTTTCATGGAGCAACCCCACAAAAAACTGATAGGATATAAGTGTGATACACCAAAATGTTCGTATGAATAAGGCCTATTTGCGTCCATACTTAGAAATGCGGCGACTAGTCCAGGTATTCCAGAAATTCAGATTTTGTTTACTGACCACCAGTGGTGAATCACATTTTCATGGAGCAACCCCACAAAAAACTGATAGGAGATAAGTGTGATACACCAAAATGTTCGTATAAATAAGGCCTATTTGCGTCCATACTTAGAAATGCGGCGAGTAGTCTACGTATTCCAGAAATTCAGATTTTGTTTACTGACCACCTGTGGTGAATCACATTTTCATGGACCAACCCCACAAAAAACTGATAGGATATAAGTGTGATACACCAAAATGTTTGTATGAATAAGACCTATTTACATCCATACTTAGAAATGCGGCGACTAGTCCAGGTATTCCAGAAATTCAGATTTTGTTTACTGACCACCAGTGGTGAATCACATTTTCATGGGGCAACCCCACAAAAAATTGATAGGATATAAGAGTGATACACCAAAATGTTCGTATGAATAAGGCCTATTTGTCTCGATACCTAGAAATGCGGCGACTAGTCCAGGTATTCCAGAAATTCAGATTTTGTTTACTGACCACCAGTGGTGAATCACATATTCATGGAGCAACCCCACAAAAAACTGATAGGATATAAGTGTGATACACCAAAATGTTCGTATGAATAAGGCCTATTTGCGTCCATACTTAGAAATGCGGCGAGTAGTCTACGTATTCCAGAAATTCAGATTTTGTTTACTGACCACCAGTGGTGAATCACATATTCATGGAGCAACCCCACAAAAAACTGATAGGATATAAGTGTGATACACCAAAATGTTCGTATGAATAAGGCCTATTTGCGTCCATACTTAGAAATGCGGCGAGTAGTCTACGTATTCCAGAAATTCAGATTTTGTTTACTGACCACCAGTGGTGAATCACATTTTCATGGAGCAACCCCACAAAAAACTGATAGGACATAAGTGTGATACACCAAAATGTTCGTATGGATAAGACCTATTTACATCCATACTTAGAAATGTGGCGACTAGTCCAGGTATTCCAGAAATTCAGATTTTGTTTACTGACCACCAGTGGTGAATCACATTTTCATGGAGCAACCCCACAAAAAACTCATAGGATATAAGTGTGATACACCAAAATGTTTGTATGAATAAGGCCTATTTGCACCCATACTTAGAAATGCGGCGACTAGTCCAGGTATTCCAGAAATTCAGATTTTGTTTACTGACCACCAGTGGTGAATCACATTTTCATGGGGCAACCCCACAAAAAACTGATAGGATATAAGAGTGATACACCAAAATGTTCGTATGAATAAGGCCTATTTGTGTCCATACTTAGAAATGCGGCGACTAGTCCAGGTATTCCAGAAATTCAGATTTTGTTTACTGACCACCAGTGGTGAATCACATTTTCATGGAGCAACCCCACAAAAAACTGATAGGATATAAGTGTGATACACCAAAATGTTCGTATGAATAAGGCCTATTTGCATCCATACTTAGAAATGCGGCGAGTAGTCTACGTATTCCAGAAATTCAGATTTTGTTTACTGACCACCAGTGGTGAATCACATATTCATGGAGCAACCCCACAAAAAACTGATAGGATATAAGAGTGATACACCAAAATGTTCGTATGAATAAGGCCTATTTGCGTCCATACTTAGAAATGCGGCGAGTAGTCTACGTATTCCAGAAATTCAGATTTTGTTTACTGACCACCAGTGGTGAATCACATTTTCATGGAGCAACCCCACAAAAAACTGATAGGATATAAGTGTGATACACCAAAATGTTCGTATGAATATGGCCTATTTGCGTCCATATCTAGAAATGCGGCGGCTTGTCCAGGTATTCCAGAAATTCAGATTTTGTTTACTGACCATCAGTGGTGAATCACATTTTCATGGAGCAACCCCACAAAAACCTGATAGAATATAAGTGTGATACACCAAAATGTTCATATGAATAAGGCCTATTTGCATCCATACTTAGAAATGCGGCGACTAGTCCAGGTATTCCAGAAATTCAGATTTTGTTTACTGACCACCAGTGGTGAATCACATTTTCATGGAGCAACCCAACAAAAACCTGATAGGATATAAGTGTGATACACCAAAATGTTCGTATGAATAAGGCCTATTTGCGTCCATACTTATAAATGCGGCGACTAGTCCAGGTATTCCAGAAATTCAGATTTTGTTTACTGACCACCAGTTGTGAATCACATTTTCATGGAGCAACCCCACAAAAAACTGATAGGATATAAGTGTGATACACCAAAATGTTCGTATGAATAAGGCCTATTTGCGTCCATACTTAGAAATGCGGCGACTAGTCCATGTATTCCAGAAATTCAGATTTTGTTTACTGACCACCAGTGGTGAATCACATTTTCATGGAGCAACCCCACAAAAAATTGATAGGATATAAGTGTGATACACCAAAATGTTTGTATGAATAAGACCTATTTACATCCATACTTAGAAATGCGGCGACTAGTCCAGGTATTCCAGAAATTCAGATTTTGTTTACTGACCACCAGTGGTGTATCACATTTTCATGGAGCAACCCCACAAAAAACTGATCGGATATAAGTGTGATACACCAAAATGTTCGCATGAATAAGGCCTATTTGCGTCCATACTTAGAAATGCGGCGACTAGTCCAGGTATTCCAGAAATTCAGATTTTGTTTACTGACCACCAGTGGTGAATCACATTTTCATGGAGCAACCCCACAAAAAACTGATAGTATATAAGTGTGATACACCAAAATGTTCGTATGAATAAGGCCTATTTGTATCCATACTTGGAAATGCGGCGACTAGTCCAGGTATTCCAGAAATTCAGATTTTGTTTACTGACCACTAGTGGTGAATCACATTTTCATGGAGCAACCCCACAAAAAACTGATAGGATATAAGTGTGATACACCAAAATGTTCGTATGAATAAGGCCTATTTGCATCCATACTTAGAAATGCGGCGAGTAGTCTACGTATTCCAGAAATTCAGATTTTGTTTACTGACCACCAGTGGTGAATCACATATTCACGGAGCAACCCCACAAAAAACTGATAGGATATAAGTGTGATACACCAAAATGTTCGTATGAATATGGCCTATTTGCGTCCATACCTAGAAATGCGGCGGCTAGTTCAGGTATTCCAGAAATTCAGAATTTGTTTACTGACCACCAGTGGTGAATCACATTTTCATGGAGCAACCCCACAAAAAACTGATAGGATATAAGTGTGATACACCAAAATGTTCGTATGAATAAGGCCTATTTGCATCCATACTTAGAAATGCGGCGAGTAGTCTACGTATTCCAGAAATTCAGATTTTGTTTACTGACCACCAGTGGTGAATCACATATTCATGGAGCAACCCCACGAAAAACTGATAGGATATAAGTGTGATACACCAAAATGTTCGTATGAATATGGCCTATTTGCGTCCATACCTAGAAATGCGGCGGCTAGTTCAGGTATTCCAGAAATTCAGAATTTGTTTACTGATCACCAGTGGTGAATCACATTTTCATGGAGCAACCCCACAAAAAACTGATAGGAGATAAGTGTTATACACCAAAATGTTCGTATGAATAAGGCCTATTTGCGTCCATACTTAGAAATGCGGCGAGTAGTCTACGTATTCCAGAAATTCAGATTTTGTTTACTGACCACCAGTGGTGAATCACATTTTCATGGGGCAACCCCACAAAAAACTGATAGGATATAAGTGTGATACACCAAAATGTTCGTAGGAATAAGGCCTATTTGCGTCTATACTTATAAATGCGGCGACTAGTCCAGGTATTCCAGAAATTCAGATTTTGTTTACTGACCACCAGTGGTGAATCACATTTTCATGGAGCAACCCCACAAAAAACTGATAGGATATAAGTGTGATACACCAAAATGTTCGTATGAATAAGGCCTATTTGCGTCCATACTTAGAAATGCGGCGAGTAGTCTACGTATTCCAGAAATTCAGATTTTGTTTACTGACCACCAGTGGTGAATCACATATTCATGGAGCAACCCCACAAAAAACTGATAGGATATAAGTGTGATACACCAAAATGTTCGTATGAATAAGGCCTATTTGCGTCCATACTTAGAAATGCGGCGAGTAGTCTACGTATTCCAGAAATTCAGATTTTGTTTACTGACCACCAGTGGTGAATCACATTTTCATGGAGCAACCCCACAAAAAACTGATACGACATAAGTGTGATACACCAAAATGTTCGTATGGATAAGACCTATTTACATCCATACTTAGAAATGTGGCGACTAGTCCAGGTATTCCAGAAATTCAGATTTTGTTTACTGACCACCAGTGGTGAATCACATTTTCATGGAGCAACCCCACAAAAAACTGATAGGATATAAGTGTGATACACCAAAATGTTTGTATGAATAAGGCCTATTTGCACCCATACTTAGAAATGCGGCGACTAGTCCAGGTATTCCAGAAATTCAGATTTTGTTTACTGACCACCAGTGGTGAATCACATTTTCATGGGGCAACCCCACAAAAAACTGATAGGATATAAGAGTGATACACCAAAATGTTCGTATGAATAAGGCCTATTTGTGTCCATACTTAGAAATGCGGCGACTAGTCCAGGTATTCCAGAAATTCAGATTTTGTTTACTGACCACCAGTGGTGAATCACATTTTCATGGAGCAACCCCACAAAAAACTGATAGGATATAAGTGTGATACACCAAAATGTTCGTATGAATAAGGCCTATTTGCATCCATACTTAGAAATGCGGCGAGTAGTCTACGTATTCCAGAAATTCAGATTTTGTTTACTGACCACCAGTGGTGAATCACATATTCATGGAGCAACCCCACAAAAAACTGATAGGATATAAGAGTGATACACCAAAATGTTCGTATGAATAAGGCCTATTTGCGTCCATACTTAGAAATGCGGCGAGTAGTCTACGTATTCCAGAAATTCAGATTTTGTTTACTGACCACCAGTGGTGAATCACATTTTCATGGAGCAACCCCACAAAAAACTGATAGGATATAAGTGTGATACACCAAAATGTTCGTATGAATATGGCCTATTTGCGTCCATATCTAGAAATGCGGCGGCTTGTCCAGGTATTCCAGAAATTCAGATTTTGTTTACTGACCATCAGTGGTGAATCACATTTTCATGGAGCAACCCCACAAAAACCTGATAGAATATAAGTGTGATACACCAAAATGTTCATATGAATAAGGCCTATTTACATCCATACTTAGAAATGCGGCGACTAGTCCAGGTATTCCAGAAATTCAGATTTTGTTTACTGACCACCAGTGGTGAATCACATTTTCATGGAGCAACCCCACAAAAACCTGATAGGATATAAGTGTGATACACCAAAATGTTCGTATGAATAAGGCCTATTTGCGTCCATACTTATAAATGCGGCGACTAGTCCAGGTATTCCAGAAATTCAGATTTTGTTTACTGACCACCAGTTGTGAATCACATTTTCATGGAGCAACCCCACAAAAAACTGATAGGATATAAGTGTGATACACCAAAATGTTCGTATGAATAAGGCCTATTTGCGTCCATACTTAGAAATGCGGCGACTAGTCCATGTATTCCAGAAATTCAGATTTTGTTTACTGACCACCAGTGGTGAATCACATTTTCATGGAGCAACCCCACAAAAAATTGATAGGATATAAGTGTGATACACCAAAATGTTTGTATGAATAAGACCTATTTACATCCATACTTAGAAATGCGGCGACTAGTCCAGGTATTCCAGAAATTCAGATTTTGTTTACTGACCTCCAGTGGTGTATCACATTTTCATGGAGCAACCCCACAAAAAACTGATCGGATATAAGTGTGATACACCAAAATGTTCGCATGAATAAGGCCTATTTGCGTCCATACTTAGAAATGCGGCGACTAGTCCAGGTATTCCAGAAATTCAGATTTTGTTTACTGACCACCAGTGGTGAATCACATTTTCATGGAGCAACCCCACAAAAAACTGATAGTATATAAGTGTGATACACCAAAATGTTCGTATGAATAAGGCCTATTTGTATCCATACTTGGAAATGCGGCGACTAGTCCAGGTATTCCAGAAATTCAGATTTTGTTTACTGACCACTAGTGGTGAATCACATTTTCATGGAGCAACCCCACAAAAAACTGATAGGATATAAGTGTGATACACCAAAATGTTCGTATGAATAAGGCCTATTTGCATCCATACTTAGAAATGCGGCGAGTAGTCTACGTATTCCAGAAATTCAGATTTTGTTTACTGACCACCAGTGGTGAATCACATATTCACGGAGCAACCCCACAAAAAACTGATAGGATATAAGTGTGATACACCAAAATGTTCGTATGAATATGGCCTATTTGCGTCCATACCTAGAAATGCGGCGGCTAGTTCAGGTATTCCAGAAATTCAGAATTTGTTTACTGACCACCAGTGGTGAATCACATTTTCATGGAGCAACCCCACAAAAAACTGATAGGATATAAGTGTGATACACCAAAATGTTCGTACGAATAAGGCCTATTTGCGTCCATACTTAGAAATGCGGCGAGTAGTCTACGTATTCCAGAAATTCAGATTTTGTTTACTGACCACCAGTGGTGAATCACATTTTCATGGAGCAACCCCAAAAAAAACTGATAGGATATAAGTGTGATACACCAAAATGTTCGTATGAATAAAGCCTATTTGCATCCATACTTAGAAATGCGGCGACTAGTCCATGTATTCCAGAAATTCAGATTTTGTTTACTGACCACCAGTGGTGAATCACATTTTCATGGAGCAACCCCAAAAAAAACTGATAGGATATAAGTGTGATACACCAAAATGTTCGTATGAATAAGGCCTATTTGCGTCCATACTTAGAAATGCGGCGACTAGTCCATGTATTCCAGAAATTCAGATTTTGTTTACTGACCACCAGTGGTGAATCACATTTTCATGGAGCAACCCCACAAAAAATTGATAGGATATAAGTGTGATACACCAAAATGTTTGTATGAATAAGACCTATTTACATCCATACTTAGAAATGCGGCGACTAGTCCAGGTATTCCAGAAATTCAGATTTTGTTTACTGACCTCCAGTGGTGTATCACATTTTCATGGAGCAACCCCACAAAAAACTGATCGGATATAAGTGTGATACACCAAAATGTTCGCATGAATAAGGCCTATTTGCGTCCATACTTAGAAATGCGGCGACTAGTCCAGGTATTCCAGAAATTCAGATTTTGTTTACTGACCACCAGTGGTGAATCACATTTTCATGGAGCAACCCCACAAAAAGCTGATAGGATATAAGTGTGATACACCAAAATGTTCGTATGAATAAGGCCTATTTGCGTCCATACTTAGAAATGCGGCGAGTAGTCTACGTATTCCAGAAATTCAGATTTTGTTTACTGACCACCAGTGGTGAATCACATTTTCATGGAGCAACCCCAAAAAAAACTGATAGGATATAAGTGTGATACACCAAAATGTTCGTATGAATAAAGCCTATTTGCATCCATACTTAGAAATGCGGCGAGTAATCTACGTATTCCAGAAATTCAGATTTTGTTTACTGACCACCAGTGGTGAATCACATTTTCATGGAGCAACCCCACAAAAAGCTGATAGGATATAAGTGTGATACACCAAAATGTTCGTATGAATAAGGCCTATTTGCGTCCATACTTAGAAATGCGGCGAGTAGTCTACGTATTCCAGAAATTCAGATTTTGTTTACTGACCACCAGTGGTGAATCACATTTTCATAGAGCAACCCCACAAAAACCTGATAGGATATAAGTGTGATACACTAAAATGTTCGTATGAATAAGGCCTATTTGCGTCCATACTTAGAAATGCGGCGACTAGTCCAGGTATTCCAGAAATTCAGATTTTGTTTACTGACCACCAGTGGTGAATCACATTTTCATGGAGCAACCCCACAAAAAACTGATAGGAGATAAGTGTTATACACCAAAATGTTCGTATGAATAAGGCCTATTTGCGTCCATACTTAGAAATGCGGCGAGTAGTCTACGTATTCCAGAAATTCAGATTTTGTTTACTGACCACCAGTGGTGAATCACATTTTCATAGAGCAACCCCACAAAAACCTGATAGGATATAAGTGTGATACACTAAAATGTTCGTATGAATAAGGCCTATTTGCGTCCATACTTAGAAATGCGGCGACTAGTCCAGGTATTCCAGAAATTCAGATTTTGTTTACTGACCACCAGTGGTGAATCACATTTTCATGGAGCAACCCCAAAAAAAACTGATAGGATATAAGTGTGATACACCAAAATGTTCGTATGAATAAAGCCTATTTGCATCCATACTTAGAAATGCGGCGAGTAATCTACGTATTCCAGAAATTCAGATTTTGTTTACTGACCACCAGTGGTGAATCACATTTTCATGGAGCAACCCCACAAAAAGCTGATAGGATATAAGTGTGATACACCAAAATGTTCGTATGAATAAGGCCTATTTGCGTCCATACTTAGAAATGCGGCGAGTAGTCTACGTATTCCAGAAATTCAGATTTTGTTTACTGACCACCAGTGGTGAATCACATTTTCATGGGGCAACCCCACAAAAAACTGATAGGATATAAGTGTGATATACCAAAATGTTCGTAGGAATAAGGCCTATTTGCGTCTATACTTATAAATGCGGCGACTAGTCCAGGTATTCCAGAAATTCAGATTTTGTTTACTGACCACCAGTGGTGAATCACATTTTCATGGAGCAACCCCACAAAAAACTGATAGGATAAGTGTGATACACCAAAATGTTCGTATGAATAAGGTATATTTGCGTCCATACTTAGAAATGCGGCGACTAGTCCATGTATTCCAGAAATTAAGATTTTGTTTACTGACCACCAGTGGTGTATCACATTTTCATGGAGCAACCCCACAAAAAACTGATAGGATATAAGTGTGATACACCAAAATGTTCGCATAAATAAGGCCCTTTACTTTAAATGCCAGTTTTAAAAACTGTTGTAAAATTTCCTGAAAATACATCTTAAATCGCTTATGAAAAATAATCAAAAAGTGTACCTTACATATGCCTGCCATTCCAAATGTAATGTCAATAATAGATCTTTCAAATAAATCAAAAAAGAAAATCGTTGATATCTCACATGCTACTTTTTGTATCGATTGGAGCACAACGATAATAAGCATATACAGTAGTCGCTCGGTTATATGAACTAATTCAAACAGAGCCTGTTCACTAAATGGAGAAGTTCACATAATCGAGGGAATATAAAATAAGTAATTCAAATGATTTTTATTATATTAAGTTTTTATTTTTAATAAGTTTTTTAATAAATAAGCACCGTAAGTTGTTTTTCACGTGTAAAAATTTCACTCGAACTTTAAAGGCTTCATACTGCAATTTTAATTATAAAACTGAACAATTTTTTAATTTTATAACAAAGACACAACTACAATATACACAAAATGTCAATTTTTCACCAGAAAAATAATAGTCTTGTATATTAAATTTGCGTGAAAACAAAGTCTACACAATTTTCACGTGAAAGTCATTGTCGTGAAAAATTGTTTTTTTTTTATATGGAGTATAACAGTTTTTTCACGTGAAACTCAAACAACTTACGGTGCTTTAATGTACATGAAAGTAGTCGGTTATATTGTTTGTACTTTTTTTGCTCCAAGGGATTTCTGTAGTGCCTTGTCCCTGCATTTTCGCAATGCCAAAATATCATTAATATCAGATATATTATTTTCACTCCAAGCAATAACCTTATTGAATGCTTCGATTGCCTCCGTTGTGCTAATTTCAACTGTATTTACGATCCACTACTCTTGATTATCATCTTCAACTTCGCTATCTATATCTTCGCTACCAATGTCTTGATTCCACGTCTGAATCTCTTCCCGTGAAAGCTGTTCACATAATAGAGATAGGCGGTGTTCACTCTTTAGAACCTGCTGTGTTTAAATTTTGTTGTTCACTATTCTGGAAGTTTACATAACTGGATATTCATATAACCGAACGGCTACTGTACTACATACCATATTTACATAGTATTGTAGTAACTGTAGTAAATTTGTAGCCAATTGGTGAAATTTCATTATTAGAATGAAAGCACATCTTTAAAAACTTTCGTTACCACTAAATGGTAATAAGATTTTGTCAGCATTATTATTAGTTAAAAAAATTATAAATATTTTGAATGCCAATTATGATTTAAAGATATGCTTTTCTTCTTTCTTAATTATTCTAGAATACTGTTGCAAGATTTCTTAAAGTTGATTGAATGTTTCTTAAGAAAATTCACCATATATTTGCCTTTTTCGCTATATATTTCCCTCTTTGTTATGTGTATGTGTTTCTATTTAAATATCATTAAATTTGAACGTTGTTGACAAATGCGATGCATACATTTTCAAAAACAAGCCTAAATGTAAAAAGCTTAGTGCTATGAATACAACCTTGTTGATTCCCTACAACAGAAATAATAAGGGCACTCGCGATTTTGTTTTGAAAACAACGTAAAATGGCTCAGTATACGTAGTGATAGACATTTTTAGCTGTATATTACACTCAATCAAAAAAATCTGTAATGGCTACTGGAAAATTTGCTGTTATTAAGAGAAATTTAACTATTTTGAGCCCAGCGGTATTTTTTGCTAACTTTAGCAACACATGCCTACTGATTTGTAGTACATTAAAATTAGTGGAAAAAATTAGTAACCATTACTAAATTTTAACAAAATTGTTGTAAACTGCAATTTAAAATTAATTTGCTAAAATTGATTTGCTACAAAATTTACTAAATATCAATAATTTTAGTACAATGAAATTAGTATAAATAATTGGTAGACGCTATTAAATTTCAGTAAATTGTTGTAAACTGCAACTTAAAATCAATCTGCTGAAATTAGCAAAAAAGTGTACCAAAATACAAACAATCTGCAATATAAAAAAAAAAATTTAAGTCAATTTTAATAAAAAAAAATTTTTTTTCTTCGATTGTAGGAAATGTATAATTGCTACAACATACTTGAAATTTGGAGTAAAAATTGAAAACGGTTCTCCAGTTACTATCTTTTTATGCATTGGAGATACAAGAACAATTTCTGAGTTTAATTTCCAAAATAAGAATATATCAATAATAACAAATATAAACCAAACAAGAATTCTAAAAAATCAACGAATACTTGTAAATAAAATTTCCTTAAAATATCCGCTTGTTATCAAATAGCTATATTTTTTTGCTAAGTTAACTACTCGGTTTTGAAAAATTAAAAAAATTTTGAAAAAACCGCAATATTTAATATTCACTAATTGGATTTAATTAAATTACTTACAGTAGAGTGAAGAATTGCCATTTCTATTTCAGCTATTTCTCCATGCCCAAGATGGAAAATATGTACTCGTATTTGGTGAGGTGTGGTTTTTTTTTTTAACATAATATTTCATAAAAAAAAGTTAAGAAAAACCTTTTATTTGTTAGTTTTGCAATTTTTTTGTTTCTCTTTTAATTTTCATTCGTATTTTTTCCTGACATTAGATTAACAGAGTGTTTCACATATTTGTGCTTTCATTGTTATACATGTGCTTTTGTTGTTATATGTAAACCCAGAGAAATAAATCCAGCTTTTTTTTGTGATTTAATAAATCCACTTTTTGTATGAAAAATTCTAAATCCAGGTAATTAAAAAAACGCTTAATGTTTAGATTTCATCGCCAAAAATTTTTAATTTCTCCATTTTATTAATTATTGCACTTTTTTTAATATCTGATATTATCAATACTTTTCTTATTTTTTCTCATGTTTTTGAGATTTTGTTCACCTTTTTATTCACATATTTAATTGTTTTTTTTTTTCAGCGATATGTTAGGTCCGATATGCGACCGGATAACGATTGGGACTACTAGTTTATATGCTTCTTCCTTAAACCATAATCCACGGTTTAAAAATTATAAAGAAATTATCTCATGTGATAATGTCCGATCTTAATGACATTCAAATATTTTGTAGAGAAAAAATTTCTAAGATTGGGGTGTCTAAGATTATCGGCCATCTCGGGCATTTGGTAGGTTAACACTGCCCCATTTTTAATTTTTTCCATTGTTTGGGAACTATATACAAATGTACTTTTTTGGTTCATGTTTGTCGGTTTGTACTTGTTGTTGTAAGAAATGTGGTAATTTTTGGGTACTTTATATGGACGTGTATAGTCGTGCTATCGTCGACTGCACATATGTTAATCCTTGTTAAGTTCAAGCAGACCCGTACTTTTTTTATTTTTCAAAATTTCAGTTATTTCGAGTTTTATCGGGTTTTTCGCGAAACCCTATATTTTACATTATGGTGGCAACCCAGTTACTCCGATATAGGCAATATTGGTATCATACATCATATTTTTCAGTGTAAATTACGGTCGTTGAAAAAAAAATAGTTCGTAGGGTAGGGTGTCATACTAAAACGTGTGAAAATAAAATAGTTTTCCCCATTTTCTACGTTTTTCTGATATGTGATGCTACAATTATTTTTTCTTCGAATTAAGCCCCTTTTTAATAAGCTTTTCATTAATATACAAAAGACTTACCAAATTTAACACCGTGTGTCGAGGTTAAATGCTAAAAATATCCAAAACTAACATTCGCCTTATCCAATGTTGCTTTTTTATTGAAATTTTAACGCAATATCTAATAGCCTAAGACCAATGGTCTTTATTTAAGTTGAAGCTATTCTCATATTTTCTACATTAACGGACACCTATTAGAAAGTTTTCCTATTTATGTACAGTTTATTTTACTGAAAATAACACTATTAATACTACAAAAAACTACCAAACAGAACATTAAAAAAATTTTATATTTTGCTACAGAATGCCATTTTCAATTTTATTTTATTTATTTTTCTTAAGACCCTAAAAATATTAACGTTTAAGTAAAAATAATTTTACTAACAACAACATTACTCTACACACACGAATGTAATGTGCGTACGACTATGTGTATTTTGTTTATGTGACCAAAATAAAAATTAAGAACGCCTAAGCTAATTATAAATATAAACACTATGTTGCATATATTCAATAAGAAGGGGCAACCAGCTACAGCAACTATAACATAAACAAAACATTACTATACTTATAATCATCATCATAATGACGATGATGATCCGCATCAAAACAACAACTGCAATAATGCCAGCAACAACAACTTACGTGATATAAACGGCCAGATGGTTTAAGCATGAGATGTCGCTAAAAGTTTAAAGGCATCATGTATGTAAATAAAACTTACACAATTTAAAAATAGCATATCTTACTAATACTTATGTACTATACGCAACAACATGAACTATGTTGAAAAAGTATCGCGATTTTCTTAACGAAATTTGAAATTTACTTTTAAATTTTCAAATACAAAAATATAACCTGATTCAGTAAGAAGAAAAATTAGTGATTTTTAAAATTCTGCCATTATGAATTAATCCAGAGTTTAGTCAGCTACTTTTTGAAATTTTCTTTTTTTTATATTCATTAGCCCATTTCTGAACAATAGCTGTGTTTGTGCGGCATTCCTATCAATGATATCTCGAACAGTTTTGACAGTAGAAAGCCGGAATACGTTGAAAAACTGTCAAAATCGTTCTTGATAACACTGATAGAGAGCCACACAAATACAGCTAATGTGACTTTAAAACGAGTAAAAAGGTTAAAGTCGGCCATGCCGACTATACAATACCCTACACCAGTCTGGTTAAAAGCCAACTAATGTTTGGATCCGAAATTCGAATCGGTTAAAATGGGACTTGTATCAAAATTGTCTATAATGTGAGTTAGCGCACCAAATTTCATTAAAATATCTTAATATTTGCGACCTGCAGTTTGTAATCAAGCCAATTTTTGGGAGGAGCCTTATATGGGCACTAGGTCCTAAACATGGACCGGTGTTAACCAAAAACAATAGGCTTCGTCCTTAGGCTGATATAGGTCGGTGTACCAAATTTCATCAAAATACAGTACCAAACTTCATCAAAATATCTTAATATTTGCGACCTGCAGCGTATGAACAATATAATTTTGGTAGGACCCTTATATGGGCACTAGGTTTAAACATAGACCGATGTTCACCAAAATCAATAGGCTTCGTCCTTGGGCCAACGTAGATCTGTGTACCAAATTTCATCAAAATATCTTAATATTTGCGACCTGCAGCGTATAAACAATATAGTTTTGGGGGGACCCTTATATGGGCACTAGGTCTAAACATGGACCGATGTTCACCAAAATCAATAGGCTTCGTCCTTGGGCCAACATAGGTCTGTGTACCAAATTTCATCAAAATATCTTTATACTTGCGACCTGCAGCGTATAAACAATATAATTTTGGGGGGACCCTTATATGGGCACTAGGTCTAAACATCGACCGATTTTAACCAAAATCAATAGGCTTCGTCCTTGGGCCGATATAAGTTGGTGTAACAAGTTTCATCAAAATATCTGAATATTTGCGACCTGTAGAGTGCGCAAAAGAATGCATGGACAGACAGACAGACGGACGGACAGACGGACGGACGGACATCGTTAAATCGAAATAAAAAAAAAATTCTGAGCCGATCGGTATAATATAAGGCGGGTCTAGGACCAATAGTTTTTGGTGTAACAAACAGCAGCACAAACTTATAATACCCTTGTGATAGGAAGGCGATATTACAGTGATGTAAAAAGCGTGTGATACTTTGATGCCTTCACTATAAACGGTTTTTAAAAAATTACAACAATTTATTTTCCAGGGTTGCCATATAATGAATTGAAAAAAGTATTTGTTTAGAGATGCACCTAAATCAGTGTTGCCACCAGTAGAACAAAAAATTACACAGATGTGGGTCAAAAATTAGTCAAAACCATAGGAAATTACACAAAAAATATATATTTTTTTTTTATATATTATTTAAAAATTTTTTGTATAAAAAATTCATAAATTCACATATGATGCCCTTTGGACCAACTCTCCTGTTCATAATGGGGCGGAATGAAAATATTTTGGAAACAATCTGTTATTTCTTACGGCTGGTTAGATTCTTATTACATTTAATACTGTCAAAACCAAAATAATTAATAAACATGTGGGTTATAGCTTATAGCATAAAAATTTCTTACATTTGAAAATTAAAGTTTTGCATTTTAGCAATAACCTGGGCCGGTTTTTTGCCATCTGCAAAGCCATTAACTATTAACTAAAGAAAATTTCAGTTCACTATATTTTTCAGTATTCAATGGCGTGTTTTTAAAGTTAAAAATTTAAAAAAGTTATATTTTAGGCTTTTTTGTTGAAGATTTTATGTTTATATTAAAAATTTTCTTCAGAACAAACATAGTACGTACGTGTTTTTGCAGCGCAACTTTAATTATATAAATTAAAAAACTAAAAATGTTTCCCTGCTGCTAATTATTCTCTTCCTAGAGCTCTCCAAATTCAACAATTTTTTACTCAAATTCGAATTGTACCCTAACGCTAAACGATTTTTAATTTTAAAGTTCATTGGAAGTATCAATAATTAGATAATAGGATTTTCTTTTTAGTTCCTTTAATTTATTTTCAATTGACAATATATTTAATATTTTTGATTTATTAATCGGTAACAGTTAATGCCAAATAAAATAACTTCCCAAGAAATAAAATTTAATGGCTTTAATCGAATTCCAACCACATCTTTTCCCTGGGTGAAAATAAAAGTTTTATATTTTCACAGAAAATTCTCAAAATTTTTTAAAGGATATCCAAAAATTTCATCCGATATTCTTGAAATTTGAAACATGATGATTGGATAAAATATACCTACAAAAATCATACTACAGCCAAAAAAAAGGCCTTTCGTTGCGTTAAAAGCCCAAAATTATTAATTATATCATTCGTTAGAAAGTCACAATCGCAAAAAATTCAAATTTCGCTCTTTCGCTCTATTTTCAAATTGTCAGGTGTTACATTTTTCACAGACAAACTGATTTTATCTATATATCGACTTATTTTTATTTTAAGCAACTCTGGGGCTAAGAATAAAATTTACGAAAGTTTTTGTAAAAGTGAAATTACACAAAAACTACAAAAACATTTTATTATTCAAAAATTATCCAAAGAAGGTTAAATATTACTGATACTTTAGAAAACATTGTTTTCTATTGTTGTTTATACATGAATGGATGTCACTACATTGCTCGATCTGTCAAAACAACAGAGTAGTATATTGGAAGATGACAAAGCAAATTGTGGTAAAAATTGTTGTTGTTTTTTCCTTGATATTTTAAATGTTTAATAACGCTTCTATACGAGAACAAGAAATTCTCATAGAGTTTGTAATTTAATTTAAGACGATTAAACGACGATTTCCTTAGACAAGAATAAAATCCGGATAGGGACATTCCTACAACGGATTATTTTTCACAATTTGTTAAATACGTTTGGGATTTTAGCTAGGGATGTGCGAATAATCGATTAATCAAACTTCCTGATTACTGAAAACTTTGATTAATCAGTTAATCGATTACTCAACAATTTTGATTAATCAAAAACATGATTAATCAATTTATCAGTTATTTCGATTATTCAAAATAATGATTAATTGATTAGTCATGATTTTGATTAATCAAATTTATGAATAATTGAATATCTGGTTTTTCTCCATTGCCGACGCCTTTTAACGCTACATCAACATAGAAACATGAAATTTAGTACGAAGATAAAATTTCCGTATTTTTTTTTAAACATTTTTTACATATTAATTTAAATTATTGAGGTTTTGATTAATCAAAATTCAAATTAATCGATTAATCATAATTCTGATTAATAAAATTTTCAATTAATCAATTAATTAATTAATTAATTAATCAAAGTTTTGATTAATCATACTGTTTGATTAATCGATTAATCGCACATCCCTAATTTTAGCACATTTAATTCCTTTAGCGTAAACAGTCCCGTTTTTGAATAATTATTTAAGAAGTGGCAACACTGCCCTGAATTAATGCACATTAGTGTACCCCTAAATTAAGCAGCGCAACGAACGATATTGCTGAATTGGTTTTTACATATTGTTATTGTTGTTGGAAATAATGGGTATTGATGCATTGAGTTAGTTGTTTTAAGTGGTTTAAGTGGCAGCTAACTAACTCGCGAGCATCAATTAGAGTCAAAAGTGATTCTGTTTTTAAAAGATGACACACCCCGTAAGGAGATAATAAATTAAGATAACGGACAAGATCATCTAATCTTACGATATCACCTACAGGGCGTCTAATATATGATCGCCCAAAGTCCTATGTCGGATGCCCTGTAGCGCCGGGGAATCACAGATTAGACGATTTATCGTCTTCTCACCATCTGGTATCGGCTCACGTGAGTCTCGCGGGCCTACAAGTGTCTAGTCCATTTGTTCCTCTCCTTTCAGAGGTACTGTCGGAAGATCCCGCCCTTAATGGTTGCTAGCGGTGTAGTGACTGGCATCGCTGTGGATACATTTAAGGCAAAACCTGCCCTTACCCACTCATCTGCCTGCTCATTACCGTAAAAGTCCCTGTGGCCAGGATGAGACTCCTATTGCGTCGACATCTTCAGATTCACTATCCTACAAGTCATCATTTTCTTCCGTCGAGTGATTTTTATCACTATCGGAAAAACTTTCATCATCAGAAACTGTGCTGCTCCAGTGCAAAATACATAGAATATCTCGTTATAAAAATATACTTTGGAATCAATTAAAGAGTTTTTTGTGCAAAATTGATGAGTCAGGAAATGTCAAGAAATTTCATTAACATCGCTTCGATATTTTTTTTTTTTTAATGTATAAAAAAGTTTCATTTTGTGTGGTTTTTCACACAAGGGTGAGATAAAGGTTAAGTAATTTTTAATTTCTTTTAAATTACATTTTCAGTTAATTTAAATTACAAATTTATGACACTAAAGCGTAACGATTTTTAAAAAAAATCATTACTTTGCAATAGAATCTCAATGTTTAGTTGAAGAAAAAAAATAGTTTTTAAATAAGTAGAATAATAATATATTTTGGAGACAAAAATATTGGCACTTTAATATGTATCCTTCACCTTGCGCATTTATCTGAATTTAAATTTTTTTCGAAATCGGATTTTTTAATACAAAAAATATTACTTTTCGTAGCCGAAACCACGGAAATTTCGATTGGACAAAAATTTCGGCCTACACAGAAAACTGTTCGATGAAATAGAAAATTCTAAGTACTTTGAGTGATCTTTTCCATCTAAAATGTATGTTTTTTTTCGTTAATTAAAGAGAATAAGAAATTTTTTCCGTCAAAAAGTTTTGATTTCAAACTTTTTTTAAAAATTCAGATCAATACCGATGTAGTTAATATTTTGTGAAAGTATATTTTGCCGACATCTTGTCTATCCCTGCTTTAAGCAGTTCGAATTTAAAGCACGCTGCTGAACACATTCAAAAACCTTGTGCGCAAACAAAGTGCAGATTAAATGTTAGCATTTAAAATTCTAGATACTTTTTGGAGTACATACGTATAATAAGGTGGGCTGTTAGAAAAAAAAAATTGTTCCCACGGAAATTAATTTTACAATTTTTAAAAAGCATTCCCAAAATATTAAATTTTTTGCGATAACCTTTTTTAAAATGACACACCACGCTGAGGGTGGATCATTTCGAGGAAAGATCTACCTTTTTGTTTGTCAAAGATCATATCTTGATACCATTTGAAAGGTTCTTGGAGTGTTCATCGAACAATAAAGAAAAAATGCAAAAAAGGAGTTCTTTTTTTAGATTAATCCAGTTCGCCATCAGCCAGTAAATTTTGCAATCGGTTCCCAACCATGCAGTTCTGCAACTAGTTTCACTACAACCGATTCCATAGAAAAAGTTCAGGTTCCCTTTCCAAGGTTCTTACATGCCAGGTATAACTGACGAAGAACCAGTTCTGGATTAAGTCACAGAACTGATTCAGGAGCAACCGATTCCACTTTAGAGCGGTTGAAAAAAAAATCATCATTACACTAATAGAAAAAAGTCCTTAAAAAATTGAGTTCAGACTACTAAAATTTAGCTAAAAATGATGCTACAGTAAAAAACTGCTAAATTAGCAGATTATTTTTGCTATGTATTAATTATATAGGAATATCAAAAAAATACTGTTAAATATACAGAATTTTAGTTACATTTGAGCTAAATTTTTGTTGACGGAAAATAGCAAATTAACCTGCTAAAATCAGCAAACATTTTTTTAAATAATTAGTAGCCCAAAAAATCACAAAAAATTTAAAATTTAATAAGTTTTTTTTCGATTTTTTTTTAATGCAAATAAAAATCGAGCCTTTTGAAAATAGCAGTTTACAATTTTTTAGCAAATATTTCCGCTGATTTTAACAGAATAAACTGCTATTTGCATTCAACTAAATTTAGCTTAAAAAATGCAAAAAAATTTGTATAAATAACAGTTTATTTTTGCTATTTTTAGTCTACTAATATTTAGTATAATTTTCTGCAGATTTTACAGTACAATTTGTTATTTTCAATTAACTAAAAATTAGCTTAAATATAACTAAAATTCTGTAAATTTAACAGTTTTAATTTTTCTGTTCTTAGTTTACTAGTATTTGGTAAAAATAAATCTGCTAATTTTAGCAATTTTTTCTGCAGCATAATTTTTAACTAATTTTTACTGCTATTTTTACAGATTTATTTCTATGAGTATACTAGAAGTGATAGTAGAAGGTACAAAAAGTACACTGAAAATATTATTACAGTAACTGACTGTAGTTTATTTAAAAAGTTACCCGTACATTTATTTTTAAATGATTATTCATTTAAAATACAAAGAAATTTATTTTTTAAATGTTTTTGTCGTTTATTTAAAAAAATAAATTACATATAAATACGGATTTTCTGTTACAGTTAATATTTTCGTTTAAAATGTTTAGTTAAAAAAAGAATTCCTTTTCGATTTCTAGGTCAGTTAAAAAAATTAAATAAACTAAATATCATTTATTATTACGGATTTTATAGTTAATTTTTTGAAATTTAAAAAAACGAAATAAATGAAAAATCATTATTATTTAAGGATTTTGTAGTTTATTTATTAACATTTAAAAATAAATGAAAAGTTCTTTTGATTTAAGTGAAAAGTCAGGAGACCGGTTTTCAAGTGATTTTTCATTTATTTTAAATTACATTTTCAGTTAATTTAAACTACAAACTATTTTGAGTGTAGCTATTCTACAAACGATTCCTTGGAACAGTAGGTTTTTGTGGGTAATTATGGCAAAAGATGTATTTAATATTTTGGGAATACTTTTAGAAAATGCTAAAGTTTATTTTGAGGGCGCACATAAAATATGTTGACAATCGACCCACCTTAATGCACATTGCATTATTACATACGAAGAGTTTTAGCACGCGCTAGGGGTTTATTTGGTATTTTTATGTTGTGGTTAATGTTTTGTTAGTATGTACAGCAACGATTTACGAATATTTTTGTTTCACTTTTTATTTCTACATAGAGATTACATTGTGGATGATTGCATGAATATTGTCAGATGTTAAGAGGGGAATATATGGAGTGTATTTGTGCATATTTAGTGATGCACAACATGTTGTGTTATAGTGCAAGTTGCACTGCACTTTAAGTTATTTAACAGTACTACTACATATTTTTCTATTAATACTCCCCTCTTATTTCTGAAAAAAAAAAACACGAATGAAAAATATTTTATAAATTTACAATTTATTGACTTTAAACTCTTTGTATTTAAAAATAACTGCAAAAACTTAAGTTCATTCACCGCATTTATGCAATCATATATTATGATTTCTTAGCAATTTTCCCTAAAGTTTTTGAAACAAATTTTTTGAAGGGTACTCGTTCGAGCAGAAAAGCATATATAAACAAAAACGAAAACAACTTAAAACTTATGAAAATAGCAGAACATAAATTTGTTAGGAAATAATGCACAAGTTGACTTGCTCTACAATCCCTCTTTTTATTTATTGAAAAATGAAACACTAACTAATATGTAAAAACATTACAAATAACATTTATAAATATAAACATGTTACAACAACCGAAAAAATATTCAGTGTAGAATTTAAAGTTAAATATGTAATCTTAAGGGATTAATTAATATAACCTAGATTGGCCCATTGGGTTGGCGTCAAAAGTATTGTCATTTGTATATAGTTAAAATTTAAAGCGGCTAGTTTAATAGACGACTCTAAGCTAAAACAAAATAACAAATAAAATTAAATTATCTTTAGTTAAATACTTACGACTCGTAAGTTACGAGTCACCAAGTAAAGTTTCATCTACAACATTTTTTTTAAGGGTTAAAAAAAATTAGCAAAGAAACTTTTTTTTTATAAATTGGGGTAAAACTAGTACAACTACAACAAACTTTAAAAATTTTATAAAAACAAAATAAAAATATCTTTCTATATGAAATAAACTTTAATTTACATAAAACCACAAAACTGTTGTTGCCCGGAAAACTAAAAAAAAAGAAAATGAAAAAATACTTCTTGATTGTAAAAATGCATTCAGTGCTTTTTCTGCATAACAATTCATCAGTTTAACCTTTAACCATTGGAAAAACAAGACCTCTTTTTCCCCTTATAAATGGTTACATATCAATAGAAAATGCAATTTTTCTCAATTTATCTCTTCACCCATTGGCATTGTGGTTGTTTTGTATATTTATATATATAATTTTTTTTTTTGTTCTAGTTTATTTAAAAATGTACTCCATCAGAATGCAAAATAATACATGTACAACTTTTAACATACATACATATATATGTAGTACTCGTAAAGAACCTGAGGAAGGAACAAAGAACACATAAAAACCCACAATATTATAAAGATATATTTGTAGATTTATATTTACAATATGTGAATGTATATTTCATATGTACGCAACAAAAGGAAACATTCTGGTTGCAATTTGAATATAGCCGTAATATAACAAATCATTTGTAATCAAAATACAACGAAAAAAAAAAAAAAGAATTGAGTAACAATGAAATACACAACTGAGGTGCATTCTTCATGTGACCAAATATATCAGTTTAGGACAAGAGTTATTCATTTCGTGAATATTCCAGTGAAAGCTTATAACTCCAAAAGTATATTATCCACATACACGCAAAGACAACACATGGTTGTAATAACCCTATTCAAAAAGCGTCATAATTTTGGGTTTATGATTGCTACAATAATAATATGGCACACCATAATTCCAAAATTATCCCACTATAATAATATTATAGTCACACATATCATACTATGATCCCTATAGCATTTTCTTGAAGCTAAGTTAAAATATTATACATGTTTTCTTTTATTTAAAATAGCACATGGCATAAGTTCCAGGAAAGATCATAAAGGCAACATAATTTTTTGATCTCATTTCATCTTCTGATTATCATCATGGCTCTATGGAGCTACTAGCACAATTCCAAAAACTCAATACACCCATAATTCCTCTAACCCTTCAACTCAAGGGGCTTTTTTGTCCCTTTCTATAATGGGGTCAAAAAAGTCCCTTTAATTGAACGGTAAGAGGGTTAAAATGTTCCGGTAAAAAATTTGTCATAAAATTCTACTGTAAGTGTCTGAATACCTCAAAGTTGTAAATTTAACTGCAGTGCCAGAAATAAGTCAAAAATTAAAATGTATTTTAGAATTAATCTCGTACTTATTTAGAATTGGCGCTCAAATTTTCAACAAACTTAGATTTTAGGGAGAAACCATGTGAATCTTGCATTTGCATGATATCAAAAACATTTTTCATCATATATTTCTGAATGTCGTTATTTATTTTTTTTCAATGTACATGAAAAAAATATCAAAACACCCGTTAAGCATGTGCACTCGTTGCTCTCTCAGTGACGTCTAAATTAAAGAGCATAAGAATATGTGATACGCGTACCCCTGATCTAGATGTACTTCTTTTTATACCCTACACCACTATGTGGTCAGGGTATTATAAGTTTGTGCTGATGTTTGTAACACCAAAAAATATTGGTCGTAGACCCACCTTATAGTATACCGATCGGTTCAGAATTTTTTTTTTATTTCGATTTAACGATGTCCGTCTGTCCGTCCGTCCGTCCGTCCGTCTGTCTGTCTGTCCATGCAATCTTGTACGCACTCTACAGGTCGCAGCTATTAAGATATTTTGATGAAATTTGGTACGCAGACCTATGTTGGCCCAAGGACGAACAAGTTTGATTTTTTTGAACATCGGTCCATGTTTAGACCTAGTGCCCATATAAGGGTCCTACCAAAATTATACTGTTTATACGCTGCAGGTCGTAAATATTAAGATATTTTGACGAAATTTGGTACACAGACCTATATTGGCCCAATAACGCAGCCTATTGATTTTGGTGAACATCGGTCCATGTTTAGACCTAGTGCCCATATAAGGGTCCTACCAAAATTATACTGTTTATATGCTGCAGGTCGTAAATATTAAGATATTTTGATGAAATTTGGTACACAGACCTATATTGGCCCAATAATGCAGCCTATTGATTTTGGTGAACATCGGTCCATGTTTAGACCTAGTGCCCATATAAGGGTCCTATCAAAATTATACTGTTTATACGCTGCAGGTCGTAAATATTAAGAAATTTTGATGAAATTTGGTACACAGACCTACATTGGGCCAATAACGCAGCCTATTGATTTTGGTGAACATCGGTCCATGTTTAGACCTAGTGCCCATATAAGGGTCCTACCAAAATTATAATGTTTATACGCTGCAGGTCGCAAATATTAAGATATTTTGATGAAATTTGATACACAGACCTATATTGGCCCAATAACGCAGCCTATTGATTTTGGTGAACAGCGGTCTATGTTTAGACCTAGTGCCCATATAAGGGTCCTACCAAAATTATACTGTTTATACGCTGCAGGTCGCAAATATTATGATATTTTGATGAAATTTGGTACATAGACCTATGTTGGCCCAAGGACGAAGCCTATTGATTTTGGCGAACATCGGTCCATGTTTAGAACTAGTGCCCATATAAGGGTCCCCCCAAAATTATATTGTTTATACGCTGCAGGTCGCAAATATTAAGATATTTTGATGAAATTTGGTACATAGACCTATGTTGGCCCAAGGACGAAGCCTATTGATTTTGGTGAACATCGGTCCATGTTTAGAACTAGTGCCCATATAAGGGTCCCCCCAAAATTGGCTTGGTTACAAACTGCAGGTCGCAAATATAAAGATATTTTAATGAAATTTGGTGCGCTGACTTACATTATAGAAAATTTTGACACAAGCCCCATTTTAACCCATTCGAATTTCGGATCCAAACAATACACCAGAGTGGTGTAGGGTATTGTATAGTCGGCATGCCCGACTTTAACCTTTTTACTCGTTTTAACATTAATTCTAATGATTTTAATATTGAGTTGTCATAGCAGAGGAGTACTCCAACTTGAACATTTTTTCAGTACTTTTTGAACGAGTGCAAAGGAAGCTATTTTTCACCAATTAAAAGTTCAAAAAAAAACTCTTCAGAAAAAAATTATAATTTTTTTAGTTTACAAAAGTTTTTTTATTGTTGCCACCGGATATCGAACTTGCACCTCACGATTACTAGTCTAGCGCTCCACCGCTGAGCTATTCTTTGATATGAAAGTTGACTGGCACTTTGTTACTGCGTGATAGTGTTCCTTATTCTCTTCGATAGAGGTACTTATTAAAGAAATGTAAAAGGTGCACTCCAATTCAATATTGTTTTCAGTACTATTTTCACAGATGCATAAAAAGCATTTTTTCACCATTTTTTATATATATCACCATTTTTTTTAAAAATTTAAAAATTAAAAAAATATTGAATTTTAACAAATTATATATAAATATTAAAAAAAAAATAATAGAATAAAAAAAATTTACAAAAAGAATAATAAAATATTCCCAGGAAAATTTTCTGTTCCAAAGAATCGGTTGTAGAATAGCTACTTTTTATTCACAACCCCTTCTACTGTCGATTCTAAAACCGACTCTTTTTTTTTTAAATTGTCCCAAAAGCAACCCCTTCTATAGCTCTAAAGTGGAACCGGTTGCTCTAAAATCAGTTCTGGAACTAGTTCTGGAATTTATTCTACGTCACCCACACCTTCCATATAGGATCCCTGGAACTGGTTCCGGAACCAGTTCCATGGAATCGGTTGCGTGGAACCAGTTGTAGAATGGGTGTGGTTGGCTACCGATTGTAAAAAATTTTCCTGGGTTGTTCCCGCCGGGAATCGAACCCGCGACCCTCTGTTTGGAAATGACAAATGACACCAAAATCACTTCTTACGATCACTTTTAGAGCAATTACTCTTTAGAAGCAATACTTAAGTAATTTTTTGGATGTTGTTCAGAAGTAATTCTAAAAAATCTGTAAAAATATACTAACGGATACTTTGGAAGCAGTGAAAACAGCGATTTTTTGAAGTTGTTCAGAATAACTTCTAAAAAAGCAGTAAAAATACACTAACGCATACTTTTTAAGCAGTGAAAGGAGTAGCTTGTAAAGCATTACTTCCGTTTTTTTTTTTTTGATGGGATGTGTTTAGAACACAACGAGGAACAATTTTGTGGAATATTTTAGCCCTCTTACTCTTCAACTTACGTGTCTTTTCTGTCTCTTTTTAAAAAAGGGTCCAAAAAAGTACTTTTAATTGAAACGTTTAAAATATTCCACGAAAATATTCCTCGTAGTATACTACATAAGTTCGCTGAACACATTCTGTACCTAAAATGGAAGACTCCGATTCAAAATAAAAATTTGAAAAAGTGGTGAAATTTTAAGCCCCCCTAAATTAAAATTCCGATGTAATCTTTCAAAACGCCGACATACGTTTTTTTTTGTCTCCTCTATCCATTGTCAGAACACCGCAATTTTTTTCATGTTGTACTGTGTAATTTTTGCTCGCAAATATACTTTTAATGCATATACGCTTTTCGAGTTCATTTCTTAATCTGTTTTCCCCTTTTAATTTTTCTAAATTAATTTATTTGAAAACCTTACCATTTTTGCTGCAAACTAGAGTTGTGAAATTTTAATACTTTTTGAGTACTCAATACTACTCAATACTTCTCAACTGAGTACACTCTACTACTCATTACTTTTAACGGTTTTTTTTTTTAATTTAAAAATAAAAATGTTATGAATTAATGTTTAATAGGAAAAATAACAAAAATTCACATACAAGTGTTAAATAACTATTGTTAATTACATTTTAATTAGTTTAAGACATTTTAAATAAATTAATTAAATAATTATTCCCAAAAACATCGTTACAAGTTTCTTTGTAACGAGAGAGAAAGAGAGTTCTATTTTAAGAGTGGTGTTTTTAGAGTACTATTTTTAGAGTTCTATTTTCATACGAAAAATATACATTTCTACGGGAAATTGCATCCTTTCTTCTGATTACAAAAATATTTAAACTATATATTTGGCGTCGAAAATCTACTATGGAACAAATATTAAAATTCTAATTTATCGCTTTATTTAGGCGATATAGCACAACAAAGTTGCATATGTATCTTGAAACCCAGTAATCAAATAATTTCGTTTTTTGCTGTAAACAACACTATCAATAAAATTAAATTAAGTACCCAAAATTGCTGATCAATTACACAATACAACAAAATAAGAAAATTTTGATGCATCTGGATTGCGACAGATCAATTCTAATAGACATTGGGACGCAGATCACGAATATGGCTTTAGAATTTTAAAGTTAGCTATAGTTTAAGAAATATTTGCAAACCCATACTTGCAGACAATTCAATTTTTTTTTTTTTTTTAATTGTTTATTTATTTACATAATCTATACTTAAACTATTATAAACACTAGTTAACAATAACAATTTCTATATACAATGTCTCATATTCGAGCTCTCAAGTATTATTAATATAATAATTTGGTTTTTACAAATTGGTTATAATTTTTTTTATTTTATTTACAATAAATATATATATATATCACCAGCTTTTTGCAATGAAAATTGTTTAAAAAAACATTGCTTATATATTAATAAGTGGGTAAAGAAAGGTTAGTGTCAAGAAATATAAAAACAAGAAAATTATACTGTTTATTCAGAAAACCACCAAAACTTTTTGGTTTTAGATTTTTGTGTAAATCTCAAATCTCTAATTGATATGCTAGTGCTATACCTCATATTTAAATTTTCTGAATTACAATTTACTGCTTTTATATTGGCACGTCTATAATCATGGTAAAAGACCGGAATGCCATTTTCGTTTTGAATAATTTTTTTGTTATCAAGGTAAACAAAGGCCTCAGGTGGAACAAATCCTTTTTGTAAGGAATCGATTATATATTCATTTTGTGTGTAATAAGAGGCCATTATTGCATTATTTTCTATACATTGGCTACACCTTAATATATTATTTCGGATTAGGTTTATAATAAAATTATCTATTCTTATTATATTAGCATTATTATACAATTTCTCATTAGATATATATTTTAGATACTCGCTTTGTGGAGACCTGTATAGCGATGTACATGCTCTTAAACATTTTCTTTCAAAGACTCTAATCTTTTCCATGTATGAAGGCGATATATTGAACCAAATTGGGCAACCATATGTTATTATAGGTCTTATAAGAGATTGATACATTATAATTTTAATCTTTGGTTTAATGTATTTCGAATGAAATAATGGTCTATATAAAAAGAAAGCTTTTCTTGCTTTTATAAGTATTTCTTTGACATGGTGGTTAAAATACAAAAATTTGTCCAAGTATATACCTAAATATTTTACTACATCCTTATTTGGAATCCTACAATTTGCTGAATTTGATTTAATTCCAAACTGTTTCCAGTTTTTCCTTATGTTTGAGTTACATTTATCAACTGATGGTCTAAAAAGAATGGTTTCGCATTTTTGTGCGTTGATTTTCATGTTCCAATTAATTGTATATTGTTCAACTAAGTTGTACATGTTTTGAAGATTCAGATTTATTGCTTCTATTTTGTCATCAGAGTGATATATAATAATATCATCCGCAAAGGATATGATATTATCGACTTTGTTTAGCAGATCTAAAATGTATAAATTAAAAAGAATAGGAGAATTTACGGTTCCTTGCTGTAATCCATTAACAATCTTGAAAGATTTTGTACTTTTCGAATTTTGATAACAAACCATGAATTCTTTATTGCTTATCATATTGTATATTAAAATAGTTTGATGAATTGGGAATTCATATTGAAGCAATTTAAATATTAAGCCTGGAATCCATACACTGTCAAATGCCTTTTCCATATCGATGAGGCACGCGCCTGTACAACTTTTTTTATGCCAGTTCCAGTTAATATCGGAAGTAAGTTTATGTATAGCGTTTACTGTCGAATGTTTGAATTTAAACCCGAACTGCTTTTCACTTTTTATGTTTTTATCATTACAGAATTTGCTAATAATGTTATTGACACATACTTCAAAAATTTTGCTGATATTAGGTAATAAACTTATCGGTCGAAGATTTTTAGGATTATTGGGTTCTTTGCCTTTTTTTGGTAGTATCACAACCTTAGCTGTTTTCCAATTATTTGGAAAATATGAATTATTGAGCATATTATTGAATAATTTACAATAATCGTTGATCATTATTTGTGGCATTTTTTTAAGTACTATATTTGGTATATTATCGAATCCTGACGATAGCTTATTTCTCAAACTAGAAAAAATGTATGATATATTACTTTTGGTTATGAAAAAATTACATGATTGTGTTTCTTCTAAATTATCTGATAATTTTGTGTCACTAAAATTAGTTAAAGTAGTTTTATTCCTCTCGAATATGAATTTGGTTTCTAAAAACCTACCGAAAATCTCACTAACTTGTGTATGTACACTGTTTTCTTGATCAATCTGCTTATGAGCATGAACTGACTCCAAAAAAGCACCTATTGTGTCTAACATGTGCACTTGATCATCTACTATGTAATTATTAAGGACATCCTTTTCTAAGCTTAGTGGGTTTATTCCAGCATTGGTTAAAAGAAATTCAGAGTGTACTGGAATTTTTATTTCCTGAAGATTTAATGACGTGAATTTTTTGAAATTCTTTTTTATCTGACCAAACATGTTTTTTGAATCTTTAGGATCTATATCGGTTAGTTTTTCACGAATACGACTGTTAATGATTATGGTAAAGTTTTCAGTTATGAGTTTTTTAATCATTTTTAATTTAGCTTTTGCTATATTCAAACTTGCCTCAGAAAGGGTGTATTCTAGCCTATTATGTCTTTTAATGATAGTAAGAGTTTTGCTTTTTTCTTTATATAACATTTTTATAGTTGAGTTGGTCATTTTGGTGAAGTTATCTTTTGTAATTTTGTATTTTGGAACTGTTTCCTCTACACTCTACTACTCATTACTTTTAACGGTTTTTTTTTTTAATTTAAAAATAAAAATGTTATGAATTAATGTTTAATAGGAAAAATAACAAAAATTCACATACAAGTGTTAAATAACTATTGTTAATTACATTTTAATTAGTTTAAGACATTTTAAATAAATTAATTAAATAATTATTCCCAAAAACATCGTTACAAGTTTCTTTGTAACGAGAGAGAAAGAGAGTTCTATTTTAAGAGTGGTGTTTTTAGAGTACTATTTTTAGAGTTCTATTTTCATACGAAAAATATACATTTCTACGGGAAATTGCATCCTTTCTTCTGATTACAAAAATATTTAAACTATATATTTGGCGTCGAAAATCTACTATGGAACAAATATTAAAATTCTAATTTATCGCTTTATTTAGGCGATATAGCACAACAAAGTTGCATATGTATCTTGAAACCCAGTAATCAAATAATTTCGTTTTTTGCTGTAAACAACACTATCAATAAAATTAAATTAAGTACCCAAAATTGCTGATCAATTACACAATACAACAAAATAAGAAAATTTTGATGCATCTGGATTGCGACAGATCAATTCTAATAGACATTGGGACGCAGATCACGAATATGGCTTTAGAATTTTAAAGTTAGCTATAGTTTAAGAAATATTTGCAAACCCATACTTGCAGACAATTCAATTTTGTAATAAACTTTTTGCAAAAAAATGCAAAATTAAAAGTATGAACGCCACTCTATGCAAATTTTCCTTTCCTTTCCAATTTTCCCCTTTTGAACCACCATTTTTACCACGTTCCTGCTCAAAGTCCTAGAAATGCCTTGTCGATAAGTTAGCCCATACTCCAAGGAAAACATATTATATATTACAGGTTTCTAGCCGAAGGGTTCGGTTAGGCCATCATGGGGGAGAATTATTCCGTTTTTACCCCTCCCGGTAGGAATTTCCAAAAATGTCGTCTTAGAGGACGTCTGCGTTGGAGGAGGAACCTACTACATACATAATTTTAGGTCTCTATACCCAGCAGTTTGGCCAGGCCGTCAAGGGGAAAGGTTTTTCCCTTTTTACCCCTTCCGGTATGAATTTCCAAAAATACCGTCTTAGGGGACGTAGGAAGACTTTTCCTGTTTTTGACCCCACCTTTGGAAATTTACAAAAATCTCATATTAGCAGACGTCTGCAATAGAGGAGGAACTTTAATACCAAATTTCAACTTCCTACCTCCAGCAATTTGCGCAGGCCTTTAAGCGACACATTTCGCTTCATTAATCCCCATTTTTGTTATGTCCCTGTCCAAAATTCCAAAAAGCACCTTCCCATTAAGTGAGCCCATACTCCAAGGAACATATGTTTTACATTTCAGGTTTCTAGCCAACTTTTACTATTTGTGCCCCTCTCGGTAGGAATTTCCGAAAATCCATCGACAGGGAATTTCAGTTTCCTAGTTCCAGGAGTTTGAGCAGGCTGTCAAGGGCGACACTTTTTCTTTTTTTTTTTTTGTACCTTCCGGTTGGAATTAGGCTGGAAGAGGAACCTAAGTACCGAATTTTAGCTTCCTAGTTCCAGCAGTTTGGACAGGTCGTTAAGGGGCCACTTTCCCTTTTTGAGCCCCCATTTTATAACGACCCTGCCCAAAATTCAAAAAAGTATCTTTCTAATAAGTTAGCCCTTACTCCAGGGACCCACTTTTTAAATTTCAGGTTTCTAGCCGAAGGGGTTTTTACAGGCCACCAAGGCGTGGCTTTTCTTCTTTTTGCCCCTCCCTTCAGGAATTTACAAAAATTCCATCCTCGGGGCTATCTGCGATGGATGAGGAACATTCATACCAAATTTCAATTTCATTGCCTCAGCGGTTTGGGCAGGCCGTTATTGGGGACATTTTGCCCTTTCAACCACCATTTTTACTATGTTCCTGTCCCAAAATAGAAAAATTACGTTGCCGGTCAGTTAGTCCTACTCCAAGGAATACATATTTAAAATTTTAGGTTGGCCAAAAGGGATTGGGCAGGTCGTCAAGGAGGAGACTTTTCCCCTTATTTCCCCTCCCGATAGGAATTTCAAAAACTCCATCTAAGAGAACGCCTACACAGAAGGAGAAACTCACATATCGAATTTCCTTTTGGGATATCCTGTAGCGAATTCCAAAAATACAAACTTAGTCGATGTCTACTACATTGGAGGAACCTTTATACCAAATTTCAACTTCTTACCTCCAGTGGTTTGGGCAGGCAGTTAATGGGGGCACTTTTCCAATTTGTGAGACTGTATATGGGGAGACTTTTCCCCGTTTTGCCCGGTCCGGTAGGAATTTCCAAAAATGCCGTCTTAGCGCACGTCTATGCCGAATATCAAGAAATTTTGTTTTAGTGGAGATATCCGTGGGGGAGGAAGAAAAGTACTTTTTTTTGAAATTATATTTTTTTAAATGGTACTTTTTGGAAAAAGATACTTTGTTTTTACAAAGTACTTTATTTGTACTTTTTTCAAAAAGGTGTTTTTTTGGAAAAATGTATTTTTTTTGGAAAAAGTTACTTTTTTGGAAAAGGTACTTGTTTGTGGAAAAAGTAAATTTTTTAGAAACAGGTACTTTTTTTGGAAAAAGGTACTTTTATTGGAAAAAGGTACTTTTATTGGAAAAAAGTTCCTTTTTTGGAAAAAGGTACTTTTTTTTGAAAAAGGAAATTTTTCTTTTTTTTTGGAAAAGGTACTTTTTTTCTGGAAAAAGGTATTTTTTTTTTGGAAAAATGTACGTTTTTGAAAAAGGTACTTTTTTCTGAAAAAGGTACTTTTTTTTGAAAACAGTAACTTTTTTGTAAAACGGTACTTCTTTTGAAAAAAGTACTTTTTTTGGAAAAAGGTTCAAAAAAAGTTCCCTTTTTGCCCCTCCCGATAAGAATTTCCAAAACTGCCGTCTCAACGGATGTCTACACCGGTCGAGGAACCTATATACCAAATTTCAACTTCATAGCTCCAGTAGTTTGAGAAGGCCGTTAAGGGGGTGACTTTTTCCCCTTTTTGTCCCTCCCTGTAAAAATTTCCAAAAATCCCGTCTTGGTGGATGTCTACGATAGTGGAGGAACCTTTCTACCAAATTTAAACTTCCTACCTCCAGCGGTTTGGGCAGGCCGTCAAGGGGAGTATTTGCCCCTTTTAACCCCCATTTTTACAACGTCCCTGTCCAAAATTCTTGAAAGTTCTTTCTAGAAAAGTTAGCCCCTACTCCAAAGAACACATATCTAATATTTCAGCTTTCTAGCCAAAGGGGTTTTGGCAGGCCGTCAAGGGAGAGAATTTCCCCCTTTTTGCCCGTTCCGGCAGGAATTTCCAAAAATCCCGTCATAGCGGACGTCTACGCCGAAAGAGGAACCTACGTCAGGCGATGTTGAGGAACCTACGTCAGGCGATGTTGAGTCAGTCAGTCAGTCATTCAGCTAGTCAGTCAGTAACGTTATTCTTTTATATATACACTGAACCAAAAACAGCTGTGAAATCAACTAAAATCCATATTAAATTGATGAATGGGTGATCACTATACAACTAACAAAACCTGCCCATCAATTTAACGCATTCTTTAGTAGATTTATATTTTGACGTTTAACTATTTTATGTGGTATTATTTTGACAAAATATCGTCAAATGTATTAGTTGTCTTAACAATTATATTTTATTAAATTCAACAATGCATTTTATTTAATTAATTAATTTTTTATCGATTTATTATTAATTTTTAGATTTATATTTCATTATTTTTTATATTTCACCAATTTAAAACTTTTTTAAGCAATAAACATACAATGTCTTTTTTATAATGAATTTGATAAAATATAAAAAATAATGAAATATAAAATTGAAATTATATATAGCATATACTAAAAACTCTTTATTTAAAACACATGTACCATTTTATACACAAAAACATATAACTTTATTTAAATTAATAATTCAGATACATTATATAACTTTCATTTATAGTTTGCCTTAAACAAAATAACAAAAAGATAGATAATAATATCAAAATTAATGACATAAATTTTAATGTACGATTTAATTGAGAACGTTCAAAATTATATAAATTTATTTAAATTAAAATTAATAAATCTTCAATTAGTAATTCACTTTAAGTCACTGAATTTGTTAGTTATCTAAACTTTGAAAAACAAAAACACTTAAAGTCAATTTATTGACATTTCCGACAATTGCAAATACACATGCTAGCTCGAGTAATGACGCGACAAAACTAACCTCACTAAACTTTTTTCCACAGATTTAATACTCTTTTTTTAAAATTGAAGAAAAATTATATCAAATTTACGTTGCAGCCGTTTTAGAAAATTTTTTAAAGTTAACAAATTAAATTTTGTTAAAAAATGGACAAAAAAAATGATCAAAACAACAATTGTTTTGTAGAGAATTATTGACGGAAATAAGTATGTTCATATAAAAAAAATAGTTGATTTAAAAAAAACACACATTAATTTGAATAAAAATATATTGTTTTAACAATTCATTTCATCAAAAAGTAACAAAATTGTTTTGTTGATTTCACTTACGACTTTTGGTTCAGTGTAGAGATAGTTACTTAAGAGCCAGCATTTAAAAAACCGCAAAAAAGTAATTTTTCCGCTTGCAAATCGTATTTCTGAAATTTGAAAGGCCAGGGACAGCACAAAAATTCTTCGATTGAGCTGAAATTAGTTTTTCTAGTAATCTCACCAAATAAGCCTTATTGAGCGGGTTTCGGAACAGCTTTTTAAATAAGGGCCAGTCTAATACATTTGTTTTATTTTTAGTAATTTTATTCAAAAACAGGGACAAAAATAATTTTAGAAACTTTCCTAAAAATCGTAATAATTAAGCTGATATTTTATCAAAATTTTTATTTTTTCTGTCTTCTCTGTTACATATTCTAATTTTATCCAAATCGCAGAGATCCACACCGCAGAATTTTCTGGTATATTTTGCAGTTTATAAAGTTAAGCCTGAATTAGTCAGCGTAGCACTCTATAGTTTTTTCAATGAGAACAAGAATAGAATAACTCGTTCATTAATATTTCGTATGCATTGAACACATAAAAAACGTAAACATACAGGGGTTCGAGGAAAATCGAAAACGAACAATCTAGAATAATTAGTTTCGCGAAAACAAAATTGGCTTCAAATTATTATCTATTGTTTTATTTGACTCGGAACATCTAAATTAGGAAATAAAAAATAATTGGTATTGTACAGATCGTAAAATATTAACCATTGAAAATCAGATCGTTTTCGATATTCATCACATGCCTGATAGAGAGAAATTCTGTAGAGAATTGATTTTACCTCTACGGTTACTGCCCTCCAAGCCTTTATTTAGATTTAGTAACCTTTTGCAGGGAATTTAAACAAATGTTGACAACCTTTGGTATTAAAAAAAGGACATGATTTGACGCGTGGAATGTACGGATGCTATTAGATCTTTCCAAACTTTAACAAGTGGAAAGAGAATTCAACAGATACATTCTACCTTTTCTTGGCTGGAACGATACAAGATGGTGCGACTACGGCTTAACAGCGAAAAACGAATGGTTCTATCCTTATCTATTATGGACTACCATCCACCGACTATCCTAGTGCTAGCGGAGTCGTTTTTTTACTCTCAAAGAAAGCAAGAGGAGCACTAATTGAGTGGTAACCTCATAGTGACCACATAATAGTTTCCAAATTTAAATCGGAAGCGAAGAACTTTTTTTTTTTATTTTGTCAAAATTTTTTCTTTGAAATCACAATAATTTAGAAAAAAAATCAATAGTGAATGAAATCTGTTGTTTTTAGAAAAAAAAAGAATTCACTAATAATACAGTAGATTTGTGGTGCAGTAGAATATTTTTTTTTTTTGTTTGTAAGGAATTTCCTTTGGGCTAATTCGGTTCGGTTTTTTAAAATATTTTCCCTTACAAAGTGTCTTTTTAATAATATGTGTAGTGAGTTATCTGATAAAATTGTTTTTATTTGCTGTAATACCTAATAAGTAAAATTTCAAATATTGTAAATATCATATAAATGACTGAGAGAAAAAGAAAAAAAAAAAATTAATGATAAATAAATAAAATGAAAAACAATTTATTTCATCTTTTTTACTCGACGTTTCTTTGGCTTTTTTCCAATTTCTTCAGGAGTTTTTTATTGATTAAATTGATTTTATTTTACATTGTCAGAAAATTATTAAGTTAAAAATTAAAAACTGGACTTCACGACACAAAGTTAATAATTAATAAAATAAATAATTACGACACAACAACTATATCACAGTATAGACCATATTTTTAGTATCACAGAGCTCTATCAAAAATTTTTTTTAATTCTAAATTTAATTACAAAGGCTCTAAAGTGCATATAATTTGTTTATGCAATATGACATATATACAAATCTTGGACTTTTTTCTTTCCAAATTGGCTTTGATATTTAAAATCGGACTACCACTTATATTTCAATTTTTTTTTTTTTTTGTAAAAAATCCTTAAAGAATTTTTAAATTTTTAGTTAAAGCGACTATATTTACAAAAGTTATTGAGATATTTATACACACTTAAGTTTAAAAAATAGGGCACGGAAATAAGCTTAAACAGTGTAAAGAATTTTTTTCTGGAGCTATAGTTACTAAATTATAAAAATTTTTTATTGAAAAAATCGGTTGAAAAATGGAAAAAAAATAAAATCGCAATGTGAACAAACTGGTTGTAGGCTTCGTCCTTGGGCCAACGTAGGTCTGTGTACCAAATTTCATCAAAATATCTTAATATTTGCGACCTGCAGCGTATAAACAATATAATTTTGGTAGGACCCCTATATGGGCACTAGGTCTAAACATGGACCGATGTTCACCAAAATCAATAGGCTTCGTCCTTGGGCCAACGTAGCTCTGTGTACCAAATTTCATCAAAATATCTTAATATTTGCGACCTGCAGCGTATAAACAATATAATTTTGGGGGGACCATTATATGGGCAGTAGGTCTAAACATGGACCGACTTTAACCAAAATCAATAGGCGTCGTCCTTGGGCCGACGTAAGTCGGCATACCAAGTTTCATCAAAATATCTTAATATTTGCGACCTGTAAAGTGCGCACAAGAATGCATGGACAGACAGACAGACGGACGGACGGACAGACGGACATCGTTAAATCGAAATAAAAAAAAATTCTGAGCCGATCGGTATACTATAAGGTGGGTCTACGACCAATATTTTTTGGTGTTACAAACATCAGCACAAACTTATAATACACTGACCACATAGTGGTGTAGGGTATAACAAAATATATTTACATATTTATAATAAATAAAAATGTATAAAATTTAACTTTCTAAAAAGTATTTATTTAAACTATTGCGAGTAAAGGCGCGTTTACAATGATAGAGTGACTCTACTCTGCAGCACATATTGAAATGTTAACTGTTCAAAATATAGAGTAGAGTTACTTCAAAAATGTATGACACTTCAATACTTACATAATATTTTCGCATAGTTTATGTCATCACCGCAATTTATTTTCGTATTTAATTTTTTTTTATACTTTTTATATTGTTTATTAAATAAATTTCGTTTTATTTTGTTTATTTATTTAAAAATTTTTTTTTTCAATTTGTTGACAATTAAGGTGCGTTTACAATGACAGAGTACTCCAATCTGTAGAAAATTTTGTTTTTTTCTCTTTCATACTAAAACATTTTTGTATTGTGCTATCTCTTGTTATTCCACTCCCGAGTAAAACTGGTTTGACTCTGGAGTACAGATTTGCTACACTCTGGAGTTAACATTGGTCTGTTAACTATTCAACATGACAAATATACCCAAAAAAACACATCTCTAATTTGTTCACATATCTAAGTGTCAACAAATTAAAAAAAATAATAACAAAATATATTAAATAAATATAAAATTTGTGGTGTTTTCGGTATGATTTAAAATAAAAAAAATATTTAAATTAAAAACCGTAATAATTCCGGCAAAAAAGTGGCGAAAATATGAAGTAAGTACTAAAATGTCAAATAAGTTTTGAAGTAACTCTACTCTGCATTTCGAACAGTTAACATTTTAATCTGTGCTGCACAGTAGAGTCACTCTATCATTGTGAAAGCACCTTTAGAGATGTGAACAAATTAGTGATGGGTTTTTTTAGGTATATTTGGCATGTTAAACACTTAACAGAGCAATGTTACCTCTAGAGTTCAGCAAATCTGTACTCCAGAGTCAAACAAGTTTTATTCTGGAGTGGAATAAAAAGAGATAGTAAAATACAAAAATGTGTTAATATGAAAGAGAAAAAAGATAAATTTGCTACAGATTGGAGTACTCCATCATTGTAAACCCACCTTTAGTCATTATTTTATATTTAAAAGCAATGACTACAATAGGCCATTATTATGAAGTCATTATTTTATGTTACAAAATAATGCGAAAGGTAATGCTATATCATTATTGGTAATGCAGGCAGCAATGAGGGGCCATTACCAATATTTTGCTGGGCGGTAACATTAAGCATGCCATTGTTAACCAGAAATCATGTTAAATTCTACAAACGTGAAATACGAGTATGTATGTACTGCGAAAAAATTCAAATATTCCCACATGATGAAAACGGAATAAACATGTAAAAGGAGGAGGAGGAGGAGGATGTGCAAAAACTTTAACTTTGAAAATAAATAAAAATCTAGAATAATACAATACAAAAAGTACAAAAAACAACATCAATTCATGTACATGTTGCTACAACACAATGTAAAAAGTGATTGTTCTTTATTTTATATTTAATTTTTTTTTTTGGACAACCCATCATCGGAAATGCCATTGAGTGTTTTAGTTGCGATGCAAATCAATAAAGTGTTGGAGTATGTGTTTTTTTTTAGTGATGATGGCTTTCAATACGTTACCAATTGTCTAACATCCGGTTGTTTTGTAAATGTTAAAAAAAAAATTAAAGCAAAACGAATAAAAACAAAGGTTTTAGATAATAAAATATAAGTAGTAAACATAGAGTTAAAACGGTCATCACAAGCGCATCCAGGTCATTTTTGTGGGGTGGGCAAGGGAGCCATTTATGTTCGCCTGTTTATTTGGCCCTTCCCAGACCCCTAATATAAAGAAATTATTATACTTAAGATTAAGGATTTTTAAAGACTTATATATACCCTTTTAAAATAGATACTGCCTTCCCTCCCTTCTGATAACATTTTCATTCGAATTTTTTCCTAAAAGATAAGACAAAATGCAGATAAGTATTTCTCTAAAGGAATATTTGCAATTTATTCGTATAAAAAAATCAAAAATTCTGGTAGCTTATCCTATCAAAAACCCTCATATTTTTATAAAAAAAAAATCTCTTTCAAGGAAAGTATTCCAAGTTATAATCTGAGATTTTTAATAAATTTTTTTAAGAGAAAAGGAATGTAAGATAAAACCGTCTAATTTTATGGCCACCTGGGATAAAGACAATAGAATACAGGCAGAGAAAAAAAGAGAAAATTTCCACATTGGCTCGATTTTAACCCGGTTTTTTGTCACGTGAATTTCCGAGGTGGCCTAAAATATGTGACGGGTTTTATTTTAGAATTTTTGTTTCCACAACATATGCAAGTTCCCCTAAAATCATACACTTATCCAAAAAAATCTGTAAAAATTTTAGTAAAAACTACTAAAAATTACCTTACACAAAAAATTGCTGGGATTAGCAGATTACTCTTGTTATATATTAGTAAGATAGGAATAGGAAAAATAAAACTGTCAAATTTACAGAATTTTGGTTATATATGAGATACATTTTTGTTAATAGAAAATAACAAATAAATAAAAATCAGCAATAAATTTTGCTAAATAATTAGTAGACTAAAAAATCACAACAAAAATTGAAAATTTTCAAAGTTCAAAATAGATTGCTGTTTGCATTGTGCTGTTAAACAAAAAGAGTGTGTTATTTTTAATTGCAAAGATCACCAGCCAGTTTTTTAAGGAAATAAACCAAAGTTTAAAAGGTAAAACGTAGCAATTGGTTATTTCGCTTGCAATAGAACATAGACCGGTTTATCGAAAGGAGTTAAATCAACGTTTTTAAAAGGTAAAACGTAACAATATTTATTATATTGTTATCCCATAAAGCGTTTTTGCGCATTCCGCCATTATTTTACAAGTTTTAAAATACTGTTTTTAAATAATTAAAATCTAGGGGCTGCGCTTTTTTCTGTGATACCCATATCTTGTAACAAAAGTTAGCGGTTTTAATCGCTATTTTAAAAAATATATCTCCTTTTAATTAACATTTTCCATTAAAAATTTTCTCGAGTACGGTCAAAAATAAAAGAAACCGCGAAATCATGGGTTCAATTTTAAGTTTGTTGAATCCACAACATCCCATAGATATTAATCAGATTTTGTCCTCGGTAATTCTTAATCCCGAGAAATTTATATAAAAAATTTTCAAAGTTCTACCAAATTTAAAATCGGTAAAAATAATCGGGGTTTTCATATAAACTCGTATTCTTCTCGTAAACGGTGTAAACCTCGTAAACCAGACATAAAAAATATGGTTTGTATTTACACAAGGTTTACAAGGAATTTACGAGTTTATATGAAAATCCCTAATATATTCCTCATTTATTTTAAAATTAATTATATTAAGCGCATTTTTTAATTACCTGGATTTAGAAGTGACAAGCCAGTCTATTTATCGCTGTTTTATATAAAATATTATTAAAAGTTAAAGTAAAATCCTTCATCATTGAATTCGTTATTAATAATTAGGGTGAAATAAATGTCGGATAGAAAATTCTTTTTAAAATTGGAAGAATCTCACCCCATCTGTTAAGCATTTTTTTAACCACTTTTTAGATTTATTAAATCCAAGTGATTAAAAAAAGCGGTTATTATAAGAAGAACTGAATATTTCTAACACAAAATATTGACTGAATATTTTAACTTACATTGAGAGTCAGTATTTGATGTATTCGGTTTATTGAATGACTGATAGAAAAAGTTAAAAATTATATTTCTTTTGCAATTTAACTATTTATTCAGTTGAAATAACTTTACCGATTTTCTTTGAAAATAACTATCGATAAAGTAAATAAATTTAAAATATCTTCTCCACACTAATAGAAAAAAGTCCGTAAAAAATTTAGTTAAAACTACTAAAAATTAGTTAAAAATTATGCCGCAGAAAAAAACTGCTAAATTAGCAGATTATTTTTGTTATATATTAGTAATATAGGAACAGCAATTATAAAATTGTTAAATATAAAGAATTTTAGTTATATTTGAGCTAAATTTTTGTAGATGGAGAATAGCAAATTATCCTGCTAAAATCGGCAAAAAAGTTTGCTGAATAATTAGTAGCCTAAAAAGTCACAAAAAAATTTTAAATTTTCGATTTTTTTTTTAAATGCTAATAAAAATCGAGCTATTTGAAAACAGCAGTTTAAAATTTTTTAGCAAATATTTCCGCTGATTTTAGCAGAATAGACTGCTATTTGCATTCAACTAAATTTGGCTTAAAAATAGCAAACATTTTGTAGATTTAACAGTTTATTTTTGCTATTTTTAGTCTACAAATATTTCGAAAAATTTTCTGCAGATTTTACAGTACAATTTGCTATTTGAAATTTACTAAAAATTAGCTTAAATATAACTAAAATTCTATAAATTTAACAGTTTTAATTTTGCTGTTCTCATTTTACTAGTATTTAGTAAAAAAATCTGCTAATTTTAGCAGTTTTTTCTGCAGCATTATTTTTAACTAATTTTTAGTAACTTTTTCTGCTATTTTTACAGATTTATTTGTAATAAAAATGTCTAAAATGTTTAGCCTGTGGAGAGGGCTGCCAGTTCGATCCCCCGTCATACCAATACACAAAAAGTTTTTCAAATACACTCAAAAAAATAAGTTAGTAGAAAAATTAGTAAAGCGTCTTGTATATCAAGTGTACAAGTTTTCATAAATTTTTTTGCTGTAATTCCGTTTTCAGCAAAAATTTTAGTTATATTTTTTTAGCACTAAACTAATTTTAAACTAAGGTTTTACTAATTTATTTTGCTACAAAAATTGTGCTGATAACCGCATTCATAGCGTGGACGACAACCAGATAGAAAAGATGTAGATGTCGCGGCTTGTCTGGAAACGGAAATGACAAAAAAAAAGAAAACCATCTCTACACATATTCTATATTTAAATTTTCAGCAAATAAATTAACTAAAGTAAAATTTCGCTACAAGTTTTTTGAGTTTTTTTTAGTCTACTAATATTTAGCAAAAAGTTTATTGATTTTAACAAGGATTCTTTTCATTTGCAGTCGACTAATTGTTAGCAAAACTTTTGCTGAATATTACTATTTTTTTGTAAAAATCAGCTCGCTTGTTTTCAGCAAACCTTTTGCTGAAATTATCAACTTTTTTGCAAGGACGCTCCTGACTAAAAATTTGCTGACATAACAACATTTTTTGCTGACTTTACTGACTTTTTTTTTGAGTGTAGATACAAATTAACAATTAAAAATTACTTTGATCAATTGACACATAAACTAACCACTGACGAGTCTTTAGGTGAGACAAAACTGCGGCAGTCTGGCGATTCCTTTGTGTCTGTTAGATTTTTCAATAAAAATGTTTTCTTCTTCTTCCTCCTATTAATCAGCTTTAGAAACAATTATTTTAATTTTTGCATTAAAAAATACAAAAAATTTTTTTCGGGTTTCCTATATTTAGTTAGAATATTGTTCTACCTCAAGTACAAATTCTAATATGATATTGTCATATAAGATATTAATTGTTGTTTCAAAAAAGATTGATCATTTTCATAATAGACAATACAATTGTTTCATGAGCATCACCCCAACTCTTCAGTTGCCCGAAATAGGAAAATGACTATTGGAAGACACAAACCGAGACATTACATAAGGTACAAAAATTCGACGGAACGAGAATTTTGTACTTTTGTATACGAACTATCTGATTTGGTAAAACTAGTCATAAATCAACACATTTTGAAAATCTAACATGACCATATCATATCATATTAGTATTAGGACTTGAGGTAGAACAATATTCTAAATAAATATATGAAAATGTCCAAAACATGTTGCTACAATCAAAAACATAATTAGGTTGAATGAGTGGAATCTATATTTGATCTTTTTATTTGGTAAATTAATGTTTTTAGTTCGATTTTTAGATAATAAATTAATATCACTTTCTGTTTAAATTATTTTTCAAATTAAAGAAAGATGATACAATTTTCACAAGTAAATTACAAAGAATAAACAATTTTGAAAGAATTCGATGAGGCCAGCAAGACAGAATACGTATTTTCGGCTTTCGCTATAAGGCCATCATCAGTATCATTTTCCTTGATGGGTTAATCATTGATGATGATCTACTTATGCTAAATGTGAAAACAAATATTAAGAATTAAACTAGACTAACATCAACGAAATCTAAAAATTCTATTTTTAACCTTTTGTTATTATTAGGTTGTTCACAAAGGTTGCATTTAATATTGTATGCATTGCATTGTGCTATTAAAAACGGCGATGTTAAAATTTAATTTTTAAATACCCAGCAAACAAGGATGATCACTAATGACTCAGAAATGAGCTCCGAAAACATAAATATTTTTCAACTTTTTCCTATGAAAGTGGTCCGTCTAAAAGAGCCCCCTGTGTACTCAGAAATGACTCGGAAAAAAGAACGTATAAAATCGAAATTTTCCTCATAAATTTAAATAATTTTGGACTCTTTTTTGAGTCTGAAAAATAAACCCTCATTTTGAGACAGCTTTTTAGATTGTAGAGACAACTTTTTGGATTGTTTTCTGAGGGTTCATATTTTCTACAAAAAAAAAGAGTGTTTTCAAAAAAACAATAATCATTTATATGAGCCATTTAAGAATCTAATTTATGAGCGCTCCCAAATTGCTAGCTGGGTATACAACAATATTTGTAAGTATGTTCAGTGTGATATGTTTTATTACGTTAATAAAGAGAAGTCCAAACAGAAGTCGTTATAGCGTTTAAAAAATTTAAATAACTTTGTTTTTTAATAGGATAGTAAACCTTGCGAACTCTTGCAATATAAAAAATCTCTCATTAAAATAGAATAATAAGCAAATTTTTCTATTTCCTAAAATTCTTTTAATTAACTGTGTATGACTATATTTACTGGCGTAAAGTATTAACGTTTACAAGAAAAATGAAAAAAAAAAATGTTTCTTAAACTAATAGAAACAGTAATTACTACCATCAAAACCAGATCAACATTATAAGTGGCAGCAGAAAAATAAACCAAGTGCTTATATTAAATTTGCAGTACACAAAAAAAAATTATTTACAATAAATTAACAGTTGCATAGGGAATGAAAAAAACGGACCATTTGTAACAGTGAAGGTAACTTACAGCTAACTACTGAAAGCAGTTCTATGGAAAAAAAAACACTTTATACAATTTTTCATTTTCAAAAAGCCACAAAATAGAATCCGTTTTATGCCGGCTTACTTATTTTTCATTTTGTTAGCCCTTTTTGTAGTGCCTTCCTCTTTGTGTATCAATGACTCGTAGCTGTGTTGAAAAAAAATCACTGAAAGTTCGCATAGTACCGTAGAAAACTGGCATAAAATTAAAATTATTTTATGTGGTGCTTTATAAAAAAAAAATGTTTTTATACATTTTAGTATATACTTATTTAATATTGTGAATAACAAAGTGCATCAGTAAAGCTAAAGAAGTAAAAAAACCATAATGAAAAATGATGAAATCTACAAGCTACTCCATGAAGAAATAAATCAAAACATTTTTTTTTTGTTGTTCTGTTGGAGCTAAATGCATTCACAGTGGATAAAAAAGCGGGGTTATAATTATATTTCCAATGATAAATTCAGTTCACAGTTTGGCATTTTAAAAACCGATTAATTTTAAACATGAAAATAAGTTAAAATGTTTTTACGGGTGTAACTGTCCGAGGCAAAGGGGGATCAGAGTAAAAAAAAATAAATGGTGTAATTCTCAAACTTCTTGGTGGAATATTCGGCAATTTAATAACTGTCAAATTTTGTCGTTAAAAAGTTTGAGCTTTACAACTATAGTCTGAGATTTTTGTGTAAATTTTAATTAAAATATTCTGCTGTACCATTTTAAGCTAACACATGCAAGTTTGCAATATTAGTACTAATATTTAAAAACAAAAATTTTTTTTAATCTAAAAGCGAAGAACATTTACATTTACATTTCTCTACAAATAGCTCAAAATTCTGCTAAAATAACAAGAAATAGTACCTGTATTTGCGCCAGCAGAATTTTCAATAAGTTGAGAATTATGGTCTGCTAAATTTAGATCAGCTAAATTTTATACACTGCGTGTGTAGCTAAGAAATTTCAGCTTAATTCAAAAGAAATATTACCTGATTTAACTGAAAATTTCTGCTAAAATCTCGCTTACAGTCTTGGATTTTGACCTCTACGGATCTCTACCGAGACAGGCCCATATTTGTTTTTCGGATTATAGATGGCTTATAAATATTGATAAGTTCATAGCATCGAATTTTTGTCCATTTTGCTCTATCTCACTTAGTTTCCGAGATACACTGAAAGAATTATCCTTCATGATATTAATGATATAATTTCATAGAATTATTTTCGTATTATTTAAACACTTAGTAATATTTAATAATTATTGTGAAATTTTTGAAAGTTTGAAAGAAAAGTTATGACTCTTTCATAAAATTTCATAATTTCATTAAAAAAATTCATTGAATTTCATAAATTAGATCTCCATAAATTTAAAGGCAATGTTTTTATGTATATGAAATTGTTCAATTGAATTTACTTTTTTATAAAATGTCGTCATTTTCTGAGAATTTAATCTTTTATAATTTTTATTTTTATACCCTACACCACTATGTGGTCAGGGTATTATTTTTAAATTAATTTTTTATTATTAATTTTGGACTACGAAATTTTTTCTATAAATCATATTAATTTTTTCGAAACTTTTTTTTTATGAAATATAAATAAAAAATATAAATATATTTTGTACATCCGTAAAATATGCTACGATTTTATTACGCCTTTTGCATTTGCTAAGTAGTTTTTATTTATCCACTCCAGCTTAGCAACGGCAACAACCAACTATAATAAATAATAGTAAATGAAATTGCTTCATAGATTTTATGAAGCTCTTCAGTGGCTGAATGATTTATTCATTGGACGAGTGGCCTATTAATTTTATGAAGAACTTCATTAATTTTATGAACTTTTTATAAACATTGACTTTAATGAAACCTGTTTCATAGATTCAATGAAAAGTTTCAATGGACGAGTTCCAGTGACAATTTTCATTGAAACTATGATGAAATTTATTACTGAAGTGATGAAAATTCTATCAGTGTCTAAGCCATTTTGTGATTATACAATATAAAATTATGAGAATGTAGCGCCATCTCTATATGATATTGATAGCAGACACACAACAATATAAACTTTGGGAAATAATTGGGTTTGAATTAGCTGAAAATTTTGTAAAATTAAGAAACATAAATTACTAAAAATTAGGATGCGAAGTTAGTTCAAATTAGAGATGAGCGATCCGGTGATTTTTGAATAACGCTACTACCAGTGATCGTGATTTTCAAATCACCGTTCTTTTAAACAGTGACCGTGATCACGGGTTTGTAATAGAGATGGGCGATCTGGCGCTTTTTCAGTAACATTGTTCTCAGTGAATGTGATTTGCAAATCGTTGTTCTTTTAAACTGTGATCGTGATCACGGTTTTTCTATGGAAAAGACTGCGATTTTCTGATAAATAAACGAAATAATATTTATGGCGAGTTTTCAAGATGTCAGTTAAACTTGGTTTAGTTAAACCGAAAACGAATTTTGTCAGCCATTTCAAAGTTTATTAACAAAAATTCGCCGGAAAATCTTTTTCTCGAGTATAATTTATTTCTTTATTGAAATAAAACAAAATAAACCACATTTTAAAAGCAGTATTCCAGTTACAAACTGCGTTAAACTAAGTTTAAAGATAATCCACTTCCTAAAAACTCGGCCTTAAAAGAAGAATAGTTGCGACCGGTAACAAAGACATGATAGAAGGAGACATTTTATGCAGAAGAGTGTGAAAGCAAGTCACTGTTATTAAAAAAAACATGTATTACTGTGCACAATGAAGTTTGCAAGAAAGAATAGTACAAAAATATTAAAAGAACGACATTCCGAGTAACTGCGACTTGAAATATTTGATCACTGCCGTTACCAGTGATTTATCAATAACTGTGATTAAATCACCGGTATGAAAATATCGCTCATCTCTAGTTCAAATACGGATGAAAGTAATTGTTATGCTAAATGGGATTTACAAATTTATTAGTTCAATCCTAAATTTTAAGACAAAATAACAGAAAAATCATTTGCGCCAGATGGCATTTAACAGACTTTTGTACTAACTTTTTTATAAGTGTAATGTTAGCGACATTTAAGAGAAAATATAAAATATAGTCCATATGCATGATAAGTCCAAATATGGACCCATACTATCTCGTGTGAATAGGTTTAGTAGTTGCGAACATGTGAGTCATCATACCGAATTTTACCGAAGATATTTTTCGTGTTTCCGATCTGTAACCTGCGTTGTAAATTTTAGGGGGCCTTATGGGTACTGGGTCCGAACATGAAACGAACCTAAATATCATGTTAAATCTGTGAGCCCGTGTGAATGATTCTATCAAATTTCATTAAAATACGTTCCTTTTTATTAACTGTAACATGCGAACAAGCCAGTTTTGAGGGGATATACGAACAGTAAAGATAATCTCATATCCAATAAATAAATACCTGTACCCCGTTTCTGTATCTAATGCGAGAAGTTTTCTCATCGAGAAATTTGTGGTCACCCTGCATTACACAGGGTGATTTAAGAGATGGTAAAATAGACTGTAGTTTTAGTAGTAATTCTTTCAGATATCGTAACATTTATAACTGTGGACACATGTAGTTTTGTAAAATACCTAACTAAATCAGAAATAACTTACATGCAGCGCATTATTAGCTGATTTGTGTTCATATATATTTTATTGTCTGCGGCTCACCCTATATAAAGGAGAGCAGGGTTGCATTTTACATGGTTTTTGCAAAAACTTTTTCGATGCGAGAATTACGGAAACGGGGTGTTGTTTACAAAAATTTTAAATATTCAATTTAGCAAAAAGCTTATTTTTTCTATTTTGAAATTAAGAACAGTTTGGTATTTTATCAAAAGTGAAACACAAATTTCTGAAATTGATTATAAAACTGGGTAACTTCTTCAAAAAGCAGCTCTAGATTTTGCACAATTCGGGATTTCCTTTTTTCCATATTTTAACCGATTTTTTCAATTAAAATTTATAATTTATTAACTATAGCCCCAAAAAGTGAACCCTCCACATAGTTTAAGCTTAATTCATGCCCTAGTTTTGAAACATAAGTGTGCATTAATATCTCAATAACTTTTGTAAATATAGTCGCCCAAATTCAAAAATTTTTAAGGTTTTTTTAAAAAAACAAATTTTAGATATGAAACGAAGTCCGATTTTAACAACCGGAACCAGTTTGGAAAGAAAAGTGTTCAAAATTTGTATATATGTCATATTGCATAAACAAATTATATGCACTTTTAGAGCCTCTTGTAATTAAATTTAGATTTAAAAAAACAAAAAAAAAAACATTCGGACTGTTTCTACAGGATGGCCCAAAATTACCGAAAGGGTTTGAGTTAAAAGAGCCATTGTGTCCCTCGCAGTGTGCGCCGTGGCTTTATCCTGTTGGAACCATACCTGCGGATGGTTTTTCCGGCTGGCCTTAAAAAATTTTCCAACATTATTTGATATCGAAAACCATGTTCAATTATCCTCTCCGACGAAACACCGAACCAAACAGTACACTTAAGTGGGTGCAATTGCCGCTGTTGAACTAACCTTGGATTTTCCGTAGCTCATATCCTGCAGTTTTGCCCATTAACGAAACCATTTAATTGGAAATGGGCTTCGTCGCTCATAACTAAATTATGAATAAAATCACGATTTTCTTCTGCTTTTTGCCGGAAACCTTTTGGGCACGTTTTTCAATTGTATACTGTTCCATTTTAAATTCCCCAAGTCTTCTTTACAAAATAGTGAAAGAAATAAAAAAAAAGTTATAATAAAAAAGTTATAAGGAACTCAAACATCTTAGGTAATTTTGGGCCACCCTGTACAATTATTTCTCGGCGAACGCATTTTGAGTGTGTACGAGAATATTGCGATTTAAACACAAACTTTAAAAATCACAATAATTTCGCAGAAAAATCAATAGTGAATAAAATCTGATGTTCTGTACAGTAGATTTGTAGTACAGTGGAATTTTTTTCTTAATCTAAATTTAACCCTAGAAGGCTAACATACGTAAATTTTACGTGTATTTTTTTTTCTTGTTGTTGCTACACTAGCATCTAGTAACCTAACGGTACCAAATTCAACAAGTGCTTTCTTCAATAGTTTCTAAGCAAGCGCAACAACATAAGCAAGGCATTTTTAGTCATTGAAGTGCTCTTAGAGCGAGAACATTAAGAGGCTGTACGTAAAAATTACGTGGTGTTAGCGTTAAGGGTAAAATTTGTGCACGTAAATTTTACGTGGTGTTAGCAATAAAAGTAAAATTTTGTATAACAGTTTTAAGTAGTGACTGAAAATGGAAAGTCAAAAAGCGAATAATTCTAAGCGCGGTCTCAGCAGTGAAGATGTTGCGGCATTGCTTAACTCCAGCGACTTCAGTGATATTAGCGACGTTAGCAATATAGAGGAGGAAGATGATTTCGATAGCGATGACAGTTTTGCTAATAAGAATTGGTATCCCACTGCAAACGATGAAAATGACATTGAAAAAGAATTGGCAGAAGCATTTGATATATCACGGAATACTTCGCATTTACCAAAAACTAATAAGCGTCATAAAACAGACCTAACAGAAAACATTCCTGTAGCTAGCGCAGAAGTAGAAAAAAGTGAAATTTTAGGCAAGAACGGCTACGTTTGGAATAACTTTCCCCTACACGGTGAAGGTGGTAAATGCGCTTCAAGAAATATTATATTTATTCCGCCAGGTAAGAAAATAACAAATGCATTGGTTGTATTTTTGTATAATATTTTTGTTGTTTAATTAGGCCCAACGATCACAGCAAAGCAGTCTATAGAGCCAGAAGATATATTTAATTTATTTATGACTGAGGATATATTAAATACTATTTTGAATCACACAAATTTGAAAATTTCTCAGCTAAGACAAAAATATAAATTGCAAAACTCCACAATTTCCGACTTAAATTTGGTGGAGTTGAAAGCCTTGTTGGGTTTGTTATTGTTGTCTGCAGCTTTGAAGAGTAATCACCTTACTGCTGACCTCTTATTTGACACGTCTTATTCTGGAGATAGATACAGAACCACAATGAGTAAAGATAGGTTCAAATTTCTATTAAACGCTTTGAGATTTGATGATCCCACTACAAGAGAAGAGCGCAAAAAAGAAACTTCATTTGCTCCAATTTCATAAATTTGGGAAAATTTTATAGACAAATGTAATATACATTTTAAGCCTGGATCCTATGTTACTATTGATGAGCAACTAGTTGGTTTTCGTGGTAGATGCCCATTTAAAATGTACATACCAAATAAGCCAAACAAATTTGGAATAAAAATTGTGATGCTTTGCGATAATTCTACAAAATATGTTATTAATGCCGAACCTTACCTTGGCAAGTCAACTAAAACTGAAGGCAAGCCATTGGCCACTTACTATGTTGAGAAACTGACGAAACCTTTGTACGGAAGCAGTCGAAACATCACAATGGATAACTGGTTCACCAGCATTCCTTTAGCACGAAATCTGTTGGAAAAACCATACAAGTTAACTGTTGTGGGAACTTTACGCAAAAACAAGGCAGAAATACCACCAGAGCTACTTGATCTGAAATCGCAGGGTACTGGATCTTCTCGATTTGTTTATGATAAGAATATAACTCTGGTGTCTTTCAAGCCGAAACAGAATAAGAATGTTTTATTGATATCAACAATGCATTTGAGTGGAGCACTTAACTCAACAACTGGAAAACCAGAAATTGTGCACACGTATAATTCGACTAAAGGTGCGGTTGACACCTTTGACCAGATGGCTCAAAACATGTGCTGCAATCGAAAAACTAGACGTTGGCCTCTCTGTTTTTTCTATAATATGCTGAACATTGCATCAGTTAACGCGTATGTTATTTATAGCTATAACGCAGTGCAAAAAGGGATTAAGCCAATGAACAGAATAAAGTTTATGCTTAATTTGCAAGAACAACTTACCAGGCCATGGCAAGAGCAACGACTAAGCACGACTATCAACTTGCCATCAAAACTAAAACAAAATATAAAAAATAATTTACAGATAAACTCGGCTTGCGAAGAACCTTCTCAGGACAAGGGAAAGAGAACATATTGCAAATATTGCCACTACTCAAAAAAGCGCATGACAACCACATACTGTCATATTTGTAAAAACGCGGCACTATGTGGAGAGCATCAGATAAAAATATGCAAAGACTGTATTAACCAGGACTGATGATATATACTTATATATAAGCATTTACTTTCTGATCTTAAAAATTAATTATATTTATTTTAAAAATTGTTTTTGTTTATTTACCTTTAAAAATTGTTTTTTTTTTACTGAGTTTAATATGAATTTAATATGAGTTTGCCTTAATATGAGTTATTTAATAAATAAAAAGCAAAAAAAAAACAAATTTTCTAACATTTATTGAAGCGCTTTAGGAAAAATTCCATAGTACGTAAAATTTACGTGGTGTTAGTTTTAACGTATAATTAAATCATGTTAGTCTTCTAGGGTTAATAACAAAAGACTCTAAAAGTGCATATAATTGTTTATGCAATATGAGATATCGTCGGCTTACCTGCAAGTAGTGCTATGTTTTTTTTAAATAGATTTTCAGGAGACCGAAAAAACTTTAAGAAATATCTTAAAAGAATTTTTAACATTTTTTTCGCTCTCCTCAAAATATATTAAAAAACACATAGCACTACTTGCAGGCAAGCCAACGATATATACAAATTCTGGGCTTTTTTTCTTTCCTCGTCTTTTATTTAAAATTTATTTTCTAAAAAAACCTTGAAAAATTTAAAATTTTTTATTTTGAGCGGCTATGTTCACAAATGTTATTGAGATATTAATATAAAATTTATTTTGAAAAATAGGGTACGGAATTAGGCTTGAACTATGTTAAGAGTTTTCTTTTTCGATCTATAGTTACTAAATTATAAATCTTTAATTGAAAAAATCGGTTAAAATATAGAAAACAGTAAAATTGCGAATTGTGCAAAATTTGGAGCCAATTTAAAAAAACAGGCAGCAGGTTCGAAATCTCCAATTATTCTTAATCCACTGAAATATCGTTCAGTTTTTTTTCTTGTAGAGCAGTGTAATAAATTTTAATCAAAATACTGATATATTTTGCAATATTTATTGTAAGTATTTTGTTTCCAAAGAAAAGTTTTTCATGTAGGGAAAAATTAACAATTAAAATACTTTGATCAGTTGATGCATAAACTAACGGCTGACGAGTCTTTGGGTGAGACAAGACTTCGTGATTTCCTTGTGACTGTTAAATTTTTCAATAAAAATATTTTCTTCTTCTATCTGTACATAAACTTTAGAAGACAAAACTTGTTTTTTCGGGCTTTATACCAAATTAGTGGGAGCAGTTTATCATGTGCGCAATATTTTAGGTTTTTTTTAAGTGTGTTATAATATTGAACCACGTAATTGGAGGTATGGCAGTCTTACTGCCAATTCTTTACTTCCAAGTTAGTAAAAAAAGTTAGCACCAGCATATTTTTAAATTGTCAATCAAATTATGTTTACAACTCCCAAAAATTTGAACTCTAATTAATCGTTTACGAGGTATTCATCCACCACAATTCTGTTAGTAAGTGCGCTATAGTTTTTAGCAGTGAAAGTTGTTAGCAGTGTCTAAAGGCAGTCGCATCATATATTTTTTTGTTTGCCACTGTAAATCAACAGTATTAAAAAACACGTTAGGTGTAGCTTATTATAAAATGATCCAAAAGAGTGTTATTAAAGGAAAAATGTTTCTAACACTATGTCCACTTCAGTGACATTTACGTTAAAAATGGTCTTACAAACAACCATTGCAATGAAAAAAAAAACACGAGAAAATCGTCAGCTTTTTTCAAATAAAGTTTTTGTTAGTTTTCTAAAACACACTCTTAACCAGGATAGAAATAGAAGACAGCTTAGGGATGTTAATGCAACCTGTAGAAGATGCCTTAAGCAAACTTTTACGTTGAATTCAGCTATTTCAGGAGTTATCTCAAATAGTTGTTTGCATTTTTTTAGTTTTAGATATCTACATGAACAATGTAAACCAAAGATATTTTTTCTAGAAGTTTTTCTTTTTTTATATTTAATTGTTTTTTATTCTAACTTTAAGTAAAGGAAGTATGGAGACACACAAAGGAGAAGAGGAAAATACGAGAAAAACGTAAAACGTTGAGGTTTGGCATGAAATATTATACTTTAAGCTCTGGCACATAAACCAGCTGTGGTGTTATATACAATTTAAACCGACAAAATAAAATAAAAATTATAAGAATTGTTTTTATTTGAGTTTATTTCTCACTAGGCTGAGAATACCTACCGTTCCGACCTCCATGTTGTGATTGTATTTATATATGTTTGCAAAAATAGAATAAAATCTAAAAAAAATTGTTAGTTTCATAGTTTTAAGCAGCATTTTTTTCTCAAACATTTGAATTCGTCCATTGTTCACGGGTTTTAGTACTTGAAAGTTATTTATGCTGCTAAAGAAGAGTTACTATCTTTTCGCTACTAGTTGTTAGCAATATAAAATATTTGTTTTTTCTTGTTGGTGTTGTTGAAGGATACATTTTGAAATGTCGTGAGTTTAAAGTAGCCTCTTGCACAATTTTACTGTTTTGCATTGAAGTAACACAAACAGTGTCCAAAAGGAAGACCTAAGATTGTTTAGTTTTTGTTTTTACTTTGAAATATTTTTTATTGTTTGTAGATTTTCCATGGTCAAATGGCTATCGAAAATGCATTTATTTAATTTAAATGCAAAATGCACTCCTTCGCTTAAAATAAAATTTTCTAACCTAACCTATTAATCGAAAAAATTTTGTTTGTTATATTTTTAATAATTTTATTTCAAAAATTAAAATAAAAATTGCAACATGGTAGTCATTTCTACAGAATGATGGGTTAGGGTGTAATAAAAAAAAAACAAATAATCGTTGTATTCTTTGGTTTCGTTCTAATCACTATAAAGAGAATTAAAAGCTTGAGTATTAAGGACACAACATACAAACACTTGCTTTACTACTAAAGGAACTTTAGTTTATAGCAACAACTATAACATAGAGAAAAATAATAGCTTTGTGAAAAACATGTGATTTTCGATGTAATACAAATAACTAAGAAAAATATTTGAGTTTAGTTTTTATAAAATTCTTTACTTTTAGTTAACTTTAAAATGCATTAATTGTCAACCATTGGCTATAGGAAAGTTTTTTTCGTAAGTTCTACTCTGTTTGCTGTAATTTTGTAAAGTTGTGTATTTTGGAATTTGTCATATTTGATCTTAAACCAAACAAAAATAACACTCATTGTAACAGTCTTCAGATCAACTAAAATCTATGGTACAATACCTTTAATACAATTCTATATGAGTAAAGTCCACAAAGTTATATGGCAGTCTAAAGTTTTAAGTTTTTATAATTTTCTTACCAATGTGACTTCAAAGTCACGTCTACTTTCAGAGCCTATAACTTTTGATAGGAAGGCAATATTACAGTGGCGTAGAAAGCATGTGGTACTTTGATGTCTTGACTATAAATGATATCTAAAAAATTACAAAAATTTAACTTCCAGGATTGCCATATAATGATTTGAAAAAAAAACAATTTTTTACTTTTTTCAAAGTACTTTTTTCAAAAATATTTAAAAATATAGGGAAGAGCGGCATAATAAAACTGATATGTTGATTTCGATAAAGACATGTAAAAAAATATTTATGGGAAGAAAAATTCTGAGTTCAGTTGGCACTTTAAAAATTAACTTGACTGTTCTTATCAAGAGTTATTCGTATTTGTAAAATTGTTACTATGTAGAAAATTAATCCTTTTTTATTTGTTATATTAAAATTTATTTTTTATTTTCTTTCAACTGCCAAATAACAATTTTCAAAAAGACGTCTAAAAATATTGCAAAAGAAATAATTTAAATTCCATGCAATTTTTTCACTCAAATTTGTATTACAAAAATTCCATATAGACCCAGAAAAAAAAGAGATGCTGAAGCATTAGAAAAAGCACTACAGTAGATGATCTAGATGTTCTTCTTTTTTAACATAAACATTAATGATTTTAACATTGAGCTGTCATTGGAGATGATTACTACTCCTTCAATATTTTTTCAGTACTGTTTGAACGAGTGCAAAGGCAGCTCTTTTTCAGCAATTAAAAGTTTAAAAAAATTCTTCACAAAAAAATTATATTTTTTTTATTTTACAAAAATTTTTTTATTTCCGCCACCGGGTATCGAACTTGCGACCTCACGATTGCTAGTCTAGCGCTCTACCGCTGAGCTATTCTTTGATATGAAAGCTGACTGGCATAAAAACACCACTTTGTTAATGGGAGATATTGTTCCTTATTCTCTTCAATAAAAGTACTTATTAAACAAGTATAAAAGGTGCAATCCAATTTAATATTGTGTTCAGTACTATTTTCACTGGTGCATAAAAAGCAATTTCTCACCATTTTTTTTATATATAAACATATTTTTAAAAATTTTAAAATTAAAAAGATATTGAATTTAAACAAATTAATTAAAAATATTTAAAAAAAAATTAATAGAATAAAAAAAATTAAAAAATATTGGTCCCGTCGGGAATCGAACCAAATGATACCAAAATCATTTTTACGATCACTTTTAGAGCAAGTACTCTTTAGAAGCAATACGTAAGTGGTTTTTTGTAAGTTGTTCAGAAGTAATTCTAAACAAGGTATAAAAATATACTAACGGATACTTTGGAAGCATTGAAAGAAATAATTCTTTGAAGTTGTTCAGAATAACTTCTAAAAAACAGTAAAAATGCACTAACGGATACTTGTGAAGTATTTAAAGAAGTACTTTGTAAAGCATTACTAGCAATTTTTTTGCTGGGGAGCGTCAAAGTTTCAATTTGAAAGTCTTATACCACCACCAGGGGCGCGACTTAGCCATAAAAATTATAAAAAATACTCACTGAACTTGGGCACGGAGGTAACGAATGGGCTGACTGTTTAGACAATTTCGGAGCCCGTCGACCCTTTATCAGCCCGTAACTATTCTGCGGAATACCCAGGGGTATATTAGAGAGATGCTCAGGCTATGGAGGGAGACGGAGTTTTCTAAGCATTGGGAAACTTGGCCAGGCCAGACATAGGCCAAAAGATTTTATTCTCTGTCGGGTCGATTTTGCTCCCTCGATAGTTGGAACTTAAGAACCCTAACGGGTAACTTCACTTGACACTGTAGTCTCAGGTACTAGCTTCACGAACTGGGTCGATCGGACGTGGATCTTTGTAGTTTTTTTTTAGTTGGATATTGCAGCATGTCCTCTACGGATATCCGAGGCTGTGTGATAGGAAACTTAGTTTTCTAGGTGACTGTTTCTTGTCGCCTTCTAACATTTGGGATAATTCTACTAATAGGATTATTGGCGTCATCGGTAGCTTGAATCTTTAGGGAACTCTAGGCAGCACATAAACCTATACTGGTCGGAGTGCGTTGTGCCTCTTGAGCTAATCTAAAATTATTAATTGCTCTTCTTCGGGCATCACAAGATAAATCTGTGAAGTAGAATAATAGCAACGTCTACCTTATCGAAACAAATACGGGAGATCTCGACGGCCAGCAGAAATACGAGTTAACTACAGTGTCGGCAAGTAGTTGATATCGAAGCGAATGCGTGAGATCTCGGATACCAGCAAAATATAAAGAGACTACGGTATGAACTACTGGTAACAAAAATATAGTTATAGGTGTCGGATGTAAATAGCGAGACGAATACAAGGGATCTCGGCTATTGAATAAGTAAGTAAATACTGGGATGAATTCGGTAGATCTCGGCTATTGCTCTAATACAAAATAAATAGCGAGATGAACAAGATAGGTCTCCGCTATTGCTCTAATGTAAAAACAAATAGCTAGACGAATACTATAGCTCTCGGCTATTACTCTAATATAAAATAAATAGCGAGACAAATACGAGATCTCGGCTATTGGTCTAATGTAAAATAAATGACGAGACGAATACGAGTGATATCGGCTATTGCTGTTATGTAAAATATGTTCGGCAATAAAGTGAATAGCGAGATGAATTCGGGAGATCTCGGCTATTGCTCTAAATAGTAACAAAATGAATTCGGCGAGTTTCGGTTTTTGTCGGGATACTACAATCTAACTACAGGTTTACAGGTATATATTACTACTCGGGTCGGAACAGGAATCTGGTCAGCTTAATTCGTATGTAATTCGAGTACCGGGCGAAGTATAGTAAACACCGACTGGATTCTTTTACTCCCCTTAGTCTAACCAACTTTTATAGCGTAATAAGTTTTATCAACTAAGTAAGAATTATTGGGTTACAAGATTGGTAAAGAAAATAGTAGATTATTGGGTATAGGCAAAAGTAGTTATATTGGGGATGTAAATAAGTAGAGTATCTGTAATGGTATGTTACAATGGCGCCGTGGTCAATGCATGGATACTATATTATATGCTTTAAAAGCATGGTGATTCTATCGAAACGCAACAGTCAAGGAATGATCGATCCAAGAATCGAGTCGCTACAAAAAGGCAGTTCGATGGCAAAGTGTTTGTTGCGTCAAGCAAGCTTGAAAAGCCTCGTCCCTGCCGGGTTTATCACTAATATTCTTCATTCAAATGTTCGAAATGCGGTGTTTCTGTTCACACCAAATGCTTCAATTCATTCCACAACATATTAAATATTATAAAACCATTTAGCACATTTATTTAGTTTATTGCACTTACATTTACGTTTATATATAAAATTTTTTTTTTTTTTTGCAATGCAAATGAATATACTTTTTTTGCATTGACCAAATCTTAAAATTTGACATTTTTTCACATTAATAGCATCTGTACAAGGTTTCTCGGATTTGTACCCAGCACTTTAGGAGCGGATGGATATGGGTTAAAATCATTTTAAAACGGGTGTGCAATCATATTCAATTTATCTAAAATTTCTTAAAGGAATACGAAAAAAAAATTTAAAAATATCTGAAATGTCGTAATTTTTGCTTAGATGTCTGAGTTTTTAATAAATGACTTCAAATCCATTATTTTTTAATGTCTGTGAGCCAGTTTTGGAGTCAGAACTTAAGAAAAAAATCGACCTTGGCCAAAGAATTCGGAATTTTTTCCTAAGGCTCTAAAAGTTTTCTTCGGTAAAAATGCTAATGAATATGAGGACTTTCTGCAGAAAAAGTTTTAGAAATTGAAAATCTTCGTATCAAAAATATCAGGAAAGTGATTTTTCCAAGATTTTAAAAAGTTTTACAACATAAATAAAAATGTTTCTTTCATGTTGCCTAAGCTCTGTTATTTATAAAAAAGAAATTGTTTTTTTTTCCTCACGGGGGCTATAGCCCACCGTATTTGCGAAGTAGCGGTAGCATTAAAAACTACTTTATCATAATTGGTGCTAATAACCCAAACTTCTTTTTAAGTAGAATATATGTTAATAGGGTCACTTTTAGCCAATAAAACTTTTGCAACGCAATAACTTTGAAAAAAAGTTTTCTGTATTTAGTTTAAAAATAAAACATATAAAACAAGTCATATTTTACTCATTTTTTCTATAACTCATGAATATAAAAGCGAATGAAATTCAAAGTCAACACAAAGAAAGAATAAAACAAAACTTGTATAACGTATTGAAAAATGCTTAAAAGTACACACGTATTAAAGAGTTCAACACTTTCATTAAACAAATTCTAACTTCTTAGTTACATTTTCATTAAAACGATACTCATAATAGTAAAATATGAACCCTTTACATATAAAAGTTTTTAGTATTTATTTAATGAAAGTTTATATTTCATGACAGATAATACGAGAATATTTTTAAGGTAAACAAAGGAAGTTTTTTAAGAACAAACTTGATTAATATTAATATGTAGAATCTTTCAAGTAGAGCTGATAATTTTTTTTTATATTTGAATACAATTTTTTATATATAACCTGCTTGCACATCTGTTTTATATAAAGCACATCTGTTTTACATCCGCTTCCTGTTCCAGTGGCCTTGACGTTTTTAAAATAAACTTCAACATCTACAAGAACATACGCACACACACATACATATATAATAACAATTACAAATTGTAATCAGAAAAATGACAGCAACAAAAACTACAGTAAAACAAATAATACGAAAGAAATTATACAACCAACCATCCAACCATTAAGCAACAACAATATTAAAACCCATCTACAATAAAAAAAAAAAAAGTAAATGAAAAATATTAATAATGAAATATTATATTTTTAAAACAAAAATCTCCAGAGTTCTTGTTTCTATTTGTTTTTAATTAAAAGGCAAACGTTGCACTTTATTAAAACAAAGTGAAGCAAGTAAAAAAAAAACATGAACAACAATATTGATGATCATGTTGCTAACGTATTTTCAATTTGAAAATTATTAAATTACTCGTGTTGAAGCTGGTTGTTTCAAGTGTAAAATTGTTTACTCAATGTACATATTGTGTGCACAATTGTCAAAGTTTAGCTCATCCATCACTGCTACACTCTACTACATTATCACTCTTAAATATCAGCTCTAGTTATTCACTTTGGTGTGACTAACTAAATGATTGTTTTTGTGCGATGTGTTTGAATTTTTTTTATTTCCAAAAAAAATAAAAAAAATTAGTGCGTCAAACTGTCTCAACGTGCAAAAGAGTCATAAAGTTTAGTTTGCTTTTATTTTTATGTGGATCTAGTAAATGTTTACATAGCTTTTTTTGTGTTTCGTCTTTAGTAAATTTAATGTTGCACAGTGAAGCAGAGGTAACACAGATATTTTTAAATAGCCAACTCATTTGTGTAAATTCAAAGCAAATTTTAACAAACAATGTTGTCATGTCAAAAACTAGTTTGTTGAAATCCAAAGCAAAATATAAGAATCGAATTTGTAGATTTTAATTTGTTGTTTAACCCTCTCATGTACCAATTTTAATGGCTGGGAATTTTCCGAACAAACTTCATGGAAATGTGGATCTATGCCAAAGACATATTTTTCACTAGTTTTTTGTTATCCCCTAGCGGAAATATTTGGAATTAAAGTTCAAATATTAGCATGCTGCCGGTCCAAAGCGGGTTAAAATTGTTTTTAAATTTTAATTTTATATTTTTCCTATTACTAAGCCCTTCATAAAATCTTTAGAGATTTTGAGTTTTATTCATCACACAATTTTTGCGACTAATTGAAACTTTATCCCCTCTAAATAAATTTACCATTAGAAATGAGAAATGTACTCTCAAAATAAACATAGTGACAAAAATAACTGTTAAAATTCAATTTAAAATTATGTTTCGTTTTAGAGATATACGATAGTGAAATGATACCTAAATCATTATCGTTTCAGCAACGTGAGAGATAAAATTTTACTTGCTTTATGTCATTTATGTATGGGAAACCCCTACTGCGATATGCATGAGAAACCCATACAATTTATTTCTACTAAATTTATGTTGCCGTCGCTGGGAATCGAAACCACAACCTTCAGCAGTACAATGTGCTGATTATTACACCACAATGCTTAAAGAAATGGTTCAGAGAAATAATAATCTGACAATAAATATACTGAGAAAATATAAATTAAAAAAAATATATGGAAATTCCAATAAATCCCCGGACACCGAAAAACCGTAGAATCCGTGCAAAAATTTCGAATCCCTGAATTTAAAAATTCCAATTACGGTTTGCATTCCTATAAGTAATTCTTGTAGTAATTCTAAGTTATTGCGAAATATTTTTAATACAAATAATAACTTTAATATATGCTTTCTCAATCCACTGTAGTATGTGTTTACATTTTATATTTCCTTTCTGCAGCATTCCTTCAACAAATTTGTCCTTTTCAAGTCCATCTACCAATTTGAAGCAACATATTGCAGCTAACACATTTTTTTTTTTTTGGTTACTTTGTCTCAATATAGTTTTTCTAAAAAAAAAGTTTATTTACCAGCATCAACAAATTTGTCGTTTTCGTTAAAAAGAAAAAACAAATTTCCTAACATAATAGTAACTAATTGGTAAATGCTCTTGAGCTATTAAACAAAAAAAAAAAATAATAACAATGTAACCTAAAAAATTTAATACCTTTACTAAATATAAAAGAGAAAAAGATTAAATCACAAAAGTCGACTATTATTTGAAATCCTGTAACATACAAAAATATATAAAATATGCTTTAAAATTATATTTTAAATTTGAAGTTTTCACTTGGTTTTATTTTATATTTACTTATTTCGTTTTTATTTACTTCAAATTTTATTTACGTTTTTTTCTTAATTTTTTTATTTTTTTTTAATATTTTGTTTTGGTTTTCAATAAAAGCAATAATATGTTTGATATTATTTTAAAAGTTCTATATTTTTTAAGTATTTTTTTTTTTTTTTTATTTTATTATATCGGGATATACATTAATTGCATTAAAAGAATTAAATATGCTAAAAATCCCAAACGTATTTAACAAATTGTGAAAAATAATCCGCTGCAGGCATGTCCCTATCCGGATTTCATTCTTGCCTAAGGAAATCGTCAGGGGACGACGTTTTTAGAATTTCTGGAAATATTTGTTAAGTTAAATTACAAACTCAATGAGAATTTTTTGTTCTCGTCTAGGAGCGTTATTAAACATTTAAAATATCAAAGAAAAAACAAAAACAACAACAGAAAATTTTCCACAATTTGCTTTGTCATCTTCCAATGTACTACTCTGTTGTTTTGACAGATCTAGCAATGTAGTGACATCCATTCATTTTTTTTTTGTTTGTAAAATTTTAATAAAAAAATTTCCTCCCGTCCGCAAAAATTTTACCATAATACATATTGTTCTGGGAAAATTATTTTGATTAGTTAATGGGAGAAACTTTTTGACTCAGCAAATTTTTAGTCAGGAGGGTGCAAGCAGCAGAACTACTAATGGCAGCGAAATCGTTGCTGTAAATCGGCAATCTAATTTTTAGTAAAAAAAAAAGAACTGAAAATTTAGCATAGCGGTGAGCGGTAGAACGGTAAGTGGCAAAAAATTAAAACAAATGAATACTATTGAAGTAGCCACGCAATGAGCGGTATGTGAACTTAGAGCGGCTAAGCGGCGCCGCACAGCGGTTCGTGCCCATATAACGATTGGACAAAAATAGAAGGAGTGGAGACATAGTTTTGAAATTTGGTATACTGACATAGAACCCCTTAGTTAAGAAATATTTTAATTTTTGGAAATATCGGGCCAAGGACACGCCCACCTCCCATAGGTTCTGAAATTTAAAAATAATATATTAGCTACATAAATGGACGTAAAATTACAAAAAGTATCCATTGAGATGCACATAAAACTGAAAACGTTTGTGTCAATTTTTATCAAAATCGAACCAAGGACTCTAGGCCTGCTATATATCCTTTAATTTAAAATCTTTATAAAACCTGCAAAAATTATCCGATTGCGATGAAATTTAGCACGTGAATTGATATAAGGTCAAGCCAAATTTGGGTAAAATCGATTAATTAATAAAAAAAAATGCCTTTAACAAAAAATGGTTTTTAAACGCTTAAAATAAAAAAAAAAATTAAATAGGATTAATATAGGAAACCATGTGAATCCTCCATTTTAGGCATACGGTATGTTCAGCGAGCTTATATAAAACACTATGGGGAATATTTTTATGGAACGTTTTAACCTTCTATCTCTTCAATTAAAGGGACTTTTTTGGCCCCTTTTTAAAAACGACCCGTAAGTTGAAGAGTTAGAGGATTAAAATGTTCCGTAAAAATATTTGTCATGAAATTTTACTATAAGTCTCTGAAGACATGAGCATTGAGAATTTAACTTAAAGTCCAGTAATAAGTAAAAACTTAAAATATATTTAAGGGTTAAATTCGTACTTATTCAGAATTGGCGCTCAAATGTACCACAAACCTGGATTTTAGGGAGAAACCAAGGGAATCTTCCACTTTAGGTATTGGATGTGCTCAGCGAACTTATGTAAAACATTATGAGGAACATTTTTGTGGAACATTTTAACCCTCTAACTCTTCAACTTAGGGGTCGTTTTTGTCCCTTTTTAAAAAGGGCCCAAAAAATTCCCTTTCATTGAACAATTAGAGGGTTAGAAAAAATGTTTCTCGTAGTGTTTTACAAAAGTCTGCTCAACACATCCTATACCTAAAATGGAAGGCTTACATGTTTTGAATACTAAACACTCTTAAATCCGTGAAATTTGTATAAAAATCATCAATTTAGGCATTTCAAAAAATCCATTTTTTTTGTATTTTTGGTAAAAAATAGTAATTAATTTTTTAATGATCTATTATACAACAGTATAAACTTACAAAAAAAAGAGAAAAAAAATCAAATTTTATATAATTTTTTTTTTCTACTCCATCAAACTTTGGATTTTCAACAAAAAAAAATGTGTTTTTCGGAGCAATAAAAAATAATTGTTTTGTCAACATACATATGGATGAAATCAAAAAATGTGATAAATTTTTGGGCCAAATTTGTGAGAAGCAAAAAGTGTTAATATTTCGGTTTTTTCTTAATGGAATCAGTAAATTTAGTCATTATAAACCTAATTGCAAAAAATCTATTCTACAAGTTGTCGCAATAACTTTTTTTGCACAATTTTAATTTTTTTTGTTGTAACGGAGTTTACATTTCTGCAAGCAAAAGATGTAACAAAAAAAATTGGGTACGAATTTTCCTCAATTTATTAGTTTTTCGTATTTGGGTTTTCAACTTGCTTTCCAATGATATATAATTTGTGTTTATCAAATTGGCAGTTTCGCGAATAAAAATACAATTCATTCCGCGAAAAAAATTTGATTTTTTTTTTAATTTTGTATTTTTGGTCCTTTTAAATGCTTTTCAAAAATATAAAATTTTTTAAAATCCAAACAGCGGTTGCGCAGTTACAAAATAATATATTAAAACCATAACATTTCACGATCAAAAAATTCTTAAATTGTGTGAAACAAATTTAATTTGTCAAACTAATATCAGTAATGACTCGAAATATCGATTCAAAACCAATGAAATGCAAAATCAATCGTTTTTCGCTCCAGCAGCTTAGGGTAAAAAACTGATAACTTTTTTTGATTTGACGCAAAATTATTAGTTGAATCGTCTTTTGACGCATAAATATTAGTTGAATCACCTCTGTTTATGGTTATTTTAAAATATTTTAAACATTTATCTACATTTATTTGAATGAAACCTGATGCAAACAATTGTGGTTATGGAGTTCACAGTTACGGAGTTTACATTTGGTTACCTTTTTCGTTTTCTTTCAGAAACGCTTTGTCAGAATTTTTTTTCCGAAACCAAATCGCATGATGTCTACAAGGTGAATCCAAATATGACATTGTTTTTCTTACTCGTTAAATAGTTTGGTGTAAAAATTAGGAACGGAGTTTACAACATTTTTTCGAATCTTATTAAAGACATCTTTTTTCATCTCGAGAATGTTATATGCTGCAGAAAAGCTTCAAGTGTGTTATACTGGATGATTACTTATAGTCAAACGATCACTCGAGTATAAATAACATTATACTTTTCGCAATATAAATAATAGATAACTCCAAAATTCTGGTATATGCATTTTTATTAAAAATGATGACGAAAAATCGTTACAGAGTTTAAGTCGTGGTAGCTAAGATATACGAAAAAGTTTGTAAAATGTATTAATTTTTATTAAAAACGGCACTTTTCCTCTTAATAAATATTCTTACAGTTGGTGTTTAGCTTTATTGGTTATTAAAATATAATCTATTAAAATTAAAAAACCTTATGAGTTACTTGTTACAGAGTTTACATTTGGCCTATAAAATTGGTCACAAATTTTATGTATTAACCAAAAATTGGTCAGATTGTTATAAATTTTGTAAAACAGGTGACAATGCGCTGATATATATCGAAAAATGTAACTCAAATGTAATCCATGCATTAGAAATTCGGTGGTTACATGGTTTTTATCACTTTTTTTGATATCACCCATATACTAAAATCCATATTTTAATTTAACTACAAATATATTGAATTAATTAAAAAAAAATATATTCGAAGAAGTTTTTAAAAAAATGTATTTTTGCGAATTATTTTCGTGAAACAATTAAAACCCATTTTTCTGTCATTTTTGCATAAAATTCTCGAAATTTAGCGCACTTTCTTGGCGGCAAAAGCAATCGCACCAAATATTTTTTTCAGATTTGTTTGAGTTACTTTCTTATGTTTAAACGAGTAAAAAGGTTAAAGTCGGGCATGCCGACTATACAATACCCTACACCAGTCTGGTTAAAAGCCAACTAATGATTGGATCCGAAATTCGAATGGGTTAAAATTGGGCTTATGTCAAAATTTTATATAATGTGAGTCAGCGCACCAAATTCCATTAAAATATCTTAATATTTGCGATCTGCAGTTTGTAACCAAGCCAATTTTGGGGGGACCCTTATATGGGCACTAGGTCTAAACATGGACCCGTGTTAACCAAAATCAATAGGCTTTATACTTGGGCTGACATATGTCGGTGTATCAAATTTCATCAAAATATCTTAATATTTGCGACCTGCAGCGTATAAAGAGTATAATTTTGGTAGGACCCTTATATGGGCACTGGGTCTAAACATGGACCGATGTTCACCAAAATCAAACTTGTTCGTCCTTGGGCCAACATAGGTCCGCGTACCTAATTTCATCGAAATATCTTAATATTTGCGACCTGTAGAGTGCGCACAAGATTGCATGGACAGACAGACGGACGGACGGACAGACTGATATCGTTAAATCGAAATAAAAAAAATTCTGAGCCGATCGGTGTACTATAAGGTGGGTCTAGGACCAATATTTCTTGGTTTTACAAACATCAGCACAAACTTATAATACCCTGAGCACATAGTGGTGTAGGGTATAAAAATTCTTCTTTAATCACAATTTGAGATAAAAATTTTTTTTTTATTTTTTCATGGGACGAAGCATAGTGCGCCGCTCAGAAATAAAACTTCTTCTAATTATACCCTACACCACTATGTGGTCAGGGTATTATAAGTTTGTGCTGATGTTTGTAACACCAAAAAATATTGGTCGTAGACCCACCTTATAGTATACCGATCGGCTTAGAATTTTTTTTTATTTCGATTTAACGATGTCCGTCTGTCCGTCCGTCCGTCTGTCTGTCTGTCCATGCAATCTTGTGCGCACTCTACAGGTCGCAAATATTAAGATATTTTGATCAAATTTGGTGCGCAGACCAATGTTGGCCCAAGGACGAACAGGTTTGATTTTGGTGAACATCGGTCCATGTTTAGACCTAGTGCCCATATAAGGGTCCTACCAAAATTATATTGTTTATACGCTGCAGGTCGTAAATATTAAGATATTTTGATGAAATTTGGTACACAGACCTATGTTAGCCCAATAAAGAAGCCTATTGATTTTGGTGAACATCGGTCCATGTTTAGACCTAGTGCCCATATAAGGGTCCTACCAAAATTATACTGTTTATACGCTGCAGGTCGCAAATATTTAGATATTTTGATGAAATTTGGTACACAGACCTATATTGGCCCAATAACGCAGCCTATTGCTTTTGGTGAACATCGGTCCATGTTTAGACCTAGTGCCCATATAAGGGTCCCACCAAAATTATATTGTTTATACGCTGCAGGTCGCAAATATTAAGATATTTTGATGAAATTTGGTACATAGACCTATGTTGGCCCAAGGACGAAGCCTATTGATTTTGGTGAACATCGGTCCATGTTTAGAACTAGTGCCCATATAAGGGTCCCCCCAAAATTGGCTTGGTTACAAACTGCAGGTCGCAAATATTAAGATATTTTAATGAAATTTGATGCGCTGACTCACATTATAGAAAATTTTGACACAAACCCCATTTTAACCCATTCGAATTTCGGATCCAAACATTAGTTGGCTTTTAACCCGACTGGTGTAGGGTATTGTATAGTCGGCATGCCCGACTTTAACCTTTTTACTCGTTTTTTATTTCGATTTAACGATGTCAGTCTGTCCGTCCGTCCGTCTGTCGGTCTGTCCATACAATCTTGTGCGCACTCTACAGGTCGCAAATATTAAGATATTTTGATCAAATTTGGTGCGCAGACCAATGTTGGCCCAAGGACGAACAGGTTTGATTTTGGCGAACAGCGGTCCATGTTTAGACCTAGTGCCCATATAAGGGTCCTACCAAAATTATATTGTTTATACGCTGCAGGTCGTAAATATTAAGACATTTTGAAGAAATTTGGTACACAGACCAACGATAGCCCAATAACGCAGCCAATTGATTTTGGTGAACATCGGTCCATGTTTAGACCTAGTGCCCATATAAGGGTCCTACCAAAATTATACTTTTTATACGCTGCAGGTCGTAAATATTAAGATATTTTAATGAAATTTGGTACACAGACCTATGTTGGCCCAAGGACGCAGCCTATTGATTTTGGTGAACATCGGTCTATGTTTAGACCTAGTGCCCATATAAGGGTCCTACCAAAATTATACTTTTTATACGCTGCAGGTCGTAAATATTAAAATATTTTGATGAAATTTGGTACACAGAGCTATATTGGCCCAATAGCGCAGCCTATTGATTTTGGTGAACATCGGTCCATGTTTAGACCTAGTGCCCATACAAGGGTCCTACCAAAATTATACTGTTTATACGCTGCAGGTCGCAAATATTAAGATATTTTGATGAAATTTGGTACATAGACCTATGTTGGCCCAAGGACAAAGCCTATTGATTTTGGTGAACATCGGTTCATATTTAGAACTAGTGCCCATATAAGGGTCCCCCCAAAATTGGCTTGGTTACAAACTGCAGGTCGCAAATATTAAAATATTTTAATGAAATTTGGTGCGCTGACTCACATTATAGAAAATTTTCACACAAGCCTCATTTTAACCCATTCGAATTTCGGACCCAAACATTAGTTGGCTTTTAACCAGACTGGTGTAGGGTATTGTATAGTCGGCATGCCCGACTTTAACCTTTTTACTCGTTTTTATTTCGATTTAACGATGTCCGTCTGTCCGTCCGTCCGTCTGTCTGTCTGTCCATGCATTCTTGTGCGCACTCTACAGGTCGCAAATATTAAGATATTTTGATGAAATTTGGTACTCCGACCTATGTCAGCCCAAGGAGGAAGCCTATTGATTTTGGTTAACACCGGTCCATGTTTAGACCTAGTGATCATATAAGAGTCGCCCAAAATTATATTGTTTATACGCTTCTGGTCGCAAATATTAAGCTATTTTGATGAAATTTGGTACACCGACCTATATCAGCCCAAGGACCATGCCTATTGATATTGGTGAACATCGGTCCATGTTTAGACCTAGTGCATGAGACGATTTTTTCAGTAACATTGGTAGAATTTGGCACAGAAAACTTAAACTGATACCGGTGACTTGTAGCGCTTTGTGATTATTTACTCTGCTGAACGATATTTTCTTTGTTTTGTTCTTAAATACACTTTTTCTACAGTTTCCCTTGATTTTTTAAAATTTTATTTTGAATTTTATATTTGTATGTTTTTAATTGTCATTCTTACGAAAAAAATTTCTTTTTAAAACAACAACAACAAATGTATCATTTATTTATCAAAAGTATCAAATATTTTTTAGGCTATCAAAATATGACAGCGCTACGTGAGCGCTGAATTTTGGGAAATCGCGACCAAAGTAATTAGCGGGTAAATAGCCTGCTAACAAGTGAAACCTTTTGTTTGATATTTACTCTATTAATTAATTGGTAATGTCTGTTTTTAATGGGATGTGCCCTGCCATCGCTTTCCAATTTGTATTTTTATGATTGAGTGGTTATAAATGATTTTGAAAATTAATACAGAGTTTCAACAAATAAATTATTAAAAATTAGTCAAATCGGTTTGTAACCAATTTGACAGATTTTTTAGGGAAGTATTAATTTAAGTGTACTTGTTTGCCATGTACTATCAGATATTAATTTATATTGGGATCTAGAGTTACATGCCAATTTTTCGCTTAATTTTTAACTTTCTTTACCGTAGTACCAACAACTTCACATTTTCATAAATTTCAGGATGTTCTAATGTACAGATTACACGCAAAACAAATATAATTTGGTATACATATGTACATTAGAACGACTCACGAAAAAAAGTAAAAAAAGTGCCCCCCTCAAAATAAAACTTGGTTTGTTTTATGATGATTCCCAAAATATTTCGGGTCTAGCAACGAGATCTTACGAGCTGGAAAATTTTTAAAAAAGGTTTTTCTTTTAGCTTTTGTAAGAAATTTGCATTTTAGCTGTAGACAACATACTCAATATGTGTATCATATGATAGGTTTTTTAGAGGCGCGTCCAGCGGTATATATACCATGTTCAAGCATATCCTGACATGTCCTATTTTCAAGGATATTCTATAAAAAAAAACAAATTTTTGACCCTTTTGTACGGAGATGTTTGTTATTGAAATGTCAAACTTACATATCATAATCTGTAGTCGATTTAAGTGAACACGTGTTTCAGATTTATTTGAAATACGCGATTTTTCGCGTTTTATCTGAAATTCAATGTGGAGGAAAAAATGTGTTCTAAATAGGGCAATATGGATACCAAAACTTTTCTTTTGATAAGTAAATCATCGCAAAGGGGATATAGCTCGAAATTTTGCAAATTTCATATGTTTTGCGTTAATTTTGTTAAAATTTTCGAGTTACTGCAATCTGCATTTGAATTCAGTATCTAGTTGATGTAAGATAAAAATGCAACTTAACAGAAAAAAAAACCAACACGCGCTTTTTTGGCGGAATATCTTTTTTTTCGCGAAAAAAAATTTTTATAATAATTTTAATTCAGTTTCTAGTAGATGTAAGGATATATAAGGATGCTACTTAACAGAAAAAAAAACCCAACACGTCCTTTTTTTGGCGGAATCTCTTTTTTTCGCGAATAAATTATTATAAAATTTTATTTAGGGTCAGCAATATTTAGATTTTTCTTAAAAAAATTACAGACATGCGTATTTTAATAAAATATTTTATTTAATAATAAACCTGCAAAAAATTTCATAAATTTTTTTTATTGCATTAGGGTAAGTCTAAATTTTATCAAAATTTGGTCCAGAGCACCGTGAAAAATGTATTAAATTTGCAAAATTCTAAACTATATCCATTTAGCGATTATTTACTTATCAAAAGGAAAGTTTTTATATCAATATTGCCCTTAATTTAAACATATTTTCTCCACCATATTGAATTTCTGATAAAACGAGAAAAATCGCGAATTTCAAAAAAAAAACCTGAAACACGTGTTCATTAAAATCGACTAGAGATTAAGATATGTAAGACAGAGCTTTAAAGAATTAATTCCTTTTTGGAATGAATTCCCAAAAATTTAATTCAATTCTTTAATTCAGGTAATGAATTCATCAATAAGACATAAGCAGGAATTAATTCCTGTGAATGAATTCAAAGAATTCAAATTTATAGAATGAATTCAATTCTAGTTAATTCAACTTTTGGTCCAGGAATTCATTCAATTCTAGTTAATTCAACTTTTGGTCAAGGAATTCTCAAGTTCAACTTTTGGTCAAGGAATTCATTAAATTCTAGTTAATTCAACTTCAAGGAATTCATTCAATTCTAGTTAATTCAACTTTTAGTCAAGGAATTAAATTTATTTCGTTTAATTCCCTAAGGAATTAAATTTTTTTCGTTTAGTTCCCTAGGAATTAAATTTTTTTGTTTAATTCCCTAGGAATTGAAAACTTAATTCAGTGAACTAAACGAAAAAAATTTAATTCCTAGGGAATTAAACGAAAAAAATTTAATTCCTTAGGGAATTAAACGAAATAAATTTAATTCCTTGACTAAAAGTTGAATTAACTAGAATTGAATGAATTCCTTGACTAAAAGTTGAATTAACTAGAATTTAATGAATTTCATGACCAAAAGTTGAATTAACTAGAATTGAATGAATTCCTTGTTGAATGAATTCATAAAATTTTATGAAGGCATTAGAAGAAAATGAATGAATTCCTTTAATATAAATCGAATGAATTAATTCAATTCCTTAAGTTTGATCAGGGAATTCATTCCCAAAATATAAATTCAGTTCAAAAAAAGGGAATTAATTCTTCGAAGCTCTGATGTAAGATTGACATTTAAATCACAAAATTCTTCATACAAAAGAGTCAGAAACTTGTTTTTTTTTTTTGTAGAATATCCTTACAAACAGGACATTTTTAGAAATGATTGAGAATGTTATGTAAACCGCTGGACGCGCCTCAAATAAACCTTTCATTTGATACCAATATTGTGTATATTGTCTTTAGCTAAATACCAAAATTCTGCCAAAAACTAAAAAATACCTTTTTTAAAAACGGTCCAGCTCGTGAAATCTCATTCCTAGACCCGAAATATTTTGGGAATCATCATAAAACAAACCAAGGTTTATTTTGAAGGGGGCACTTTTTTTCTGTCCATATAAGGTGAGTCGGTCTAATGTACATATCTATAAAACGAAAAATCTCAAAATAAGTCATTAAAAAAACTTAGCTCGTGCTAGAAAATAGCATGTTTCTGTTTATAAACAACTAAATCATTATTCTATTGTATTAGTTATACGTGCCGAAATACAGCGACTACATCACGCATTTTTGTATTGTGTACTACATATATGTTTGTCTGATTGCCATTCATAGTAGCGTGGGCCGAAAACATGAAAAACTTTGCATACTAAAGTTGAATCAATGCAGAAAAGTGTTAGAAATTTGATTTAAATTCAGAGAAATATGATTTTGAAAATCGGCTTATGTCTTCTGTTTCTGGTTTGCGATTGTAATTCCTAAATTCCGAAAAATCGCTTGAATTTCAGATAGGTAATTGATATGGTGTTTTATAAAAACACAGCTCTACAAAATAAGACAATATTTATAAGTCGCACAACTTTGCAGTGGATTTAGAATAATTAGGGGTGTTGATTTCGAATCTACCACCGGTTTATTCAAGTTGGCTACAAATTTTTCACAATTCGCAACTTTACTTTTTTAATTTTTCAACCGATATAGCTCCAGCAAGAAAACCCTCTATGCATTTTAAACCTAATTCCATACCCTATATTTTAAACTTAAGTGTGTATCAATATCTTAATAACTTTTGTATAGTCACTCAAATCCAAAATTTTAAAATTTCTTTAAGATTTAAAAATTTTTTTTCGATATTTAAAGTCGAAGTCCGATTTTAAATATCAAAGCCAATTTGGAAACAAAAATGTCCAAAATTTGTATTTATGTCATATTGCATAAACAAATTATATGCACAATTAGAGCCGTTTGTAATTAAATTTCGACTTAGAAAACAAAAAAAAATATTTTACTGTATTAAAAATCTACTGTACTATTACTGAATTATTTTTTTTTTTTCTAAAAACATCAGATTTCATTCAATATTAATATTGTTGCGACATTATTGTGATTTTCAAAGTTTACACTTAAATCATGCATTCGGTTTTACCATTATTTCTCCACGAACTCATTTCGAATGTGTACGAAGATATTGTGATTTAAACATAAACTTTGGAAATCATAATAATTTCGCATATAAATCAATAATGAATAAAATCTTATGTTTAAAAAAATAAATCAATAATAGTACAGTAAATTTTTTAAACCGTAAAATACACTATGCGACAGTCAAAATCGGGATGGGATGAAACCAACCGGAAATGTTATATCGGTCAAAAACCAGTTATACGTGTCCCGGCGTTTCGCTAGGTCACCCCTAGGAATCGAGATATATCTTTTTTTTGACATAACTCGAGAACCACTAGTCCGATTTTGCTCAAACAATTTCAAAAAAATTAAAAATTACAATTCCTTTAATCCGTTCATATAACGTTTTTCTATTATATTATTATATTACTATATTACTTTTTTTTAATATTTTAGGCAAAAAATATTTTTTTCTTCATACATTTATTTTTACCGGCAAAACTGTTGAGTATATAGAAAAACGTTATATGAACAGATTAAAGGAATTGTAATTTTTAATTTTTTTAAAATTGTTTGAGCAAAATCGGACTAGTCGTTCTCGAGTTATGTCAAAAAAAAAGACCACCAAAGGTCAAATCGACATATCTCGATTCCTAGGGGTGACCCAGCGAAACGCCGGGACACGTATAACTTCTTTTTTACCGATATAACTTTCCCCGGTAGTTTGAACCCTTCCCGATCACTGACCCCTACCATTTGTGTCACAGTGATATTTTTGTTTTAACTTCTTTATATTCGACCCACTCCAATGAGTATACTTTACATTGTTCAACCAATAACTAAGAAGAAGATCACAAACATGTTTTTGTTCTTATTTAAGGTATTGAGTATTTAAGTTGTAAATAATGGGGAATATTTTAGTACATATAAACTCAACACTTTAAGTAAACTTTTGTTAAAAGATTGTCATCTACTAGTGTTTGCTAAATGTCGTTGTGATAAGAGTTTAAATATGGGGTGACAGTTATGTAACTTTTATTAAGCAAAGGGATTTTAAATAGTCAATTTTTTATATAATATAATTTTTGTGGCCCTTTGACAAAACAACTTTAGTTGACATGAGAAAAACTGGCAAGATTTTTTTAGTAAACATAAAATTTGAATATGCTGCATTCAGTCTGGTTATCACATTTTTATGCATTGTGCATCAAAAGATCTAAGACGCCACAAATCAACTTATTTAATTTTTTTTTTAAATTTTTATTGCACAAAGAAGTTTTGTTACTTATGGCATTGGGAATTTTCACTTCAAGTTTTTTCTCTCCACCCAAAAACCTAAACATTAAAAAAAGGAAATAGCAGTGTGTTAAATTTTTCAAGTTTTGCTCTCACCCAATAAAAAATCGAGAAACAGGTTAAAGTAGAGTAAAACAACGTACCCAGTTTATCTTCATCACTTCAGATGTTATTTTTAAAGGACTTAGAAATAATAAGTTATAATGGTAATTGTTTGTTCACTTCTGTTCAAAATGGCTATCAAATAAGAGTGGATATCTCTACAGTTCAGTGATAAAGTAAATTTTTGTCAAAAGGGACGAACCATCTTTTTTATTTTTTAATTTTCAATAGCCTTAAAATCGTGAAATTATTATTTTCAAAATATACAAATTCAATAGACATTTTTGATATAATTTTGCCCTGGTAAAAAAAGGAAAGATTTTAACAAAATATGGAAATTCTCCTCTCTCACGTGATACCAACATCAATATGAAAGAATGTAAAAAGATACTAAAAAACGGTTACTGAAGCCATCTTTTGAAAATTTAAAGTCATTTTTAAAGCACTTCAGACGTAATCATGAAAAACTGAGAAGAAATCGTGTTTAGAAGAATGTGTTAAGTAAAACTAAACATGTAACAATTTATGCTGCTAAGGTCGTAAATTTTTTTAAAATGTAAAATTCTCTTTTGACTTTAAAAATCGATTTCAGAATAAGTTAGAAAATCCCATACAATTATCTTCGAGCGTTTATCAAGTTTTCATTTGACAACAGAACTTGTATTTTGAAGATATTTTTTGATGAGACTGGTATGTGATACATTGTTTTGACCACTTCTGATCAGATCTAAAGCCAAATGTATTCTTATTTAAAATAATCTGAAAAATTAGGAGATTTTCACGGCCATATATGTTCAGATCCGGCCAAATTTGGTATCTGATAAATTGCACATTTAATTTGATGCCAGCTCAAATTTATAAGATTTGGTAACAAATCTGGCCAGATCTGCATTAGATATGAACAGATCTAGCACTAGTTCTGATCAGATCGCTACAAAGTGTATCACATATGCCATGTATGATCACATATGATTAGATCTGACACCAGGTCTAATTAAATTCAATAATATTTATTTAGATCTAAACAGATCTAATCAAATCTAATCTTTTTTATCCATCAACTCTACCATAGTATAGCGGCAGTCCGAAGTCCTAGGTTCGATTCCTGGCACGGACACATTTTATTTAAAAAAAAATCACAATAAAAACTATTTTAATCATTCAACTTATTTTTTTGAAAATCTATTTTTAGATTAATATTTTTGTCAATACTGGTAAGCGAGTAGGTAAGCACATATTTTTCATCTTTCGTAAGCTTTTGCGTAAGCTAACTCGTTACTTTGCACGATAACCCTACACAAAAACGAGTAAAAATCTAAATAACCTCACAATATGTACTCTACTGATGTTTGTAATTCGAATGAGTTGAAGGGGACCTGTGTCAAAATAAGTGTATAAAATGATAAAAATTAGAAAAGCTGTAAGAAATTTGGATTTTACCTAATGTTAGATATATTTAATAAAAAATCGGACATATAGTCCACATAGACGATAAGTGGAGCCATCCTATCTTGAATAAATAGTTTTTTGGCCAATTTTGGGGGCCCTTTGTAAGGGCACTAGGTCTAAGCACAAACTGATTATAAACAAAATCTGCAGGATTTATCCGTGTGAATTACAATAGTTTATAAAATTTTATTAAAATATCTTCGTATTTAGGACCTGTAGCGTGCGAAAAATGCAATATTGTTAAAACCTTTCAATGGGCGCTAGGCCTAACCTTACACGCAGGGAAAATATATGGTTGCAATATGATCACAGCTACCAAACTATGATCACTACTGCCATACATGGTTGTTGCAATTAAATTATTAATGTATTAATCATACTTTACAAATGATATGATCGCCTATGGTCATGTTATAGTTAAAATCTCTCTTTTTTTCGGTTATCATATTATTCTCTCGTCTACAATCATATACTATCTGGACAATCATATTCCTCTTTTCGAATTACAATCATATTATTATCTGAGTTGAGAGAGATCATATTCACAATCATTGGTATAGTTTCGACAATCATAGGATGATCAGTATATTTTTTTTAAGAGCGTCATCTATCAGTTAGCGTCAGTCTTATTTAAGATTTTGTGAAAAGAATTTGAAAAGAGCACTAAAATAAATAACATAATATATATACATGTATTAAAAAAAAACTTAAAAAATAGAAAAATAACTTATTGGCATTCATTTTAATAGCGACATTGTTTTTGAAGAAAGAACTCGCTTTGATACAAAAACAAAATTGAAAAAAAGTGCAAAATGGAAAAAAAAATGTAAGTGCACGACGAAATCATCATAATATTTTCGTACTGATGATATTATCTTCCTTATGATCATAATATGATCCCCAATGCTCAAATTTTCTTCTCATAATTATATTATGATTATTAGAAATATAATATGATCACTGAGAACATGTTATGATCATTTCGGATGCATTGTAAAATTATATTTTTAACAATATTTTACTACACGCTGTTATCAGATGTTTGCACAATTTATTTTAAGTTATATGTAAGTGATAACTAAAATTAATTTAAATTATTTAAGTTTGAAAATTATTCATTGAATAAATAAATGTACTATTTTGAATAACACAAATCGTGAACAGCTTTTTCGCTCACCGTCAATAGATTGCTGGGAAAAACTAAAGTATGATATACAGGACTATAATATGATAATACTGGGATCGCTTTGGAATCATAATGCAGTAATTAAGGGATCATATTATGATAGAAAAAGATATTTCATAATGTGATTGTCGCAATCATAAACCCAAAAATATATGATTCTCTTCGAATATCTTCGAATCCCAACCATGTTTTTTCTTTGCGTGTATGCCGATTTAACCAAAATCAATATACTCCAGTCCTAGGCCGATATAAGTCGGTGTGCCAAATTTGATCATCATATCTGTGATCAGTAGCATGCGAACATGCCCATTTTTTGGGACCAAAGTTGATCATAATATTTCTTTCATCTTAATATTTGCGACCTGTAGCGTGCGCACAATGAAACATGGGCAGACAGACTGACGGACGAACAGACAGACATCGTTAAATTGAATTTTATTCTAAGCCGATCGGGATACTAAAAAGTAGATCTCGGGTCAATATTTTTTGTTGTTCAAACAGCAGCACAAACTTGTTATACCCTCTTCACGTAGGGGTTCCATATCGTCATATTAAATCAAAAAAGCCGTAACTTACAAAAAATTCAAAATCAACTTTTTGATTGATTACACAGTACAACAAAAAAATATTTTTTTTTTCTCCACAAATTTATTTTTACCGGCAAAACTGTTGATTATAAAGAAAAATGTTATATGAACGGATTAAAGAAATTGTAATTCTAAATTTTTCTAAATTTGTTTCATCAAAATCGGACAAGTGGTTCTCGAGTTACAACTAAGCGAAAAAACATCAAGATAAGGAAAAAATTTAAAAGGTCATAAAAAAAAAATGACACATACGAACGCCAAACGCTTTGAGGGTTTTACTATACTGACCTAGTACCATCACCCTGACTTGGAATTTCTCACCCCCCAGACAATAATCCCAAAAATGTTCCATAGTGTTATGATTCGGGGTATCAAAATACACATTCCTGCAAAATTGTACACTCCTACGACTAAAAACCACGACTTTATTAACAAATTTCTAAAAGCCCTAAGTGAAAGCGTAAAAAATTCATTTTTATAAACAGTTATACATTACATGTAATTGTAATTGAAAAAATGTCAATTACAATTGCATTTTATTGGGAAAGGAAATAATGACAAAAAGCGCGAGTTAGGGATCAACCCAACATGACGTATTTTTTTGCTTGGCCACCCCTATCCCAGCCAATTTTTTTTGCAAAACTTAAACAACAAACTTTTTCTAATTCTAAATGTAATTGAAATTTGCAACTGAAGTCACTTTCAATTACATGTAATTTGTAATTGATAATTTTCATCTGCAATTATATATGTGACCTTCTCCGAGAAATGGGACCTAGTGTGTAAAAAAACGGGTTTCAATAAAAATGAGAAAAACATTAAAATTTTAATTTAACTTTAAATACGTTCTTCTCAAAACTTCATTTTTACACACTAGCTGCCTTTTCTCGGAGAAGGTCACATATGTATAAATGAACATAATTGAGTTTATTTTAATTTCAACTGCATTTGCTTGTAACTGTAATTAAAAATTTTCAAGTAATTCTAATTGAATATGAACAAGTAATTGTAATTCAAATGTAATTTAAATCCCCCAGGTCTAGTTTTTAATTTGTTGGATAGTGAAACTAATTTATATTTAGCCTATTAATGAAGAAAATAAGAAAATATTAAGTACCTAAAAATTACCACAAAACTATTTTTTTAATTTGCCTTACGGCCATTTCAGTTTCAGAAACAACTAATCCTTAAAGCCGTAAGTTTCGTAGCTCTTTAAGTAATGCAAAAATTGGAAATTTTTCTTCAAATACTAATTCGATAACCAAAAATAATCTAAACCTGAAAAAATTTGGTTTATTTTTCATTTTATTAAGTTTTTGCTTCTCTTGTAAAATTATTTAAATGCCACTTAAGGCTTTTTTTATTTTATATTGCGATATGTAATAAGAAAAGAAACTAACTACCATTACCAGGTAATGGGTGAAGAAAGTTATTACAAAATACGTCTAGTATTCTTCACTGCATTAGAAAATACACAAAAACTCTTTTTTGGCACAATAAATTTTTTCCACAGTATTTCTTTTTGAAATAAGTTGTTTGGTAAAAATCCACAATCGTATGTGTATTTCTTGGAAATATAAATATTTGTACACAGAGAGAATTCCTTGGACGAGTTTTAATGAAATTTTTTCACTAAACTAATGAAGTGGCCTTCACAATAGGAATGAAATATATCTTAAACTCTATGAAAAACCTTCGTAGTTTTAATGAAAATATTTTTAATGAACCTTTTTCATTAGTCGTCTTCAATTTTTAATAAATAATATGAAATATTTCATTAACTTTTATGAAAAATTGCATTAATTTAATGAAAAGTTTCAATGGACGAATTCCAGTGACAATTCAAAGATCAAATGCAAAAATTCATTGATATCCTGCAGATAATTCTCTCAGTGTATTCTATGGTTTGACGTAATTTTTTATTTCTTTTTTTTTTAAAGCTTATGACATTCTCTTCAGATTTATGCAAACATCACTAACGATAAGAGACCCTCTTTGACGTTTTATGGAAATTTTAGAGTTTTTATCAATATATAACATAATATCGCATGCTACTACAACATTTAAATATATGTATTTGTTTTATTAACTAGAGCCCATAGATTGCGTAGAAATCAAACTCTTCTTCTTATTTTGCCAACAAACACATTTTTCCATATACAATACATACACCCAGAAAACGGATTCGTTGTGATAACCGAATTTGTTGCCAATCGAATTGTGGCGGTTACGACGACTATCATCCAATTTAATGCTGTATTCGGTCGGCATAATAGAATAATTCGGTTATGAATTTGAATAGTTTCAGTTGTAATTACTATTTTCTACTATAAATATTTCAGTACCTACAATCAAATTAAAAAATATCGCACACCATTTCCAAATAATATTTTTATGTTATTTTTTATATTTCGATTTATTTATTAATAACTATATAATCACACTCAGTGATGTTAGATAGTGGCCAAAAAAACCTGGTATAGATGTCGCTAAAAGCTGGTATTTGAAACAAAAAATTGGTATACTCACAACATAGTGTGTTTAATATATTATACCAAGGAGAACAAAGGGGATCTTGCTCCCATTCAGAGCGATAGCTTTGCTTCCGGTGTTTTTGTTTTTTACGTAGAGTTTCACCCCTACCGACACGAATTTCTTTAAGGCTTTGAAGGTCCATCAGAATCGTTATTTTCTTTTTCTTCATCTGTTGATGAAATTATAATCTGCAATAACAGTAGTGAGCGTCCTTTTAACAAAAATTTCCTCACAAAAGTAAAAGATCTACATTCAAAGAACAGCTGTTCTCATACACGATAAAAAATGGGAATTAATTCATAGTTAAGTCGGTACGCTACAACTACAAATATTTGTATTTTGTATGATATAAAAATATATATATTTTTTTTAAACAAAATGTATAAAAAATTAGATTGTAGCTTGTCGCCACACTTGTGAATAGTATTTCAAGTTTTATGGCGGTTAAAATGTCAGTAAAACAGCTGTTTTCGTTTCTTCCTTTACACTTTTAATAAAAAAAAAAACAAAATTGAAATCGTAAGTTACAGAAGTTGGTATTATTGCGTACCAACACAATTTTCAGTTGGTACATGGTACAAGACCCTGAAAAATGGTATGTCTTGTACCAACAAATTGGTACGTCTAACATCACTGATCACACTTAATAAAACAAATACAAATTACGATTAAAAAACAGAAAACAGAAGCAGAAGATCATTTCTTTCAATGAAGATTCCAAGAGGGAGTATCATACTGAAGTGTTATCTTCACTATTAAACAAAAGAAAATATCAAAAAATTATGTACAAAACAACAACAAATTGTTGGGTTAACTACAAGTGGACTCACAAACCGTCAGTATGAAATCCAGCGTACGAGTTTTTGTATAAAAAATATTTCTCGAACATGTTTGTAAGGCAATATCTATAGATTTTTTCTAACATAGAATATCGCTATTTCTTTAGAAAAAGTTATCATCGGTTGAAGAAAAATTCACTGATTTCGAGGACTATCATGGTCCTACAGCAAACCCGAAGAAAAAACTTTTACCAACTAGGAAAGGAAAGTCGAGCCTTTATCTCAGATTACGCTTTGAACAAATTTTTGAACTCTCTCATTCACTTAATCAAATGAAAAATTAAAATTTGCATGTAATTGCTGAAATATTAGCATAATACAATGAAAAACGTTTAAAATTCACCTAACAGAAATAAATAGTATCGTATGCTTTGTTACAGCTTGTATGCTTTGGTTTTGATTATATATTAGTTTTAACTTACACTGCACTAAGTTAATGGTAATAAAATTTCTTCATTCAATTAGTAAAATAGTGAATGAACATGCGATTTGAATGACTCAAGTTAGGAATTCATTCAATTCATATTAAAGCTTTGGGAATGAAGCTTATGAATGAATTCTTTTCGAATGGTTTAAGGGAATGGTACATGGATATTTTTAAAATATGAATTTAATTTTTCGTGAATTAAGCTTAAATTGAATTAAGTTTTTCGAAGCTCTGATTTGGGCCAATATTTTATGGTGTTACAAACATAAGCGCAAACTCATTATATCCTGTCCATGCAGTGGTACTAGTATAAGGAAGAAAAAGTATAAGTATAACCCCTTAAATGAATTTACATAAAAGTGTGCTTTTTTTCGTACCTACACTTGAAATCACTTCCTTTCTTTACAAACATAATTAACCAATTTTTTCAATTTTATTCAAATCATTAAACTGCTCTTATATTTCTTTATTTATATTCATTAGCAAAGCTAATTTTCTATTTAACACCATTAACATTTGCATAAAATTGCAGAAAGTAAAGTGCAATAATAGCATTTGTATAATTTCTTCAATCATTTTGTTACATTTGCACAATATTATAATAAGCGTAGAAAATAAAATAAAAAAGAAAATGAAAAATACCCACTTGTTATTTAATTATGAATTAATTACTACCAAGTGCATAAAATTTGCAAATTATTTTATATTTAAGCAAAGGTGCGAATTAAGTTTAAAGCAGAGAAAATAGTTTCCTAATTAAAATTGAATTTGAAAACAATCGAATGGTCGGATTGGGATAACCGAATTTTTCGGTTGCGATAAAAACTCTATTAAATTGAGTTAAAAATGCTGTTAATTTATAGAAATTCTAAGTTTAAAAGAATTTAGCTTAACGTGTTTCTCAACATCATTGAAGATTCTGCGGGTACAAATCCAGTTAACTAACAAGAATTTTTAACTATTTGTACGGAAGATCTTTTAAAGGGACACCTGACGTGACCATAGTAATCTAAAAACTTAGTTTTAACATAAAGGGTTTTCTTCTTTAGCTTATATCGAATTTTCCATAATCTGGTAATAACCAAAATTGATTAGAGAAAAATATCTGTAGAAATTAATTTTTAAGCTAATTTATATAAAATAGGTAAAAATTAAGTTTTTCTAAAAAATAAAATGGATCTTTTGTAGTATTTGCTTTTCTATTTGTTGTGGTGTAATGGTAAATTATTTTTATCACAGTCAAATCAACTGATTTTCTATTATCGCAATGCAACTATTTAATAAATTCGGTTGTCACCACGAATCATCTCTGTGTATTAAACTACATATTAGATTAAGAAACTTACATGTAGAAAAATCATTTTAAATGCTTTCTGGTAGAGAAAACCTCTCAGATTCGCAAAAATTTATCCTATAAAAAAAACTGCATTTTGGCATTTTTTACTAAAAAATGTAATATATTTTTGAAATGCCAAAAATCAGTACAATCAGTACAAATTTTAAAAAATCAGTACAAATCACTACACGACTTTTTCATCAGTACACGTAACCAAAAATCAGTACATGTACTGATCAAATCAGTACGAATGGTCACCCTAACTATGGTACTTGAAGCATGTGTTTTCTTTACATTGTCACCTTGATTACAAAAAATCTAAAGTAAGCAAAATCGGTTCACATTTGTAAAAGTTGTACGACCATAAATCTTTTGTATACCGAGATGGTCAACTTTGACACCCTGTGCTAAAAGACGGTGGCTGCAATACTAATTTTCTAAAAGCCTTGTTCTTCCTCTTCACTTCCTGTGAACATTTTTTTCCGATTGAATCAGTAGTTTAGAAGATCCATAAATATGACCATTTTTTGTGTTTGGAATCACTGTGTGAACCTTAGATTTTATCAAACCACCTTCGTTATGCATAATTTAATAATAAATTAGAATTTTTATCATATTTAAATTATTATTTATTATTATTATTTTTTTTTTTTTTTTGGCCATAGACAACTACCAAATATTGAAAAAATAAGATAAAAACATAATTTAATAACCAAAATATGCGCTAATTTGTTTCCTACCAACAATTTTCAACACAAATTGATGTCATATATAAAAAGTTGGTTTGCTGGTGGCCCACATAATAAAGTGCATATAACATACTATAGAACTGATGCTGCCGTTTTCTAAAAATTAAACGCGAAGGCAATGTGAAAAAAAAATTAAATTATAACCAGAAAAATGCATACATGGCGGGCGGTTTATTTAACTAATTTGTTAAACAAAAATTATTAGATTTTAGCGAAGTGTTTTTTTTTGTTTTTTTGTTTTTTTTTTGTTGCTGTAATATGAAAGTTTATAAATATGAATTTACAAACAATTTTATTTATTTTGTAATTTAAATTTTTAAATTATTTTGGCGCATTTTGTGTAAAAATAAATTCACTTTTATTTTAAAAATTTAATTTTGATATTAGAAATTGTTTCCTACTGCATTTCTACATAGAATGTTGTGAATTAATGCACTTCATATTATGTATGAAAAATATGGTAATTAATGTGCTTGAATTTTGGCTAAATCAGATAGTAAACTGTGTAAGGTAAGGGAAGTGTGATTTTCCTTATACGACTGGATGGATAAATATGAACCCAGTTGGAAATTTTGTGAAGACGTCTTCGTGACATGCTTGGCGACATCTTGCTGTCATTGCTGACTTGATGATCCGCTTCCATATAAAATACCTATAGACTTCTGCTGACATTTTCATACAAATCTAAAAATATCATCAGGACGAGTTAGCGGGAGGCCACAAACATAGCCAATACAAATGTGAACGTGTTGTGTATGGTGTAGTGTTTTGAAAATTAAAAAAAAAAAAACTTTCAAATATGAAAAAACAAACAACAAAATATTTTTTTTACGTTTCGTCAGTTAAAAATTGATAGACTTTTCAATTATTTTCATTTCTTTTATGGATTCCCGAGTAAACAAATTATATATAATCATATGTGGCATATATTACAATATATAATTAGACATGCCGTTATGTATATCCATATATAATTATATATGACGTCTTTTTTAAATTTTTTCTTTATATTAGGGCATATATAATTTCATCTAATTAGATATCGGCCTTTATAATATTAGATATGGTATATATGGTTATATATTACATAGCATGGCTGATCTTATTGCATATATAGTTGTATATAGAGCTATATCTTAATATATATGGCGGCATTTTAGGGATATATAATTATATATGGTATCATTTAAACAATATATAACTATATATGGTGCCAGATAAACCATATATTATTATATATTGTGGCATTTAAACAATATGTGGTCATATATGGTACCTCATGAACAAAATATTTAATACAGTTGCAGATATGATAATATATGCTACTAAATATAGTGCCATATATATTTATATATGGCGTTATTTAAGCAATATATTAGTATATATGGGGCCATTTAAACCATATATTATTATATATGGTGCCATTTAAACAATATATGGCCATATATGGTACCTCATGATCAAAATGTTTAATATAGTTCCAGATATAATAATATATGATACTATATATAGTGCCATATATATTTATATATGATGTTATTTAAGTAATATATTACTATATATGGTGCATTTAAACCATATATTATCATATATGGTGCAATTTCAACAATATTTTCTCATATATGGGACCTCATGAACAACATTTTTAATACAGTTCCAGATATAATAATATATGCTACTATATATAGTGCAATATATATTGATATATGGTATCATTTAAACAATATATTACCATATTTGGTGACATTTAAACCATACTTTATGATATATGGTGCCATTTCAACAATATATTGTCATATATGGTGCCATTTAAACAATATATGGTCATATATGGTAACTCAACTACAATATTAACTGTATTTCAGAAGCTATTAATTGTATTTTAGAAATTTTAAAAGTATTTCAGAAACTATGGAATGTATTTCAGAAATTATTAATTGTATTTCAGAAATAATCAAATCTATTTCGGAACTTGTTGATTGTTTATCATAGTTAATAGAGAAAAATTTCTAAATTACATTTCATAATTTCTAAAATACAATTGATAATTTCTGAAATACAGTTGTGAATTTCAGAAATACAATTAATAATTTCTGAAATACAATTGATAAAACTGAAATTCAATTGACTAGTTCTGAAATCAAATTCATAAATCTGAAAAATAATTGATAAGTTCTGAAATACAATTAATAAAACTGAAATTTACATGATTATTTCTGAAATACAATTGATAAATCTTAAAAACTTGATACAATTGGAAATAGTGTAGAGCGTTGAAAAGATATAAATAAAATTATTAAAAAAAAAAATTCAATGTAATAAAAAAAATATAATTTTATAAAAATATTTATAGAAAATAAAACCATGATTTTATAAAAAGAAATTCATTTTATAAAAAAAAATGCATAGCCGTGAACGGTATCGAACTCGAAACTTTCTGATTTTAAACCTTAATTTAACAAAATATTGTAATTTTTATAAAATCAGTGCTCTGCCAGTGTATTATATTTTGAATTGTTGTCAATATCTGTCTGGGATCTTATTTAATCCCAAATAAATGGAGATCTTACGTAGTACCTAAATATAATGCGGGATCTAATTTTATCTGTCATTTTTCTGGATAGTTTTAGATGTCAATCCCAATATATTGCTGTTGATAATTCGATCTGCCATTTTAATACCGAAATAAATTGCTGGATCTAATTCGATCTGCAATTTATGGGATAAATTAAGATCTTACCAAATCCCCAAATATATCACTCACTGGATTTATTTCGATCTGCAATTTATCGGAAAAGTTAAGATCTTACGCAATCTCGAAATATATTACTGGATCTAATGTTATCTGTCATTTTTTGGATAAGTTTCGATCTTACTTAATCCCTAAATATATTGCTGGATCTAATTCCATCTGCCATTTTTCGGATCTAATCCGATCTGCAACTTTTTCGGATCAAATTAGATCGAAGTTTATCCACAAATATATTACTGGATCTAATTTTATCTGTCATTTTTTGGATAAATTTAGATCTAAGTTTATCCCCAAATATATTGCTGGATCTAATTCGATCTGCCAATTTTTCGGATCAAATTAGATCTAAGTTTATCCACAAATACATTCCTGGATCTAATTCGATCTGGCAAAATTGAGATCAAATTAGATTTAAGTTTGTCCACAAATATATAGCTGGATCTAATTCGATCCGCCATTTTTCGGATCAAATTAGATCTAAATTTATCCGCAAATATGTAGCTGGATCCGCCATTTTTCGGAATAACTTAGATCTAGGTTTATCCCCAAAGATATCATTGGACCTCCCAATTTTGAGATATAACTTTATCTTAGTTTATACCCATATATACAATGGCATCTAATACGATATGATTGGATACACCCAATTTTGAGATCTAATTGGATCAGCTAGATATTACAGCAGATATTAAACAATATCAAATTGGATATGATTAGATATTGCGCGAGTTCAATTTTTTTTACTCGGGTTGTTTAAACAATGTTTGAAAATAAATTGCAAAATGGGTTGAATATAATGAAAAATCAGTAGTCCTTTTTTTAATTGTGTTTTGAATTAATTTAATATGTATTTTAGGTTGTTTTTAAGGATAAAATATTTTGAGTGTACTCACGAGGTCAAAATAAATTCTTGTAATGATGACAAATAGGCAGTTTGCCTGCGTCATTTTAGAAAAATTAAAAACTGCAGACATTCCTTTAAGACATCTTTTGCCCCTGCTGAATTATTACCTAAACGGCGCGCTGATATTGTCTGTGAGACACATTTTCTAGCTGAGAAACTAAAAATATTTTATAAGAGATATATTTTTTGCAATATTTTTATCCATGGATCTATTTAAACTACGCAGATAAAAATATACCCAAAAAATAAATTTCAAGTTTATAACAAATCAAATAATAACTTTAAAATCTTCATTGCGTTCAATTTATTCACATAGCTTAACTGAGAATAAATTGCTAAAATATTCTGAACTGAAGCGCATTTACGATTTTTGCCCAAAGTCATATGGGATTCAACATTTTACCTAGCAAAAGCACCCACCTATGTGGTTTTAATATGTGTAGTTTTCTTTTTACGCTTGAAATTATATTTTTTTTTAATTTGTACTGTTGTATAGAAGTGGGCTGAGGAGAATTTAACTGTTATAAGTAAGACAATTCTAAGAGGATATCGATCCGAAGCACGCTGGGAAGTTGACAAAAAAATGTTTTCCAGATATATTCATCAATGTTTTCGAGTGGCCATCACCCAGTCCAGACTTGAACACAATCGAATGTCTGTTGTGTGGGGTTGAAAAGAGCCATAAGCCTCAAAAATGTAACAAATATGGCAACTATTCTGGATATGATTTTTTGTCGCTCGATGATAACTTTAACCATTCTCAGGTATGGCAAAAAGTGGCAAATTTTTTTGAAAGCATTTTCAAAATTCCAACTTTAGTTTTTCAAAAATCAATAATTAAAAGTTTCGGAGTTAATAAGTGTTTTTAGTGCATATTTTTTATGTTTTTAATGCATATTTTTCTTTGTTAACATAATTTTTTAGCGCATATTTTCTTTTTTTTAAGTGCATGAAATTGCTTGCTTTACTTATTATATATACTCCATAGCGCAATCCTCAATTTTTTTATTTTGGTTTAAAAAATTTTTGAAAAATTAAAATAGGAGTTTTTAAATTGCTTAAAAAAAATTTAGCATTTTTTGCCGTACCTAAGAATGGGTTACGATAATTCCCGAAGAACATAGAAGGATATCTCAGTATTTTTTGTCTAAAAAATTTAAAAATATATTTAAGCATAGATTACGGTACTGTAATCATTATATACTCAATAAAAACATTTTTTAAAAAATTTGAATAAAGTTGTTTTTTCGCTTTATTAATATAATAATAGCCAGACTTTTAATCGATTACCTGCACGACTTTTCATTATCCATTCATCACCAAATTTCATATCATTAATTTCTGTATACAAGTGGAAAAAAATAAGCCCAATTCCAACTCTTTAAATTCATTTTGAAAATTCTTCACGCATTCCTGAACACCTCTAATGCCCACATGCCATTAAATGGACCAGGTCCAGGGAAAGTCCCAAGACCCTATAATTTGCATAAATGTTACGACTCAGTATAGTTGCAAAGACGAATGTAGTTTTACTAATATTTTACCTAAATTTAGATTTGTTAAATTTAATAAAAAAAATGCACCCAGAAAACAGATTCGGTTCTGACAATGGCATTTTTAGTCAATCGAATGTGTCGGTTGTGCTAGACGAGTTTTTTGACAACAGAAAACCAACTGAGGCAGGAGTTGTTTGAATATGGCAATTGAATTTTAGTTGTTTCAATACTAATTCGGTAGTCGCACCGAAAAATTCATTTTATGCAACTGTGTGTGAAAATCAACAAATTTTATTTTAAGCCAAAAAAAAAGGAATAAATTTTGTTCAATTAACAAATTTTTCTGTTGAGCCAACAGACATAATATCTTGAGTGTAAGTATATATTTGGGAGTGATTTAACTGTGTTAATTTTTTTTTTTTGGAAAATGATCAAATGTTGATTTTGTGACGATTTTCATGCCGAATGGCACTTTTTACATTTTAAACAATTTTGATTCATTTACAATAGTGTTTTCAAAAAACCGACTTTTTTAAAAACCGGTTTGTCGGTTAACCGAAAATGGATTATTTTGAAAAACCGGGTTTCGGTTAACCGTTTGTGAAAAAACGGTTAAACCGACTAAAAATAAAAAACAGTAATGTAACGTCGCAAATTACCACTCCAATTTGACTACTTACATAATTGAAATTTAATTCAGTGTGAGCGCACTTTATCGATAATAATTATTTTTATGCAGTGTGAATACGATACAGGTACTGCTTGTATTCTTTATATGGGTTCGTATGTATGTTGTTTACGTACTGCATACCAGTTAGTTTGTGTGGATGATAAAGCACACACTATTGTTTATTGTTTTATACATTTTTGTGCTTTGCTTTTTAGCCACATATAATTCTCATTTGGTTAATTTTTTAATTCAAGTAATTAGTTCAAGTTGCTACACACACGTGGTGGTCAAAGCTAACTGCCATAGCCCGATACTTTGCCAGTACCGAGCTAAATTTTTGGAAAGACGATAGACTTCGGTTGGTTGTCTCATAAATAATTTCACAGCCTTCGCGGTTTGTTTTAATATCACAGCCTTCGCGGTTTGTTCTATTATTACAGCCTTCGCGGTCTGTTCTAATATCACATCCTTCGCGGTCTGTTCTAATATTACAGCCTTTGCGGTCTGTTCTAATATCCCAGCCTTCGCGGTCTGTTCTAATATCACAGCCTTCGCGGTCTGTTCTATTGATCACTACTGCCTAGGTGATCGGGATTATATGCGACTCCACCGCCGAGGAGGGCGCCAACCCGAGGATACCTATACCCGAATTTGAAGACGACTACCTGCCGACCACATAACCGAGTCAGAAGACGACTACCTACCGAACTGAGTCGAACGACGACTACCTACCGAGCAGAACCGAGTCGGAGGACGACTACCTGAAGCCGAAGTTCGTATTGCCGACGGGTAATTCTCCGAACCTGGTGAATCAACAAGGTGTTGCCATTTGTCAAATGTATTGTATTTGAATTTAATAAATTAATAAAGATAATATTATAAATAGTAAAAAGGAAAATTCGATTGTGTTTTTACTTAAGGTTTACGGGTCCTCAATTAGACCCTGGACGCGACTGGACTACCTCAGCCGACGACAAAACCTTGTTGTAGTAAAAAACACCAAAAATTAAAATAAAAAAAGTGAAAAATATAGTTTAAAAAACGGCTAGAGTGACAAAAATATTCTCAGAATTTTTCTAGAGAATATATTAAAATCTGACCGTTATTCTTCAGAATCAATAATAGGGTTTGGGAGTTCGGTAGATTTCGAAAAAAATTTTATATATGATTTGGGGTGACAAAGTTATGAAACTTTCGGTACTAATCCTGTCGGCCGAAGTTGATATTTAGGAACTAAAAATAAGTTTGAATGCTGTTGAATTTTATTTTTATTTGAAAACTTTTTTATATCTCAAGTACTTCACTCTACCTTTCATTTAATATACAATATTTCTTTTTAAGAAACATGAAAAAACCCAAAAAACGAAAAAAGGTGTAATTCTTAACACTCCTTTTAACCATTAAACGTGAGAATGGGTCAATAAAAATATAAGTTTTTTTAGGTTCATATCAAAATTTCATTAATTAGTAAAATTAATTTTTGACATAAGCAAGATTTTGGGTTGGAATTTGTATGAACCAACATTTTTAAGCAATTCGAAACTTACGGTTCTTAATTTTTGAGAGGATTTTAAGCTAATAATAATAAAATGAAAACCGGCTACCAGCTGAAAATAAATCGGTTTTCGAATAACCTAGATTTAAGATTTTCGGTTAACCGGTTTGCATAAAAACCGAAATATGAACAAAAATACGGTTTTTCGGTTAACCGGTTTGGAAACAATAATTTAGACCCCATCAGCTGTTAAGGCTTAATTTCTAATCTTTTATTACTACCCGTATGAATAAAATCTGTTTTAAAAGAGTTATTTTGACATTTTTCCGCAAGAAACAACACAATGTTTTGATATACTTTTAAGAAAAACCGAAAATTTTAAAATATTTAATTTTTTACCTTGGTAAATAAAAAAAAAAAAAATTAGAAGTGATTTTGTTACAGCTAGCTAAAAAAATAAAAATTATTACTATTATCTAAGCACCTAATTTCGTAAAACACTTGGGTGAAGTGAAGGGAACTTTCAATGTAAATTGTTTTTGTAACAAAAACAATTTCTATAGAAATAACGCAACACTTCACCGAAGTGTTTTGGAAAATTACCCCCCAAATTATTGCTTTTCTTTAAAATTTTCAAATTTAAAACATATAAAGTCAATACTAAATTAAATGAGGGATATGTGTAATTTTCAGTATAATTGTTCTTTGAAGTGTAGTTAAAAGAACCTCTATGCGCTAGCCACGTTTTTTTCTTTGGCTGAATAAAATTTAAAAAAACTCAAAAATAAAGTTTTGCAAATTTACAAAAAAAAAACCAGTTTTGGTTATACCTGGGACTAGGAGACAAAAATTTATATGTGAATATTTATAGATCTTTGAAATGAAACTGGAGTGTAATATTATAGGTTTTTGAAAATAATATTTAATTTGTTTACAATTTTCATAATTTATCCCATTTTAACCCTACAATGTTCTACATGAATTGCAATTAAATATATATTTTTTATACCTTGTTAGAAAGGTATAAATTACGATTCTGATGACATTTTTCTTAGTTTGCAAGTTGAAAAATAAAGTTCACCCTAATATATATCGCACTTGATCAAGAAGAGGGTATTAACACATAATTTTTAAAATTTCACTTTTTGCAAGAAATCAACTAACAACATCAATATCTATCTACTGTAAAAATTTCAACGTATTCCGATTACTCTTTCATCTCGAAAACCACATTTGGGACCACTTTCGTGATAGTGTAGTGGCTACCTTTATATCAACAAAAAGTTTCAGAAAAATGGTATTAACTCAAAAATAGATTTTGTTTTGCAATAATTGCAAAAATCTAAAATAAAACCAATGTAAATATATTTTGAAATGGAATTTGCTTAGTATGATATATTCGGATTCTCAAATTCTCTTGAAATGTAACCACAAACAGTTTTTCACCTCTACTGAAAATTTTAAAATTTTGAGTTAATATTCTCTTCTTCATCAAGTGCGATATATATTTATGGCATGCACTAAGGGGTTGCTAAAAGAGAATTATGAAATATTTTTAGTGAAAAAATATATCACTTTGTTGAAAAATTTCAAACTTTCAGATAAAAAGCGCTGGCCAAAGTTAAATTCCGATTTTTTTAAACTTTCCAAACATGTGTTTTATATCTTTCCCTAAGCGAAATTCCTAAAAAGTGCACTTTATTAAAATAATGTAACGCATTGAAGTAATGCAAATATTGCGTTTGGAAAATATGTATGCCCACAACTAATTTTAATAAAGTTCTACCACAAGTTGTTGTAGATGCCATTTGGTTATGTTGTTTATATGTATAGTTTAAATGTATGGTACACATCGTGTATGTAAGTATGTTATATCAACGTATAGTACGGTGAGTATATGGTTAAATTTATGGCCTAAACATGAGTAGAGAATGTTTATATTGCAATTAAGTGTAAGATTTACAACAAACGTGGCGTCTGTTAAAATGTCAAACATTCAATAAAAAATCTAATTTTAAAATAAAAAGTTTATAAATAGAATTTCCGAAAAATTGTTTAAAAATATTTTTAACGGGAACTCTGCAAAATAGGAAAATTTCGATACATATTCCTACTTGTGATGAGTTGTTACTGTCGTTGGGCTATTCTTAAGGCTATATTCCTAAGAAAAGTCTATGACTCTAGTTGTGATTGTATTCTCCTTATGTTTGTTGTTGCAATGTAACAATAAATTACATTTATTAAATTTTCTTTTTTTTAGACTTCAAAAAATTAAGAACTGGTGTCAACACAAACATAACGCTTAGGTTGTTCATAAGGGATGTGTTATCTTGCACAAGTCGTTGCATCGACTTAACAAAAAATTTCTTTGTTAAATATTTATTTTATTTTAACAAGGATTTCCTACCTACTGGGGTATGGCTCTGGTAGCATACTTAAACATAGGACAATAAACGCAAGGTTTTCATGTGTTCCAGAATTAAGGAAATACCGGTTTTTAATGCAACAGATGTCACTGATTGCTGTTTTGTTTTTTCTGGCAACACTTCTCTTTTTAGTGGGGAGCAGTGTTGTCCGAAAAATTTTAGCTCATTCTCATTTTGAATGTTTAAATCTCCAATTTTATACCCAATTCATTTGATATTACATTTATACTTGAGAAAAAACCACCTAATTTTTGTATTTGCTTGTTTGTGCTTGTTTTTTTGTTTGCGTTTTGACAAGTTAAAAACTATAAGGCCCAAAAACCAGGGATGTCTAAAGGCTATTTTCACACGAACTTTAATGTCCTCAGATTTTTGTTTAAATTTTAAAAGCAAAACATTTTTTATTATAAGAAAGACACAATCACAATAAAGCGGAAATGTCACTTTTTCAAAGTAATTAAATTTGCGAAAGAACAAATTCTACACAATTTTCACATGAAACTCATTATTGTGAAAAATCTTTTTATTATTCCAAAATTTTGTGGAATTTGACAAGTAAATACGAGTAGTTTTCAAAAACTGCTAGTTTTGGGTAAGTGTAAATGTAGTAGGTGCAAGTTATAGGGATTGTAAACTTTTTTGATAATGTTCATTTAGCTTCGTATTATGCTAACTTAATTTAATAATACGAGGATAAATGAAAACGCGTAGTACTTTTTGAACCAACACAAAATTTATTTTTTCTGAATCTTTTGCATCTGGCAGCTTCAGTATTTTGAAAATAGAAGATTTTTTGATTAATTATTGAGTTTATTTACTTTTCATTATTTCAAGATTTATAGATTTTTAAACAAATTTTCTTCAATAATTCAAATATTTTGAGAAATTTAGAAATACTTTAACAGACCCAATTTGATTGAATTTAACTTAAAATAATACGCATATAGTTTGTCAGAAAATTCTTCTGATTTTCGCCCTAAAACTAAATATTTTATAATTTACAAAATTTTACTTACAAAATATTAATTGTCAAAAATGAAAAAAAATCCCCTAAAGTACTTGCAAATAGTTTTAAAATTCCTAATATTTTGTGAAAAATCCTGCACCCCAAATCGAAGGCGAATTCCCTAATTTAGGCCCAAATCCCCTTATCTGACAACACTGAGCAAATAAAATCCTCCATTGAAAAAATTCCAAAAAATGCCTACATGTTAGCGATATCTACAGTTTCTTTAAAAAATTATCGAGGTCATAACTCTATATTATAAATCTCTGAGTAAACATACTTAAAAATATGGCATCATGATATTCCCAAATGCGGACAATCTTATTTAAAAATTAGATTTGAATTTTTTAAATTTAATTGTAGTTTTGTATGGAAAGTTAAAACTTTCAGTCCTAAAATAGTGTTATGGCAGTCACAACTCGTCACAGCTTTCCATACAAAAAAGCAATGAAATTAAAAAATGCAAATTTTATATGTCAATATTATGATTATGTCAATACCATAACTTTATTTTTTTAAGTTTTCAAATAACTGAAATATTCAAAAATATTTATATACTCGTGCCTCATTTATATATTTACTCGTGTGTCATTAACATAGACGAGGCCATGATGACATGGTGGCACATACGAATATCTGGAAGTTTTCGCTAAAAAAAGTTTAAAGTGTTAATAAAGAGGTGAAAAAAATCTTTCAATTATGAGAAAAAAAAAAAAGAAAAATATTGTCAACAGGAGAAATTAAAAACAGAGACTATTAATTATAGAGATAGGAAATCAAAACTTACACTACTCACCGTTAGAGGGCGCTAAAATTTAGTATCAGTTTAGTATCAGCTCAGCCTATATTTCAAAGTCAAAAACTGCCGAAAACTGCTCAAAATAAGGAAAATACAAATGCGGAATATATTCAAATAATAAAATTTGAGATATCCGTTTGTTTTTTTGCTTTGTTGTTTGTTATTATTTAAATTTAAATAAAAAACGAAAATTGTCAATTTTTCTAACAAAGTGCCACCTAGTGATAACGATTTTGTTATAACTTATTTTTTTGGTGATGCCATACCCCTGATTAAAAAAGTGCAACAATTTTTGAAATATATCGTCATCTTGCCTGCAAGCAGTGCTATGTGTTTCTTAACAGATTTTCAAGAGAGAGAAAGATATTTTATTGACATAATATGCCTTAGTGATGATCTTTGTAAATGAGATCGTGAATCACTAAGGCATGTGATGTCAATAAAATATCTTAAAAGGATAGTAGAAATCAGTGTTTTTGCACTAATGAAAACCTGTTGAAAACAGGTTACTACCAGTACTTGCAGGTAGGCCGACGATATGAAATTTAAAACTTTACAGAATTAGATTTAAACAATCAAAAGTTGTGAAATATTTTTTTAAATTTTTCGTTTATATTCCCAATACATTTTTTAAGCAGCGGGCAAGCATCAGATAAAATATCGGACACACAGCGGTAAAAATAACAGACACACATTGCACAAAACGTAGGACAAGCATCGGCACGTATGCTCGCCCAGTTCGTTCTGCGGAAAACATTGCTGTTGTTCGCGATAGTGTGGCAGGAGAGCCGTAAAGCAGTTACCGTGAATGTTGTTCGCTATCGCGAGATGATAACGGAGTTCTTGTGACCAGCACTTGAGGATATGGACCTGGACGGTATGTGCTGTGTTATCTCACGTCGTGGCGATGTTAATTGGCCGCCACGAAAATGTGATTAGACGTAATTGGACTTCTTTCTTTGGAGATATTTAAAAGAAAAAGTGTACGTCAATAAGCCAAGAACAATTCAAGAGCTTAAGGATGAGATAATTTGGCATATTAACGACATTGAACCTTAATTATGTCTCAGAGTCATTGAAAATATGGACCATCGGATAGAGGTATACCACCGAAGTCATGGCGAGCATTTCGCGGATATTTTTTCACACATAATTATCGTAGATCCTTCTATTATAAAAAAATATGTTAAGATAATTCTCTGAAAACTTTTCGTTTTACTTATAACTAACATCGTGCCACCATTTATATCTTGAAAATACCTCTCATTTGATATACATTTTCTTGGAACAAAAATCAAAAAAAAATTTTTAAAACTATAAACCTCGTAATTTTTTACCCCAATTTTTAACTTTAAAATATGAGATTGGACTACTAAAAAGGCACACAAGATGAAATGCGCGCATAAGATGAAATACGGATTTTTTAAAACGTGGAATAACAGCTTATAATGGGTTTTCCAATAAGGACTGGACAACATGAGAACCTACGTGGCGTCAAATGGTCCATCGGCTTCAATTCTTGAATCAGCTTGATCTTGTATGGGTGTAAACCACCCAGGAAAATTTTCTGTTCCAAAGAATGGGTTGTACAATAGCTGCTTTTCATTCACAACCCCTTCTACTGTCGATTCTAACACCGATTCTTTTTGTTTGAAATTGTCCCAAAAGCAACCCCTTCTATAGCTCCAAAGTGGCACCGGTTGCTCTAGAATCAGTTCTGGAACTAGTTCTGGAACTGATTCTACGTCACCCACACCTTCCATATAGGATCCCCGGAACTGGTTCCGGAACCAGTTCCATGGAATCGGTTGCGGTGGAACCAGTTGTAGAATGGGTGTGGTTGGCTACCGGTTGTAAAAAATTTTCCTGGGCAAGATCTTTATGCAAAATTCGCCATAAAGTGGTCTTGGCGATGCCCAGTTCTTGAGAACGCCGCGGAATCGACTGATTTGGATCGTTTGCTACGGACGCCTGAACGGCAGCGATATTTTCATCACTTCGACCAACCCGTTGTCTCACTGGCACGGCAGCATCACACGATGAATATGTAAACTAAAATTTTTGCACTGAACTTGTTATTGCTTGTCTACTAGGGCCAGAATAACGACCGAAAATTGGAGTTAAAGCTCTTGAATTTGCGGTCACCGACTTCGAATTTCGGTAGTACATTTTGCATACGTTGTTCGTTCGTGTACGTTACCATGATGAAAATGTTGAGTTTACTGAAAAAAGGAAAGTACACACAGGAAAAAAATTGCCAACCGAATTGCTAAGCCTATTTTGGTTGCTACAACCAATAAATTCGGTTGGTGAATGATGATTCCTAAATATTTTGGGTAGTGCAACTAAAAGTCAGTTGTATAAACCGAATCTTGTTGTGATAACCAATATTCAGTGTGTAACAGTTAGATAATCAGTGAAATAGTGCGTTCACAAATTAAATTCAAAGTTGTCAAGTACCTATTGGAAAACCCTATATAAGAAAGTGTAAAACTACATAACCAACATTTTTGTATTTAAAATTTCAGAAAAATGTACTACTTTAAATAAGAGAAATGACAAAATACAGGTGATGGTGTCCAGAAGTTAAAGAAAACAAAAATTAGTCCAAAGTGAAGAGTGAAATATTTATACCAATCATTAGAACATTTTTTTTCTATCTTATGTACCTACCCTACGGGGAAAGGGACCGGTCCCAGATGACACGCAGGATAGGTCCCAAGAGGGCGGAGACCGGTCGTTGATCGGTCTTTTTGTTTGAAAGAGACATATCACTTTAACATGGCGTTGTCATTGAAAATGACCAATTGCCACAATTTAGACACCTTGTGACAGTAAGGTGGTGTGTCTAAAAATATCTTTTCAAATAAACTAATAAAAAATTAAGAATTAAAAATAATCTACTTGGCGTCGAAGTAGGGCTCGATAACACAACCCCCTGCTTGTAAGGCAAACGCTCTACCGTCTAGCTAATGTTGCTTATGCGTGATGGCTGGCTGATGGTAAAGTTATATATTTTTCGTTTCTGTTCACATAAAAAAGAAAAAGAAAAAACAATCGCTACAAGCAAATAAAAAAAATGGAAAAGAAAAAAATAGAAAAGAAAACAACACTAACACACACACAAATATAGTGGAAGTGCCTTCAGTATGCCCCCGATTGACCGGTCACGGGATAGGTCCTTTAATGGCAGTTGTCTCGTTTTTTGCGTTGGCCATAATTAAATTAAAAAATCAATTAAAAATTAGAAAATTACCTCAAAGACTCGGATAATATAAATAAAAATTTTAAAAATTGCCCTTAAGTTAAAAAGAAAATTAAATGAAATACCAATTGTTAAAACTAAAACAGCTTTAACATTAAAAACGTTGAAAATACAAAACTTGAAATTTTTTAGCGAAAAATTATAAAAATTTAAAATGAGAGCTAAAATAAGCAAATCGTTAAAAAATATAGTTCAAAATAAATAACAGAGTAAAATAAATAAAAAAATATTTTAAAAAATATGCCGCGAATTTTATTTTTTATTTCGGTATTGGTCAAGTTTTTTAAAAGCAACAGTGAAAGTAACGAATCGGAAAATACTTAGAAAATTAATTCATTCTCTTTGGTTCATATTTGTACTAATTTCGGTTGACCGGTCACGGGATAGGTCCTTGGAGGGCAATTGACTCTTCATTCCCCGTAGGGTACTTTCTGAGATAAAAGAATTTGTATAAAGTAATATAAAACTATGTCAACACTTTTTATTTGGGTATTTTTTTATTTTCGATATTTTTATATTTTTTTATTATATTTTTTCTGTTTCTTAATTTTTTTTTCAGTTTATGGGAATCAAAAACAAATTTTCGTTAGTTTGCTTTCGTTTAGACCATTTTCGTAATACATAAACCGGGGCTAAGTTTTTTATAATGTCAAAAACTTACTTCCACTTTTTGTTAATTTTCGACAAATACATTTCTTCCTTAAAGTACCGACTTAAGAATCAGATTCCTTTTAGTGATTATAGTGCACTTCATGGTAGTCTTCCTTTTAGATCAAAAGTTATAAGGAAATCCTTAATTTTAATTTTGCCAATTGCCGAAAACGTTACTTGATCCACATTGACCGCTCATCTAAGATATCTTGAGCTACAGCGGCGATATTTTCAATGGAGCGAGCACTGCTCTTCTTCTGTCACGTATTGTTCCAGTCTCTTCGAGGCGAGCGGCTAATTGCCTTAGTGTTTGGCTAGTTGGCGTAGGACGGCTGGTAAATGACGAGTTATTATTATTAGTACTGCGTTCCATAGCTTATCCTGTATTTCGTATCTATTTTCTATACAAATATTAAAACAAAACTGACAGATGCCGTCATTTACAAAAGTTATATCATCTTCTGACATGGTGATACATTGTAGACCACCTTGTGTAGTCGAACTCACAGTGCATTGCTGTCCTTCATTATTAGTTTATACTATACATATATCATCATATATGCCATTCGAATTGGGCACTACTTGTGTTCAGATATAAAATTATATTGCTGGTTTTTTCATTTATTGCATTGAATATAATTCCATATGTACATATCTATAGAGGAGCCCTTTTGCATACATAGAAAAACATACTTCGAAATGTGTTCATGAACTAGTCTTTAGTAGGATAATATGTACTTCCCTATTTATCCATGTATGAACATATTCAAACGTATAAGAATATTTTTCAAAGGGTATTGTCATAGACTTTTCAAAGGAATAGACACGTTAATATTGCAAAAAAAAAAGTATATATATATTTGTAGTACCCAGCGATATTGTCATTTATTTTTTTGAAATACATCTATTTTTATTAGTGTCCCACCATTGGTGACTTTGGTTTTTTTATTGCAAAACACTCCCATTAATTCAATCTTCATTAACCATGTTTTGACTTCATGGCTGAACACTAAAGTTTCGTGGAATTGATTGCCAAAATTGTCCCAGGGAAAAGGCTCTAAGTAATCTTACATAGAAACATTTGAATACATATTGTAAAATATGCTGCTGGGTTTTACTTTCAGAATCTAATGCCATTGCAACCACTTAAACTTTTTTCTTTTGAAATCCTTTCTTTTCTCCAGTACACATGACAGTTTAATCTAAGAAAAACTTTTTTTATGAAATAAAGGTGATAAAACAAAAACATTATAAAGTTTTGAAAGAATTTTTTTTAAAAAGAAATCCTTTTAGTTTAAACTAAAAATAGTATTATGGCATAAAGAAGAAAAAAAAAGTTGTTTTATATTTAAAACGGCGCCAAAAAAAAAAAACAAAATAAAAAAAATAAAACAAAACAAAAAAATAAATCTTTAATCAAGAAAAACATTTGTGAAAAACTAAAAGTTGTATGATAATTATGTTAAAATAATATGATGAGCTTAGAGCACAGGAAAATTAAGTAAATACAAATTAAGCGTTTAAATAATAAGCATATGGCCTTAAGTAATAATGAATGTAATTCTTGCTTTTACTCTTCATGACTTCATGATAAAAAGTTTTTCCTTTTCCTTGTTTTAATAAGCTTTGGAAAAGAGCATATTTACGTAAAAGTAAGATTATGTAGACTTCATAAAGGAAAGAATGCACTAAAGACAAGACAGCCAAGATAGAACATGACATAAATGATATGGATTATAGTTTAAAGTTTAAAAAGCATTAAAACGGGCTAATTACGACAACAAGGTTAAAATAATAATATGACGTTTAAAAAGCACACAGAAAAAGAAAGTGTTAACCGAATAAAGAAAATATATTTTAATTGAAAACTTAAAAGTTTTTTAAGTTTTTTCTCTTCGTGAAGGAACTAATGAACTAAATAACTAATGAAGTAAATATTAGAATTATAATCTGATAATTTTTAAACCTAAAATTTATCTATATTATCCAGTGTAGAATATCATTACCAGATATATCGTTATGTAACTACATCATACCTGCTAATGGTAACTACCCAGTCAGAAATCGCTAGTGGTACAAAAATTCAAGCACGGTGTTAAAAATAAATGACTGGCAGAACACTCAGAACGTTTGTATGGCGATGTCGCGCAAAATAATGAGTTATGGTTACACACCATTATACGCAATATTAAAAAATATATCGTTATTTATATGATCACTAGTATTGATAAAAATAATGAGTCTGAAAATAGATTTTCTAAAAAATTCTATAAAAAAATAAAAAAATATTATAAAAAATATATAAAATATTTTTTTATTGTACATTTTTTTTTTGTATAAAATTTGCTTGTGCCGAGATTTGAATCTGGGATTCCAGATTGCCAGTCGATAGCTCTACCATCTGAGCAGTGTTGCCCTAACGGCGTTTTTCTCCTCAGATATAGCGTTTTCATTTTGCTCATAGCGGGAAAAATTGTCATGTAGCTATTAGCCGTAACATAATTTTTAAAAATATGTTTTAGGTTGGAAAATATTATAAAATTAGCATATTGACATTCCTTTATTATAAAAAATAACTTCCTAAATGATTTTATTATAAAAACTCTCTAAAATATACACATTTCGATGAATGAAGGGTAAAATATTTTCAATATTAATATTAATTCAATTAAAATCGCGATTCATTATTTGATGCTTAATCATAAAAATTTTCGTTATTTAGAAATTTACAACACTTCATATGAATATACCAAAAAAAATTTTGAGTACAAAAAATACTTTAAATCTAATTTTTCAACAATCTAGCAATAAAATCGCTAAATTTGTACACTGTTTATAAATCTAGTGAATTTCTATCGATTTTTGGGTTTGATCTAGCTATTTAATTTGAACACTTTTTGGCAACACTGCATCTCAGCTATCTCGACATGTTAAATTTGATAGATAAAAGCATAACTGAATTGCTGCGCACAAGCATACCTACGCGTCAAAATACAATCAAATAAAAAAAAATATGTGGTTACATTTGTCCTTACCAGTGTTGAAAAAATATTGAGCCTAAAAGTAGATTTAAAACGAGTAAAACAGTTAAAGTCCGGCATACCGACTGTATAATACCCTACACCAGTCTGGTTAAAAGCCAACTACCCAGGAAAAAAAGTGAGGAAAGAGAAGTAGTTAAAGCACTTCAACTGTTGAATAGGGAGTTTTTCTTTTTCGGGTTTTTCACCGATGAATTTAACATTGGCTTGTTACAGGAAGGAAGTTGATGTTTTTAAAAACAAATGATGTGTATTTAAACCAATGATAAGGAAGTTCTTTTTCACTTCTTTTTTTATTCTAATTATAACCTACACCACTATGTGGTCAGGGTATTATAAGTTTGTGCTGATGTTTGTAACACCAAAAAATATTGGTCGTCTACAGGTGGGTCTACCTTATAGTATACGGATCAGCTCAGAATTTTTTTTATTTCGATTTAACGATGTCCGTCTGTCCGTCCGATCGTCCGTCTGTCTGTCTGTCCATGCAATTTTGTGCGCACTCTACAGGTCGCAAATATTAAGATATTTTGATGAAATTTGGTACGCAGACCTATGTTGGCCCAAGGACGAACAAGTTTGATTTTGGTGAACATCGGTCCATGTCTAGACCTAGTGCCCATATAAGGGTCCTACCAAAATTATACTGTTTATACGCTGCAGGTCGCAAATATTAAGATATTTTGATGAAATTTGGTACACAGACCTATATTCGCCCAATAACGCAGCCTATTGATTTTGGTGAACATCGGTCCATGTTTAGACCTAGTGCCCATATAAGGGTCCTACTAAAATTATACTGTTTATACGCTGCAGGTCGCAAATATTAAGATATTTTGATGAAATTTGGTACACAGACCTATGTTAGCCCTATTGGGCGTTATTACGCAGCCTATTGATTTTGGTGAACATCAGTCCATGTTTAGACCTAGGTCCCACCAAAATTATATTTTTTATACGCTGCAGGTCGCAAATATCAAGATATTTTGATGAAATTTGGTACATAGACCTATGTTGGCCCAAGGACGAAGCCTATTGATTTTGGTGAACATCGGTCCATGTTTAGAACTAGTGCCCATATAAGGGTCCCCCCAAAATTGGCTTGGTTACTAACTGCAGGTCGCAAATATTAAGATATTTTAATGAAATTTGGTGCGCTGACTCACATTATAGAAAATTTTGACACAAGCCCCATTTTAACCCATTCGAATTTCGGATCCAAACAATACACCAGACTGGTGTAGGGTATTGTATAGTCGGCATGCCCGACTTTAACCTTTTTACTCGTTTAATTTAAAAAAATAAAATCATCATGCAACATGTGGGGTTTGAAACCACATATGTTGGCATTTCTAGCAGACGATCTAACTCCTGTGCTGTGGCTTGTTATAGACGATAGCTGACTTTTAGCAGTCTTGTTCAGTAAATTGTTGTTATCTTCATTTCTTTAATTTTTTATTAACATAAATATATAACATATTGGAAAAATATATAAAGTTGTTTTTTTTAAGTGTTATTTTTTATTAAAAGTAATACACTCATAGAAAGAAATAAAGCTGTAAAAATAGGAGAAAAATCTACTAAAAATTATGTAATTAAAAATGACCTTGCAAAAAACTGCTGATATTAGCAGAATTTTTTGCTAAATACTAGTGAGATAAGAACAGGAAAATTAAAACTTTTACACCTACAAAATTTTAGTTACATTTAAGCTAACTTCTAGTTAAATAAAAATACCAAATTACCTTGATAAAAACCGCAAAAAATTTTCTATTATATTAGTAGACAAAAAATAGTTTTTTCTGCAAGGTAATTTTTTATTTTTATTGATCAAAATAGATTTTTTATATTACAATTTTATAAATACAAACAAAATTGTAATATTTACTTCTTTGATTAAAAAAAAATATTTGAAGAATTACAGTTTTACTTAAAATTTTTACATTTCCATAAAATTTCATTAAAAAATAATAGAAAATTAAAAACAAATTTTAAATCGTTACAAAAATTAATTTAGTGTACAAAAATAAAAAAAATAAAATTTTACATTGAAAACTACAAAAAGTTATTAGTTTTGTAAAAAAAAGTTTCAAAAATTTTTTTCGACCTGGTAGGATTTGAACCCGCAACCCTCTGATTTCTGTGCCAGCACGTTCTTATGCAACCCCCATACAAAATATTAACTTCTTATCACCAATGGAAAAGAACTTCTGACTAGCATATATTTATTACAGCATAAGATGTTGTTTAATTCTTTAGAAGTGAATCATTTAGAACTAATTCCATTTATTTTTGCTGGGTAATGTTTCGAATGGGTTAAAACTGACTTGTGCCAAAATTTTCTATAAAATGATAAAAGAAGATAAAATCGAAAATATAGAACATATGGGCGATAAATCCAAATATGGACCGATCGTATCTAGAATCAATAGGCTTTGTCCTTGGGACCATGTGAGTCAGCGAACCAAATTTCATTTAAATATCTTCGTATTTGCAGTGTGTAAAAAGCCAATTTAGGGGGGACCTTATATGGACACTAGGTCTAAACATGGACCGATTTTAATCATTCATCCTTGGGCTGACGTTAGTCAGTGTACCAAATTTCACAAAAATATCTTAATATTTTCGACCTGTACATTGCGCACAAAATTGAAGGGAGAGACAGACGGACGGACATCGTTAAATCGAAAAAAAAGTGATTCTGAATCGATCTCAATTTAAGACTGAAACTGACAAAGTTAGTACCTGATCTAAAACCTCTTTTCAGTTGTCACCAACATGGAATGTACTTCGACCTTCACACCTGATGTTAATGCAAATTTTATATGTTGTAGAAAAAAATCTAAAATCGACCACTCTCGGCTTTTGGGGTACCTACCTCCTGAATTTAAGTAGCCAAAATGGGGTTAAAAGTCTAACCTTATTCCTATTTTCTCATTTAAATTACATGTTGTACATAAAATTCAAATGAGGTATTGTTGGAAAGGAGTTCTTATAAACAATTCACTGGTGCCTTTTTGGGCATTTTGACTATTTTAAGTAACTGATATATCTTGTGAATTCCTGCATTCTCTTCCATATTTGATTTAAGTATTTTTCTATTGGGTGCACAACTTAAAAATGCGGGATTCACAACAGATGGCGTATCTGATACACATGGTTTGTGTTTTTAATAACATATGTGACAGCGCATAGAGAAAGGGACCTAAGGGTAAAAAAATATTTTTTTTTTTTTTTTTTTTTTGGTACACCAAAGATACACGTATTTAAATCTTTAAAATGGCTCTCTTGAACAAAACCCTTTTTTACCCTTAGGTCCCTTTCTATTTTGCGCGTCACATATGTAAAATTATGGAGGGTAAACATCATTTATTCTCACTTAGTCAGTGAACGAAATAGTGTAAACATCAACGTTTGTTTTTCGTTTTGCTCTGAAAATGTTGAATTTTGTGCCACCAAAGCATTTACTTCTGCAATTTGAAAAAAAGTGCAGCACATCCATCCCTCATCGAAGCTCATCCTGAATATGTTCCATCGATTTCAACGTTCGAGAGATGGTTTGTGCGGTTCTGAAGAGATGATTTGGACACGGATGACAAAGATCGCCCATGTCAGCAAAAAAAGTTCGAAGATGATGAATTGGAGACATTACTCGATGGAGATTGTTTTCAAACTGAAGAAGAACTTGCAAAATTATTGGGAGTCAGTCAAGCAGCAATTTCAAAATGTTTGTAAACAGCAGGATTCATCCAAAAGCAAGGAAATTGAGAGACTTTGAAAGACGTTGCCGAAAAACGCCCGGAATATGGGACCAGACCTGAAGCCGTAATATTCCAACATGACGACGCTCGGCCACATGTGGCAAGATCGGTTAAAAGCTTTTTAGAAAATAGTGGTTGGGAAGTTTTGCCTCACCCGTCTTATAGTACAGACCCTGCCCAGTCCGACTACCATTTGATGCAGAATGCTCTCACTGGAATACGCTTTACTTCAGGACTGGGTATCCGATATTGGCTTGATTCGTTCTTGGCCTCAAAAACTGAGCAGTTCTTTTAGCGCGGAATACATATGTTGCCAGAAAGATGGGAAAAGGTCATAGCTAACGATGGCCAATACTTTGAGTAAATTTGTATTGTACCAATGTTTCAAAATAAACATTCAAAATTTGCCAAAATCCCGTATATTGAAGTTATAGACCCAATATTTGTTTTCTATATTCGTGTTATTCTGTATTTTAACGAATTTTTCCCCAAGCTATTTGTGCTACCTTTTGCAACAACTTGGCAATTCTGTGTTTAAACCAGAGTAGGAAAATAAACTCTAACGAACCGTATTTTTGGGTTGCGTACCGCTCATCGCGAACACAGTACACAAGCATATTGGTTGCGTAGAAAACACATGCGCTATTCTCTCCAATTAGTGTTTTTGTCTATACACACAACCCGAATTCAGTACGCTACGGGGTGTGAATATTTGTTACAGTACAGTACATAATTGTAGCGTTTACGTTCATCAGACAATCGTAGTGTACCGCATTCGGTTTGTGTACAAACACACAACCGCTAAAACGATAAATACGGTATGTGTCCCTTAGCCGTACCCTAGCCTACATGTTGTGTACAGTTTATTTTCCTGCTCTAGTTTAAACATAAGTTTCCATTTAGAAATAACACATTTTTTTGTTTTTTTTTAAAGACAAGCAACACTCAGAAAATTCTTCCTATTAATTAACATGTTGATGTCTTTAAGGCACATCTACACGGGATAGAAAACTCACGAGACTTTATGAAAATGCAGCTCTGTCTACGAAATGTAATCTCTAGCCCATTGACAAGTGCTGTCATACACAATTTCTTTAATTAGTAACAATTTTTAAAATGTCTTTTAACATTATTAAACATTTTAGTTTATTAAATGCACCTTTTGGTATTTGGAGAAAAAAATATTCTCTAAAATACAACAATTTTAATAAAAACAAATATTTGACAACTAGAGATGATACTTTTACGATAAAAATTAGTGCCAACTATATTAGAGAAGACAAATTTAGCGCAAACTCAACGAGATTTCTATCCCGTTTAGATGTGCCTTTAGAAAGGGGTTAGAGAAAAAGTGAAAGGTGCTGAAAGATGAAGGGCTTTAATATGGCAACACTGTAATTGCTCGAGATGTTTGATCTTAGAACAGTTGATGCGTGCCATCTGATGAAGGGTTGGCGAACTTTGTTGAAGCTTTCTAGTTCATTTTCCTGTTATATTATTTTAATTCGGTGGGGTTAAGAGCTATGGGAACATCGAGGGAGGACGCTGTGATAAGTATGAGGGATAGAAAAAACTCATACATATTATTTTTCACAAATTGATGTTGCCTTGGCTGGGGATTGAACGCGCAACCTTATATATAATACATCAATGCGCTAAACGTTACGCCAGAGCGTCCGTTGTTACTGTTATGCAGTTTCGATTTCGAAACTCGTAAATTTAAAACATGCTCCTAAACATAAAATGGTCTATTTCCTTCTCACTATTTCATCTAGTTAGTCCCTGAGGTGACCAAAAAAATTTGAGCGCAACGATCTCATTATTCATCAGTTACAAGATATCGCCTTTTCATCATTGATATACATATTATGATATTATGATACAATGGACAATTCTTCCCCCAGCGCCATGAATTTATCCAGCCCTTCAACAACTCCTGAGAGAGGAACATTAAAGTTTTTGCAACTTTAAAAAGGGACATGATACAAATAAGTTGGAAACCACTGGTCTTTAGGCTATTTTTTCCTAGCTTTAACATTTTTACTAGTTTTAATAACATTGTAAAATTAGTAAACTATTTAAGCCCAAATATTACTAGTTTGAACTCGACAAATTTGTTCCAGCAAAAACTGGTATAATATTTTTTTCTTTAACAAATAGTAAAATTTATTTTCAATGCGGAACATTTTCTAATTAATTTCTTTTAATGATTCACTTAAAAGTTTGTAGTTTTGTTTTTGTTTGTTTACTATATTTACAATTTTTCGTACAGTATATTTTAATATTTTGAGAAAATTTTAAAATGTTCCCTTTTTTACTAGCTTTACTAGAAGTGTATTCATACAAACCTATAGAGATTAAAAAAAAATTGATTAACTTTTCCCCACATTTTTATTTTCATTATTAATTTGTTTATTTTCTTAAAATGTTCTCATTTTTCGACTAGATGACGATCCCAAATTTAACATCTCTTTAAAAGAAAAACGTTCTTGAAAGCCTGCACAAATAAAAAATATAAAATACACAATGCCGAGCTATTTTCAAAATATTCTTCTCAATATTCGACAAGATGTTTAAGATGTCTCTAGAATCCTCCCCAAAATTGTACCTTTTAGTTATAGAGAAACTCGCGATCGTGAAACAACATATACGGAAAATATCGTATGTAGAGTTAAATGAAAAAAAAAATCTTAAAATAAGAAAACATAAAAAGAAATTAAGTACAGATATTTTATCTACAGTTTAAAAAAAAATAAATAAAAAGTAAAACTTTATGTGAAAAAAAGTTTGTTTTAACATAACAAAACAGGCAGCAGAATTTACTTAAAAAGTGAAAATAAACACGTCAATAAAAATAATAAAAAATAAATGTCAATTGTTTGTATGCAGTGTAATTTATTACCATATTTATCAGTGATGGCATTTATTACAAACGGGAAAATAATATTTATTTAAAAAAGAAATAATATTTGAATAATGTATGGAATTGAGTTCAAACTATAACATCTAACTATACAAAAAAAATATTTTTTCTAACATTTTTTTTTTAACTAAAATATGCAAAATTAATTGACTATTTTGAAATGTTTATTTGTAAAAATTACACATCAAATAGTGGAAATTATACATGTTAACAGGAAAAAATAAAAATATCTAATTTGAAAAATGTTGTTTATAAAAATATATCTTTCAACATTATGTATAAAAAAAAAAAACAACATAACATTGTGAATCGATGTGTATGTGTGTGTTTTTTAGTGTGTGTTTATTTATAATTTATCAAAAATTGACGCCAATATGCTAAGTTTTCATATATTATTTTTAAAACGTCAAGTGTTCACAAAAAAATATTGAAATAATAAAAATGAAATGTTTTTCTCTATTTCTGGGTCATCATATGAAATACAAAAATAATAACAACCAATTAAAAGTAGCGATCAAAGTGTAAAATATAATTTATTATTTATGATTTATTTATTTTTGTTAAAATAAAATTATAAATAAAAATAAATTTGTTAAATTGAAAATCAATTAACGTTAAATAAATTTTTAATGTTACAAAAAATAATACCAGCAACTTTAATAAAAACAAAATATTGAAAGCCAGAAACCCAAGTAAATTTTTTTTTTACTTTTCGTATTATTATATTTATATGGAACTTTAAAGTTCGTGTAACTATTTCAATTGCAAATTAAATACACATTCTAAATGGAAATTCATCATGGTTTTATTGATATATGTAGTAGAGGGTCTGCGATTTAGGAACGGTAAATGAAGTCGAATCTTTTAGTTCAATTTTCTATGACATTTCGGCTTAATTAGGGCTATATTTCGGCAAATTTCAAGATTATGATGCGCTTTATTCACATTCATTGGTTAGATACCAAGTATTGATGGCAGATGTCATTGTTTTTTTAGTGCTTGTAACCGTCACATAGGAGAATCGTAATTAATACTAGAATTAATCACAAAAGATAATTTACAGTTAAAGTTAATTTACAGGAAGAAGAAAAAGGAAAATATTTTTCTTGAAAAATTTAATAGACATAAGGGAATCACCAGACTGCCGCAGTTTCGGATCACCCAAAAACTCGTCAGTGGTTAGTCTATGTGTCGTCATAATGTAATAATTACTTGTGAAAAGGAGATAATAAGGGGACTAAGAGAGGAAACATTCTAACTGAAATATAAATTGTCCATCAGACCGTATCACCTTACAGGCAAAAAAAAGTGCGAGGTACACCTTTGAATATAAAGTAGTTTTGCAAGGCAATTTTGATTTTTTTTGCCGAACGTAGTGATCGCCTTTTTAATTTTTATACCCTAAGTGTAGTGGGTATAATAAGTTTGTACTGATGTTTGTAACACCAAAAAATATTGGACCTAGAACCAACTTAATGTACACCGATCAGCTCAGAATCACTTTTTATTTCAATTTAAAGTTGTCCGTCCGTCCGTCTGTCTCTCCATGCATCTTTTTGCGCACTACATGTCGAAAATATTAAGATATTTTGATGAAATTTGGTACACCGACTTACGTCCATAGTCCATGTTTAGACCTAGTGCCCATATACTGGTCCCCCCAAAATTGACTTATTTACATGCACAGGTCGCAAATACGTAGATATTTCAATGAAATTTGGTACACAGACCTATGTCGGCTCAAGGACGAAGCCTATCGATTTGGGTTAAAAAAATCGGTCCATGTTTAGACCTACTGCCCATATAAGGGCCCCTCTCCCAAAACTGGCTTTTTTACACGCTACAGGTCGCAAATACGAATATATTTTAATGAATGAAGATATTTCAATGAACGAAGATATTTCAATGAACGACCCTTACGTTCGGCAAAAAAAAAAAAATTATCGAAACCTCTTTGCAAAAATATTTTAGATTCGACGGTGTACGGCGAACTTTTTTTTGTGCTACGGTCTATTGCTTATATATTAGTTAAGTTTGGCTCTCTTGTTTATAAAAACTCTTTGTAGGCTGTGACTGATAAAACTTCATTTAGCCACACTCATCGCTGTGCCGACCGTGGTGTATCTCGTTAAGAGTCATAGCCTTTGCAGAGAGTAGATGGTTCAGCTCCCGGTCATGGCATACCCAAAAAGCATTTCATATAGATAGAAATTAACAACTAAAGTTACTTTGATCAATCACGCAAATCGCTCACGTACTGTTACGCGCTTTCTCACTACCTCTGCTTGAGATTTCAAGAAATGAAATTGCAGTTAACGGATCTAATATTTTAAGTATATTTTTCATAATAAGCAGATTTATTGAAACAATTTTTAATATTAAAATTTAACCATAAAATGTAAGCCTCTGGAGATTATATGCTCGTGGGATCTAACCACTAACGGGTGTTTGGGTGAGACGAAACTTCGGAAGTCTGCTGATTCCCTTGCGTGTGTCAAATTTTTCAATAAGTCTGAGACCCAGAGTATGGGAGTATGAAACATGATCCATAATTTTTAGAGAAAAAGGTCTATTTTTCTTCATAACCCCAAACTTACTAAATTAAAATTGAAATTGCATATTAATTACAATATTAATTGCGGCTGTGTATACGACATTAAAACAACACTGTACTAAAATAAACTATGAAATGCCCTCTGGCCTGCCCTTTAATGTAACAAACATACGTCAGTTTGGCAACATTTGCGAAAAAAGGCAGACACGGAGGAGATTGGAAAATATTAAAAACATAAAATAAAATATATGTGTTTGTATTGATCACTTCTGAGTAAAAACAATAACAAAAAGCTGAATAGGCAAGAAAACAATGAATTAGTTACATTGCATTCAAGCCCTTACTTGAGTGAGATGGTTAAACTGCAGCACTTTAGCATAGTTACGTTTGTAATGTAGGAGCATGTGTTCGATTCCGGATTGTTGAAAAAATTATCATATAGGGACAATCTGACAATTAATATACATATAAACAATTAATACTATTTAATGGAAAATCACTGATGAAGGTTTATTTTTCTTCTTAACCTCAAACCTACTAAAATACACAAATTGTCATTTGAACTTATTTATTAACAATCTTATATTCAAAGATAATAATGGTGTAATATGTGCAAAAGCCGGCGAAAACTCCCCCTTCTCTCATACTTTGTTATATTCAAAATACTCGCATGATAATTTATTACATACACCCAGAAAACAGTCTCAGTTTTGGCCACCGAATTTGTTGCCAATCGAATTCGTGCGGTTACGACAACTTTCTTTCTATAAAATTATATTTTTAGTCCTGAAAGCCAATATTCGGTTGTCTAATTCAATATTATGTTCCACATAAATATTATTATGTTCCACAAAATTTTATTGAAATTAAAAAAACTTTTTTGAATTTTCTGGTATTGAACCCGGCTATTCAGGTTAATAGTCCACACTCTTACCCACTGCACCACAACTACTTTTAATTTTCTTAGCCATATTTACTATTTATGCATATGAATATTTTATTTTAATTAAAAAAAAAACATCAACATTTTTTTCTTTCACTTGATTCGAACCCGGAAATCCGGCGTACTAGGCCAACTCCTCACCTACTACACCACAACCACTTATTAATTTTAATGTCTAATTTTGAATTTATATCTTTTATTTGGAAAACAAATACAGTCTAGAATTCGTTTACTTTAGGGTCATATTTGATTGCGATACTCGTATTTGTAGTTACCACTTTCGAATATTGAAATTTTTTTAATAAAGATTGAAGATAACACCAATTTTCTTGTATATTCACTAAATAAATGACTGCTTCTACTGCATAAATTAACTAAACTGATACTAATTTTAAAATTGATTGGAGATCCCAATAATTTGTTGAAAGGATTGTTTTTTAGTTCGTTTTTCCTATTTTTAATACCTAGTGAAATATTTTTGGTGTAGTACTCAATTATAGGTAACTCCAAATAAAATAATGTCTTGGCAAATTCATTTTAATGGTTTTGATCGAATTCCAACCAATCTTTTTCCTGGGTGTATGTATGGATATGTATTTTAAAATATACATATATACATATCTATATTAAATTTTATTTAAAAATATGTGATTATTTCACAACTTTTTTACTGGGGTAATATACATACATATAACTTAATTTGGCTGTAGTGTGAATTTTAAAAACAAATAATTTAATTACGAGTTTTTTTATTTTGGCAATCAATTTGACGTCAATTTACCATATAAGGTTTAATTATAAACATAAGTGGAAATTTTAATCTTAATTGAAAATGAAATAAACTATAAAATATTATTTTCTGTTAAAATATTTTTGGAGTATACTATAAATAAACTTATAATATCTCCAAAAAATATTAGATTTTAAAAACGTTTTTTAAATCTGTTTTGCTACGAGTTTTAGCAAATATTTTTTATTGATTTTAGCAATATATAATGTTAATTGCATTCAACTAAATTTAACTCAAGTATAACTAATATTTTGTAGATATGGCAGTGTCCTTTTGCTATTCCTAATCTACAAATATTCAACAAAATTCTATTTTTGCCTTAAGCAGGGCAAATTTCTATTTTCAACTAACTCAAATATCACTAAAATTTTGTCTATTTAACATTTTTTTTGGCAAAAGATCTGTTAATTTTAGCAGTTTCTTCTGCAAGGTAATTATTATGGTTTTTCATAGATTATGAAGGGCCGCACCATACAATAAAAAAAAAAAAAACCACAAATCTTTAAGTAAAATAAAAGCGTAAGGAACTAATATTTTTTTTTTTTGTAATACAAAATCGGTTTTCGATTGCATCTATTCCAAAACTGGTTCCACAATAACTCATTTCAAACTCAACTTCTTTCAAATTCTGTTTTGGTATTTTCGAATTACATAAGTAGATTTAACATTATTGGAACTCTTTTTTATAGTTTTTGCATTGATCCGCGGTGTCGCGGAATCGGTAAACGAAAATTTGAAAACTCAACTACTTTTAAGAGACTGAATATTATTCAAAAAAATATGTATAAAAATTCATATCCTCCCATATTCGAATTTTCATTTAAAAATTTAGTTGAGCAGAGCAAAAAAAAAATTCCGCCCTCTAAAGGGACACTGTGCACAAAGGGGTTAATTTAGACGATGATTACAAACTTAAAGATTTAGTCAGTAATTTAAATATATATACTCGTATATATTTGTTCCTTTTACTCCTGCAAGAAGCATAGGGCCGCCAGTAATTTAAATACTTTTGATAAATTAAAACGCCGACTATTTCACACGGACCAATGCGGGGCAGTATTCAGACCAATGTGGTGCAGTATTACAGCACTAAGCACGAATTTTAATAAACCTTTATTTGAGTCATAAATTTTCAAACCAAATTTCCCACTAAAGTAAAATTTAAGTGCTTTGTTCTGACTACAGAAGTCGCCTACTCAACAAAAATATCTGTAATGGCTACTGAAAATGTTGGTGTTATTACTGGAAATTTAACTATTTTGCGCCTTTCGGTATATTTTGCTAATTTTAGCACCTCAAGTCTACGATTTGCAGTATAATGAAATTAGTAGAAAAAATTATTAACCGCTCCTAAATTTTAATAAAATTGTTGTAAACTGTAATTGAAAAATTATTTTCTAAAATTAGCTACAAACTTTACTGAATACTAAACTGGAAGAAAAAACTCCATCATATTTATAAACGAGTAAAAAGGTTAAAGTCGGGCATGCCGACTATACAATACCCTACACCAGTCTGGTGTATTGTTTGGATCCGAAATTCGAATGGGTTAAAATGGGGCTTATGTCAAAATTTTCTATAATGTGAGTCAGTGCACCAAATTTCATTAAAATATCTTAATATTTGCGACCTGCAGTTTGTAACCAAGCCAATTTTGGGGGGACCCTTATATGGGCACTAGTTCTAAACATGGACCGATGTTCACCAAAATCAATAGGCTTCGTCCTTGGGCCAACATAGGTCTATGTACCAAATTTCATCAAAATATCTTAATATTTGCGACCTGCAGCGTATAAACAATATAATTTTGGGGGGACCCTTATATGGGCACTAGGTCTAAACATGGACCGATGTTTACCAAAATCAAACTTGTTCGTCCTTGGGCCAACATAGGTCTGCGTACCAAATTTCATCAAAATATCTTAATAGTTGCGACCTGTAGAGTGCGCACAAGATTGCATGGACAGACAGACAGACGGACGGACGGACGGACGGACATCGTTAAATCGAAATAAAAAAAAATTTGAACCGATCGGTATACTATAAGGTGGGTCTACGTCCAATATTTTTTGGTGTTACAAACATCAGCACAAACTTATAATACCCTGACCACATAGTGGTGTAGGGTATAAAAAGCTTCATAAATGCGATGAAAAACAAAAATAAAACTTGACAAACGTGATTTTTTTAATGGAAAATATCATGTTTTTATATTTATGAAATGATAGTTTGTCATTTACTTCTGACGTGGGACTTCATGTATGAACTGACGTGGGACTAAGTAATTAGGTGGACTAATTAATTGATGATTTCATTACCATTACATTGATATCAATTGTAATGAAATTATTTGCATTACCATTTTTTTGATTAATGGTAATGATTCTAAAATTTAATTTCATTGATTAATGACAATGATTTTAAATTTCATTACCATTGATAATGAATAAATTAAAAAAAATAATTGCCATTGGCAGAAAAAGGTAAAAATGGAGTAAAACTCGCTGAAATCGAAGATGGAATATGCTCATTCAGGCTCATGATCATTTGAAATTAAATATTACTTTCCATTCCATTGTTATTTGTATCCAGGTGAAGTTTAACGGAATGGAATGAGCCCTCCTTAAAAAATTATGTTTTATAACTTCCCCGGCCAACACGTTGTTCGTTTTCATTTGTCTGAATTTTTTTGTAAACAAATGGTTTTTAATCAATTGTAATTAGTTTTTTTATACATTAGTGTAATTTCATTACCATTAGTAATGATTTTTATAATGAAAAATATTTCATTACCATTAAATGGTAATGAAATTTTTTTCATTGTCATTAGTATGAACTAATGGTAATGAAATTTCAATGGTAATGAAAAATTCCCATGTATGTGCCAGTTTGCCAGTTTTATAGTTAGCACTAAGATCGACTTTTGACTTAAATACTTTTGAATTTTGATTAGAAAATTGTTACTAAAATAGCCATAAAGGTAAGATCGATTGTTTGTTTAAATATCTTTTAAGTAAGAAATTTTCAAATCGATCTTACAAGGAAAGACACCCAACGCGGACCGGCAGATCTTAATGAACTTTGGATATGTTGTAGAGGATAAAAATTTAAAGGACAAGTATTTATTTTAGCTGCCCAATCTTATATTTAAAAGTTAAAAGATGGGGTCAAAAATTACCCAATTTTTGGTTTTTTTCATTTTTGAAAGAAACTACTCTGAAAATATATTTTAAGGAATATGTATGTTTCTGTTTACTATATTTGCCTAGTATTATATATCGCTGGAAAACTCATTGAAAACTGCATTAGCTGATGTAGAAAGACATGGCATATTGTATAACAACCAAAAAAGTTATTTGGGAAAAACTACGGGGACATGTCTGAAATTTATGAAATATGAAATTATTTTTAAGTAACAGGAACGTACTGTCAAAAAGAAAAAGTTTGATGCCTATATTGAATAAATGAAGTAGTCAGGGGTTCCCAAATCTTTAAAAATATAGACCTTCGGGAAAATTCGTCTCAAACCCGAAGTAGACCGAATATCGAAAAAATCCGAAACACCCCCTCACTTAAATTTAATATGGATTAATATATGTGAATTTGGCCCTTAACCCTCTAAGCGTCCCAATACAAAACCACCTAAAATTTTCATCTTTTGTGCTGTGCCATAAATAAATAAACATGCTTCAGGCCTCTTCAATTTCATATAGTTACTTTGGAACAAATATGAAATAAAGCGAAAAAAATTAGGCCATTTTTGACCCCATCTTTTAAGCCTTAAATTTGAGATTGGGCGGCTAAAAAAAATACGTATCCTTTAAATTTTTATCATCTTCAATATATCCGAAGCTCACTAAATCTGCCGGTCCGCGTTGGGAGTCTTTCCTTATTAGTTCGGAATACAAAATTGGCCCTAATTTTTTTTTTTATTTAAAAATTTTCGAAATAAAGAACTTAAAAAAATTGAAAAATATAGCTACATACCAAATTTTAATTATCTATATATTCATTAGATTATGATAGATATCATTAGCAAATATCGTGAGCATATCGCCATGTGAAACTGCTTATACATATAATGGTTTTTATTTGAAGTTCAAGATCCTAATAAACTTATTTACAAAAAGTATAAATTTTTTTTGAATTATCAAATTTTATATATTCTTTTAAAGATGTATATACTGTAGTGTACAAGGGTACTGAAAGAGTTAAAGGCAAATCTACGTAAACCCGATTTGAACCGATCGCCAAAACTCTCCAGGAAGTAACGCGAAGAAGTCACGTTATATGTGGAAATGAATAACCGTTGAATTTTCAACGTTGATAATTATCCACGTTACAAGTTAACGTGCATACAAAAAGTAATGTGTAATACTCTGTTCGCAGTACTATCTTAAACACGTTTATGTAAAAGTAAAACATATCAATTCACACACAAAATTGAAGTGCTTAAGTTAAACGTCGCGAACAGCTGTCCCCTAGCAATTGTACAAAAAAACATAATTTCACAAGAAGTTATTTATTCCTCGGACGGCGACAATAATAATTTTTGGCATTATCCAACATTATTATTGCTATAAAAAGTGCATTAGCATTGTCCACCCTAGTCGGAAACAATATTTTTCAATTTCTTGTTAAGGGACTATGGCTGGTTTTAGATTTTCCAACTAAATTTAATTAAAAAGAAGAAAAAAAAACACATTTTGACTGCTTTTTAATTAAATTTAGTTTATTTTAATAAATTTTAATTTTTATTTATTTATTTTCTTGTTGATGTCTTCTTCTGCTTCAAACTTGTCATTCAACACCAATTTATATCATTATTATCGATTTTGGTAATGTGTTTGGAAATTAAATATGATAATTTAGCATATTTAAGGGCAGAAAAACGTACTGTAAAACATCTCACTTAAAAATGTTGGTTGGTATCCTAAGCAAATACATATACCATTTAATTACTCTTTCAGTAGAACCAACATACGATACAGTTGATCATTCAATACTAACGAAAAAACTTGAGAAAATGTTTCACTTTTCTAAATCAGCATGCAAGTTAATTAACTCATAGCTTACTGGCAGATCCCAACTCGTAACTTTGAATGGAAAAAACTCAAAAGCTCTTAATGTGAACAAAGGAGTTCCACAAGGATCTATACTAGGACCTCTTTTATTCTGTTTATATATAAACGACTTACCAGATATAATTACACACAGCAATGTCCAAATGTATGCTGATGACGTCCAAATTTACAATAGTACTGAAATCAATGACATTCATTCATGCGTGATTAAGTATAAACCCCTCAAAATCCAAATGTATTTTTCTTTCAAAAAGTAAACGAACTTTCAGTATCCAGCTTTCTATAAACAACGATATAATTGAATTCGTAGATTCTTCGAAAAATCTTGGAGTAATATTCAATAACAAATTAACTTGGTCTAACTACATTAACGCCGTCGTAGATAGGATATATAGTATGCTTCGGAGTCTATGGGTCGTCAAATATTCAACCCCTTTCAATATACGTATGCTATTAGCCAAAACGTGTCTTATCCCCGTTCTGTTATATGGCTGAGAGATTTATGCAAACTGCGACAGTACTTACTTTGGCAAACTTAAAGTAGCTTACAACAACATTGCGAGATATGTTTTCAACAAAGAAAGCCGTGCATCTATATCCTCTTTTTCATATCAGATTAATCAGATGAGTTTTGAAAACCTTCTTAAATTTAGAAGCCTTATTTTTTACACAAAATAATTACATCAATGCAAGCTGTCTACCTATATAGTAGAATACAATTTGCCAGATCAAATCGTGGGAATAATATAATCCCAAAAATTTTTAAAAGCCTTTTGTCACAACGCCAATTTTTTATTTACACCACTAGTTGGCGGAGACCGGTCGTTGATCGGTCTTTTTGTTTGAAAGAGACATATCACTTTAATATGGCGTTGTCATTGGAAATGACCAATTGACACAGTTTAGACACCTTGTGACACGTAGGTGGTGTGTCTAAAAATAGCTTTTCAAATAAACTAATTAAGAATTAAAAAATCTACTTCGCGTCAAAGTAGGGCTCGATAACACAACCTTCTGCTTGTAAGGCAAACGCTCTACCGTCTGAGATAATGTGGCTTATGCGTGATGGCTGGCTGATGGTAAAGTTATATATTTTTCGTTTCTGCTCAAATAAAAAAGAAAAAGAAAAAACAAACACTACAAGCAAATAAAAAAAAAATAGAAAAGAAAAAAATAGAAGAGAAAACAACACTAACACACACACAAATATAGTGGAAGTGCCCTCAGTATGCCCCCGATTCACCAAACACGGGATAGGTCCTTGAATGGCAGTTGACTCGTTTTTTGCATTGGCCATAATTAAATTAAAAAATCAATTAAAAATTATAAAATTATCTCAAAAACTCTGATAATATAAATAAAAATTTAAAAAATTCCCCTTAAGATAAAAAGAAAATTAAATGAAATACCAATTGTTAAAACTAAAACAGCTTTAACATTAAAAAACGTTGAAAATACAAAACTTAAAATTTTTTAGCAAAAAATTATAAAAATTTAAAATAAAATAAGTAAATAAATAAAGTTCAAAGTAAATAAAAGAGTAAAATAAATAAAAAAATATTTTAAAAAATATGCCGCGAATTTTATTTTTTATTTCGGTATTGGTCAACTTTTTTAAAATCAACAGTGAAAGTAACGAATCAGAAAATACTTAGAAAATTAATTCATTCTCTTTGGTTCATATTGGTACTAATTTAGTAATATCCCTTCGGTTGACCGGTCACGGGATAGGTCCTTGGAGGGCAATTGACTTCTCATTCCCCGTAGGGTTATTTTATAATCTAAATGTGTTACATTTTAACTTCATGTTCTTTTATTTAATATGTATAATGTTTTCTAAACTCACTAGCACTATAATTTATAAGATTTTCATCTTTTTGTGCTAGAACATCTAGTGAAATAAATAAAATAAACAGAATTGTGGATTGTATTGATAACAGACGCAACTAATGTTTGGTATTGTTAAACGAATTTTAGTCTTCATTAGTTTTCCCAACTGTCGTGTGTATTTTTTTCTTTTGCCGGTAAGGTGGTACGGTCTATTGCACACGTTTACATTTATCACAGCCTTTGTGATTTTTAATTACTTATGTATGAATTAAATTATAAAATATACATTTTATGTATCATCTAATAGTTAATCAATAATTTTATTCTCGCATCTAAATATATGCATTGAAACCGATATTGGACATATGTGACCACCATCTATAAGTTACTATTATACCAATATTGCATAAATGCAAATTTGCAATTAATGACAGTTTGTTGTGTAAACAAATTAAACAATAATTACGCTCAATTTACTATTCGAACCAACCTGTAAACAAACACTTTTGTTTATTAAATATTAACCCATTTAAGCTGGTATACCTTATAATTGGACAAACAAAAAATTTTGGCAGTTATTACGAGTATATGACAGTTCCTTATCTAATAAATAGTTGTTGTTTTTAACTGCAACTACTGTAGTTCTTGTATGAAAAATTGCAAAACAACTTTTATGATAGATATTTAAAAAAACAACTTAAAGAAATATTTAGCTTTTTTTAATCACCTGGATTTAGAATTTTTCATTCAAAAAGTGGGTTCATTAAATCCAAAAAAAAGGTGGATTTAATAAATCCACAATAAAAGCACAAATACATGAAACAGCCTATTAATTTAATGTCAGAAAAAAATACGAATGAAAATTAAAAGAGGAAGAAAAAAAATTTAAAAACTAACAAATAAAAGCTTTTTATTAATTTTTTTTATGAAATATGTTTATAAAAAAAAACACACCTCACTAAATATATATTTTCCATCTTGGATATGGAGAAATAGCTGAAATAGCTGAAATAGAAATGGCAGTTTTTCACTCTACTGAAATAATTTAATTAAATCCAATTTCAGTTGTATAAAAATATAAATTGAAGTGATAGAACTGAAAAGGCAGACTGTCTATCGCTGTTTTATATAAAATATAATTAAAACTTAAAAGTTAAAGTAAAATCCTACATCATCGAATTCGGTATTAAAAATTAGGGTGAAAGAAGTGTCGGACAGAAAATTCTTTTTAAAATAGGGAGAATCTAACCCCATCTGTTGAGCACTTTTAGAACTACTTTTTGCATTTATTAAATCCAAGTGATTAGAAAAAGCGCCTACTGTATTTCTTAATAGATGTTTAAAGCAGTTATATTAGTTTTTCAAATCAATTAAATTTTTTTTTTTTGTCAATTTACTGCAATTTCCATTAGATTGGTAATATATTAAGACTAGGAAGAGAAATTTTATTTATTAAAATAAAATTTTCTAATGTACCATTCTTTTCCATTTCATACATATAAATATGCATATTTAAATTCAAAGTTAGAAAACAACTAAATGTAAGTGTTTGTGGTGCAGGGGTTAGAAACACAGCCTGATAGTCTTAGCAACCTAAGTTCAAACCTGAGCAAAGTAATTATATATCTTTTTATTTAAATAATTTTTCTTATTGATTAAAATTAAAATACGTAGTTGGTTTTCAGTTGTTGATATAATTTTATTTAGTGAAATTGAAATTCATTTGGCCCCATTTTTCTTAACCAAACTGAACCTGGGTAGGAAAACTTTTGCATTATTATTTCAATATGGAATATCTTGATGTGATTGAATGATCAAAAACACTTGCTTTAAAGGGACTTTGTTTTGTGCTTTTCCTACAATGTGTTGGAAGGAATCGTATAAGAACCCTTGTATTTGTGAAGTGTACCTTCATTTCCTATACAATATTTAAACATATGAATGGCGTTATTTAATGGGTTAATACCACATTATACAAACACTTAAACACATTAGTTCATCCATGTGTTAAAGCTAAATTAAAAAATAGGATAAACAAAATTATATGGAATTTATAAACCATTCAAATGTGAATGTAAGCACTTATAATAAAAATCAATTATTATGTGCAGCTAATAAATGGGCATTTTATTATTGTCTATATGCAGTGATTGAAAATTCGAATTCTTCTTCAAATGAATATCTTACAAGTTGAGTTAGTTCATAAATTATTACTACTTAGATCAGTGTCTTTTATGGACCAAAGTCAGAGCTTCTTAAGACTTCAATCCTTCATTCTATTTTAAATTCTGATTGACTGTGAAATGGCAGAAATCTCAAAATATAATTTAACACATAGAATGAATTCGTCATGGGTCTTATTCTATTTAGTTTTAAAATACTTCAATAATTTTTTTATTATTCGATTTATTTAATCACTGAATTCTATCAATTTTTGTTCAGTCGATTTACAAGTTCGGGAATTCAATCGAAAATTTAAATTTTTTTGTAAGTACAAGACAACCAAAAAATTATATCGGAATTAACAGTTGAGTCATCCTAAAACTTCACATGCCGTGATCAAGTACGGTAGTACATAAAACGGAGTATTGTTTTAAAAATTTCAACATTTTAGTTACAAAAATTTATTGACGGAATTCATACTTGTACACCCAGAAAACAGATTCAGTTCTGATAACCGCATTTGTAGCCAATTGCATGGTTCGGTTGTGGTAGCCGAATTTTTCAGTTGTGGCAACAGAAAACCAATTGAGACAGGACTAATTTGACTGTGGCAATGGAATTTCCGTTGTATCAAGAATAATTTGGTAGCCGTAACCAAAAAATTCATTTCATGCAACTGAACCATTCGATTGACAAAACATGGGGTTGTCAGCACCGAATCTGTTTTCTGGGTGTAGTTTGCACTATTTTATGTAATCAGCATTTTGCATGCCTTTAGAAATTTCATCTTTTTGCGTAACTTTACACTCATAGAAATAAATCTGTGAAAATAGCAGAAAAAGTTACTAAAAATTAGTTACCCAGGAAAATTTTCTGTTCCAAAGAATCGGTTGTACAATAGCTGCTTTTCATTCACAACCCCTTCTACTGTCGATTCTAACACCGATTCTTTTTGTTTGAAATTGTCCCAAAAGCAACCCCTTCTATGGCTCCAAAGTGGAACCGGTTGGTCTAGAATCAGTTCTGGAACTAGTTCTGGAATTGATTCTACGTCACCCACACCTTCCATATAGGATCCCAGGAACTGGTTCCGGAACCAGAAAAAACTGCTAAAATTAGCAGATTTTTTTACTAAATACTAGTAAAATGAGAACGACAAAATTAAAACTGTTAAATTTACAGAATTTTAGTTATATTCAGGCTAAATTTTTGTTAATTGAAAATAGCAAATTGTACTGTAAAATCTGCATAAAATTTTGCTAAATATTTGTAGACTAAACATAGCAAAAATAAACTGATAAATCTATAAATTTTTTTCTATTTTTAAGGTAAATTTAGTTATAGCTACTCTGCTAAAATCAGCAGAAATATTTGCTAAAAAATTGTAAAAAAAAATCGAAAAAAAACTTCGAAAATTTAATTTTTTTTTTGTGTGATTTTTTAGGCTACTAATTATTTATCAAAATTTTTGCTGATTTTAGCAGGTTAATTTGTTATTCTCCCTTTACAAAAATTTTGCTCAAATATAACTAAAATTCTGTATATTTAAAAGTTTTTTTTGCTAATATATAGCAAAAGTGATCTGCTGATTTAGCAGTTTTTTTCTGCAGCATAATTATTAACGAATTTTTAGTAGTTTTAACTAAATTGTTTTCTTACTTTTTTCTATTAGCAACCGTTTAAATTAATTAATCATATAAATTTATAATTTTTTATTTTCTCTTTGCACTTGTGGGAGGAAGTCCTTCAATTAAGCGATACAAAATCGAATATCGATTGAACTCGCAAATTGACAATCGAATGAGGAAGGAATTGAATGATCTATTAATAAGAGAATTCTGTGCTTGAAAAAAATCGAATACAATAAATTGATTGAATTCGTTATATTTTAATTCGATTGAAGGAATTCCAAGGAATGAATTTCTGTGATTGTTGAAATATGAATTCACATAAAATCGAATTGTATTTTTAGGGAACTCATTCAAAATAGAAAATGTGCCCTTAAAATATGCTAAAAAAAACTACAAAATAGGCGCTAGAAACAAAAATATGGACTTAAAATCAAAAAATATCCACTGAAAATAAAAATTGTATTTAAAATTATTTAATTGTTATAAATTATGCGCTGGTTTCAAACTGGCTGGTTTCAAACTAATGCTTCCCATTATACCCTACACCATTACATGGCCAGGGTACAATAAGTTTGTGCTGATATTCCCAGTGTAGAAACGGTAATGACATATCATTATTTTTTTGACTACCAGTAATGACACCCACTTACCTTCTGCATTATTTTAAAACATATAATAATGAGTTACTGATAATGACTTATTTTTATCATTATTTCAAATAGAAAATAATTTTATAGATTTTTTAAAAAATTGTTTGAAATCTATTTTTAGACTCAATCTTTTTTAAACACTGGTAATATTTTTTTTTTAATTCTTATTGATTTTCTAATTGCTTACCAATTTCTAGACAAATTTAACATAAGCCCATTTCAACCCATTAAAATTTAAAATTCAAAAATTAGTTTACTTTCAACCAGACTGGTGTTGGCTGTCATATGGTCAGCATGCCCGATTTTAACTTTTTTACTCTTTTTATTATATGAGGCCTGTCCAGAGAAAAAGGCAGAATATAGATCTATTCTGATTCGAAAATAATGTAGTTATAATTTTTACGGAAAAATGTTTATTCTTCTTCCTAACTTCAACCTTATTAAATCAAAATTGATAAAATACATGTGAATTGCAATATGTCTGCACTGATAATAATCCATGCATAAATTTACGAAAAAAATATCAAAATGACAAAATATTTCGTAAAATATACGAAAAATAGTTTATTTTACGAAATTTTTGTTGTTTTGACATTAATTTCTTATTTTTATGTATGCATTATTATGTGTGTGTATGACATTTAAAAACCCTGTATTAAAATTCATTACGAAAATTTCCTTCTAGCAACCCATCTTAATACACATGCACGCTGCCTACTCTCGAACGTGAAAAATATACCTCAATTTGGCAACTTTTGCGAAAAGCAGACACGGGAGAGGTTGGAAGATAAACAAAATTCGAAAAATAAAAAGCTTTTTTGTGTCTCTATTGATCACTTCTGAGTAAAATATAATAACAGAAGGCTGAAGATAAAAGAAAACTGCGAATTTGTTACATCGCAGTCAAGGCCTTACTTGAGCGAGATCGTTAAATGGTCACTAGACCGTACCATCGTACAGAAAAAAATCACGCGGTACACTTTCAAATATAAATCATTTTTGCAAGGCAAAGAAAAAAAAAATTTTTTTTTCGCTAACGTATGGTTTGCCTTTTTTATTTTTCGTTATAGATTAGGGATATACAGTCGGATTTTAAGGTGTGATATATCGATTTTTTTTCCTCGAGGAGACCAGTGGTTTTCTATGAACGAAAAATCCAATGAAAAATTAAAAAGCCGACCCTACTTTCGGCACCAACAAAATAAAAAAAAATTCTGCTGGAATTATCGAAAAACTTCCTTAGCAAAAGTTTAATGATTTTTTGCGAGCTTTAATTTTCTGACATTACGGATGTAAATTAAGATGGTAGAACTGGCATCTGGTAGGTAAATACTAGAACATGATACTTGAGGTCAATGGCCCTTAGAGCAAAACATTGGTTACCTCGAGGCAAAAACATCGATGTTTCATACTGAAGTGCCAAAGATATAACGAACAATTTAAAAACCTTCGGCAAAACAATTGTTTTTTGTTAAACCTCCTTACAAAAATAATTTAGATTCGACGGAGTACAGCGAACTTTTTTATTTTTTGTGGTACGGTCTAATTGTCACGCTTTAGTATATTGTAGATACGTTTCTAATGCAGGAATAGGGGCATGTTCGTATCCTAAAGAAGACGGCTTGTTGGACGGCATATACTCAGCAAAAACAGAGATGCCGAAGCAGTAGAAAAAGAACTACAATTGATGATCTAGATAACTTCTTTTTTAACATAAACACTAATGATTTTAACGTTGAGTTGTCATAGGAGAGGAGTACTCCCACTTCAATATTTTTTTTTAAACTTTTTGAACGAGTGCAAAGGAAGGTATTTTTCACCAATTAAAAATTTAAAAAAAATTCTTCAGAAAAAGAAATTATATTTTTTTTATTTTACAAAATTTTTCTATTGCCTCCACCGGGTATCGAACTGGCGACCTCACGATTGCTAGTCTGGCGCTCTACCGCTGATCTATTCTTTGATATGAAAGTTGATTGGCATAAAAACACCACTTTGTTAATGCGAGATATTATTCCTTATCCTCTTCAATAAAAGTACTTATTAAACAAGTGTAAAAGGTGCACTCCAATTCAATATTGTTTTCCTTTTTTTTATATATGTATACATATTTTTAAAAATTTAAAAATATTGAAATTAAACGGTAGAAAATATAATTTAAATAACATACATTTAAATTTAAATTTAACGGTTCGTTGTACTTAATTCAAATAATCTGTGGTTATCAGAGTTGAATAGAATCAGCTGAGATATCTTAAGAATTAAGGTTCAAAGCAAAAAAGAGTAATAATAGCAAAGGATAAAAATAGCGTTGTTAGATTTCGTTGATATTAATCTACGTTGAGTTGTTGATAACAACTTCGATTTGTTTTCAACTGTCACATAAGTAGGCGATCATCAATTATTAACCCATTCAAGGCGAAAGGCACTGATGATGGTTTTGTAGCGAAAGCCGAAAATACGTATTCTATCTTGCTGGTCTTATCGACTTCTTTCAAAAATTTGTAGTCTTTGTAATTTACTTGTAAAAATTGTATCATTTTTCTTTAATTTGAAAATAAGTTAAAACAGAAAGTGATATTAATTTATGATGTAGGGTCAAACTAAAGAACATTCATTAAACGAATTAATTACCGACCCTCTGATACCAAAATCACTTTTTACGATCACTTTTAGAGCAATTACTCTTTAGTAGCAATACTTAAGTGATTTTTTGGATGTTGTTCAAAAGTAATTCTAAAAAAGCTGTAAAAATTTAATAACGGATACTTTGGAAGCACTGAAAGAAGCGATTTTTTGAAGTTGTTCAGAATAACTTCTAAAAAGGTAGTAAATATACACTAATGTATACTTATGAAGGATTGAAAGAGCATTACTTGCATTAGCATTACTTGCAATTTTTTTGCTGGGTAGTGACAATATGAAAATAACATCTCAGCTGGAAAATATTTACCAAACACATCTTAAAGACATGTGTTTCTACAAAAAAAATCTATTGCAAAAATTTACTAAACAAAAAATTAAAACAAATACCTTTAAAGACCTGCTAGTATGTAGAACACAAAAAAATATACAAAACACATGAAAAACATGCAATACCATTCACAATAAAAAATTTACATGTAAATCAAAATAAACACTTTTACTAATGCTATTAAAAGAGATTTGATTTTATGCATATCGAGCTAAGATAAATGTAAACAAAGACCAAATAAAAAACATGCCAATTTCTACTTGAAGTTTTATTGCTTCTTTGTAAATCATTACACTTTTCAATGAAATAAACAACACAAAAGTTTTTTGTATAAATTTTATAATTTATTTTTAGATACTTATATTTACATGAGGCTTTGTTGTTGTTTATTTCCTAAATTAGAAAGAACAGTGGTTTGTGTTGCCTCACGTGACAAATATAAATTTAATAAAGTTGGAGAGTTAAAAAATATTTGTGTAGGAATGAATATTTGTAGTTTTTCAATGTAATTACAGTTAATTTTCGGTGGAAAAATACAAAACAACTGTTATGAAAGTTATTTAAAAAATCAGCTGAAGTAAATTACTGTATTTCCTAACAGTTGTTTAAAGCAATTAATTTTTATATTATAATAAACAACTTCCAAAATGGTTTGTTTGCAGTTATTAGTTATTTTTGTTAATTATTTAAAAAGCAAAAATTTAGCTGAACTTTCAAAATTCTTGTTTAATTTACATTTGTTATTATTGACATATTCCTGTATTTCAAATATAAATCAGATAATATATGCATACAATTTTATGCCTAAAGCATAAAAACTGTAGGACCGTGTGTAGTTTTAATTCAAATTTGAAATATGCTGAAGCAATTACACATATTTTTGTAATCGAAAGAAAAAAAATATATAATTTTTATTAAAATATAGTTTTAAAATTCCAGAAGAACTAACTGAAAAAAAACAATAGTTTCTACATATTTTTTCAGTTGTTTTAAAATTTCAGTAGCAAAAGTTGTCAGTTAATTTTACGATATTGTTAGTTCTTTTTGATGCTTTTGTTGGCTATTTTTCAACAGTTAAAAATAAGGATATTTTTTGTAATTTTAAATACCTTTGCCGCTTTTTAACTGTATATACCTTTGTTTTAACTGGAATTTTTAGTAGATTCTACCGACATTATTTTCTGTGTGTGTATATACATAACTTTACTAGACCACATAAATAATAACAAAATGTTTTAACATAAATTCTTTTCACAAAAAAAGTATAAGTCTATATTTAAAACACAAATTTTTTTACATGTGAGTGTGCTTTTTATGATTTTATTTTAAAAACATTTTACCAAAAAATTTTGTTGTTTTATTTAGCGTTTAAAATTTCTTAATTAGCTATGAAAATATTTATAGCCTGCTTAGCGTTGAGCTAAAAAAAGAAAAACGAAGACAACACAACTAAACCAAACAAAACACTATTTGAAAAAAACAAACAAAAATAAAAATAAGAGGAAAACTGAGGCAAAAGTCAAAGTAGAAATGATGCAGCAAAGACAAAAATTTTAAAAGAAAATAACAGTGTTAAGGCTGCAACGAATTTGGAATACACCACCTAGTTTTTTTTTTTTTTAATATAAAGACACGAACGAATTTAGCACTTTTGATTTCTTCATAATAATTACTTTAATTCTATTTATCGTAATAATACTGGGCGAAACGATTTGCTCAAAAATACTCCCGCTTATCTTGCGGTCAAGTGTTTTCAAATTTCCAATTCCTTGCTATAAATATTAAATCAAGTCTTTCCAACAATGGATGAAGTAAATAGGGAATTTAATATAACAACTAAAAGCTAGACCTTCTTAATAAAATTTTATTTTCTTAATTATATCGAGAAAAATATTTATACTTTTAGAGGCTGTTAAAATTTTTTGCTGCTCTTTTTTGTAGTTTTTGTATATGATCACTTGTGCGATCGGCTGATAGCTATTCTGACAACGAAAACGATTTCTGAACAATTGCTTACCCTTGATATCAGAAGGGAAGATTTTATTTATTTTTATAAAAAAAAGAATAATTAAAAATATAAAATTTATTTCCGAAATTTTTACTTATTATTAATATGCAGCATAAAATTTACCTAATATTTCTATTTTTATTATAAATGTGCATTAAAATGGCATCGATTTGTTAGTGCATATTTTGCTATAAATGCTATTTTCCTTTTTATGCATATTTTAATATATAGTATCGGTATACTTTGTAATTTAAAATTTATTTTAAAATTTATTTTTGATTCTCACTTAAGCTGAGTTTTTATACAATTTAAATCTTAAAAATAAAATTGAAAGAAAAAATATCAACCATATTTCATTTTTTTTTAGATCTTCAAAAAAACCGGACCAAAAATAGTCCAGAAAAAAATTGAGAGAACTTTATGTTCTTGGTCATTAATAAAATATTTAAAAAAAATTAATTAAGTTAAGTTGTTGTTAACTGACCATAAAAACCTATATAAAAGGCTAAGTAGTGGTTTAAATATCAAGACTAGCAAATCGCACAGGTACTGTGCTTAAATTTTAACACAAAAAAATTCATATTAATTGAATTTTAAAAATTTTTTATATAAAAAACTGAATGGACAACCGCCAAACTTTAAATACATTTAGCGCAAAATCTGTACCATTGATCGAAAAATAACGTACGCCATTTTAATCAGCATGTCCGAAGTATATAGAACTTATGTTCAGATCTCCATTAATTTTTTGAGTGTCATTGAGTGGCATTGTAATAATAAAATTTTCGTATAAACCCAGTGTAGAAAATTACTACCAAATACGTGGTTATGTAACTACATACTTGGTAATGGTAAGTAGTTACTTTTGTTATTACATTTCTTATTACCTTTATCTGGCGATGTCGCGAAAAATAATGAGTTATGGTTACACACCAGCATACGAAAAATCAAAAAATATATCGTTACCTATGTGCTTACCAGTACTGACAAAAATAATGAGTCTAAAAATAGATTTTCAAAAAAATAAATTATATAAAAAAAATATTTTTTATTGTATTTTTTTTTTTTTTTTTAAATAAAATTTGCTGGTGCGGGAATCGAACCTGGGTCTACAGATTTCCAGTCAATAGCTCTACCATCTGAGCTATATCGACATGTATTATTTAATAGATAAAAACATAATTGACCTGCTGCACACAAGTAAGCTTACTCGCCAACATACAAAAACTCAAAAAATATGTATTAACATATATCCTTACCAGTGTTTAAAAAATATTGAGTCTAAAAATGGATTTCAAAAAATTTTCAAAATAATCTAGAAAATTATTTTCTATTTGAAATAATGATAAAAATAAGTCATTATGAGTAACTCATTATTATATGTTTTAAAATAATGCAGAAGTTAAGTGGGTGTCATTACTGGTAGTCCAAAAAATAATGATATGTCATTACCGTTTCTACACTGGGAAAAAATATAAAAATTTTTTTTCGAACTTTATATATTTCATATAATTAATTTTCCAATCTAATTAAATTCTATTGAAATTTACCCAACTTCCCAGTGTAGAAAATCATTACCAGATATGTGGTTATGTAACTACATACTTGGTAATGGTAACTAGTTACTTTTGTTATTACATTCCTTATTACCTTTATATGGCGATGTCGCGAAAAATAATGAGTTATGGTTACACACCAGCATACGAAAAATCAAAAAATATCAAATCGAACCTGGGTCTACAGATTGCCAGTCAATAGCTCTACCATCTGAGCTACATCGACATGTAATATTTAATAGATAAAAACATAATTGACCTGCTGCACACAAGTAAGCTTACTCGCCAACATACAAAAAATCAAAAAATATGTGGTTACATATATCCTTACCAGTGTTTAAAAAATATTGAGTCTAAAAATAGATTTAAAAAAATTTTCAAAAAATTCTATAAAATTATTTTCTATTTGAAATAATGATAAAAATAAGTCATTATCAGTAACTCATTATTATATGTTTTAAAATAATGCAGCAGGTAAGTGGGTGTCATTACTGGTAGTCCAAAAAATAATGATATATCATTATCGTTTCTACACTAGGTTGTAGTAGGAAACTGTACTCCTACTATAAATTGGGTAAATATACTCTATGTGCGTAATTGAAAAAATACGCACATTATATTTAAGATATGTGCACAAATAAGGCGTAATTTTTTATTGAAAGTGCGTAAAAATTAAATGCAATCTTGAAATTAATGTGTTAATTTACTAAATTTATGCGTAAAAAAGCACGTTTTACGTATTGTATGTATAAAATGCGTAAAAATCCACAGAAAATGCGCAAAAGTCCTCAGAAAGCTAAAAAACCGATATATCCCGATTAAAAAAGATGATATGGTGACATATCTAATTTGATGAAATACAATAACTAATCAGATACAATTTAATCCGAAAAATGGTGAATACAATTGTATCTACGTGGATCAAATTGGATTTAATTACTTTAAATTATATACAATTTAATCCGAATTTTGACCAGACATTATTGTATTAAATAATATCTTAATAGTTAAAATTTGATGCAATTAGGTCCAATTTGGAATTTTTGTTTTTATTAAATATTGCACTGAAAAACAATGGGGGATTCACGTAAGGTATCGTGTATCGTGTAAACTAAGCAAATCTAGTAACTTTTAGAGTCTTTATGTGAAACTGCATACATAATAAGTATCTACTTATTAATGAGTACTTATAGGAGCTACACACAGGAAAAAAAAATTGCCAACCGAATTGCTAAGCCTATTTTGGTTGCTACAACCAATAAATTCGGTTGGTAAAACCATATTGGAATGTGATTCCTAAATATTTTGGGTATTGCAACCAAATTTCAGTTGTGTTAACCGAATTTTTTTGTGATAGCCAATATTCAGTTGCACCAATTGTATGTATAAAATGCGTAAAAATCCACAGAAAATGCGCAAAAGTCCACAGAAAGCTAAAAAACCGATATATCCCGATTAAAAAAGATGATATGGTGACATATCTAATTTGATGAAATACAATAACTAATCAGATACAATTTAATCCGAAAAATGGTGAATACAATTGTATCTACGTGGATCAAATTGGATTTAATTACTTTAAATTATATACAATTTAATCCGAATTTTGACCAGACATTATTGTATTAAATAATATCTTAATAGTTAAAATTTGATGCAATTAGGTCCAATTTGGAATTTTTGTTTTTATTAAATATTGCACTGAAAAACAATGGGGGATTCACGTAAGGTATCGTGTATCGTGTAAACTAAGCAAATCTAGTAACTTTTAGAGTCTTTATGTGAAACTGCATACATAATAAGTATCTACTTATTAATGAGTACTTATAGGAGCTACACACAGGAAAAAAAAATTGCCAACCGAATTGCTAAGCCTATTTTGGTTGCTACAACCAATAAATTCGGTTGGTAAAACCATATTGGAATGTGATTCCTAAATATTTTGGGTATTGCAACCAAATTTCAGTTGTGTTAACCGAATTTTTTTGTGATAGCCAATATTCAGTTGCACCAATTGTATGTATAAAATGCGTAAAAATCCACAGAAAATGCGCAAAAGTCCACAGAAAGCTAAAAAACCGATATATCCCGATTAAAAAAGATGATATGGTGACATATCTAATTTGATGAAATACAATAACTAATCAGATACAATTTAATCCGAAAAATGGTGAATACAATTGTATCTACGTGGATCAAATTGGATTTAATTACTTTAAATTATATACAATTTAATCCGAATTTTGACCAGACATTATTGTATTAAATAATATCTTAATAGTTAAAATTTGATGCAATTAGGTCCAATTTGGAATTTTTGTTTTTATTAAATATTGCACTGAAAAACAATGGGGGATTCACGTAAGGTATCGTGTATCGTGTAAACTAAGCAAATCTAGTAACTTTTAGAGTCTTTATGTGAAACTGCATACATAATAAGTATCTACTTATTAATGAGTACTTATAGGAGCTACACACAGGAAAAAAAAATTGCCAACCGAATTGCTAAGCCTATTTTGGTTGCTACAACCAATAAATTCGGTTGGTAAAACCATATTGGAATGTGATTCCTAAATATTTTGGGTATTGCAACCAAATTTCAGTTGTGTTAACCGAATTTTTTTGTGATAGCCAATATTCAGTTGCACCAACCTATTTTAGTAGATGTAACCGAATTTCAGTTGGAAAATGGCATATTTTTTCTCTGTGTGTATAAGCTGAATTTTGTCTCATGCCTATCAACGTTAAATCTTTAAAGCAAATCTACGTTAAACCGATTGTAGTATAAAAATTTTTTAAACAGGTTATGTTTATAAATTTTCCGTTATACGGGAGTGTTCTGGAAAACGAAACCACATAAAATTATTCGTTTTTGTACAACAACAACATATCATTTTATGTGAGACCGAATAATTTTATGTGGTTTCGTTTTTCAGAACACCCAGAATAATGGAACCTACGTCAGCAAAAGTTCCTAGGAAGTAACGCGAATAAGTTACGTTAGATGTGAAAATGTATAAACGTTGAGTTTTCAACGTTGATCATTATCTGTGTTGAAAGTTAACGTGCATACGAAAAGTAATGTGTTAGTTTTTGTCTTAAAAGCGTTTTTATTCACTTTGAGGGTTTTTATGAGTTAACGGATATAGTTAAGTTTAAAACACAGCTATAGTATAGTTCAAGAATAATCCATAAAATAAAAATATTCTAAATAAAATGAAATTTCAAATAATTTTCCATAAAACATTAGTGGATTTTTCACTGAAGGTGAGATTTTTATTTTGAAAGTGAGAAAAGTTCAAATGAAGCTTTAACTTTTGGGCTACTTATTTTAAAATGAGAAAAATACATTAAAATTGTGATAACAAATTTGACTTGAGTTTTTAATAAAATTAAATGTCTTGAAATAATTGTTTAAAAAATTTTTGTTTTAATTTTCATTTGTATTTCATGATATCCTTCAAGCCTATTAATAAATTTGGTGCTACGTTATTCCTAAACCAAAATAATTACTCCGAAGAATTGGCTAACTTTTATTAATATGGCCCAATATTCAATTTCAAAATAAAATAATCTGTTGTTTCGATGTAAATTTATGACATTTTAAATGAAAATGAATTTCAATTTGAATTTACTAAGATATTAAGAGTTTATTTAAAACAAGAATATACCATAGATTATATAGGGAAAATAAATGTTTCTTTTTTAAATCAATAGGCTTGTTTTGTTGCTATACATATCTGGTACGAAATCCTATACATAGTCTGACTGCGTATGTTAAGTATTAACTCTTTTAACATATTTTCAACGTCGATAATGTATGGGTCATCTGTCAGATAATATCACTCAGATTCTATTCAATACCGGTTTTTCGTTTTAATGTTATTATTTTTTAAATCCCTTGAACTTTATATCAAAATTTGTTTTTGTAAAATAATATTTTTCACTTACAAATGGATTGTAATTGATTTCGATAAAATCTTAAATGAAATTTAAATTGAACATGAAACTGGGCTATATTTGGTCTTACAATTTAAATTCCATGGTCGAGATCTGATTAAATATGACAACTTATGTAAAAAGATATATTTAGATATTGGGTCATATAAAATTTTTTCTAAAGACGAAAAGTACGTCTTATTATATATACTGCCATACTAAGCAATATATAACGAGACATAATTGTATTAAATAATATAAAATAATATATAACCCGTTTTACTCGGGATGTGTATTTTTTTTTGGTCCCTCTCTTCCAGAGTCAGTTGTGAGAACTTTGTTATTTTGGAAAAAATTGATTTTGTTCTACAGTGCCATTAAAGTTATTTTATACACTGAGAAAACAGACTCATTGTGACGATCGAATTCTATATCAACTAAGTCCTTTGGTTGTAGCAACCAAATTATTTACTTGTCGCAATCAGTCGTGTTCCTGGCACAATTAAAATAATTATTATTGCCCGGGTAAAAATCTTAATATGGTGTCATACATAAGTATATCTTTTTTGATAAATCCCCATATACAACGACATACAACTTGATCCGAAAAATGGGTCATCTACATGTGTCTAATTATATCAAATTAAATATAATTTGATACAGTTTGATCCGAGATTTGTCCATATCCAGGACATCAAATTATATCTAATTTGATATAAAAATATCTGATTTTATAAAATTTTGTCTGATAGTAGGCATACTTTTTATGCATACCAGCTATTAAATTGACATTGAAATGTCTATGGTTTTAACACCCAAAGAAGACCCAAATTTTAAAACATAAAATAAAAATTTATTTGAATACTTTTGTCTTCTAAATCGTACGCATCATTTTTTAATATGATTTTATATGCAAAAACATCACGTGAAAATTATTTGGCTAGGGAGAACTCTGAATTTGCAGATAACTAATTTTGATGTTATATTAAATTAAATTATATTTTTAGTACGACGACTAAAATATCGATATGATTATATAGTATCAAATCATATATAATCATATCGATCACTACATATAATTTGATTAGTTTTATAAGGCTTATGTAGTTATATATGGAGTCAGATTTAAGGATATGTAATAATATCAATTACCTTACAAAAAATTCGTTGAAAAAATAATATCAGATGTAGTTGTATATAATGAAATCTGTCTTAATGTGACTCCATTCATTGTCAGATGTAGCCCAATCACATGATATATGACAATATAAAACTATTTTTACTCGGGTGCAAACGAAATTTCGTTGAATTTACCAAATTTCTGTTAACGCAAACAAATATATCGGTGGCTCCAACCTAACCATTTGGTTGCCAAAAATTCAGTTGCCGCAATAAATGTGTTTTCTCTGCATATACATTTTCATTATACATTGCAAGAAAAAGAAATAAAATACCTCATTAGAGTAGTTAGTTTAACATGATGTAACTTTTTTTATTTCAAAGAAGGTTTCGTCAGAATTTTTTCTGCATGTAGAAAAAAGCTCACACTATTGAAATGTGAAAGAAAAATGCTATAAAATAAATTTAAACTCCTTAAAGCTCTGATGACACAAATGAATTTTTACTCATTTTGCCCTATTTCGCTTAAAAAAAATAAATATTCCATTTGACACAATGGCTGGCACCTTGGAAACGAAGCGAGTTAGCTTAAAATGAACAAATATTTTGCAAAATTCTATAAAAGTGAATGAGGTAGGTCCCGCAAGGATTCTGGGGAATAATTTTTAGGAAAGAGTCATATTAGTTATTTATTTTTTACAGCTTTTTTTTCTACAAACTAAAACACTCTGGTAACCCAAATTTGATATCCTGTCCTATTTCATTTGCAATTAATTTGTTTAGTGCGGAAATGTCATTAATTTCCTATTCATTTTATTTCATTCTACTTGACTTGGTTACAAAGCAAAATGGAATGGGAATAAATATTATTATATTATAATTCTTGATTTAAGCGAATTTTCTCCACTTTTACATTTTTCGATATGCTTATCTGTCAATGGTATATTTTTTTAATTGATGCATTATCAATGGCAGCGAAATTTAGAACCATTATTTTTAATCTATAAAATCAAATTCTTAAATAATTCACATTAATTTAATAAATGGTAATTACACCCATTTCATTTCAATTGGTATCAATGCAATTTTAATAAAGTCATGAATTAATTAGCCCACCTAATTCATTAGTCCCATGCATGATATAAATTCATACAAAATATTTAGTCCGATATTATAAATATAGATATACGTATGTATTTCTGATCAATAAATTTATACTCTGGTAATACACCACCCCACGGTAGCATTTATGTGATTCTTTTTAATGGTGTCTTTTAAATCTTAAATAGCCTGAGATGTATTAATTTTTAAATATGCTGTCTATCCCAAATACTTTAATGGTGTGTAGTGTATCAAATGTAGTGATAAAGTATATATATCCATTTATCCAATAGGGAAGGATCTACAAATAAAGCAGCAGCTGAAAGCACCCTCTTATTATGCGTATTGCTTTTATCTTTTCTTCTTCATTTGCTTTTTGCTATTTATAAAATTGTACACACAACGAACTTTTTAACTAAAAGACAGGCATTCCAAGTGAACATTCTCATACTTTTATCGTTTCGTGCTGACTGTATATGCAAAAAGATAAACGTATCCGTCTATGCAAGTACTTAAGCGTAGAAAGTATCTTCTGCAGCAAACATTTAGTATGTATGATGTTTTTCTTATTTTTTGCTAACTAAATTCATGCATGTGATTTTTTGTGTTTTAAATTTGTTTTTATCTTTTTCACTATATTTTTGGCTCGTATTTTACAAGTTTTATTAGCATAAAAGAATTTTTGGGGTTAGTGAACTAAATATTTAAGCTTTTTTTATTTATATAAAAATAAATAAAATGATTGTATTTTTAAATTCCTTCCTTAACTATTTGAAATAAAAATAAATTTAAATTTAATGGAACTTTAAATAGATTTAGTTTTTTTTTTATTCTTTTCAACATATTTCCAATTGTAATAGAAAAAGTTGTAATGGGTAATTTATTCAGTAAAGAAGAAAAAAATGACGTTTCCTTAATTGAACATCATTGAATTTGTGCATACCTAAAAAAAAAATGTTGAACAATTAAAGCATTTTGGAGCATTCAAAGAACTACATAGTAATTTCAAATGCAGTTAAGAACACAAAAACTTTTGTGTTGTTATAATTTGCAGGTGAAGTTAAAAAAAAAAGAAAAGTAAAACGTATATAATTATAACATACGAACAAGGAATTTTGTAGGTCAATTAACTGAATAGACAATTAAAAACAAACAAGATTAGATTTAACCCATATTTCGTGTTGCCAAAACTTGGTAAAGGAAAATTTAGATTCTTCAAGCGAAATGCTAAAGAAAATACCAACAAATATGCTTAGTCTTGAAAGAAATTTAAATTCATTGGAATGTGTAGTATGAATATATTTTCAAACTAAACCAATTCATATTGAAAACTGATAGTAATAATGACAAGAATAAAAAATTAGAATTTTCCTGAAGAAAAGCTTTAATTACGAAAAAGGTAAATTTATGTAGAATCCTAATATTTTTTTACTGATTATACAATGGAAAAAAGTTCTAGGGCTTCAACCAAACCAAATAAAAATTAAATTACGTGGATACGTATGTACGTGAATATGTTATTAAAGCCTCTGCTGAGTTGTGTTCTACCTCACCAAAATTCTTTTTATAGCCAAATAAAGACTTCCAAGTCCAGTATAGTGGATAGAGAAGAGATATAAAGGTGGTGAAAGATGAAGAGCTTCAACTATGCGATAAATTTTGCAAAAGGAAACTGATTTGCTTGAAATTTTGTAAGAACAGTTTTTAGAGGTGAACCCATATTATTTAAAAAGTTGGAATTTGGGGACAGCTTTGCCGCCATATAAAATTTTTCAAAAATCGCGATTTAACGTATAGATAAAATATTTTTTTTTTTAATATCTTAATTCTAGTTGCTTCTTTACTGTGCCATAACATTTATTAAGGTCGATTTTGCTTTCAAATGGCTAAAACCGTAAAAATCCATATAAAATGCGAACAGTGATTTTAATATCAAGTTTTGTGCATAAAATTTAACACCAAATAAGAATACAGGTCCTGTGCTTACATTTTACTACATAAAGTTTATATTGATTGCATTTGAAAATTTTTGCATATAAAAAACTAAAAGGAAAACCGCTAAACTTTTAAGGCATTTCGCGAAAAATCTGTACCATAGATCGAAAAATAAAGTACGCCATTGTAATTAGCATATCCGAAATCTCTCTCTCTCTGTAGAGAAAAAATAAATATTAGGTAGGACCAGGCAAATTTCTTTTAAATACCGTTTAAAAATTCAAAATCGGTTAAGAGACAAAATGCGCCAATCACAAAAAATACTCTTTTGCCCTTATCTCGAAAATTCGAGGGTATATTGCAACTTCCTAAACTGGTTTTGCAATATACTCAGCTAGAACTACTATCTAAAATAGGTCACTTTAGAAGTGTCTTAAAAAAATTTTTGTAGCGCCGTTTTATTTTTGTCAATACTGTTAAGACCATCTTTTTATACCCTACACCACTACGTGGAGACGGTATAATACCAAAAGATATTAGACCCAGACCCACCATATATTATACCGGTCGACACAGAATCACTTTTTATTTCGATTTAATGATATTCGTCTGTCCATGCATTCTTGTGCGCATTCTACAGGTCGCAAATATTAAGATAGTGTATTGATGAAATTTGGTACACCGACCTACATCGGCCCAAGAATGAAGCCTGTTGATTTTGGTTGAAATAGGTCCATGTTTAGACCTAGTGCCCATATAAGGGCCCCCAAAATTGAATTCTTTACACGCTGTAGGTCGCAAATACGAAGATGCGTTTGGTATAACGACCTATGTCGGCGCAAGGACGAAGCCCATTGATTTTGGTTAAAATCAGTCCATGTTTAGACCTAATTCCAATATAAGGGTCCCCCCAAAATTCGCTCTTTTACACGCTGCAGGTCACTAATACAAAGATATTTCAATGAAATTTGGTTTGTTGACTCACATGGTCCCAACAACAAGGGCTATTGATTCTAGATAGGATCGGTACATATTTTCCCCATCGCCCATATGGGCTATATTTTCGATTTTATCTTATCATTTTATACAAAATTTTGACGCAAATCCGTTTTAACCCATTCGAATTTCTGATCCAAACATTAGTTGGCTTTTAACCAGACTGGTGTAGGGTATTATGTACTCGGCATACCCGACTTTAACTTTTTTACTCGTTTGATTTTTTATATGCTGTATAACTCATTAGTTTGCGCGACATTCACTTACAAAAGTAATAAAAAATAAGGAAAGTAACAAATCACCATTACCAGTAATGTACTTATGTACATAACCACACTCAAAATAGTTTGTAGTTTATATAAACCGAAAATGTAATTTAAAATAAATGAAAAATCACTTGAAAACCGGTCTACAAACTTTTAATTTAAATCAAAAGAACTTTTCATTTATTTTTAAATGTTAATAAAAAAACTATAAGATCCTTAAAAAAAAATAATTTTTCACTTATTTAATTTTTTTAAATTTTAAAAAATTAACTACAAAATCCGTAAGAATAAATGATATTTAGTTTATTTCGTTTTTTGAACTGAACTAAAATCTAAAAGGTTTCTTTTTCCATCAAGCTAGATCTAACTGTATCAAGTTTGCTGTGTCAAAATAAATAAAAATTTCGTAAATGTTGTAAATGTTTTTACAGTATAAACATAAGGCTGCTAAAATATCTGAAATGATCAGAAATTTTGAAACAGCAATTTATTCCAAAGAGTTGTGAAACAAATTTCACTCGAACTTGTGTATTGAACGCTTCTATTAGTTAAATGCAAATTTTCCAAAAAAAATTTTACGAAACATTTCATTTTGTTTATTACAAGTTTCATACACTCAATAAAAAAGATTCAATAAATCAAGAACCTATATTCAATACTCTATATCTGCAATTTTGAGTTTTTGATGAAAAAACTTCGTCAACGATTTACATTTACTGCAAACAAACATATTGATGCAAAAATTTTTCTTTTTGCAAAATTTTTTTTCGCAATTTTTTTTTTTTTGCAATCAACCAGCAATCGTGAAATGGGTATTATAATCCCTAGATTATAAATTTTAAGAAATCACACTTAAAAAATTGCTAAATAACGGCGGAATGCGAAAATGGGCAGAAAATGACTTAAAAGAGCTAATCAGAGAGTGACATTCTGCAAACGAATATATTGGTGAAAATTTTCGATTTTGTAAAATGTTTTTGGCATTTTTTTTTTACAAACTAACTACCAAACTTTGGTCAAGATATGGTTGTTATAATTTTGGATTATGAATTAAAATACACCGCAATGAAAAAAGACCATATAAAGGCGGAGTGGGCAAAAAGAATTTGTGCCGCAGAAAATGAATTAAGAAACTTAATCAGTGATTAAGATTCTGCAAATTGATGCAAACTTTTTCGTTTTTGGAAAATGTTTGTTTAATATTTTTTTTTTTTGCAAACTAACCATTAGTTTTTGGAATAAGATATGGGTATAATAGTGCTTGGATTATTAATTTCAAAAAACCAAACCAGCCTTTCCCTTCCCTGATTAACAATTCTGTGTTCGTTCCTGTTTGAAGGCACATAATATTGTTTTTCACAAAAAGTTTAGAGAGATTTACAGGGACATTGGATCCTAATAATGCATATTTTTCATATTAATCGAAACTACATATCTGCTAGTATTATCATAAAATTTTATTAAAATTTTATTTCAGAACTCTATATCTACATTAGCGACGTAAATAACGCAAATAATTTGAAAATATGTATACATAAGAATAAGTTGCCATTTTTAAATAATATTCTAGAAGACAGATTGATTCAAAAAAATCTTATAAGCTAGTGAATCAGTTTTATTGCTCTCCTGAACAATTGTATTTTTGCAGATATAGAGTATTGAATCTAGGGTATCGAAATGTTAGCTTCCTAAAACTTATAAAGCTTTTCATTAAATATAAAAATATCGTCATTCACTTTGTGAGGAAATCTCATTAATTTCTGAAATGTTTCAGTGAACTCGTCAAATATTTTTTTCTGTGTAGTGTATTAGAAAATATTTGTTGTAAAAAGGTGTTGTGGAGAAACTTAAAATATGTTGAACATTATAATATCTATGCATTTTGTGTACCTAACTTTTTTTTTGCAAAGATTCAGGTTCAAGAAAAATTGAATCTAAACACTAAAATTTAAATTTAATACAACCGAAATTTTATACATTATACACTTGTCAAAAATTTAACTTTTGAGCTGCTGTAGAGCACCTAATTAATTTTAAATTCAATGAAATTCAAGAAAATAAAATTCAAAAACTTTCTTTTAGAAGTATAATAGTAAAAAGGAAATTTAAAAAAGTTTTGGTTTACTAGCAGTAGATACTTCATACACATACATATTAAGGTGCTTCAAAATGAATGGAAAAGGAGAACATAGTCCAATTTTGTCTCCTTAAGTTTCCGTCGATGTCAATAGATAGCAACGGCTGTACTTCAGCCGAACTGAATGACGTTTAATTTCAGCCAAACTGAATGACGTTTAGAGGTTTTGCAAATTTACAAAAAAAAGCCGCGTTTTTGGCCACACCTGGGACAAGTTTTAGCTAATCAGAGAGAGAAAAAATGTATATCTGAATATTTACGGATCTTAGAAATGAAACTAGAATATAATATTGTAAGTTTTTGAAAATATTTTTTAATTTTTTTACGATTTTCATAATTTATCGATTTTAACCCTACAATAGGCGAACTGCAATTACTTAAATATTTTACAACCGATTTTGGATTTTTGTGCCTTGTTAGAAAGGTACAGATTACGATTTTTTTTTTGGCAATTTTTCGAGATACAGTTATTCAAAAGCCAGTTTTTCAAAAAAGGTAGAAAAATACTTTTTCCCATTGTAAATCGTATTTTAATATTTTGAAGTGCCAAGGAGAGCTCAAAAATTCTTCGATTGAGCTAAAATTTTCCTGGATTAATTTTTCCAAAATCGCCCATACAACAAAGATCCCCATTTCAGATACCGTTATTGAAATATCTTTATCCTTAAACTACCGTTTTAGTTATTTTTTTACTTTTGGTATTTTTTTTATTTTGTGTTTTATACACTCTAATTAATTTTTGTTTAAACTAACCCAACTTATGGACTTCAATACAAAATGGTAAATTTACTGTCGAGTGCGTTTAAGAACTATTACAAACATGGTGTGTAAATTAATTACACACAACATTTTTAAATTTACATTGAAAATGCTTAAAAGCATTTTTATAAAGTGTGTTATTTTAAATTTACCAATTCAAATATATAATGCCGACCAAAAATAAAGTAATAAAATAATTTTTAAAATATTTTACTTTAAAAAAATTTATAGTAATACCTAAACCTACACTAAAAGAAATAAATCTGTAAAAATAGCAGAAAAAGTAACTAAAAATTTGTTAAAAATAGTGCAGCAGAAAAACTTGCTGAAATTAGCATATTTTTTTTTTTTTGCTAAATACTAGTAAAATGAGAACAGCAAAATTAAAACGGTTAAATATACAGAATTTTCGTTATACTTGAGCAAAAATTCTGTAAAATAATTTGTAGCCTAAAAAATCACAATAAATTATCAAAGTTTTTTTCGATTTTTTTTTTTTAAATGCAAATAAAAACAGAGCCTTTCGGAAACAGCAATTTACAATTTTTTAGCAAATATTTCTGCCGATTTTAGCAGGATAGACTGCTATTTCCACTCAACTAAATTTAGCTTAAAAATAGCAATAATTTTGTAGATTTAACAGCCTATTTTTGCTATTTCTAGTCTACTAAAATTTAGCAAAATTTTCTACAGGTTCTACAGTACAATTTATTATTTTCATTTCACTAAAGATTAACTTAATTATAACTAAAATTCTGTAAATGTAACAGTTTTAATTCTGTAGTTCTTACCTTAGTAGTATTAACAAAAAATCTACTAATTCCAACAGTGTTTTTTTCTGCAGCATCATTTTTAACTAATTTTGAGTAACTTTTTCTGCTATTTTTACTGATTGATTTCTATGAGTGTAGTACAAACTTTGGAGTTTTTACACTTGAAACACAGTAGGTTTTGAGCATTTTTCCCATTGAAAAAGCCTCAGATTTTAAACACTTTTTCCTATAGGACAAGCCTAAAACTCTGGACACATTTTCCAAAAAAAAAAAAATCATATTGTGAGAACCTTCCCTGTAGAAAACACTATTTTACTAGGAAAAATATCAGATTCACAAGATTTTTCCTATGGAAAAAATTTTAATTTACCTTTAGTTAAACACTAATACTAATAACACACTTTCTTCTGTGGAAATGTTTCAGATTCAGCGAACATTTTTTATTATAGAAGAAATCCTTAGCAATTGAGGGATATTCTCTGGAAAAGAGTTTTTCTGGAGGATTAAGTTCTCGAAATCTGGCCTTATTCTAAGGAAAGTGTGCTCAAAAATGGAGTAATTTAAAATTATTTATAGAAAGGGTCATCACAATCTGAGGCTTAGTCTTTAGAAAAAGTACTCAGAATCTCAGAGTATTCCTCTAAAAAAAACTCCCAAAAATTGATACCCGCTTTTATAAAAATTTATTAGAAAACAAACTATTTTTATAATATTTTGTTTTACAATTTTTAATCTCTGGACTTTTTTCACTGAAATAAGTGAATTCGCATTCCCCTTAAAATACCTTTACCGAAATAATCTAATACAACGTTAGCCCGCATCGTTTCGGTTACCAACCATGATAAAATATTTAAAGTACTGGTGAAACAAATTAAAAACAAAAACAAACACACACACACAAAAATATGTTTAACAGCTTCGAATAAACCAAAAACTATTTAAAATAAATTTAGAAATTCCACAAAAATCAAATTTATAATAAATAAACTCAAACTAAAAATAAAATGAAAAGAATTTTAAAAGCCAACTATAAAATAACAAAGTAAAAAAAATAACACAAATTCCAAATGGAAATTGTACAAGAAATAAACTAAACCAATTTTCAATAAACAACCGAACAAATACATACAAAAAAAACACTATACTAATGCAACAGAGGCAGACGTAAAAAAAGACTGAAACGATAACGAGAAACGAAAAAATCTGCAATGAAAATGTATATAAAATATTCAACAACATTTTGGATATTCTGGTTGACATTTGTCAGCATACATCACAATCACAATCAATTAAAGTATACAACTGCTGCTGATGCTGCCGCAGTTAAAATAGAGCCACAGCAAAAACAGCAGGACAACACAGCTGCAATATCAACATCAGCAATAAAAACAGCACCAAGAAAGCGACATCAACAGCAACAACAATGGTTTCCCAAGGGAACGACAAAAGAGGTAATAGGTGATGTTGTCGACATAGTGGATATTGTTGTCGATGATAAAGTAGAAAATGAAAAGAATGTTAACAAAAATGTTTTTGGAAAAACCATCAATGTTAAACAAAAGGAAAATGCAATAAAAACAGCCAAGTTGTCATTGCAAGAATTGCTAAAACAACATGAGGAAAAATTGAAGAAATTTAATGATACGGGCGGTGGCGTAATGGACGTCTTCGAAGAAGATATTTCTACAGAAATCAATAATAATTTCCGTACATTTAATCAGAAGCAATTTAAACATAAATTAATAAACAATGATGATGATGATGTTGATGGTGCAGAAAATGATTTTTTGATTTATGGTTTAAAAGAAAATATACAAAATTTATTAAAAACCAATAACAACATCGTTAGTAATAAATTACTGGAGGGATATAATGAAGAAAATGTAGCTACATCATCCTCTACAGCATCTACCATAAAAAGGTCGGCTACTATAAGACAGACTGAAACTACAACCTCAGCAACACATCAGTTTGTTGCAACACCTTCTTTTTCGACTACAACGCCATCGTCATCATCAGCAACAACACAACAAAGAAGACTCTTCTTTCCTATACCACATTCAACTCCCGTTGAAAGACGTCATATTGTACCCGAAAAGTTGCAATACACAAAAGAGATCATTATCAAACAGGGTCATCTTATGGGTATTAAACGTAATTTTCAACCCTCTGCTGGTTTACGTGCTGTTGATCAATATCTTGGTTTACCTTATGCAGAGGCTCCTGTGGGTAGTCGTCGTTTTATGCCACCAGGTATGTAAAATTAAATATATTATTTAGTATATGAAAAAGTTAGTTTCTTTAACGACCTAAATCAATAGAATTTAAATCATAGAACATTTTTCCTATCTAAAACTAAATCAAAAGTTAGGTTTAAGCTTAAAAAAAAGAGCAATCAATTACACTATATAAAAGAAGAAATAATTTTTTGTTCCAACTGTTAACAGAAAATCCAGTTTAGTTTCCAGGGATAACTATTTTTTGATTTTACTATACAGCTTGAATTTGCTTAGAAAATTAAGAAAAATAAGTGCAAAAATTCAAAGATTGGCCCTGGTAAGAAATGGGTTAACGTTGTTCGATTTATTCCAAATTTTTAGCTTGGAAGATCCGCACATTAGTCTATTATATTTTAAGCATCACTTCTAAAAATTCAACAGTAGTTACAAAATATTTGCGTTTATTTTAATAAATTGTCCTTTATTAGATTGGGGTCATATATGACCCCATGTCCAAAAGGGTTAATGACGTCTTATTATTTTTTTCCAAACCGCTAAGCTATTTAGATAAAATATAACATTTAAAAGCACAAAATTGATTCATTTTTGATACAAAGTACTTAAAAAGAGTAAATTTACTTAATTTTTTATAAAAATCACACTTTTCTCGAAATCCACAAAAAATAAGAGCTTGTCACCGACAGGTCTATGCAGGGATTTACCTGAAAATTGGCAAGCTTGATCTCTAGTGTATATTTAATAATTCTTTGAACTACAAAATTCATTTTTTTAAAATTCGTTTAAGAAAATTTTTTAAAATCGAAAATAGAGTTTTGAAAATTATGCCAAAAAATTTATGCGATTTTGCCTTATTGCGCAACAGGTTAACAGACAGGTAATAAAACAATATTTCATATCTGAGTATTAATAAGTATAGAGAACAAAATACAATTATGGCTTTAATCAATTTCTGAAAGCCTAAACAAGTGTCATAAAATTTCATGACCTAGTGTTTTTTGGCACAAAATTGGTTTGGGGCATTTGCTATTTCTTGGCGAATTCTTAACCGATTTTGAAGTTATGCAGCTTTTATAAAAAAAGATAATTTAATAATAAAATCGATTCATAAAACAAGTGGTTGAAAAAATTAAACTATAGAACGAAATTTTCCTAAAAACTGAAAAGTCATATTTTCTCCATATAAACACTCTTGAAATTTTCAATCCATTTCCGTCTCGACTCTTCTTTATTTGATTGTCCCCAAACTTCATATTTATTAGTTTTATATAGAAAGGAAACAAATTGGACCCCGACACTCTTCAAATTCGCCCTTAAAAAAATCCCCATATAATCTTGGACAATTCTAATGTCCATTTTTTGTTGTTTATTTTGAAAATTTGGAACACAAAAGGCAGTTGGAAGTGGAAATGACAAAAGGAGTCAACTTTTTATTGATGAGAAATTCAATTTCAGAACTGATATAGTTGAATTGCGCCGCAGGGAAATTTTTTTTTTTTGTGTAAAAATCGAGCGATTTTTCCAAAAAAAATTTTATTTTTTTATGTAAATGTCTAAATTTTTAATACCCCAGTGTAAAAACGGTAATGACATATTGTTATTTTTTGGAGTACCAGTAATGACACCCACTTACCTTCTGCATTATTTTAAAACATATAATAATGAGTTACTGATAATGACTTATTTTTATCATTATTTCAAATAGAAAATAAATTTTTAGATTTTTTTGAAAATTTTTTGAAATCTATTTTTAGACTCAATATTTTTTAAACACTGGTAAGGATATATGTAACCACATATTTTTTTGATTTTTTGTATGTTGGCGAGTAAGCTTACTTGTGTGCAGCAGGTCAATTGTGTTTTTATCTATTAAATATTACATGTCGATATAGCTCAGATGGTAGAGTTGTTGACTGGCAATCTGTAGACCCAGGTTCGATTCCCGCACCAGCAAATTTTATTAATAAAAAAAAATACAATAAAAAATAATTTTTTTTATATAATTCATTTTTTTGAAAATCTATTTTTAGACTCATTATTTTTGTCAGTACTGGTAAGCACATAGGTAACGATATATTTTTTGATTTTTCGTATGCTGGTGTGTAACGACAACTCATTATTTTTCGCGACATCGCCATATAAAGGTAATAAAGAAAGGAATAACAAAAGTAACTAGTTACCATTACCAAGTATGTAGTTACATTACGTTTATCGATTATTGAACAAAAAATAGTTTTTGAAGTCGTGGGAGGACATTTTCTATCATTTGAGTATCATTTTACCATACAAAAAATTTCATAATTTTCAGTCTTAAGGGATTAAAATGGCTCTAGTTAGGGCTAGGTTTTATGGATAAAAAAAAATATATTTTTGATATCGTGGGACACACATACATGTTATTATGTCCCCCCATTTTTTGCTCCCCACGGGCCTCCCGCGGCCGAGCCCGTCCGAAAATTAATTTCGGTTTTTTTCTTTTTTAATTCCAGAGGGGGTCATATTTCTTTTATATTTCATTGACGAAACCTCATAAACTGCAGTTTAAAAACTTTTGCCTTTTAAAAACTTTGGTTTCTTTCTCTAAGTAAACCGGATTCTCTTCTATGTTCTTTTGACATGTTTAGTACATCCCGTTTCTCTGTACATTTTCTTCCAGAAAATTCCATAGTTTTCTATACTAGACCAATCCAAATTCGTAACAATAACCCTGGATTTATTTTGCCAGCTTAAAAATATTTAAGCGATAAAAATATTTGTTATACATTTTGGTTAATAAAATTTATTTTTATTTAATATTGAAATGTGAGAAATTGGTGGGTGATACGGCGTTTTTGTTAATTTTTCGGAATCAGCTCACGAAATTACACAGAAATTATCTAAAGTTATTGAAAAAGTTTTTTCATCGTTGGCCTGTGAAATTTTATTAAAGGCCGTATGACACCAGCTTTGTTTTTCTTCCTCTTTTTCTTAACTTCTTTTGGTGGTTTTGTTGAAGTTATTGATTATTTAAGAAAATGTTACAACAGAGTAGAAAAAAATAAAAATCCCAAAAAAAAGTGAAAAAAAACGCTAGTGTCATATGGACTTAATGCGAACAAATCAGTTCGTAATTTGTATAGTGCGATGTCACCTAGGCGTATGATGTACATAAGTAATTAATTATTAATTATACGACACGTAGTCCGAGGTGCACCAAAAATTATTTGCCGGTCTAACAAAAGATTTCTTCAACGTCCATTCATAAAAACGCGCATACAAATAGTTCAAAATTCTGCTACGATAAAACGAAAAAGTACCTGTATGTGCGCCTGCCAACGCAGGGACCGAAAAACACAGTTCAGAGGATTTAGTTGCCCTGCAGAAGGGCATTTCCACCTAACTATTTCCTTCACTTTTTTCGTTTTTTTCCTTCATAACATAAATTATCGTTTCTGTTTATTTATTAACTAGAAACATATAAGGTAATATGGACTCTAACCGAACTAAAAACAAAACTTAATTTTGTTTTAATTTCAAAAATAGTGCCAGAAGTGCTAAACTACTTTTCCCTTTATTTATTGTATAGGCAAACTATTTTGTATTCAATTGTAAATTTTTTTTGCACTTTTCCATAAAACGAAAAAAAAAATTCTATTTAAGCAATTTCCAATACTTAGAGATATTTCGTTTTATCTTCATACTGATGCAATTTTGTTATAAGGTCAAGTGTTGCTTTTATACTTCCTAAATGTTCTTAATAATGAAGACATTCATGCTATAGTTAAGTTTGAATGTTGGTTAGTTTAGTTACACTTTTACATTGTGTGCATCCTAATGAGTATAACGATGGCCTAGATTCAATAGTCTCTATCTACAAAAGTGCATTTATTTAGGAGAGCAAACAAAAACAGGTTTTTTAGTCAATCTTTCATTTAAAATATCGTTTAAAAATTACGACTATTTCATATATTTAAAAATTATTTATACTAATGTTATTTGCAAAAATTTATTGTCTCGGAACCCTTCCCGGGCCTGTTCCATATCATCTAAGGGCATGTAAGCCCACTCCAAAGAACAAGCAATTGGTCCTGTCAACTTAATGGAGGTCCTTTTTAGAAAATTATTGCAATTTTTGAGACCACTTAGTTTGTAAAAGTTCCAGTTTTTCATATTTTTTGCAACCAAACGGTTTGAGGTAATTCAAAAATTTTTATTAAGTACTGCTTCCTGCCATATTGGTAATACTTATAAATTTTTCGGGATTTTTACATTTAAATAAAATAATTGCAGCGGCGGCTTAAAGCCGGTATGGAACGTTTCGTTACAGAGAAACTAAAGACTCAAATGCTTTTTCATAGAACAAAAACAAATCAGCTGATTTGTCACCGCACGTTACGTACAAACTAATTATACCTTTATACATGTTTTTTTTCTTGCTATTCAAGTTGATACAGAGAAGTTAAAATTATAATAATCTAATTTACATATAAAAATGTCACCGTGTATACAAAATTACATGAAAGATGTAGAGTCCTTTGGATTTCGCATAGCTGACAAATAATTCATAAATAAAATTTGAATAAGAAAAATAAGAATTTCAGAAAAAAAAACTAGACAAGAAAATGGTAATAAATACTATTATATAGCTGACAAATAATTCAAAAATAAAATTTGGTAATAATAGTATTTATTACCATTTTCTTGTTTAGTTTTTGTTTTTTTCTGAAATTCTTAAAGATTTTTTCCAAATTTTATTTTTGAATTATTTGTAAGCTATGCGAAATCAAAAGGACTCTAGAAAAAAATTCTTTAGTAATTAATTCTAATATTAATTACGATTGTCCCATGCGACGGTTACAAACACTTAACTAACAAATACTAGAAATTTCAGAATATTATATGAAATAAATTTGTAAATGAAGAAGGAATAATTAATAGAATTTTTTTTTTTTATTTTTAGATGAACTCGTGGGCTCTTAGTCTGCCATATCCGATGCAATCATGTTCCATAAAAATCATCCAGAAAGTTTTCCCAAGACAATCAAATAGTATAAATTAGACATTTATTAACTATTGTTAGTGAAAGAGTTAAATTTGTTAAATTTTAACTTAGTTCTCATTTTGCCATAATGAAAAACTCATTTAGGTGCAAATTGACGATATAGACTTTTGAATACACTGCATCGATAAACTCTGTTTTGTTCTTAATTTTTGTATAGTATTAAAATTTTTTTTCCTTATACTCGTATTACCATTAAATGTTGTACAGTAGAAGAACTATTTATTCAATAAACTTAGTAATTGCAAAACTAAGCAACATAGTTTCCGAAAAAGAAATTTAAATTAATTATTCTATTAAAAGTAACTTTAAGATAAACGAAAATAATTTAATAATATGAATCTTATAATCATTTTTATCTTTTGTATCCGGGTTGTAAAACTAAAGCTCTTATAAAGCTCAACATCTCGCGCATTTACAGTGTTGCCATATTTGAAGCCGTTCATCTTTCACCACCTTTAATTGTTACTGTATCCTCTTTTCAAAAAAGGCAACATATTAAGTAATAGAAAGAGATTCCCGAGTATTGCTGCACTTAAAAAAAAACTTAATTTGTTAAAAAGATCCAATGAAGATTTTTAAATATATAATGCGATGAAATTACAGACAAAGAATTAATAATTGGGGATCATTTGTACATAAAAATTGCGATTAAGGTAAAATAATAATATTTTTTGGTAAAAGATAAAAAATGTACCAGGAAATAAATAATGCGCAAATTTTAAATGTATCTATTAGAATTTCGCTTACTGTATTTCAAAGCATTATGATTTTAAAATTTTTGTTTGGCTGGTTATATAAAATTCAAAGTTTTAAGGGCTTCTTATTATTTTAATATTGCAACCATTTGCAGCTTAACTATTACATGCATGTTTCTTTAATGATGTATATTTTTAATTCACAAACATATAATACACTCAATATAATATGTATGTTCGCTCAATAGAAAAATTGGTTAAATTTAATAGAAGTTAATCCTCTTTTTTGACTTAGAACTAATTTCATGAAATTTGGATATATTGAAAAGGAAAAATGTAAGGTTGGCCTGTTATTTCTTAAGTGACATACGAATGATTCAGAGGTTAAGAAGTGGAGTCAAAAATTATTTCATTTTTGTTTTATTTAATTTTGTCGGAGTTTACACCTAAGGAACTACAAACAAGTGCGGTATCCTCGGAAAGAAATTTGGTTTCACCAAATTAGTTAGTTTTCGCTTAAATCTGCGTTTCAATAAAAACTTTTAAAAAATTAGTCAGATCCATTTGAAACAAGTTCTACATTTTACTGATGAATTTTTTTAAGGCTGTATACAACCGGACCTGGAAGATTTCAATTATGTTTTTTAACTAATAACCCTTGCAATTTTAATTTAATTTTAATCTTTGACAAAATGAGCAATTTTTGTAAAATGTCCTGGAAAGCAGTCGCTCCAAACACAAACTCGAATTATCATTTTTCCAATTTATTTATTTTTTTTCTTTAATATCAACTATTATGTGGTACAAATAGCAATCGACATTTCCGAATTAGGCATTTTAAAAAATTTTTTAAATTAATTTAAAAAAAAAACAAGTTTTTGCATTTTTATCAAATTCGTGGGTCATTTTGGATTCCAGGCTAAAGTGGGTTAATGATATCCGATGAAGTCAAAATTCCATATTTGAATCCTCTTGACTATATTAAATGAATAAATGAAATAAAAGATAATTTTGTTCTAAATTTCGAATTTTGGGAATTTTTCCAAAATAGATCATTTTCATTTTGCAATCAAATATTCGAGCTCGAGGTCCAAATTTTTTGTTTCATTGTTTATTTAAATATTTTCAATATTTCGCCATTTACATTGAATGGCATCATCAGGAAAGTAAATTGAACACAAAATTCTTATATTTTTAATTTCACAATTTTCTTGAGCGTAAGGTTGGATTTTTCTTATAAAAAAGTTTTTTATTATCTCTATATATAAAAGAATAACGTGACTGACTGACTGACTGACTGACTCAACATCGCCCAGCCCAAACCGCTGAAGCTAGGAAGTTGAAATTTGGTATGTAGGATCCTCTTTCGGGGTAGACGTCCGCTAAGACGGGATTTTTGGAAATTCCTACCGGAACGGGCAAAAAGGGGGAAAGTGTCCCCCTTGACGGCCTGCCAAAACCCCTTTGGCTAGAAAGCTGAAATTTAAGATATGTGTTCCTTGGAGTAGGGGCTAACTTTTCTGGAAAGTACTTTCTAGAATTTTGGACAGGGACGTTGTAAAAATGGGGGTTAAAAAGGGGAAAAATGCCCCCCTTGACGGCCTGCCCAAACAGCTGGAGGTAGGAAGTTGAAATTTCGTATAAAGGTTCCTCCACTATCGTAGACATCCACCAAGACGGGAGTTTTGGAAATTTTTACAGGGACGGGCAAAAAGGGGAAAAAGTCTCCCCCTTGAGGCCTGCTCAAACTGCTGGAGCTATGAAGTTGAAATTTGGTATGTAGGTTCCTCGACCGGTGTAGACGTCCGTTGAGACGGCATTTTTGGAAATTCTTATCGGGAGGGGCAAAAAGGGGACAAAAAAAGTACCTTTTCCCAAAAAAAGTACCTTTTCCCAAAAAAAGTACCTTTTTCCCAAAAAAAGTACCTTTTTCAAAAAAAAGTACCTTTTTCCAAAAAAAGTACCTTTTTCCAAAAAAAGTACCTTTTTCCGAAAAAAGTACCTTTTTCCGAAAAAAGTACCTTTTTCCGAAAAAAGTACCTTTTTCCAAGAAAAAGTACCTTTTTCCAAAAAAAGTACCTTATTCCAAAAAAAGTACCTTTTTCCAAAAAAAGTACCTTTTTCCAAAAAAGTACCCTTTTCCAAAAAAAGTACCTTTTTCCAAAAAAAGTACCTTTTTCCAAAAAAAGTACCTTTTTCCAAAAAAAGTACCTTTTTCCAAAAAAAAGTACCTTTTTCCAAAAAAAAGTACCTTTTTCCCAAAAAAGTACCTTTTTCCCAAAAAAGTAACTTTTTTCCAAAAAAAGTACCTTTTTCAAAAAAAGTACCTTTTTCCAATAAAAGTACCTTTTTCCAAAAAAAAGTACCTTTTTCCAAAAAAAAGTACCTTTTTCCAAAAAAAAGTACCTTTTTCCAAAAAAAGTACCTTTTTCCGAAAAAGTACCTTTTTCCAATAAAAGTACCTTTTTCCAAAAAAAAGTACCTTTTTCCAAAAAAAGTACCTTTTTCCAAAAAAAGTACCTTTTTTAAAAAAAGTACCTTTTTTAAAAAAAGTACCTTTTCCCAAAAAACATACATTTTTCCAAAAAAATAACTTTTTCAAAAAAAGTACTTTTTCCAAAAAAAAGTACCTTTTCCCAAAAAAAGTACCTTTTTCTAAAAAAATGTTCCTTTTCCCAAAAAACATAAATTTTTTCAAAAAAATACCTATTTTCAAAAAAAGTACCTTTTCCAAAAAAAAGTACCTTTTCCCAAAAAAAAAGTACCTTTTTCTAAAAAAATTTTCTTTTTCCAAAAGAAGTACCTTTTCCAAAAAAAATACCTTTTTCCAAAAAACATACATTTTTCCAAAAAAAAAACACCTTTTTAAAAAAAAATACCTTTTCCAAAAAAAGTACAAATAAAGTACTTTGTAAAAACAAAGTATCTTTTTCCAAAAAATTTCGTTTTTCCAAAAAGTACCATTTAAAATAATATATAATTTCAAAAAAACTACTTTTTTTCCTCTTCCCACGGATATCTCCACTAAACAAGGTTTCTTGATATTCGGCATAGACGTGCGCTAAGACGGGATTTTTGGAAATTCATTCCGGAACGGGTAAAAAGGGGAAAAGTCTCCCCATAAACAGTCTCACAAATTGGAAAAGTGCCTGCCAAAACCACTGGAGGTAAGAAGTTGAAATTTGGTATAAAGGTTTCTCCACTGTAGTAGACATCGACTAAGTTTGTATTTTTGGAATTCCCTACAGGATATCCCAAAAGGAAAGCGGTATGTGAGTTCCTCCTTCTGTGTAGGCGTCCGCTTAGACGGAATTTTTGAAATTCCTATCAGGAGGGGAAATAAGGTAAAAGTCTCCTCCTGACGGATTGCCCAATCCCTTTTGGCCAACCTAAAATTTTAAATATGTATTCCTTGGAGTAGGACTAACTCACCGGCAACGTAATTTTTCTATTTTGGAACAGCAACATAGTAAAAATCGTGGTTGAAAGGGAAAAATGTCCCCAATAACGGCCTGCCCAAACCGCTAAGGCAATGCAGTTGAAATTTGATATGAATGTTCCTCATCCATCGCAGATAGCCGCGAAGATGGAATTTTTGTAAATTCCTAAAGGGAGGGGCAAAAAGAAGAAAAGCCTCACCTTGGGGGCCGGTAAAAACCCTGAAGCTTAAAATGTGGGTCCCTGGAGTGAGGGCTAACTTATTAGAAAGATACTTTTTTGAATTTTGGAGAGGGTCGTTATAAAATGGGGGCTCAAAAAGGGAAAGTTGCCCCTTAACGACCTGTCCAAACTGCTGGAACTAGGAAGCTGAAATTCGGTACTTAAGTTCCTCTCAGCCTGCTCAAACTGCTGGAACTAGGAAGCTGGAATTCCCTGTCGATGGATTTTCGGAAATTCCTACCGAGAGGGGCACAAATAGTAAAAGTTGGCTAGAAACCTGAAATGTAAAACATATGTTACTTGGAGTATGTGCTCACTTACCGAGAAGGTGCTTTTTGGACAGGGACATTACAAAAATGGGGATTAATGAAGAGAAAAGTGCCGCTTAAAGGCCTGCCCAAACCGCTGGAGGTAGGAAGTTGAAATTTGGTATTAAAGTTCCTCCTCTATTGTAGACATCCGCTAAGATGAGATTTTTGGAAATTTCTACAGGTAGAGTCAAAAACAGGAAAAGTCTCCCCCTTAACGGCCTGGCCAAACTGCTGGAACAAGGGATCTTAAATTGGGTTCCTTCTCCAACGTTGACGTCCCCTAAGATGGTATTTTTGGAAATTCATACCGGGAGGGGTAAAAAGGGAAAAAACTTCCCCCTTGACGGCCTGGCCAAACTGCTGGATATAGAGACCTAAAATTATGTATGTAGTAGGTTCCTCCTCCAACGCAGACGTCCTCTAAGACGGAATTTTTGGAAATTCCTACCGGGAGGGGTAAAAACGGAATAATTCTCCCCCTTGATGGCCTAACCGAACCCTTCGTCTAGAAATCTGTAATATATAATATGTTTTCCTTGGAGTATGGGTTAACTTATCGACAAGGCATTTCTAGGACTTTGGACAGGAACGTGGTAAAAATGGTGGTTCAAAAGCGGAAAATTGCCCCCCCCCCCCCCCCTTAACGTCTGCGTCTTTAGCTAGAAACCTAAAACTTAAAGAACAAGTGTATATGAAACACTAAAATTAAGAAACTAAATAGGAAACAGGTGGGATTGAAACACTACACAAGTGGAATGAAATGGATATAAACGTTGAACGAGTGGAATTGAAATTATAGACAATACAAATGGATTGGAAGAGGGAATTACCTGTTCAAACACTATCAACGGAATATGAAACTTATGTAGCATTGAAACATACTCTCGAAAAAGTTAAACAAATTTTCTAAAAGAGAAAAAACCTTAGAAAAGGAATGGAACTTATATATTCCGATATTTAAACTTCATGTAACGAAGCACAGGTGGAAGAAACCGACGCAGTAAATTTTCCAACTGAATTTGTGAATTTACTTGAATTGCCAGGTCTACCTTTACATAAACTGGAATTAAAAAAAAACTTTAAGACACGCTAACAACGTAGCTTTGCCCGCTATTTTTAATATTATAAAATGCTTTCCAACCCTGCTTTACGTTATTTATTTTCATTCAAAACACAAATGAACAAAACTACTTACGGGTCTATCTACCTAAGTTCGCACTTTACCAAATTATCTTAACATACACACGTATATTGCAATTTATTATGGATTCATTACTAACAATCCACTTTCATGAGAAAAAGTGATTAAATATTTATTTATTTTAAACCCATTGTTGTGCAGAATTATTTATTTGTGGTGGCTGGGTGAAGGCTTTAAATAAAAAACTTTAAATAAAAAACGAATTTAATAAAAATTGTGGGGGGCGCAGCCCCCCGGGGGGGAGGGCGAAGCCGTCCCCCCCTTAACCTTTAAGGCACGCTAACAACGTAGCGGGCTGCGCCCGCTAGTTTTCGATATTTCGCTACTCCATTGTGTAGCATCTTCAGGAAATAAGAAATTAACAAATTAACAAATTATGAACAATTTGAAAGTTTGAAAAAATTGAAAAATATTTGTATGTATACATTTATACCAGTAAACAAAATTTTTGGTATAAAAGTATAACAAACAAAAATAATAATAATTAACAATAATTATTATCATACAATATGATTATTATCATACAATACAGTAAATAAATTATACAGTAAGACAAAGGATAGGATACAGAAATTGGACAAGTCGAATATAGTATATAAAATACCATGTCGTGGAAATGACGGAGAGAATTGTGATAAGGTATATGTAGGTACAACGAAGAATAAATTGAGAACTAGAATAGCTGGACATAGATCAGATCAGAAATATAGGCATATTAATTCACAAAAGACAGCATTATCTTCTCATTGTTCAAATTTTAATCACTATCCTGACTTTGAAAATGTATCAGTTTTAAATACAGAACATAATTATAAACGTCGTTATATATTAGAAATGTTACAGATAATTAATACACCAACAACAAATAAAATTAACTTTAAGGCAGATATTGAAAATGTAGCTCAGAATTACAGATATTTAATACAAAAGAAATAGCACACATTACATTAATTTATAACACATAAATATTATATTAATACATTTATTGTTAATTATTATTATTTTTGTTTGTTATACTTTTATACCAAAAATTTTGTTTGCTGGTATAAATGTATACATACAATATATTTGACAAATATTTTTCAATTTTTTCAAACTTTCAAATTGTTCATAATTTGTTAATTTGTTAATTTCTTATTTTCTGAAGATGCTACGCAATGGAGTAGCGAAATATCAAAAATAATAAAAAACTTTTTTATAAGAAAAATCAAACCTTACGCTCAAGAAAATTGTGAAATTAAAAACATAAAAAGAAGGTTAAATAAAAGACAAAAAATTTACAAAATTCTTATAGTTAATCTAGTGTCACTATTGCTGTCTAATATTGCAAATGGCGAAAAATTGAAGTGAAATTTAACACTATTAAACTATAGAAATTTTTTTAAATTTCTATTAAAAAAACAAAAAATTATTTTAAGCTTCCACATTTTTAAAGCAAGTGAGAAAAATAAAATAAAAAGAGAAAGCGGTGGCAAGGCATTTAATTCGGTGGTATAAGTATTCCAAATATAATAATATCAATAGACAAAAGGACCGGCAGTTCAAAAAGCGCCAGAAAAGCACTGGGGAAACAAAATTTTTAGCGTTATATCTATTTTTTTTTTTTGTCCTGCCATGATTAAAAATTGGCAGACGAGAGCTCTACCCAACACTTGGAGGCTAAAAACATATATCACAAATTCCATGGGATTTACAAAAAATCTATCGAATGCCTTCTGATTTTTATTATAGTTACATTCCCAGTGTAGAAACGGTAATGACATATCATTATTTTTTAGACTACCAGTAATAACACCCACTTACCTTCTGCATTATTCTAAAACATATAATAATGAGTTAGTAATAATGACTTATTTCTATCATTATTTCAAATAGAAAATAATTTTCTTGATTTTTTTGAAAATTTTTTGAAATCTATTTTTAAACTCAATATTTTTTAAACACTGGTAAGGACTTATGTAACCACATATTTTTTGATTTTCTGTATGTTGGCGAGTAAGCTTACTTGTGTGCAGCAGGCCAATTATGTTTTAATCTATTAAATATTACATGTCGATATAGCTCAGATGGTAGAGCTATTGTAGACCCAGGTTCGATTCCCGCATCTGCAAATTTTATTTAAAAAAAAATACAATAAAATATATTTTTTTTTATATAATTTATTTTTTTGAAAATCTATTTTTAGACTCATTATTTTTGTTAGTACTGGTAAGCACATAGGTAACGATATATTTTTTGATTTTGCGTATGCTGGTATGTAACCATAACTCATTATAGTTGCCGGATGCAAAGAACCAGTTGCAGAACAACTTGTACTTACATGCAACCTGTTCTAATTTACAATAGGTTCTATCGTCGGTGATTTTTTTTTTTGTTTGCGTTTGTTCCAAAAGCAACAGGTATTTTTTCCTCCAAACTGGAAAAGATTACTTTGGAACCGCTTCTAAATTAAGTTGTAGAACTGGTTCTACGGCAGTTAAACCTTATATTATTAGTTTTAGTAATAATTTTTGTGCAAAAAAAACGGATTGAAAAATACATTCAAAAAGAGCATTCGCATTAAAAGTGCATTTGTAAACAACATTTTTTATTGAAGCTTATTAGGTAGTATAATTCCAGACGACTGTACGATCAAAATGTTTTCGGAATTATTTATTTCAATCCGGCAATAACTATGGAAACTATGAGTGTTCAAAATTAGATAAATTATACTTTTTTATTTTGAATTAAAATAGTAAATAAAATCGTTAGTTTTTGCAATTTTTAGGAAACTAAAAGGGATTTGTCTTAAGAGCTCCATAGAGCATTCATGTGCTGAATCTGATGGTCATCGATTGGTTGAGAAAAAATGCTAGCACATTTAAAAATAAATGAAAAGTTCTTTTGATTTAAATTAAAAGTTAGTATACCAGTTTTCAAGTGATTTTTCATTTATTTTAAATTACATTTTCAGTTAATTTAAACTACAAACTCTTTTAAGTGTATTAACAAATACATTATACCGACATTTATCAATCGCATAAGTTTTATACAGTTTGATGCACAATCACACTGTGTAAAATTTATGTGGTGAAAATTTGAGAAAAATCAGAAAGTTTCAACCTTAGCAACCTGCTACCAAAATTTATTTGATTTTTGATTGTGTTTGTGGCATAGCACTTGTAACTAATTTTGGCAAGCTGAACACGAATGTTTTAAAAGTTTTGAAATTGTAGTAATGGTTTTCGGGATATTGCAACCTGATTATTACTAAAAATGGGCAAGCTGCCATCTGAAAAAAAACCAGCTTTAATTTGAGAGATATCTTTTAACCGATATCCTTTAATCGCAAACCCAATATTTCCTAAAACCACTACTTTTTAGGAGTAAAATAATTAACTTTTGATATTTTATTCACATGAATTTTGAAGTGGCAATAACTTTGACTTTCGACTTTCTTCAGTCATTGTTTGGATTATTAAAGCAGTAGGTCTAAGTGTTTCCTTTTAAAATTTTTTTTTGGATATTTCAAAAAACTGATAAATATTTTTACTATTTCAGACACTATTGTACTCTAAAAGGTCGTTTTGTGTACTTGTAAAGCATTAAAGGGAAAAATTTATATTTGAAAGGTTTCTGGAATAGAAAATGAAAATTCCGTTTTTAGTAAACATCAATTCAAGTATCTCGAAAATTGTTAGTTCGATTTTGAAAATTTTAAGATGTTCATGTTCAGCCTGCCAAATTAATTAAAAATAATTTGTCGCAAGGTGTATTTTCAAGCAATTTATAAAAAACTTTCAGAGACCCAAAAATTTGGTTGCAATGCGCCAAGGGTAAAGTTATTCAAATTCACACCACACAACTTTTAGACCTAGTGCTACAATATTCCGAACAGCAGATGCATATTTTAAGAAAAAAAACTTTTCTTGATACAAAAATACTTCTCTAATGTACATTAGGATGTCCTTTAAAATTGTGATTTGTCGATTTTCGTTCAATACACCCGCAGTTTTATTGAAAATGGTTTTTGGCCAAAAGTATAAAAATTAACCCAATATGGATCACGTTACACAAAATAATTATTTTTATCCAGTTGAGATTTTTTGTTTATAAATTTAATGGCTTTACATACTCGTAGTCATAATTAATATTAAGTTCCATGGGTCTTTTCTGATCCCAGGCCACTAAAGGTTAAATTTTTTTTAAAGAATTGAAAAGATAATTATAATCTAACCAAATTTGAGTGCTGTTTTTCCGAAAACCGTGTAAAATTTAATCAAAACATTAAAATTTTTAAAATTTTTGACAAAATGAGCAATTTTTGTAAAATGTCCTGAAAAGCAGTCGCTCCAACCACAAACTCGAATTATCATTTTTCCAATTTATTTTTTTTTTCATTTTTGTCAAATTTGTGGGTCATTTTGGATTCCAGGCTAAAGTGGGTTAGTGATATCCGATGAAGTCAAAATTCCATGCATGAATCGTTTTGACTCTTTTAAATGAATAAATGGAATAAAAAATAATTTTTTTCGAAATTTCGAATTTTGGGAATTTTTAATAGTAATACACTTTTTTTTTCCAAAAGGGGCAATTTTCGTCCAACTTTCGGCACGGGTTAACGTTTTCCAAAAAAAAAAAAATCGATTTTTTCCATTGCGACCATTTCCAATAAAACCGGGGGGGGGGGGGGGGGGTGTAATGACAAATCTATTTTTAAGGGACACTCTAATGTACATATTCAATAGTTGTTGTTTTTAGAGTACCAACACTCACTTATGTGTTTTCTAAATGACAAATTTTGTTTTCGCTTCTGTTAATATTTGCATTCACTAACCCTTTATTTTTCAACAACAAAAACAAAAATATATGTATAAACCTATGATCCATATTATTGACTCATGGTTTTATGTACATATGTAAGTAAGCACAGTGGAGCAGAATGAAAATAATGTGGAACCAATTGAGTGATGTATAATTGAATGATTTTTATAATAATGTCCAGCTAAAAAGTAAAAAGATTATCGTAGAAATGTCAAACCTTCAATATTTATTATGAAATGTGTTATAAATAAAAATTTGAATAACTTTTTATTTTTTTCAACCAATTTGTCGCTCTTATTTAGTATATTATTAATAATAGTTTAATGGAATTTGGAAAATACAAAGAATTTTACTACTTAAAGGGAGTTTTCTATGGGTAATTAGAAAAAATATATATGTTTTTTTAAATTCAGAACTAGTTCTTATTTTTAATCGAGGATTTAGAGGGTTAAATGTGCCATAAAAATGTTCCTCGTAGTGGTTTACATAAGTTTCCTGAACGCATACTATGTCTGCCTAGAATGGAAGAGTCACATGGTTTCCGATTCAAAAAGGGATTTGTAAAAGGCGGTTATTTTTAAGTTTTGACTTATTCCTGGCATTGAAGTTAAATTTTAACTTTGGTGTTTTCAGAGACTTATAGTAGAATTTTACGACAAACGATTTCGAGGAAATTTGTAACCCCCTAGCTCTTAAACTTTCGGGTCTTTTTTGTCTCTTTTTAAAAAGGGGCCAAAAAAGTCCTTTAACTGAAGAGTTAGAGGGTTAAAATGTTCCACAAAAATGTCCCTCGTAGTGTTGTACATAAGTTTTCTGCATATATCCTATACTTAAAATGGAAGATTCACGTGGTTTGCTATGTCGATTCATAATAAACATTTGCAAAATGGGGGAAACATTAACCCCCAAAAAACATAGGGTCAGAATTAAAATTTTAAAACGCCGATGCATGTGTATATTTTTATTGGTCTCCTCTGCCAGAATCAGTTGTCAGAACCATGCTATTTTTTTATTTTGTGTTGTATCTGTTCTAAAACCATTTAGGAAATCAGTAAGTTTTATCAATATGATAAATACGATACTGATACCTTGACTGATTATTGAACAAATATTTGAATTTTTAGTGAATACAGTAGACGCTCGCAAATTAGAGCTTTCAGTAATTCGGACGTCCAGAAATTAGAATCAATGTTTGCAATACATTAAACGCTCTGAAATTCGAATTTAAAATTCTAATTTCTGAGCGTTTTTTTTTTTTTGGTTATTTGAATACACAGGAAATCCCCAATATATTTTTATTCTGTTTGAATAAAGTAAAACTAAAAAGCGGAATCACCAAATTATATATGTTTTTACCTATTTGTTTTTTTTTTTTGTCGCATTTATGTACATTTTTGGCTAGTTTATTTGTGAAATTTGATACGCGTGTACATATTATTTGGCAGTCTCTATTAAATAGTGAAAGTGTATCATTTAAAATGTTAAATAAACGTAAAAAACACACTTTATCATTGGAAATGAAACGAAAAAAAACGTCCAGAAATTAGAATAATTCAGAAATTAGAATTGCCTCAAAAACAAAGCGGTTGTAATTTGCGATCGTCTACTGTATTTGCTATGCACATTTTAAAACGAATACTTTCTACAAAACGAAGCAGAGAGTAACAACGCTGGAAAATTTTTGTTTCCAAAGAATCGTTTGTAGAATAGCTACTTTTCATTTATAACCACTTCTACTATCACTTCCAACACCGATGATTTTTTTGAAATGGTACCCAAACTCGAACCGGTTGCCCTAGAATCACATCCGCAACTTGTTCTAGAACTTCTGGCATTAGTTCTAGAACTGATTCTTGGCTAGTTATACCTTACCTATAAGATCCGTGGAACAGGTTCTGGAGACAGTTCCATGGAAACGGTTCTAGTGGACCAGTTGCAAAATTGTGTGGTTGGCAACCGATTGTTAAAATTTTTCTTGGAGGCTGAGACATTAATAATCGATAGATTAGGTCAACATTGAAAACCACCTACTTCGCCCATTCTTTGGAAGAATTTAAAACTGTGTTTAAATTATTAATCCTATTATATTTACACTTATATTTTAATAAATCCTGCAAGTTTGATATTGATACGATATAATTTTTTAGATGGACAGTTGGCTTGGCAAGACACATACTATGTATTCGTAACCAGCTTTAATTTTCATAGTTTTTCTCTTAACATGGCGATCTTATGTGCACTGCTTTCATGCTAATGAAAGCTAAAACACCACAATTTTATGGTAAATGTTTCAAAAATTAAAAATTTTAATTCTCAAAAGCGAATAAATTATAAACTTAAGGTGCGTTTACAATGATGGAGTACTCCAATCTGTAGCAAATTTAGTTATTTCCTCTTTCTTACTAATACATTTTTGTATTTTGCTATCTTTTTTTATTCCACCCCAGAGTCAAAGTTGTTTGACTCTGGAGTACGAATTTGCTGCACTCTAGAGTTAACATTGCACTGTTAACTATTTAACATGACAAATATACCTTTAAAAACACATCACTAATTTATTCACATCTCTAATTGTCAACAAATAAAAAAAAAAATATTGAAAATCATAAAACAAAGGAAATGGATGTAAAGCCTAGACATTCGCGAAAGGAAATGTAAGTATTGAAGTGTCAAATATTATTTGAAGTAACTCTACTCTGGATTTTGAACAGTTAACATTTCAATCTGTGCTGCAGAGTAGAGTCACTCTATCATTGTGGAAGCACCTTTAAAGAGATAAATCAACACGTTTATGCCAATTTAAAAAATAATATGCTTTACATGCTAAAGTTGCCCTACTTAGTTACGGAAGTTGGTAGATACCTTAGTTGCAATTATCTGCAATTTCCGCACAATTAGATACGCCAATAAGAAATGTCCCACAGTGATATGATGTACATTTGCAGTAAAGACTCGTACAAACACATGTAATGGATGTGTTAAATCTGTGTTAACATAAAATTGCATATGCAAGATTTGTATATGGTATATACATATGTAAGTACAATACACTAATTCCTCGATTCACGTGATAATTTACGCGATTTCAATTTTAGCTTATATGGCTCTATGAAATAACCCCCCACGAAATAACTCCCTAAAACAAAAATGAAACAAATCCCCAAAATTGGGGATTTATTTCATTATGAAATAATGGCCCAATTTTGAAAATGAAATAAACCCCCACAGATGTGAAATAAAACCCCAAAGAGAAATGAAATAAACCCCATTTTTGGGGATTTATTTCATAATGAAATAAATCCCCATTCCGAAGATGAAATAAGTCCCCATTAAATTCAAAATCAAACACCATTAAATATAAAGGAACAATTTATTTGTTATGATTTTTGCTTAAAAAATTACTATTTTTTATTTTTAAATATAAACTTGCATTGAATCTTCAACTACATTGCGCCAGTAAGGGCAATTATAATTTTGTAAACCGCACGAAATAGCATCTGCCAGTAGTTTAACATTACATTCATCACATATCTTAAGGTGTTTGCAAGGCAGAAGAACAACATTTAGAGATTTGTCCTTGCACACCACGCATTCATTGTCGTTGCTAGAAGCCGGTAGATATATATCCTCATTACACGATTCGTCATCAGAAGATTCGTCTTTAAAAATGTCCAATTTCGGCACCATATTAACACAAATTTCGTTTTTTTCATATACCATTCGTGAAAGGAATGTAGCAACAGTTATATTTCCGTTTTTCAAGAGAAGACTTGCTTCTTCGATTTTTTTTATTTTTCTCGACGCTGCTTTTTTTTTCTTCTTCGAAAGTGATACTCCACTTTCGCACATCATAGCAAAATGTCTACTTTAAAAAAATTCTTCGTTACGAATAAGAAGCACGAATTTAAAGAAATGTCCATTTTTTCCGCAAACCGCCCCAGAACACCATTTTAAGCCTCGACAGCAGATGTCGTTCTAGTCTTTTGACTATGAACGCTGAAATTTTTGCAGCCAACCTAAATAAACATACGTGTTTTGTTATATGTATATAGAAAACATTTGTATACATCATACTGGGGATTAAAGCATTGAAGCGTTACTTTTTTCATAAAAATACCATTGCTTTGACATTAGCATTAATATGAAGAACCAATGCTTTAATTATTTTTCCCAAAGTATGCTATACATCATACATGGGACTAATTAATTAGGTGGACTAATTAATTGTTGATTTCATTACCATTGCATTGATATCAATTGTAATGAAATTATTTTCATTACCATTATTTTAATTAATGGTAATGATTCTAAAATTTAATTTCATTGATTAATGAAAATGATTTTAAATTTCATTACCATTGATAATGAATAAATTAAAAAAAATAATTGCCATTGACAGAAAAACGTAAAAATGGAGTAAAACTCGCTGAAATCGAAGATGGAATATGCTCATTCAGGCTCATGATCATTTGAAATTAAATACTACTTTCCATTCCATTGTTATTTGTATCCAGGTAAAGTTTAACGGAATAGAATGGATCCTCCTTAAAAAATTATGTTTTATAACTTCCCCGGCCAAACCCGTAGTTCGTTTTCATCTGCCTGAATTTTTTTGTAAACAAATGGTTTTTAATCAATTGTAATTAGTTTTTTTATACATTAGTGTAATTTCATTACCATTAGTAATGATTTTTCTAATGAAAAATATTTCATTACCATTAAATGGTAATGAAATTTTTTTCATTGTCATTAGTATGAACTAATGGTAATGAAATTTCAATGGTAATGAAAAATTCCCATGTATGCTATACATATACAGAAAATTTGTACCTTATTAATCCATTGGTTTTCAAAATACTTCAAGAATGGTAAAAATACGCCTTCACAATCCATCAATAAAATTTTTGATTTTATTTCAATAAAAGCACTTCGTACTAACTCTGGAGGGAGTAACGCAAGTGCTAATATTTTGTGATAAAACAGCGATGCATTCTTAGATGATCTTATGTATTGCAGCAACGATTTTTGCTTACACATATTTCTTCTAACTGCCTGACAAAAATGAAACCTAAAAGTATAAGTATTGAACATATTTGAAGACAACCGCACAAAAAGAAACAAAAAAAAAATGTTCTACTAAAAAAATTTATAGCCAACGAACTAAGAGTTTTGGTGTAGAAAAAATTAAATTTCAGTGTAAATCGGTTGGAAATGAAAAATTCGCGCGACATTTTCATTTCCAACCGATTTACACTGAAATTTAATTTTTTCTACACCAAAACTCTTAGTTCGTTGGCTATAAATTTTTTTAGTAGAACATTTTTTTTTGTTTCTTTATAGTTGACACTCAAATAAATATGTTTGTACACCAGAACTAATCTCTTTTAATACTAACCAACATCCCACACTTTTTGCTCTTGGAAAAAGCTGATTAATTGATTTGCTCATTCCTTATTCGTAATCTGTCACAAATACAGTTGGGTCCATATCAAATATATCGTCCCTAATATATTCCAGAATAGCAATATCAGCATCATTTGTTTTTCTATCCATTAGAATGAAAAATATTGGAAAAATCTAGATAAAATATTATATTATTTCATATGTACAGAATATAACAATTGTACTTTACCTCTTCAAAATATTCAATATATATGACTAAAAGCTGTTTAAAACATCCCTGCGGGACTATTTTAAATGTTGCATCCATAAGGTATGTTCTTTGTGGATGAGGAATATTTTCCTTCACCAAATCAATTGTTTTCAATGATGAAAACAAACAAAAAGAATAGTGGTCCTCTATTATGCACGCAGTAAAAAAATGTCTTGGGTTTTCCTCATCTTTGGTTATCCCAAAGGCTATTCAAACGCTTTCCAAATTAAAGGCTTCTATAACTTGGACTGCATTTTTCGGTGATGTAACCAAACTTTTCTTACAATATTCTGCAATCCCCTTTGTATTTTCGTAAATGCAATATTTTTAGTCTCCTGCTTTCTAAAAGAAAAATATTAGTAAAGAATTCAATTTAAAAAAAGTTTTAATTTACTTTTCACAAGTCTTCCGGAATGCAGCTCTAATAGAACTCATCGCTGTCTTATCTCCTGCTAGTGCTCCAGCAAGATCTTCGCAGTCACTTTTTATTTGATTTAAAGCCTGCATCTCCTTTAGGCTTCCTCTTCATTGCTGTGATTATGTTCTACATATTTCTTCGCGGGAACACATCTTCCGTCTGGAAACACGTTAACTCTGGCTTTACAGTCTTTAATTCTGCACTCATATTTCGGTACATCTTTATAAATAGATTTTTTTTGATATATCATTTTTTGATCATTCACATACAATAATTGACTATTTCTTCTAATACCGTTTATTTTTTCAAAATTCATTGTTTTTAATTTTATAATTAATGTTCACTGAGCAACGTAATCTCTCAAACTAAAAACTTAATAAATATTAAGGGTTATCACGATGGTACATGTGCATATTTGCAATTTGCTAATTTGCTATGCAAATTGTAACATATCGTGAGCGTCTTTTTTAGGATCAATTGCATATTTGCTTTATGAGCTATTTTGTTCACTGCTGCTAACTTTTTTCCTAAAAATATCGCTAAATCAAACTAAAAAATCACTAGAAAATAGCTGAAAATGGTAAAATATCGCTAGATTTGACGAGAAAATAGTTAATTGGCAACAGTGATTTTGTTTACGTCAAAAGTAAAAATAAATCGTATTTTTGAGAAAATTTGTGAATCATAAAAATAATAATAAAATAATAAATAAAAAAATTTTATGTTAATAAAAAATTACAAACAAATTTTTTATTTAATATCTTATTTTATAAATCATAATATGGGGACTTATATGTTAAAAACAGATGTTTTGTTTTATTTGCAACTTAGCTTATATGCAAAGTGATTTTTGCTAAAGGTTTTTTTATTGCAAATGAAGAAAAATAAAGCAAATTGCAAATACATACATTTTGTTGTTGTGTTGATGCAATCGTTGTTTTTTTGCTATCATTTGCAACGTTTGCATCGTTTGCAATACCCATCGTGAGTACCCTTATTGTTATTAATGAATGCACAATGCGTGAGTATATGTAACGGTTTTAAATATGCATTTTTGTAAGAACTTCAAATTAGACAAAAGGAAATAACTCCCCAAAAAATGAAATAACACCCCAATTATCGTTGTTGTTGTTCCCTGTACTAATTTTTGGGGCCTTATTTCATTTTCGATTTGGGGAGTTATTTCGTAGGGGGTTATTTCATAGAGCCAACTTATATATTTTGATTGCTAAGCTAAAATAAGTAGAGACATAAATATATTGACATTTTTCGAAATTTTATTTTTCAACGATTGTATTCAGAGACTTTTAATTATAGAGATAAAACATCATGACTTGCACTGCTGACCGGTAGGGTGCTCTAAAATTTAATATGACCTGAGCCACTATTTAGTATCAGTTTAGTATTAACTGAGCCTATGCTTGAAAATTCAGAAAATATTTTAAAACTGCGAAAAATTAAAAACACGCTAAAAATATTCGAGAAAAAAATTGCTTGAATTATCAAAGCACAAATGTTCTTATGCCTAGGAATTTGAAAACCTTATAACACATTTACAAAATTAATTTAATATCAAAAAAATTTTTTTTTATAAATCACTTATAAATTTTAAGAATATGCATATGACCCAAAAATTTTTATGCAGATTTAAAAACTAAAATGTGTTGAGCAAAAATGTATGAAAATCTACCTTGAGTGAATGAAAGGTCAATTGCCCTCAAAGTGTTTATCACAGCACTAGTAAAATTTACCATTGCTGTGGGTTATGCAATGTCAATTATGATGCAAAACTCGTTTCACTTAACTATCAATATGTAATATGAAATCTCAAAAGCAAGAGTTTCATTTTTTTAAATATTTTGTAATAATTGCAGAAATATATGCCGCTAGCCGTTTTTTTTTTTTTTTATTTTAAAATAAAAATACAGATCAACAAGGACTGGTGCCTGCCACCTTGAAACAGAACTCGCGTGTCAATTTGGCCCAATCACTTCCCCTGTGGGGTAAGCAACAAAGGACGGCTACGTAACTCCCTATGAAGGAATTTGTGGTAGAAAAGAATTTTGAAAATTGTATGTGTCTTTATTTTATACTAACAAAATAAATGAGAACATTTAAGAGAATGTTATAACTCTAATATATGTTTTATAAAATTTCCAGGACAGTAACGATTGAAGAGCCCAGGCTTACAGAAAAATACAAACTTTATAAAATGTTATTTCGATATGACAATTTTCACTGCCGTAGTTTTACATATTTTTAGCCTAAATTATCAAAACTTAGGTAGTCTTAGGTATCTTTTTCTTAAAATTATATTCATTTTTATAGAATTGCCTTAAGTTTCTGTTGAGTGCTATAAGCTTCCGAATATTGACTCTTCCGAAACTTTGGAACCCTTTTATACAGAAAGTTTATATAATTAAAAATCAGTTTAAAGATGGTCAAATGTGTTAACCGAGGGAAAGTAATAATACGCAGATCTATATAACTACACCCAAATGCATATTTCTTTATTGAAGTATATGTTAACCAACTTGTTTGGTTTTAACCATAAGTAAAAGTAGTTCGTTCTAGTTTTGAAAATAAAAAAATAACGGTTAAAGTAATGGGATTGTATAACCCAATAAATATATTGATTTATAAGAATGGATTCGAGTTTGAACTTTAAAAGTACACTTATTAAAAAATTCGTAGTGAGGAAACAATTTCTTGCCAACTAAGTGATCCGGATTTGAACTATTTATTTATAACAATAAAATTTGTCCCTAAGGCAAACATATGTTTCAATCCAATGTTATCCTGAGCCAAATATTGAAATCTTCGTATTGTATTTAACCCTATAATGCCCAAGGACGCTACAAAGTGGTCATCAGATCTGAAGTAGTTTTTGTCAAAATAACATATTTTAATAAAATCAATTTTATTATACCGATATAAAAAATAATTTACTTTTTCTTCTGCTTTCAAACATTTGTTGTACGAAGAACAATTTTCAGGCGGGAAGGATATAAAGTCAAATTGTCATAAATTTTAAAAAATTTACTTTTAAAACAGAAAAAAATATTTGAAAAATTGTCAAAAATATATTTACAGCCAGGCAAACTTTATTGATAATAACATAGCTAGTTTATAGTGTCTAAGTCTAAAATTTATTTCTATTTTTGCTCCATGACTCACAGGATACCGCCAGGATACCTCTTAAAAATACCTCTTTAACTCAAAAGCTGGTTTGCAGATTTTTTCAAATTAAGCCCTGATTATATACTTAGAGTTAAGTTAATATTAAGTAAAATTAATTTCGTCAAAACTGATTAATTTCGCAATTTTGGAAAAGCGAAAATAGACATACCCAGCAAAATCTTTCATCACCAAATAAGTGGTTATATAATGAAACTAAAAATTTTTACTACTTATAATTCGGCGTCAGTACTAGTTATTTTTGTTAGGCGAAGCCGTTTTTATAAGCTTTTATAGCTTACGCGCGACTTCTTATTTATTTATAAAGATAATGTGAATTTGGTAACTACTTATTTTTTAACCACTAGTAAGTATATAAGTAAGTCGTATTATTTAATAGCTTGTAACAACTTATTTTTAACTGCCTATAATCACACGAATAACTACTTATTTTGGTAACTACTTATTTTATATACTTTTGCAATGCAGCGGGTAAGCGGGTGCACAAATTGTGTGCGGTTTTTCATGCAGCAAATATGGACAACTACTTACAAAAACGACCTTGTCGAACAAAAATAATGAGTTTTGACGCCGAATTATAAGCAGTAGACCCTAATGCTACTGCTCTTTATTTAGATATTAGTAATGAGCACCCATTACCGAGATTTTGCTGGGTAACTTCTAAAATAACAACACTAGATCAACAATTTTCGATATATAATTTTATTTTAATGATAGTATTATTTACAACAAAAAACAAGATTATTTGACACTATTAAAAAAGATTTATATGAAGCTTTATATGATAATATATGATGATTGTATCAGTTTTTATCTAATTTTATCAGTTTAGATATTAACTGATTGGATTATTATTGTATTACTCAGATGTAATTGTATCTGATTTGTGACCTCCCTAGTAAAAATGATTTTTATATAATCAGATATGATTTTTATACAATCACCCGAGTAAAAAAATGTATATAAAATTATATGTGAATGGATATATTTGCAATATGTAACTGGATATAATTTCATCCGAAAAATGGTTATATTAAATTGTATCATATTGGATATAATTGTATTTACAAGGATACAAAGTTATATCAAATGATAAACTTATATCCGAATTTTGTCCCGATCAAATTGGATATAAGTTAATACAATACGATATGATTAAATTTAAATGATAAAAAAAAACTTTGAATTGGAGGGCAGCAGGATTTCTGGTCCTACACACTCAGGGGTGTGATGAAAATCGAAAACGAACAGTTTTTCAATCTAGAATAATTTGTTTCGCGAAAATCAAATTGGCTTCAAATTATTATTTATCGTTTTATTTGACGCCGGACTTCTAAATTAGGAAATAAAATATAATTGGTATTGTACAGATCCTAAAATATTTACCATTGAAAATCAGATCGATACTGTTGATAATGAGTACCTATTAAAGGCGGTTATGTATAAATATGTTATTCTTTAAAGACTCGATAATTTTTTATCAAATATGGGAATTTTCTTTGGACTTAGAAATTTTTTTTAAATATATTAAGCTTTTTTTATTTTAAATAAAATTTTAATGGTTACCCCGGCAATGCACTTGGAGGCTCATAGTTCCCGATTTATGGAGCTGAAGATGATCGACAACAATATTCAATGGCTTATTTCTCCACTCAAAACTTATCGGACCAGAACAAAATATATATATCGTTGGGGAGGTACTTGAAATACCTTTCCAATGATATGCAACATGCCTAGACTTATTAACCCATTACGAGCCGGGCCATGATTTTAAATGTTAATTTTTTTAAATTGGGTTTTTTAAATTAAAAAAAAAACTTTTAGAAGTAAAAAAGCTCAGAATATGTTAATTTAATGAACAAATTGAGTAAAGCATATAAAAATTTGTTTTTGATCAAATAATACATTAATCTCAAATATATTAGATAATCTCGAACTTGGGTCTGATATTAACTAATATATCGTCGGCTTGCCTGCAAGAAGTGCTATGTTTTCGGTTTTAACAGGTTTTAAGGAGAGCGAAAAAACTGATTTATATTATCCTTTTAAGATATTTTATTGACATCATATGCCCTAATGATGCACGACCTTATTTATTACAATCATTATTAAGGCATATGATGTCAATGAAATATATTAAAAGGATAATAAAAACCAGTATCTTCGCCCTCCTGAAAACCTGTTAAAGAACGCATAACACTACTTGCAGGCAAGCCGACGATATGGTTATATAAAAAATAAAATTAAAAATATTTTTCGTATCTATTTATATATAAAATTTTTAACGGTTTTATCAATAATATATTCCTATATATACAATTTGCAATAAAGCAAATACTGATATATGAATTAATATGATTACATATGAGAAAATTTCTAAAAAAAATTTCTAATATATCACCATATAAAAACATATAAGGACGCACACAATATTTTATATTATCATATATTTTAATATTAAAAAATATATGTTATATATACTCTTTTTTACTCGGGCATTTATGATTTTATACAATTATAACTTGTCGAGTATTGTGAAACATATATTTTTATATGATTATATCAAAAGATATTTAATTATATAAAATTATATTAACCAGATCCACCATTTTCCGGATCAAATCATGTATGGGTTAATATAATTATATAAAAAATATATTATTTGATCCGAAAAATGGTGGATCTGGTTAATATAATTTTATATAATTTAATATCTTTGGATATAATCATATAAAAATATATGTTTCATAATACTCGACAAGTAATAATTGTATAAAATCACAAAGGATTGTATAAAAATCATATATGAATATATAAAAATCATTTTTACTAGGGCTGGTAAAATTTTATCGGTTTATATGGCATGATATTAGTTTAGATCCGAATTCATACATTTGTATGCAAACTTGTATATTTATATCTGAAATTTGACTTGATACAATTATATCAGTTTAAAACTTCAATACAATTGTATAAGCTAAATGTCGAACACAATTAAATTGTATTTATAAAAAATTGTACAAACTACGTTCTAACTAGACATAAACCGATAAAATTGTATCAGGTCAAAAATCGAACACAATTTCATCTAATTAATATACAATTTAATCACTTAAGATCTAAACTAATACAATTAGATAAAAAGTGATAAATAATTGATACAATTATATTGGGCCACTTTTCAGATGAAACTGTGTATGTATACAGACCCAGCAAAAAAAGTGGAAGTGAAAAGGAATCAAGTTTTCATTAATTCCAAAGTATCATAAAGTTCTGATTTTGCGCTTCTAAAGCAGTTCTTTTCACAACTTCCAAATTAATTATTAATTTCATTCATTTATTTTCATTCAAAAATGATTTTGAATGAAATTATGTCTTTCCATATAAATTTAACATTTATAACTAAGTTTAACCCTCTAACCGGCCTAAGCTTTTTTGCAATGAAATTTATACCATGTGTTCCTGACGAAAAATAAACAATAAGTTCTTCTACGAATTTTTTATCGTTGCCTACTTTAGGCGATATGGGCCAAAATAATTTAAGGGTGAATCTTAAAAACTAGCGCATAAAAATTACTAGGTTTGGGCACAAATTATTTCTCTTACCAAGAAATAATTGCAATAAAAAAATTACATTTTTTGTGCAGTTACTTAAGAGGATGTAGCGATTTTCGTTTTTCGAAAAATGCGAAATTGAGCGAAAACGAGCCAAAACTTCATTATATATTATTCAAACTTATAAGATTTGCTACCTATACCAAATATATTCTTTTTACCAAATTTCAAAAAAATCCGTCAATTCGTTTTGAAGTTAAGGCGATGGCCTTTAAAGGTATCCTTATGGAATACCAAAGTAAGGATTTTTTTGAATAGCTTAAGCTCCAATCTTACTTCATGGTCACTATCAATTGTTTTAGTCAGTTTAAATATGTTTTTAAGATTTTTGAAACTTTTGGTTGTTTTAAAATATTTAATTTTTGAAATTTTACGAAATTTTATCTTTGATACTTTCTCGCTTCCAAACCGTGCATTGTATACAAAAAAAGTCTTCACAAAAAAGTTTATAAATTTTGTTTTCTGTTGAAAAAGCATAATTTCTTATTATAAAATACCCCTTTGTCGAATTTCTGGTCAATTTAATATACCCCGCCTGGAGCCGGGCTTGCCGGTTAGAGGGTTAAGCACTTAACTTTAATTGTTTTGAGACAAGTTCTCAGGCCCAAGTGTTTTGCTTAAATTTTTTACGAATAACAGTTAATTCCTTTTCACCAATTAAAAAAAAAACATCAAAAGGATCATAAAAGAAAACTTCCAGCCTTTGTAAAATTCATTGGTTCCAAATTTTCACACTATCGAAATCCAAATAACTGCTTTTTTTTTTCTTTTGATTATTTTTTTTGTTGGGGATATAACTTAATCGCATTATATGTGACTATATGTAACTATTTTTAATCGGGTATTGGATTTGTTGAATCGCCTAGAACATCTATTGTGCTATAGCGCCTAAATAAAGCAAGGTTGATTACCGTTATCATTATAATACCGTTATCGCTAAAATACCGTTTCAAATTAAATACCGTTACCATTATCGATACCTCTAAAAAATTTTCTAAATACCGTTATCGTTACCGATACCGTTATTTTTATGGGTAGTTACCGGTATTTTACCGGTATTTATTATTTTATATAAAAAATACAATGTGTTTTTTTTTACAAAAAATTTATAGATAATAATTTATAGCTTAAAATCTGTATTTTCAGTACTTAAAATTAAAAATATGCCATGTTTTTACTTGTTTTTATATGTTTTTATCATAATTTTTAATACCGGTACATACCGGTATTGCTGTTTCGATAACGGTATACCGTTACCGAAACAGTCTTAAACACCGTTACCTTTACCGTTGCCTAAACAAACGAAATCTGATACCGTTACCGTTATTCGTTTCGGTAACCAACCTTGAAATAAAGCGATAAATCAAAATTTTAATATTTGTGTCATAGTTGGTTTTTAATGCCAAATATATTAAGGTTTTTCACAAGGGGTGTGCTATTGTTGTATCGTTCTAACAAAAAACAGAGTTGTTAGAATTTAAATCGGAAAAATACAACATTTGAGAATAGCAAGATATAACATTTTTACGAATATTTAGTGCCCTATGTTTGAGTGTGCTAACAGATAGAAAACCTATTAGAAAATCGTTGTTAAAGTCAAATAAAAATTTTAACAACTCAGTTTTTTGTTAGGACGATACGACGACACAACAGATAGCACACCCCTTGTGAACAACCTAATTGTATAAATGTTATCAGTATCAGAAGAATGATCATTAGATGCTTAAGCTGAAATTTTGTTATACTTACCGAAGTTATGTGGCCACAAAATATGCTGTTTTAGTTATGCGAAAACATTTATTTACCAAACAACATTGGTTTTTGCCCACAGATTAAAATATATTTCCCGGTTGTAATGGATTCAAATTTAGTTATGTTACGGCCAATACATATGAACCACCCTGCTAAAAGAAATCCAAAAACTGGTAACGACTGACAACAAAATAACAAACGACACAAACAACAAGTCCAAAGATCATGAATATCTAAAGGCCCTCAAACATTAGCCGTTTTTTCTAATCACTTGGATTTAATAAATCCAAAAAGTATTTCTAAAAGTGCTCAACAGATGGGGTTAGATTTTTCCTATTTTAAAAAAATTTTCTGTCCGACACTTCTTTCACCCTAATTTTTAATACCGAATTCGATGATGAAAGATTCTACTTTAACTTTTAATTGATAATTATATTTTACATAAAACAGCGATAAACAATTCAATTATTATTTTTACACAATTGAAAAATTCCATTGCAATATTTAATATTCATAATTGGATTTAATTAAATTACTTACTGTAGAGTGAAAAATTGCCATTTCTATTTGAGCTATTTCTCCATGTTCAAGATGAAAAATATGTATTTGGTAAGGTGTAGTTTTTTTTCTAAACATATTTCATAAAAAAAATTTAATGAAAACCTTTTAGTTGTTAGTTTTTCTATTTTTTTGTTTCTCTTTTAATTTTCATTCGTATTTTTTTCTGATATTAAATTAATAGGCTGTTTCATATATTTGTGCTTTTATTGTGGATTTATTAAATCCAGCTTTTTTTTGGATTTATTAAATCCAGCTTTTTTTTTGGATTTAATAAATTTTTTGTATGAAAAATTCTAAATCCAGGTGATTAAAAAACACGCTAATTTTCAATATTATGTCCACTATGATGGCAAAGCATTTTTATGGTTTTGCAATACACCACACAATACATTGCAAGATATTTGCAACAAGAATTACCCAAAACACTATGCAATATTAAATGTCACCACAACCTAAAAATATATACAAACATAAGCCGCTCAAAATGAAAAATACACAGTGATGCCGATAAACTCTACAAAATATTAAGTTGTACAATCAAAATAAAAATGATTTCATTCACAGCATTGCTTAACCTTCAACTCAACACATGCATCGTCATTATGTTTGGACAACTTTAAAAATTTTACCATAATATTGCAAATGTATGGGCCGCTAAAGAACAAATAGTCTGCCAGTTTATGGCCGGCAGCAGGCCGTCGTCACAACTAGCAGAGTTCTGTTATTTGGTTCCTCTACTTGCAATTGTACTAAATTATCGGTTGTTTATTGGAGTTCCATTTAGGTTGCCATCTCGTTCTTTTTGAGTGTTTTGTGAGTTGTGTACTCTTTCTTAATAAAAGAAGGTACACAACTCGGAGGGGTGATGCGATGAAACTTTTTTACTTCCGCCTCCGGTCTCGGAGACCAAAGTTTGTATTAATTCTTTAAAAATTTAAAAATAACCGAAACAGACTATTTTTTAAAGTAAAAATCTGAACCATTTGATTGGCAACAAATGGGGTTGTCAGCACCGAATCTGTTTTCTGGGTGTATAAAAACGCATAATATAATTCGGGGGATTTTATTTTTGGTATAATGAATTTCTTCTAGACATTAGGACTTCTAGCAAAAGTTTGGGGTGAAATCAAGAACCTAGCACTGAATAAATCAGAATGTCGAAAGTTTTTTAAGGCCCTGTGCTCCTTATAGTAACCGAGGGAACATATAAATATATAATTCATTTCTGTTTATTGGGTTGCATTAGTAATAACTTTTGACGCCTTGCTGCCAGAGTTTTACATGCGTTTGGGTGAACCAAAGTCTAGATCAAACATAATAAAAGCTAAAGCCAAAACACAATCAGCATATACTTATCAATAATAACAAAGGAAAAGGAAATAAATAAGATGGAAGCTCATACGCATATTAAAATAAAAACTTTAAAAATTTGCTTATAAGGTCAAAAAGCTAAAGCTAAAGCAAAAAAAAAAAAAAAAAAATGAGACTCAAATAAGCAATGTATTTATATAACAAAGTTGCAACCAACAAGTTATAAAAAAAACGAGTAAAAAGGTTAAAGTCGGGCATGCCGACTATACAATACCCTACACCAGTCTGGGTAAAAGCCAACTAATGTTTGGATCCGAAATTCGAATGGGTTAAAATGGGGCTTGTGTCAAAATTTTCTATAATGTGAGTCAGCGCACCAAATTTCATTAAAATATCTTAATATTTGCCACCTACAGTTTGTAACCAAGCCAATTTTGGGGGGACCCTTATATGGGCACTAGGTCTAAATATGGACCGATGTTCACGAAAATCAATAGGCTTCGTCCTTGGGCTGATATAGGTCGGTGTACCAAATTTCATCAAAATTCAATTTTAAATGACAAGAGTCAAAAAAAAATTAATTCCACTATGACGACTATATGAAATCCTACACAACAATAGTATTAAGTCATATTTCAGAAACAGGTTCAACTCATGTCAAAGGTGTAGTAAGTAAAAAATGGTTCTTAGTAAAATATTTTTGGTAGTAACAAACATCATCACAAACTAATTATACACTCTAAAAAAATGCTTGTAAACTTACTACTATAAAATGGATAAAGTTTTGCTAAATTTTACAAAAATTCGGTAAATATAAAACAAAAAATCAATAAGCTTCTTTTGTACACACTTCCATAGACAATAATACAAAAACAAAGTATTTTTAAACAATATGTGTTTACAAATAAACACATTATATCTAAAACTACTACTCTTTTGTTAAATAAAATTTTTACGCACATAGTTGGTAAATATACTAACTTGTAATAGTAATAAATATACTGACATTTAAAATTGGAAAAAATTGAAAAATTTTTAAATAATAAAAAAAAAGCTAAAACGGATTATTTTTTTGCAATTTACTACTAAATTGTTTTTGGTAACTATTTTTGACGCATGTAGTGGTCTAAACCTCTTTTCAAAATTAATTTTAGTTCAATAGTTATAAAAAATTTTCATTATATAAATTTTATACAAATATCTTAAGATCTCAAAACGACTAATTTTGACATAAATGATTATGCGAGCATGACATGGATATTATTATTAATAAAATACATACTAAAAATTAGTTTGTCGTTTTATTAAAAAAAAAATGTTTTTGTTTGAGTGATTTGACCTTAAGCACAGCTGTGGTAAACATTCCCATTTTTGAGGGATTTTTTTCGCACTTTATGTGGATTTTTTCGTATTTTTACGCATTTTATCGTACATTTACACGCGAAACATTCTTTTTAAGCACAAATTTAGTAAATTAACACATTAGTTTCAAAATTTCACTTAATTTTTACGCACTTTCAATGCAAAATTACACATTATTTTTGCACCAACTTAAACAAAGTGTGCGTATATTTTTTCAATTACACACATAGAGTAAATTTACTCAATTTACAGTAGGAGTAGAGTTTCCTACTATAAGTTAGGTTAATTTCCACAACATTTAGTTAGAGTGTAGCCTATATACAATACAAATGCAAAAACCCAAATTAGAAAAACTATTCAACAATTACAGTGTTTACTTCTTCTTCCTCACTATTTTTGCTGGGTAGATAATTAATTTAGGTTACAGATACTCGTATGCATATATAGTTATTTACAATTTGTGTAAAAATATTGTAAAATTCTTTTTTATAGTTAGATATGTGCATCATGTTTGTGTGTATATTTCGAAAGTGGCATAAGTCTACTTTTTTTCAAAATCGATATTAAAAATTTTGCCATTTAATCCATGAAATTTTTGTGTTACCTAATCCCAAAATCCTAATTTTTTTTCTTATCATTTAAATTTTGTTATCACGTTATCAATTAACATGAGCTTAGAGTTGAACTGAGGTTAATGCACCTTAGCCAGTTTCAAAATAAGAATTTCAACAAACATTTTTTGTGATATGAAAAGCTTAATCGTTTACTTACTACAAGTTACTACTTTAACTATAGCTCGAAAAATTCAATACAAGCAGTAAATAAAACTTTCCAATTGTAGTAAAAGTAGTAAGAATTTTGAGTACACAAACACACTGAAAATGAATTTAGTGTTTCCGGGTTTTCTTCAATGATTTTCGTTGCTTAAAGAGGATTTTTTCTACAATTTTAAATAATTATAAGACAATTTCTTTCTTACTCCCAGCCAGCAATTTTAGAGTGCTCATAAATGAGATTCTTAAATGGCTCATAGAAATGATTATTGTTTTTTTGAAAACACTCTTTTTTTGATAGAAAATATAAACCCTCAGAAAACAATCCAAAAAGTTGTCTCTATAACCTAAAAAGCTGCCTCAAAATGAGGTTTTATTTTTCGGACTCTAGGAAGATTCCAGAATTATTTAAATTTAAAGATGATCATTAATGACTCAGAATTGAGCTCCAAAAACATAAACATTTGTCCACTTTTTGCAATGAAAGTGGTCCGTCCAAAAGATCCCTCTGTGTAATCAGAAATGACTCCGAAAAAAGAACGTATAAAATCTAAATTTTCTACATAAATTTAAATAATTTTGGAATCTTCTTTGAGTCCGAAAAATGAACCCTCGTTTGCAGACAGCTTTTAGATTGTAGGGACAACTTTTTGGATTGTTTTCTGATGGTTCATATTTTCTACCAAAAAAAAGAGTGTTTTCAAAAAAAACAATAATCATTTCTATGAGCCATTTAAAAATCTTATTTATGAGCGCTCCGGAATTGCTCGCTGGGAATATATATATTTGTTAAAGTCGACTTTAGTTAAAATTTTGTGTTGCAGTATGCTCTGACTTGGTATATTTTTGGATCATTCTGATTGAATAATTTATTTTCAATCAACTAGAATATTTGAAAATATAAATAATTTTTTAGGGTGTTCATAAAAAAATGAACAAAATCTTATGATTAAAAATAAAGTCGACTTTAATTTTAAAATACTCTTGTATAGTAAAGCCATTATTTCTCTCCAAGAATTTTTTTTTATTTAAAATGAGGAATTTCGAAATCAAAGCATTGTTAAATAAAGAATTTTTTTACAAAGAAATATTATTTTTAAACGAAAAATTTTTTTTAATTTTTTTTTAGAATTAATAAAAATACATATTAATTACAATATTAATTGTATTTGGTCGCGTTTGAAAAAACAACACTTAACTAAAAAAATAAAAATGCCCTGTTGGCTGTCCGTCTCCAATATACACAAATTGCCTGCACTTGTACATAAAAACCATACGTCAGTGTGGCAACATTTGCAAAAAGGTGACACGGAGGAAATAAGAAGATAAACAGGAAATCTAAAGTAGAATGTTTGTATTAGAGTTTGCAATTTGGTTTTAACCGTAACCGAAACCGCGGTTAACTACACTAATTAACCGTAACCGTAACCGCATGTAAAAACCGTTCGGTTACGGCTAAATTATTATACATTTAAAACCAGATTTTTGTGAATAGTTTAGTATTAAAATTTTTAAATTTTTGCAAAAAAATAAAAAAATTTACAATTCACGCCATTTTATAAACCATGTCTAAAAATTATAAAAATGAATACAAATTTTTTTAGTTTTGTGTTTAATCTGGAATGATAAAAACTTTAATAAATTGTCGTGCATTATTTAGATAATTTTGGAATGAAGCGCGAAAATTAAGAAAATGCTACTGATATCACAATAAAAACAATTTTCTTATTAATTCGTCATTATTTATTGAATATTATTTTAGAAAATGGATCTGCTAAAGTTTCCTTATATTCAATTGGTTTTTGTTATAAATTTCTTCTCAAATTCGAGGCCAGCGGTATTTTTTGCTAATTTTAGCAACACATGTCTGCTGATCTGTAGTACAATAAAATTAGTAGAAAAAATTAGTAGCCGCTACTAAATTTTAGTAAAATTTATGTAAAATGCAATTCAAAATCGATTTGCTAAAATCAGTTAAAAAAGTTACTAAATATCATAATTTTAGTACAATTAAATTAGTATAAATAATTAGTTGCAGCTATTAAATTTCAGTAAATTGCTGTAAACTGTAATTTAAAATCCATCTGCTAAAATTAGCAAAAAATTTTACTAAAAAATAAAAAAAAACTGTAAAATCTACAAAAAAAAAAAAACATTTTTCTTTCGATTGTAACAAACGTATAATTTCTTCATCGTACTTGAAATTGGGAGTCAAAATTGCAAACGGTTCGGGTGTTATTTCTAAACTAAGAATATATCCATAGTAACAAATATAAACTAAACAAGAATTGTAATAAATCAAAAAAAAAATATTTTTAAATTAGTATATTTTTCTGCTAAATTTAGCACTCGGTTTTGAAAAATTAGTAAAATGTTTTTCTGAAATCAGCAGCGAAAATTAGTAAAAAAAAATCCGTAATTCGTAATAAGAGAATAGTAAAAATGATTACTCAAAATAAAAATTGTACTAATAATCAGTATAAAAATAGTATAGTGCGATTGGAAACTGTTTACAAATTTTTTTACAAACTTTTTTATCTGACTGTAGACAAATTTTAACACATGTCTATTTAAACCTCTTCGAATTTCAGGAATTTCAGATCCAAACATTAGTTGGTTTTTAATCAGTCTGGTGTGGGGTATCATATATTTCTTTTTAATGCAACACTCAGGAAATTTTTCCTATTAATTAACGTGTTGCTTTCTTTGGAAATGGGATAGAGAAGAAGTGAAAGATGAATGAATGGCTTCAAATATGGCAACACTGTAATTGCGCGAGATGCCGAATTTTAGGACAGTTATTGATGCGCCATCTGGCGAACTACGTTGAAGTTGTTTAGTTCACAGCCCTGTTGTATTATTTTACTTCGGTGGGGTTAAGTGCTATGGTAACACCGAAGGTGGACGCTGCGATCTGAAATTGATATTGCGGTCGCTGGGTATCGAACCCGCAACATCATGTGTAACAGTCCAACGTGCCAACCATTGCACAACAGCGCCCACTATATAGCCCGCATGACCAATTTTAACTTTTCTGCTCGTTAATATTTATACTTTTTCTTAGTTTTGGCATTTTATTGTTTCTGTTGAGTTTTTATTTCATAAATATATGTGATTCACATGAAACACGCGTAAGTATGAGTAAAAGTTTAATTTGATCACATAAGGTTGAGTTTTTGTGAGTAGAAAAATATTCGTGAGTGATTGTTAGTCTCTATTCTATATCACGTTACGATTTGGGTTATATTTCTGGTAACAAAGCGAATTCAACCAAGGCCAAAAAAAAAATGAACTGTACAATATAGTGAACAATTTTAATGCGATATCCAAAAAAGTTCATTTAAGCAAATATCAGGAAGGTGAGCTTATTTCATAAATTTCATTTCCAACCAAAATAGGTTATATCTGAATTGGGCATATATATTTATTATCTATGCCCAATTCAGATAGGACCTTTATATGGGAGGGAAGTCTAAATGTGGCCGATTCTAATCAACTCTAACAATGTTCGTTCTTGAACCAAAATAAACTCATGTACCCAGTTTGATCTAAATATTTTTAAAACTGCTATCTGCAGTTTAATTACAAGGCTTAGAATATCTCAGTTAAATTTTCCTTATCAAATCGAAGAAGATTTTGACTTTTGATAATTTTTCTATTTTTAATAATTAAAACTTAAGAGTTGTATCGAATTCTATTACTGTCTCAATTTCGACCAAAAGTGGACTTAAGCTAGTTTCAAAATACAAAGTGCATATTTTTTCATTAATATTTTCTTTGTTTTATTTCACTCCAGGTGCTGCTTTACCTTGGCAAGGTTTAAAAATGGCCCACCATCTACCACCTGTTTGTCCTCAAAAATTACCGGATATCTCTTTGCAGGGTACAGCAAAAATGTCCAAAGGCCGTTATAAGCATTTGACACGTTTGCTACCTTATCTTAAAACGGAAAGTGAAGATTGTTTGTATTTAAATGTCTATGTGCCTAGTGGTGGTGATAATGATGTTGCTAGAACTTCATTTGCTGCAGCAGTAGTATCTGATGCAACTGATACAGATGATGGCAGTTTTGTAGAAAAACATTTGTATCCTGTTATAGTCTACATACATGGTGAATCATTTGAATGGAATAGCGGAAATGCCTACGATGGCTCTGTGTTAGCTAGCTACGGTGAAGTTATAGTTGTTACGGTAAATTATCGTATAGGAATTTTGGGTAAGTGAAGTAACTGAAAACTACATAGAAATGAGATACTCTTTTTGTTGTTTTCTACTTGTTTTCAGTTTTGTCTATACTCTACTTCTACTTTTTGTTATTAATATTATTGTTGTTGTGGTTGTTTTGTAGGTTTCATGAGACCCAGTATTAATGAAAAAACTGTTGCAAACTTTGGTTTATTAGACCAAATAGCCGCTTTACATTGGATAAAAGAAAATATTCATTCCTTTGGTGGTGACAAAAATAGCGTTACATTAATGGGTCATACAACTGGTGCAGCATGTATTAACTACCTCATGGTGTCACCTGTGGCTTCAGGTATGGATGCTATGTTATTGTGTGATATAAATGAAAAGTGTACTACCGATTTTGTTGTCAATAGCTGTAGGCTTTTTGATATGTACCTACGAGTATTTGAAACTGTGTTTTAGCTGATATTATTTTACTTTAGGCTTCTTCCAATGTGCGTGGGGTGAAAAACGGGGTGTGAAAATGTTCAAATTTTTTTTGTTTTATTTTTTTTTTTTACTCTTTTCATACACAATAACCCAGTGGGAACAAAAAATCGAAAACACTGTTTGCAGAACACCTTATACTGCATTACCATAGAGTATAATTTATGTTCTACTACCGGATTTTTTTATATAGAGTTCCCATTAGCAAAAGGTTATTTTCCACCAACCTACAAACATGTTGCTAGTTATAACAAATCTAAAAGTGTTTATTACTTAAAATTCAGCGTCAGTAATAAGTATTTCTTAAGACGAAGTCGTTTCTATAAACAGTCTGAATTAATTACAAAAATAATGTAATATTGGTAACTACTTATTTTTTAACCACTAATAAGTATATGAATAAGCTTTTTATTTAACAACTTGTAACCACTTATTCTTTAGCTGCTTATGTTTTCAACTAAAACGACCTCGTCGAATAAAAATAAGGAGTTTTGACCAGAGCTTTTAAGAATTAATTCCTTAATTCAATTTTTCAATTCTGAATTATAAATTCGACGAATTAATTCACAAAGCACCATCTATTGAATGGAATTAATTCTTATTTTTTTTCGTTCGATTTATTTTGTTACGAATTAATTCAATTGCTATAGTTCGTTTTATTAAATCAAATGAATTAATTCACTGGTGAACGAGTTCAATTTTATAAATCGAACGGAAAAAAAGTGAATTAATTACTTACTGAATTCGTTCAGTGAATTAAAAAAAAAATAAAATTACGTTCAGTGAATTAAAAAAAAAAAAACACGTGCATTGAATTTTTATTTTTTTCAATTCAGTGAACGTAATTTTTGTTTTTTTAATTCAGTGAACGTGTTTTTTTTTTAATTCACTGAACGTAATTACATTTTTTTTAATTCACTGAACGAATTCAGTAAGAAATTAATTCACTTTTTTTCCGTTCGATTTATAAAATTGAACTCGTTCACCAGTGATTGCTATAGTTCATTTGATTTAATAAAACGAACTATAGCAATTGAATTAATTCGTAACAAAATAAATCGAACGAAAAAAATAAGAATTAATTCCATTCAATATATGGTGCTTTGTGAATTAATTCATCGAATTTATAATTCAGAATTGAAAAATTGAATTAAGGAATTAATTCTTAAAAGCTCTGGTCAAAACTTTTTTTAATTTTATTTTTTTTTAATTCACTGAACGTAGTTTTATATTTTTTTAATTCACTGAACGAAAATAAAATTGAATGGATTCTGTGGTGAATTAATTCAGTAAGGAATTAACTCACTTTTTTCCGTTCGATTTATAAAAATGAACGCGTTTACCACAGTATTAAGTCATTTGAATTAATAAAAAGAACTATTGCAGTTGAATTAATTCTTTGAATTTATTGTTTGATGAACATGCTTAGTTCAACGAATTTAGTCAATTACTTAAGAAAAGGAATTCATTCAATTCTAGAGAAAATTGAATTCGATTGGTACTGAATTCATTCAAAAAATAATTAATTCTTCAAAGCTCTGGTTTTGACACTGAATTATATGCAGCAGACCCTAATTATACTGCTTATTTTTCAGATATTAGTAACTAGTACCCATTACTTAGATCTTACTGGTAAGAACTTCTTTCAAAAGCTAAAGGCCTACTTCCTGGTCAGAAATAAGGTCAATTTTCTGTTTAAATATTTCTTAAATAAGAAGCAAGTCCAAATTTACAGTCAAAACTGAGAACCATTTTGTTGTTAATATTTCTTAAGTTGAAAATTTTGTTTAAAACTTTAGAACAAAATTGTAAAAATTTGTAAATTTCGTATTTAAGAAATATTTAAACAAAACGTTAGTCTTATTTTTGGCCTTGAAACAGACACTTTTATATTTTACAGAATTTATTTTAGCATTTATGATTTAAATGTACACTAGACCGTACCTCAAAAAGAAGATCGCCGTGCACCCTCCAATATGATGTATTTTTGGAAGGCGATTTCAAAAAAAAAAAAAATTTTTTTTGCCGACCGTAGGGGTCGCATTTTCTAATTTTTTGTTATAGCTTTTGCATTTAAAATCGGATTTTAAAATGTGATATATCGATTTTTTTTCCTCGAGGAGACCAGTGTTTTGCTATATAGTAAAAATCCAATTAAAAAAAATTTAAAAAGGCGACCCCTACGTTCGGCAACCAATATATAAAAAAAAAATTCTATTGGGTTTAGCGAAAAAATTCCTTTGCAAAAGTTTAATGATTTTTTCGAGCTTTAATTTTCTGACATTAGGGTAGTACATTATGGTGGTAGCAACTGAGATCTGGTGGGTAACTACTAGAACGGGATACTTGAGGTCAAAATGTCCATAGAGCAAAACACTGGTCTCCTCGAGAGAAAAACATCGATACTTTAAGATCCGACTACAAATACCAAAGATATAACGAAAAATGTAAAATGGCAACCCCTACGTTCGGCAAAAAAAAATAAAATTTTTTTTTGAAACCTCCTTGCTAAAATACTTCATATTGGAGGCTGTACGGCGCACTTTTTTTTTTTGCCTGTTAGGTGGTACGCTCTAATGTACACCACATTATCAAGGCCTAAAAATATTTGAAAATCGATTTTTGAGTTGAAAATGTTACTCTTATACACCGACTTTATTGCTGGCAACTGACAACAATATTATTTATATGACTATTTACGCTGATTTTATAGAACCTGTTAACAATGAGTTTTCTTAATATTTTTTGTAAAATGTACGACTTCTTTTGTAAAATTTCTGAATTTTTTTCACATTTAAAAAGCTGCTCGAGCCAGCAATCCTAAACTTAGGCGATGTCACAGTTGTATGACACACAACTTCTATGCCAAGTTCGGTCAAAATCGGAATGGGTCACGAAAATCGAATGGTTGATTTTATGTGTTTTCACCCTACTGAAAAAATATTTATTTGCAGTGCACCTTTGCACTTGTTTAGAAAATACTCTATTGAAAAGAATAAGAAAAAATAACTCGCAATTACAAGGTGGTGTTTTCATGCCAGTAACCATTTATACACTCAAGGAAAGAACTATACTTACAAAGCAAAAAATTAATTTTGTTTCATATAATTTAACTTTAAAAAATTAATGCAAAATAATATTATAGGTTGTAAACAACACTTAGATGAGCATATGACCTCTTAAGTGGTACTATTAAAATACCAGGACGTCATTCCATTGTCCTTGGGCCGACATAAGTCGGTGTATCAAATTTCTTCAAAATATCTTAACATTTACGACCTGTTGGTCCAGGGAGATTTTTTTGGGTAGCTTTATGCTAAATATGGACCGATTATAAACAAAATCAATAGACTTGGTCCATGGGCCCATGTGAATCAGCGTACAATTAATACATCTTCGTATTTGCGATCTGTAGCTTCCGAAAAAGTCAGGGATCTTTATATGGACACAAGGTCCAAATTTGACCTATTCTAACCAAAATTAATGAACTTCGTCAGACATAAGTCGGTGTATCAAATGTCATCAAAATATAAATGCACATAAGAATACAAAGCCAGACAGACAGACGGACATCGTTAAATCCAAACAAAAAGTGATTCTGAGTCACTCCGTATACTAAAAGGTGGGCCTAAATCCAATATTCTTTGGTGTTGCAAAAATCAGCCCAAAATTATTATAAATCCTGTCCTGTTTCATAAAAATTCTTAAGATTTTTCATTATATTTCACAAGTTTTTCTTTAACTTTGTGAAAAGTAAACTTCATTATTTTACTAAAAAATTTCATATAAACTTGTTAGAAAATATTTTCTCTGTATATTTACTAGACTAAAATTAATAAATTTCAAAATTCAATTTACAGATAGCTGTTCGGTTATTTATAATTTCTTACCGAATTTGAAATGTATATTTTTTTACACTTTCATTTCATTTATTCCTTTGTGCAGTTTTTATAAGCCTTTTACCTTAAACACTATTTTTCGTTTATTTCATCCTATTTTACGTGTTTTTTCTCTTCTATTTGTGTTCTTGTGTCATTTGCATAAAGGTTTATTTCATCGTGCCATTTTGATGTCCGGTTCTGCCATGTCTGATTGGGCTGCTACAAATCATTCCATGCAGCTGACAATGCAAATTGCTCATGGCCTTAATTGTCCGCTTAACGATGACAATGAAGAAATGTTATCATGTTTGCGCCAAAAACGGTAAGTAATTGAATTGATTTGCCCTCTCTATGCTATTAAATTTTTTTCTACTTTCTAAGTAGTTTGTTCTATTTTACTAATTGGAATTTGTACAGTAACCCCTTTGTAAAATTAACTTTTAATTACATAATATTTGGCCTTATAAAATATTATTAGTAGCAACTACAGTGGTTATATCTAACATATTATATTTATATTTACAAAATCTTTAAGGTATTGCGGTCAATTTCTAATCTAACACTAAAACTAGTGCAACTAAATGAGACATAAGAGTTGTAAGTTGGTAAGAATGTATTTGTGAAGTTATATCGAGGTGGTATTTATTTGTATGAATTTTGTCTAAATCCGGCAATTTAAAGACAGGCATCATTGATATACAATTTTTAGTTTAAACAAATTTCCAATATGAAATTGTTCCAGATATATGTCATCTTAATTTTGTATGTATTCGTACACAGATATCCATAGAAACTATTATCGTTATTGGTTTGCTTTGCGTGTATGCATTTGTGTTTTCCTGACATTTTAATTTAGCAATATGCTTTTTAGTGCTTTGGTAGATTAAACTAACAAGGAAGATTTTCTAGCCCGGGTCCTCATATATTGATGAAATTTAGGTTTGTGGTAGAGGGCAGAAATTGTTTTGGTGCTTTGTCTCACTTTTTGGGGCTAAAAGTAGAAATAGAATTATGAAATTTAGATTTATTTATACATATAATATTCTTATATTCTATTTTTGGATCCGGAATGGGAACCTATTTGAAAACAAATAACTAACTAAAAGAACTGCATTCTGACTATATGAAACCCTACATAACAATAAGATTCCCTAAACCGGATCAAAATCCAAGAAAGAATTTAAATTTAAGGTGGAAATAATACAGTGAAATATATAATTTGGTATGATAAAAAGTCGGGATCGGTCAATCATTTTTGGCAGGAGGGTAATGCTATTACATCCTATTCTATATATATATACCATAGCACTTATGCATAATAATTTGAAAACCTCATAATATCTTTATAAAATAAAATTTGTGTGAAAAATTTGTTTATAAGTTATTTATAAATTTAGAAAGTGATTACAAATATGACAAAAAAAAATAGAAATGTTTAGGAAAGTAAGTAAAAAAAAAATAATAGAAATGTTTCGAAAACGAAACTCAAAAACCGGTCATGACAGGTTTGTGCGCAATTTTTTAACTTGAAAAAAAAATAATACATAAAATAAAAAAGTTGTTTTGGAACCACTGTGCGTCGGTAAATTCAAATTGTTCAGGAAACACTAAAAACTGATTATTACGTCAACCTATGAAAAAATTAAATAATTTTTTATAAAATTACGAACTGTTGTGGAGAGAGATTTGAATTACATTTCAACTGCAATTATTATCAGGTATGAGTACGGGGAGTTGTAATTAAAAGTACTTGCAATTACAAAATTTCAACTATATTTTCAATTGCTTTGGAATGAGAAATTTATTTTTATGAAAATTTTTTAGAAAGCATAATAAGAATGCTTCATGTTGGGTTGATCTCAAACTCGCGATTTTTGTCATTATTTATTTTCCCAATAAACACTTTGCAATTACATATAATGTTTAACTGAACAATCCCAATTACAATTACAAAAAATAACTTTTTATTATAATATTATGAGTTTAGGTATTATAAGTGTTCACTACTAACCTTTTAATTACTGAACTACTTATTTTAGCATGGTGATGTCATTGGAGGAAAGTCATTACACTGATGTTACCGTGTAAGTGGTTTACCAACAGTAGATGTTAAATATACATTTAAAAGACTATAAATATAGAGTGTGCTATTCGGTTTTATTCGAAACCGAAGCCGCGGTTTTTCAAGCCTCAAAACTGAAACCGAAAACCGACAAAAATAAGTCGGTTTTTAATAAATACTTTAACCACTTTAATTACATCCCAGTGTACAATTAGAATCCGAGAAGACTCATAACAGCCCATAGAACTTATGAAATCATAGCCGACGGTGTGTTTCTTCACTGATGAAGCCTCTTTCGGAGCGCACTTTTATGATTCACAAAAGACTCGGAATTATGAGCATTATTGGAAAATTGAGAATACCCAGCAAACAAATATGATCATTAATGACTCAGAAATGAGCTCCAAAAAAATAAACATTTTTTCACTTTTTCCTATGAAAGTAGTCCGTCCAAAAGAGCCCCCTGTGTAATCAGAAATGACTCAGAAAAAAGAACTTATAAAATCGAAATTTTCCTCATAAATTTAAATAATTTTGGAATCTTTTTTGAGTCCGAAAAATGAACCCTCATTTTGAGACAGCTTTTTAGATTGTAGAGACAACTTTTTGGATTGTTTTTTGAGGGTTCATATTTTCTGCCAAAAAGAGAGTGCCGCAGTTTTCAAATTTTTCGGTTTTTAGCAAATTCTATATAAATATAAAAACAATGGGAGCTGACACGAGCTGATCAGCATACCTCTTGATTGTCAAGCAAACACTCTACCCATTAGACTATGACATCGCTATGATTTTTAATGCTTTAATGCACAAATTTATTTCTTTAGCTTTTTGTCTTGAATTTAGAAAAAAAAATGTTGACATTACTTACTGCTTACATGTAATTCTGAGGGTAACTAGCTATAGATTTAGTAATGAAATAATAGCATGTGGTTTAAGCAAATGGTTTAAGAAGAAAAAACAATGTAAGTTTTGTACCCAGACCTATGGGAGAGCATTTGAGAGCAGTTTTGCTATAGCTGCATGATGACAAAATTTGGCAAAAAGTATGTGGAAATGTTGTGCTGTTTCATAAATGGCAGAATAAATTTTGAAAAGGGCACATGTCGGAATTTTTTAACTACCTAGCAAAATCTTGATAATGACTGGCCATTAAGAGTAAAACGAAATATGAAGCACACAAAAAGGTATCCAAGATATTTTAAACGAAAGTGGACTGCCAGTTACCAAAAAGTGACAGAAATAAAAATAAAATCTTTAATTGGTTGCATTCCACAAAATGTTGATAAATTCTTTCGTCACTAACGATATTCCCAAAACCTTTATGTCTAACAAAATTACCTAAAATTGCAATAAATTATACCTTATCTATAAAATTTTGATTTTAACTGATGAATTTTATTTTACTTTAAGGTTGTCGGTTTTTTTATCTTCGTATAATTAATTTAAAATAAATAATTAAGCCTAAGAGAATAAGCACAATACAAACGGAAAAGGAGTCTTAAATCGTGACGGAAAAAAAATTAACAAAATAACAACGGTAACGGAATCCACACATAGAAAGTGGATTTGTCTATATTTTTTATTTTTCTTCTTGCCACATTCCAACGTATTGTTGTTGCTTGCCATTAGTTAGAATAAAAGGCTGTGAAAATGTTATTGTCTTATTGCTGTTTTTTTTAATATTTTATAAATGTATAAAGTTAAATCCTATGATATTTCTAATGCATGTGCATCAACCATGTAATCGTACTATACTTGTACTGTGATTGAAATCATATGTTTTTTTTTTTACAAAATTGAAGTAATTGTGTGAAAATATGGCAACATTAGTAAAATAATCAGAGAATAAAAACAGGAGAATAAGAAATTCCGTAAAGAAAGTAAAATAAGTTTTATCTCTCATGGAAATTGGTACACGGTTTTAATTGTGAAATTATATGGAAAAAAATGGGGACCTTTGCATTGTGCTTATAGTCTTAAGGGGGGTATCGAATCTAGTAAAAATTTTGTTTTCGAATTTTTTTTATATTTTATTTGGCTGGAGCATACTTTTCTCTATATACTCCGAAAATTTCAATAAAAAATTCGAAGAAATTAAATTTCCACATGTTTTTTTGTAAAATATATTTTAGTCCCAAATTAATACTCTATGTCAGGGCTGGCAAGAATTTTTTCGCTGCGTGCCAAAAACGGACAAATTTTTTTTGTAAAAGTTTCTCGCGTGCCACTTACAAATAAACACATTATGCCTAAGATTAATTTTCTTTTGTTGAAAAAAAATTTTACGAACAAAGTTGGTAAATATATTGACTTGTAATAGTAATAAATAATACGACATTTTGAATTGGAAAAAAATTTAATAAAAAATTTAAATAATAAAGAAAAAGGTAAAACGGATTTTTTTTCAATTACTAAATTTCTACAAACACATTTTTATCTGGAAATAGCATCATAAGCATGAAATTTTTTTGGTAATTATTGTTGACGCATGTGGTAGTCTTAGCCTCTTTTCAAAATTGATTTTATTTTAATAGTTGAAGCAAATTTTTATTACATAAATTTTATACAAATAGCTTAAAATCTCGAAACGACCAATTTCGACATGAGCGATTATGCGAGAATGGCACGACTATTATTATTAACAAAATATGTACTAAAAATTATTTTGTTGTTTTATTAAAAAAAGAAAATATTTTTGGGTGGTTTAACTTTAAGCACATCTGTGTTTAATATACGCTTTTTTGGGAAATGTTACACCCTTCCTGGGGATTTTTGCGAATTTTTTGTAGATTTTTGTGCTGTTTATGCGTACATTTACACGTGAAGCATGCTTTTTTACTCACAAATTTAGTAAATTTACACACTAATTTTCAAATATCATTTAATTTTTACGCACTTTCAATGTAAAATTATATGTTATTTGTGCACCAACTTAAACTTAATATGTGTATTTTTTTCAATTACACACATTGAGTAAATTTACACAATTTATATTAGGAGTACAGTTTCCTACTATAAGTTGGGTAAATTTCAACAGAATTTAATTAGAGTGTAGAAAAACGGCTATCACGGCTAGATTCAGCGTACTAGAAATAGGTTTATCCACCGGGTGCCCCGCTTGTTGGATTTTTCAACTAGCACAGTGTTATTAACTTTTTTTCTATTTATTTATTTTTTAAAACATTCCCTATAAACATTTTCACTGCAATTCAAGTTGAAATCAAGTTCAATTCCAGCCCTGTTTTCCAGTTTCAAGGCTTGAATTCAACTTTTATTACATTTTATTTCAATAGCATACTCCAGCAAAAGGGAAACAAAAATTCAAGTTTGAAATATTTTTGTTAAATAAACAAGTGCTACGATTTGAAATATACTTTACTTCAAGCAAAATTTAAAGCACTTGAATTTTTAAAACCTATGTGCTTATTGGAATTATTTCACAGCAGATTATTTAATTTTTTCCTTTGGGGTGTTATTTGATTATGAAACTTATTTTCAGCCTTTATTTTATTGAGGGTTATTTCGTAGCACCTATTTTCCCTCTAAAAATAAACTTAAGTTTTTAGATCTAATTTTATTACAAGTTGTTTTCCATTTTTGTGCAATTTTCTGTAGCTTTTTATTTATCCGATTATGAGGCATTTTCTCATCGAAGCATTTAAACTTCTGTCAATCTAAAATTTTAGAAATGTTTCAAGAAAGTTCTGATAATCAAATTTTCGAGTTCTGTATTAACCATATTTCTGTAAACAAAAAATTGTTTGAATGAAGAATTTTAATCATTTTAGAAGACGATTTACAAGCTCTGTGAAAAATTTCATTTCGTTATAGAGTTAAATCACACATTTTTGTACCGAAATTTAACATTTAACTGAATTTGTTGCTGATCTTCTAATAGTTTAAATTTTTTTGAAAATATCCAACAAAACGTCGGGTGCCACCTAAAATCCTCTCGCGTGCCACTACTGACACGCGTGTCATAGTTTTGCCAGCCCTGCTCTATGTGGTAAATTTGTGTGTAACACTTTTTGTTTACATTTTTATTAACTTGTTTTTATCAGAAATCGCATATCTTATAACAGGGCAGAATAAAAAGATAAAAACTACATAAAAAATTTAAGAATTGCACGCAGTTTTCAAAGAAATGCCAATGACGATTCCTTGATAGATGTTGAAGACACGTCATATGGGGCAGGTGCTGATGGCTTAATATAAGTTATAAAATTAACCAGTATATATAAAAATGGGGAAAAATACGAAATAAAGTAAAAAAAAATACAAAATTGTAGCTTTTTTACAAAATAATATGAGTAGCATTATGTATAATAATATATCTACCATCGTTTTTAAGACTATTACATTTAATACATCAAATATCCATTAACCGATTCGTCCCAAATTTGGTAGTAAGCAAGGTGATAAACCTTTTCTTCATTCACAATTTTTTTAAATTTTGTTGTTTTCTTAGCTTAAAATTAACTTTAGATTTCAAACGCGTTTTTTTCACAACCACGAGTTAAAAATCGGCTGCCACTTTACAGCCAAGGTGGGTTAACCGATTTCGATCCGGTTTTTTTCTTTCGTAGTCAACAAAAAACTGTAGTCCTTATCGTGGCCCTTTTTTGAATTTTAGTTAAATAAATTTTATATTCATATATTTAGTTAGAATATTCTTCCACCTCAAGTCCAAATTCTCATATGATATAGTCATATTAGATTTTTATTTGTTGTTTCAAAAAGGGTTGATCATTTTCATGATAGACAATACAATTGTTTCGTAGACATCACTCTACTCTTCAGTTGTCCGCAATAAGAAAATTATAACTTTCTTACTCAAACCGAGACTATACATAAGGTACAAAAAACCAACGGGATGAGAATTTTGTACTTTCGTATATGAACTGTCTGATTTGGTAAAACCAGCTATAAATCAACTCCTTTTTGAAAGCAACAATTACATAAAAGTACCCTTTGGGTACTATTTATATGTATGTCTGTTGTCAATTCATTTTGTAAAAACAACTAATTTTAAACTCAAAACAAAATAAATATTTGAATGAGATTTTAGCCGTGGTGTGCCTATTTTCAACAATTATCTTAATTTTTGCATTAAAAAATACAAAAATTGTTTTTTCGGACTTTCTATATTTTCATATACATATTTAGTTAGAATATTCTTCCACCTCAAGTCCAAATTCTAAAGGGTTTGAAACAACAAAAAGGGTTTGAAACAACAAATAAAAATCTAATATGACAATATCATATTAGAATTTGGACTTGAGGTGGAAGAATATTCTAACTAAATATATGAAAATATAGAAAGTCCGAAATAACAATTTTTGTATTTTTTAATGCAAAAATTAAGATAATTGTTGAAATTTTATATTCCTAAGTAAAATTGTTTTTTCTTTCCGGTTTTTGAATTTTCAAGCTTATGTGGCAACATTGTTAAAAAAAAATTTTTTAAATGAAAATCGGGCACGATATGGACTAGAGAATTAGTGGCAGCCGATTTTGCCTTTTTTAAAAAAAGGCTAATAATGAAGTGGCATTCCGGGCGTTTTCGGTTTGGAGAGATTTAAAGCCAATATTTTTTGCAAATACTACAATAACATATATTATAAATAAAAAAATAATATAGTAAAATATTGTTATTTGAATTTTTGAAAACCGTTTAAATATGTCCCTTAAAATTATGTTGTTATAGTATTTACCCCCCTTAACCAGGTAGACGCATTATCGTCGGTATTTTACTGCAGTGTAACGATTTGTCGATTAATTTGTCTTCATTTGTCCCTATCGAAAAATTTCTAAATAAACAAGAACTGCTTTTAAAATAAATTCAATAAGAAAATGTTTCAAAATATTGCAGAGTTTCCGCGAAATACAAGAACAAAAGTTTCACTGGCACTGCGAGTATGTTAATTGAGCTTTATAAACAAAAACAAAATATATGTCCATCACTAACTTCATTAGGGTTAAAAACCTAAGTAATGAAATTGTACATCTTAAGAAATTATTATCACATAATTCAAAAAACCTGCTGAACCAGTCATTCAATTTTAAAAATAAATTCTATTTTCTAATCGCGTTTTTATTAAGATTCCCATGTGAAAATTGAAATATATATGAACATACATGGCTCGTATATGATCATGCATGGGCATGCATAGTCATATACGTCCATGCATAGTTTAATGTATGATCACACATGATCTCATATATTTCCATTTATCTTTGGATCCGAAATTTGAGGGTATATGGAGGTATATGCCCATATATGAGCATATGTGAATCATGTATGAGCATATATGGTCATATATGAAAATGTACTGCCATATACCCTCAAATTTCGGATCCAAAGATATATGGAAATATATGAGATCATGTATGGTCATACATCGAACTAGACATGGACGTATATGACTATGTATGCCCATGTATGATCATATACAAGTCAATGTATGATCATGTGTGTTCACATGGGTTATTATAAAACTACATAAAGATTTCTAATTTACAAAGTTTTTTTTAATTTTTGTGGTACCTCCTCCATCAACGCCTTTATGGTGTTGTTAAATACCTATCCAGCTGCTAAATACCACTTTCCGCAAAAATCTTTGGCTACTTTTTTGTTGCATTAATTTCTCTTTTGACCAAAGCCAAGTACTTTCTGATTGGCCTGAGTTCCGGAAAGTTTGGTGGATTTACTTTTCAATGCACTAAAGGTACATTATTATTTAAGTACCACTCCAAGGCTACTTTGATGTAATGGCAAAAAGCTAGGTCGGGTCAAAAGAAAGCAGACACTTATGCTGTAAAACAAAAGGCTTTAGCCGCTTCTTCAAACACATATCTTGCCATACCAGGAATTTTCGAAGAAATTTCGATTGGCTTTTTGACTTAAATTTGTCATCCACATTCCCCCGTGAGTCTGCAATGTAGAATTCCTGGCCTGGAAGCTGTGAGAAGTCGGCTCAAATATACGTCTTGTCGTCCATAGATAAATATACGTCTTGTACTTTGAAAGTTTTCAGGTCAGCGTCCTTTTTGAACTTGCGTACAAAAAACTCGGAACAATTCACTTTTTGTGACTTTTCTCCCTGAAATGTTGGAATTCTTCTTCTACATGGCACTGATTTTGATCGCCTTATTTTGGTCACATATGCCTCTCGAGTAGGGTTTGGGATTTCCCGGACTTTTTTATTTCCCGGGAAACGGGAATGAAAAAATTTAATTCCCGGGAATCCCGGGAAATATTTTTGAACAAAATTGTTAATGAAAACCACCTATATAAGTAATTTTTGTTAAAAAAAAAAACACTATTTCAGTACAAATGCAGTCTGTGTATTGAGAATTCAAAGTAAAAAATATCAGAATGTTGAACATTTGATTTCACAAAAATTACTCGCAGCACTGCCAAAATTGCATGATTCCAGCAGAAAGCACCTACTACTGGACTGTCGGAAACAAACCGTTTCATCACACTTGGCCCATTAGATATGGTGGCCACAATGTTATTTTCCAAAGACAAATAAAACTCTTCTATTCTTATTTCTACAATTCTTCTTATTTCATCAGCATTACACCTTCCTTATATATAAACCAACCCCAGGTTATAAAATGAATTATTTCCGTTTATAAATATGTTCAAATAACTCTTTTGTGATATTCTTGTCCATTCATCTAAGATTATAGTAAATCTCCTATTGTTAGAAATATTGCTCCATATTTCTTTTATCATGATATCTTTTACATGATTGTAGTAATTTAATATAATGTTCTTTACATCGGTTTCATTTTTTTGCAATGCCAGGTTTTTATTATAAAAACTTTCTCGAATAAACGAAGATCTAGTTATGGTGCGGATTGACTGCGGCTAATTTGGATACCATTTCAGGAAATGTTTGCCCTACCATAAAACCTTTAATGCCTATTCAGCTTACACTTTTTTCTTCGGGTACTTTGCTAATTTTAGCTAAAACGTTATTCTTGTTGTTGTTTTCTTCAAGAGAAGTTGCATGACCATAATTTTTTTTTTTTTTTTGTGAACCAAATTTAGATGTCGGATAACCAAATTTAGATATCACCGTTAACCATTAGTCTTTTCTTTTCACATTTATTATTGAAAACGTGACTTATAAGATTATTGACCCTTAATATAAAGGAGTATTTTAAATTTAAAGTCGACTTTATTTTTAATTAAACGGTTTTGTTCAATTTGTGTATGAAAACCTTACAAAAATATTTATATTTTCAAATATTTTGATTAGTTGAAAATAAATTAACCAATCTGAATGCTCCAAAAATAAACCAAGTCAAGGTTTACTGCCACACAATATTTTAACTAAAGTCGACTTTACCTAAATTATACATTTGAAAAATGCCCTTACTCTGGGCGATTATTTGTAAGAAACAAAGCTTTTTTTCATATTTCTTTTAAACATTTTACCAAGTTTTTAGGTTTTACTACTTAAATTTTGAATAAGTTATGCGAAAAATCTTTATTAGTTGAAATGCTCCTAATTACTTGGCAAAGATTTTATTTGTGTGTCATATAAATGTATTCCCTTTTAAAAGATTTTAACAATGACATTTTTGTTTTGGTATTTAAAATGTTTTTTATGACTATTCCTATTCGAAACAAAAACAATTTAATATTTTTAAAATTTCCCGTTTTCCCGGGAAAAATATATTATTTTCCCGGGAATTCCCGGCAAACTTTTCCCGGGATTTCCCGGGAATTCCCGCCCGGGAATTCCCGAACCCCAAACCCTACTCTCGTTCTTAAATTTCGTTAGAACTATAAAAATCGTTTTCGGGTCAACTTTTAGTTTCCAAGCTATTTTTTATATGCCCACTGAGGGTGGTTTTGAAAATTTTTCATATTTGTTCACACTTGCCCGATTTGTTTGCCATTTTGAATCTAGCGAAAAAAATATTAAACATAAAATTTTCTTTAAATTCTTTTTAAAAATTTTCAATTTGAGTGATTTTTCAAGAAATGGATGGAAATTTTTAAAGTGAATTCTGTATATATCCATTTGTTTTATCTTTGCTTCATTTATTACTGACGGTCCCAGCAATAAGACCTTCCTTGCACATAATGAAGTAGTTGGTAATTGTTTATTAATGAGTTCGAATATTCAACAACTTAAAGTGTCATTTATGTAATACATTTCGAGTGTTAAGTAGTTTGAATTTAAATTAGTACAATTACCACTTTCAAAGATGTTTGAGGTAAGCCAAAAAATAATTAATCTATTTTTTGGTCAATAAATATGTTAAATTCCTATGTTAGTAAGAGCTTTTAATGTGTAAGTTTAAAAATACATACATTGTGGTTAATTTGATTAATATTACGATAATTTATTCCGTAAATACTATTTTGCTACAAATTAAAGGAAATTGAAATTCTTAAGAGACTAAATAATGGAAATAAGATAATTTGTATAAATAATTAAAAATTTGTATGCAAATAGAGCATTCAAAATGCTTTATTAAATACACCAAACCCTAGTTATACGAGGGTGGATAAGTAAATTCGTGACTTTTTGAATACAACACAGTTTTTTTAGCAAAAAAGTTTTAATTTTTCAACATAGTCTCCTTTAAACTTAGTCCAACGTTCCTCCAATTTTTTTATTCCTTCTAAAGGAATATAATTTCGTGAGGTCCTTAAAAAAGACATTTGTTTACGCAATAATTTCATCGTTGGAGCTAAATCTCTTTCCACCGAGCCATTTCTTTAAGTTTGGAAATAGAAAATAGTCACTGAGGGATAAATCAGTATATCCGGTACTAAACCCACTTATCCGCCATGCGGATGAACGATACAAAACACTTCTTTGAAGTTGTCACACGACTGCGTTTATGGTCAATTGTGAGCAAACACGGAACCCATCTTGGGCACAGATTTTTTAAACAAAACTGATTATTTAAAATCGAAACCACAGTGCCACATAAAACGCCTATGGTATCAAAAATTTCTATTGTGAATTTTTTACACATTTTCCAGTGTATTGACCTTAATTGGCCATTTAGGACGTTTAGCGTCGCTAGTGCTTGTGCGACTACAACGAAACTCAGTAAATCACTTTTTTACCATTGAAGTTATTGGTGCAGAGTCCCCGTATCACTTATCAAGCTTTCCTTTGTATGAATGACGGTTTTTTTTCGAAAAAATAATGCTTGATGAGATTTCGAAATTCCCTTTTTTTAATTTTTATAAAAATCTTTGAGGTGGCATGTTTTGAACGCCTGTTAAAGGCAAAGTTAATGACGGAACTTCCTTAATAACATATTTGACTGTAGTCCATAAGCAGATGGTGCTTGGCAGGAGCAGTATTGTTTTTCATGTAACTACGAGGGAAGTTCGAAAATTCACGGAATTATTGAACGGCCCTCATATATGAAAGATGCATTTCTGAATAAGTCGTCTAAAAAAATCATATAAATCGAAAAACTATATATCATTTAAATATTCTAAAGTATTCGAACAGAAATAACATCATCCTAAGGTACACTAGTAAAAAAATTCTGTAAAAGTTTTAGTTAAAACTACTAAAAATTGTGTTAGTTAAAAATTACCTTGCGGATATGTGTACTTTTAATACGTATCCTTAATAATTTCCAATATACCTGTATGACTTTTTTGAAAGGCAGTGACTATAAGTTTCGATTCAGTTATCAGTTCCATTAATATAACGAAACAGGGCTATAATGAATTAAAGCTATAACGGCCTGCAGTGCTAAGCATCTCCCTTAAAAATATATTCCACTGTATTTCGCAAAATGCCGCAATGATACTATTTTCCAGAACTCCCCAAAAATATCTACCATTAAATGTCCCAAACATAACTTTGGACAAGTTTGTTGTTTTGAAAACTTTTATAAAATTGCATATCTCAAACTTTTGTGCAATATTTCATATAAATAAAGTTATATTCAATTATAAAGATAGATTGAAATCATATGCTATATGCATATCAAGCACATATATTTTGTTAAAACAAAAGTTTTCAAAGATATGGTTTAAACATGGATATCCATGTTTTATAGCCTACAGTCAGGAAAAGAAATTAATCACTAAATACCCAGCTGGAAAATCTGTGTTAAATACAATATAAGTAGATCTTTCAAGGGACAAATCAGCAAAAAGCTGACAAACTGCCTATTTGCCAGCAAACTAACTAACTGACGCCGACTAACTGGCTATTTGTCATCAATGCAAGAATTTTTTCTTAGTTCGCGATGACTAACTTAATTAATCAATAAAATTTTTTTTAATGTAAAATTGTTCTGCAGTAGGAAGAATTCCTTCGAGAAAAGTTTTAGAATTTGAAAATTTTTATACACCACTTAAAACCAAATACGTAAGTAAAAGTTTTTCCCGAGATTTTAAGGTGTGTCTGGGCATTACTTACGGTCATCCTAAGAATATTAAATTTAATAAAATATTTAAGGGGGGTATCGACTCTAGGAAAAATTTATATTGCCTTAAATGTTTTTATTTATATATGTATGTGGTGCGCATAGTTCGGTGACATAGACATGTTTTTTTGTAAAATATATTTTAGTCACAAAGTAATATTCTATGCATTAAATTTGTAAACAAAATTTTTGGGAGCGTTTTTTATCATTCCCTTTATTATAAATCTTATTTCGCATAATAAAGCGGAACAAAAAGAAAAAAACTACATCAAAAGATGCAAAGAATTGCACGCAGTCTTTAATGAAAATCCAATGACGATTCCTTGATGGTGGGCGAAGGCACGACATATGAGGCAGGCTTTTTATAAGCCATAAAAGTCATCAACAGGGCAAGGACTTTCATGCACTATAAAATCGAAAATATGCGCTTAAAATATGCACTATAAAATAGAAAATATGCACTTAAATATGCAGAACGGCGAGTTCACTTAAAAAAAAAAATAATTTTACCATTAAGTCGATTTGAACCGCGCATATCAAAACTAAAAACACATCAATGTCTGACCAGCAGCTACACACTAGAGTGATCGATTATTCGATACTTTTGGAAATCCGGTTTTAGGTTTTTCTAAATAATTTAAATTTAGAAAAACTCGGTTTCGATTTTTCAAGTTTGAGAAGAAACGGTCAGCCGCTTGTAAGATTTGAGATTATAGTTGAACAAAAACTGTGTTTATGTAGCAAGCCTATCGACGCTATCTCGAACAAATTTGAATACGTTGGTTCTAGCCAACACTGACAGATATTTTGGTTGGTGTTTTTTTTTTTTTTTGTGTTTGCTCAAAAAGACATAAATATTTTTCAATTTCTCCTATGAAGGTGCTTCTTTCAGAAATTACTCGGAGAAACGCACACGATCATTTTTGTTTCTCATGAATTTGAATACTTCTGTAGTCCCTTACACGGAGGAAAAAGACGTTTTTGTTTATGTTTGGAGGTAATTTTATTATATTTACAAATTACCATATATGTATTTGGAGTATGCTTCCACTTATATTGTTTTTATAGTTACTATACATATATTTCCCGGTAAACATGGTTTTGTTTGTAAATTAGTCATATTTTATCTTTTAATAATACATACTTTTGCATTTTTAACTTTATAATAATTATATTTGTGGGATGCAATTAACATATATTTGGAAAAACGGCGAATTTCCATTCTTGATACATATAAAGTTGTATGTAGACATTATAACTTTTGTAGTTGGTAATAATCGTTTAGTTTAGCTAGACTGCATCTAGTCAGAAAATTTAGTGATATTTTTTTTTTATTTATTAATTTTATTGTGAAAGATGTGAAAAAATAAAATAAATTAGTATAAATAAAACATAAAATTGTGTTAAAAAGAAAAAAAAATTATTTGTGTATATTAAAGTATTAACTTATTATAAGAGTTTTTAATTAATATTTGTTAATAAAAATAAATGAAGAGATTGTAGTTATTGTTTTTCAATGAAAGATTTGTATTAGATGTAAAATTCAATGTGATTTATAATATATGTATTTAGTTATTAAATAATCGCCAAACAGTAGATGTATTAATTTTACTTTTTATGTTTTTCCATTAAATTTTGAGAAATTTGTAGAGTAGAATAAATACGCCTATTTTTTGGCATATATTAATAATTGCTTTATAACTAAATATATTATTTATATATAGTATTTGCATGGAAACATAATTTGTTTATGACACACATATTATATGTTTGCTGCCAAACATATAATATTTGTCGATAGCGTCATTTCGTTTCATTCAAACATTATATATTTACAGGCAAACATAATATATTTGCTTGCAAACATAATATATTTGCATGCTAAAATATATTGTTCCTAGTAAAAACACGGCGAATATGTTTAACAATTTCTCCAAATATATATATATATATATATTACCAGCAAAAATATGTTTGGGACGGGTCGTTTTTTTTTTTTCAGCGTGTATGAGTTTGAGAAATTCAATCAATTTAGAACATCTCTTTGGACTGCTGAGATAACTTTTCGAATCGGCTTCTAATCTTATTTTTCTACGAACATTATTGAATTAAGTATGAAACTTATAAAAAGTAAACACATTCTTCATAAAATTAACTTTTTCGTATTTAAATTAATATTTCAAAATATTAAGTGTTCTCAAATTTTAGAAATAAGTAAGTGGAAATATATGTATTTATATTCAAAAGAGACAAACTTTATTTGCTTTCACAGCTCCTACAATTTAATTAAACGTTACCTATACTTGATTTAAATTATTTTGTGTACAGTTACGTGCAAATATGCACAACAAAGTTTCAAGATGGAATCGCAAAAAGAATTCAGTAGAGTCCGAAATAAAAGTAAATATTATAAATGAAAAATTTAATAATATGGACATAAATTTTTTGAGTATATTTCATGTAGAAATTGTATTCCAATGAAAAAAGTTACATTGAAATGCAATAAATAATATAAAATGTAAAATAGTAAACAACAAATGGACACATTTGTATTAAAACTTTCAAAGAAAGATTGTCCCGTAATACCCAAAATTGTTAAAAATATTAAATAATAGTTAATGATAAGAATGTTTCCTTAAATTTAAATTAAAATATAACTTGGATGGAAAAATTGATTTCCAGTAAAATGTCATTTAAAATTTTGTTTGATTCTAAATTCATGTTCAATTAAATGTTGAATTACATCAAATAAAATTAATACATTTAGTTAGAATATTGTTCTACCTCAAGTCCAAATTCTAATATGACGATATCATATTATTATATATTAGATATTATATTAGATTTTATTTGTTGAAAATTAATTTGGTGTAAAAAAATCAAGTCCACCAGACACATCAAGTCAACCAGACACAGACTAAAAAAATAATAATACTTATAAATGATTAGTAATAATTACTTTAATAGAAGCATCATAAAATAATTTCTTTAAGTGTTAGCGCATTACTAAAGGGCTGAATTAATAAAGACTACATGGTTAAAAATTTAAATAAAAATTTTGTTTCCATTTTAATTAAATTTTATTTTTTAATTGATACGACTAAAAGTATAACTTATTCAAATTCAATTAAATTTTTAACTGAATTTTAGTTAAAACTCTCTTTAAAATCTTTCTAAAAAATTAAATTCTATAAATGTTTTTATTGAAAAGCGTAGTAAATAGTTTTTTGCGGAAAAACAAGTAAACAAAAAGTAAAATCTAATATCATATTAGAATTTGGACTAGAGGTAGAACTAACCCAATATATAAAAATAGAGAATGTCTGAAAAAAAATATATTCATTTTTAACACAAAGATTAAAATAATTGTTCAACATACCACGGCTAGTCTCATGCAAAATATTTATTTTCTTTGGGATAATCTTGTTGTTTTTATAAATGTTATTGACAACGAATATACAAACATACATTTAATAGTATTCAAAAGGTACTTTTATGTAAAATACCGCTTTTCAAAAAGTGTTGATTTATGACAGCTTTTATCAAATCAGACGGTTCATATAGTACATACGTACAAAATTCTCGTCCCTTCGAATTTTTTACCTTATGTAATGTCTCAGTTTGTGTCTTCCAATTATCATTTTCTTATTGCGGATAACTGATGAGTTGGGGTGATGCCCACGAAATAATTGTATTGCCCATCATGAAAATTGTCAACCTTTTTGAAGCAAGAAATAAAATGTAATATGACAATGTAAGGTAGAACAATATTCTAAATAAATACTTATATGCGAACTTTTCTAGTTTGGAATAAAACAATAGGTTGGTTATAGGAGAAACTCCATACAAAAAGAACCAGTTGTAGAACAGGAATTATAACTTTTCTATGCTAAGACAGTATGTGAAGTTCTGCAACCTCTTTTGGAATTTCCTTTTTACTGGGTTTTGAATAGGGTTAGCAATAATTACTATATCTGCACATTTTTCAACAGTTTTTTGTTTTTTTTTATCAAAATGAACTTCTCGAAAGGCAAAATTTCGGGTTTCCCATCATAAGCTTTACAATTGTTTTCGTTTGAGTACAACTGGTGTTGATATATTTTTTTCGGGACATGTTTTTATACATATGCATACTAATGTGTGCAAAATGTCTGAGATTATAAGATATAAAACCAGTTTGTGAATTCTATTTCAAATTAGCTATGTATAACAAAATTATAACCCAACAAAATTAATAGCGTATAATATAATTTTTTTGTGTGTTTTTATAATGAAATTTGTTGATCTACATTAGAGTGTCCCTTAAAAATAGATTTGTCATTACACCCCCAGTTTTATTGGAAATGGTCCCAAATGGAAAAAATCGATTTTTTTTTTTGGAAAACGAACACCAAAAATTATGAAAGATGTTATTATTATAATTATTTTTATCCAGTTGATATCTTTTTTTTTATCAATTTAATGGCTTTACAATCTCGTAGTCATAATTAATAGTAAGTTTCATGGGTCTTTTCTGACCCCAGACCACTAAGGGTTAAATATTTTTTAAACAAATGTAAAGATAATTATAGTCTAACCAAATTTAAGTAATGTTTTTCTGAAAACTGTTTAAAATTTGATGAAAACATTAAAATTTTGTTAAATTTTTGACAAAATGAGCAATTTTTGTAAAATGTCCTGGAAAGCAGTCGCTCCAAACACAAACTCGAATTATAATTTTTCCAATTTATTTTTTTGTCTTTAATATCAAATATTATGTGGTACAAATAGCAATTGACATCTTCAAATTAGGCATTTTAAAAAATTCGTGGGTCATTTTGGATTCTAGGCTAAAGTGGGTTAATGATAGCCAATGAAGCCAAAATTCCATGTCTGAATCATTTTGACTATATTAAATGAATAAATGGAATAAAAAATATTTTTTTTCGAAATTTTGAATTTTGGGAATTTTTAATATTAACACACTTTTTTCCAAAATGGACCATTTTCGTCCAACTTTCTGGACGGGTTAACGTTTTCCAAAAAAAAAAAATCGATTTCTTTCATTTGGGACCATTTCCAATAAAACTGGGGGGGGGGGCGAAAATCGACAGATCGCTATTTTAAGGGACAGTCTAATGTACATATGTGTTAACAGGGGAATCGCCAATTTCATTATTGTCTAACTAAAGGAAGCTTTTGCTATCCTTGGAATTTAGAAAAATTGAGCTTTAAACAAATAAACTTTGCTGGGAATTTTAGTATTTACAAGGACTCATCCTACGACGAGTAAATTTATAGATATAAAATTTTAAGAAATATTACAACTACTCATTGGTTAACAAGGGAATTATATAAATCTTATAGATCAGAGGTCCTCAACCTTTCTAGATTATGTACCACTATATGGTAGGCAACAAAACCGCTTGGCAACAAATTTAAATATTAGCGAAATATAGCACAGCCGATCATTTAAAAGACTTGAAATATTTTTTAAGTTGCCTGCGTTGTTTATATGTTAATTTCCTTTCACAAAACCTCTCAGTTCAAACAGGCATTAAATAAATGCGAGGGCGTATGGTAATATACTAAAGGATTAAAAAACTATTTATTTAATTTTAGCCTGTTGCTAACAATCAAGTAGCTTTACTGACGACTGTCTGGGGAATCATTATAGAATTGAAAATATTTAAGTACTTGCCCTACGGGAAATTTTAACAAACTGTCACCGAACTGGCCCCTTTATATGAAATCGACTGGTCACTTTTACATGGCGTTGTCATAGGAGGGGGAAATTGACCCCTTGTGACATGTTTGTTAAAATTTCCCGTAGGGTGGTTACAGAGTGAACGAAGAGAAAAGAATTAAAAAAAAAATAAAGCAGAAAAAATAATATCGCGTCTATAATGCCTCAAGCGAAATTAGATTTCAATTTATAACTTATTACAATTGAAAAATTTGTAGATTTACGATGAAAAGTCTGTGACTCTTAGTTGCGACTGTATTCTCCATGTATTTGTTATTGCAAAGTCACAATAAATTATTTTTATTCAAATTTTTCTTTGAAAACTTCAAAAAAATTAAGACCTGCTGGCAACACAATCATAACATTGGGAGCGTTCGGCTGATACACTTTAATAGTCAACAGTTCTACAACAGTTGTACAACTATCTACTGAACGTCCTGATTACTAACCGCTCAGTCTGAGCGCTCAGGTAGCGCTGTCATATTTTGGTAGGGTAAAATATGTTTGCTACTTTTGATCAATAAGTGATACATTTGTTGTTGTTTATTCACAATAAAAATTGTTTTGCAAGAATGACTAATAAAAACATACAAATATAATTCGAAAAGAAAAATTTTTAAAAATAGAAGGAAATTATAGAAAAAGTGTATTTATAAACAAAATAAAAAAATATCGTTCAGCAAAGTAAGTAATCACAAAGCGCTACAAGTCACCTGTATCAGTTTAAGATTTCTCTGCCGAATGCTACCATTGTTTCCATATTTTAATTTAAATTTAATTACTTTAAACAGATTACTCTAATATAGGCATTTACAATAAAAAGTTTAGATACTGATTTTTCAATTAAAGTTTAAAGTGTTTAACAGACTTCGTAAACCTTCAAGAAAAGTACCACTGATTGGAGACTTCTGTTATAAATGGAGTACAATTCTTATATTATTTTTTCTATGTTTTTCTATTAAAGTGTACAAAGCTTGTAGATACTTAGCCTACAGTATGTAATTGAAGAGAAAAATGTAAATCTGCTTATTTAAAATGAAGAAATATAAAATAACTATTAAATGCTACAACACTTTCTTTAATTGAACAGTAACGTAAATGAATTAAATGACACAATTTAAATAAATTTCTTACTTTAGCAAAACAGAAATAATTCTTTATAAACAAAAAAAAATGTATGAACTTAATAAACTTGCGATAACCAAAGGCAGAGAATAACTGCATTCTAAAAAATGTTTGTAAATTTACTACTATAAAATGGATGAAGTTTTGTTTAGTTTTACGAAAATCGTTAAATATAAACAAAAAATGCGTAAAGTTTTTTGTGCACACTTCCATATTCAATAATACACACACAAAGTATTCTTATGTGCTTACAAAGAAACACATTATGCGTTAAATTGGTGTTCTTTTGTTAGATCAAATTTTTACGCACAAAGTGGTAAATATAGTACCAACTTATAATAGTAATAAAAACTCTGACATTTTAAATTGGAAAAAATTAAAAAAAAAATTAAATATTAAAAAAAAGCTAAAACGGATTATATTTTCTGAATAAGTTAATTTCTACAAACACATTTTTATATGGAAATATCAACATAAGAATGAAATTGTTTTTGGTAATTGTTGTTGAAGCATGTTGTAGCCTAAACCTCTATTCAAAATTGATTTTAGTTCAATAGTTATAAAAAATTTTTATTATAGCAATTTTATAAAAATACCTTATGATTTCAAAACGATTATTTTTTACATAAACGATTATGTGAAAATGACACGGATATTACAACAAATAAAATACCTACACTAAGAGAAAAAAATCCGTAAAAAATTTATTTAAAATTACTAAAAATTAGTTAAAAATGATGCTGCAGAAAAAACTGTTAAAATTAGCAGATTTTTTTTGCTATATATTAGTAATATAGGAACAGCAAAAATAAAACTGTTAAATGTAGGGTAGAGGGGGGATCCTTCGCCAGTGGGGCACATACACCAATCCTATTTTTCTCCGATGTTAAGGGAGATAAAAAATTGGAAAAATATATTTTGTGCATTTCTCAATTCCTTTCCTTGACATCCACTTTGACGAATTTACATCACATGTGGTAGTAGACATACGTACTTTTGTGTTTTTTGGGGTGCCAAAAAAATAATACGAAGTAACCACATTTTCGAATAACTTCCTCAAATCGTGTGATAAAAATATAATTTTTCATTATGTTAGAGCTATGACTATAAGCTTTCAAACGATAATAATTTGATTTTAATAAAAGCCTAAAAAGTGTGAAAAATATTAATTTTATATTAGTGGTTGGCTCTGGGGCACAATCACAAGATGGCCGCTGGAGCTACAAAGAGTTGGTACGTCACGGCTTAAAATGTTCTTTAAGACATTTTATATTCATAAAATATGTGTAGTAGTAAACTAGGATAATCGTATTGCTATTCAAATTTATAGTAATATTTTAGATTTTTAGAATTTTGTAGAATCATTTTATTATAATTTTAAATAATTTTTTTTTAATATAGTGAAGACTTATTAATTAAAAAGAATCACACATCTTACATAACTTATTCCAAATTATTTATTTCAATCATTAAAATATTGACTTTGCTGTATTAACAATTTTTTTTGTTGAAATTGTTTCTAGCTCTTTTGGCGAATGTCCCCCAGGTTTGGGGCAGTTTCGCCAATTCGGGTTACTTTGAAAATCATTAAAAAAAATAATAAAAGGTATGCAAATAATTAGAATAAAAATCATAAAAAATAAAGCTAAGATATGTAGATCTTGAATTCGAAAGTAATTTTTGAAAAATAATTAGTGGTTAAGAAATGATAATGCTTTGAAAAAAAGGTGGCAAAGGATCCCCCCTTTACCCTACACAATTTAAAATAGCACATTAACCTGCTAAAATCAGCAAAAAAATTTGCTAATTATTAATTAGTAGCCCAAAAAATAAAAAATAAATTAAAATTTCCGAAGTTTTTTTCCATATTTTTTTTAATGCAAACAAAAATCGAGCCTTTTGAAAACAGCAGTTTACAATTTTTTTTAGCAAATATTTCTTCTGATGTTAGCAGCATAGACTGCTATTTGCATTCTACTAAATTTAGCTCAAAAAAAGCGAAATATTTGTAGATAAAACAGGTTATTTTTATATTTTTAGTCTACTAATATTTAGCTAAATTTTCTGCAGATTTTACAGTATTCAATTTGTTATTTTGAACTAACTAAAAATTAGCTTAAATATAACTAAAATTCTATAAATTTAGCAGTTTTAATTTTGTTGTTCTTATTTTACTAGTATTTAGCAAAAAAATCTGCTAATTTTAGCAGTTTTTTCTGCAGCAGCATTTTTAGCTAATTTTTAGTAAATTTTTCTGCTATTTTTACAGCTTTATTTCTATGAGTGTATGTATACAATATATACTATTGATTGGCTTAAACAGCTTTAGGGTATATTTCTTTTCTAATATTTTTTTCAAAAACTTTGCATACGTGATTATTTGTACAACCTTTTACAAAATGTAACTTTTTAAATAAAAAAAAAAAAAAATAATGTTAAACCAATTACAAACACTAAACATTTTACACTCAATATGCGAACAAAAATACAGATATACATATGAAAACACAAAAAAAACTTCCTAAATGAACTTTAAATGCAAGGTAACACAATGGCATATAAATGTGTGTATTCTCAAACCTTTAGATAAATTATTTTTAATACTTTTGTCAATTTAGGTTGAAAGCAACGAACCAAACTTTTAACTTGTACAATGAATATAAATGTTGGTATACGATATATAGAGCTTATTTGCAGTACATGAAATTATACATACTCAGTTTGCGAATTTATATTTTAAATTGTTCCTAAAGTTTTTAACAAACAGTGGTTTTAATTGTCATTTTTAATGAAGAGAGAGAGAGAGAGAGTAGTTAAGGAACACCCAAATATAAGTCGGCAATTGTTGTTACAAAATTAAGCACTTTATATGGCACATGCGGTATAAGCCTTTTTTAATTTTGTTCTTTAATCATTATTTAAGTGGGTATTCAGGATTTAGATTTATTTAGTATGCTATTCAAGTGAAGAGAATAAAGCGTCATAGAAAACACTGTTTTTAAACAAATATTAAAAATATATATTAGTGTATGTGGTGCACTTTGGTAAAACAAAAAACTCTGTCAATTTCGAGCAGAGAATAATAATACCACCACAGTATTAAGTATGTAGTTATGTTTATATTAGGGTGGATTGGTTTTGGGGTCAAATAATGATAGAAATAAAATTTGATTAAAATACCCTTAAATAGTTGGATTTAAAAATTTATCAGCGATTTTTTAAAAACAGAGTGCAAAAAGTTTGTAATTTTAAATTTACCCTAGAGCACTAACGCTAGTCGATTCACTAACACTACTTACATTTTTGTACACATATATTTTGTAAGTAAAAATGACGAACCACATTTATATCTTCGTGCAGTGATCGTGTTCCGATAATAAGACCAAAATAAGACTTAAATGTTAAAGACAATTCCGTCATTATCAGGGCAACCAGAAATATGCTCTATCATATTTTTTTCTATACGTTGTATTGAAAAATATCCTATAGAAAACTTATTTTATAGGATCTTATATTTAGTTAGAATATTCTTCTACCTCAAGTCCAAATTCTAAAAGATATTGTCATATTAGATTTTATTTGTTGTTTCAAAAAAGGTTGATCATTTTCATGATAGACAATACAATTGTTTCGTATACTCATCAATTGTCCGCAATAAGAAAATGATAACTTTATTACACAAACCGAGACATTACATAAGGTACAAAAAATCAACGGGACGAGAATTTTGTACTTTCGTATATGAACTGTCTGATTTGGCAAACCAGCTATAATTGTTTCTTTCAAAAAGGAGTTGATTTATAGCTGGTTTGTCAAATCAGAAAGTTCATATACGAAAGTACAAAATTCTCGTCCCTTTGATTTTTTGTACCTTATGTAATATCTCGGTTTGTTTAATAAAGTTATCATTATACCCTACACCACTATATGGTCAGGGTATTATAAGTTTCAGGCTCAGAATTTTTTTTATTTCGATTTATTAATTTCGCAAATATTAAGATATTTTGATGAAACTTGGTACACCGACTTATGTCGGCCCAAGGACGAAGCCTATTGATTTTGGTTAAAATCGGTCCATGTTTAGACCTAGTGCCCATATAAGGGTCCTCCCAAAATTATATTGTTTATACGCTGCAATCGCAAATATTAAGATATCTTGATGAAATTAGGTGCACAGACCTCTGTTGGCCCAGGAACGAAGCCTGTTGATTTTGGTTAAAATTGGTCCATGTATAGACCTAGTGCCCATATAAGGGTCCTACCAAAATTATATTGTTTATACGCTGCAGGTCGCAAATATTAAGATATTTTGATGAAATTTGGTACACCGACCTATGTCAGCCGAACGACGAAGCCTATTGATTTTGGTGAACATCGGTCCATGTTTAGACTTAGTGCCCATATAAGGGTCCTCCAAAATTATATTGTTTATACGCTGCAGATCGCAAATATTAAGATATTTTGATGAAATTTGGTATACCGACCTATATCAGCCCAAGGACGAAGCCTATAGATTTTGGTTAACACTGGTTCATGTTTAGACCTAGTGGCCATATAAGGGTCCCCCCAAAATTGGCTTGGTTACAAACTGCAGGTCGCAAATATTGCGATATTTTAATGAAATTTGGTTCGCTGACTAACATTATATAAAATTTTGACACAAGTCCCATTTTAACCCATTCGAATTTCGGATCCAAACATTAGTTGGCTTTTAACCAGACTGGTGTAGGGTATTGTATAGTCGGCATGCCCGACTTTAACCTTTTTACTCGTTTTCTTATTGCGGACAACTGATGAGTAGTGTGATGAATACGAAACAATTGTATTGTCTATCATGAAAATTATCAACCTTTTTTGAAACAACAAATAAAATCTAATATGACAATATCATATTAGCAAAATTGATAGCAAAATTGGTTATGGGAAAGAGAAAGGTGTGAATGGTGTTTATGGACATTTGATATGAATTAATCTATATTGTCATTGTCACTGCAATACGCTGTATGATTCGCTGGACAATATACCAAAACAGGATATGCACTACTAGATAATACTCTACCACAATTTCGAACTTTTTACAAAATTACGGGGTTCTGGCAATGGATTCTGGTAGAGTAGAAAAAAAATATATGTGTGTCGACGTTTTGAAAGACCACATCGGAATTTTATTTTAGGGGGGGGGGGGGGGGGTAAATTTTTGGGCTGTTCGTGCAGAATATCGGTATACGAAACTATATATTCTTTACATCTGAAGTGTAGGGTACGTTCAGCTAATTTGTAGAAAATATTAAGGCAAACATTTTTGTGGAAAATATTAACCCTCTAACTGCCGCACATAACGGTAATTTTTGGCTCTATTCTAAGAAATCTTAAAAAACACCCCTAAAAAGGGGGAGAACGGGGATGAAATATTCCAAAAAAAAAATGTTGACCATAAAATTGTACTACAACCCAGTGTAGAAAAGCATTACCAGATATGTGGTTATGTAATTACATACTTGGTAATGGTAACTAGTTACTTTTGTTATTACATTTCTTATTACCTTTATATGGCGATGTCGCGAAAAATAATGAGTTATGGTTACACACCAGCATACGAAAAATCAAAAAAATATATCGTTACCTATGTGCTTACCAGTACTGACAAAAATAATGCGTCTAAAAATTGATTTTCAAAAAAATTAATTATAAAAAAAATATTTTTTTTGTATTTTTTTTTTTTTTTTTAATAAAATTTGCTGGTGCGGGAATTGAACCTGGGTCTAAAGATTGCCAGTCAATAGCTCTACCATCTGAGCTATATCGACATGTTATATTTGATAGATAAACACATAATTGACCTGTCGCGCACAAGTAAGGTTACTCGCCACCATACAAAAAAGCAAAAAATATGTGGTTATATATATCCTTACCAGTGTTTAAAAAATATTGAGTCTAAAAATAGATTTCAAAAAATTAAAAAAAAAATCTAGAAAATTATTTTCTATTTGAAATAATGATAAAAATAAGTCATTATCAGTAACTCATTATTATATGTTTTAAAAAAATGCAGAAGGTAAGTGGGTATCATTACTGGTAGTCCAAAAAATAATGATATGTCATTACCGTTTCTACACTGGGAGAGAAAGGCAATGCATGACATTTATGCTCTTCTTATGTCGCTAGCTCCTATTTAATTCCATTATGCCACTATTTTGGCAAACACAGCATATAGTCTCATCATGCTCACCTGGTTCTAGCCAACGCATCGGAGTGCCAAAGTTCGTTGAGCTTCATTCACCTAACCAATACTTTCACAAAATTATTGTCGTGCTAACAATATCAATAAAAACTTGTATTACCTTTACACAATAGAATCAAGTCGCTGTAGCAATTTTGGCAGGTATGTTTTGGCATCCATGGCTCATTTGGAAAAAACTTTCACTTCAAAGTAAAATTTATATAAATCCTCCACTTTACTATTGAAAAATTAAACCTTGTATTCCTTAAGGGTATGCTTGCAGCAGATATAGCAAAAGCAGTCAAGTTTTTTCCAACAATCGGGCATTTTTGTTTTTACAAATTCTCTTGTGGGAAATTAAAAAACGAAAAAGATTAAATTCCCTTATGGCAATTTTGAGCGGAAAAAGGATAATGACGAAAGGAATAAAGAGCAATAAAATTGAAGTGATAGTGACACACATATAAAAGTAGTTGAGTGCCAAACCTTCTCGTCAGAGATTGGATGACCTACATATGTGAACAATAACTAAATTAAGCCTAAATGGGCAATCTTGAATTTGAGTGGTTTTTACTGTTTTTGTTAAGTTTTGGGCTTTGGTGTGTTCTGACCACAGTCCACGCTAGTCTGGAAAACGAGTGGGTTTTCTGGTACATATTTTAGAATATGGCTACCACAGTATCAACTCAATTCCTGAATCTCATGCATTTGCTGAATGTCTTACATTTGGGATCCCACCGTGGGATGTCACTTATACATACAAATGGCAAAGGCAACTCTGTTTCAAGACTTATGGTGGACCGTGGTTCTGACATATGTAGTAAACTTTTATGGCCAATATTTTTGTAGAACATTTCATTTCCGCCTACCCCATTTTAGGGGTATTTCTAAGGGTTTGTTAAAATAAGGAATAGAAAAAAGTTCGAAATTGTTGTACAGTGTAATTTGCTCATATACGTCAACCCCGACAAATCAATTTTTGAAAGACTTTTTTGTACTAAATCTAAATAATAACTAAATTAACCATAAATGGGTAATATTGAATTTGACTGGTTTCGTTTTTTTACGATTTCTTAGAATAGAACCAAAATTTACCGTTATGTGGGGGAGTTAGAGGGTTAATATATTCTACAAAAATATTTGGCTGAATATTTTCTACAAAGTTGTTGAATACATCCTACAAATTTAATATCGATTACATACTTTTCTGAATTAAAACATTTCAAATAATCTCATAATTGGTATTTTTAATAAACCCGAATAAATGATATAACACTTTACTAATCGGTTGCATCAACTAATACTGAATCAAAAATTTAATTGAAATAATGACTGGTAGACACAACCGTATGAGAAAATGAAAATTAATACTTCGAACTACCAATGTGAAATATGAAAAGATTTTCAGTGTTCACTGATTAGTAAGACATCAATACAAAAGCAAAAATTGTAGGATATTTTTTTCTTTGGGTAAAAAAAGAAAACAAAAATTAATAATACAACCAAATCAACAAGGAAAAATCTGAAAAATGAAGAGCGAGGAGAGAAAGCAATTGTTTAGGTTAGTAAAAATAAAAACTAAAGTATAATTCCAAGTTTCTATCAAAAGTTATTTGTCTTCTTTATGTATTTGAGAGAATCTGAACAGCAACCTCCCATATGGAATTATAAATATCCTTTGCTAGTTGAAAACAAATGCAGTGTTCAAAGTTAATTGAAGGAATCCATAAATATTTTATTAACGTGATCATTGAAAAACTTATCTGGACCTCAGTAGGAAGAAGGGGAAAATATTCTAAGAATCTAACCCCTCAATTCATTAATGCTTTGTAAAGTTATAGGAGGATTACAAAGCAAAATTTACATACAAAATTTGTTCAATAATTTGACAGAGCGTTTACGAATTTAAGGGTAAGTCTTTTTATGGAATGCTGTTTGAATACAGGATTTTTCATTAAGAAAAAAGGTCAAGAATTTGCAGTTTTTCAGCATAAAAACCTTCACAGTCTGTGGTGTTTCCAAATAAAAATGAACTAAAATGTAAAGATCTGAAAATCTGGGGTTAACATTTGTTTTTTAGATGTATTATTTGTTAATATTTTTGTTGGTTTTTATAACATCTACTTATTTTAAAATACAAAATAAAAAAAAATACCTTGTTCATTATAAATCGATTAATTTATTAAAAGTTTAATAAAATTATTTTTTAATTTATTTTCTCTCAAAACTAAAAATCGCCCCACCTTTTTATGCATGGATTTGAGTATTTAAACAACTTCGTATGTGTATGTGCGAAAATAATGAAAAGTTCACAAGCAAACACTAACACAAAACGTGTGAGTGTTTTAAATAATTAACATAACTAATGTTGTTCTTATTTTCACAATTCCTTTGTTTTTTATTGTTTCAAAAAAGCTAATATTTTTACATATGTCGAGTGGGTTCTTTTTGTTGTTTGTTATTTGATTATATTTATTTAAGCCGTTTGTTGTATTATATTTTGTTTGTTTTTAGTTTATTGTTAAAACTAAAATAAACAACACAAAATATAAACCTAACTCAACTTATTTTATATTTGCTGTTTCTTCTGTTAAAATACATTATACTCAAAAAGTGTAACACAAAAATTTGCCATAAAAAATAAAAGTATTCTAATAGTAGTTCTTCATCAGGAACTCTAAATTGAACTTCGCATTTATTTTATGGGTAGAAGAATAGAAAATCTCTGTGAAACATGAATCGATCCTAGATGTGTAAAATTTTATATTTCAAACCGCTAGGCTTGCCTGGAGGAGCAACAGAGCTGTAGTGGGATTCTCTAACTTTTTAACGACAAAATTCGGTAGTTAAATTGACAAGTTTTCATAGTAAACTGACAACTTAACTACCGAATTTTGTCGTTAAAAAAAATCCCACTACTGATCTTAAAACGATTTTAATATTTTTTTTTAATAAAAAAAAAAAAAAATTTAATGACTTTCTGAAAGTTTTTTGAGACAAAAAGCATAAAACTAATTTTAGTTCTTCAAACTACTGGTAATAAATGAAACACAAATATATTTATACATTTGTTCTGTTATTTAATAACATTGATATTAGACCGACATAGCAATACCGCCTCACAATGTGATCGGTATAGGTGGTGCTGGAATTTTTGATAGTTACAAACACCTACCACGGTTAAATACATTTTCCAATGCTGTGTACATTATTGTCACAGGATATCTTTGTGTACTCATGTCTGTCAGGATATTAAATAAATGCTGCAGTATTGTTGTTCTTTTACATGTTTTAGTTGTTCTACAGCAATTGGTGTTATTTCGTGCGCAAAAATAATACAAAATAAAATAAATACATGTAAATGCCATTAAATATATGCAATTTTATCAGGAAAAGGGAATAATTAAAGTTTTTTAAATTAAATATTCGAAAAAAGGTTAAAAACTATAATAATTTGCATATTCGAATTGATTTTGTTTTTTTGTTTGCAGAAAAAGCTGCAAGGTTAATATATTTATTTCAAATGAAACAGTAATTGCAAACACACAAAGGACTTAATTACAGTGTTGGCATCATATTTCGTAATAAGAAATTGAGTGGACTAATTTATTGATAATTCTATTACTATTGTATTGAAATATATTGTAATGAAACAATTTTCATTACCGATTTTTAATTAATGACAATGAATTCAAGATTAAATTAAATTAAGATTATTACTGCTTCAATAATAGAAAAAGAATTACCATTGATTAATCAGCTTTTCAAGAAGTGTTAAATGGAGAAATTGCTAAAATCAGGGATGGACTTATGGTTTTCAATATGGTAAAGTTGAACGAAATTGAGTGGAACAAGTTTAATTAAACATTTTACATTGGAATCTCAATCGAATGCAATGTAAAAGGGAACAGAAAATTTTATCGTAGTGTGTTATTTGGTTTACTATGCATCATAAATTGGTAAAATCATAAATAAATACCCTAAGGATTAGTCCTTGGAAAAGCTTCTTTCCTGGATCCTACCTGATTATTTTGAAAACTTGCAATTTAATATCTCAATAACTAACAAGGAAGGCATTCCAATGGTACCTCTCCAATCATAATAAAATCTGGATACATAAGAGAAAAATTATGTACACGGAGGCTCAATCTCAGGTTAAGAGGTTAAAAAGTGGGGTCAGATATAGGATATTCAATAGTAATCCTCTCTTATTACTTCTTTCGCTTTGAACTTTAATTCTTGAAGAGTCACAGCTAGTTTTATGAAATTCAACTCTGATCGACAACTTATATTAAGAAGCTTATCATCAATTATTAACCCATAAAGGCATGGATACTAATGAAGGATTTATAGCGAGACACGAAAATACGTTTTCTATTCTGCTAGTCTTATTGAATTTTTTAAAGTTTTTATTCTCTATAATTTACTTGTAAATTTTTTCATCTTTCTTTCATTTATAAAATAAATTGAAAGCCAAATTTGATAATATATGATCACAAATGGAACGCAAAACATTCATTTGCTAATAAAAAGATCAAATATACATAAATGCATTCACCTTAACTAAAAAAAGTTATATAGCCCAGCAAGAAAAGAGAGGCCGAAGCAGTAGAAAAAGCACTACAATTAATGATATAGATGTACTTCTTTTTTAACATAAACACTAATGATTTTAACATTGAGTTGTCATAGGAGAGGAGTACTCCACTTCAACATTTTTTCAGTACCTTTTAAACGAGTGCAACGGAGCTGTTTTTCACCAATCAAAAGTTAAAAAAAAATTCTTCAAAAATTCTACAAAAGTTTTTTATAGCCGCTACCGGGTATCGAACTTGCGACCTCAAGATTGCTAGTCTAGCGCTCTACCGCTGAGCTATTCTTTGATATGAAAGTTGACTGGCATAAAAACACCACTTTGTTACTGCGAGATATTGTTCCTCATTCGCTTTAATAAAAAGTACTTATTAAACAAGTGTATAAGGTGCACTCCAATTCAATATTGTTTTCAGTACTATTTTTACAGGTGCATAATAAGCAATTTCTCACCATTTTTTATATATACATATTTTTAAAAACATAAAAATTTAAAAAAAAATATTGAATAATAATAGAAAAAAAAAAATTAAAAAAAATGTTGGTCCCGCCGGGAATCGAACCCGCGATCCTCTGTTTGAAAATGCCAAATGATATCAAAATCACTTTTTACGATCACTTTTAGAGCAATTACTCTTTAGAAGCGATTTCTTTTGATGTTGTTCAGAAGTTATTCTTAAAAAGTTGAAAAAATATACTTACAGATACTTTGGAAGCAACGAAGGAAGTGATTTTTTGAAGTTGTTCAGTATAACTTCTAAAAAAGCAATAAACATACACTAACGGATACTTGTAAAGCAGTGAAAGAAGTAGTTTGTAAAGTATTACTTGCAATTTTTTTTGCTGGGAAGTTCATACACGGTGGCGCAAAAGTAATGTTAAAATGGGAATGCCTACCATTTTGTTAGAAAGAAAAAAAAAATAGTTTTGTTTTTACGAAAATTTATTTGAAGATGTAAAATTTATTACATTAACTTGAAAAAATTATATCGATCAAATTACAACCTCCCGAGTTGACGCATATATGTGCTCGTTTTACGGCACTTGCATTACATATTTAATCCTTTAATTCCCAGTGGAACATAGGGCACTTGCATTGCTTCTCGAAAAACATCTAGCTCCAAGTTGGCGATTTTAAAAAGCCCCAAAGGAAAAAGTCTGGCGCCGTTAGAGGTAGAAATCGCAAATTTGAAACCAGATGTTTTGCGAGCAATAATGCAAAATGCAGTTAAACTAGCACAAATGTGCATCAACCCGGGAGGTGGTCATTTGACCGATATAATTTGTTCAACTTAGTGTAATAAATTTAACATCTTCAAATAATCTTTTCTTGAAAACAGAACTCATATTTTTTTCATTTTTAACAAAATGGTAGGCAACTCACATTATAAAATTACTTTTGCGCCACCCAAAGAAATCAACATGCTAATTTTTTTTATATTTAATATGAAGAATTTCTTGAGTGTTACTTCCCTTCAAAAAAAAAGGAAAGTATTCCTCAGAAGCTAATGCACCAACACTAGAAATAAATGTAAATACTAACATGAATTGTACACCCAGAAAACAGATTCGTTGTCCCAACCGAATTTGTTGCCAATCGAATTTATGCGGTCGCATGTACTATCACATAATTTAATTATAATTTCGGTCCTTACTACCAAATTTTGGTAAAAGCTACTTATATTTAGTAATGTATTTGGTTGTAACAACTGCCAATGTTGTTGGTTGTGAGAACTGAATTTTTAATATATCAGTGCTTACTACTGAAAATTATAACCACATAATGGTTGTTATGATAATTTTACCCTAACAGCAAAAATAAGTAAAAACGGTTTTAATTATATAAAATAATTTAATATGTATATTTACTTATTAATTTTTAAAACTTTTTAAACGATATAAAAATTACATAGTTATTTGAGTAGAATGTTATAGAGCGGTTATTCATTTTTAAAGATGTGTTATAATTTTTAAAGGCGTGAAATTAAAGACAGTTTTATAATCATAATTAAGAACGATAATTGTTTCAAATACCACTCAAGTAGGAAACTTTGTTTCAAAATCTCTTATATAAATAAAATTTTTGAATTTCGTTCGTAGTTCTGAATATAAAACCCATAGTTTTTAAGATGTGCAAAGTTTAAGAATTATAATTATTATAAAAATATTACATTATTTTGATAAAAAAAAAATCAACTAAATATATAAATGCAAATTTTTTGCATTTCAAAAAAATTTTATTATTATCAAATTACATATAAAAAATTATTAATTATTAAAAAAAATAATATTTCTATTAACATCTTAAATTACTTATTACATTAGTGATCTTGTGTTACAAATTCTTTGCTGGTGGCAGACATTGAAATATAAGATGTAAACTTAAATTTATAACCACAAATTAACAGGAGTTAAAACTTGCAATAAAAATTATAAAAATATATTGGAATTAAGAAATAAAAAATAAATAAAAGACAAGAAAATATCGAAAATAAAAAATAAGCAAAAGCTAATGTTCAATGTTTGTTCTCAAGAATTTTTAATTTTACATATTTCATAAAATATTGCACTTCATTGGCAGTGTTGCTCAAATTATAATTCCTTATAAGAAATTGTTTTTAATCCAACAAATGGTGGACAATTTTGCAATGAAACACTCTATTGTAGTTCCATAAGAGCCAAATCTTGAAGAATTTATTCCAATTGAGCACAAGAAATATATTCTATTTTCGGTCTTAACAAATAAAATTGAATGTTCCTTACCCAATGTTAACTGTCGTTATTTCTCAGATTTCAAATGAAACAAAGCTAGATTTTTGTTTACACATTCTTATTTGAATTATTTAAAAGAATAATTAAAAATTAGTTTCTATTTTCTTAAATATTTTTTTGTATATATTTTTTCACATTTGCCACAGATTTTTTTATAAGATGACAAAAAATTGGTTTGGTTAACAGTACTATAATTTTTTTTGTATATACAACAAGTATTTGATTCACTCTAATTTCTTTCGGTTAACAATGCCAAAGCATGTATTATTTTATTATTTTTATTATTATGACCGAAAAGAAATAACAAACACTATTCTTTATACATTTTAACAGCCGATAATTAATAGTAGTGATTTAAAACAGATTTCAAGTTTAAAATATGTTGACCCAACAAATTTGTTAATTGTAATCACCAATAATTAGGATAGAAGTATATAATACTGCATTAAAATTGGTAATAGTAATGGAATTCTTTATTAAGTTTGTTTTAATTCTTGAATTGGCATTAGGAACTAGTTTTTCTATTGAAGGTACTACCATTCCGTTACAATTGTGTTATTATTGTAATAATTATAGAAAATCTAATGCAATCTTAAATTATTTAGAATTACAATAAAAATTCTTTTAAACCCATCGATTTTTTATAACTGGAACCGATTGCCAACCAATATTTTTTCTGTATGTAGAGAGAAAAATCTATGTTCAGGTTGTTAATCACAGAAATTTCTGTAACTGAATTCAACCAACGTTCACAGTAAAATCAGAGATTAAAATTTGATGAGTTCCCGCAATCACGACATAAACTATTATTTTCTTCTGTTTAGTATTACATAAGTTACCAGGCCATAATATTGTATATATAAAATTTATTGAAAAAATATAATACTTAGTAAATTTTAATAAAAACTATATTTAATATTAAACTTTGATGCCTTTAATTCATTTTCATTATACTAAAAGCAATAATCCACTCTTATAACTAGACAATGTACCATATTATTGCTTAAAATGTAGTTTTTTTTTATATATAAAAGTCGTTACTTGAAAAATAGAATATAAAATTTTAAAAACATACAAAACTTTGTTGATAACAAAGCAGAACACAAGTTAAACTATAATACAAGGTACTATCAAAAATATGTTGTAAATTTTATAGAGCAAATCATGCACTATATCGTTAATAAAAATATATATATATAAAAAATGCTATAAATCACACATGACTGCATTTAGTAAGTTTTTTAAAATGACAAAATATATTAGAAAATAAATAAATTCTTAACAAAAATCAACAGAAAAGATATTATTATGGGCTAGTTTTATAGCTAGAACTAAGATTGGCTTTTTTCTTAAATGTTTCCTAAATAAGAATTTTGTTTCAATATTTCTTACTTAAGAAATATTTAAGCAAAAAACCCGATCTTAGTTCTGATTATAAAACTGGCCCTATTATGTTTTAAAAGTATATTTACCCAGCAAAAAAAGAGATGCCGAAGCAGTAGAAAAAGCACTACAATTGATGATCTAAATGTACTTCTTTTTTAACATAAACACTAATGATTTTAACATTGAGTTGTCATAGGAGAGGAGTACTGCCACTTCAACATTTTTTCACTACTTTTTGAATGAGTACAAAGGAAGCTCTTTTTCACCAATTAAAAGTTAAAAAAAATTCTTTACAAAAAAATTATATTTTTTTTTAATTTACAAAAGTATTTTTATTGCCGCCACCGGGTATCGAACTTGCGACCTCACGATGGCTAGTATAGCGCTCTACCGCTGAGCTATTCTTTGATATGAAAGTTGACTGGCATAAATCAACACTTTGTTAATGCGAGATATTGTTCCTTATTCTCCTCAATAAAAGTACTTATTAAATAAGTGTAAAAGGTGCACTCCAATTCAATATTGTTTTCACTACTATTTTTACAGGTGCATAAAAAGCAATTTCTCACCATTTTTAAAAAATTTAAAAATTAAAAAAATATTGAATTTAAACAAATTAATTAAAAATATTAAAAAAAAATTAGTAAAATTAAAAAAAGAAATTAAAAAAAATAAAACAATATTGGTCCCGCCGGGAATCGAACCCGGGACCCTCTGTTTGGATATGAAAAGTAATACCAAAATCACTTTTTACGATCACTTTTAGAGCAATTACTCTTTAGAAGCAATACTTAAGTGATTTTTTGGATGTGGTTCAGAATTAATTCTAAAAAAGCTGTAAAAATGTAATAACGGATACTTTGGAAGCAATGAAAGAAGCGATTTTTTGAAGTTGTTCAGAATAACTTCTAAAAAAGCAGTAAAAATACACTAACGGATACCTGTGAAGCATTGAAAGAAGTAGTTTGTAAAGCATTACTTTGAATTTTTTTTGCTGGGTACTTAAAATATTTATTTATATACAGTGGTGGAAAATTTAATAGGAACGATTCAGGTTTGTATTTTTTTTTCGTTGCCTTTATTTTTAAAAATCAAAATAGTGGCCAAATTCGCCGCGGGAATCAAAGATGTAGTTAAGAATATTGTGCAGAATTTTAGCATAATGTCTGTTTTTTTTTTATTTTGTCACTTGTTTTAAGTAGGCGTGGCTTTCAATGAAAAATTAGCGATATCGACCTGTTATCAAATTACAGAGTAAAATTTAGCGAGTACTGATCGGATCTATACAAACTGTATATTTTTGGAAATTCTGCAAAATTTCCTTAAGTCTTGCATTATTTTTATCCAGAAATGTTCGCCAGACTTAAAATGCCAGTGTCTCAAACATGAAAAAAAATTTATTTGTTTTTAGGAATTTTAAAATAAAGTTAACAACACTGAAATTTTAAAGCGAATAGTTTTATGCTATACTTGCTACGATATAACAAGAAAGTCCAGTTTTTTTCTGTGTTAAGTATAAAGCATTTCCTATTAAAATTTCAGTGTGGTTAACTTTATTATAAAATCGCTAAAAACGAAGAAAATCTTTTTTAAGTTTTAGGCACTGTCATTTCAATTCTGGCGACTATTTCTAGATAAGGATAATGCAGAAGTTAAGGAAATTTGAAAGGATTTCCAAAAATATACAGTTTGTATAGATCCGATCAGTACTCGCTAAATTTTACTCTGTAATTTGATAACAGGTCAATATCGCTAATTTTTCATTGAAAGCCACGCCCACTTAAAACAAGTGACAATATAAAAAAAGCAGACATTATGTTAAAATTCTGCACAATATTCTAAACCACATATTTGCCTCCGAGGGCGAATTTAGCCACTATTTTGATTTTTAAAAATAAAGGCAACGAAAAAAAAAATTAGAAAAAACTTGAATCGTTCCTATTAAATTTGCCACCACTGTATATAGATGTTAAAGGTTTAAGCTGTTGTGTACAAACAGTTTCCTTAAACATGTTTGAAAGTTTTGTTAAGAAGTACTCGTACATGCTCACAAATTCATATGTTTCTATACACTATTGCACTCAAAATAATATGTCAGCAAAAAGCAAATATTTCTATTTCAGAAATTATAGAATTTTTAGAATACAAAAATTGTATTAAACTATAAATAGTAATATTTTAAAGAAAGTTTTATTTTACGAATTCTCGTTATTTACAAACGTCTGTAAAAGGTTTGTTGACACTATCTGGCCAACATTGGCATGATGTTGGCAAAACCAAAAAATCAGTTGCCTAAAAAACTTAAAAAAATTTGTTTTCCGAGGAAAGCTTTTATTTAGAAAAACATGTTAGTTACATTTTTTCAGATAAAACATGGTCGTGCTGTGATTCGAACTCTGGCCACCAGGTTGCCAGGTAATCGCTCTATACACTAAGCTAACAAGACACGTAATACAAGATATGTAGCTTAAATAATAAATGAAGGATAACTAGGTCAAGGTTTTTTTTTAGAATTCGACATTTAATGTAAATTTTCAAATTATGTTGTAAAAATGCCATTTCTATTGATCCTTACAAAAAAAAGCCATTTTGGTATATCTTCCTACTTTTCTTAAAAAAAAAATGCAATAGGGGACAATAAAACCGCAACAGTTATATACCTTTTATGGAGAAAATTTCAAAAAAAAAAAAATATTTTTCTTGTCGTTTGCTTAACCTTCTTTTTCTATGTATTTTTAACTGCACAATTTTCTTGAGCTTAAGGTTTGTTTTATATGTATAAAAAGTTTTTTATTTTCAATATTTCGCTACTCAAATGTGTAGCATCTTCTTTTTCAAATTGCTAATAATTTGTTAATTTAATTTAATTGTTATTTCCTGAAGATGCTACACATTGGAGTAGCGAAATATTGAAAATAAAAAACTTTTTATATATAAAAATAATTTTTGTAAAAATGAAATTCCGGATTTATTTTTCTATCAATAAAAATTTCAAACCTAAAAAAATCATTTTAATTTATGCCGATGGTACTTCAGCTGTGCAACTTTAATGAAGTTTTTAGCTAAAATAAAAGCTCTATTTATAATTTGAACAAAAATTTTTTAAATTCTGTTTTTTTTTAAGAAATCGAATATATTTTTAAACCAAAACAGTTTTATTTTGAACAAAAAAATCGCACGCTACATGTCGCAAATCTTTAAATATTTTATGACATTTGATACATTTCTTAGACCAGTAAGAAGACAAAGCCCAGCGCCCACATTGAGGCCCCTAAAAATTGGCTTTTAAGTTATATATCGCAAATATGTATATATTTTAATAAAAATTGGCACACTAATTTACATGGGTGAAATGAAAAAACCTATTGAGAATCGGGATATGTTTAGGCCTAGTGCCCATATAACATAAAGGTCCCTCAAAACTTGCCTCTTATGCTTTTTTGTATTCTACAAGTCGCAAATATAAAAATACATTAATTGCATTAAAGGAATTAAATGTGCTAAAATCCCAAAACTTATTTAACAAATTGTGAAAAATCTCGAAGGCATATCCCTATCCGGATTTCATTCTTGTCTAAAGAAATCGTCAGGGGACGGCGTTTTTAGAATTTAGAGAAATATTTGTTAAGTTAAATTACAAACTCAATGAGAATTTCTTGTTCTCGTTAGCGTTATTATACATTTAAAATATCAAAGAAAAAACAACAACAAAAAATTTATCTCAATTTGCTTTGTCATCTTCCAATATACTAGATTATTAGATTATTTTTCACAATTTGTTAAATAATTTTTAGGATTTTAGCACATTACATTCCTTTACAGATTATTGAAATTTTGTAGGATATAGAATAACTCACATTTACCCAATGAAAGAGGCTCTTGATTTTGGATAGAATTAATTCCTAGGTAGACCTAGTGCCCACATGGAATATATTTTTGATTTGATTTTCCAACTTTTCTATGCGTTCAGCACACTATGGGAAAGCACAATATGATTTTACAACAAAATAAGAACACGACCGCATAAGACGGAAACTCTACTTTGTATCGCCTTTTTGAATCAGGGTTAAATGTTTTTTTTTCTTAACTAGGAAATAATTTACATTTATTAGCTTTATTCATATAATATTTTAAGTGTATTTTTATTTCTATATGGTTAAATTAATAACTTAAATATTCCTTAAGAGATTCTAGTATAAAAAAATATACATACAAAAACTTCTTTTAAGTGAAGGTCTCTCTGGAGAAAATATACAAATCATTCAAATTGAAATTTTAAAATCGGTTGTTAAAAAAATTTTTGTTGGAAGTTAGATTTTAAAAAGTTTTATATACAATGCACTGTGGAGCAGATTTTAAATATTTTAGAAATTATTCAGCCAAAACAAAACTGGCAGCCCAGCTAAAAATCGACATATATGAATACATACAGGTTAAATGTATGTTCATGCATGCTCATAAACATGCATTCATGTCCATACATGGATACATAAATCTCCATACATGTATCATATATGTCCACACATGTGCATTAACGAAATTTGAGGTAATATCTACATGAGTGTACATGTATGAACACACATGAATACGCATGAGCACGCATGAACGTGCATGATCATGCACGTAGATATTACCTCAAATTTCGTTAATGTACATGTGTGGACATATATGATAAATGTATGGAGATTTATGTATCCATGTATGCACATGTATGTATGTTTATGAGCATGCATGAACATACATTTAACCTGTATGTATTCATATATGTCGATTTTTAGCTGGGAGCTCAAGTTTCGATGCAATTTAACACTTTTTAATAATTTTTCTCAGGAGCCAATCACAAGATTTGAGATTAGGCCCCAAATTACACTCAAAAAAGTCAGCAAAGTTAGCATAATTGTTTTGCAAATAATCAGCAAGCTGATTTGTAGCGAAAAATTAATAAATTCAGCAAAAGGTGTGCTAACACTTAGGCGATTGCAAACGAAAAAAATTCTTAATAAAATCAATAAGACTTTCTGAACATTATTAGACGAAAAAAAACTCAATAAATTTTAATTTACAATTAATTTAGTTCAGTCTATATAGACTTTGATTACAGCTAAAAAATTATATACCTAATATTAATATATGCAAATGTTTTATTTATAACAAGTTATTTTAAAACTGAGGTGAGAATTAATTTAAAGTTTTCCTTTTCTGTGGAAAATTCTATATGTGGTTTTAGCTTTTACTGCAAGTTTAAATTAATGGAATTTAAATTATTGAAAGTTCTGGTTAGCTACTATTAAAAGCAAGGTTAGTACCATGAAGTTAAAATTTATACAGAAGTTATACTTAAGTTAATTACATGCTGAAAATTTAAATATAGAAATTATGTTTTTATGATTCTTTATGAAATTAATTACAAAACGTTTTAAAATAAAAAAATGACAAGACATGATTTAATTAAAATCTAAAAATATTTAAAAATAGTTATAACTAAAATATAAAAAATTGTATGTCAATTACTAATACGCTTATTCTTGGCATGCTGTAGAAAATTTCGAAAAACCCACAAATATTTTTTTTATGACTAAAACCAATGGCCTTGCAACTCTCTCAATATCTTTTATTTGAAAAAATATTAGGCGGCTTGGAACAGGAACGAACTCCGACTGGTTAATCAGGGTTGGAAAAGGCTCACTTAATCGGGCTCTTATACCAAAAAATGTTAGATCGCTCTTACATATTTAAAAATGTAAGTAACTGAAAAATAGCTTCCTCTTTGGCTCGTTAAAAAACATAAAAATTAAATATTTAGATGTTAGCAAATATTAGCACAAATTGCGAAAAAAACATTTGCAAAAAGCGAAATTTTTGCAACAATATATTCGCTTGCAGAATGTCGATCGATGATTACCTCTTTTAATTCATTTTCTGTAACAGAAAGCCTTTTTCGAATTCCGCCGTTATTTTGCAATTTTTAAGTGCGGTTTTTTTAAATATATAACCTAGGGATTAAATTTTTGTACCATTAAGTCTTTTTTCAAATTCCGCTATTATTTCGCAATTCTTTACGTCCGTTTTTTTTTAATTTATAATCTAGGGGCTATACTAGACATTTCAGACAACAAAGTTTGGTGGCTAGTTGCAAAAAAAAAAAAATCGCGAAAAATAAAATTTGCAAAAACGATAAATTTTTTCATCAATATATTTGTTTGCAGAATGTAAATCGCTGATTAAGTTTTTGTACCATAAAGCCTTTTTTCGCTTTCCGCCATTATTTTGCAATTTTTTAAGTGTGGATTTTTTTAATTTATAATCTAGGGTCTATGTACCAATTTTATATACAAAAGTTTGGTGCTTAGTTTGCAAAAAAAAAAAAAATCGCAAAAAAAATATTTGCAAAAAGGAAAATGTTTGCGTCATTGTATTCATTTGCAGATTGTTAATCGCTGATTGAGTTTTTTAATTATTTTTTTCTACCACAAAGTCTTTTTTGGCGTTCCTCTATTATTTTGCAATTTTTTAAGTGCGGTTTTTTAAATTTATAATCTACGGAGTATAATGCCCATTTCATAAAACAAAGTTTGGTGTTTAGTTGCAAAAAAATAAAATTTTGACATCGTTTGCAGAATGTAAATCTTTTAATTTTTTGAAGCCCAAAGCCTTTTTTCGAATTCCGATATTATTTTGCATATAATTCCATAGTAAAGTTCCATTCTTGATTTTTATAGCTAAATTATTATTTTCCATCCCTGGTTACAATCGATGTTTTGAGTCATACAAAGAGCGCACATAATGACCCTGCAAACATTTAAAAGATACCTTCCAAGAAGATATTAAAGCCATATCTTCTATTTGTCATTTGAATGAAAATAATCATGTAGTATTTACTTTGAAATTGTCTTTCTTTTATCACTTAGAAGATAATTCGACGATATTTGGAAAAAAATAATTCAAAAATTTTATCTTTTGTCATAACTTTTTATGACAATATTTCGGCAATATCATCTTTGTATCATTTGGAAGATAAAGCAAATTTGTTTGAAATCTTTTATCAATTTGGAAAAAATTAAAACTAAATTTGTACAAAAACAATCAAAAGATAAATAAAGGAAATAAACTCGTGAAAAGTTAAGATTAATTGCGCGGGAAAAATCGGCTAAGATCAAATCAAAATAATTTAGAAGTTGGTCAATGGATTATGTATGCAGATATTGTTTTTCAGGTTTAAATTTAATAATGAAAAAATTAAATCGTTTTCTTATAGTACTGGGAGTTTATTTAGCGATATCCCTTTTATCTTCCATATGAGTTATTGCTTTCATATTGCCTGGAAGTATTGTTTTAGTGTAACAGTTGTTTCCGACGGAGGAAACTTCCGGAATACGAAATTGATATTGCCGGCAATAAGTGTTTTGTTCCTGCAGATATGTTCGGAGAATCTTCTTCGTATTGCCATGTTTGCTGGGTGATATTGGTTTGAGTATATTCCTGTTCCAAGGCACATAATAGAACAAATGCTTTCTCAGTAATAGAGAGTCCCCCAATCTCTTTATTATGTATACTCTTTGCTAAAACCCTCTTATTTAAAAAGCGAAAGGGAACACAAAAAAAATTCTCAATTTGTATATCAGCACAATTTTGGTAGTAAAATAAATTAGTAAAACATTAGTTTAAAATTATTTTAGTGAGAAAATTAGTTTAGTGCTGAAAAAAAGCAAAAAGTTTAGTTGCAGAAAAACTACTGAAAACTAGTAAACTTGATATACACGACGTTTTATTAACTTTTCTAGTAACTAATTTTTTTGAGTATGGGGAATGTCTGGAAACTACACTCAGAAAAATTAACCGAAAAATAGCAGAAAAAGCCAAAAATGGCCTTGAATAAAAACTGCTCAAATTACCAGATTTCTTTGACTAAATAAAGGGTTGTTCAACAGGGACGCTACAAAAGTAGAAAGACAGGGACAGCAAACGATGCCATATTTCTTGCCGCTCTTTTGACATTTCTTTTCAGTAAGGTTTGCCATTTCATGATGGAAAGATATACGAGCCAACAACGAGTCGAAATTATTAAAATTTACTACCGAAATTCGGAGTCAGTGGCCTCAACGTTAAGAGCGCTACGTCCAATTTATGGTCGTCATAATCGTTCTAGAAGATCAACAATTGAGCGTGGGGCTACGTCAAATCTATGATCAATGCCAACAAGCCAGCGACGATTGATGAACTTCGTATGAATATCGAACGTGAAATTGCAGCAGTATCGGCCGATTTATGCTTGAAAACCGTCGAAAATTGGGTTCATCGTCTGGACTTCTGCAAGCGTGCCCGTGGTGGCCATGCAAAAGAGATCGATTTCCATACATAATGGCATCGAACGTACTTTCAGAGGAATAAAGAATTTCATTGATATCCAAAACCGTTTTTGTTTTATTTAAATTTTTTTACTTTTGTAGCGCTCTTATTGAAAAACCCTATACTAGTAAAAATTCGAACAGAAAAAATGAAACTGTTAAAATTTACAGAATTATAGTTATATCTAAGTTAACTTTTTGTCAATAGAAAATGAAAAATTGACAAATCACACTTTCAAATCCGCAAAAGATTTTGCTAAACATTAGTAGACTATAAACAGCAAAACCAAACTTTTTTATCCAAAATATTTTTGTTCTTTGTAAGTTAAATTTAGTGGAATGCAAATAGCAATTCGTCCTGCTAAAATCATCATAATTTTTAAAAAAAAAACGGGAAACAGCTGATTTCAAAATCTTCAAAAATTTAAATTTTTGTTATTCTTTAGTCTACTAACTATTTAGCAATTTTTTTTTTACTGATTTTAGCAGGTTAAGTTTTTATTTTCTCTTAACTAAAATTTAACTCAAAGATAACAAAAATTCTATATACTAAACAGTTTCAGTTATGCTGTTCCTATCTTATTAAAATTTATTTTTGACTAAATTTTAGTAGTTTTAACTACATTTTTTACAGACTTTTTTAATTTTTCTATTATTCTATTATTGTTTTTTTACTTTCAGAAGAGATCAAACAGGCACATACAAACATTCTACTTTAGATGTTTCTCTACTAATCTCCTCCGTGTCACCTTTTTCGCAAATGTTGCCACATTTGTTAGTATAGTTACGTTTGTAATGTAGGAGTGCATGGGGTCGTTTCCTTCAGCTGACGGGTGGTCGAAAAATTATCATATAGAGAAAATCTGACAATAAAATATAAACAGTAATACAATTTCATTAAAGGAATTAAATGTGCTAAAATCCCACGTATTTAAACGTATTTAACAAATTGTGAAAAATATTCCGTTGAAGGCATGTCCCTATCCGAATTTCATTCTTGCCTAAGGAAATCACCAGGGGACGACGCTTTTAGATCTTCTGAAATATTTGTTAATTTAAAATTACAAAATCAATGAGAATTACTTGTTCTCGTCTAGGAGCGTTATTAAACATTTAAAATATCAAAGAAAAAACAACAACAACAAAAAATCTTAACACAATTTGCTTTAACAATTCAATTAAAATGAATTGCAATTCATTTTGATAATTTCATTTTCGCCAAATTCATTTGAATTGATTCAAATTTCATTCCATTTTTTTCCTTGGTGAATAGAATTAGTTCAAAATTCGGCTACTTCGTAATGAATTGAAATCAAAAAAGAATGATTGACTTACAGCTCTGCATATTACTTTGAGTGTAAACACAGTAAAGTTGTTAAGCAGAAGGCATTTAGTCAGTCTCAGGGATTTTAAATGCTGCGGTATGTCCGAAGCCGCTTCCATTCGAAAAATATGGTAAATAGTGTTGGTTTTACTCTGTGGTGTATCCAAAGCCGGCTGAGGAAGAGTTTTCTGCAGAGATTTTTCTCCGTGAGTTGTCCAAAACTTGTTCCGTTGAGGCAAGAGTTTTTGCGTAGCGACTCTCTTTTAGAAAATGGGGAGAAAGACCAATTTTTGTTCATTATCTTCACAACAATAACCCCCACGGAGACTATAACCGTTTGGCAAGCAGTGCAACCTTACTTTCAGACTGAAAGCTATGTTCAAAAAAATTCGATCATAATCCGCAAAATAAAAATGGGGATTATGATCTTGAGGACTAAGACCAGCCGCCCTATCATGTATTATAAAATAACAAGTTACAAGACACATGTCTTTATAATTTTAAAACTCTTTTTATTACAAATTAATAAAATGACCTTCACACATGTTTTATATTTATTTTACAAACTTTCTTTTATGTATGTTAACTCGCCCCATCGTTTTTCAAATAATTGTCGTTTTCTATTATACTTTCAGCTATCAAGATATCTTAAAAATACCAACATCTTTGTCACAATTTTCAACATCATTGGGTCCAATTGTGGATGGTCATGTTATACCCAATCAACCTTATAAAGTAATGGGACAGTACACAGAACATTTTAGTCGGTAAGTATAATAGTATTAAAATTGTTGTTGACATGTTATTTAAGGTCAAGAATTAAGTAGACCGACAATTGTACTTGTAAAATTATACTTAGATTAGAAATGGTTTTCAAGAATTAGTTACCTTAAAATAGTTGTACTACAGACATTTTTGCTAATGGTTCAAACAATATACAATTATTGAAAACGGTTTCAAAAAGGATTTCTTTTATTTAATATGATAGATATTTTACTTAGATAATTGCAAATATTTTGGTTTTATTTTACAAGTTTTTTTCTTTTAAATAGCTTCTTTGTTGTGTGTTTTTTTAACTTTATATTTTTTATTGCTGTAAAGCAGTAAGAATTTACAAAAACGTCAATTAAATTAATGGAGTATTAACAAAAAACATTGTTCTATCACTCTTTTTGTTGCAAATGGCACACGTACAATGATTTAAAATGGGTAGTGATGGTCATTTCCATTAGCGAAAAATGAAAATATAGATAGAATGCAATAATAGTTGCATTGCATGTATTTTATTTTTATTGCATTTTCGTCCGTCTTACGCAAAATGTCATCTAGAAACAACACCTAAATCTTAGGATAACAATATTAGTGATATTAACAAATCAAATTGCCGATAAAATCATTTATTATTTAACTTATTTTCTTTTGAACATTCTGTAGAAAATCGAGCTCATTGTTTTTTTTTTTTTTTGTAGTTTGAAATAACCAGATATTTGTATGTTACCACCCATACATTTACTAGATCTGTAGGAATTTGCAATTATACCAGCAACCTGTCAGTTATCTTTTCCAAGTATTGAAGATTCTAAGGAAAAACGAAGCACAAAAAAAAACTTTGATGCCTTTAGAATCTTTAGAAATCTTTAGTAAAAAAAAGTTGTAATTAAAATGAAATGAAAATAATGTTTAAACCATCTTTTATTTATTTAAAACAAGAAAAACTTTACATCTTTAAGTATAAAAACATATAAAATAAACAAAATAGCGAACAATTCCTAAAGAAGAATACTAAGTAAATTTTTAGTTCAAATATTTAATGGATAAATGTAAATTAAGACAAAAATAATAGCCATTCTTATACAGATGGGTTGATTTCTTGTGTTTCTACTTAAGATTTTATAAAAAAAACAACAGATTTTAATCCTTTCATTTGCTGATAAAATATATATAATATATCACTGCAAATAAGAAATTGAAATTTTTTTGTGTCTTTTAACCCCTAAAAAATTAAAAAGAAAATAAGGCCAGACCTTATTTTTTTTTAATTTTGAAGCCTTATTTTTTAATGTATGTAAACAAGCATATATACCTTTATAAAAACTTTCCGATTAAAAAAGTTCATATGTGTTCAGATATGATTCTATATGGATGTATGTGTGCATAAATATGGCCATATACCTTTTATGTATGGATATATTTTGAAATATATGTAATTTCATTTATTCAAAAAAGAGTCATATATGGACAAATATGAAAGTATATATGACCCCATATATGTGAAAAGGACTCATGTATGGGCATATATGGATGTATATGATATTTCATATATGTAAAAAGCACCCAAATATGGCCGAATATGGAAGTATATGTCATTTCATATACTCAAAAGTTTTGAGGCCAGCGGTATTTTTTTTGCTAATTTTAGCAACACATGTCTGCTGATCTGTAGTACAATAAAATTAGTAGCCGCTACTTAATTTTAGTAAAATTTATGTAAAATGCAATTCAAAATCGATTTGCTAAAATCAGTTAAAAACTTACTAAAAATCATAATTTTAGTACAATGAAATTAGTATAAATAATAAGTTGCAGCTATTAAATTTCAGTAAATTGCTGTTTACTGTTATTTAAAATCAATCTGCTGAAATTAGCAAAAAATTGTACTAAAAAATAAAAAAACTGTAAAATCTAAAAAAAAAATAAAATTTTCTTTCGATTGTAACAAGCGTACAATTACTTCATCGTACTTGAAATTTGGAGTCAAAATTGCAAACGGATCTCCAGTTATTGCCGTTTTATGCATTGGAGATGCAATAAAATTTTCTGGGTGTTATTTCTAAACTACGAATATATAGTAACAAATATAAACTAAACAAGAATTGTAAAAAATCTAAAAAAAAAAATGTTTCTGCTGAATTTATTTTTCTGCTGAATTTAGCACTCGGATTTGAAAAATTAGTAAAATGTTTTGCTGAAATAAGCAGCGAAAATTAGTAAAAAATCCGTAATTTGTAATAAGAGAATAGCAAAAATGATTACTAAAAATAAAAATTCTACTAATAATCAGTATAAAAATAGTATAGTGCGATTGGAAACTGTTTACAAATTTTTTTACAAACTTTTTTATCTGAGTGTATTGATCCTTCTAAGGAACAATTGTTTTTTCCGTTTTGTTCTATCTCTTTTATTTTTCGATACATGGGCATTTTACAAAAATCGGGAGGGGACGAAATAGACAGATTTTTCAAACTACACTAAATATCAAACCCTTCCCTTATTATTTTAAAAAATTTTCATAGGGCTCGCGAGATAGTTTTGGTTTAAAAACCACTGAGCAACTAAATGCACAAATGGACTTTCCTCATAGTAATCTAATTTTAGTTAAAAATTGATAAAACTATTCCTGTGTGTGTAATTAAAACTATAAATTTGTTGGTCACATTGGTCAAGCCATTTGTACAATGCAATTGTCTGTATTAAATACACTTTCACATATTTTTCTAGTATTTGTATAAATAAATTTTTATTTGTTCTGTTCTCTTCCAGCTATGATTTATTATTTGGTATCACTGAATCTGAATCATATCATTCGTTGGGTGCTTTAGCTTTAGACGAAGGATTACGTGAAAATGAACGTGATAATTTATTGCGTTTCTATATGCAAAGTCGTTTTGATGTTCGTCCCGATTTAGCATTAGCGGCTACACTGAAGAAGTAAGTTTTAACAATAAAAATCTATACATTCACAGAATCTCGCACACACACACACAAAAAAAAAATGCTTCTGAATTTATGTTTATGCAAATTGGCTTCAATATTTATAAATTTATAACAAACACATACACAAAGAAACACATCATTTGCTCCTACACTATAAATATAAATGCATATAAATATCTACTAATACATACACATATGAGGAATTCCATTAAAAAAAATATTAATCTTAGAACAGTTTTTCTATATTTTTTTCTTTTTTCAATTCTCTGCCAATATTAAAATTTGTATCAAATATCCGTACTTGGTATTGGTAGGGTACCACCTTTTGTGTCTACATAAAATTGTTCTAATATTGAGTTGTCATGGGATGGGAGTACTAAAACTTCAATATTTTTTCACCGCTTTTCGAAAAAAATTAAAGAAAACTTATGAATTGAAAGTGAAAGGAAGTAAAACAAAAGTAACCCAGTGTAGAAACGGTAATGACATATCATTATTTTTTTGAGTACCAGTAATGACACCCACTTACCTTCTGCATTATTTTAAAACATATAATAATGAGTTACTGATAATGACTTATTTTTATCATTATTTCAAATAGAAAATAAATTTTTAGATTTTTTTGAAAATTTGTTGAAATCTATTTTTAGACTCAATATTTTTTAAACACTGGTAAGGATATATGTAACCACATATTTTTTGATTTTTTGTATGTTGGCGAGTAAGCTTACTTGTGTGCAGCAGGTCAATTATGTTTTTATCTATTAAATATTACATGTCGATATAGCTCAGATGGTAGAGCTGTTGACTGGCAATCTGTAGACCCAGGTTCGATTCCCGCACCAGCAAATTTTATTAAAAAAAAAAATACAATAAAAAATATTTTTTTTTATATAATTTATTTTTTTGAAAATCTATTTTTAGACTCATTATTTTTGTCAGTACTGGTAAGCACATAGGTAACGATATATTTTTTGATTTTTCGTATGCTGGTGTGTAACGACAACTCATTATTTTTCGCGACATCGCCATATAAAGGTAATAAGAAATGTAATAACAAAAGTAAGTAGTTACCATTACCAAGTATGTAGTTACATAACCACATATCTGGTAATGATTTTATACACTGGGAATAGTTTTATTATTTTCAACAATAAATTTAATTTCTGCATTAAAAAATACAAAAATTATTTTTTCGGACTTTCTGTATTTTCACATACAATATTTAGTTACAATATTCCCTAGTAAAAATGATTTTTATTTATTCATATATGATTTTTATACAATCATTTATGATTTTATACAATTATAACTTGTCGAGTATTGTGAAACATATATTTTTATATGATTATATCAAAAGATATTTAATTATATAAAATTATATTAACCAGATCCACCATTTTTCGGATCGAATAATATATTTTTTATATAATTATATTAACCCATACATGATTTGTTCCGGAAAATGCTGGATCTGGTTAATATAATTTTATACAATTAAATATCTTTTGATATAATCATATTGTTTCACAATACTCGACAAGTTATAAGTATATAAAATCATAAATTATTATATAAAAATCATATCTGATTATATAAAAATAATTTTTACTAGGGTTGTTCTATCTCAAGTCCACATTCTAATATGATATTGCAATTGCATATCGGCTGAAAAGTCCGTAGGATAACCAATAAAACAAAATTTTTTTAAACAATTTCGACTTTATTAATAAACAAATTGGTCTTCAAGAGCGATAGAATCACGGCAACGCCTTTCTAACATTTCGATATCTTTTTTATAGAATGATTTATCTTTGCCCCAAAATAGGCCTCTGTTTCGCCAATCATTATTCGAACCAAATCTCTTTCCAACGAGCATTATTTTGAAGTCTAAAAACATCGCTGGGAACCAAATCTGGCGAATACGGTGCGTGCGCAAGCAATTGAAAGTGTAATTAGTGCAATTTGGCCATTGCAGCCTTGGTACACGGAGAATTGTCTTCGTTAAAAGCACTTTTTTCTTCTTCATATGGGACCTTTTTTTTGCGATTTTTTCCTTAAAACGCATCATTTGGGCGACGTCCCTCTTTTCCGGCCCAGGTCAAAGTAACATTTTTGGATAAATTAGTTTTGTCAGGAAAATGTATCAAAATATTTTGTTAGTTTTCACGGACATTGATGAATCTTGGCTACTTCCCAAAGTCAGAAATAGATATTTCTAAAGAAAAAATTGAAATCAACCACTTTGTTTATACACCTGGGGTCAAAATTACTCAAAATGTTTAAGACTTTAAAATACTTTGTTTGATAAAAAATATTTGCATAATAAGCACTCAGTAAGAAAGTAAAACCGTAAGAACTGGTTACAGAACACCTTGTACTGCATTAGCATGGTTTCTAATTTATGCTCTACAACCGGTTCTTTTTATATGGAGTTTGACCCAAAAGCAATAGGTTCTTTTCCTCCAATTTAGCACAAGTTGCTTTAAAACCGGTTCTGTGACACTGAAGTTTTATATTTCTCGTTTTGGTAATCAGTTCTAGAACCAGTTCCATGTAGCCCGTGGTAAAAGCAGCTGTTATGAAATATATACCGAGGTAACCGGTTCTAAACAATTTTTCCGGGCATAAAAGTTTTTTTAATTTATGATTTTTATGAAGAAGATATAGAAATTAAACATGTTTGACCCTGTACATATAAGGGTTAAAGTATTAGAAAATTTTTCAGAAAACAAAAATGTTGTCCTTGCATTTCATAGTCAAATGATTTTTAACGCATTAATGGCCTGAGGAATTTGAAATTACTTGACCATTTTCCAACCGATTTTTATTCTTGCATATTTTTGGAAAGACAATTTAGCAAGACTTCCAATTATATGATGACTTGGTAAAAAATATATTCAATAACAAAATTTTGACAAAAAGTAAAAAATAATTTTTTTCGCCTTGTAGATATGTACTATTTAAATTTTTAATCGATTTCCGGTGCGATTTTGCTTTATCCGATTGCCACCAAATATCATATCAGATATTTTTATATGCAAGATAAAAAGATTAGCCCAGTAGGACCTCTTGACACAGATCGTCAAGAAAGTGTAAACTTTCCAAAAACTTCTAACTTGCTCTATTATCGAAAACTGCATGTCGTTAGTTTTTTCTTTTTAAATTTATTTTTATCGGGATATACATTAATTGCACTAAAGGAATTGAATATGCTAAAATCCCAAACATATTTTACAAATTGTGAAAAAAAAAACTGTTGGTGTTTTATCATCCAGAGTTGCATTTTTATTAAAGAAATACATTCTGTAAGAAAGAAAAAAAGAAAATAATTTAAGAAAAGATAGTGTGCTCCCATTTTCATAACTAAATACTTTGCGACGAACCCTGATCCAGCCCTGAGTTTTGCCCAAGCTAACTGCTTGAAATTATGTAGTTACAAATTTAAGAAAGAAAAAAATGTTTTCCAATTTTTAAACTTACAACTCCTTAGTCGATTTAAAATTACTCAGAAAATGTGTATATTTGCGAAATTGTGCATACGAGTATTTTACATCTAATTTTATAAATCAGAAGTTTAATGAATTTTAAGCAAAAACAGACAATCATAAATCTTAAAATGAATTGTTTATTTGAATTAAGTACAACAAAATTTCCTCCCAACGAAATCGCCCATATCTATCTATTATAAATGCATGTTTATGCATGAATATACTTGTTAGTAATCTCTTTGGATGTGTAAATTCTATAGTGTAAAATAGTGTGTTATTGTTGTATGGGTGTATATAATTGTGTTGTGAAAAATAGTTGCTTGCTTTTAATAAATGTTTTAGTCATTCTTTATATGATGCAAGAGAAGGCGTACTACGTATTTGCTGTTGCCGTTAAATACATGTCCGTCCGTCTATTGCCATGTCTATGTGTGTTCACTCTATGTATGTGTCATAACAATTTAAGCAATGTTACCGTCGTGTTTTTAAGTCATTTATCATTATTATATATGACAAAAGGATTTGTGACAATTATGTTTATATATCGTATATGAAGCACAAAGTATATTTATGTATGTTATAGTTATTCTAGTGCTTTTAAACTGAAATTATAATATTTTTAGTTTTTTTTTTCTTGTACTCTCCATTTTTTTTTAAGGATTAAAAAAACATTTTAAACTGTAATTATATGAAATGCTTAGTGGGTGTACTTATATTATTATGTCATAAAAATAAAGCATTTTTACAGGGTCTGGGGTAAAAGTAATTATAAAGTTGAGATATGTAAAAGTGTTGCTTACAGTGCAAAAATAGTTAATAGCAAATGCAGTAATTAAGGAAAATTGTAAAAGTGAAAACAGAATTAAATTGCAACAAAATTAAATAAAAACGCATAAGGATAATTTAAGTGCAAATGGTCGACTACTTGGAAAACATTAACCTATAACATAAAGCTAATTGTATAACGATAACTGGCAGGATAATGTAGTATTTACATTTAAAATAATAAAGAAAAAAAGAATACAAAATTCTGCAAAATGTATTTCAAATCGATTTGACTAAATTTTAACTATTTTTCTTTTAAACATTGTCTTAAGCTAGAATTTAAGTCATTTATAGAAAATTTTTTTTGGATTAAAATTTAATTTTTTGCTTTATTTTTAACAATTTAAAAATTTTAATTTCTATCTAAAAAAAATTTCTACTGGGTTTAGCGAAAAACTTCCTTAGCAAAAGTATAATGATTTTTTGCGAGCTTTAATTTTCTGACATTAGGGGGTACATTAGGGTGGTAGCAACTGAGATCTGTTGGTTAACTACTAGAACGGGATACTTAAGGTCAAAATGCCCTTAGAGCAAAATACTGGCCTCCTCGAGAGAAAAATATCGATGTATCATACTTTAAGATCCGACTGTAAATGCCAAAGATATAACGAAAAATGTAAAATGGCGACCCCTACGTTCGGCAAAAAAAAAATTAAAAAAATTTTTTTGAAACCTCCTTGCAAAAATACTTCATATTGGAGAGTGTACGGCGCACTTTTTTTTTTTTTGCCTGTAAGGTGGTACGCTCTATTGTACTTATTAAACCTTTAAAATAGGCCCTTTATATAAGTCATGAACAAATAGTATTTCCATTTTTTATTATGCAGCTTTGAGTACTGATATGTCCTTTACATGTATATTTAGATTATTTGACATAAAGTCGATAAACACCACAATAACCAAAAAGAATATTATTTACATATGAATTCTACCGATCAAAGGAAAACAATTTTTTTCTTTATACTCTACTTAATATGTCAATTAATCCAACATTTTTGTTGTGTCATAAAACACAAGACTTTTTTATCTTTTCAGTGCCACATATGAATGTTATATAGGGTCATTCTTATCAAATGATGAATTTTGGAATTTTCTTTTACTTGCTTTAATAGAGTTATATGTAGTTTTTTTTTTATTTTAACCCTTTATTGCATGAGCTTCCAGACCTTAGTAATACTTATGTGTGGAGTGTCGATTACACTGTACAACAAAATCAATTTTTTTTTCCAAAATAACAAGGTTCTGACAACTAATTCTGGCAGAGGGGGCGTTTTAAAAGCCCTATATTTTTTGGGGTGGGTTAACATATCCTGCATTTTGCAAATCTTTATTTTGAATCGGCATAGGAAACCATGTGAATCTTGCACTCCAAGTAGAGGATGTGTTCGGCGAAATTATGTACAATATTACTAGGAACACTTTTTTGGAACATTTTAACTCTTCTATTTTTAAACAGGTATAAAAAAGACCCGTAATTTGCAGAGTTAGGGGGTTGGAATGTTCCCCAAAAATATTTGTCATGAAATTCTACTCTAAGTATTAGAAGACATCAAAGTTGAAAATTTAGCGTCAGTGCCAGAAATAAGTCAAAATCTAAAATGTGTTTAAGGGTTAATTTCGTACTTATTCAGAATTGGCGCTCAAATGTCCCACAAATTTGGATTTTAGGGGGTTAGTTTGTATGAGAATAATGTTTTACATAAAATTTCAATATAAGTTACCTCACAAAAGAAAGCTGTACAAAGATTCCATAGAATACAGAAATGTAGTGTACCTTGTTGATTTTGAAAATTTGGTGTCAGTCTCTCTAAAATTAATAAAGATGCGAAAAATCATTCAAGGCAGGAATATTAGTGTTGGTATTGTTATAGATTGCAAATAATAAAAACTTTCAACAAAAAATGTTTATATATTCCCAGGAAAATTTTTTACAATCGGTAGCCAACCACACCCATTCTACAACTGGTTCCACTGCAACCGATTCCATGGAACTGGTTCTGAAACCAGTTCTTGGTATCCCATATGGAAGGTGTGGGTGACATAGAATCAGTTCCAGAACTGATTCTAGAGCAACTGGTTCCACTTTGGAGCTACAGAAGTGGTTGCTTGTGGGACAATTTCAAACAAAAAGAATATGTGCTAGAATCGACAGTAGAAGGGGTTGTGAATGAAAAGTGGCTATTCTACAACCGATTCTTTGGAACAGAAATTTTTCCTGGGTTGCCATGACCGGGAATCGAACCGGTAGCGCAGGCTATGACTCGTAGTAGCACGTCTTAACAAGATACACGACGGTCGGAGTAGTGTACAGTGTGGCTAATTGAAGTTTTTTCAATCCCAGCCTATACAATATACATATGTTTTTGTAATCTCCAGCCAATACTTGGTATCCACCCAGGTAGAAATTGCCGACGTTACAAAAAAAATTGTAGTGGGAGAGCACTGTTTTTTTACGAAATGCCGGTACTACTTAAAACGTGCTTTGCCAGTGCTGTTTTCTGAAAATTAACGAGCTTTTTTTAATTTATTAAAATTAACAATTTTATAAATTTTATGTATTTTTGCATCTATTACACAATTATTTATGTAAGAGAGACAAAGCCATTATTTTCTTGTGAAGTTTCGAAAGAATACATTAAAAATCTGTGATTTACATTAAAAGGACAGTAAATTACTAGCAAACTACTAAATTTGTTATTAAATTACCGGGATAATACCAAAAAAATAAAATACCACGCCTGCGTCAACGTTGGAAAATAACTACGGCCAAGCCTTTATTGGTGTTATCATTTCGACAACATGCCAGTACAGTGAAAGTTGAAAATCCGACGCATTACCAGTATACGTACTACCGTCTCCAGTACCGGGCCTACATTGTGCCGTTTGTATTTTTCTACGTGGGCAACTATTGAATATGAATAAATCTCATCATAATGTGGTAATGAAAAAACAATAGGATTAAGAGAGGAAACATTCTAATTGAAAAATTAATTGCTCAAGTATTAATTCTGGCTTTTCTGATGTTGTGATGTAGGCTGTGATTTAAAAAACTTCAATTAGCCACACTCAGCGCTATGCCGATCGTAGTGTATCGTGTTAAGTGGTGATACTACAAGTCACAGCCTGTGCAGAAGGCTGCCGGTTCGATCTGCGTTCAAGAGATACACAGCAAAATCACACATTACCAAATAATGTGTAAAGTAATGTATTATCATAGGGGTCCATGCATTATTCTACACCTTACTTCACTGATGAGTTTTACAGGCGATGAGCACCAAGGTAGTGAAGTTAAGACGATGAGAAAAGTAATGTGTCTATACTCAAAGAAATAAATCTGTAAAAATAGCAGAAAAAGTTACTAAAGATTAGTTAAAAATGATGCTGCAGAGAAAACTGCTAAAATTAGTAGATTTTTATACTAAATACTATTAAAATGAGAACAGAAAAATTAAAACTGTGAAATTTACAGAATTTTAGTTAATTTAGGCTAACTTTTAGTTAATTGAAAAAAGCAAATTGTACTGTAAAATCTGCAGAAAATTTTGCTAAATATTTGTAGACTAAAAATAGCAAAAACAAACTGTTATATTTACAAAATTTTTGCTATTTTTAAACTGAATTTGGTTGAATGCAAATAGCAGTATATTCTGCTAAAATCAGCAGAAATATTTGCTAAAAAATTGTAAACTGCTGTTTTCAAAAGGCTCGATTTTTATTTGCATTTAAAAAAAAATTGAAAAAAATTTAATATTTTTTGGTGATTTTTAAGGCTACTAATTACTTAGCAACATTTTTTGCTGATTTTAGCAGATTAATTTGCTATTCTCCATTTACAAAAAATTAGCTCAAATCTAACTAAAACAACAGTTTTATTTTTGCTATTGCTATATTACTAATATATAGCAAAAATAATCTGCTAATTTAGCAGTTTTTTTCTGCAGCATCATTTTTAACTAATTTTTGGTAGTTTTAACTAAATTATTTACGGACTTTTTTCAATTAGTGTAAAAATATATTTTCGTAAAAAAAATTTATTTAAAGAAAATGTATTTGGTACAACTATTTTCTATTAAATTTATACAAACGTGGTCACTAGACCGTACCAGCTTACAAGCAAAAAAAAGTGCGCCGTACACCCTCTAATATGAAGTATTTTTGCAAGGCAGTTTCAAAAAAAATTTTTTTACTTTTTTTGCCGAACGTAGGGGTCAGCATTTTACATTTTTCGTTATATCTTTGGCATTTACAATCGGATCGTAAAGTGTAATACATCGATATTTTTCTCTCGAGGGGCCAATGTTTTGCTCTAAGGGCCATTGACCTCAAGTATCCCGTTCTAGTATTTACCCACCAGATCTCCGTTGCTACCACCCTTATGTCAGAAAATTAAAGCTCGCAAAAAATCATTAAACTTTTGCTAAGGAAGTTTTTCGAAAAACCCAGCAGAATTTGCCGAACGTAGGGGTCGCTTTTAAAATTTTTTTTTATTAGATTTTTCCTTTATACTTAGTAAAACACTGGTCTCCTCGAGGCAAAAAAATCGATATATCACACTTTAAAATTCGACTTTAAATACCAAAGCTATAACGAAAAATAAAAAAGGCGACGCCTACGTTCGGCAAAAAAAAATTTTTTTTTTAAATCGCCTTCCGAAAATACTTCATATTAGAGAGTGTACGGCAAACTTTTTTTTGAGGTACGGTCTAGTGGTCACGGTGGGATTCGAACGTGGGATCCCCGCTTATTAGCCGAGACCTCTACCACCTGATCTACCAATAAAAACCACACATTACCAATGTATAAAGTAACGTGTAGCCATAGGGGCTGATGGATTACTTTACACCTACTTCACTGATAAAGTTTACAGGCGATAGGCCCCAGAGTAATATATAGGAAGGAGGTGATAAAGTAAGTGGTTATTTATGTGGTTACGGGGTTGGGCAAAGCAATATGTCTAAAAAGAGATTTCCATAAAAAGAAATTTATTTTAAAAAAAATAATTCAAATACTTTTTTATTAAATACATTACGTGGTCATGAATCCAGGATTCGAATCTGAGATCCCAGCTTGTTAGCCGAGAACTCTACCCCCTGAGCTATCGACACATATAACATTTGATTGCTTTAAAAGTAAATTAATTGTTGTGCTTCGAATTTTCATCCATGATATCGAAAATAGTACATTTTACTCCTATGCTTACACAATAACACAAAGCATTGTGTCTAAAAATAGTTCTAAAGAAATGTTTTAATCATTAATTCCCATTTAAAAATCATGTAATACCTAATTACTGTTTGGTAAGACTTTACTTTTTATTTTGAAATAATAAAGAAGTTATCATTGCAAAATAATGCCGAAGTTTTTCTGGGTAAAAACTAACGGCCTTTTTGTGCTTCGTATTTTCGTTCGTGATGTAGAAAGAAATAGTCCTTACCTCAATGCTTACAAAAAAAAAAAACACAAATTAATGTGTCTAAAAATAAATTTTCAAAAATGTTTTAATCATTATCTTGCGTTTATAAATCACGCAATATGTAATCAGTAGTCTTGCTAGTCTAGTATGTTGCTTTTTCTTTGGCCGATTTTACTTATAGCCATAAATATGATAGTCTAGTAAGCAAGAGGGTATAAACCAATTGGAATTTAAAATTCTTAGATGTGGTAGTATACCCCCACTGAGTTTTGATCTAGCTTATCTCAATTCTTTTTCATAGCCAATGAAAAAATTTTAATTCCACTTTGTTTTTTAAACAGTCTGATTTGTTGATTTATTTTTAACCAATTAGAGTGTTTAAAAAAACACCGTTGGTCTCAAGCAATGATCGTCGAATTTGTTCAGTGTAATTTTTTAAAACAATGCATTAAAATAATGTAATGACGGATTCACTCGAGATGGCGTATCTTTACATATGGTTTGTATCTTTAATAACTTATGTGGCATTTCGTATGGTAAACACCTATCACATATTCTCACTTAGTCATTGAATGAAATCGTGTAAACAAAAAAGTTTTTGTTTTGTTTCGAAAATATCGACTTTTGTGCCAACTAAGCATCATTTGCGGGATGTTTTACTTTACTTATTCAATTTGAAAAAAAGTGCTGCTGAAGCATATTGATTGCTCAGCGAAGCTTATCCTGCACACATAAAAATCCATGCATAAAAATACGAAATTAATGTCAAAACAAAAAAAACTTTCGTAAAATAAACCATTTTTCTTATAATTTACAAATTTTTTTGTTATTTTGACATTTTTTCGTAATTTTATGCATGGATTATTATCAGTGTGAATATGTGTAATCGATTTCAAACTGCGAGAGATGGTTTGTGCGGTTCAGAAGTGGTTATTTTTTCTACGGAAGACAAAGACCGCCCAAGTCAGCCAAAAGCTCGATGAAGATTGTAGTGGACCTCAAGAAGAACTTGAGAGATCATTTAGAGGCACCCAAGTACCAATTTCGAAATGTTTGTAAGCAGTAGAATTCATCCAAGGGCAAGGAAACTTTGTACCACCTAAAGACCTTGAAAGACGATTTTGCATGTCGGATGCCTGTTGAATGCCATAATAGGAAGTAATTTTTGCATAAAATCTTTACTAGTGATGTAGATCCACTACGATAACCCTAAGCCCACGAAATCGTATATTAAGCTCGGCCAACCTGCCAATTCAATGACAAATAAATATGGCGCCTAGGTAATGCTCTGTGTTTGGTGGGACCAAAAGGGTCCTATCTAAAACATACTGCAGATCTCGGGTCAGACAATGTTTTGAATAAATTTATGTTATACCAATGTTTCACAATAAACCCCCATATAAATCCGTATATAAAAAGTTTTAAACTATTCAAATTACCGCTGCCACGTTGAGATTTAATTCAAATTATCTCCGCCACGAGAGTTGGAAGTTTACAAAATTACACGCCTACACTAAAAATCGACTACAAATGGGTTAATAAAAATATTTTTACCAGCAAGTCCTCTAACTATAACAAGATAAATGCCAATTTAAAATTTGACAATTATCTTCTTCTTCTTAACGAATGTAAATCCTCTTTAAATTACTGTAGGAACTTTTAAATTTATGATTTTATTTTTTACGAGTTAAGACTAGAAATAAAAACTAACATTTTTTTCTTTTGCATTTAAATATTTACTTGACTGCCTGTTTGTCTGTTTCGATTTTTTTTCTTCTTTTTATTTCCTGACAAATATAGTTCAAGCTTTTATTTATTTTTCTATTTGTAGAGATTTTGTAAACTGTAAATTAAAAGTAGCCGAATATTTTATTACAAAATCATTTAAGAGCTTATGAGTAGTAATTTGTAAACCTTATAACACGCTTATAAAAAGAATTTTGTATGTAAAATTTGTTTTATAGGCAGTTTATAAATTTAAAAGTGATTCTTACTATTTAGTAAATATTTAAAAAATGTTATCTTTAAAGAAATATATTGTGCAATTGGTGAAAATTTACTTAAGCTTCTTTTCAACTTATTGCAAGTTTTAATGACATTTTCGACCAATTTGTTTTTGGTATGAGTATAGTAAAGCTCAGGCTTAAAGATTGAAAGCAACATTATCGGCTTTTTGAAGTTTTCTTTTAAACTAATGAAAACTAAATAGGTTATGTTAAATAATAAGTCTGTCCACTTTAGAATTTATATTCCAAATACATTTTGAACAAATTGTAATAGACATATAAATGTCGTAAGCCAACTTACACCCAACACTTATCATCAGACTAAAGTTTTTATGCAAAACCCATGTTTGTATGTAAAAAAAAAAGAAAAAGAAAAAAAAAAACACAAATAAAATATTTAAAATGTCTGCATATGTGACTTGCTTGCTGAGACAGACTGAAGGACAGACAGTCACATAGAAAATAATAACTTTGCCCACAACAACAGCTACATTTTGTTATAAATTTATGATATTTGTTAAACAAACAAGGACACATTTAGTTTCGAATATACAATGTTTGTTCTAAAGTAAATTATACCTTTTAAAAAAAAATGCAAAAACGGAACTTTTTATAAACTATTTTGTTATGCATAAAATAAAATAAAGTTTTTAAAATTGTATGTACATTTGTCCATTAGAAGCGTCCAAAAAATGACAACGAAAATTTCCAGTCCGATAAGGTTAAGTTTTTCATTTGCACATAAAAATTACTAATATGAAAATTAGCCCAATTGGAACTCTTAAAATTAATTTTTAAAAGTCTTCATATATCTCTGAACTCCTCTATTGTCTATGCGAAAACTGTGGAAACGTAAACAGAAACTTAATATTACGGATCTTGTTATATAAATGGCAAAAGTTCTATAAACATTGATATGATTACTATCAAGGCAGCTACTTTCATACAAAAGAGCAAAAACAATTTTTCTGAAACACAAAAATTATAACAAAATAGCATAGATTTTTGTTGCAACATTTTTGCGTAGTTTCTTTTTAAGTGCATATTTGTTTTAAATATTTAAAAATAAGACCTTATTAAAAATACACGAAAGGAAGAAATTGAAGGCCTGATCAATACACTCATAGAAAAAAGTTTGTAGAAAAGTTAGTAAAACTGTTAGTACTTCAACTTAACAAACTTTTAACTAATTTTTAGTTAAAATTTCATTTTTAGTTCATTTTTTTGCTACCTCCACATTACTAACTTACAAACTTTTTTGCTATTTTTTTTTTGCTGAATTTAGTTACTAATTTTTAACAATAAATGTGCTAACTTTACAGTATTTTTCTGAATATTAGTTACTAATTTTTAACAGAAGATTTGCTAATTTTAAAAATTTTTTGTAAACTAAACCACCAATTTTGGAGCGCTTATAAACAGAATGTTAAATGACTCATAAAAATTACTGCATATTTTTAACTCGACAAAAATAATGCAAAAAGTTTTTAAATAAAGCTAAATTGAAATGGTTGAAAATTTGTCCTACTCATAAAATATCTAAATTATTAAAATTTATGAGAAAAGTTTCAATTTATCGTAATACATTCATTTTCAAAGATCAAGGTTTATTTTGGACGAACCATTTTAATATGAAAATTGTGATTGAAAGTATCTCTGGGGAGCAAGTCGAGTTTACGGGGATGACCCTGATTGTTTTCCCCCAATATTATACTTTTTAAGCTTATTTAAAGAATACAATATTTTTAATCGGCCACACCTTCTTTCCTCTATGTGGAGCTTTAGAGGTGAAAATGGAAACTCAAATAAATTCGGAAGTACATATCCGATCAGCAAACAATGAAAATCAAAAGAAGGGTCTCTGAAATACATTTTGTTATGGTTAACATCATGATACAACCATACTAGGTAGATGCATTAGGGAGAGTTTGACAGAGAGATTTTTTCGTATGCTTTCGCTACCCGAGTAAAAAAAACTGATCTCGCGCACTATCTAATCATATCCAATTTGATATTGTTTAAGATCTGCTGTAATATCTAGCTGATCCAATTAGATCTCAAAATTGGGTGTATCCAATCATATCGTATTAGATCCCAATGCATATATGGGGATAAACTTAGATCAAGTTATATCTCAAAATTGGGAGGTCCAATGATATCTTTGGGGATAAACCTAGATCTAATTTGATCCGAAAAATGGCGGGTCGAATTATATCCAGCTATATATTTGTGGATAAAATTAGATCTAATTTGATCTCAAAAATGGCGGATCGAATTAGATCCATCTATATATTTGTGAATAAACTTAAATCTAATTTGATCTCAATTTTGGCAGATCGAATTAGATCCAGCAATATATTTGTGGATAAACTTAGATCTAATTTGATCCGAAATAGTGGCAGATCGAATTAGATCCAGCAATATATTTGGGGATAAACATAGATCTAATTTGATCCGAAATATGACAGATCGAATTAGATCCAACAATATATTTGTGGATAAAGTTAAATCTAATTTGATCCGAAAAATAGCAGATTGAATTAGATCCAGCAATATATTTGGGGATAAACTTAGATCTAATTTGATCCGAAAAACGGCAGATCGATTGCATTAACTGGTCCATTCTATTGAAATTAATTCTTGATTATCATTATGTCACATCCAATTTTATATAATTAGATAAACTCGATTTTCGGATCGTATTTCATCATATTAGATCCAAGGTGGATCTAAATTACTGCAGCACGATCCACCATTTTTCGAATAAAATTTTATTTTGGCCGACATCAAAAAAAGATATGATTGTATGTTGTAACTCATTAATTTTTTTAATAGGGTATCCACAAAAATGACAGATAAAAATAGATCCCGCATTATATTTGGGTACTACGTAAGATCTTCATTTATTTGGGATTAAATAAGATCCCTGTCAGATATTGCCAACTGTTCAAAAAATAATACACTAGCAGAGCACTGATTTCATAAAAATTACAATATTTTGTTAAAATAAGGTCTAAACTCAGAAGGTTTCGAGTTCGATACCGTTCACGGCTATGAATTTTTTTATAAAATGAATTTCTTTTTATAAAATTATAATTTTTTTTCTATAAATTTTTTTATAAAATTATATTTTTTTTTTTATTAAATTGAATTTTTTTAATAAAATATTTTTATTTAGATCTTTTTGACGCTCTACACCATTTCCAATTGTATCAATTGTTTTTAAAATTTATCGATTGTGTTTCAGAAATAATTAATTGTATTTCAGAACTTATTAATTATTTTTCAGATTTATGAATTGTTTTTCAGAACTAGTCAATTGAATTTCAGTTTTATCAATTGTATTTCAGAAATTATTAACTGTATTTCAGAAATTCGCAAATGTATTTCAGAAATTCACAACTGTATTTCAGAAATTATCAAACTGTATTTCAGAAATTATCAATTGTATTTCAGAAATTATGAAATGTATTTAAGAAATTTTTCTCTATTAACTATGAAATACAATCAACAAATTCTGAAATAGATTTGATTATTTCTGAAATACAGTTAATATTGTAGTTGCTGATGAGTTACCATATATGACAATATATTGTTTAAATGGCACCATATATGACAATATATTGTTTATTTGGCACCATAAATGGTTGTTTAAATGATACGATATATCAAAGTATATGGTACTATACAATATATAGTAGCATATATTATCATATCTGGAACTGTATAAAAAATGTTGTTCATGAGGTACCATATATGACCATATATTGTAGAAATGGCACCATATATCATAATATATGGATTAAATGGCACCATATATGATAACATCTAGTTTAACTAGCGCCATATATAGTTATATATTGTTTAAATGATACCATATATAATTATATATTGCTAAAATGCCATCATATATATTAAGATATAGCTCTATATATAACTATATATGCAATAAAATCAGCCATGCTATGCAATATATAATTATATATACCATATCTAATATTATAAAGGCCGATATCTAATTAGATGAAATTATATATGGCATAATATAAGGAAAAATTTCAGAAAAAGACGTCATATATAATTAAATATAATTTTTTTACTCGGGTATGTATCAAAAGTAGCCGATTACATTTTTTGTTGTTGTTTGTTATGTTTGTTGTTCTAATGCATCTATGTACCTAGTATGGTTGTAACATGGGTTAACATATTATTTTCTATAAATATTACCACTTTTAAAAAAAATCATTCTTGGGAAATTTTCATTGGCATTGAAATATAATTGGCATTACATTATCTCAATGTCAATGCCAAAAAATTTCATCACCATTCAATGCCAATGAAATTTTTTCAATTTGCATTGATGAAAACAATGGTAATGAAATGTTCACATAATTGAAGAAAAAGCATTGTAATATAAAAAAAAAAAATATAAGAAATACGCGAATTTTTAATTTTTTTTCTTAATATATTCTTTTATTAAAACACCAAAACAAACACTACTTTCATCAATTATAAATGGGCATTTAGGCATTGAACAATGCCAGTTGAAAAAAATTTCAATTAATTGGCACACTCAATAAACTGGTCCCAAGTATGTTTTTAATTACACATTTATTTTTTATTTATTAATTTTCATTTCATTTGCTCCTCTTTTATCTTTTTCCAGTCCACTAGTAATCGGCAAAAGTTTTGTTGATTTTAGAAAATTTTAGCAACAATTTTGTAGATTTAACAGTTTTTTTTTTGGTATTTTCATTTAACTATTATTTAGCAATTTTTTGCTGATTTCAGCAAGTTAAATTGTTATGTGCAATTAACAAAAATTTAGCTCAAATATTACTTAAATTCTGTAAATTTAACAGTTTTTTTTTGCTGTTTTCATTTTATTAATATTTAGCAAACTGATTCTGCTAATATTAGCAGTTTTTTCTGCAGCATCATTTTTAACTAATTTTTAGTAACTTTTTCTGCTATTTTTACGGACTTATTTGTATGAGTGTACGGTGTCAAATTCACACTGCGATATTAAGCCCTATTATCAGGCCATCCTGACCCATTTGTTCTTGTTTGCCATATAAACTTTATATTTTAACTTTTGGTTAAATTTTAAGGGGACATTGTATTATCAGTCCTTAGCTGTAATAAAAATTATACTTTTGTGATATTTTATTTTGATTTATTTGTATTTGCTAATTTTTTTTAATAAATTCGTTATTTTTTGATTAGTTTTATTCGTACGCTAAATTAAACTCTTAACAGATTTTATACAAGTGCAGCATCCCAGCAAAAAAATTTTAGTATTTTGGAAGCAATAAAAATACGAAGCGCTTAAAAAAGCGCTACAAATTCTGATTTACAGAGTTGCGCCACTTTATGCGTATACAATACACAAAAAATTTTGCAATTTTATTGTATACCCTTCAAAGCCGCCTTAAACGAAGCAAATGGTAAGCAACCCAGTGTAGAAAATCATTACCAGATATGTGGTTATGTAACTACATACTTGGTAATGGTAACTATTTACTTTTGTTATTACATTTCTTATTACCTTTATATGGCGATGTCGCGAAAAATAATGAGTTGTCGTTACACACCAGCATACGAAAAATCAAAAAATATATCGTTACCCATGTGCTTACCAGTACTGACAAAAATAATGCGTCTAAAAATAAATTTTCAAAAAAATAAATTATATAAAAAAAATATTTTTTATTGTATTTTTTTTTTTTTTAATAAAATTTGCTGGTGCGGGAATCGAACCCGGGTCTACAGATTGCCAGTCAACAGCTCTACCATCTGAGCTATATCGACATGTAATATTTAAAAGATAAAAACATAATTGACCTGCTGCACACAAGTAAGTTTACTCGCCAACATACAAAAAATCAAAAAATATGTGGTTACATATATCCTTACCAGTGTTAAAAAATATTGAGTCTAAAAATAGATTTAAAAAAATTTAAAAAAAAATTAAAAAAATTATTTTCTATTTGAAATAATGATAAAAATAAGTCATTATCAGTAACTCATTATTATATGTTTTAAAATAATGCAGAAGGTAAGTGGGTGTCATTACTGGTACTCCAAAAAATAATGATATGTCATTACCGTTTCTACACTGGGAAGTCATTTAAAAAATTATAGTGCTACGCTATTCCCTTACGACGAAGCAGGTTGTAAGGGAGTAAAATAAAATTTAAGTTATCCAACGATTAATGCGCCCGAAATCTGAATCATCTCAATCGTGTTTTACTCTTTCTTAGTAGGATTGCCTTACTAGAGTTTAATGTAGAGACGCCACATAAACATGAGTCAGTCTGCATTTTGAAGTCGGCAAATAAATGCATTTATTTTCATAAGAAGTCGTGTTCAAATGCGCTCAATGAAAAATCAGCAGCAAATAAAGCACTTTTTCCCACAAAAAAAGTGCATAAATTTATTCGCGGTTAAATGCACTTACTAAAAACATGAATTTACTGCAATTTTTCAGCAGGGAATAATGCGCTTTTTCTCACAAAAGAACGTGCTTCCAAGCGGGCCCTTTGTATGGAAAAATCATGCCTTCCGTAAGCAGCTTTGTAAGGGATTAATTTTATTTATTCTCTTACAAAGCTGCATCCAGCGAAGCAGGTTTTTTGCAGGGATATTATTGGGTGTATAATTTAAAAATTCGAGATTCACAAGAGACAGCTTCACATTGATTCGTCCCATAGACAAAAATAAAAAAATAAAAATTGTCTCAAATTAAGATTAAGGTCACAATTTTTGAAAGATAATAAAGTTACTCAAATAAATGTGAAAAAAATATTTGGTGTGACTGCTTTTGACGCCACGAGGTGGCGCTAAACTCACAGAATTTTATACAAAAATGACTGAAGAGAAAAAAGTGTTTTAATTGTTTCACGAAAATAATTCTCAAAAATACATTTTTCTAAAAACTGGTTCGCAGATTTTTTTTTAATTACTTCAATATATTTGTAGTTAAACTAAAATATAGACTTTAGTACATCTTTGCAAAATAATTATCTTTTATTTCTCCTAAAAAGATATTTTTTTTTTGTTTAAAATCCAAAAATTACTTAAGTTTGATGGAGTATAAAAACAAATTATATAAAATTAGATATTTTTTTTCTTTTTTTAAGTTTATACTGTTATATAATAGTTCATTAAAAAATAAGTTACTATTTTTTACCATAAATTAAAAAAAATGGATTTTTTGAAATGACTAAATTCATGATTTTTACTCAAAATTCACGCATTTAAGAGTGTTTAGTATTCAAACCATGTGAACCTTCCATTTCAGGTATAGGATGTGTTGAGCAGACTTATGTAAAAGACTACGAGGAACATTCTAACCCTCTAACTCAATGAAAGTGAATTTGTTGGCTCCTTTTTAAAAAGGGACAAAAAATACCCATAAGTTGTAGAGTTAGAGGGTTAAAATGTTGCACAAAAATGTTGCCCGTAGTGTTTACTGAACACATTCTATACCTAAAATGGAAAATTCCCATGGTTTCTCCCTTGTGGGACATTTGAGCGCCAATTCTGAATAAATACGAAATTAACCCTTAAATACATTTTAAGTTTTTATTTATTTCTGGCACTGAAGTTAAATTTTCAATGCTGATATCTTCAGAGACTTATAGTAGAATTTCATGACAAATATTTTTGCGGAACATTTTAACCCTCTAACTCTTTATCTTTCGGATCGTTTTTGTCCGCTTTAAAAAGGGGCCAAAATAGTCCCTTTAATTGAAGAGTTAGAAGGTTAAAATGTTCCACAAAAATATTCCTCGTAGTGTTTTACATAAGTTCGCTGAACATACCCTATACCTAAAATGGAGGATTCATATGGTTGCCTATTTTAATCTTATTTAATTTTTTTTTTTTGGTTTTACAAAAATCATTTTAAGCGTTTAAAACACATTTTTTATAAGAGACATTTTTTTATTAATGAATCGATTTTACCCAAATTTGGCACAAATATGGCCTGATCTTATATCAGTTCACGTGCTAAATTTCATGGCAATCGGAAAATTTTTGCAGGTTTTATAAAAATTTTAAAATAAAGGATATATGGTAGGACTAAGAGTCCTTGCTTTGATTTTGTTAAAAATTGACACAAACGTTTCCAGTTTTATGTGTATCTCAATATATGGGTGAAATCAAAAAATGTGATAAATTTTTGGGCCAAATTTGTGAGAAGCAAAAAGTGTTTTCTTAATGTAATCAGTAATTTTAGTCATTATAAACCTAATTGCAAAAAATCTCTTCTACAAGTTGTCGCAATAACTTTTTTTGCACAATTTTAATTTTTTTTGTTGTAACGGAGTTTACATTTCTGCAAGCAAAAGACATAACAAAAAAAACTGCGTACGAATTTTCTTCAATTTATTAATTTTTCGTATTTGGGTTTTCAACTTGCTTTCCAATAATATATAATTTGTGTTTATCAAATTGGCGGTTTCGCGAATAAAAATACAACTCATTCCGCGAAAATTTTTTTTATTTTTTTTTTAATTTTGTATTTTTTGTCCTTTTAAATGCTTTTCAAAAATATAAAATTTTTTAAAATCCAAACAGCGGTTGCGCAGTTACAAAATAATACATTAAAAATATAGCATTTCGCGATCAAAAAATTCTTAAATTGTGTGAAACAAATTTAATTTGTCATACTAATGTCAGTAATGACTCGAAATATCGATTCAAAACCAATGAAATGCAAAATCAATCGTTTTTCCCTCCAGCAGCTTAGGGTAAAAAACTGATAACTTTTTTTGATTTGACGCAAAATTATTAGTTGAATCGTCTTTTGACGCATAAATATTAGTTGAATCACCTCTGTTTATGGTTATTTTAAAATATTTTAAACATTTATCTACCTTTATTTGAATGAAACCTGATGCAAACAATTGTGGTTACGGAGTTTACATTTGGTTACTTTTTTCGTTTTCTTTCAGAAACGCTTTGTTAGAATTTTTTTTCCGAAACAAAATCACATGATGCCTACAAGGTGAATCCAAATATGACATTGTTTTTCTTACTCGTTAAATAGTTTGGTGTAAAAATTAGGAACGGAGTTTACAACATTTTTTCAAATCTTATTAAAGACATCCTTTTTCATCTCGAGAATGTTATATGCTGCAGAAGACCTTCAAGTCTGTTATACTGGAAGATTACTTATAGTCCAACGATCATTTGAGTATAAATAACATTATACTTTTTGCAATATAAATAATAGATAACTCCAAAATTCTGGTATATGCATTTGTATCAAAAATTATGACGAAAAATCGTTACAGAGTTGAAGTCGTGATAGCTAAGATATACGAAAAAGTTTGTAAAATGTATTAATTTTTCATAAAAATTCTTACTATCATGGTATCTTACACACATGGACTGTGTCTTTTATAACTTGTATGGCATTTTGAAGGGTACACAACTGTCATTTGTTCTCACTTAGTCATTGAACGAAAACTTATCGCAAATTGTGCCAAAAAAGCACCATTTGCGATAAGTTTTACTTTACTTCTTCAATTTGGAAGAAGTGCAGCTGAAGCACATGGACTACTCACTGAAGCTTACTCTGAATATGCTTCATCGGTTTCAACGTGCGAGGGATGGTTTGTGCGGTTTAGAAGTGGTGAGTTTGACACGGAAAGCAAAGACCGCCCAGGTCAGCCAAAAAGTTTGTATTGAAGGCATAACTCGACGAAGATTGTTGTTCAACTCAAGCAGAATTAGCAAGATTATTGTGAGTTACTCAAGAAGCAATTTTGGAATGTTTGCAAGAAGCGGGAATCTTCCAAAAATAGGTACCATACGAGTTGAAGCCGAGAGACGTTAGAAGTCGATTTTGTATGTCCGAAATGTTACTGTAACGCCATAAACGAAGTAAATTTTGCCTGAATGAAAAATTAATCTACTATAATAACTCGAAGCGCAAGAAGTTGTATTTGAAGCACGGCCAACCAGCCAAATCAATGCTAAAACCTAATATCCATGGCGCCAAGTTAATGCTCTGCATTGGGTGGAACCAAAAGAGTCAAATCTACCATGAGCTACTGAAATTAAGCCTGGCGATCACACCCGGAGTATGCTACCAGAAATGAAGCCTTGATATTCCATCATGACAACGCTCTAACACATGTTGCAATACCGGATAAAAACTATTTAGAAAATAGCGGTTGGGAAGCTTTACCTCACACTTCTTATTGTCCAAACCTTGACCCATCCGACAGCCATGATCAATGCCTAATGCTCTCACTGTAATAAATGCTCTTCACTTCAAAACAGGGTAGCCGAAAATGGCTTCATTTGTTCTTGGCCTCAAAAAATGAGCAGTTCTTTTGGAGCGAAATCCATATGTTGCCAGAAAGATGGGAAAATGTCATATCAAATGATGGCCATTACTTTCAATAAATTTATATTGTAACAATATTTTACAATAAATGCCCGAAATTTGCCAAATTTCCAGCATTTTAAATTTATAGTTTCAATATTTATTGAATAAAAGTCGGCCCTGAAGATGCTGGAAACACCCAATATAATATAATAATGGAAATATATAATCTTTTTCTCAAAAAGGAGTTGATTTATAGCTGGTTTAACCAAATCAGACAGTTCATATACGAAAGTACAAAATTCTCGTCCCGTTGAATTTTTGTATCTTATGTAATGTCTCGGTTTGTGTATTAAAGCCATCACTTTATTATTGCGGACAACTGTAGAGTTGGGGTGATGCCCATCAAATAGTTGTATTGTCTATGATGAAAATGATCAACCTTTTTTGAAACAACAAATAAAATCTAATATGACAATATCATATTAGAATATGGACTTGAGGTAGAACAATATTCAAACTAAATATATGAAAATATAGAAAGTCCGAAAAAATAATTTTTGTTTTTTTTAATGCAAAACTTAAAAATAATTTCATATAATCTTTTATTTATATTAAAAAAAATTTTTGATTTTAAATCCCATTTGAGTTATATCTGAATCAGCAAGTTTGGTCAAACATCATGTTATGATCAAATCATTGTTAGACTTTAAATAGTACTGGATTTCATTTTTAGGTCAAAGCTATCGGGCAATAAATATTATTTTTAAAAATCACTAAACTCAAAGGACATTTTTTTTTTGGTTTAAATATTGGTCTTTAGATTTTTAGTGAAAATTTCATAAAGGGCATTTTTAGCAGTGGCCTTCTATACCGCACTTCCTTGTTCAACCTTCTCTCTTGTTATTTATTCGTGAAGTCGGGCTAAGCGAATTAAAATATTTCAAAGCTTACTATTTATTTTTTACTAGAAATGTAAACAAACAGACCTAATAAAAGCAAAATGAAAGTCCGTATTGATAGCAGCAATTTTTAGTTATGTTTTTGCAAAGAAATTTTTGCTATGTAAAAAAATGTTTGAGTAGGAAAAATACTGTAATAAGTGTATACTTTTTGATGTTAGGCGCATAATAATTACTTTTGCTGTATATCTTAAGTGCATGCATACTTTCAATTTCGAAGTAAAGAAAATTCGCTGCCCTGGCTTTAATATAATACAAAAATAATTGCAATTTAATTCTGTAAAAAAATTTATTTTATAAAAAAGGATACTTTACAATTTTTTTTTGTTAATCTTTTTATGAATATTTTTGCAGAATTTATAATTTTCTTTTACATTTTCTAAATTTATTTCATATTTATTCATTGGCGCAGCTAAACCATTAAATTTTCCAATATTTACAGTGACGGACAATACAGTAGAATCAATTAAAGTTATTTCTAATTTTATTCTCGTTGCTTTTGCTTTATTTTTTAAGATCAAGATAATGATTAAATTGTCCCCGCAGTACTGGAAGATGGTCCAGAAAATTGTAGAAAATTTTAGTGTAGCATTTGTTTTTTAACTTTGCTGCCCGTTCTAAGTAGGCGTGGCTTTTAATGAAAAATCATAGATATCGACCTTTCATCAAATTATATAGTAAAATTTAGCGAGTACTGATCGGATCTGCACAAACTGGATATTTTTGAAAATTCTACAAAATTTCCTTAAATCTTGCATTATTTTTATTAGTTATTTTATAAAGTTAGCAACACTGAAATTTTAATATGAAATGCTTATAATATAATGTAAAAAAAAGCCTGACTGATATACTTATTATATCGTGGTAGGTGTGAAACATAATACCATTCGCTTTAAAATTTCAGTGTTGTTAACTTTATTTTAAAATCGCTAAAAACAAAGAAAAATTTACTCATATTTAAACCGCTGTCATTTTAAAGCTGGCCACCATTTGTGAATAAAAATTGCCAATTGAAGGGGGCCGAAAAAATGTAGACCCATCGCGATTCTTGTTCTATGGGTAATTATAAGAAATTTTGTGATAGAAACCATAGCTCAAAAATTAACTTCGAGCCCCGAATAAAATATTCAAGAATCGAGGCAAAACAAAATTGTATTTCCTCTAGCCAAATGTGTATGTGGGGATTTATTGGGTTGAGGAATCCATTTTTGACATTTTTATTTTCGAGTGCCACCAGAGGGTGCTTTCGTACATTTTTTTTGATTTTATCGCCTCTATGCCCATGAATTTTGTAAACCAAAAAATGTTTGGTATTATTAATTCCTCTTCATGTTGATAAGAAATACAGGAGGTAATTTAGTTTAGTATATAGAACCGCTCAAAATGTTTTACAATTTTCCAATTTGTAAAAAAAAATTATTTATATTTTACTTCATTTGATTTAAAAATACTCTTACAACAAATTCGTTTTTTGCAGCCCAAAAAGTTCTTACTAGTTTTGTAAGATTTTTTTATGTAACTTCTATGTTTTTTGTTATAAAAATTTTGTTATCTTGTTGACTAGTCAAAAAAGAAATTGTCTTTATCAAATTTTTATATTTTCGGTAACTAAGAACAACTTAATTTTCATATACCTTCATAATATACATACACATATTTATTTCTATCATGTTAACATAGAAAAAAAGCCATGAATGGAGTTTATCTATTAGGAATTTTATGCATTTTTACTGGAAAATAGTCTACATATTTAAATTCAAGGGAATGCATAAGCATGTAACACAACATATGCTACTTGTAAATTTGAATATACAGACATACCCTACAATACTGCATTTAATAGTTTTCAAAGTTATAAAAGTTTTTTTAAGAATCTCAACAAGGTCTTTTTGAACTAGATATTATAGATGAAATGTTCTTCTGGCAAAGTTTAAGGTTAAATATAAAAGACATTTTAAAGCTGTAACATATTAGAAGATAATTAAAATTAATTTTTTATAAAATTTTTTAACAATTTAGTACAGTATTGAAATGCCAGTTTTCAAGTTTGTATTAAAAATAGTTATAATGTTTATTTTAATTTACTTACGATTTTAAATATTTTGTCAAATAATATCTATAGATCTAGTGAAATGTCTACATATAGTCGAATTTTCTCTCGGTTTGTATCACTATTATTTCATTATTGGTATCTGTAGTGCTGTGAATTCAGTTTAAGCCTTTAAAGAGATTTGCATATAAATATAATGTGCTTATTTGACAAAGTCTGCTGATTTTGCTATTTATAATTTAATGCATAGATATAAAGAAAGTAACTTAAATTTTTTAAGTGTTTTTTCAAGGTCTAGTAAGACAAAGTTACAATTAAAGGAAATAATACCAAAAAAACGTTGTCGTTAAAATACCGTTACCTATAATTTAATAACTGAAGCAACGTAGACCTGAAACTACCCAGCAAAAAAGAAATCGGAAGTCATGCTTTCCCAACCAACTTAAAAAATCACTTCATCAATTGTAAAATTTAGACTAAAAAAATCGTTAAAATGACATAAAATCGTCATATATGGCACCATTGGTTCGATATCATAACCTGTTATTTACTCGTTTTTTAGTCTTAATGCCTTGTTGTCATCATTACTCACTTTTCGTTAGTTATGTTATCTCTTTGTTTGTTATTGTTTTTGGCATATACTCACTCGTTATGTAAAGCAAAAAGTAAACAACCTGAAGTAACTTGTAGGCTATCATGTGGTCTTGAAATTCATTTAAAACGTCTTGTGCAACCTTCTAGTAGGTACTGAAAAATTTTAATATTTAGCTTATTCACAAGGGGTGTGCTATCTGTTGTATTGTTGTATCGTCCTAAAATAAAAACAGAGTTGTTAAAGTTTTTATTTCACTATAACAACGATTTTCTATTGGGTTTTAATTCCGTTAGCACACTCAAACATAGGGCAATAAACATACGTAAAAATGTTGTATCGTTCTGTTCTCAAATGTTGTATTTTTTAAATTTAAACAACTCTGTTTTTTGTGAGGACGATATAACGATACAACAAAGAGCACACCCCTTGTAAACAATCTTATTGTGTTACAATAAATGAAGATCATATATGGGAATTTTTCATTACAATTGAAATTTCATTATCATTAGTTGCCACCAATGACAATGAAAAAAATTTCATTATCATTTAATGGTAATGAACTATTTGGCATTAGAAAAACCATTACTAATGGTAATGAAATCACACTAATGTAAAAAACACGAATTACAATTGATTAAAAAACCATTTGTTTACAAAGATCCTGATATATAAAAAAAGCTACAATCAGCGAAGGAAAAAGCCCTCAAGCGAGCCAAAAATATAAACATTTTTCTAAAAAGCAGAATGCGAAAAAACGCTTTTTGGTATAAAAAATGAACTAAAACTTAGTCAGCGATTTACAGTCTGCAAACAAATATACTGATGCAAAAATTTTTCTTTTTGCGACATTTTTATTTCGCGATTTTTTTGCAATTTAACTACTTTGGTATGATATATAGGTAAAATAAAATCCCTTGATTATGAATTAAAAACGGAATGCGAAATAAGTCTTTGAGATACAAAAGTTAATTAGAAAACTTAATCAGCGATTTACATTTTGCGAACTAATGTATTGATGGAAAAAATTTCCTTTTGGGAAAAACTTTTTTTCCAATATTTTTCTTTTTTTTGCAAACTAACCGCCAAACAAACTTTGGTGAAATGTGTATTATTGTCCCTAGATTATAAATTAACAAAAAAACCGCACTCAAAAAATTGCAAAATAATGGCGCAACGCGAAAAGAGACTTTATGGTACAAAAAATCAATTAAAAACCTTAATCAGCGATTTACATTCTGCAAAAAAATATACTGATTCAAAAAATTTCTTTTTTGGAAAAAAAATTTTTTTCGCAATTTTTTTTTTCAAACTAACCACCAAACAAACTTTGGTGTATGAAATGGGTATTACAGTCCCTAGATTATAAATTTCAATCAACCGCACTTAAAAAATTGCAAAATAATGGCGGAACGCGAAAAAAGACTTTGTGGTGCAAAAAATTAGTTGAAAAACTTAATCAGCAATCCAAATTCTGCAAACGAATATATTGATGAAAGATTTTCTTATTAAGCAAAATTTTTTTTTAAAACAAACCACAAACTTTGGTACAGCCCTTGGATTATGGATTTTAAAAAGCAACACTTTTTTAATGAGCATCAGTCTGAGCTAGCAATATCCAATCCTGAATTTTCTGCATTTTTACGTTTTTCGAAAAGCTTATCTCTCAATTATAATTATTTTTTTAATTGATACATTATCAATGGTAATGAAATTAAAAACCATTGTCCTTATTCAATGAAATCTAATACCGGAATCATTAACATTAATTTGAAACAATGGTAACGAAAATAATTTCATTATCATTGATATCAATCAATGTTAATGAAATCGTCAAATAATTAGTCCACCTAATTTATTAGTCCCAAGTATGATGAAGATAAATAAAATCTTCACTTAAATCGATATCTCAAATAAAAACGTGTTAAAAATTTAGTCAATTTGAAACCCGTTTAACAGATTTCTTACTGACGTATTATTGTTAAGGCAGCAAATGCTCATAATTAGTTTTTACGAAACTCTGTAGATAAAGTGAAAACTAAAAGATAAAGGTGCCAAGAAAATTTAAAAAAGCTAATACTAATTTAATTTATAGAAAAATAAAAGTTAAATTAAATACTGCTGGTTGAAAACCCCAACAACCGACCACTCAACTGGTAATTTTAATTCGAGAACGCTGAATCCAGTACTACTTGATATTTTTTTGAATGGGCATTTAAAAAAGATAAACTAGTTTGAAAAAGATTTTTTCTAAAGAAAAAATAACTCGATTTTTTGGATTGCATTTAAAGCCATTCATTAACAAGATATTGTAATTTTGTCCATTGTGGTAATGTCTGGGCGCTCTAAAAACCAGGATAACTGTGGTCTAAATCAAATTACTAAGAAGAAATATTTACGAATATTAAAAAAAAATAATTTTGTGCGGCATTTACGACTTCACTACATCATTTTCATTTGAAAATAATAAAATGTTTGGAACAGGTTTTTGTAGTATTGCAGAAGGATTAAATAAATTTTATTTTGAAAATCACATTCTGATTTTAGCTGCGAATCTTAAAGGCATCTTGTTGACACTTTAAACATTCACCCTATCTATATTATTTAATTAAATAGCCAAGAAGTAATTAAAAAATGTAATAAAAATAGAAATTAAAGAATATAAACTATATTTCTATTCTGTGTGTTAACTATTAATTTAACCAACACTAGTGGTTGATACTAAAAACAGAAACTAGTTTTCTTTAAAAGAAAACACAAGTAATAGCTTTTTTTAAAATAATAATATAAACAGCAACTAACTAACTACTATTTATATACGAGTATAAAACATAAGTTGTATATAGGGTGGCTCTTATTTAAATCGTGAAATATTTTTCTTAAAAAATTAGATAAAACAGAATATATGGTTCACTTAAAAAACAAACAACAAAATTTGGTGTGGTAAATAGATAGAAAAAAAATATTATTTTTTGTTTAAGAAAATAAGCATTTTTTTAATCACCTGGATTTAGAATTTTTCATACAAAAAGTGGATTTATTAAATCCAGAAAAAAGCTGGATTTATTTCTCTGGGTTTACATATAACAATAAAAGTACAAGTATAACAATAAAATCACAAATATGTGAAACATTCTGTTAATTTAATGTCAGAAAAAACTACGAATAAAAATTAAAAGAGAAACAAAAAAATTGAAAAACTAACAAATAAAAGGTTTTCATTAAAATTTTTTTTATGAAATATGTTTAGAAAAAAAAAACTAAACCTCACCAAATACATATTTTTCATCTTGGACATGGGGAAATAGCTGAAACAGAAATGGCAATTTTTCACTCTACTGTAAGTAATTTAATTGAATCCAATTAATGAATATTAAATATTGCAGTGGAATATTTCAATTGTGTAAAAATATAAATTGAAGTGATAAAACGGAAAAGGCAGACTGTTTTATATAAAATATAAGTAAAAGTTAAAGAAAAATTCTTCATCATTGAATTCGATATTAAAAATTAGGATGAAAGAAGTGTCGGACAGAAAGTTCTTTTTAAAATAGGGAGATTCTAACTCCATCTGTTGAGAACTTTTGGAACCACTTTTTGGATTTATTAAATACAAGTGATTAGAAAAAGCGGCTAATGTTTCAAAACTTTCCAGCAAAATTTTCTAAAACCGGTTCTTTTGTGGAATATGTTCAAGAATTGCTTCCTAATTATCAAAACGTAAGATTTCAGTGTAGGGATAACACCAGTTCCTTAACTAGTTACAGAATTGGTCCTAAAGAAACTTGTTCGATTTTGGAGAAAAGAACATATTGCTAATAGATTAAACTCCATAAAAAAAAAATAATTGGTGAATATAAATTATAACAACTGCTAATGTACCATAACCTAGTACAACTTTTAGAATCGGTAACTTCTGATTCTATTCCAGAGCAGGTTCCATGGAACATGTTCTGCAACTGATACCTTAAAGTCAAAATCTAAGGTTTCACTGACCCAGAACCAGTTCTATAACTAGTTCTAAGACCAGTTTAAAGCAATCTGTTCTAGTTTGGCAGAAAGGCACACCTACAAAAAAATTTGGCTAAACTGCAGTTTATGGGGTTTTGTCAAAAAAATATAAAAAAATATGACCCCCTCTGGAATTAAAAAAAAAAAACAAAATTTTTTTGGAAAAATCGCGCGATTTTTACAAAAAAAAATTTTCCCTGCGGCGCAATTCAACTATATCAGTTCTGAAATTGCATTTCTTCTCTTGTCATTTCCACTTACAACTGCCTTTTGTATTCCAAAATTTCAAAATAAGCTACAAAAAATGGACATTTACAAGGTTTTATCAAAACTAAAAATAATGTGATTTTAGACTTTTTTAATTTTTCGAAGGTCTAAAATTTAAGAAAATGCTTCTAATTCGATTCACGTCCAACGGATTAGTAAAAAACCCTCATTTTTGAAGCCGTGAGAAAATTTCCTTTCATTTGAGTACCATTTTCTTTCATATTAATATTTTACTTTTTTCGAAACCCCCTATTGGTCGAAAATGGCTTTAGTTAGGGCCACGTTTTATGGATATAAAAAAATAACATTTTGGGAATCGTGAGACAATTTGAGTACACACACTTACATGTTACTATATCCCCCCGTTTTTGCCCCCCACGAGCGTCCCGAGGCCGAGCCCCTCACAAAATTAATTTCGGTTTTTTTCTTTTTTAATTCCAGAGGAGGTCTTTTTTTTTTTGTCCAAAACCCCATAAACTGCAGTTTTGCCAAAAGTATTATTTTCTCAACCGAATGTGGTCCCAACTGAATCGTTCGGTTGTCACAAACGAAATAGAGTTGCAGCAACCGAACGATTCGGTTGAAACCAAATTCAGTTAGGACAACAAATTTTTTTTTGTAAGTGCACCTATTGCAAATGGGTCTAATTCAACATAAAAAGAACCGATTGTAGATCATAAATTACAATTTATGGTAATGCAGTATAAGGCGTTCTGGAATAAGTTCTGTGGATTTTGCCTTTTTACTATCAAGTAGTTCTGCAAACAGTTCTTTAGATTTTACCATTTAACTGAGTATTTAACACAAACTGTACAAAGTGAGAATTATCTTTTTTCACATATCAGCTTACGAGAGTCAAATGAATATTATTTAAAATTTCATGCGATTTGAAATACGATATTTATTTAACGGCATCACCCTAATATATTTTTTGTAGTGCACATTGAAAAATAAAAACATCTAAACTTAAACTATAACCAACAGCTGTATTTTATACGAATAACTACATATTTTTTCTCTTGAAAGGAATAATACACAAAAAGTGCACATCACAACAGACTTTTAGTAAATAGTACACAGATCTATTAAAAAATTCAATCTTAAATATGATTTTCTAATCTGAACTAAAATTCTAATTAGTGAGTTCATAATTGGCCTCATTCAATTTATTTTAAATGAAGCCATTTAGTTTTAGTCAACCGATTTCTCCAATTACCGAATTTTTTTACAAATAATTAATTTTTGACGAACTGACTCTGAATAAAATGAGAACATCTAATATATTTCGGTATTTTCGAGAAGAAAAAAAATAATTTCATTAGAAAAACATCATAAGCAGTTTACTCAAATCAGTCCTAAATTTTTTATTATTTCCGATTTAATAAATCGAATTAATACGAACACTTTTGAACCTCTATGTCTTCAAACCAAATGAATTTCCTATGATTGGCTTTGTTGAATGAATAAATGTATTTAAAATATACTGTACCATTTAGTATAGTACAATTTAGTACAGTATATTTAAAATATAATTTAAATGAATTTAAAACAGAATTGAATTTAATTTTAGAGGAACTAATTCTAAATAGATTTCATTCTTCTAAACTCTGGTAACCAAACAAAAACGACTTAAATAGGACACCTATCCCTAGAGTTTGCGATGGTATTCTTACGCTGCATCTGTATAAATTAACAGCAAATTTTCATTTCTTCATTTATAATTGCTGTTTTAATTAATCATCAAATATTTTTTAGTTTACTTAACTTTACACTTGAAATAATTTGTGTGTAAAAATCTCTGCAAAACATTCAAAATCAAATTAAATTTCATTTGAAAATGGGACCACTAACATGTCATTCAAATTACATTTTCTTTTGTTTTTGACCTCCAATTAATTTATATAGTTTTATAAAAAAAAAAACTTACTAAATAAAATGAATGTTGCGAATTCTGAGTATTTTATATTGTTTGTTTTTTGAATGACTTACAAATCTCCTCGGAAATTATAAAAAGTGTATAATTACACTGTGAGACAAATGGTAGGGGTCAGTGATCGGGAAGGGTTCAAACTACCGGGGAAAATTATATCGGTAAAAAAGAAGTTGTCCCGGCGTTTCGCTGGGTCACCCCTAGGAATCGAGATATATCGATTTGACATTTGGTGGTCTTTTTTTGACATAACTCGAGAACCACTAGTCCGATTTTGCTCAAACAATTTTAAAAAAATTAAAAATTACAATTCCTTTAATCTGTTCATATAACGTTTTTCTATATACTCAACAGTTTTGCCGGTAAATATAAATGTGTGAAGAAAAAAATATTTTTTGCCTAAAATATTAAAAAAAGTAATAAACAAAAGGTTATTGATTTTTATGGTAGCGGTAACAAACATTTATTTTTACCGGCAAAACTGTTGAGTATATAGAAAAACGTTATATGAACAGATTAAAGGAATTGTGATTTTTAATTTTTGTAAAATTGTTTGAGCAAAATCGGACTAGTGGTTCTCGAGTTATGTCAAAAAAAAGATATATCTCGATTCCTATTGGTGACCCAGCGAAACGCCGGGACACGTATAACTTGGTTTTGACCGATATAACATTTCCCGTTGGTTTCATCCCATCCCGATTTTGACTGTCGCATAGTGTTATCGACGTACTTAAGCAAAATGCAACTTCAACATTATTTTGTGTAATTTAATAAAAAAAAATACATGGAGATTTTTCAATTCTTAGTTTTTATCTCTATCCTTGTTGTTTGTTTTTTTTTTTTTGTAATGACTTACAAATGAAGTTAGAATTTAAATTTCTTCTAAAAATGGATGTTATTTTTCTTTAAATTAACAAAACCGAAATACTTCTTTTAAAACTAACAAACTCTGGGTGTAATAAAAAACCTAATAAATTCTGACTGCTGAAATTCCCTGCGTGTACCTTTCTTTTTATGCATTTTCTGAAATTACTACATTTTCTCTATTCAAGCATGTTAGTGTAGGGATTGGTAACCAGGAAACATATATTAGAAGGAAAGCAAAAAAAAAAAACTTAAGTTGACATAAAGAACATTATTATCATTAAATTAAATTCTTACAAAAATAACAATCTTATTCACATTAAGAAGAATTAAATTAAGTACGTTAGAGATAAAATGAGTATTTAGTTGGAATTGAGACAGAGAATTATACATAGAACTACGTGAAGCTGAAAACATATAAAATAACCAACTAAAATTTCTCCACCCTCTCTGAATTGGACCAAATTTGGTATGGCATTTGCATTTTATTAGCTTAAATATGAGGGTATCTATTTATATTTTGAGTCCAAAAATGAAAAAAATAGAAATTTGTTATTGAAGATATCTTTAACGTTTTTCAAAATATTCTCCATTATGATCTATATGCTTTTCAATGAATTTGAACCACATGTCATAGAATTTTTTCTATTCTACGTGAGTCACCTCTAAAATATGGTTTTCGAATACATCAACGGCTTCCTCTGCCGACGAAAATCGTTCTCCACGTAGTTTATATTTGATGTGCGGGAACAAGAAAAAGTCATTGGGTGCTAAGTCAGGACCGTACACTCAAAAAAAAGTCAGCAAAAAATGTTGCTGTGTCAGCAAATTTTTAGTCAGGAGCGTGCTTGCCAAAAAGTTGGTGATTTCAGCACAAAGTTTGATTTTTACCAAGAAAAATAGTAATCTCAGCAAAACTTTTGCTAACACTTAGTCGATTGCAAATGAAAAAATGCTTGCTAAAATCACTAAACTTTTTCCTAAATATTAGTAGACTGAAAAAAACTCAAAAATTTGTAGAGAAATTTTACTTTAGTTAATTTATTTGCTGAAAATTTAAATATAGAAATTGTGAAGAGTTGTTTTATTAATTATCATTTCTGTTGATAATTGGTTGTCGTCCATGCTATAATTGCAGTTATCAGCACAATTTTTGTAGCAAAATAAATTAGTAAAACATTAGTTCAAAATAAGTTTAGTGCTAAAAAAAATATAACTATTTGCTGAAAACGGAATTTCAGCAAAAAAATTGCTGAAAAACACAATCAAAATAGTTTGTAGTTTAAATCAACTGAAATTGTAATTTAAAATAAATTAAAAATCACTTAAAAACCGGTCTACTGACTTTTCATTTAAATCAAAAGAACTTTTTTATTTATTTTTCAATGTTAATGAATAAACTACAAAATCCTTAAAAAAAATAATGATTTTCCATTTATTTCGTTTTTTTAAATTTCAAAAAATTAACTAAAGATCCCCAAAAATAAATGATATGTAGTTTATTGCGTTTTTTTTAACTGACATAGAAATTAAAAAGGAATTATTTTTTTAACAAAACATTGTAAATGAAAATATTAACTGTAACAGAAAATCCGTATTTGTATGTAATTTATTTTTTAAATAAACGACAAAAACAGTTAAAAATATATCTCTTTGTATTTTAACTGTATAATCATTTAAAAATAAATGTACGGATAACTTTTTTAAATAAACTACAGTCAGTTACTGTAATCATATTTTGAGTGTAGTAAACTTGATATACAAGACGTTTCACTAATTTTTCTACTAATTTATTTTTTTGAGTGTCCGGCAGATGAACCATTAATTCGATATTTTGAGAGCTATTTTTAAAAGCTACAAGCTCTGAAAGGCTTTTCCATCTCGAGGTGGTCAACTTTGGTAGTCTCTAACTCACGATGTATTGTAACAGGGTCACTCTATGCTATTTTGGAAGCTTATATCATTGGCTATAATCGCCCTTACATGATATTTCAATCCGATAAATAGTTTAAAAAATATATATACGTATATTACCATTTTTTTTTTTTTTTTTTTTTTTTTTTTTGTTTAATGATAAAAATTACCATATCTCAAAAACTAGCCATTGGATATCAAAATCCAGATTCCAGATTCGTAATCAGCATGCCAAATCACAATAAGATGTGATTTAGATTTATAATAAATAATTTTTTTTTAATGTTGGAAATTTACTATGCGAGTTAGCATTTATTTTCACCAAAAAAAAATGTGCTTTGAGATAGCAGAACAACAAAAATTTATATAAAAAGAGATCTAATAATCCCAGTGTAGAAACGGTAATGATATATCATTATTTTTTGTACTACCAGTTATGACACCGTCTGATTTTCTGCATTATTTTAAAATATATAATAATGAGTTTCTAATAACTAGTTACTTGTTCCATTACTTCAAAATAAAAAATACTGCGTTACCAATAATGACTTATTTTTATCATTATTTCAAATAGAATGTAATTTTCTAGATTTTTTTGAAAATTTTTTGAAATCTATTTTTAGACTCAATATTTTTTCAAAACTGGTAATGATATATGTAACCACATATTTTTGATTTTTTGTATGTTGACGAGTATGCTGACTTCTGCGCAGCAAGTCAATTATTTTTTTATCTATCAAATATTACATATCGAGATAGCTTAGATGGTACAGTCTGGAGTCCCAGGTTCGATTCCCGCACGAGAAAATTTTATTAAAAAAAAATTTTACATTAAAAAATTATTTTTTTTTTATAAAACTCGTTTTTTTGAAAATCTATTTTTAGAATCATTATTTTAAACAATACTGGTAAACAAATAGGTAATGACATAATTTTTGATAACCACATATCTGGTAATGATTTTCGACACTGGTATTATGCTTTGAAATTTATATCACAGATGGGTATTGCATAGGGGAACTATTTTCCATGGGCAACTCATTTTGACCAAATTTAAGTCGGCATATTTTGAATATATGCTATCGATATAAGTACATATAATACAACATTTTGTATTCAACAAATTAAAAGATACTGTAACAATTGTAACCATTAAGCCTCTTTTCATTAAATTTTCCCAAATTTGTTTCCAAATAAAGTACTAAATACACCAAAAAAAAAAAAAATAGTGAGGTTGATTTAATAAAAATATATTTTTCATTCGAATACTTTCAGTACTAATAAGTTTATGAATCATTAACAATTTATTCAAAAGTGGAGAGAAATCAAATAAAAGTGTTGCCAGAAGAAAATGAAAAATTAAAAAACTGCTAATTTACGATTTTCCGTGGCACATTTTTATAAAGCTTTCATAAGGAAAATGTAGACATTAGTAATTGTATATATTAGCGTAAAATTAAGAAAAGTTTATACATTAGAGCCTTATGCTATAAAACCCATATTGAAGAATTTAAATTCTATATTAAAAGTCTAAATTCTTCGCTTTATGCATAAATTTGTTGCAAAGTATTCGAACCTGTGATCAGGCTTGCCAGATACTTTTTTTCGTTGTCCCCAAACAAATCTAAAAATATCCTCAAAAAATCCCCAACTAGAAAAAAATATTGAAAAAGTTAGTAGAGCTTATTTAATTTGCTTAAAATGAACATTATCCGCATAAAAACTACAAATAAATATAAAAAAATAGCACCAAGAATAACTTGTTTAAAAAATTCTTGGATTGCTTTTGTATTTGTAAATGCCTAGAAGAATTTTCAGAATTTAGGGACTTTTACGAAGAAACCCTTAGATTTATAATACCTTATTTAAACAAACCAATCGAACCCTAGACATATATTATTATGAAATTTTCAAGAATTTAAGGCATTTTTAAAGAATTTTTAGATTTGTATTTTTCCAGCTGGTCTGCCCTAGAAAAAAAAATTATATGATTTTTGATATTATATATAGTTGTATCCGAAAAATAAGAACATCTAATTGTATCAAATTAGATCGTACTAGATCATATTAGATTTAATTTGACACAATTAGATCTAATTTTCTGGAATAATATATTGTTTGATACAATTTTATTCTTGGGGATGAGGACCGGTCGTTGAACTGGTTCTTTTATATGAAAAGTACCGGTAACTTTTACATGGGCTTGTCCTAGGAGGGGGTCAATTGCCCCTTGTGACGCGTCACACGACCAACGCAAAAGAACCAGTCATAGGACTGAAGCAAAAGTACCTGTCACAGGATTGACGTAAATGAACCTATTACAGGACTAACCCAAAGGAACCTCTCACAGAACTGACGCAGAAGAACTTGTCGCACGACTGACACAAAAGAACCTGTCAAAGTATGCAAAAGCATGAATTTTTTTGTCAAAATATGCAACTATGAAATGATGTCATTTTGAGTCCACATTAGTTTTGGAGTATCGAAAAAATAGTGCATTAGCATGGAATTTCTTGCCCTATTAAGTATCAATTTAGATTTAAGTTTTTGTTATTCGCAATATATTTTTACCAGGAATAAAATTCTACACATATTATCTGTCTTAGCTCAGTCAAATGCCTGATTTCTATGAAGTTTTAAAATTGTTTATATTTGGTTATTTATTGCAGACAGAAAATGAAAACAGAATTTCCAAAAAGTTACCTCAATTTGTGAACCTGGTTTTAACTGAAACAAATGACTTTCAAAGAAGTTTAATTCATGCAGTTTGTAAAGCACTTGGATTTTTAGTTTTTCCGTGGTTATTTGGTAGTTTAAAATCAAAATTGTAAAAAAATACTTTAATAGAAAATCTTAACGGACGATATTTCCAAGAATAAAAAAGCTTTCTAAAAAATTCAAAAATCATTTTAAAGAAAAATACAATTCGGAATATTTCGATAAAAAAACTATGTTTTTTCACAAACGCAGGATTTAAATTTAGCTCACAGTTTCTCTTAGGAAAAGTATAGTTTAGACCCCGTGTGAGATATTTTTCACTACTTAAGTTTCCTGAAATACTAACATGTTCTCACCAGTGCCCCCCACTGTACATACAAGAGTTCCAACAGTTATACAACAATCTGGTGAATGGCTTGATTAGTAAGCGCCTACTCAACACGTTAAGTATTAATCCAATAACTTAATAATTAATCATATAATCGTTCGAATGATTGACAACTCTAATATTTGTAGCACCCTGTGTAAAAAAGTTTAGATCCGATCAGATCTTTTTGGATCTAAATAGATATGATTGAATCTATTAAATCCTGTACCAGATCTCATCAAATATGATCAGATATGGCATATGTGATAATACCTTATGGCAAGATCTGATCAGATCTATTGCCAAATCTGTTCAACTCTAAAGTGATCTGGACAATTGCGCCAGATATATCTGATATACCTGATCAGATCTAATTAGATCTCAAATTTGTCCCAAATTTTGAGATATAATTAGATCTGGTAATATCTACTAAGATCTGGCCAGATATGCCTAGATCTGATCAGATATAATTGTATCTAATTAGATCTCAAATTTGTCCCTAATTTTGAGATATAATTAGATCTGGTAAGATCTACTGAAATCTGGCCATATCTGATATTTTTACACGGGACTTATGTCCTAGTTCAGTCCCATTTTCACCTGTAAAGGAAAAGATACTCTCAGAAGGATGCTTTTTTCACCAGTCACATGTCTTTAAGACCATTCCTGTTTTTAACGGTTACGGGAAAGCTCACCGGTCAGATACTTTCGGACCAGTCGTATTTTCGCTAGTCACGAGACAGGTCCTTTCAGATCGGTTCTGTTTACCTGTTTACACCGATCACGAGACAGGTCACAGGATAGGTTATTTCAGACCGATCCCGTTTTTACCGGTCACAGGACAGTTTCTCGCGTCACAACTGACCCCTGTTTTCTCACAGGGATGTTACACTATATATAGTGCTATATATAACAAGAGTGCTATATATATTTAAGATATAATTTCTTAAAATTTTATATGATTATATATTGATATATATGTTCCAATATATGATTATACAAAATTTTATATGATAATATATAGTGCTATATTAAAATTTTTTTACTTGGGTATTTCATACAATAGACTTCTACCCACAACCGATATGCTAAAATAATTTGTGTTAAAAAGCTTTAAATTAATACTGAAAATTCATAAAAGGGTGAATTTGTTAATTTCTTTGAAAGTATGTGAATAAACTTGACTGATGTTTTCTGAAAAATATACACTGATAGAATTTTGTGCATAGTATTAATGAATTTATTCATTAATACAATGATTTTTTCATTGCAAAGTCCCCAAAGAACGCGTTCATTAAATCAATAAAACGTAGGTATTCATTAAATGAAAACTAATTGAAAAAAATATATTTTTTTGCGTTACTTTTTTTATTTATTCCCAGTGTAAAAAATCATTACCAGATATGTGGTTATGTAACTACATACTTGGTAATGGTAACTAGTTACTTTTGTTATTACATTTCTTATTGCCTTTATATGGCGGTGTCGCGAAAAATAATGAGTTGTCGTTACACAACAGCATACAAAAAATCAAAAAATATATCGTTACCTATGTGCTTACCAGTGCTGACAAAAATAATGAGTCTAAAAATAGATTTTCAAAAAAATAAATTATATAAAAAAAATATTTTTTAATGTATTTTATTTTTAAATAAAATTTGCTAGTGCGGGAATCGAACCTGGGTCTACAGATTGCCAGTCAACTGCTCTACCATCCGAGCTATATCGACGTGTAATATTTAAAAGATAAAAATATAATTGACCTGCTGCACACAAGTAAGCTTACTCGCCAACAAATAAAAAATCAACAAATATGTGGTTACATATATCCTTACAAGTGTTTAAAAAATATTGAGTCTAAAAATAGATTTCAAAAAATTTTCAAAAAAATCTAGAAGATTATTTTCTATTTGAAATAATGATAAAAATAAGTTATTATCAGTAACTCATTATTTTATGTTTTAAAATAATGCAGAAGGTAAGTGGGTGTCATTACTGGTACTCCAAAAAATAATGATATGTCATTACCGTTTCTACACTGGGTTTTTATTTTATTAATTTTTATTTGTACATATATTTCCTTTTTAACATCTCCCTGAACTCGACTTGAACCCGCAATCACCAGAATGGAAACATTACCGCGTTACTGATAGATCTAAATAGCCAAAACAAAGGGATGTCACTATTTGGACTTTTATATTTAAATAATTTTAGTTTGCAACCCTAGCGTTCATTACTGGAACATATATCTATTTTAGTAATTAGCAAATTCAAAACCCGTATAAAAACTATAGCATAATTGACGGGTTAGTTGAAAATATATAATGAAAAAATTCATTAAATTAATGAATTTTTCATTAATTCAATGAAAATTTTTCATTAAATCAATGAATTCAGATTAATGAAATCGATTCATTAATAGTATGAACAAAATTTCTATCAGTGTACAAAGTTAATATAATTTTAAAAATTTATGATGAATTTTAAATATCCCCAAAAAATTACCAAAACATTTTTCAAATCCCCAAACAGGGGCACAAATGAAAAATTATGTCCCCAAGACCGACAAAAAACCCCCAAGTCTGGCCAGCCTGCTTGTAATACACATTAATTTTGATATTAAATAATAATCATACGCCATGGTGTGTGTATATACGTAATTTAATATTACTCATACGTATTGTATGACCAATAAATGAATATGCATAACACTTAGTTTTTGAACAAAACTAGTTTTTGTTTTTTTTTTTATATGCGTTTTGACAAGTTGAAAAGTATAAGAGCCAAAACTCAGGTAGTTTTTGTTTAGGTATAAATGTAGTATAAAATAATTTTCTAAACCTGTTTTGAATTTTTATTTGGAAGCTTTATTGACCTTTTTCAAGTAAATTGCAAAAAATTTGTTTTATAAATTGGAAGAATATTTTATTTATTTTTTTTTAGTTGGGTATAAAATGTCGCAAAAATAACTCAAAAGTGCAACATCATAATATAGTTAATACATTTTTTAAAATAAAAAATAAAAAATCTAAAAAGCCAACATTGTGTATACACTAATGGGTAATACATATATTTAATGGGAAATGATATTTTTTAAAAAATATATACTGATCCTAAACTTATTGCCGTAAATGTGTCTTAATATTTAATAATTTGACTTAAATTTAATGGAATTTTTTAATATTTTCTACTACTTTCATGTTACTTAATATGATAGACTTATTTTGCTAAAATTAAACAAATTAGTTAACTTTTATGTAACAGTTACAAATTTTTCTGCAACTTTTACAGACATTTTATTTGACTCTATAAAATATATTATAACAAATAATCCAATGCCGTCATAAATATTTAAACATTAGTTTGAAAACTAAAACAGAGACAAAGATTCTTTAAATAATATATGTAACAAAGTGAACAAAAGTAGTTCTCGTATATAGTCAAACCTCCCTATAATGGAAGGTAAACAGGAACTTTTATGGCTGTAGTTAGATAAAACCTTAATTTGGCTACTAAAATTTATATGGAGGTGTTTGCTACTGAGACTGTCAGTCAGTAAGAGTAGTCACTGTGTATATATGTATTAATCAAATCAAATAAAAAAAAGAGTGACACACTATTGAAACATGCAAGCTCTATACTTTGTTGCACTTCTTCAGTTCACTGATTTATGTAAATATTTTATATTCAATCAATGTACAAAATTTGGCTTCAAAAAATAAAGATTTTTTGTATAACACATGATTTTGTGCATTAATTAAGTTATAAAATTAAGTATTATATCACTTTTATTTATCAAACTCATTCATGGTTAAATACAGAATTGGTACGATTTTGAAATAAAACTTTTAATGACTCTTCTGCTGGCAATTAAACCCGCTACTACATTTGACACTCATGCAAAAGTTAATACTTAAATATTTGGTACTTTATATACATTAGGGTTCGTCAAAAAAAATTTTTTTTGTTTGATTTTCGGATATCATCACATTTTTTTAAAGTTTTTGCATAGAAAAAAAGAATGGCGTTTTTTTCTTTTTTATTTCAACTACTTCCACTGGCGCAAGTCGGCCAAAAAGGCTAATTTGGAGACCCATTTTCTGCAGAGCAAAAACGGCTGCATTTCTGGGAAATCTGACTTTACCATTCGATTCGACAGCAAAAATTAATATAAAAAACATTTTTTTTGCGTTTTCTGAATACAGCAGATAGTCATTAGAGTTGTCCAAAAATCCACTTTCTTCAAAAATTTAAAAAAAGTTACTTTTTTATTACACACAATGAAAATGTATTCCCTGCTGAGAATATTGGTACAAAAATTTTTGATATACCGCGACCCGTTTAAAAGTTATTTAGTAATCAAATGTGTTTAGTGAAAAAAAATATTTTTAATAAACATTACAAAACTTACAAATTATTTTGTCATTACTAAAAAATAAATTTATAATGCGGCAGCGAGTATTGAAGGCTGCATTTTAATTAGATCAAACACTTTTTCATTGAATAAAAAAAAAATCCAAATTTGAGTAGCTAATAACTTTTAACGGTTCGCGGTGAATCCAAAGTTTTTGTACACATGTACTCCGCCGGAAATACATTTTCATTGTGTGTAATAAAAGAAATACTTTTTAGAATTTCTTGAAAAAATCGGATTTTTGAACCACTCTAATGGCTATCTGGTGTATTTTGGAAATGCAAAAAAAAAGTTTTATGTATTAGATTTTGTTATAGAATCGAATGGTAAAATCAGATTTCCTGTAAATGCAGCTGTTTTTGCTCTGGAGGAAAAGGATCTTAAAATTAGCGTTTTTGGCCGACTTGCGCCAGTGGAAGGAGTTGAAATAAAAAAGAAAAAAACGTGATGATATCCGAAAATCAAATTTTTGTGACGAACTCTAATATACATATATAATATCAAAGCAATTAATTGTTATTGCTTTATTTTTGTGACAGTAAATAGTTAGTATTTACGCACACACTTACACAGATTCTCATAAATATGTAATTACAAATAGTTATCTGCTTCCCCAGAGGAAATTACTTTGAGACCAACAAATGCACTAAAACATATAGAAAATAATTATTAAAATTTTATATTTATATAAAATAAACGAAGTTAAAATACATTTTGCAAAAATATATTCCATGGAGAATTAAATGTCAAGATGATATGAAAACATTCGGTAAATAAACTCACAAAATTATAACACAGTAAAAACAATATTTGAGCATTTATCTTATAAGTTATTTGAATGTCACATCGATTAAAAATTTAAGTTACATTTAAAAAAATAAGTTTGTAGAAAAATTAGTAAAACGTCTTGTATATCAAGTGTACTAGTTTTCAGCAATTTTTTTGCTGAAATGCTGTTTTCAGCAAAAAATTAATTATATTTTTTTAGCCCTAAACTAATTTTAAACTAATGTTTTACTAATTTATTTTGCTACAAAAATTGTGCTGATAACCGCATGCATAGCGTGGACGACAACCAGATGGACAAGATGTAGATGTCGCAGCTTGTCTGGAAACGGAAATGACAAAAAAAGAAACACAACTCTACACATATTCTGTATTTAAATTTTCAGCAAATAAATTAACTAAAGTAAAATTTCGCTACAATATTTTTGAGTTTTTTTTCAGTCTACTAATATTCAGCAAAAAGTTTAGTGATTTTAGCAAGGATGTTTTTCATTTGCAGTCGACAAAATGTTAGCAAAACTTTTGCTGAAGATTACTATTTTTTTTGGTAAAAATCAGCTCGCTGATTTTCAGCAAACCTTTTGCTGAAATTACCAACTTTTTTGCAAGCACACTCCTGACTAAAAATTTGCTGACACAGCAGTATTTTTTGCTGACTTTACTGACTTTTTTTTGAGTGTAGTTTTAATAATAGAGAAATGAAAATATTTTATGAGTGCTAAAAATAGTATCTGAATAACCCAGCTGGAAAATATGCCTTAAAGACAATGTCTTAAATATATGTCTACACTTTTTCCCTTTTTCCAAAATGATTCGGACAAACTGCGTATTTGTCTTCATTACAAGAATTTACTCTTAATCGTGCTGACTCAGTAGCTATTGGTCGTCATCACAATATTTTTTTCTTAATTCGCGTTGACTAACTGCCTATTTGTCAGTATCGCGTCTAAAAAATATATAAAAAAATTGCCGTGACAGCGATTTGAACCGCGAACCTCAAAAATAAAAAATATCAATGTCTGATCGTCCCGACATAAACACCATAATCGATCTAAAATTTGTAAAAACAAAAAACAATATAATTTGCACCCTTGTTCTAAACTTTATAATAATAACAAAATTGTGACAAACGCTGAGGTGAATGGTCGGTGATGTCACAATTTTGTCATTGTTATAAAGCTTAGAAAGACTCAAATATAACTATAGATTTGAATTTGAAAAAAAAAAATATTTTTATTATTATGGTTTAGGTGAACTGGTAAGACGATAAACTAACAAATACAGGGTTCCTGGTCCGAAGTTTGGTGAGTGTGATACAAAATGAAAAACTTTGAATTTTTAATAGAAGAAAATTAACTACAAGGAAAAGAAAGAGAGAAAGAATGTGAATAATAAAATTTTTTTAATGTTTTCTAAAAGTTGAGTTACCGACGACAACTTTGATGACCCGTGCCGGAAAAGTCAGTGATCACTTTCTAAAGATATGTCATTATTTATTCATCACAGTGACCTCCTAGGTACTTGTACTGATGACATTTTTACATTTGTATTAATATGTCTGCAGGTGTCTATAGGTATTTTGTATGAGAGCGGATCAGCAAGTCAGCAATGAGGGCGATATGCCAACTGTGTAATAAAACAACTTAGAACATCTTAAATATTGTATGTGGTATTAATTAAGCTATGTGTAGTTGATCTTTTAATTGGTAAATAAATGTTCTTCTTTCGATCTTTAGATCACGTATTAAGTACCATATTTTTCTTTTAAATTATTTTCAAAACAAAAAAAAAATTTTGACACAATTTGCACAAGTAAATTAAAGGGAACAAAAACTGAAAAAATTCGATAAACTCATCGTATTTGTTGCAAGTTTATACCATTAATATGCCACCTTTACATTATGTTTATTTACAATCTCTATTTCTGCATTATATATATTTAATCCTTTAATTCCCAGTGGAACATAGGGCCGCATTAAGCATTGTCCAACTAAGTAAAAGTCTGACAAATTATGTGTAAAAGGTATCATCATGTATGGCAAATTGTTGAAGAAAAGAAATAATTCCGAAAATTATGCATTCACAAATGACTAGATTATTTAAAATGTACCATACTTAAGTAAAAATTATTTTTTTTTTTTACCATCAGCCAGCCATTATGTACAAGCAACATTGGCTCAGGCGGTAGAGCGATTGCCTTGCAAGCAGAAGGTTGTGTTATCGAGCCCTACTTGACGCCAAGTAGAATTTTTTTTTAATTCTTAATTTGTTATTAGTTTATTTGAAAAGCTATTTTTAGACACACCACCTTACGTGTCACAAGGTGTCTAAACTGTGGCAATTGGTCCCTTACAATGATAACGTCATGTTAAAGTGACGTGTCTATTTCAAACAAAAAGATGGATCAATGTCTGGTCCCTGCCCCCTTGGGACCTATCCTGCGTGTCACTTTGGACCGGTTCCTTTCCCCATAGGGTAGTTTTTTGAGCAAAAATAAAAGTTAGTAACTTAAAAAAAACACACTAAAATCTTAAAAATATTAATATTTTGACTACCCAGCAAACAAAGATGATCATTAATGACTCAGAAATGAGCTCCAAAAACATAAACATTTTTTCACTTTTTCCTATGAAAGTGGTCCGTCCAAAAGAGCCCCCTGTGTAATCAGAAATTACTCAGAAAAAATAACGTCTAAAATCGAAATTTTCTCCATAAATTTAAATAATTTTGGAATCTTCTTTGAGTCCGAAAAATGAACCCTCATTTTGAGACAGCTTTTTAGATTGTAGAGACAACTTTTTGGATTGTTTTTTGAGGGTTCATATATTCTTCCAAAAAAAGAGTGTTTTCAAAAAAACAATAATCATTTCTACGAGCCATTTAAGAATCTTATTTATGAGCGCTCCGAACTTGCTGGCTGGGTAATAAATTTCAAACACATAAAAATATGAGAAATCCTTATTAAAGTGAGCTCCATGACAATTTTTAATTGCCATTGATTTAAAAAAATAACTTTACATAAATATTATATTTGCTCGAAAAAATAGAAGTCAGAAAATAACTTTTGTTTTTGCCCTAAAAAGTAAAAGTCAAAAATTTGCTTCTATGTGCTTTTTTTTGTGGACAATTCAAAAATGACTGTTATTTTCGGTCCCTGATTTTAAGTTTCAGACTTACATAAATTAGTTATACAAGATCTTGGAAACTTAATTACTATTGTGAAAAAGCATAATTAAATATGATTATATATTAAGAACAATGTTCATGCAGGAAATTAAATTAATGGATATTTTGCTATTATTTAAAACTTCATAGCTCCTTTTTACCCCTGAAACATTCGAATAGTTAAAAACCTTTTATTGCCAAAAAGTATCGCTTTATATTAGATATTAACTTCCGAAGATGGGAAACTTCCAATAAAGAGTATTATTTATGTCGCAAGTAAATCTTCCCTCGAGGCTTAACTGCTTCGAGGAATTTTCTTGTTACCATATTTGCATGCATCAAGATTAGTTCATAGTAATTAGTGATCATTTTTAATTCACTATGTAAAGTGAAAGAAATCAGTCAAAAATGTTGCTTTACTTTTTGAAGAGTAAAGCCCAAATTAGTTTGGAAGTATCGTAAAAAAAGTAACGTATCATTCACATAATGAATAAAAAGGGTATAAAAAATAAAAATATTGTATTTTTTATCTTTTTCTTGTGCATAGAATTAAATGTCAAGTAATAAAATAGAAAATTCCTATTTTCAACAGAACTTTTTTACGATTTTACTTGACAACAGTTTCAATGCATAGAAAAAAGATAAAAATATATTTCTATATTATTTTAGCACATTGAATTGATTACAGTTACGTTTTTTTACTTTACGATTAGACTAATGAAGCCTTAAATAATAAATTATTATTTTACTTTTGCCTATTAAAATATTATGGGTCATATGCATAATCACTTTTGAAATTTATAAATGGCTTATTAAATAAAGTTTTCATACAAAATTCATTTTATAAGCATGCTATAAGGTTTTAAAATTATTATCCATAAGCACTTATATGTATGTTAGTTACAAACACAACGACAAGGTGTTTATGCATATATGTTTAGAAAAAAAGTGTGAAATTAACTTTAACAATTTACACTTAAAACTTTACACATTTGACCCCAAGGTTCTTACAAAAACTAAGTACATACTTACATACAAAGAAAAAACGCAAAGTCAATATACGATACGAATACAAGACTTAAGTAATCTCCATACGTTCATATAATTATATACAAAGATATAAATGTTGCAAATGAAAATTACATACACAACACTATTTCCAAGAATATGTAAAGTAGCTGTAATTTAACTACGTTATTCAATCAAATAATCGTTATTCGACAAATCGAGCAAATTTTCATAAAATATTTGTTCGAATAACTTAAAATGTAAAATTTTGAATGAAGAATAATTCGATTAATTGAAATTCAAATTTAAAAATCAATTTTTATCTGGAATTTGACAGATGTTTTCGCAAACCAACTAGAACACTATCAAGCAGGTGTGTTAATGGGATTTTTTTTATTTTTAAAATTATTTTAATTTTTGCAATAAAAGATGCAAAAATTGTTTCTTCTCAAGTCCAAATTCTAATAAGATACTGTCATATTGTTGTTTCAATCATTTTTTTCTTATTGCAGACAACTGATGAAGAGGGTGATGCCCATGAAACAATTGTATTGCCTAGAATAAAAATTCTTTAAAAAGTCAATAAGTTCGTCAAAACTTAATTCTGTAAATTTCCTAGTGGGGCGTTTTTGGCCAAAAGTATAAAAATTAACCCCATATGGATCACGTTACATAAAATAATTATTTTCGTCCATTTGATATCTTTTTTTATCCATTGAATGGCTTTACAATCCCGTAGTCATAATTAATATTAAGTTTCATGGGTCTTTTCTGACCTCAGGCCACTAAGAGTTAAGGATTTTTTAAACAAATGTAAAGATAGTTATAGTCTAACTAAATTTAAGTATTGTTTTTCTGAAAACTGTGTTAAATTTGATGAAAACATTCAAATTTTGTTTATTTTTTGTTAAAATGAGCAATTTTCGTAAACTGTCCTGGAAAGCAGTCCAAACACGAATTATCATATTTCCAATTTATTTTTTTTTCTTTAATGCCAACTATTATGTGGTACAAATAGCAATCGACATCTCCAAATTAGGCATCTTAAAAAATCTTTAAAATTAATTTTAAAAAAACACGTTTTTGCATTTTTATCAAATTCGTGGGTCATTTTGGTTTCCAGGCTAAAGTGGGTTAATGATATCCGATAAAGTCAAAATTCCATGTCTGAATCATTTTGACTATATTAAATGAATAAATGGAATAAAAAATAATTTTTTTCGAAATTTCGAATTTTGGGAATTTTTTTCAAGGATGGGCCATTTTCTCCAAAAAAAATCGATTTCTTCCATTTGGGACCATTTCCAATAAAACTGTGGGGGTGTACTGAACGAAAATCGACAAATCGCTATTTTAAGGGACAGTCTAATATATATATATATGTATATGTGAAGCGCAAAATAGAAAGGGACCTAAGGATAGAAAGGGACCTAAGGTCAGGAGAGCATGGGATCGGTCTCATTCGATGCTCAGATGTTGTCCACAAAAAAAAAAAAAAAATTGTGTTTTTTACACTTAAGTCCCTTTCTCTATGCGCTGTCACATATATATATATTAGCGTGACCGCAAAATTTTGATCGTCTGGACCCCTTTCCAGATATTTAGATAGCCGAAATTTGAGCTCGATTGGAGTATGCTAACCCGTGCCGCTGAGGGCTCAAAGTTTGAAATACGATTTACAAGGCGAAAAAATCACTTTTTGGTTTTTTTTGAAAATACAGGCTCTTAAATAACTGTATTTTTGGAAAAAGTAAAGAGATTCATAATCCCTGAATTCCCTTTCTGGAAATGCAAAAATAAATATGGAAAATATTTCAGTAATTGCAATTTCCTCAGACCATTGTAGGGTTAAAATGAGATAAATTATGAAAATCGAAAAAAATAAAATATTTCTTTCAAAAATTTATAAGGTTATACCCTAGTTTCATTTTTAAGATCCACAAATATTCAGATGAAATTTTTTGTCTCTCTTGGGTTATGATAACCTAGTCCCAGGTATGGCTAAAGATGGGATTTGTTTTTTTTTTATAAATTTGCAAAACTCTATTTTTGAGTTTTTTAAAAGTTTGTTCAACAAAATATAAAAAAAAAGTGGTCAACGCATAGGGGTTTATTAAATGCACCTTAGAGAATAATTCTGCCGAAAATTACATAAATCCCTCTTTTAACTTAACTGTGACGAAGTTTTAAATTTGAAAATTTTAGAGAAAAGTGTGATTTTGTATTAATTTTTGTGTTTTTAGCTAGCTGGAACAAAATCACTTCCGACTTCATTTAATAATAATTCGGTAGCCGCAACCGAAAAATTCATTTGATGAAACTGAATCACTCGATTGGCAACAAATGGGGTTGTCAGAACCGAATATGTTTTCTGGGTGTGGAAGTATATCAAAACAATGTGTTGTTTCTTGAGGAATTTGGTGAAAGTTGTCCAAATAACTTCGTTAACACCAAATTTTATACGTAGTAATAAAAAATTAGAAATTAACCCTTATAGGCACATGGGGTCAAAATGAATATACATTTTTAAAAAGTAAAAAAGTGCCATTTGGCATGAAAATCGATATAAAAACCGTTAATTAAGCATTTCTTGAAAAAAATAAATCCAAATTAACCTATTTGAGAGCATAGTGTTAAAATCACCCATTTTTAAACAACGCTGGTTGGCTGAAAAATCTATGTAGATTCTACATTGATGGCTGAAAAATTGCGATGGCGATTATTTTTTGCAACTAGCCACCAAACTTTGTTTCATGAAATGGGTATTATAGTCCCTAGATTATAAATTTAAAAAAACCGAACTTAAAAAATTGCAAAATAATGGCCGAACGCCAGAAAAGGCTTTATGGTGCAAAAATTAAATTAAAAACCTTAATCAGCGATTTTCATTCTGTAAATAAATATATTGATGAAGAAATTTTCCTTTTTGCAAATTTTTTCACGATTTCTTTTTTTTTTTTTGAAACTAGCCGCCAAACTTTGTTTTACGAAATGGATATTATAGTTCTTGGGTTATGAATTTTAAAAAACCCCACATAAAAAAATTATGACGGAATGCGAAAGAAGGCTTTGTGGTGCAGAAAATAATATAAAAGACATAATTGGCGATTAACATAAACATAAAATAACAATCCATTGGTCGTCAAGTGTTTAACAATTAGTTAAGAAATTTTACTGCACATATTTGCTCAAATTTCTGAAATTTTATCTTCCACCCATCACTGGAAGAAAGTAAATGGTGCTATAGAAAATAAATGAGATGAGGTGAAGTGAGATCTATCTTATTTTGACTTTGCAATCATTGCAAACTTTGTAATTTAATTGTATGGGTTTTCTATATACGACATTTCTGAACTATTTACATTTTAATTTTAAATGGTGTACCACACAAATATTTATATACCGAAATCCATGGCAACCATCACTAACTATATAATAGATGCGTTTTTTACAAAAATGTATTCTACATTTTCAAAAATGATACTAATTCTAATGACATCTCGAATATAGAATATCGAGGTGGAAAGCATATTTCAAATCTTAAGGCATCATATATAAAACAAATTTTTCATATAATATTTTTTATTTTATAAAAGTGTTATAAGATTTTAAAATTATTATGTGTAAGCATTGTAGTGTTTTAAGTGCAATTAGAAAAAACTCAGTCATTCGCTTTTATTTAAAATCTAAAATTTTCCTTTTACATAATTAAAGAGCATTTGAAAATGTGACATTCAAAAACTTACATTAAAACGAGTAAAAAGGTTAAAGTCGGGCATGCCGACTATACAATACCCTACACCAGTCTGGGTAAAAGCCAACTAATATTTGGATCAGAAATTCGAATGGGTTAAAATGGGGCTTGTGTCAAAATTTTCTATAATGTGAGTCAGCGCACCAAATTTCATTAAAATATCTTAATATTTGCGATCTGCAGTTTGTAACCAAGCCAATTTTGGGGGGATCCTTATATGGACACTAGGTCTAAACATGGACCGATGTTCACCAAAATCAATAGGCTTCGTCCTTGGGCCAACATAGATCTGTGTATTAATTTTCATGAAAATACCTCAACATTTGCGACCTGCAGCGTATAAATAATATAATTTTGGTAGGACCCTTATATGGACACTAGGTCTAAACATGGACTGATGTGCACCAAAATCAATAGCCTTCGTCCTTGGGCCATCATCGGTCTGTGTATCAATTTTCATCAAAATATCTCAATATTTCCGACCTGCAGCGTATAAGTAATATAAATTTGGTGTACCCTTATATGGGCACTAGGTCTAAACATGGACCGATGTTCACCAAAATCAATATGCTGCGTTATTGGGCCAATATAGGTCTGTGTACCAAATTTCATCAAAATATCTTAATATTTGCAACCTGCAGCGTATAAAAAATATAATTTTGGAAGGACCCTTATATGGGCACTAGGTCTAAACATGGACCGCTGTTCACCAAAATCAATAGGCTTCGTCCTTGGGCCAACATAGGTCTGTGTACCAAATTTCATCAAAATATCTTAATATTTGCGACCTGCACCGTATAAACAATATAATTTTGGTAGGACCCTTATATGGGGACTAGGTCTAAACATGCACCGATGTTTACCAAAATAAATAGGCGTCGTCCTTGGGCCGACATAAGTCGGTGTACCAAGTTTCATCAAACTATCTTAATAATTGCGACCTGTAGAGTGCGCACAAAAATGCATGGACAGACAGACAGACAGACAGACGGACGGACGGACAGACGGACATCGTTAAAACGAAATAAAAAAAATTCTAAGCCGATAGGTATACTATAAGGGTCTAGGACCAATATTTTTTGGTGTTACAAACATCAGCACAAACTTATAATACCCTGACCACATAGTGGTGTAGGGTATAATGACCACATAGTGGTTTAGGGTATAAATATTATTATACTTATATTACATTTACCATAATAAATAAAATATCGTTACCGAAATAAATAAAAATTCATTGCCATCGAAATGCCCTACGAATATAAAATGCCGTTGCTAACAAAATATCGTTACCGAAATAAATAAAACAAACTTAGCAAAATAGTGTTACTGATGGCCGAAAAATGTTGTGAAAAAATTCAATTGATAGTTTTTGAGATCAAATAAAACTCTAAAATTTTTCATACAAGTTAAGATTATAAAATCAAAAAAATCGAGGGAAACCCCTCACAAAATTCCAGAGTTAGCGGTATGAGAAATAAGAGGGATTCCCCGGGCATAATTCCATAAAAACATTTTTAAAAATTATAAATTCCGATTTTTATAAAATTGGAACAGATCACGGTTCTGTGCTATATGTTGTCTGTTAGGTTAGATGCTCTTGTTTTCGAAACGGTACATTGCGTAAATACCGGCTTGACAGTTTTTGGAATAATTCCAAAATAGCAATTATTCCGATGTTTCGAATTCGTGCGAATCGTAAAGCAATTTTTTAACAAAGATTAAAAAAACATTGAAAAAAAAAACCAGACGAAACTAGCCAAAGCTGGACCTGCGTTTTTTTATCCGTAATGAGCACTGTCTGATTCATAAATAAAATTAAAATTCCATGCAAAAATATCATCAGATGACTTTGAGCCAATTCTAATAATTCTGAACAAGGTTCATCTTAATGCCAATGCAAACTTATGGACCAAACTTAGTGCAATTATCTGCCGAATTACGACATGCAAATTGACTGCAAAAACACATGAACCAGCCAATCGACTGATGAGTCTATTATCAAGTATAAGAGATTAATCACAACTGGGTCGATTGTCGACCGACGACAGCAAAAGTCGTCACGATTAATTTAAATTCAGCGACAATCGACCGTCGACATTAGTTGACGTTTAGAAAAAAAGGAAAGCAAAACAAGAATATGGTTGTATTTGTTTCACCACAATTCTTCACCAATTCAATTGGTCTTTCACTAATTTTATCTTGTTGTTTTATAATTATTGTATTTAATTTTGCTTTTTTACGGTAAATTATGTATTTTAAATTTCAATTATATTTCTTCTATTAAAAAAAATAAATTTTTTGTAAACAAATACTAATTTTTGCAGCTCTAATACGAATTTCTAACAACTCTGTTCTAATGGCAATCTTAATTAGTTAAAAATATGGCAACAATTTGACAAATATTTTGAGTGTGTATTAGTGTGTCGTCACGAAAATAGAATAGATTCTTTTCCGACGACAAATCGCCGGACGACATGGCGACATTTTGCTTCCCATACAAAATATATGAAAAAGCAACTCTCGTTGTCGACCCAGTTCTGATTAATCTCTAATGTGGGTCTACGCGACAATTATTTTTGTTAATTACAAATATCAGAACTGTGTCTATTGGATCACTCTGAGCATATATCGAAAAATGTTCATGTGTATCGTAAAACATGCCTATTGTATATAGACCTAAAATGTTGCAACCACACAAGTACAGAGTAACAAGCAAAAACGAAAGTGTTAAAGCAAATAAGTAAATACATTAAAACTTCCCCCTTTTTCCGCACGTGTTTGTGAGTGTTGTATTCCCAACAAATATAAATGCAATGCATCGCAATGATTACATGCTTTATATGCGTTTGTTAGTGCTGTTTGTGTTATTTATGTGGGTTAACGAGCCAAAGTACACAAAACACTTTAGGAAAAGGAAAACAGTTCTAAATAAGAGTTTAAACATAAGTGCTGGTTAAATCAGGTAATACTCGAGAAAGAAAAAAATCTATTTTGCACATAATTTTCTTGCGAAAAACAACAGAAAGAAGTAAAAAACAAAAGTAAAGGTAAACAAACATGCTACTTTACTTAAGATCTTCTCTCAAGATTTGTCTTATAACCCTGTGTATAAAGAGTATGAGAAAAAACAAGGAGCAAGAATCACGAGTATATGCATCTGCATCTGAATTAGAGAAATATAGTTACGATAAATTTTTTGTTGCCCCTTGAATATACTAAAACATAAAATGTATGTTATGTGAGGTTGGATTTTAGTTTTTGGGGTTGCACATATATTTACAGTGTAGGCTCTAACGAATGGAATTTGTATGTTTCAGTTATACCTTGAAAACAAACAAAAAAAATATTTTATAGGATTGGACAAGGAGATTTTATATAAAAAAAATAATAATAAGTTTTGTGTTTCTTTTTTTTTTTTTTTTTGTTTAAGATAATTAACATTTTCTCATTTCCTTTGAAGCATACTGTTTATGTCCTTTAAATTGCAGTAACTAAATAACAGCTTTTACCAACGACTTGTTTTGGTAGATTTCCTTAGATACAAAAGACGATTTTTCTCTTTTGGTATTGCAAAAGAAATATGTTGTATAATTTTTAACATATGAAGAGTTGACGCGAATAAGGACCTACAGCCCACATTTTGGAAATCTCGTTTTTTATATAATAATGCAGTACTAGTGTACAAAATATTAGTATTTCTTAAAATATTTATTTAAAAAAAAAAATTTAAGTACAATTTTTACTTTCATTTTAATTTTTTAAATATTTTCTTGAAAGACTTTTTTTATTTTTTTAGCATATTTACACTAAATATGTTTTAAATGTAAACTGTGTATTTGCAGTCCTATCGTTTGTTATCAAAACATGTTTAAATTTTTCACTGGCATAAGAGATGTGTTTATTTAAGTGGTATTATATCACTTCTCAATATACTGTTAAAATTGCAATAGCATGTTTTGATCTCTACCTAATATTTTGATATTTGACAGTTTATCATTCCATTTCTTAAAAAAGATATCCTTGATGTCCTTGAAATATTTTTAATTCCTTAATGATATCACTATGTTTATGCTGGCCAAGTTTTATCGAAAGCCGATAAAAAAAATTCCATATCAAATAACATATTTTCCAAAATACTTCAAAAAATAAAGGGGTCTGTAGCCCTTTTTGCATTTCAGCTATAATTTAAGTCTAATTTTTTTTAACAAAACTTTGCATAGTAAAAATACAAATGTTTCCAATATTTTCTACATTTTTCTCATCACCTTTAAAATTTTTATTATGGTGTATATGCCCTTATTAGCGTCAGCTCTTCATATGTATGTATTTCATGTTTATTTTTACCATGGTATGTGGTATACAAATAAGTATATATTCTTGCTACTTGACTGCATATTTTCCAGCTTAGATTGCTTTAATGCAGTTAAACTTTTTAACTAATATCAGGTGACAATCAAAGACAGCAGAAATTTATTAAAAGAAGGTTTTGGAGTAAAATCTCACTTAGTCCTTGTTGAAAAAGTTTTGTAAGAACAAATAAATATATATGAGCTGTAACAATATACAAAAAAAACTTGTTGAGGATGTAAATGTAAATAAACTTCTTTGATGAATTTAGGTTTACTTAGCAAATAATCATATCAAATAATAAGTATATAATGCACGTTTTAAGTTTCTATTGTAACCAGTGTTTCCAAAGATGGATTGACAAAAACCATACGCAAAGAAAAAACATGGTTGGGATAATCATATTCTAAGAGCAACATATACTTTTTGGTTTATGATTGTAACAATCATATTATTACATAGTTGGCACAATCATACTCTTAATTTATTTTTATCATAATATGGTCAATACATTATCACACTATGATTGTAAAATTCTCCCAATATTATCATATTATAGTCCTGCATATTATCATATTATTGTCTTATAATCCCTATGGCATTCTCCCAGTATTTTGCTGAAGCTGGATTTAAATTTCACGATACATCCAAAAATCATCATAATATTTTCTTGCTGATCATAACATATTCCCAGTGATCATATTATGGTCCTTTAGAAAACTTTGTGATCACTTAGAATGATATTATGATCACTAGGAACATATTATGATTATGTTGTGCACTCTTTACATTTTCTTCAATTTTGTACATTTCTTCAATTTGATTTTCGTACAAATCTAAAAGCTGTAACACTCCTTATTATGGGCGCCCTTCAACAATAATTTTTCTACTTGAGTACAAAAATTAGAAAAAATATTTTTTTATCACTTTTTACTTATTTTATAACACTGAGCTCTTTAAAGTAAAATCTAATTTGAAGGTTCTTGGTTAAACTGAATTCTTTCTTCTACAAACAATGTCACTATTAAACTGAATATAAGTACGTTGTTTTCTATTTTTTGTTTTGTTTATTATGTATTATTTTCTTTGATTGCGTCTTATAACTTCTTTTCACAAAATCTGAAACAAGAATGACGCTAACTGATCAATGACGCTCATAAAAGGATAAACTGACCATCTTATAGTTGTCGAAACCATACCAATGATTGTGAACATGATATCTCTCAGTACAAATAATAATATGATTGTAATTCGAAGAGAGGAATATGGTTGTCCGGATAATATATGATTGTAGCAGAGAGAAAAATACGATAAGCGAAAAAGGAGAGATTTTAAATAAAAAATGATTAAAGACGACCATATAACCTGTAAAGTATGATTATTACATTAATAATATAATTGCAACAACCATGTATGGCAGTGGGGATCATCGTTTTGTAGCTGTGATCATATTGCAACCATATCTTTACTCTGCGTGCAGTAACTTTAATATCGTATAAACTCGTAGATGGCCTTATAATAAAAAAAAATTTATGCCAACTTAGTTTCTTTTACCAAAAAAAAAATTAATGTTAATATTTTTGTGGCTTGATAAACTTTTTCCATGATTTTTTAAGAAATTTTAATTTATGTTATCAACTACTTAGATTTCTGGAAAGTTTTATTTCTAACCTTATTTGTCACTCGAAAAAAATCTTAAAAGGCATTCCAGTAAAAAATTTTTATTTTCTTTGGATTTATCGAAAAACTTCTTTAGCAAAACTTTAATAATTTTTTGCGAGCTTTAATTTTCTGGCATTAGTGTAGTATAGAAACTGAGATCTGGTAGAATGGGATACTTGAGATCAATGCCCTTAGGGCTAAAACATTGACTGGTCCCCTCGAGAGAAAATCATCGATATATCACATTCTAAGATCTGACTGTAAATGCCAAATATATAACGAAAAATGGAAAAGACCCCTACGTTCGACAAAAAAAAAATCGAAACTACCTTACAAATATATTTTATTTTTTTTTTGTGGTACAGTCTAGTGGACATCCTAAAAAAATTTAAAGGACACATATTTTTTACAACTGCCGAATCTCATATTAAAGGGTTAAAAATAGAAACTAGTTTTAACCAAAATCAATAAGCTTTGTCCTAGGGCAGATAAAAATGGGTATACCAAAATTCATAAAATTATCCTCATATTTGCGACAAAAAATATATGGACAGACAGACGGACATGGCTAAGTTAAATTAAAAATTGATTATGAGTGGATCAACCATACTACTATAATTTGTTGTATATTGTATGGGAGTTTACTTGATAACCATGTTTCCCGAAATTATACATTAAGATTTTATTTTCATATTGAAAACTTATTGAAAACTGCATGAGCTGATGTAGAATAGAATAAGGTCCCAGCAAAAAGTAGAAGTTTTTCTTAACCAACCACTTCTTGAGTCGCTTCCAAAGTATCTGTTGGTATATTTTATTGCTTTTTAGAAATAATATTAAACAACTAAGAAAATAATTTCTTTCATTGCTTCCAAAGTATCCGTTGGCCCTATGCTCCAACTTGGAACGACGGGAATAAATATATATAATATAAAGTATCCGTTAGTATATATTTACAGCTTTTTATACCCTACACTACTGTGTGGTCACGGTATTATTTAGAAGTAATTCTAAAAAATATAACTTAACTATTGCTTTTAAAGCATTACTGCTCTAAAAGTGATCCTAAAGCCGAAATCAGATTACGAAAGTAGAAGTGATCAGTGGCAGTGCTGTCAAACTTTCTTCTTAAATTTCCTGAAAACTAGTCAACATTTTAAAATTTTTTTTATTGAATTTTGTTTGAAGACAGCTCTTGTTTATTTATAAAATTTTCTCATTTTTCAAAATTAAAAAAATGCCCCAAAAGAGGAATGAAAAATTACCTAAAATTTTAGCGTAAAAATTAATTTTTGGATGTGGGGTCCAATTACATTATACAACTTAGGCCCAAGTTTTGAAAATGCAAAATGACCCCAATTTGTGTGATATGATATTTGGGGCCAAATTTAATTCAATTTGCATTTTTTACCAAAATACTAAATTTTATCGACATTTGTTTTTGCTAGTTTTGATTTTGTTAAAGTTTTAAGAAATATTTGGTTTCACAATGGCCTCAGATTCCCCCTCATATATTAGATATTGATCCGTTCGTTGCCTTTCATAAAATCTGAGCTTCATGATACAAGTTGTCAATCAAAGTCGAATATCATAAAACCAGATGTGGCAAAAACGTAATACTAGAGGATAAAAATAGCATTCGAATTTTTTCAACAATTTTTATTCTTTGTAATTTACTTGTAAAAATTGTATCATCTTTCTTTGATTTGAAAATAATTTAAACAGCAAGTGATATTAATTTATGATCTTGAGTCAAACTAAAATAACATTCATTTACTTAAAATAAAAATTGTGTTTACAAAAATTTGTTTATTTGTTTCGCAATCAATATAAATAGAGCATTATCAATTATTAACCCATAAGGACATGGACCCATCCTCAGGTCTGTAGTGAGACCCGAAAATACGTTTTCTATCCCGCTTGCCTTATCAATTTTTTTTCAAATTTTTATTCTCTATAATTTACTTGTAAAAAAAAATTGTATCATCTTCCTTTCATTTGAAAATAAATTTAAAGAAAAATTAGAGGATATATGATTTTAAAAACGTTAATTTGCCAATAAAAGATCAAATATACATAAATTTCGTTCATTACTATTTTTAATTTTAAATTTTAAAATTTTTAAAAATGTATAAAATAAAAATTATGAAAATAATACTGAAAAAACACTGAACAGCAGTGTGCATTTTGCACTTGTTTAATAGCTGTGAGAATTTTTTTCTTCAAAAGGTATTGAAAAATTTGGAAGTTGGACTACCCTAAATACAGAAAATATTATTATTGTTAAAATATTTAGTCAAAATTTTATTTTATAAACAAACAGTACTTATAGTATATTAGCCGTTTTTTCTAATCATTTGGATTTAATAAATCCAGAAAGTATTTCTAAAAGCGCTCGACAGATGGGGTTAGATTCATCCTATTTTAAAAACATTTTCTCTCCGCACTTCTTTCACCCTAATTTTTAATACCGAATTCGATGATGAAGGATTTTACTTTAACTTTTAATTTATAATTATATTTTACATAAAACAGCGATAAACCGTCTGCCTTTTCAGTTTTATCACTTCAATTTATATTTTTACACAATTGAAAAATTCCATTGCTATATTTAATATTCACTAATTGGATTTAATTAAATTACTTGCTGTAGAGTGAAAAATTGTCATTTCTATTTGAGCTATTTATTCATGTCCAAGATGAAAAATATGTATTTTGTGAGGTGTAGTTTTTTTTTTCTAAACATCCCAGTGTAGAAAATCATTACCAGATATGTGGTTATGTAACTACATACTTGGTAATGGTAACTACTTACTTTTGTTATTACATTTCTTATTACCTTTATATGGGGATGTCGCGAAAAATAATGAGTTGTCGTTACACACCAGCATACGAAAAATCAAAAAATATATCGTTACCTATGTGCTTACCAGTACTGACAAAAATAATGAGTCTAAAAATAGATTTTCAAAAAAATAAATTATATAAAAAAAAATTTTTTTTATTGTATTTTTTTTTTTTTAAATAAAATTTGCTGGTGCGGGAATCGAACCTGGGTCTACAGATTGCCAGTCAACAGCTCTACCATCTGAGCTATATCGACATGTAATATTTAATAGATAAAAATATAATTGACCTGCTTCACACAAGTAAGCTTACTCGCCAACATACAAAAAATCAAAAAATATGTGGTTACATATATATATACTTAACAGTGTTTAAAAAATATTGAGTCGAAAAATAGATTTCAAAAAATTTTCAAAAAAATCTAAAAAATTATTTTGTATTTGAAATAATGATAAAAATAAGTCATTATCCGTAACTCATTAATATATGTTTTAAAATAATGCAGAAGGTAAGTGGGTGTCATTACTGGTACTCCAAAAAATAATGATATGTCATTACCGTTTCTACACTGGGATATTTCATAAAAAAAATTTAATGAAAACCTTTTAGTTGTTAGTTTTTCAATTTTTTTGTTTCTCTTTTAATTTTCATTCGTATTTTTTTCTGACATTTAATTAATAGGCTGTTTCATATATTTGTGCTTTTATTGTGGATTTATTAAATTCAGCTTTTTTTTGGATTTAATAAATCCATTTTTTGTATGAAAAATTCTAATTCCAGGTGATTAAAAAACACGCTAATTGTGTATTGAGATAAATGCGAAATTTGCTATTTTTACTGATTTCCTTAGTTAATTTATTAGCAAATAATATTAAGAGAAAAAACATAATTATTTGAAATCAAAATTACGTAGAACATTTTAACGGATATTTATTATTTTAATTAACATATTCAGTAGATGTTAAGAAAAAATTATAAAAAAACTTACCGCAATTAATGTTTTGTTTGAAATTTACAATACTTTCTAGTCTACATGAAAAACATATAAAAGTTTGTTGCGATAACTAATACATTCAGATGCGCCCACTGATTTCAGTGTCCCTGTTTAACTAACATATTTTTATTTTAAAAATACATATACATATATGCGTGACCCTATACAAGTATTTTTTTTTAACACTCACATAACCCTTAGATATACACACTTACATTTAATAAAAATGCATGAGTGTTGTTGTCTTTAACATTTATTTGTGGTTTTTATTGTATAACTTAATCCACTTGTATACAAATATTTAAGACTTTCCCTATTTCTTGCAAACTATTTCTATATTATTTTCTTGTTCCTTTTGTAGGTATATATTACTGAACAGACGTAATATTATCATCCTGTTACAACCTCTTACAAAAATCTCAACAATTTCCTTCCCTTCCATTTCCCATAATAATTTTTTGTAACACTATTACATACAACATCTATCTACAAGCTCCTACATCATAAGATTTTCCTTGAAATGTTTATTTTTGTTAAGATCGTTATTTAAGTACGTGTGCAATGTTTAAATATACATATGTAATAATACATGAATATATGTGTGATGTTACCTTATGGTTTTCTTCTAGAATTTAGAATGTATGTGGCACCCACAAATGGTTAGTAGCCTTTTTGTATTAAAATTGAGGAAATATTTAAAGTCTTATATTTCTAAATATAAACATATACACACACATATTTATATATACTCGTATATGTTTGTGTCTTAGTAATGAGCTTTTTCCTACTTTGTATGTGATTTTGTTCACAGCAAAATATATGAAATCATAGACCAAATTCTAAAGGTTTTTGTGGTTTGATGCATGTGCAATGCACTTCCCTATATGCACATAGTGTATTTGTGTGTGTGTATGAGCGTATATCTGCATACAGCAAAGCAATAAAAGATTGTTTGTCAAATGTTGTATTCGGTTTGTTCTTTTTATTTGTTTGTAATTTTTCTTTGAAGTTTTTTCTATATATGTATGTATTTATAAGATCTTGATTGTATATATAAAAATGCATGATTAGCTTTTTCATGCACGTTTCAAAGAGCTTTTTATGCAAGTATTTGTAAATTATAAGAATAAGATAATTATCTAAAATACAAAAATGAGGGACAAATTTTTTGTGGTTTTTCAACAAAAAGGAAAAATTAAAATGAATGAAATATATTAACATATTTATTCATCCGAAGAAACTCCCCCTATGTTTGTTGTTGCAAAGTAACAATAAATTATATTTATTCAAATAAGGAGTGAGATCATAAAAATGTTAACACACATAAAGTTAAATAAAAAAAAAAAACACTGAATTTTAAGACTTCAAACCAAATTTTTATTAAATGAAATTTAATACAAAATCAAACAAATCAAATTCTAACCACTACGAACAAAGTTATCGACTTTTTCAGGAAACCCTCCCATTAAGGCTTTTATGGTAGTTTCTGTCACCTTTTTAGAGCAGGTGGTCCATCTACGTTTGAAATCTTGCATGTCCTGAGAGACCTTTTTTGTGCCCTTTAATTCTCTTTTAACAAGAGCCCAATATCTCTCCACTGGCCTGAGCTCCTGGCAGTTTGGTGGATTTGCCTCTCTTGGTACAAAAACCACATTATTATCATTATACCACTCCAGCGGTTTCTTGCTGTAGTGATAATATGCTAAATCGGGCCAAAAGTAAGTGGATACATTGTGCTGACTCAAAAATGGAAGAAGTCTCTTCTGCAAACACTCCTTGATATAAATTTCGCTGTTTATAGAGGCAGATGTCATAAATGACTGGCTTCTTTGGCCGCAACTAAATATGGCTTGCCATACTAGGAATTTTTTAGGGAATTTCGTTTGCTTTTTCGACCTAAATTTTTACGCAACATTTCCTCGAACATCGGAAACATAAAATTCTTGACCAGGGAGCTGCGAAAAATCAGCCAGAACATAAGTTTCGTCGTCCATTACACAACAGTTGTATTTTTGTATAAAATTTGATTTCAATTTTTGAGCTCTGGTTTTGGCCTCCAAATTTATAAAACCGTTTCTATCGGGAACTTTTTGAACTTTGTAGGACTTTAGTCCTGCCTTACGTTTCACTTTACGTACAAAAAGTCCGAGCATTGGGCTAACCGAGCTGTTTTTCTGCCAGCTGTGTTAGGAGCTCTCTTAAGCATGCTTTTAAATTTACATGCCTTACCAATGTTACGATAACCAGTGAAACTGTTTGGCGGCATACATTAGTTTTTTTTAGCAATTGTTTTGTATGTCCAAGTTTGGTTTTGTTGAAAATATTTAACTATTTTTGAACACACTTTTCTTTCATCGTCCATTCTGTAAAAAATTGCTAATTAAAACTCATGATGTAAATTAATTTACTAACTGACATATTTTTAAAATGTAAACTGCCGAAAAAAAAAATATGAGAAGCTTTAAACCAAAGTTATAGGCAAAAATGTGTGTTAACATTTTTATGATCTCACTCCTTACACAGTTGTTTAAAAATTTTGAAAAAATAAGATCTAGGTAATTGTTTATTTTGTGGCAGTGTAAAAGAATTGATAAATAAAATTAAAATTTTTGGAATTTATTTGATATTTTATATGGAATATTACACAGTATACCAAAATAAGAAAAATTTGGTTTATCAAGGTTGCCACACATCATTTCGGATAGACTTGGGACGCATATGACGAATACGGCCCTAGAATTTTAAAGTTGGATTGTCTTTGTAGCGTTCTCTCTAGGTTGTAATATAGATTTAAGTTTTTGTATTGAAATAAGCTCTCAAGTAAATTTTAGGATGAGAATTAAAGTTTCATTGTATTCTAGAGAATCTCATAAATACAATCTGAGTATAGTACTTGAAAAAGCATTAATTCTCTACCACTGGTTCTAAGATAGATTTTTTCTAAATTTTTTTTCTCTATTTGTTGTAAAACTAATTGTAAATTCTATTTAAGGTTTATGATAGTAGTTAAACCGAACTAAATAACACTCTCTTTTTTTACTACGTAATTTAAATAAATAAAGGACATATATATATATAAATAACACTCACTCTCACAGTCTTGACATAAACTAAAAATCTGGGACCAAATAAATAAGAAATTTTATTCTTGATCTTATGATCTCCTCAAACGAACTGACTGCATGGAAAAGCATTAAAGACGTTATATCAAATGTTCTAGGCAAATATCGATCTCCATCTGGCCAAACACACACCAACACCATGCTAAAAGAGTTCGAAAAATTAGCGGTTCACATGTCAACGAAAATGCACTTTTTGAACTGAGTTGTCAACGGAATCTGATGAACATAGCGAACGTTTTCATCAGATACTTGTATTTCTATTGAAAAACGCTACAAAAGCAAGAGTACTTTGTCTCTTATAACAGATTTGTGTCGGACATTGTTCGATAATAGTGTCAAATTTTCAAGAGCGAAAAAAAGTGAATTGAAATTAAATAAACTTGGGTATATATTACACACAAAAAAATAATGTTAAACTTTTTTCAATTAAAACGATTTGTTAAATTATTTCAAAAGGTGTCAATTAAAAATTAATCCAATAGATTAAATAATTGTTCAAATCTGCAATTTGCTTGACATTTTTTTTACTCTATCGCTCAAAAGCATCTCATAAAAAGAGAGAAAAACATCTGCATATTGTTGTTGTTTTTCGTTTGTTTTATTTTATAAATGTTTATGTATTAGTAACAGATATTTTAAATTAATTTTTATAAAATTTTATAAATTCTCGTTAAGTTTATTATTTTATTTAGCAAAATATTTTAATTTTGCCATATTAAATCTGAATATTCATTTATTCTAAAACATTATTAGAAACTAGTAATGTAATTTTTGAAATTTTGTTTAACTAAAGTATTCAGAATCAATACTTTAGTTAAACAAAAAAATCGCAAAAAATAAATTAAAAATTATTTTACATAAAAATATATTTTATTTAGTTTTAAACAAATGCAAACTATTTTTATAATTTTCAAAAAAAATTTGACAGAATCCTTATGCCTAAGAAAAAAGAAGAAAACTAATTGCTGTATTCATATAAGTATAAATAAATCTATCAAATGAATGAAAATTGCATGCAGGTTTTATTTTAATAAAATTCAATGTTATGAAATTCAAGCTAAAAATAAAGAAATATATTTTTTTATGGTTGGCATGATAACTACCACTTTATCCAGCTGATTAGAGTCTTATTTAGAATTTATACAATATTGGTTAATTTTTAATCCAATGAATTAATTTTTAATCAAATACATATAAATAAAACCAATAAAAATCATAATCAAATGTATCACTCTTTTATTGAAAATGTATTCAATTAAAGAGCTACAAATTTTTAATTGAATGGACAATTTTTGTGATTGGAGGAATTTCAATGATAAAATTTATTGAATAGGCGGTTTTCATGATTGAATTTAGTTTTTATTTTTTTGTGTGTTAGGTAGAAGAGATTTTTTTTTTTGTGAACCTATAGTGAAATTTTGGCCCTGTGCGAAGTGGCTAAATAAATTCTAAACTAAAAACAAATTGATAAAAGGGTTTAAAATTTCTTTTCAAATTTCATATCAACTTGGAAACCTGAATTTAGTTTAGATTTTCTTTAGCCAGTTCACACCCACCCTTAATATAAAATAATTTGTTCATACACATTACCTCCAAAATCAATTATTGAAAGGCTTTTTTGTACTAACTCTAAATAATAACTATATTAACCCTTAATGAGCAATCTTGAATTTGACTGGTTTTTTCTGCTTGTGTTAAGTTTTGGGCTTTGGTGTGTTCTGATATATATGGTAAAATTTTATGACCAACATTTTTGTAGATCATTTGGTCCCCCACCCTCCCCCTGTGGTTTTTACGATTTGTAAGAATAGAGCCAAAAAATACCGTTATGGGTGGGAGCTAGAGGGTTAATATGTTCCACAAAAATATTTACCTTAATATTTGCTACAAAGTTTCTGAACATACCCTATACCTCAGATGTAAGGAACACACTGAATTCTACTGTGTATGATTTAGATATTAGTAATAAGCACTCAGATTGAGATTTTGCTGGGTAGATTTGAATATATGTATAGTTAATAAAAAGCTTTATAATGAAATGGCCAGCAGGGTTGCCATGGCTGTTTGAATTTTGAATTACAATTAAAAAAATATGTGACAATGGGTCTTCCTATAACAAAATTATTTTGTTTAAATAAACTATTTGTTTACTTATTTATCATTTTTCAATTTTGCTGTTTATAATGATTAATATGTTTTCGAATCAGATAAAGGAAAATGGTTAAAAAGTTGGTAAATAGAAAAAATTAAATACGAGTAAATGATTTAAAAAAGCCTATCAAGCGATTCTGTAAAGAAAAAGTGGCGACTATCGTCCATTTTTTCAATAAAAATTTCTAAAGTTCATTATTATTAATCAATGATTTTAAAGTCAACCAATCAGAACAAAATATTTAAAAATAAAATGTTCTGATTGGTTGATTTTAAAAACATTGATCAATAATATTGAACGTGCAAGTTTGCCTTAAAATTTTAAAAAGATTATTCAATAGTATTGAAATATATGCTGCAAAATTGTTTTCTTTTAACAAATTTGTATTAATATTTTAAAATTTGTGTGTAAAATGATAGATACCAAACTGCAAAAAGTGTACGATAATCGTCTATCATTTCATAGAATCTGGGTACTGATAAAGTGCAATAAACAGCATGTGAAAAATTAGGCTTATTATTTGTAACAAATTTAGTTTTAAAAAGAAATCCTGTCAACCTTCTTTCACGAAAATAAATAATTTATAAAACAAAGTAACGTAAAACCCCTGTTTGACTACAATGTTCTCAAGAGGATTAATATAAAATCTGTTGTCTGTAGTAATGAAATTTAAACACTTCTAATGCCAACACATTAGTATGTATGAACAATTCCTTCACTTCATTATCATGCAGACATGCAAAGTGTTTAAAGAACAATATTTAAAATTCAATTATTTACATATTCATTTTATTATTACACCTTCATATAACACACATGCATGAATGTCTTTATTTTATAATGTATGAACTTTAAAATAATAGATTTAAAGCTTTATTGTGCACAATAAATTCTCTGAAAAATACAGATTTATAATTATTAAGCTTTTGTGTGAACAACCATTGTATCTTTTATGTTATTTTTTTTTTTTTTAACTTTATTTGTGTTGCAGATATAGTGAAATGTACAACAATCCTATAAAGGCTTCGAATATGGAGCATCGTGATGTCGTTTTAGATATACTATCGGATGCACGTGTAGTGGGACCACTTATGCAGACAGGCCTATTTCATGCTGACGTGAATCGCCACAATTATATGTATGTATTTGGACATAATAGCTTTGGTGGACCACATGCTAGTGTAAGTACGAACAGAAATGAGTAATGCAATTTGTTTTACTTTCAATGAGAAAACGTTTTAAAAATTTTTGCAATTGACAAACAATTTTCAATGAAATTAATCCAAAAAAGAAAAAAAAAATGATTTTATAAACAAAAACGGAACAATTTATTATCTTCATTATTAACTTTTAAATTGTACTCTCATAAAAATAAGTTTGTAATTTAATAAAAAGGTTTCTAGTATGGATCCTTCACTGAGAGAATTATCTGCATGATATCAATGAATTTTTGCATAAATCCAATGAACTGCAACTCGTCTATTGAAACTTTTCGTTGAATTAATGGAATTTTTCATTAAATTTTGTTTTTTTCATTATATTTATTAAAAATTTCATACACTCAATGAAAAAGCTTCATTAAAACTAAATTCATAAAATATATGAAGCCTTCTCATCAAATTTAAGAAATTTTTCATTTACTCTGTGAAGAAAACTTCATTAGTTTACTGAAAGTTTTCATTAAAATTCGTGCAGCAAAATTCCCTCTGTGTACCATAAAGTTTGTTCAAATTCGGATGATTTCAGTTACAAACAAGTAAAAGCTTTAATTGGAGCTGTAATGAGTCTACTTATTAAGCTCTTCATAATAACTATATCTGTAAAAAAAAAAATTACAAAAAATGTGAAAAAATGTTTCGCGAGAAAAAATTTTGCGAAAAAAATGATTTTGGAATATACAAATGTTTTGTTTTCAGTTTATCGTTTTTAACTTAAACAACTTTTTTCAGTGTTTTCTTTTCCATTAGTAATTTTTAAACATTTAAAATATTTTATATGTAAACACTCTCAAAACAATTCTGTTGTGACAACCGAATTTTTTCCAACCGAATTGTTCTGAGAGTGAAGACCGCTAAAATATTTTTAGAAACAAATAAAATTTCACTTGAGAACAACGCCACTGAATTCGTTAAATTCAATTGGCATTATCTTCTTTTTTACTTTTTATAAAATAAACCACACATTAGTCAAAACAACTAACAAAAATAACTTAACTGAATAAAATTAATGTCATGAATTCTCAATATTTTATGTTATTTGTTTTTTGATTGATCCGTACTGTAGTTAAGAATCATATTTCTACTGCAAAAGAATGTTATTTTCACTTCAAATTACAAAACTGAAATAGAACTTAAACAACTAACAAAATTTTACAACAGAAGTTATTAGAGTGTACTAGTGACGTTATTTAATCAAATAAGTCAATTTTTTTTACCTACAACTTTATACAAAATACCTCAAGGCGACCATTTTTTACACAGTTAAAATATATTCGCCAGAGCTGTAAATGAATCATTAATTTTTGAATTAATTCGCGAATGAATTAATTCTTCCCACACAACTTACGAAATGAATGAAATTTGAATCAATTCACATGAATTTGGCAAAAATTAATTGCAATTCATTTTGCAAATTCAATTTTCAATTTAAACGACTATACAATACCCTACACCAGTCTGGTGAAAAGCCAACTAATGTTTGGATCCGAAATTCGAATGGGTTAAAATGGGGCTTGTGTCAAAATTTTCTATAATGTGAGTCAGCGCACCAAATTTCATAAAAATATCTTAATATTTGCGACCTGTAGTTTGTAACCAAGCCAATTTTGGGGGGACCCTTATATGGGCACTAGGTCTAAACATAGACCGATGTTCACCAAAATGAATAGACTGCGTCCTTGTGCCAACGTAGGTCTGTGTACCAAATTTCATCAAAATATCTTAATATTTGCGATCTGCAGCGTATAAACAATATAATTTTGGGGGGACCCTTATATGGGCACTAGGTCTAAACATGGACCGATGTTCACCAAAATCAATACGCTACGTTATTGGGCCAACATAGGTCTGTGTACCAAATTTCATCAAAATATCTTAATATTTGCGACCTGCAGCTTATAAACAGTATAATTTTGGTAGGACCCTTATATGGGCACTAGGTCTAAACATGGACCGATGTTCACCAAAATCAAGAGGCTGCATTATTTATTGGGCCAATAGGTCTGTGTACCAAATTTCATCAAAATATCTTAATATTTACGACCTGCAGCGTATAAACAGTATAATTTTGGTAGGACCCTTATATGGGCACTAGGTCTAAACATGGACCGATGTTCACCAAAATCAACAGGCTGCGTTATTTGGCCAATATAAGTCTGTGTACCAAATTTCGTTAAAATATCCTAATATTTACGACCTGCAGCGTATAAACAATATAATTTTGGTAGGACCCTTATATGGGCACTAGGTCTAAACATGGACCGATGTTCATCAAAATCAATAGACGTCGTCCTTGGGGCGACATAAGTCGGTGTACCCAGTTTCATCAAAATATCTTAATATTTGCGACCTGTAGAGTGCGCACAAGATTGCATGGACAGACAGACAGACGGACGGACGGACAGACGGACAGACGGACATCATTAAATCGAAACAAAAAAAATTCTGAGCCGATCGGTATACTATAAGGTGAGTCTACGACCAATATTTTTTGGTGTTACAAACATCAGCACAAACTTATAATAGACAAACTATGACTAGACAAAATTCAAATTTTTTTGTTATTGTTTGTTGTTTTATTTCATAACTACACTCAGGGAATTATGTAAGTAAAATCAACTGCAAATGACAGTTAAAATAACTGCATTTGCGGTTAAAAAGGTGTACACCATATTGCATTTAAATCAACTGCAATATAAAGTTATCGTTATTGGTTAAAAATCAACTGATAAATGTAGTAGAAACAAACACAAATGTAGTTAAAACAACAGGCATGGAAATTATTCTAAAACTGTACATACAACTACAAATATATTTAAAACAACAGACATAAATTTTTTTTATAAAACTGTAAAAACTACTGTTTTTATTAGTTAAACTAACACCAATTGTTAATTTAATAAAAACTAAATTTTTGTAAATTAACTTTAGTGCATTTTATTCTTAGGTAAAATTTTGAAATAAATTTCCTTAACATTTCACTTTTAATACATAGATTTTTGTAGATTTTTGCCCTCAAGGGCTGAGTAAAAAAATATTAAAGACCTGAAAGGAATACAATATTTTATAATATTTATGCAAACAAATATAAAATTTTTATTTTTATATCACCCTATTTAATATATACTTATCTTTAATCACCCTTATATCACCCTATTTAAGTTATATCTTCATTTAATAAAATTTTTAACTACAAAATTTTCAGTTTTCTTTCTTCAGCATCCTTTCTTTGATTAAAGACACAAGAGAAAAATATTCTCCCACATTATTTCACTAGAAATTTCTAAAAGCCATATTATTTTTGTGTTTGCGCAACATATTTTCTATTTGTGGAATATTTGAACGAGAGGCAAAAATGCACACATTTAAAAATAAATGTGTTTGTTAAAAAACACGAAACCACTGCATAAAGCAACTGCAATGAAAACGCAGTAAATTTTGTGGGTAGTTTAAAAAAATAACTGTCAAAAATATTGAAAGTTGCTTCCCCAGGTAAAATAATTGGAATTGCAGTTAAAAATTAACCGCATTACTACTACACAAATAACTGTCATTTAGTAATCGCATAACTTTTCTGAGTGTAATTATTTTACAATTAATTTTAGTTATACAATCAAAATCAGCAGGGGCTCTGTAATGCTATAATAGTTCTACATATGTTCGCATTGCTTTACTTGTGTATGCATGTTGTATTATTATTGTAGACTAATAAAAATGATTATATTAATTAAAATATCAATTGCAGTTGTTTTATATGACGCGTTTGAAAAAACAATACCTACTGTGTAACGTGCCGTTACAAATAACCTACTTATTCATATACCTAATGGAAATGCTGATACCCCTAACCAACAATATATTTTCACTGGGCTGGGCAAATATTCTAATAATTCTTATTAGGTTAATAGAACGTATTGCTTATAAGGGAAAAGTTGTATAGGCTAGGGGAGAGCTTGAATCCAGTTGGAGTTTTATTATACTTCGTCCCGTGGGCGAAGTTTACACGAATAAGCCAGCCCGATTAAAGTTCCCACACTAACCCGACTCACCTGCCTATTATTCTCGTGAGTCACTAATCGTAGTTACTAATCGTATTTACCATATTCCCTCGTTTCCCCGAATTAACCCGACTCACCTGCTTACTATTCTCGTGAGTTACTTAGAACTATTTACTAATCGTAGTTACCATATTCCCTCGTTTCCCCGAGATAACCCGACTCACCTGCTTACTATTCTCGTGAGTTACTTAGAAATATTTACTAATCGTAATTACAACCTTTTCCTCATTTCCCCAAAATAACTCGACTCACCTGCTTACTATTCTCGTGAGTCGCTTAGACATATTTACTAATCGTATTTACAACATCTCCTCGTTTCCCCGAGATAACCCGACTCACCTGCTTACTATTCTCGTGAGATACTTATAAAGATTTACGGGTCGTCGTACAATACCTAATCCTATCGAACCAGTGACAGAGCTATCGACGTTTCGAGGAACTACAACCACTGCCAGAGTTGCCGAAGATCATCCTGTGCACCGAATCATCGACAACGTTTAAAGATTAACAGTCATTAGATTAAATAAGTAGTTTAAGATCTTGGTAAATAAAACTGTGTGCGATACAGGATCGTACAATTGAATTGAACAAAAGAAACGATTGCTGTTTTATTTCAAAGGAGGCAGACCTTTGACGAACCTGGACAAACTGAATTTTACCCCGGCCTCAGACAAAACTGCATCACAACTGTACTAAAGAATATTATAAAAATGCCCTCTGGGCCGTCCATCTCCAATATATATAAATACCGGCTATTGAACGTAAAAACAATACATCAGTGTGACAACATTTGCGAAAAAGGGGACACTGAGGAGATTGGAAGATAAACAAAAAATCTAAAGTAAATTGTTTGTATTTGTCGGTTTGATCACTTTCGAAAATAAAAAAAACAATTACAGAAAGCTGAATAGAAAGGAAAACTGTGAATTAGCTACGCTACATGCAAGGCCTTACGTGGGTTAGATAACTAAGCTGTCGTAACTAGTTATGTTTATAACTAGTTATGTTTGTAATGTAGGAGTGTACGAGATGTGCGGGTTCGATTCCTATAGCCGACGGGTTGTTGAAAAAATTATCATATAGAGACAATCTGACGATAAAATATAAACAATAATACAATTTAATGGAGAATCACTGATGAAGCCTGTCCATTAGACCGTACCTTAAAAAAAGTTCGCCGTACACCGTCCAATCTAAATAATTTTTGCAAGAAGGTTTCAAAAAAAAATGTTTGTAGTTTTTGCCGAACGTAGGGTCGCCATTTTACATTTTTCATTATATCTTTGGCATTTACAGTCGGATCTTAAAGCATGGTACATCGACGTTTTTCCCTCGAGGGGACCAATGTTTTGCTCTAAGGACCATTGACTTCAAGTATCCTATTCTAGTATTTACCCACCATATCTCAGTTGCTACCACCCCAATGGACGACTCTAATGTCATAAAATTAAAGCTCGCACAAAATCATTATACTTTTGCTAAGAAAGTTTTTCAATAAAACCAGCAGAAATTTTTTTGGTTGCCGAACATAGGGGTGCCTTTTTAAATTTTTTTATTGGATTTTTCATTTATAACAAAACACTGGTCTCCTCGAGGCAATTGGTAAATCACACTTTAAAATCCGACTCTAAATGCCAAATCTATAACGAAAAATTCAAGAAGGCCACCCCTACGTTCAGCAAAACCAATTTGAATGTGTACCGCGTACTTTTTTTTGGCATGTAAGGTGGTACGGTCTACTGTCCATAGAAAAGATGTAGATCTAGTCTCATTTGCAAATTAATGTGTTTATAACTTTTAGAAAAAATGTTTATTCTTCTTCTTAACCTCAAACCTACTAAACTAAAATTGATAGAAATACATATTAATTACAATATTAATTACAGTTGGTCTATATGACGCGTTTGTAAAAACAACACAATACTAAAGAAATTATAAATATTATTCGGGGATTTCAGCATATTTTTATATATTTTTCGGGATTTATAATTTTTATTTTCAAATACTCTTCGGAAAATCGTAATAAATCCTTATTTCCCCAAATTATTTACTTACTTTTTTAAACAAAAATATTAAAGGTCTTAGCTTTTTAAGATTTTGAGGCGTTTTTGATTGAAAGCTGGTTTAGGATATAAAATGAAAGAAACAAAATTTTATTGTTTTCTTTTACAGTTTTTGTACAACAAGAGAGAAAGCAATTAACTTACAATTTACTGATATTAAAAATATATGCAAAACAAAATTACACTACTGGCATGCTTTTGCAATTTCTAAATTAAGTTTTAATCCGAGTTGCCCTCCAATTTTACCCGATACTTAGACATAACAGTGGTTATGAATGGGTTAACTGTGCTTACAGCATATCAAGGACGAACAGATTAAAGCTGTCTTGTCTGAAGAAATGTTAAAGGAAAGTATATATTCGTATAGGGAAACAAATCAACAAAAGTTGAGCTCCACTTTAACGACCAATACAGTTTCAAGCTCGGTCCTTGTACTTCATACTAACCTCCATATTAACTCAGCAATGAAAAAAAAAACGGTCGCAAAATGCATTAGAATTTTATCTATATCCCATAAAGTTACAAATATAAAATTATACAACTACAAAAACACATATAGATTTCATACAAACGCATAGTGTTTTGCTGAAACATTATTGCTATTCTAAGGAAAAAAGTCTGATTTAAAAAGTGCTTGTTCTTTGTTTGGGGGGAATTTAATTTTGTTCCAATTTTAAACACCTTCCATAAAACTGTAATAAAATTGCAAGTTAGTTAAAATGTAAGTTTGGCTTTACAATATATTTACTGTAACAACAATTACAAAAGGCTTATGAAATATTTATCATATCGGGTCTTTACTGTAATAAAAGTAACAAAATTCTTAATATCATAAATTTATATTGTTGCTGAATTTTTATATTTAGTTTGAGTTCTGTAAAATGTGACATCTTCAAAAAGAGAAAATAAAGCAGATTTTGATTGATATTTTATATAATACAATAAATAATACTTAATGTTTATTTCAAAATGAATTTATAAGACATGTGGTACGAAATTACATTAGTCAGCAATTTTATTAAGATAATTATCAATCATACGCCTAGTTGATCATGATCACTTTATACGCCAAGTGTAAGCAATACGATACTGCCGCACAATCCTTCGTCCCATGGACAAAAATCGAAAACAAAAAATTTTTGTCTCAAATTGTTATTAAAGAAGGATTTTTTTAAAGATAAGAAAGTAACTCAAACAAGTGTCAAAAAAATATTTGGTATTGCTTTTGTCGCCAAGAGACGGCGCTAAACTCAGAGAATTTTATGCAAAAATGTTTTAATAGAAAAATGGGTTTTAATTGTTTCACTAAAATAATTCTCAAAAATACATTTTTTTTAAAAACTTTTTCGAAGATTTATTTTTTAATTACTTCAATATATTTGTCGTTAAATTAAAATATGGATTTTAGTATATGTTTACAAAAGAATTATTTTTTGTTGCTCCGAAAAACACACTTTTTTGTTGAAAATCCAAATATTAATTAAGTTTGATGGATATAAAATTTGATATTTTTTTTTCCTTTTTTTGTAAGTTTATACTGTTATATAATAGATTATTAAAAAAATAATTACTATTTTTTACCACAAATTAAAAAAAAAATGGATTTATTGAAATGCCTAAATTCATGATTTTTACACAAATTTCACGCATTTAAGAGTGTTTAGTATTCAAACCATGTGAACCTTTCATTTTAGGTACAGGAGGTGTTGAGCGGACTTTTGTAAAACACTACGGGAAACATTTTTGTGGAACATTCTAACCCTCTAACTCTTCAATGAAAGGGAATTTTTTGGGCCCTTTTTAAAAAGGGACAAAAAAGACCCGTAAGTTGAAGAGTTAGAGGGTTAAACTGTTCCACAAAAATGTTCCTCGTAGTGTTTTACATAAGTTCGTTGAAAAAATCCTATACCTAAAATAGAAGATTCCCATGGTTTCTCCCTAAAATCCAGGTTTGTGGGACATTTGAGCGCCAATTCTGAATAAGTACGAAATTAACCCTTAAACACATTTTAAGTTTTTACTTATTACTAGCACTTAAGTTAAATTTTCGATGCTGATGTCTTCAAAGACTTATAGTAGAATTTCATGACAAATATTTTTGCGGAACAGTTTATCCCTCTAACTCTTCAATTTAGGGGTGGTTTTTGTCCGTTTTATAAAGGGGTCAAAAAAGACCCTTTAATGAAGAGTTAGAAGGTTAAAATGTTCCACAAAAATATTTCTCGTAGTGTTTTACATAAGTTCGCTGAACATATCCTATGCGGAAAATGGAGGATTCACATTCCCCTATTTTAATTCTATTTTTTTTTTTAGAAAAATCCTTTTAGGCGTTTAAAACCCATTTTTTGTGAAAGGCATTTTTTTTTATTAATGAATCGATTTTACCCAAATTTGGCATGGATTTTGCTGGATTGTACAAAAAACTTCTGAAATTAATAGAATATTTTGTATAAATATTAGTAAGTTAGGGACAGCAAAAATAAGACTATATTAAAAAATGTTGCTAGATAATTCAGAGATTGAAAAATCAAAATAAAATGTAAAATTTCCAAAGTTTTTGTTTTTTTTAATGTAAATATAAACTTAGCTTTCTAAAACCAGCAGGTTACTATTTTTTTAACAAATATTTTTGTTGATTTTATCAGGAGAGACTGATATTTTCATTAAATTAACCCGTGTAAAAATAGTTATATATTGTTATATATAAGACACATATCATTATATACAAAAACATCTGATATTATTTTTTCAATGAATTTGTTGTACGGTAATTGATGTTATTACATATCCCCAAATCTGACTCCATATATAACGATATAAGCCATATAAAACTAATCAAAATATATGTAGTGACCGATATGATTATATGGTTCGATACTAAGTTATATAACACTGTATGTATCGTCATACTAAAAATATATTTCTTGTAATTTTATATAACTTTCTATATGATCTCGTACAAATTAATATAAATTAAGAGTTAATTTATCCACAGCCAAATAATTTTCACGTGATTTTTTTGCATATTAAATTAAATTAAAAATGATGCAAATGATTTAGATTAGATTTTTATTTTATGTTATAAAATTTGGGCCTTTGAAATTGTTTAAGCTATAGAAATTTCAATATCAATTTAAAGCCGGTATGCATAAAAAGTGTACCTACAATTAGACAAAATTATATAAAATCAGATATTTTTATATCGAATTAGATGTAATTTGATGTCCTGGATATGGACAAATCTTGGATCAAACTATATCAAATAATATCTAATTTGATATAATTAGACACAAGTAGATGACCCATTTTTCGGATCAAGTTGTATGTCGTTGTATATGGGGACTTATCAAATAAGATATAATTATATATGACACCGTATTAAGATTTTTTACCCGGGAAATTAAACTTAGAAATAAAAGAAAATTGTAGTTATAAAAATTATTTTGCTTGTACTTCAAATTAAGGTCTTCAGGTCCTCGTCGGAAAACTTTCCTTATGAGAGGTGATAACAAATGTTTGCACATGTTAAAACGAAATTAAAATATATTACCATTATAGGGTTAAAAAATCATCTGGGTGTTCTTTCTTTTACTGTTGTGTTCTAATATTTAACTCTTGTATATGAATGTCCTTAAATGTTACGTGTATCGAATTTCAGTTCTCTTGTTTTACTCCTGTGACATTTCATAAAGCGCAATTCATCTCCTTCTATCACAAGTGAGCAAATCTTTTCATGTAACAACAGACCCAGGGACCGATCCATGTCTTAATGGGCCAGCCATGTGACGTGTCCTGTGACAGACTTCCCACAGCGATGTAATAGAATGCTTTTTATTTTAGTATGTACTTCATCAAGATTTAAAAGACCTTGGTTTAGTGTATGTTTAAGTAAACTACAATATTTTGATTTCAAGAAGATATGCACAATATTGCAAAATATGCAATAAAAAACATTTTCTGTGCAAAAAAAAATGCCCCTTAAAGTCAAATATGCAAAAGTATATATGAATTATGAATAAAAAAATATCCAACAGCAAATTGATGCAATTTTGTTGCAAATTTTTTGAGTGCAAAAACTATTTGCCAAAAATGGTTTTTGAGCTAGTGGCTACAAACATGCAATGGATTAAAGTCGCTGCCGTGCATATTATTAAATCATATGCAAGTACTTTTTTCAACTATAAAATTCAAATAAAAAATCGCCTAGAACAAAAGAAGATATTTTAAAGCATTTTTATTTAAATAAATACTTACTTATTGTTAGTAGAGGATTTAAATAATGTATGGGTCCTTCATAATAACGCTTTAATACACAAGCAATGACAAAAATAAATATAACTATTATTTGTTTTATTTTAATATCCAAGTTCATATTCCTCTTTATTATTTAATAGATAAATTTTCATTTATGTTACTCGTTTAGTGATTTGTCTTGCAAATGTTAAGAGAAAATAAAAAAGAAATATATCTATATAAATTATAGGGGCTTTAAAATTTTTTGTATTATTCTTTATATATGTATCTCCGGAAAATTATTTTGTTTGTTATTCTAAGGATTTATATATATTGGATTTAAGCCAAATGAAACAAACAAACTTACAGACATACAAAATGTTGAAAGTTTTAAAGAGGTTTGTACAAATAACGCACATATCGTAGTCATACAAAGTCACCAAATAAATACAAAGTTAAAAGAAAAAAAATAAACGGTTGAAAAATATCTAAAATCATATCATAAAATTTTATAAAACTTTTGATCATAAAAAAAGAGTTTGTGTGTGTGTGTTATTGTTGTTTGGGCCATTGGCTAGTTTTCTATTGTTCTATTCAACACACACATATGAATTTTTGATACTGTATACACGTCTATGTTTGCCATAACAAAAAAACGGAACTGCTAAGCATTTGAATCACGTTAGAAAGCTTAAAATTTACACAGACACTTTTATTGCTTTTGGAGTGTAAACAAAATATAAAAATTTTTATGGTTTAAAATTGGTGTTTTTAGAAAACATGTTGTTAACAAAAAAAAAATAATATCTTTAAATTAAAAAAAGGTTAGTTCTTTAAAAACACCCAGGGCGAAGAAGGATGGAATTCGATTTATATCATTAAAATATATTTGTGAGCATTATTATAATTGAATATACTGACAGAAGGACTGAAAAAAATAACCATGCCTTTAATTTTTCTAGATCAATTTGCTATGTTGCAGTACGAGTACTGTGCATATCAAAAGCAAAAAAAATGGGCCAAAGTTTTTAAATTTTTTTATTTCTTTAATTATAGGCTGTAAAATCTCTTTCCACTGAGATTTTATCGATTAAAATAGTTCACGGTTCTTTTTAGTATCCCAAATATGTTTTCAATGGGACTCAAGTCGAGAGATTGTGCCAGCCAATCAAGGAAAGGACTTGAATTCCATTGTCTCGTATGTAGTCTTTTACTAACTTCAATGTATGTTTTGGATCTTTGTCGTGTTGAAACACCCAAAGAAGTGGCATAATCCACTCAGCATGTGGTACCATTTGGGTTTCTGGTATATCTATATAATTAAAACGGTCTATTGTTCCATCAATTTGATGAAGTGGACCAACCTTGTCAGCCGAGAAACAGGTCAACATTATTACGCAGCCACCTCCATGTTTAAAATAAATTTTCAATTCCGTTGTTCGAGACGTTTACCAGGATTGCGGTGAACGGTGCACATACCATCTGTATTGATGAAATTAAACTTGGACTCAATGCTAAATAGCACAGTTTCCAGTTTTATACTGTCCAACTTAGATGTCTTTTGGCAAAATCTAATCTAAAACGTTTAAAAAGTGAAAGATTTTGAATAAAATTCGCTCAGAAACACGATAATTAAGTCTTACCTTTGCTTTTTATGTCTCTTGGTTAGCAACGGTTTTTTTTTCCTTGTCTATAACTTTTTAAATTGGTCTCTATTGCTCGTCTTTATAGCGTTCTATCATGGATATTTCAGTTCAAAGCTCTCACAACCTCCTTTGAGATCGCAAAAAGATTTTCTTTAAAAATGCGAACAATTTTGCTGTCCTCGCATTCTGTTAGTTTTCTCGGTGGACCGCCCAAATGATGTATGTACGTTTACATCGTTTGTAGATTTAAATTTATTTATCAATCTGCTAACAATAGAACTATTAATATTGTATCTTTGGCAATTGAAATTTGTCTCTCCCCTTTATTTCAATCGCGTATAATTTGATTTTTAAATTCACGGCAATACGTATCTCTTGCCGTGAATTTTTATTAATTTGTTAAACTGCTTGCCCTACACCACTACGGCGACAAGGGTATAACAAGTTTGTGCTGATATTTGTAACACCAAAAAATATTGGACTTAGAACCACCTTATAGCATACCGATCGGCTCAGAATAACTTTATATTTCGATTTAATAATGTCCGTCTGTCTGTCCGTCCGTCTGTCTATCTGTGCATGCAGTCTTGTGCGCAAATATTAAGATATTTTGATGACATTAGGTACACCGACCTATGTCGGCCTATTGATTTGAAATCAGTCCATGTCTAGACCTAGTGCCCATATAATGATCCCCCCAAAATTCGCTTACTTACACGCTGCAGGTCGCAAATACGAAGATATTTCAATGAAATTTGGTACACAGACCTATGTGTGTCGGCTCAAGGACGAAGCCTATTGATTTTGGATAAAATCGGTTTATTGATTTTAGATAGGATCGGTCCATATTTGCACCTATCGCCCATATGGGCTATATTTTAAATTTCCTCTTTTATCATTTTACAGAAAATTTCATCACAAGTCCGTTTTAACCAATTCGAATTCGGGATCCAAAAATTAGTTGGCTTTTAACCAGACTGGTGTAGGGTATTGTATAGTCGGCGTGCCTGACTTTAACTTTTTTACTCGTTTCATAATTGGAAAAGTCCTGTATTTTTTTGGAAATTACAATAATTTTAGAGAACGTATAATCGCTGCTTTTGTAATGCACACTTTCATTTTAAGGTCAAAGAAAATGTTGTTTTTTGCGTAACAATTAGGGAATGCATCCCGGGATTTCCCGTCCCGGGATTCCCGGGAAATTAAGCATTTTTCAGTTGCCGCATTCCCGGGAATTTGGACCGGTAATCCCGGAATTTCAAAAAATGTAGTTTAAAATAATAAAGTTAATTATTTCAAATTTATTTATGCAAAAGTTTCCAACGTTTTGAATATAGTAAAAATCTTACATTAGGTTTGCTCATTTACTTACAAAATTGTAGTAAAAGTAGTAAGATTTTCGAGTAAACCAACACACTGATTAATTTGTGTACTTAATCGAACTTTTTAAGTTCTTTTTTTTAACAGGCACTAAAAGGAACTTAAAAAATATATTTTTTAAGAAAACCACTCAACTAAATAGTGTTTGTGTAAAAAATTTTTGAATCGCACTTATTCTGTACAGAATTAAAGACAAATTTGACCATTGATTTTTAAAAATTTTCAAAGTTCCCATAATTTTTAAAATTTTTTCCAATTTTCTAAAATTATTTTCTATCCCTTTAGAAAAACGTGTAAGGCCACACAATGTAATCGATTTCGTGTACTTCACTTTGTACATACTTGCGATATGGGATACTTGTGTATAACAATTGTATATGAAACTCAAAATATTTGAAAATTTTCAAAAATTTTCTCTAACTTACATGCCACTATTGGGGCATACTAACTTACGAAGTATATTGGCTTGTGGGCCATTACAATGCGGCCATACCCTAGGTAAAGCAAGCCAGCTTGTGTGTAGAGTTTGAAAGTACTCGGAGATACTTGTGTGTACTTAGTAGTATATATAACATAATAAGTACGTTTTTCCAAAAACTGCCATTTTTCTTCATCAGGATATTGCTTTCGAAATATTCTACACCTTCAGAAATGAAAAGACGATGGTTTCGGGGATTTTCCAGTACCCCATCATCAGTTCTCTTTAGAAAGTCATGGCATTACAGCAAATTTAAAACATCAAATTTCATAATAAAACATACATAATTTGCTAAACAACTAGATGAGAGCAGCAAAAAATGTGTAAATAAATATGTTTTCGAAGTTTTTTGCGTTTTATAATTGTTATTTTAAAAATTTTTTTATCATAATTTATCTTAAACTTCTTAAATCTCCCAGGATAATTGTCGTTAACTTAAAACCTTTTTAAATTAAAAAAAAAAAAATCAACCACAAAATATGTGTTTATTACTTCTTCACATACTTTGTTCTAGTTTTATAACTTATTTCTTCAACATGTTCTACTTTTAGCTTTTTCGGAATGTTTGTTTTTTTCTTTTCTCAAGAGTCTTCATTTGTTGTTAATGTATCATTCTAATATATTTCTATTGTTTTTATTATATTGTACGATATTGTTGTATAGTAGTTTATTTTGTTTTCAGTTTCAATATTGTATTACTCGTATTGTATACTAATATTATAAGTTTTTATTTCATTATTGTAAACTATTATCAAGTTTTAGTGTTTATTGTCCTTTGAGAGTTTGTGTATAAAAACGGTACACTATGAACAGGAAATATGTTTAGTTTTTGAAATCAAAGTGAACTAAGTTGAAATTTGTTAAAAATTTGTTGTTAATTTCAACTAGTAATATTTTTCTAAAATTTATGTTTTCTTCATTACATTTTAGTGTTGCGTTATTATGCAAGTTCAATCGTTTTAGAATATGTATACTTAGTGCTCAAAGTGATTGTGAATTGGCAATAGTAGTTGTCATAGTAGTTTTGGGTTTTATTTTTCCCTTTCATTTCTATTGTGGTCAAAGTCCCAATTGTTTGTTTAAATTTCTCTCAGTGTTGGAATTGTTATTTTTCATTTTTCACAATGTTTTCGTTGTTCGTTATTCCTTTGTTTATGACAAGAAAATCTACAACAACATTTCATTGGTTTTGGCAGCAATTTTTTATTTTATATAAACAAAAAATATTTTCTTGAAACAACCTTCAATAGTCTTAAGAATCCATTTTATTTTAAAATATTTTATAGACAGTTGTAAATTGAAGATATATATTTTTTTAAGAACATTAAAATTTAGCAGACAATGAAATTTGAAAATTATACTAAAGAATTAAAGAAAAATATTGTTAAGTTGGTTTAAAAACCAAAAATTTAAAACACTTAAAAAATCTTAATACTTGCATATTAGTGCGTGTCGAAAGAATTAATTTAGACATTCACCCAAAAGGGTTATAGACTAGTTAACCCTTAAATGAATGGTGTAGCCATTTGACAATATACCAGTTTTTTAATAGAAACAACACACTTGATGCACAAAACTGCATTTTTGGGCATTGGGGCCAAAGTACAAAGTGTTCTTATAGTTTAGCTCAGATTTTTTAAACAGTTATAGGAAAAATCTTAGTTTTGCTTCGTATGTTTGTGAAAAATCTAAAACACGCGTTGATTTTACAAAAATTGTGGTATTCAAAAATGTTTGTTGAAATATTTAAAATGGTATTCTCGCAATAAAATTAATTTTGGCGACAATAAATGTATAATTCATAGTTTATATAATTTTTTTGTTTTTTTTTTCATGCACGTGAAAAAAATCACAATTTAGCTATTTGGCAGAAAACCATATTTTTCAATAAATATCAACTTTTATTTTAAATAAAATTTTGAAACAACAAATAAAAATCTAATATGACAATATCATATTAGAATTTGGACTTGAGGTGGAAGAATATTCTAACTAAATATATGAAAATATAGAAAGTCCGAAAAAACAATTTTTGTATTTTTTAGTGCAAAAATTAAAATAATTGTTGAAAATAAGCACACCACGGCTAAAATCTCATTCAAATATTTATTTTGTTTTGAGTTTAAAATTAGTTGTTTTTACAAAATGTATTGACAACAGACATACATATAAATAGTACCCAAAGGGTACTTTTATATAATTGTTGCTTTCAAAAAGGAGTTGATTTATAGCTGGTTTTACCAAATCAGACAGTTCATATACGAAAGTACAAAATTCTCGTCCCGTTGATTTTTTGTACCTTATGTAATGTCTCGGTTTGAGTAAGAAAGTTATCATTTTCTTATTGCGGACAACTGAAGAGTAGAGTGATGTCTACGAAACAATTGTATTGTCTATCATGAAAATGATCAACCCCTTTTTGAAACAACAAATAAAAATCTAATATGACAATATCATATTAGAATTTGGACTTGAGGTGGAAGAATATTCTAACTAAATATATGAAAATATAGAAAGTCCGAAAAAACAATTTTTGTATTTTTTAATGCAAAAATTAAAATAATTGTTTAAATTTTTTTTTGGTATTTTTCTTGAAATGTACACGCCTTTAGAAATCATATATAAAAAAATGGTTAAAATTGAAGAGATCATGCATTTAAGGGTTAAAGCGCCTTTAGTGGAACTATTGACAACCAAAATTTAAACTCTGGAAAGTTATGAATAACACTGTGAGACAAATGGTAGGGGTCAGTGATCGGGAAGGGTTCAAACTACCGGGGAAAGTTATATCGGTAAAAAAGAAGTTATACGTGTCCCGGCGTTTCGCTGGGTCACCCCTAGGAATCGAGATATATCGATTTGACCTTTGGTGGTCTTTTTTTTGACATAACTCGAGAACCACTAGTCCGATTTTGCTCAAACAATTTTAAAATAATTAAAAATTACAATTCCTTTAATCTGTTCATATAACGTTTTTCTATATACTCAACAGTTTTGCCGGTAAAAATAAATGTATGAAGAAAAAAATATTTTTTGCCTAAAATATTAAAAAAAGTAATAAACAAAAGGTTATTGATTTTTATGGTAGCGGTAACAAACATTTATTTTTACCGGCAAAACTGTTGAGTATATAGAAAAACGTTATATGAACAGATTAAAGGAATTGTTAGTTTTAATTTTTTTAAAATTGTTTGAGCAAAATCGGACTAGTGGTTCTCGAGTTATGTCAAAAAAAAGATATACCTCGATTCCTAGGGTTGACCCAGCGAAACGCCGGGACACGTATAACTTGTTTTTGACCGATATAACATTTCCCGTTGGTTTCATCCCATCCCGATTTTGACTGTCGCATAGTGTAATTAACGGGTGACGCTATATTTTTTTTTTTTTTTTTTTAATTTAAATTTTGTGTATTTTTGTAGAATTTTTTTTTACAAAAATAAAATTAATTTTTAATTTTTTGGGTTAACCGATTTTTATATATTTTTTAAATATAGTGTTTTTTACTTTTTCGAATTTTCATATGGCAACTCTGACATTACAACATTTTTAAGTCGAATAATTTTTTAAAAAGCTCGCTATTGATTATGTTTTGATTGAAAACGGAATAAGTTGTCTTTTACTTTATAAGTTTGTATCATGTATCATGCTTCATTCGCGCAAATTTTCATAAATTTTATTCAATTGTGGAACTAATTTTTAGCAGTGACAAAAAGTTTCGTATTTTCTCATCAAAATATCGATCACAAATAAAAATATTTATTACTTTTTTATATTTTTAAATAATTTTTTAAAAATGCCCAATAAAAAAAGAACAAAAACTGAATAGTTTTAAATAAATATTTGGCCAAATTATACTTCTATGTCCTTTAAGGCAATTTTTCATTTGTTGAAATTAAAAGTAACACTGTTATCGAATCAAAGACTTTCTCTTCCTTACACGTGGGTTAATCTAGATCGAGTATGCTGACTTTTGTGATACTTGCCGTTTTATTGATTAGTTCCTACAGAAATACAAGTATTTGAATATAAATATAATGGCCCCAAGAATCCAAAAAAAATGATTTCTCTAATTTTTAGAGTATTCATTTTCACAAATTTTTTCCCAAGCAGCTTAGTGTCAAAAAGTATTATCGACTTAGCAGTTGAACTAATTTTTCCTATTGTTTTCGTTTAAATCCTTTGTTTAGCTAAAGTAGTTAGTTATCCAATTTCACCACAAAAACATATTTGTGCTGTGGATTGGTGAGTTTGCCGACCAATACAAATTAGAAAATTTCTAGTAAATGTATTTTAATGTGTCTGACGAGTCATCACTGATGACGCTTACCAATACAAATGAAAATAATATGGCGCTTGTTAAGAAAGTTCTAGTAAAAAAAATAATATGATAAGAGCATATTTTAGTCAGCAAAGGAACGCAAAAGAAAACGGAGGTATATTGGACATTAACATTTCGCAGTTAAAAATTGTATTCAAGAAATAAAATAATGAGGTTTGTTTTATAATATAAACTTACGTGAATAATAATATAATATTTACGTGAATACTAAGTATTAAATATGATATTGCTTTTCTTTTATTTCAGATGTTCAAAATTTTAATATAAATTCTACCTATAGGTAGACGAAAAAAGGAACCAAATAATACAACACATATTGGCACGAAAATAAAAGTGATATTTAGTTCAAATAGTATTTTTGGATTGTGTAATTTATTCGAAAATAAAATTAACAATATTTACATTAATTTGTTTTTATTCAATTAATAACAAAAAGTGATTGTAATTTCAGCAGCATGTTTTGCTGATTTCAACTGTCCCACTTTCATTTCTATTAAACCAACATTCTTCTAAATTTTTGAATGTTAACTGAATTTTTTACTTGTTTTTTAGCCAACTAAAATTTAGCAGAAAACATGTGCTAATTTCAGCTGAGTAATTTTCATTTCCATTAAACAACATTTCGTATAAATTATTGTATTTAAACTAACTTTTTTATCTAAAATTTAGCTCACCTAAATTTAGCAGACCATGATTCTCAACATCATTGAAATTTCTGCTGGCGCAAATTAAGGTACTATTTTCTGTTATTTTAGCAGAATTTTTAACTATTTGTACGGGCTTTTTTTTATGAGTTTATAGTGATTTTGGAGGCATCAGAGGTTTTCAATCACAGCTTTTCCACCATAGCATAGATTTTGATAATTCAAATAAAATGGAACGAAACAAATTTTAGTTATTTTAATAAATAAGTATGTTACTGCAATAGTTTTTGTAGTGGGTTTCAGTTACTAATTATACCCTACACCACTATGTGGTCAGGGTATTATAAGTTTGTGCTGATGTTTGTAACACCAAAAAATATTGGTCGTAGACCCACCTTATAGTATACCGATCGGTTCAGAATTTTTTTTATTTCGATGTAACGATGTCCGTCTGTCCGTCCGTCCGTCCGTCCGTCTGTCTGTCCATGCAATCTTGTGCGCACTCTACAGGTCGCAACTATTAAGATATTTTGATGAAATTTGGTACGCAGACCTATGTTGGCCCAAGGACGAACAAGTTTGATTTTTTTGAACATCGGTCCATGTTTAGACTTAGTGCCCATATTAGGACCCTTATATTATATATATAAAAAATTATACTGTTTATACGCTGCAGGTCGTAAATATTAAGATATTTTGATGAAATTTGGTACACAGACCTATATTGGCCCAATAATGCAGCCTATTGATTTTGGTGAACATCGGTCCATGTTTAGACCTAGTGCCCATATAAGGGTCCTACCAAAATTATACTGTTTATACGCTGCAGGTCGCAAATATTATGATATTTTGATGAAATTTGGTACGTAGACCTATGTTGGCCCAAGGACGAAGCCTATTGATTTTGGTGAACATCGGTCCATGTTTAGAACTAGTGCCCATATAAGGGTCCCCCCAAAATTGGCTTGGTTACAAACTGCAGGTCGCAAATATTAAGATATTTTAATGAAATTTGGTGCGCTGACTCACATTATAGAAAATTTTGACATAAGCCCCATTTTAACCCATTCGAATTTCGGATCCAAACAATACACCAGACTGGTGTAGGGTATTGTATAGTCGGCATGCCCGACTTTAACCTTTTTACTCGTTTTAACTACATTTTTTATTTTATTTCACAAAAAATTTAACTATTTTATGTTGGTTATTTTGACCATTTTTAGTTGATTTTATCATGATCGAGTTATTTTTTTCTTCGTTAGTATAAATATTACTACATACGCAAAAAACAAACTCCAAAGATCATTCCACTGAATATATCTTAAATCATTTTCTTTCCTAAGCACTAATCAGTTAACCGCCTAGGTCGTTACTTAAAATTAATTACACTATGCGACAGTCAAAATCGGGATGGGATGAAACCAATGGGAAATGTTATATCGGTCAAAAACAAGTTATACGTGTCCCGGCGTTTCGCTGGGTCACCCCTAGGAATCGAGATATATCTTTTTTTTTGACATAACTCGAGAACCACTAGTCCGATTTTGCTCAAACAATTTAAAAAAAATTAAAAATTACAATTCCTTTAATCCGTTCATATAACGTTTTTCTATATACTCAACAGTTTTGCCGGTAAAAATAAATGTTTGTTACCGCTACCATAAAAATCAATAACCTTTTGTTTATTACTTTTTTTTAATATTTTAGGCAAAAAATATTTTTTTCTTCATACATTTATTTTTACCGGCAAATCTGTTGTGTATATAGAAAAACGTTATATGAACAGATTAAAGGAATTGTAATTTAAAATTTTTTTAAAATTGTTTGAGCAAAATCGGACTAGTGGTTCTCGAGTTATGTCAAAAAAAAGATATATCTCGATTCCTAGGGGTGACCCAGCGAAACGCCGGGACTCGTATAACTTCTTTTTTACCGATATAACTTTCCCCGTTATTTTGAACCCTTCCCGATCACTGACCCCTACCATTTGTCTCACAGTGTTATTTTCGTTATTTGTTATAAATATAAAATTATATTTGTTAAAAATTTTTTGGAAAAAAAATTACAACTTTTTGTTCGTTAGATTTTTTATATTATGCATAGTCTAAATAAATCTTTTACTAAAACATATACTTCTTATATAATTCATTTCTAGAATGTATGTTAAAAAACAGGCAATATTAATATGTTGTATGCTAGATAAATGTAATATTAATATCTCCTTTTTTTTTGCATTCTTGCTAAAATTTTTAAAGTAAATCCACCAGCCTATTCCTTTGATACCAATATCTTGTACTTAAATTATTCGGTTTAATTGGTGTCCAAAATTATTATTGTTCTGTCCCAAATTATAGAAAACGGTATACCTGTATGCAAATTATAGAAGGCGGTATACATAGGCGGAGGGAAAAAATTTTGGAATCGCCTTGAATTTACCAAGTGAGTAAAAATATAAAGCTACCATTAAATTTTCCACAGAAATTAGTATAATTTAATACAATTTCATATTAGCGTCTGCTGAAAAGATATTTTGTGATATTTTTACACCAGCTTAGAAAATTACAGAAAATACCAGAGACAGATAATATAAAGATGTAACATGGATAATTTTTTTAACCAAATTTTGTTGTCGCTAGCATGTGGGAAATTTTGTCAAAGGAGTATTTCATTTTGGGAAATTTTGCCAAGGGAGGATTTTTTTATGTCAAATGAGCTTTTACAGAGTTGTTAGGTAAGGGGATTTGGGCCCAAATTAGGGATTTCGACTTAGTTTTGGGGACAGATTAAAAAATTTAAAAATTATAAAAGATTTAGTTTTAGGCCCAAAATAAGAAGAATTTTGGTATAAATTATATGCATATTATTTCAAATTAAAGTCGATCAAATTAGGTCTGTTAAAGAATTTCAAAATTTCTACAAAATATTTGAATTATTGAAGAAATGTTTTCCAAATATTTATAAATCTTTAAATAACGAAAAGCAACCAAGCTCAATAGTTAATCAAAAAAATTTCTATTTTTTAAGTACTGAAATAGTTACATGCAAAGGACTCAGAAAAAATAAATTTTGTGTAGGCTCAAAAAGTACCAGGGGTTTTTATATAACCTCTTATGTAGCTTCTGAATTGTGTAAACTCGACTTATGCAAACTTAATCTTCAAAAGAGTTTACGAGCCCTAGAACTTACACCTTACTAGATTTACAAATTTTAGAAAAAAAGACTTTACAATAATGAAGTTCGTGTGAAAAATGTGTAGAATTTTTTCTCCAGAAAATTTAATATACGACTTTTATTTTGAAACGGTGACATTTCAGCATAATTTTGATTTGACTTTCGTATAATAAAATTTTTTTAGTTTCACAATTTTAACAAAGATTTGAGGCCTTTAAAGTTCGAGTGAAAAAGTAAATAATTCTTCGTAAGATATTCAATTTTATTTAATTTGCTCACATATTTCTTAATAATTTTCTGAACTTAAGAGCGATGGTAACTTAGTTCCTTTTTTGGTTTTTTGTTTAAATTGAAATGAATTGGGTATAACATTGGGGATTTAAACATTGAAAATGGGTATAAGCTAAAAGAGTTTGTGCAACACTGCTCGCCAAATAAAATGAAACAGTATTGCCAGAAAAACAAAACAACAGTCAGCGCCATCTGTTGCATTAAAAACTGGTGTTGCCATTCATCAGGACCATGGGAGACCCCTGGAAAATACAATAATATTTTATTTTCACCAAAAATTTTTTTCACATAATACAATTTTTTCACTATAAAATATTTTTTAAATCTTGAAAACATATTCGTGCTTAAAACCGAATTTGTGACTACAAAATTTTTCAGTTGTGACTACCGAAATGTTTTTCAGGCAATAGAAAGTCTGTTATCATTATCAAATGACTACCCAGTCAGAAAAATACAAACGGGAAAGCGATGGAAAAGCACTTTAACAGGTGGTACAAGTACTGGCAAAAAGTGCTTTCCCATTCCCAAAATGATAACATCATTAGACAAAAGGACCGGCTGTTCAAAAAGCGCCGCAAAAGCACTGGAGAATCAAAATTTTTGAACGTTGGCAAAACGCTTGCAAAACCAATAAATAGGTGGTCTGGAAATATATTTTCCAAAATAAAATTTAAAAAAAGTTCACATGTATTTTTTTTGGTCCTGCCTTGATTTGAACCCAGGCCGTCAGATTAGCAGACAATTGCTCTACCCACTGAGCTAACAAGACATATAATACTTGACGGCTAAACACATAAATGAGTGACAATAGCTGGACAACTACTGGCTGTCCTAAAATGATAGCACTGGCAAACAGTTTTCTGGAACTAATATGCCAGCGTTGGGAGGACAAAAAAAAGTTGGTCTTAAAGGAGCTTTCCCACATTGATTTTATAAAACCAAAATAATTTTATATTAAAAAAAATAAAAAAAAAAATTTTGCTTGCAACCGGATTTGAACTTGGAACCTCCTGACTACAAACTTTTTTTAACGAAGCGTCAGCATTTTTATAAAATCATTGCTCTACCAGTAAATTGGTTTTTGTACCACTGGTAGCATTGGCTAGGTAGCACTGGATAACCACTGGTTGCAAACCTTGGCATATCACTCTAAGACCATTCTTTGCCAGTGGTTTTTTTTTTATAAACCACCGAAATTTTTGTATAACAAATACTGGAAAAACGCTTTTTGAAAACGCTGGCAAAGCATTCCAAATGAGTGTTCTCCCAGTCATTTATTTTCAACACCGTGGTTACCCAGTGGTATGTCAGCGCTTGATTTTTTGTACCACTGGCGATTTCTGATTGGGTATATACTCTATTGATATTCAGTTGACACAACTAAAAAATGCGGTCACGGCAATCGAACCATTCGATTGGTAACAAATTCGGTTGTAAGCATGAATCTGTTTTCTCCGTGTAGATGCTCAGCAAAAACATGATAAAGACAGGTCATTAGCATACAGATTACCAAGTAATGATAGGTCATTACCGTTTGCATTACTTTAAAATACAAAATAATGACTTACCGATAATAAGTTATAGAAGTACTTATATGTTCGTACAAAGTAATCACTTACTGGTAATTGATTAAATAAGTACTGATTAAGTATTTTTTATATTAAAATTTTATTTCTAAATTTGTTTTTAACTAAATAGGAAATTTTCCAAGGTAAAAAGTTTTTTTTGCCAATATGACCAACTATTTTACAATGTAGGGTAACCACTTATTTCCTAACTTCTGAGTAACCACTTATTCTATCTTTGTGAGTAACTACTTATTCCTTCACTATGGGTAACTCATTATTCGCACTTTTTTTGTAAGCGAGAGGGTAATGACCAGCCATGCATTTTTGGACATCGCGAACAAAAGTAATGTTGCGAGTAAATAGCCTGGTAAGTAGTGAAACCCTTTGTGTGCTACTTACTCGGTTAATTACTCGGTAATGTCTGTTTTTGCTGGGTGTATTGAGTATTTGCATATTGAATACTCAATAGCGAACGTTTTTTCAACTACTCAATATTTAAAAGTATCTACTCAATTCTTTCAGAGTTGAATTTTTCTGTACATAAGAGTATTTTTGCAATGCAAAAACTATGTAAATGCAAATCGGGGGGTTTTTTTATGAAAATACAACCCTGTGTTGTATGAATATAAAAAATATGAAAAGTAATGAGTAGTAGGGATTATGGTATTTATAACACTAGAAGAGTTTATTTACCTAAATTGTATATGACGATGACACCTAGCGTATGATGAATATAAATAATAATTTATTAATTATACGACACGTAGTCCGAGTTGTACACAAAAAAATTTGACTCTGTTACAAACGATTTTTTCAAAGTTGAACTCCGATTTAGCTAAAATTTGGATATCTAATATAAAGAGATTTAGTGGGAACAAGGGGAGGGGGGAGTGGGGCATAAAATTATGATTTTCTACTGAATCATATCATAACGTCGAATTGCTTGATAAAATAAAAGATTTGATTGCATTATGCAATTTGGAAGAAATTTGATTTGAACAGAGCGTTGCCACATATTGAAAATATTGAATAAGTACATGATGAAAAGGCTTCAAAAAAAACCCTAAAAACACGAATATCGTAAAACTATAAAATAATCCCTACCGAAAACCTAATGAAATAAAAAATATGTAAAACTTGGTAGCTGAACTGATGTATGTAAGTCTAAAATATTCAATCAATTAATCGTTAGTCGGTTAATCGAACAATTTTTTTCAAGTAATTGTTGGAGTAATTTAAAATAGGAAATTTTGAATAACCGGAGTTGGCAAAAAAAAATTGTTTTTTTATGGAGTTTAACAGGCTTTTTCGCATAAATGCTAACAAAATACTGCGCTTTTTTTATATCTTTTTATCTTTGTGGTATGTCAATAAAAAATATGATAATTTTTACAATCTTTTTCATGTCTTGCACATATAAAAATAACTTTTTAAAATACTACTCAACAGACATCCAACCAGGAAATTTTCCTCTTTAAAACAATCTGTTTCCGAATTGCTTGTTTTTCTTTTCAACCCCTTCTAGTGTCAATTCCAACACTGATTATCTTTGTTTGATATTGGCCCAAAAGTAACCGCTTCTATACTCCCAAAGTATAATCGGTTGCCCTAGAATAACCTCTGAAACTGATTCTCCATCAGTCGTACCTTCGAGATAAAATCCGTAGAACTGGTTACGGAATCAGTTCCATGAATTCCAGTTGCAGAATTGTTCTCGTTGGCAACTGATTGTAAACAATTTTCCTGAGTAATAAATCTACTCGCATGGTTACCCTGTAAAAAATATAAAAAAAATCGTAAAAACAATTTAACTTGCCACACAATGACACTAAGCCGCAAAGAAAAAAATTGGCTAGAAAATGTTTCTCATCCTTTACATATCACAATTTAAGCGCAATCCAAACTTTCACTTGAAAATGTTCTTTTGTCATCAATATGCGGACGAATGATAAATGTTAATTCAATAGTTATCCTTTATAATTATATAGTTATCCTACATTTAAATTTAAAGACCACCGTACTGCCATTTTAAATTTAAATAAACGTATTTCTAACATTGCATTTTAGTATATTTTCCTTTATACAATATCTAAAATATTACAAACAAAAAAAATTCTATCTTTCATTTTAATCGTACTTAAAATCTTGTAATATCTTAAAAAAATTAATTCATAATATTTATTTAAAAATATAATCGCAATGAGAAAATTGAAAAGTTTTTTTAGCTTTGTAAGTCATCTTTATACATTAAAAGTATTATAAAAACATTAGCAACATCATTTCAAAGCAAATATTTGTTAAAACTAAAATAATAACAGTTAAAAAATATAAATTACACACATACACGTTAATATTGTTATAATAAACATTGCAGTAAAATAAACACTGTGACTGGTTTTCACATTGTAACAATTTTATAATATTTACCAAAAGAAGAAAAAATCGTAAAAATCTGTGGGAATAAAACAGTCACGATTTAAATTATGGTCGGTTAGTTGGTTTTTTGTATTTTTTTTTTACATATATTTTTTTTTTGTTATTTTTACTGTGTTACAAAGTTGTCTCATAATAATCTAGAAAATGTGTTAGTTTAACAATAATATTCCTTATGGAATAAAAATGGAAAAGAAAAGTTATACTATTAGCTAAGGAGAACATAAGTATGAAAATAAAATTACTAGTTTCTTTGGATTTAATTGAAATAACTTTGTGCTTATATATTTACCTTTATTTGACAACTCTGTCACTGTTCTAATGTTAGGTCTGTTCGCGGGTGCCCGCTGGAAACCAATTTACCCGAAACAACAACAATTTACACACAATTTTGACAATAGAAACGCTATCTGGTAAGATTGGGTACCCGCGGTAACGTACATGGAACAGAGCTATTGTACGTCGTTATAACAGCTTTCATTTAATACTACATTTTCTTTGTAGTATGAAAACCCTACAAAAATATTTATATTTTCAAACATTTTGATTGGTTGAAAATAAATTAACCAATCAGAATGCTCCAAAAATAAACCAAGTCAAAGCATACTGCCATCCAAAATTTTAAATGAAATCGACTTTAACAAAAATATACATTTTTGTAAATTGGCGATAAAATTTGTGTTTCAGATTGAATTTTCGGAAAATGTTGATGCAAAAGTTGTGATTTTTTTTTTCAAAAAGAATTTAGTGGAATATGAATTTATGTCATGTGTTAAGACTTTGCAAATGCGATTAACTTTATTTGCAAAATAGGAAAGTAAGTGAAGTTTTCATTTGAATTGCAATTATAACCAAGATCCTTTATCTAACAAAAATAAGTTGGTATGTTTATAAAAGCCCAAAGTCTATACTTTTAAACCATATTAAAAACGAGTAAAAAGGTTAAAGTCGGGCATGCCGACTATACAATACCCTACACCACTCTGGTGTATTGTTTGGATCCGAAATTCGAATGGGTTAAAATGGGGCTTGTGTCAAAATTTTCTATAATGTGAGTCAGCGCACCAAATTACATTAAAATATCTTAATATTTGCGACCTGCAGTTTGTAACCAAGCCAATTTTGGGGGGACCCTTATATGGGCACTAGTTCTAAACATGGACCTATGTTCACCAAAATCAATAGGCTTCGTCCTTGGGCCAACATAGGTCTATGTACCAAATTTCATCAAAATATCTTAATATTTGCGACCTGCAGCGTATAAACAATACAATTTTGGTGGGACCCTTATATGGGCACTAGGTCTAAACATGGACCGATGTTCACCAAAATCAATAGGCTTCGTTCATGGGCCAACATAGGTCTATGTACCAAATTTCATCAAAATATCTTAATATTTGCGACCTGCAGCGTATAAACAGTATAATTTTGGTAGGACCCTTATATGGGCACTAGGTCTAAACATTGACCGATATTCACCAAAATTAATAGGCTACGTTATTGGGCTAACATAGGTCTGTGTACCAAATTTCGTCAAAATATCTTAATATTTACGACCTGCAGCGTATAAACAGTATAATTTTGATAGGACCCTTATATGGGCACTAGGTCTAAACATGGACCGATGTTCACAAAAATCAATAGGCTGCATTATTGGGCCAATATAGGTCTGTGTACCAAATTTCATCAAAATATCTTAATATTTACGACCTGCAGCATATAAACAGTATAATTTTGGTAGGACCCTTATATGGGCACTAGGTCTAAACATGGACCGATGTTCAAAAAAATCAAAGTTGTTCGTCCTTGGGCCAACATAGGTCTGCGTACCAAATTTCATCAAAATATCTTAATAGGTGCGACCTGTAGAGTGCGCACAAGATTGCATGGACAGACAGACGGACGGACGGACAGACGGACATCGTTAAATCGAAATAAAAAAAAATTCTGAACCGATCGGTATACTATAAGGTGGGTCTACGACCAATATTTTTTGGTGTTACAAACATCAGCACAAACTTATAATACCCTGACCACATAGTGGTGTAGGGTATAATTATCCGTAGTTTAGTCAGGTATATGAATAAATAAGAAATTTTAACGAAAAAACTGACTTTTTGGTAAAAGTTAAATTTGCGAATATTTCAAAAACTAGAGCTAATGTTTAAATTTGGTGTTCACATTCGTGATACTCATCCTAAAATCTATCAGAATTAATATGTCACATGCCCGATGCATTTTTAGTGTTGTACTGTGTTATCGCTTATCTGGAAAAAATTACATACAAAGGCGTTAACCCTTGTGGAACGAAGACCTAAAAAGACTATTAAAATATTTTTCCCCAAGCAATTGTTGTTTAGATGTCGTTGTCTTAGTTTCAATGGGAGATATCTACTAAAAGTGAGTGAAACAACTTTTTAAGAAGTGTGGAACTGAAACGCCAGAATTTGGAAACCAAATGAAGAAGGAAAAGGAGTGGGAGAAATGGCATAGAATAGGGAACGAGAGAAATTAAACATTTAAATCATAAAACGGAATGGAATGGAGCGCAGAAAGTGGTAAGCAATGGAATGTAACTAGGAACGATTGATTTTGAAAAACAAGACAATGGGAATGAAATGCAATGAAGCAAGGAACTAGTGGAATTGGAGAACTAAAATTGTGAAACTGAATGCAACGGAACACGAGGAATGGAAACGGTAGGCAAGTGTAACGAAAGGCAATGGAACGAAGAGCGGGTGGAATTAAAGCACCTGATATTGGGAAAGAAATTCTATGGAACAATGAACGAAATGGAATTTAAGAAACAAAATGGAATTGGAGCAGTAAACTGGGAAACGAAATAGAATAGAACGGATATTAAAATATACTCAACAAAACGGGTAACAAATTTAATAAAAGGAAAAACATTGGAGAAAAAATTTAATTTTCGCCCACATATAACACATCGGCTGAAAAGTCAAGTCCGTAGGATAACCAATAAAATAAAAATTTGTTGGAAAATTCGACTTTGTTCATCAACATACTTAAAGAGCGAGACAATCACGCCAACGTCTTTCCATTTCGATAACTTTTTTTTAGAATGATTTATTTTTGGTCTCAAAATGGGCCTCTGTTCGTCCATTGTTACATACCGATGCAAAAAATTCCCAAAACTGCTCCAAACAGCTATTAGAATTATAGACACGTAGTTGTTTTTTGTTCATTGTAAGCAAACTTTACGGTCTGCCAAAACGATTGTGTGAATGAACTTTTGATGAATGGATGTCACTACATTGCTAGATCTGTCGAAACAACAGAGTAGTATATTGGAAGATGACAAAGCAAATTGTGGTACATTTTTTGTTGTTGTTTTTTCTTTGATATTTTGAATGTTTAATAACGCTCCTAGACGAGAACAAGAAATTCTCATTGAGTTTGTAATTTAACTTAACAAATATTTCCAAAAGTTCTAAAAACATGGTCCCCTGACGAGTTCCTTAGCCAAGAATGAAATCCGTATAGGGACATGCCTCCAACAGATTATTTTTCACAATTTGTAAAATACGTTTGGGATTTTAATATATTTAATTCCTTTAATGCAATTAATGTATGTCCCGATAAAAATAAAAAAAAAGAACTTTTTTGATGTTTTCCGGTATCACCTCCTCTTTCGGGTGACCAGAGCGTTCGGCGTCATCGTTGTTTGTACGTTTAAAGTCAGCAAACCACTTTTCTACCATTTATCTCGATGGAGCAGAGTCCGAATAATACTTATCGAGCCAAGCTTTGGCTTGAAGCGTGTTTTTCCCATTAAAAAGCAACGATAAATCAACACACGAAATTGCTTTGAATCCAATGTTTTCAAAATCACAAAAGTAGCGTCACTAAAACAGCTGTAACTTATAGTTTTAAATTTTTTTTAATATAGTAAAGATTTATTGATTAAAAAGAATCACATATCATAACCCTGAAATGCATGGTGTAGCCATTTGGCAACATACCGGTTTTTTAATAAAAAAAAAAAACACTTGATGCACAAAACTGCATTTTTGGGCATTGGGGCCAAAGTACAAAGTGCTCTTATACTTTTGCTCAGATTTTTTAAACAGTTATAGGAAAAATCTTGGTTTTGCTTCGCATAGTTGTGAAAAATCTAAAACACGCATATTTGTTACAAAAAGTGTAATATTCAAAAATGTTTGTTTAAATATTTAAAATGGTAATATCGCAATAAAATTAATTATGGCGACAATAAATGTATAATTCATAGTTTATAGATTTTTTTGTTTTTTTTTCATACATGTTAATTCATTTTTGGTTAAAAAAAATCATAAAACTTAAATCTAAGATATATAGGTCTGCAATTTGAAAGTAATTTTTGAAAAATAGAAAGTGGTTAATTAATGAGAGTGTTTTGAAGAAAAACTGGTAAAGGTTCATCCCTCTACCTTAGGGCTTTTCTTATGACTATACTACTGCCTAGTCTACACTTAAAGCGCGGGTAAAAATTGATATAAACAGTCATATTAGCACCATATTGGGGTAGCTACACCCGCTTTTCAAAAAAATAATATAATATATTTTTTTATATATTTATAAATTTTTTCTCTGATGCACTCAAAGAAAACATTTATTAAATTTGAGAACTGAATAAAAAATGGTGAATTCCGTAATGGTTTGGCAGAAGAACTAGTGAAAAGTGGGGAATATTTTTTTCATTAGGCTCAACTAAAATTCTCATCTGGTAGCGTTATTGAAGATTTAAAATATCAAACAAAAAGAATTATTTTTTACCACAATTTGCTTTGTCATCTTTCAAATTATTTGCATTGCCGTCTTCAAAATAATTATAAATTATTAATCTTCCATTTATTATTAATAAAGTGTTATACACCACGTGGTGATACACTCAAGAAAAAAAAGTCAGCAAAGTCGCGGTGTCAGCAAATTTTGAGTCAGGAGCGTGCTTGCAAAAAAGTTGGTAATGTCAGCAAAAAGTGTTGCTGAAAATCAGCGAGCTGATTTTTACCAAAAAATAGTAATCTCAGCAAAAACTTTGCTAACACTTAGTCGATTGCAAAAGAAAAAAATCCTTGCTAAAATCACTAAACTTTTCGCTGAATATTAGTAAATTGAAAAAAAATTAAAAAATTTGTCGAGAAATTTTACTTTAGTTAATTTATTTGCTGAAAATTGGAATATAGAAATTGTGTAGTTTTTTTTTTTAATTATTATTTCACTTGTCTACTACATCCAGGCAAGCTGCGACATCTACATCTTGTATATGGTTGTCGTCCACACTATAAATGCGGTTATCAGCACAATTTTTGTAGCAAAATAAATTAATAAAACATTAGTTCAAAATTGGTTTAGTGCTAAAAAAATATGACTAAAATTTTTGCTGAAAAGGGAATTTCAGCAAAAAAAATTGCTGGAAACTAGTACACTTGATATACAAGACGATTTACTAATTTTTCTGCTAACTTATTTTTTTGAGTGTAGGTAAAAGTTTTGCAAAAAACAAAAAGTTATAGCCCTAATGTATAGCCTTCCTATATAACTCTAAGGCCTGATTACTGAATGTCCAGTTGAAATTTAACCAACAGTTAAATTCATTTTTTATATGAGAAATAACAACAAATGTGTCAGTTAAAGTCCCAGTTAGTAGCTAACTGATATTAGCTAGCCCTTTGACATTCATATTCAATGCGAGGTTTTAGAACTTAAAAGGTTTTGAAATTATTTGTTAAAATTTTACAAATATAAATTGCATTATGGATGATTAAACCACCAAAAAAATATAACAAATGTTTATACAAATCGACCACTTTAAAAATTATTTAATTTCTTTTGGTAATCAGACGTAAAATATATACAATTTCTTTACGTTTTCTAGATGACTATAGGGTTGTTTGTTTTCTCCTTTTTAAGCTTTTTTAAATTATTAAAAATTCAGTCAATTGAAATCTACGGTAAAATTATTACAAATTTTCAAAAATTCAAATGAAAATCCCAAAAAGACAAGAGGGGGTCAGCAACAAACTTTTAAATAAAAAAGTAAACTCAAGGAAAATTTAAAATTGTTCCAATTTTATTTATTTTTTTTTTTCACAAAAAAATAATATACTCTTTTGTGAGTTTCAATATAATTTCATTAACATTTTTATAGTCTCGCAACAAAATTTGCAAGTGTTATAACACAACAATCATGAAACCAATTACAAATAAAAATAATAATGCAAACAAAATAAAAAAAATTAAAATTGACTGTATACTTTTACTAACTTTACAATTCACTTTCCGTTTTCCTTTTTCATTTGCAGTTACCTCATAGTATAGCGGGTGAAGAGCTGGCATTTGTGTTTGGTGCACCATTAGCATCCGCTGGTCTTTTTCATGGCACACAATACACAGCACAAGAAAAACTTTTAGCCGAAGCTGTAATGTCATATTGGTGCAATTTTGCCAAGACTGGGTAAGACGACTCATTGTAAGAATATTACAATACTAACGTACTAACAATAAACAATGACATTTTATGAAGAAAAGTAGCAAAGAATGTTGTATGTGATAGAACTTGTTTGGCTCGGTTGATATTTTAAAAGTAATACCACGTTATACTATTATCGTTATTATTATGATTATATACAAACAGATTTGATTTTCTTATATAGCCAAAAAATAATGTTTTGTATATACAATGATCGAAAAGAAAACAGAATTCACTTCTTAGAGAATGTGTTCAATTTAATTTATCCTATTATAAAATTAGTAGGTAATTTTTCAACAAAAGGTGCTTTTAATATTTAAAGGTTTTTTTTATAATAAAAGGTACTTTTAATAATAATAGGTACTTTTAATAACAAAAGGTACTTTTAATAATGAAAGGTACTTTTAATAATAAATGTAACTTGAATGTTTTTAGTTCGATTTTTAGAAAGGAACTTTTAATAATAAAATGTATTTTTAATAATAAAAGGTACTTTAATTATAAAACTTATTTTTTTAAAAATAGTTTTTGAAAAAAGTACTTTTTTATAAAAGGAACTTTTTTTTATTAGGTACTTTTTTTAAAAAAAGTACTTTTTTATAAAAGGAACTTTTTTATAAAAAGTAATCTTTATAAAAAGCACTTTTTTATAAAATTTACTTTTTTATTAAAGGTACTTTTTTTATAAAAGGTACTTTTTTACAAAAGGTACTTTTTTATAAAAGGTACTTTTTTATAAAAGGTACTTTTTTATAAAAGGTACTTTTTTTATAAAAGGTACTTTTTTATAAAAGGTACTTTTTTATAAAAGGTACTTTTTTATAAAAGGTACTTTTTTATAAAAGGTACTTTTTTATAAAAGGTACTTTTTTATAAAAGGTACTTTTTATAAAATATACTTTTTATACAAGGTACTTTTTTATAAAAGGTTTTTTCTAATAACAGGTGCTTTTTTATAAAAGGTTCTTTTCTAATTAAAGGTACTTTTTTAATAATAAATACTTTTTTAGTAAAAGGTCCTATTTAACTTCATGGTACTTTCGCTTAAAAACATTTTATTTAGAAATTCTTTTTAATCACATATACTTTTTTTAAAAAAAGTGTTTTATTAAAAAGTACTTTCTTCTATATTTATGGTTTGAGTATTCTTCGCAAAATATGTACATATTCCACATCACTTGAGGGCATTGTGTTAAGTTTGTACTTTCTTTAATATCCTTCGACACTACCATAAGTACCAAGTTAAAAGTGTTAAAGCTTTAGTAACTTAAGGAAATGCTAAAAAATAAAATGTAGAGAAGAAAACTATTAGAATAGTAGTTTCATTTGTTTGCTTTCATGACAGCTGCATGAATTTCCTTCTAACTGGTTTGTCTATTTATTCTTTTGGCAGTTTGAGCATTCAGTACCAGTATCAGTTTCTTTAGTTTTCTTCAAATAGAAATTGAATTTTTATTTCCATCATTTAGATACTTTTTATCATGTATTACATATAAAGAGCTTTATATTGCTCAGTTTTTTTCCTTCTCTACACTCATAAAAAAAGCCCGTACAATTAATTGAAAACCTTGCTGAAATAACTGAAAATTATAACTATATTTGCGCCAGCAAAATTTTCAATGAAGTTGCAAATCATGGTCTGCTAAATTTAGGTAAGCTAAATTTTAAATTCTGCTAAATATACAGACAATATTAGTTAAATTAGCTAGGAAATTTGACCTAAATTCAGCAGAAATTTCACTTGATTTAACTACAAATTTCTGTTAAAATGTCGCATAAAATTACAGCTTCCCGGATCTGACCCTAGACAGGCCCATATTAATTATTGGGGGTATAGGTGTCTGATAAGAACTACAGAGTAACGAATTTTTGTCAATTTTTCTCTTGCTTAGTTTTCCAGATACAAGTTATTTTATGATTATATAATAAAAAAAATTAAAACATAGCGCCCTCTATATGTGATATTGACAGCAAAGACGCACAAACATTATACTACGGGAATAATTGTGGTTTAAGTTAGCTGAAAAGTTTGTAAAGTTACTAAACACAACTTACTAAAAATTAGCATACGAAGTTAGTTCAAATACGGATGAAAGTAATTGTTATGCTAAATGGGATTTACAAAAAATATTAGTTCAATCCTAAATGTTAAGACAAAATAACACAAAAATTAGTTCAATTGAATCATAACGCGTTTAATAGACTCTGCATTAACTTTTTTTCATAAGTGTAGAGTACTTGTTAATAATTTTCTAATTGTGAATAATGAATTTTCTTTACTTGACTAAATAGTATTGCATTTCAGCATTATTTCTGTAGTTATATTATATGCTTAAATAATTTTCACTCAAATTTTTTTCTTATGGTTATTTATTTTTAGAAATCCAAAAGCTCCTTGGAAGGGTAATTTTATTAATTTGCATGCCTTAGAATGGGATCGTTATGACTTGGAATGGCCAGAATTTAATAAACGTTCTCAGGCTTATATGAATATAGGTAAGAAAATATTTTTGTTATTAAAAATTAATTATGTTTGTATTGAAAATATTTTATAATGAAATAATAATGGAAAACATGTTTTTATATTTACTAAACTCTATACATTTTCGCAAATGTTGAAAGAAAATGACTAAATAAATGTCTTTTTTAATAAAATATTAAAAGTGAAAGTGTAGAAAGTGATAAAAATCAGCGAGCTGATTTTTATCAAAAAAATAGTAATATTTGCAAAAGTTTTGCTAACACTTAGTCGATTGCAAAAGAAAAAATATTTGCTAAAATCACTAAACTTTTTGCTGAATATTAATAGTCAAAATTTTGTAGAAAAAATTTACTTTAGTTAATTTATTTGCTGAAAATTAAAATATAGATATTGTGTAGAGTTCTTTCAGATCTTGTCTACACCCAGACAAGCTGCGACATCTACATCTTGTCTATCTGGTTGTTGTCAACGCTGTAAATGCGGTTATCAGCACAATTTTTGTAATAAAACGAGTAAAAAGGTTAAAGTCGGGCATGCAGACTATACAATACCCTACACCAGTCTGGTTAAAAGCCCACTAATGTTTAGATCCGAAATTCGAATGGGTTAAAATGGGACTTGTGTCAAAATTTTCTATAGTGTGAGTCAGCGAACTAAATTTCATCAAAATGTCTTAATATTTGCGACCTGCAGCGTATAAACAATATAATTTTGGGGGGACCCTTACCCTTAGGTCCCTTTCTCTATGCGCTGTCACATATGTAGATTTTTAGTCGCGTGGTTAGTTTATTTGTCAATTGATCTAAGTAATTTTTAGTTCTTAATTTGTCTACATATTAAACATTTTTTGCATGACATGACGGGGAATCGAACCGGCAACCCTCTACAGAGGCTATGACTCGTAGCATCACCTCTTAATGAGATACATCATTTTTCAATAAATATGTTTTCTTTTTCTTCCTGTAAATTAACTTCAAAAAATTCTTAATAATTAATTCTAATATTAGTTACGATTGTCCTGGGTGACGGTTAAAGACACTTACCTTTCAGAAAAATGCTGTGATGGATTAAGAGGTGCGCCATTAAAATGGTTAAAACACATTTTCCTTAGAAAGTTTTTCCGCCTTCAATTAAAATAATTTTGCTTTATCAATTGTCCTTGAGAAATATGTCAGATTCTAAAATGCATCGGATGGTCAAATTCGATTGGTTAATAAATTTACAATGGGGAATCAAGAGAAGAGAAGTGTACAAAAAATTTAAATTTCCTAAAAACTCCTGGTTTGTCAAGCCTTTCGCCTTTGTCATTGTTACATTCAAGCTGGAAATGAAATCGTACAATCCAAATAGTGTTATTTTTGCATCAAAGAGGCGCATCCAGTGAACTGCCCATAACTGCGACCAATCGAAAAATATTCGGCTGTGGTCAAAAGAGAACTAAAGAAGACCACATCGGTGCCTAAACCATTACTAACCTTAGACACAAATGGACAGCTGGTACCAAATAAGTCACCGCAGATATTGTAAAATTGCTTTTGGGGGCATGTTCAATAAAATGGAAAATTTATTATCACGAGATTTAAATATTATGTAAAATGACACAGAATATAAGTCTATAAGAAATGCAACAACAAGTAGTATTTCGTTCAATTTTAACTTATTTATACCCAGCAAAAAAAATTGGAAGTAATGCTTTACAAACTACTTATTTCACTGCTTCACAAGTAGCCGTTAGTGTATTTTTACTATCTTTTTAGAACTTATTCTGAACAACTTTAGAAAAGCACTTCTGTCATTGCTTCCAAAGTATCCGTTAAGAAGTACTGAAAAAATGTTGAAGTGGGAGTACTCTTCTCCTATGACAACTCAATGTTAAAATCATTAATGTTTATGTTAAAAAAGAAGTACATCTAGATCATCAATTGAAGTGCTGTTTCTACTACTTCGGCATCTCTTTTCTTTTATCCATCTTTATATGTTATAAGTAAATAAATGGTAAACTCCATATTTTACAGTCGATTTTATACTGTTCGGAGTTACCATATATTAGAAAAAATTTCACATGCAACGACCTCTCAACTAAAGTCCATTCCAATACACCTTGTACTACAAGTATTTGGTTATTTTTTATCTGTAATAATTTTATGCAAGACTATCCTAAACTTTATAATAAATATTGGATATACAGTTGTGGCCAAGCATTTAAGTCATTTCAAGTTTTCTTCTATTTTTATTGTTGTTGCCTTTATTTTTAAAGATCAAAATAGTATCTAAATTCGCCACGAAAGGCACGGAGATGGTTTAGAAAATTGTACAGAATTTTAACGTAATGTTTGTTTTTTCATTTTGTCACTTGTTTTAAGTGGGCGTGGCTTTTAACGAAAAATTAGTGATATCAACCTTTAATCAAATTACATAGTAAAATTTAGGCAGTACTGATCGGTTCTGTACAAACTGTATATTTTTAGACATCCTATAAAATTTCCTTAAGTCTTGCATTATTTTTATCTACAAATAGTCGCCAGACTTAAAAGTGCAGCACTTTAAACATGCCCAAATTTTTATTTGTTTTTAACGATTTTTAATATCGTTAACAGCACAAAAATTTTAAAGTGAATAGTTTTATGCTTTTCTTACCACAATATAGTAAATCAGTCAAGATTTTTTTTACGTTATAGTAAAAAGCATTTCCTGTTAAAATTTCAGTGTTGTTAACTTTCTTTTAAAATCGCTAAAAACAAAGAAAAATTTGGTCATGTTTAAAGTGCTGCAATTTTAACTCTGGTGACTATTTGTAGATAAAGATAATGCAAGACCTTAGAAAATTTTATAGGATTTCCAAAAATATACAGTATGTACAGAACCGATCAGTACTGCCTAAATTTTACTATGTAATTTGATAAGAGGTTTATATCGCTAATTTTTCGTTAAAAGCCACGCCCACTTAAAACAAGTGATAAAATAAAAAAATAAACATTACGCTAAAATTCTGTACAATTTTCTGAACCATCTCCTTGCCTCTCGTGGCGAATTTAGACACTATTTTGATCATTAAAAATAAAGGCAACAACAATAAAAATAGAACAAAACTTGAATTGACTTAAATGCTTGGCCACAACTGTACATAGTATTTAGTATTGGAATTTGAGCATGCTTTTCCTGTCGGGAATTTTCTTTTTAACATTTTTCATTGATATTTTCTAACATTTTATTACTGCCCTAGTGCAGTGAATAAAAAGTTAATCCATTATGAATAATTCAAAGCATATTTCAATGAAGCCCAAATGTATAAAAATCTATTTTATTCAATTTTCCCAAATAAATATTACTACTAACACGAAATTTTTGCATATTTTATAAAATAGTTACAAAATAAAAATATTAAAAACTTTTTTCTTTCAAACAGGCATACCACCATCAGTGGGCTACAAATATCGACAAGTATATATGAGTTTTTGGAATAAAGAATTACCCGATGAACTCAATCAAATAGCACACATACAACAGCATCCATTCTTACAGGCAACAGCAAATAATCAAAATAACTATAATGATAATATAGACGAGGGTGGTGGTGGTGGTGATGGTGGACGAAGAGATGAGGGTACTATTGCTAATGGCGGAACTACAGCAATTTACCCCAAACGTTTTGGTGCTAGAGTAGATGTAATAACCGGTCATATGAATAAATTTGGTACACGTGATAATGGTGCTGAAGATCCGGTAAGAACATTAAAGTTATTGCTGCAAGAACCATATGGCAAAGAGACTGCAGCAGAAAATATGTATAATGCACCACCATCTACACAGTATAAAGGAATGATGGGCGTAGGCCTGGGAGGAGATATTGATGTTGCAAGAACACAGGGTTATGATATGATGTTCAATAGTTTCACCAATAACTTGCCATATACACAACGAACACCCACAACCTCATTATATGGCATTAGACAATTGGATACGCATTCCAGTGGCCATGAGCCAGGTGGAGATTATACAAAACAAGACAATAGCAATACAAACAATGTCAATTACGTTAATGAGGATAATAAGTCAATTGGCGACCTCAACGTTGACGACAACGATAGCGAGGCTAATAAACAAAAACGTGTGGCAAAATCAGAAACCACTTTACACTTACTAATTGGCTTAATTATTGTGTTTATCATATTAAATGTCATTATCTATTCAACATTCTTAATGCAAAAGAAAAATAAATCCAAGACGTTGCAACGTAAACTAGGTACTGGAATTTTATCATATGATGGCACCACAGATGATGATTTAAAAAGATCAAAGACTTGTACACAACAAGAGGATGCAGATGATAGTTATATTATGGACACAATGAGAAAATCAAACACTTATGAGGCTATAAAAACTGAAAGATCTCCTATTAATGGTTTTAAGATAACCCGACAGTTAAGTTGCTCTACTGTCGACACTCATACTAAAGTCAGTGAATGGATAACTACCACAGAGCCGCATAAGCAGCCCACCTTACTAAGGCGAGAGAGTAGTTTAAAGAACTCTAACAAATCTTCTTCATTTTCTTCTTCGTTGAGAGGCAGTGGTTCTTTTGGTAAACCTACACAACCACAAAAAGTCAGTGTGGCTATAGATGCTACTCCCGGGGGTAGAGGAAGTAGTGTTTCAGAACAAGAACCCATAGAGCTAACAAAAATGAAATATGAAGTTCGTGGTAGAATAATTTGTCAAGAGGTGGAAGTGGAAGATAAAGAACTACTGACTCCACAAGATTCTTTAGATAACAGTCGTTACAGCTTAATGAGGCAACATTCAGCAGCCACCGAAGCTTGCCAAGCCGAACTTATACAACCCCTACATCAGCATTCTAGATCAGATCCAGTCGATATGTATTATAAACAAGATGAAAAAGTAACCAGTTTTATATCCAGAGAAGATTCTGAAAATATAGATATTAATGTCACCAGTAAAGATGAGACAAATGAAATTACCCAAGCAGCTTTAACACCAGAACAACAATTAAATGAAATTAAGAGAAGAAAATATCCCAAAGTTTTGCCTTCATTTAGACAACAAGAAAGAGATACAGATTCACCGCCAATGACTAAAGATTTAACTACAACTTACAAAAGAAATTCATTACCACCCAATTCTTTCTTTCCACATTTTTATAATAAACAACAACCTCCAATGCCACCGCCAAGAACTGTAGCCACATTGGGACGCAAACCTTCACCGGGAAAAAGAAATAGTAATACAATAACTACCTCGCCCTTAATGCTGGCACATGATTATAACGAAGCCGAAGAAGAAGAACCAGAAATTACACAAAACACATTAATAGTTGGATCACTAAAGCCCTGTGAGGGTTATTATTCAACCTTGAAAAGAAAAAACAAACCAACTAACATAGAAACGCAGCAACAACAACAGCAAATAAATTACCATATTCCACTACAACAATCATCAGTATTTCAATCATTTGAATCTCAACCCTCTAACTATGAAACACCCGAAAGAGATATTCCAGCACATCTAACAGAAAAGGTTTATAGCATACAGGCTCCTTACACTAATGACAAACATCAGCCCAACTGCTGTAACTCAGAACCAACAACACCTGTATATCATACACCAGTAACAACACCCACAGCACTAATAAATGAATTATATACCACACTACCTCCAGGAGTAGTTTATGCACAACCTAAAAAGTCACATATACCACGTATACAACCAATAAATGCAAATCTAATACATTCCAATATAACAACAACAACAACAGCAGCAGTGTCGCCATCCTCCCAAACACCCAGCAATGTTTTATACAATTGTAAAGATACAACTAATTGCTGTCAGGTTATACCAATGGTACTAGACAACAATCAAGTGTCATCTAGTGAAACCTTACAAACACCTGATGTAACAACACTATCAACTAAAACAAAAATAGAACAAGCTGTAATAGAAAATTTATCACAAGCAACAACACCAACACAATCACGTATACCACAATTACATAGAAATGCAAATGTTGCAGGGTTAATACAGCAACAACAGCTACAAAACATCAATAAAGATAAAACAAATGCAAATATTATACCCAAAGCAACATCAACAGACATATTGACAACCATATCAAACAAACAACAAACTTTAATAACAACAACAACAGCACCGTCATCTCAAGTATTATCTTCATCATTGACAACACCTTCTTCTATAAATTATGAAATTTATGATATACCATGTTCTAATAAAACTGCTTCAATAACTTCATCCTGTTCATCGTCAGCTTCTATGGCATCATCTTCACGACAATCTGCTGATTCTGCCTCATCATCATCGTCAACAACAGCAACTTCATCATCAACGGGTACAGTACGCACTGAACTGCAACAGAAGTAGAATAGAAAAGATTTCAAGACAGCATCATCAACAGCTGTTAGGTGTTGACTTAGTCTATATGTTTAAATTTTGTAAATATGTTATTATATGAAAACATATAAGACATTTCCCACCAACTATCCTGTTTAATAGGGTAATTGCATTGTGGGCATGGTCTTGTTCACACAAGATTTAATATCTATGGTAGCGAATAGATTCTCAAATCTTGTTTAAAATAGATTACGAGCACAGTGTATAGACAATGCAGGTGCCCAAATTGGTAGGTGCCCTGATAAAAGACTTTTTTTGTTAATCCAGAAGCTTAACGTTATTTTTATTACTTCTTAAATTACCCAGTGTAAAAATGTTAGCGATATATTATTATATTTTCAAATATCAGTTATTACACCTTTGCATTCTGCATTATTCTAAAACATATAATAGTGACCTAGTTAAAAAAAAAAAACAAACGGAAAAGCGCTTGTAAAACATTTTAACAGGTGGAACAAGTACAGGCAAAAAGTTTTTTCGCACTCCCCATATGATAACATCATTAGACAAAGGAGCGGCAGTTCAAAATATGCCCGAAAAGCACAGGGGAAACAAAATTTTCATTGTTGGCAAAATGCTGGCAAAACCAACAAATAGGTGGTCTGCAAATAAATTTGTTTTTTGTTCTTGCCCTGCAGTGATTTGAACCCAGGCATCAGTTTGGCAGAAGAAAGCTCTACCCACTGCCGAGACATATCACACAATGGGAAAACCTTTGTTGGAACTAACATACACTCGCAATATTTTTTCCTTAAAATCTACCGAATATATACGGCATCACGAAATTAGCCCCCACGAAGCAACAAAATGCAAAAACCCCCAAATGAAATAAGAGCAAAAAGAAATTAAATAATACCCAAAAGAAAAAAATTAATTAACTCCCAAAATAAATGAAATAACCCCCGAACGAAAAATTAAATTAAGGCCAAATATTTGTCTAAAAAATGCAAAAAAGACCAAAGATATTTCTACAGAAATTCATTTTATTTTATAGGAATATACATATTTGAATGCTTCAGTTGCCAAATCGATTAACTCCATAAAAAAAATTAACGAGTCTCAATGAGAAAAATTTGAAAATATTTAATTTTTTATAAAATTCCTTTTAAGTATAAATCTTGTCATTTAGTAGTGTTGATATTTATTATCAAAGAAATTTGTTTTGTATATTATACAGTTAGGGGTCAATAAAGTGTTTTGACATTAAAGGATTATAAAATTTACAAAGTGGAGTAAATCCATTTGGCAAATGAAGCATTGACATAATAATTAATTAACATTATTTAAACACTTGTATAGTTTCGTAAACAGGCTGATGGCACAATGGGCATTGGAATTTCTCCATGGAATTAGAAATTACATCTGCTTGCAATTTTAAAACGTACAGTGAAATTTGTTGTAGTGCTTCTTTAGAAACCGAAAGTCAGATATTATTTTTTTATTCATCTTTCTCAAAGCGCCACAGGCAAAAATTTTAAATAAAAAATCGCGGCAAGTATCTGACTTTCGGAATCTAAGGAAGCCCTACAACAAACTTCACCTTAAATACACTAATCGAATATATGATTTTGAAAACAACTTATCGGCACAATTGCAAATGTACCGTCAATTAAAACTAATTATTATATAGGTAAATAAAGTTATGATTTCAGGTAGCAATATTTGTAAATCTGAGTGGTTTAAATGGAGAAATATTTACTAAAACCCGTTTGAAAAAAAAAAACAAACTTTTAAAAATTTCGGAAATTATAAAAATGAAATAACCTCCAAAAAATGAAATTCTCCCCAAAAAGTAAGTGAATGCAAAAATCCCCAAATTAATATGTTTGGGAATTTTTTGATTTGTATTATTTCATAATGAAAAAAAAAAAAAAAAAATCCAAAAATCATAAATGAAACAATCCCCAAAATAAATGAAATAATCCCCAAAATAAATAAAACAATCTCCAAGCTAAGTTTTTTCCCTTTTTCTGGGCTTTTTTCGTTCCAGGTTTTGGGGGTTATTTCATTGGGGCTAATTTCGTAGTGCCAATATATACATTAAAACAATTGAAAATAAGTTAAAAAAAGGACTACCCATTTTTCGTTTAAAACAATTATATTTTTAATTGTTAATTAATTAAGTGGCAAAGTCGGTAAAAATAATAGATTCCTCGTTTATTTTTAAATTAATTGTATTATAACAAATGATTGTTTTTAACAGAAAATTTTGATAGAATATTTTAACTTCTACCGAAAGTCCGTATTTTGTGCATTTTCTTTATTGAACGACTGATAGAAGAAGTTAAAAAATATATTTCTTTGCAATTTAACTACTTATTCAATTAAAACAACTTTACTGATTTACTTTTCAAACAACTATTGAACTTTTACGGTAAAGTTATTGTGAGTGTACGAGTGATGGGAAATTAAAAAAAGTTGGGTTTATGGAGCTTTTCACACAAAAAAAAAATCAATTGTATGAAACAACAATTTTTTTTTTAAATTCAAAGAAATAAAATGAAAATTTTGCCTGCAAACGGATTTCAACTCGAAACCTTCTGAATACAAAACTTTTTTAACGAAGTATCATCATCTGTATAAAATCCTTGCTCTACTAGTGCCTTTACTTTGTACCGTTATTTATTTCTGACTGGATGGTATTGGACAACCCCTTTTTTTACACGTTGGCATATCACTCTACCCCAATTTTTTGGCCAGTGATTTTTTTTAAAAACCACTTACATTTTTGTAAGACAAAAAATGCTTTTTGCAAACGCTAGTATAGGGCCCAAATGGCTGTTCTGCCAGTCATTTATTTTTAACACCACGGTTACCCAGCGGTGTGCCAGGGCTTGATGTTTAGTACCACTGGTAATTTCTGACTGGGGAGTGACTGATAACTAAGTAACTACAGCGGTCGAAATAATTATAAAATCACTTAGGAAACTGCGTATTACTTCAGTTAGAACTGATATATTTAAAATTCCTCCGTAGGGTAGTAGAGGTAATTATTATTCGGAACCGTTTTAGCTATTCGCTATTATTTTACGCTTATAGAAAAATTTTTATTACTCTAGTTTTTTTCCACGTGTACAATGAGATAAATACTGGTTCAGTGATGGTTACGGCGGTGTTTTCGTTGGAGATTTTAAAGTTTCTTTATAAATACTTTAGTTTTTAATTAATAAGACGCATTTTTGAAAATAAAAAAAAAACATATTTGTAAAAATTTCTTATTAATGAATTTTTAATTAAATTACTTTTTACTTCCATTTTTGCAAAACGATGTTGGCTTTTAATGACAAACCCCTTTTTATAAGAATATCAATAAGAGATGTCAATAATCTCTGCAAATCAAAACGCAGTTATGCAAAAAAAAAAATAATCTTTTTTATCATTTCCATATCATTTCCAGAAAAATCAATAATGATTTGAACTGCATTAATGGGATTTTGGTTCTACTTTTGAATTTAAGATCATTTTGATCTCCCAGGGTTTGCTAGACGCTTGCAAGCAATTTTACATGGATAAGAAAAGCAATTTTTTAGAAAAGAGTAATGCAATTTTTATTGCGAGTGAAAGTTAGTAATAAGTTTTTAATTCGACGAACAATTGAGTGATTTATTGTATAATGAAGAGCGGATTCCAAGCGATCTTTTTTATTAAAAAGTAGATAAACTTGCTAATACCCTTTGATATTTTTGTTTGTAACGCGATTTAAAAAGTCCATAGACTTTATACAGAAAGTCCCTCCCACAAGGAAATTTGCATGTAACTTTTCTTAAAAACTACGTGTTCTGTACCTTCAAAAATATCTAGAGGTTTTCTTTCGCATGTAAATGTACATTAATGAATGTGCAAAGAGAACGTGGGGCTCTTTCCAAAGAGTCCAAAAATTAAAACTATTGGAACTCGATTCACCCACAATGGTTTTAAACACGAAAACAATGGAAGCTTATAATCCGATGGGTGGATCACTTTTTTTTTGTAATCTCTTAATATGAACTTTTCTCAAAATCAGAAGAATCAATTGAAGAATCAATTAAACTACATTGAAACATATTGTTTAACTTTTTTATCAATCAATAAAAAACAAACCAGAAAAAAAATATATCGTCTGTAGGAGTTGTTATTTTCAGTCAAATATTCTAGTTTTAGATATCTATTTTTAGAAAAAATAATTTAAATAATTTCGTTGTTTTCTGTTTTAAAACAAAAAATTCAAATATTTTCGGTTGTCATTTTTATTATTTCAATTCAAATTACAAGAAATTCTTTACTTATACACACAAACATAGCCAATAAAAATGTGTGTTATGTATGGTGTAGTGTTTTGAAAATTAAACAAAAAAAAAAAAAAAAAACTTTCAAGTATGAAAAAAAAAACCACAAAATCGTTTTTTTTTATGTTTTGTCAGTTAAAAATTGATGATTGTTTTAATAGAATTTTCATTTATTTTTATTTCTTTTATGGATTGTTGAAACAATGTTTGAAAATACTTAACAAATCAGTAGTCCTTTTTTTAATTGTGTTTTCAATTAATTTAATATGTATTTTAGGTTGTTTTTATGGATAAAATATTATGAGGGTACACTCTCAAAACAATTCCGTTGTGGTAACCGAATTTTTTCCAACCGAAGTGATTCATCAAGTTGTGACAACCCATAATTCGGTTGCCACAACTGAATTCGGTTGAGGCAACCGAATTACGAAGTTGATTCAACCGAATCAATTGGGTTGGTAAAAAATTCGATTGCCATAACGTAATTTTTCTGAGAGTGTAGAGAACTAAGGTTCATTTTTATTGCTTAAAGCTCATCGTGCGAAGCAGTAGAGCAGAAAAGGGTAGTCCATATTGTCTGGCACTAATTTATTTTTTTTTACGACTCATGAAAAGTGGTGCCCACTAGATTCATTTAAGTTGATAGGAAAATAGGATGGTTAATATTAAATGAATAAGGAAAATACCCCTATAAGAAAAAGGAGATGTTTTTTAATTCCAGGAGGGCTCATATTTTCTAGGTTTGCCCTCTAAAATTTTCTAAACTTTGTCAAAAATTTTAAGCTTAAACCAAGGCATTGGGGAATAGTAAATTATTTAATATAAAAAGAATATTCGATAATATTCGAAGACTGCAAATTTCAGCTTTTAAATTAAAAGCAAACTTACGACAATAAATTAATTTTAGTTCAAATATACATAATTCACTTATAATTAGATTTTAATGTACAATTAATCATAATTTTTAATATGTGTTTTTCTTTTCTAATGACAAAAAAACTGTTAATAAACTTAAAAATTATATTATTCTAAGAAATAATTATTTTAGCTAAGTTTTAGAGTCAGAACTAAGAACGAATTTAAAAATTTCTGATCTAAGTATAGTTTCAGAAAAAATGCGTTCTTTGTTCTGACTACAACACTACCCCTAAGTATATGTATATTTATAAGTAAGAAGAACTTACCTAGATTTGTATTAATATTCTTTTTTAAGTATGTATTAAATAAAATATATTTATTTGAAAAAAAGAAAATTTATTTTTCATAGTCTTTTAGATTTGAGTTAGCCTGAGTCATATAAGGTTAAGGCTGATTGATGCCTTGAGTGGAAAACTTAAAAGTAATCAAAATAATGCCGAATATATGACATCTAAAACGCAGTACGATTTTGATCATATTCCGTGATGTAAACCAAATTTCCTGAAGGGAATTTTAGCTACTAAAATAAACTGAAATATAAGCACTACTAAAAGAAAATTCTGTAAAAATTTGTGACCAGAAAATAGATCGAAAGTGTCCTGCGGGAAAACTGCTATAATCAGCAGAGTTTTTTGTTAAACATTAGTAAGATAAGAAAAAGAAGACAAGAAGTAGTATATTAATTTTGCAAAAATTTGGTAATATTTTAATAAATCGCAAATAACAATTTTTACCCTCCTAAAATCAGCTAAAATTATTGTAGAATATTAGTTATTTCATGGTTTTGTTTAGATTATTTTTCATACACTCGAAAAAATAAGTTAGTAGAAAAATTAGCAAAACATCTTGATGTATACTAGTTTTCAGCAACTTTTTATACCGACATTGTGTTTTCAGCAAAAGTTTTAGTTATATCTTTTTAGCACTAAACTAATTTTTAACTAATATTTTACTCATTTATTTTTCTACCATAATTGTGCTGATAAACATATTTATAGTGGGGACAACAACCAGATAGGCAAGATGTATATGATTAGACATTTGATGAAGTGCGGACAAAGCCATTGATACTTCCCCAGCAAAATCGTTCATTACCAAATAAGTGTTTATATAATTAAACTAAAATGTTTTACTACAATACTTACAATTCGGCGTCAGTACTAGTTTTAATAGTCAGTACTACTTTTTTAACCACTAGTAAGTATATGAGTAAGCCTTATTATTTCACACCTTGTAACCACTTATTTTTTAATTGCGTATCAGCACACGAATAACTACTTATTTTGGTAACTACTTATTTTATATATTTTTGTAATGCAGCTGGTAAGCGGATGCACAAATTTTGTGTTTTATTTAGTGCATACTAGAGGCCAGTATGAATGTTTTGCAAGACATTCACAAAACATTTTCTTATACAACTCCAAAATATTTTTTTTTGTTTTCTGTTTTATTAATTTTTTTTTTGTAATAATCTGAATTTTAACATCTTGTAAATAACTACAAATAAGTAAAATGGTCAATTTTTGTTATATTTGGTATTAAAAATCGTTAAATCTCTCATCAGCGCATGCAAGAGAATGTCTTGTAAGACTTTCATTCAGCCCTCTAGTGCATACTTACAAAAAGGACCCTGTCGAATAAAAATAAAGGGTTTAGAGCGTAGACTCTAATTCTACTGCTTATTATTTAGATATTAGTAATGAGAACCAAAAAACTACAAAATAAACTTTTTTCTTGATTTAATCATAGACTGTTGAATAAAATCACTATCATGCAGCTGAACGCGTAGATCGGATCAGTTTGAGGCATCTTTGAACATGTTTTATTCACTTTTATTCACTTTCTTATTCACATTTAATCGCTCAAAAAAACTCACTGTTAAATAAAATCGCACTGTTGAATAAAATCACACTGATCGAACATTTGAACTCATATTAATAAATAAAAGTATTAGTGGTTTTATAAAATCAAAAATAAATAAATAAAATATTATTGTTTTATAATGGGAATGTATACTGTACCATTTATTAAATGTGTTTCTACAAAATATAGTAGTTGCTGATACTACAAACCCCCTCTTTATTGTTACGAAATTATTTTTCTTTTATTTGGTTGTAATCATGAATAAACTTATACGCGTTCATTTTTGTTTTATTTTTTTATTTTATTCGACATCAAAATAATCATCGTTGATCCCAACGAATATGAATGAAATGAATGGTATGGAAACGACCAATTATTAAATCAACGATGCAACAAAAATCACTTGGTTTGATTGATTTAAAATCAGCAACGAATACGTGTATTTGAGTATAGTCGGCGCTTGAACGCAAACGAATGTTTATTCGGGTGTCGATTACGTATGATGCTTTTGCAATCAGCAGTTGCAGTTCTCTGTTGAGCACCCATTACTAAGATTTTGTTGGGCAAACACAGCTCTTCTAAGGCATATAATAAATACAACCGTGAACATTTTTTGTATCCGTGTTTTATACATAAAACAAAACGATGCCAAAAATTGCATATATTGTACAAAAAATATAACACAATAAGTTAAAATATGATTTAAATTATAGACAAAATAAAATATTTAAATTTAGTGAAGATAAAGATAAAAAGTGAATGTATCAACAAAATGTTTATTAATATTGATTATGTGAAATACAAGTAGTTTGGGTAATTTTTTTGTGTTCCCTTTCGCTTTTTTAAGAAAAAGGTTTTATAATATAAAACCAATAGTTTATTTCCTTTTTTGTTATTTAGAATTGTCTACTAATGTGGAATTCTGGACATTTTTATATTTTACAAAGTTTTCTAAATAATATTCGAAAGAATGTAAAAAACACATTTCTTAGACTTAAATTTTCAGCAAATAAATTAAGTAAACTACAATTTCCCTACAAATGTTTTGAGTTTTTTTCAGTCCACAAATATTTAGCAAACAGCCTTATTGATTTTAGCAAGAATTATTTTCATTTAGTACTATTTTTTTAGTAAAAATAAGCTTGCTGATTTTCAGCAAACTACTTTTGCTGAAATTACTAATTTTTTTGCAAACACCCTCCTGACTGAAAATTTCCTGACACAGGAACATTTTTTGCTGACTTTACTTACTTTGTTTTGAGTGTACGGTTAACTAAATAAGAAAAATATGTTGGGGTGAGCTTGATGAAAAATTAAAAAGATTTCTGAATTGTATGCACAAAGTTTGGTGACTGACAGTGTCAAAGGCCTTGGAATGGTCAAGAAGTACCAAAAAATATAAATTATAATTTTACATAATCATCCAGTCCAAGCCTGATATTCTCAGTTACTTCAGCAATATCAGTTCTATAGCTATGATCCGTGCGAAATCCTGATTACCAATCACTAAAGAGGCTACGTTCATTTACATACCCACTTATCTGGGAGTACAATAGCTTTTCAGAAACTTTCGAAATATAGCATAAAATCACAATACGTCCATATTGCTCATTTGATTTAGGTATTGGAATAATTTTCGCATGTTTCCATTTAGAGGAGAAATCGCTAGATATTATGATGGTGTTACAAATGTGAGTCACATATGGAAGAAAAATTGGTATACTTCTTTCGAAGTTTTAAAGATGGCGTTCCCTCCCGAGTTTTCTAAAATTTCCCATATCTAACTAAGAGAGATAGAGCAAAATTGATGAACATTTCGACTACCCCTAACCGTATAATACCTCAGCGGAAGGTATTAAAAGAAATATAAAAATGTTCTACTTCATAAAATGGCCCATATCTCGAAAACTAAGCGAGATAGAGCAAAACTGACAAAATGTTTGCTCAACTGGAGTGCCCTTACATGCCCTCACATGATATAGACTAGGCCTGCGGAGGGTCCTGAGACCCTAAATTTGGATAAATTCTCCGACTCAGTATAATTACAGATAAAACCGTAGTTTTACAAATTTTTTACTTAAATTTAGTTTTGTTAAATTTAAAAAAAGATTTTGTTAAAATCAACTAATTTTATTTTAAGCCAAAAAACAGGAATAAATTTTGTTAAAATAACAAGTTTTTGTGTTCAGAAAAGAGACATATTATTTTGACTGTAACAATTTGGTTGACGCATGTAAATTCAAAGCCATGGCCAGAAGCTGTGGTGTTGGTTTGAGAGTAAAAATTGTAGTGATCATTGTCCGTTTGGACAAGAGGTAAATTTGGAAATGCAGGTAGCATTTGTGCCCCTTCCCCCAATCCCAGTGTTATTTTTTTGATTACGTAGTTTTGATATCTCAGCATAATATTGCTGTAAAAATCAAAATCTTTGAACGAACAGTTTTTGCAAAAGTCCATTTCGAATTTTCAAAAACTTAAATATTTGGAAAAGACTTTTAGGTAAAATGTTGTGATTTCGAATAGAAAACTTTAACATTTTAGTAAAAACTATTTATACAACAACCTCTAAGTGAAAAGATCTAACTTTTGTTATAAAACTAAAAAAAACAAAACTTTTATACAATAACTAAACTACATGCATATGAAAAAAGGAAAAGAATAACAAGAAAATCAAAGTAAGAGCAACTTTGATACTAAGAAGATTTTGTTGCATGTTACTACTTATATAGAAGGGCTGGCAAAATAATGACACGCATGCGAGTGAACTTTCAGTGGCACGAATCATTTTGATGACTATTTGCGAGAACTCTTAATATTATTAAACAAACAGGACTTTAAATACCTTGAGAGAAAAATGGTAGGGATCAGTGATCGGGAAGGGTTCAAACTACCGGGGAAAGTTATATCGGTAAAAAAGAAGTTATACGTGTCCCGGCGTTTCGCTGGGTCACCACTAGGAATCGAGATATATCGATTTGACCTTTGGTGGTCTTTTTTTTGACATAACTCGACAACCACTAGTCCGATTTTGCTCAAACAATTTTAAAAAAATTAAAAATTACAATTCCTTTAATCTGTTCATATAACGTTTTTCTATATACTCAACAGTTTTGCCGGTAAAAATAAATGTATGAAGAAAAAAATATTTTTTGCCTTAAATATTAAAAAAAAGTAATAAACAAAAGGTTATTGATTTTTATGGTAGCGGTAACAAACATTTATTTTTACCGGCAAAACTGTTGAGTATATAGAAAACGTTATATGAAAAGGAATTGTAATTTTTAATTTTTTTAAAATTGTTTGAGCAAAATCGGATTAGTGGTTCTCGAGTTATGTCAAAAAAAAGATATATCTCGATTCCTAGGGTTGACCCAGCGAAACGCCGGGACACGTATAACTTGTTTTTGACCGATATAACATTTCCCGTTGATTTCATCCCATCCCGATTTCGACTGTCGCATAGTGATATTAACTTTCGTTTCAGAAATGTGTGATTTAAATCGATAATGGAGAATTTTTCTTTAGTAAAAAGTGCATTTTTCTACCCAAATCGAAAATTTTTTCTTACAATTTTTTTTAATCTTTTACTACCAACGTTTTTTGGATGTATTATTATTTCAACTCCTAAAACATTAGAATAGCCAAAAATCTTTTGTTTATTTTTTTTTTCTGGTCGAAAATGCAATTTTAACTAATTTGAAAGATTTTGAACAAAACAAAAAAACGTTGTTTTGTATATCTTTTTAGTAATTTTCTTCTAAAAGCTTACCGATTACCCATTAAACCGCTTTATTAAAATAACATTAACCTTAGAATATCGTTTCTGAAATAACCGAAATATCGTTTTCCTTAAAATTCCATTACCTAAATAACTGGAAATACAGCAGGCGAAATATTTTTACAAAAAATTTTTAATTTCTGGGCACGCGAGAAAAAAAATCCTGCCACCCCTGACATAGTGTCTGCGACTACCACAACATAGTCTTTACATCCACTGCATAACTATTTTATTATTCAATCATAACAGTTTTTGCTTATCGGTATTTTGCATTATTTTCTACTAAACTATATTACGAACATAGAATCACATCATAATATTGATGAAAAAGTTGTTTGTTTGAATGAAGACAACAAACTTTTATGATTTATTTTGTTTTAGATAACAAATGCTTGTTGCTTAAAATAAAAAACTGCTACTGGTACCTTCACTAGTTCGGTTAAAAAATTTGTTCAAGTTACTAAGTTATTCATAAATAAAAAAATAATTTTAGTTAAAAAAACTATAAAATTTTTAAGTATTCTTAAACGAAATTTGGAGTCCCTACATTACTGTTATTTCCAACATAATTAAATACTGGACACCAGATGACCACAGTAAATCGAATTATTTTCAGCCAGCTAAATCCAAACGGCACAATTTCGGCACATTTTCGGCACACTTTTGAAAATTATAACTTCAATTGTCCGAGCGAAAAGAAAAATTAATGTGTCAAGGGAAATTTCCCTCATAATATGATTTTTCCCTAACAATTTTGAGTCATGAACCATCTCAAAACAAAACATAAAGTACTAAACAAAGTACACATCCTTGGGCAAGTCCAACTTTCATTGACACGGTATAAATAAATATTTTATTCGTCCTGAATCAAACTATTAATTTTTAATTTTAAAGCACTTCATTTTAATTCCAAAAAGTATGAATTCGAGTGAAAAGGTTAAATCGAAAGAACAGGTTGCAGAAATCCAATACTGTATTAGTATAGTTTGCAGCAAGCTTCTGGTTTACTGGCTCAGCTTCCTGTGGATCTGTGTGGTAGCCATCAAATCTTAGATTCAGAATTACTTTGGCAACAACACAGGAAAATTTTTTATTCCAATTGGTTGTGGGATAACTACATACTTTTCCTTTGTAACACCTTCTACTGTAGTTATAGCACCGATGATTTCTGATTGAAATTGTATCAAAATCAACCCTTTTTATAGCTCTAAAGTGGAATAGTTCGCCCTAGAATCAGTTCTAAAATTATCTCTAGTTGCACACAGAAAACTAATTAGTTGGAATTCGGTTAGAAGTAAAATAAATCACTCACTTAACCAAAAATTTAATTTTAGCTACATAAATTTCTTCATTGAAAACATTGATCCATTATTATATTTGATAATTTTGCAATACTATCAAGTAAAAGCCGCAATTCCTCATAATTGGTGAAATCAACCAATACTGAATCAAACATTTAGTTATTCCAATAATTGGTAAAACCTTCCGAAAAAAAACTTATAATTAGTAATAAAAACTACAAATTGATATTAACAAAAATTGTTAATGATCCCTATTAAACAAAATGTCATTTTAAAAACTAGTAAAAAAAAATATTCAAAATTTATTATTGTTTTTTGCCGAATATAAGAAAAAATTAAATTACTTAAAAACTGAAGAAATAAAAACTAAAACCCGTGTAATCAAAATTTTTATGTGAGTTACGTACATTCTATTTCATGTATGTGAATAAAATTTGCAAATTATTGTCATTAATACCAATTTTTTTGGTCTTCTCTTTCAGCCGAAAAAAATCAAGAAAGAAAAGAATCCCAAGATTTTTCAACGAAAAGGGTTGCGGTTGTGTTTGTTTCTTTTATATAAAAGGTTGGCAGTATTTAAAATTTATTCGCTGAGTGTGAGTTCTTTGTCCAACAAAAAGCGATCAAAATTTAATGGAATAAAAAAAAAACAATTGAATTTTCTCGAAAAAAGGTACTTCGAGTAATTTTTGTTTGGTCTCACAGAATAATGTTTCAGTGAAAAAGCTTTGGTCCTGTGGATTTTTAAAACTCAAATTCTGGGACATTTGCTATGAAGGAACTTCCAATTTTGAAGCATTTTCTCTTAAAGCAATCCGCAAATGTTGTCAAATCTAATAGTTAAAAGATATTTTATTTTTAGTTTTAAAAAAAATATTTAAATAAACATCAAAAACAATAAAAGTACTTGCTTATTTTGAAATGGTGTAATATTTTTTGAATTTCGATTGTAGCTTCTGAACTGAGTTTTGACAGAAGTTGCTGTTCACAACTGAATAATTAAATGTTCACCACCGAAACTTTCAGTTGTACTGATCGATACAATATTAAATTTAAAGATAGTTGTCGTAACCGCCACAATTCGATTGGCAACAAATTCGGTTACCACAACGAATCTGTTTTCTGGGTGTGTATTTTGAACTTAGCCGACCGTACACTCTGTTGTATAGACGTAATATTTGCGAAATTTTTTAAAGCTGTAACCTAAAAAGCAGCCTTGCACATTATACGAGTTAACTTATTTTTATGTACTTTAAGTGTTGTTATACCTTCAAACCTTGCGGAAATTTTAGCTTATTCCTGATTTTGTTATTCTACTAGTGGAATACAATCAAAGTTTTTCTTTTAGTTTTATTATGTTTATATATATATATATGTTTGTCTAAAGTTAACTTTTGTATTTTTCCTATGTTTAGCAATGTTTTCCATTGGAGGTAGGTACGAGTACAAATTGTTTGCTGTAGTTTTTTATCCCCGTCAATCATAGCTAGAGAAACTTTTCCTTTTTGAAAATAATGATTATGACAGAGATGAAATTATCAAATAATTTTGCAATTATTAACTTTATTCGATTTAGAAAACAAGCAAGCTTAATCATAAATGCTACAGCAACTTCCATTAACAAATTTTTTACCAACGTGTCCTTAAAGGCACGTTTATTTTTAGAAGCCTATAACTTTTGATACAAAGGTGATATAACAACACAGTAAAAGGCGTCTTAATTTCCTGAGGCTTTGATACAATAACAATTTATAAATTATAAAAATTGTGAATTCAGTATTGCCATTTATTTAAAGAAACAAATTTTATCTTTTTTCAAAGCAGTTTTTCAACAAATATTTAAAAATACAAGGAAGATCAAATAAATAAATAATATGACAATTTCAACTAAGACAAGTGAAAGAAGTTTTAAGAAAAGAAAAATTCTTTGTTCAGGGTATACTTTAAAAAAATAAATTGGTAGATACCATCAAGGGCTAAATTGGTAAATTGTAAGTATGCAAAAAATTAATCTGTTTATCGAAATTGGACTATTTTCTCTTAACTATCAAAGAAGCATACTAATCTGGATAACTAGAATTGCCAAACAACAATTTTAAAAGGAATTATTCAAAATTTTGCAATTTTGTTACAAAAAATTTATACATAAATTACAGAGAATAAAAATTTAAAAAATTCGATAAGCCAGCAGAATAGAATACGTATTTTCGAGTCCCGCTACAAACCCATCTTCATTATCCGTTCCTTTATCGGTTAATAATAAATGAAAAAATCCATTTACCAATTGAAAGATCAACTATACATATGTTCATACCTTTTCGTTCCTGATGGTGTAGAATATTTTCATAATAGGGAAATAATTGGGTATTTGTTAGTTCTGGTTCTTCTGATTACAAAACATACATTGTATTGACAAAACTCAAATTAGCCACATTCATCGCTGTGCCGACCGTGGTGTATCTCGTTAAGAGGTTATGCTAGGAGTCATAGACTGTGCAGAGGGTAGCTGGTTCGAATGCCGGTAATGGAATACACGAAAAGTTTTCTTTTAGAGACAAATTAAAAATTCTTTGTTAAATTGACACATACGTAAACTACCACTGACGAGCGTTTGGGTGAGACGAAACTGAGGCATTCTGGTTATTTCATTGTGTCTGAGACATTTTTCAATAAAAAATGTTTTCTTCTTCTTCTACTGTAAATTAACTTTAAAAAATATTACTTTATTTAAATTCGTATTTTTTTCCATTTCGTGATATAGAGTTTCCTTTGCATTTTTCCAAAAAGTGCTGAAAAAATTTTTGCAGTGGAAGTCCCGCTCCTGCAACTACTTAATGTTGAAATCAACACAATATTAATTGTAGATCATGAATTTGAGTACTTTTTCTATTGCTTTTGTACTCCTTTTTTTATTGGCAGGTTGTTCCAACTTGTCTAAAACTATATACTAGAATATAATATGGACAGACTTTTCCACCAAAGAAACTTGCTTACACTTATCGTATAAATATAAGTATACCTATTGACTCTATGGGTCAATATTTTAGAGTTTAGAGGCACTATTTATTTAGTTCGTAATAGCACATTTTTTACACAATATTTAGGTTTACTATTGTAGTTTGACTTCATTGAAATTTTAGACCATAAATACCCGAGTAAGAAAGTTTTATAAGAATGGATATATTCGCAGTATATATCTGCATATAATTTCATCCAAAAATTAATCTATTAAATTGCGTCAAACCAGATGTAACTGTAATCAAAAAGATATAATGATATATCAATTAATACATTTATATCCCAGTTTTTTCCGGATCAAATTTGATATAAGTTAATGCAATACAATTGGAAATTATTAAATTTAAATAATAAAAAAAAACATTCTGATTTTACTCCAGCAAAATATTTCATTACCAAATAAGTGGTCCCTAGTAAAAATGATTTTTATATATTCATATATGATTTTTCTACAATCATTTATGATTTTATACAATTATAACTTGTCGAGTATTGTGAAACATATATTTTTATATGATTATATCAAAAGATATTTAATTATATAAAATTATATTAACCAGATCCACCATGAATACTTGAAATAGCCGGATAAGTTTTCACAATTATTCTGCCAGGATTTTATGACTAGGGGATATTTTTCTCCTCATTTTTCTTCCAACTCAAGCAGATAATTTTCAGCTATTTCTCTACTTTAAACGCGAATTCTGGATTAAGGAAGGAAGAAAGTATAGGAAATAGAAGGCTTTTTGGATTTGATGGAATAGGAAATGAGAGTAGTTTTTCGGATCAAATCATGTATGGGTTAATATAATTATATAAAAAATATATTATTTGATGCGAAAAATGGTGGACCTGGTTAATATAATTTTATATAATTAAATATCTTTTGATATAATCATATAAAAATATATGTTTCACAATACTCGACAAGTTATAATTGTATAAAATCATAAATGATTGTAGAAAAATCATATATGAATATATAAAAATCATTTTTACTAGGGGTTATATAATGAAACTAAAAATGTTTACTGCTTATAATTTGGCATTAGTATTTTAGAGTTATTTTTGTTAGATTTTAGACGTTTTTGTAAGCAGTCTAGCTTACGCGTAACTACTTATTTAGTTATAATGTTATATTGGTTACTACTTATTTTTTAACCACTAGTAAATACATATATGAGTAAACCTTATTATTTAAGAACTTCTAACCACTTGTTTTTTTAAATGCGTATCAACACACGAGTAACTGCTTATTTTGGTGACTACTCTCATAACATTTTATCGTTAAAAATAACCTAAAATACATATTAAATTAATTGAAAACACAATTAAAACAGGACTACTGATTTGTCATTATATTCAAACCATTTTGCTATATATTAACAAACATTGTTTAAATAATCCAAAAAGCAAATAAAATAATTGAAAAGTCTGTTAAAACAATATTCAATTTTTAACTGGCAAAATATTAGAAAAAAACGATTTTGTGGTTTGTTTTTTCATACTTGAAAAATTTTTTTTTTTTTTAATTTTCGAAACACTACACACACAACACACACGTTCATATTTTTATTGGCTACGCTTGTGTGTATGAGCAAAGAATTTCTTCAAAATATTTTAACAAAAAAGAAAAGGGAAAATATTGGAATTTTTTGTTTTAAAACAGAAAACAGCGAAATTATTTAAATTATTTTTTCTAAAAAAAGAAAACTAAAAATAGAACATTTGACTGAAAATATCAACCCCTACAGATGATAGGTATTTTTTGTAGTTTGTTTTTTATTGACTTATACAAAAAGTTAAACAATATGTTTCCATATATTTTCATTGATTCTTCAATTGAAAACAAACATTACCTATTACTTTTCAAATAAAACTCAATCGGTTATGGAAAATATATTGTGAGTTTACTTATTTTATATATTTCTGTAATGCAGCGAATAAGCCGGAGCAAAAATGTGTGCGTTTTGCGTACAGCGAACATGGACAACTACCTAGCCAGAAATTACCAACTGTACCAGAAATAATACACTGGCAGAGCACTAATTTTATAAAACTTATTACGCATTGTTAAAAGAAGTTTAAAGTCAGAAGGTCTCGAGTTCGATTCCGATCATGAACATACAAATTTTTGTTTTTTTTTTATTTTTATACCCTACATCACTATGTGGTCAGGGTATTATAAGTTTGTGCTGATGTTTGTAACACCAAAAAATATTGGTTCTAGACCCACCTTATAGTATACCGATCGGCTCAGAATTTTTTTTTTATTTCGATTTAACGATGTCCGTCTGTCCGTCCATCCGTCTGTCTGTCTGTCTGTCCATGCATTCTTGTGCGCACTCTACAGGTCGCAAATATCAAGAGATTTTGATGAAACTTAGTACACCGACTTATATCGGCCCAAGGACGAAGCCTATTGATTTCGGTTAAAATCGGGCCATGTTTAGACCTAGTGCCCATATAAGGGTCCCCCCAAAATTATATTTTTTATACGCTGCAGGTCGCAAATATCAAGATATTATGATGAAATTTGGTACACAGACCTATGTTGGCCCAAGGACGAAGCTTATTGATTTTGGTTAACACGGGTCCATGTTTAGACCAAGTGCCCATATAAGGGTCCCCCCAAAATTATATTTTTTATACGCAGCAGGTCGCAAATATTAAGCTATTTTGATGAAATTTGGTACACAGACCTTTGTTGGCCGAAGGACGAAGCCTATTGATTTTGGTGAACATCGGTCCATGTTTAGACCTAGTGCCCATATAAGGGTCCTACCAAAATTATATTGTTTATACGCTGCAGGTCGCAAATATTAAGATATTTTGATTAAATTTGGTACACCGACCTATATCAGCCCAAAGACGAAGCTTATTGATTTTGGTTAACACGGGTCCATGTTTAGACCTAGTGCCCATATAAGGTCCCCCCAAAATTGGCTTAGTTACAAACTGCAGATCGCAAATATTAAGATATTTTAATGAAATTTGGTTCGCTAACTCACATTATAGAATATTTTGACAAAAGTCCCATTTTAACCCGTTCGAATTTCGGATCCAAACAGTAGTTGGCTTTTAAGCAGACTGGTGTAGGGTATTGTATAGTCGGCATGCCCGACTTTAACCTTTTTACTCGTTTTTTATAAAATGAAATTTTTTTTTAAATTAAAAATTTTAATTAAATTAAATTTTTTTTTTATAAAAATTTTTCTAAATTCATATTTTGGTTTTTCTGACATTGTGCAAACGTTGGCAAATGAGTATTAGCAGGCGCTATGCCAGTGTTTACATATAAGTTATCGTTATCATTCATTTATTATTTAAGCTATCTTGTACTACATGTCTCGTTAGCTAAGTATGTAGAGCGATTGTCTGGCGATCTAACGGCCAGGGCTCTAGTCACAACGCCACCATGTTTAATTTAAAATAGTTATAATTAATATTTGTATTCTAGATAAAATTTTTTTTGGACAATTTTTTTTTTAAGTTTTTTACACCATCAGTTTCTTGGTTTCTCTAACATTATGGCAACGTTGGACGCATAGTGTCAGCCAACTTTTTGCCGACGCTTGTTAGTTAAATACAACTGCTATTTTCGTTGATTTAATTTTTTAGTTATTTTGTTAGCTTAGTGTGTAGAGGTTTTGGCTGACAACCTGACGGCCCAGGTTCGATTCCTATCAGAACAATGTTTAAAAAAAAATATACTGAAAACAATTTTTTTTAATTTTTTTGTAAAAAAATATTCAGAATATATATTTTTAGACAACCTTCCCAGTGTAGAAACGGTAATGACATATCATTAAATGAAGAATTCTAAATAACCAACTTCGATGGCTCGCAAGGGGAAAGCGGGACCAGGTAGGAATTATCCGCCTACTACATATTATATTTTTATCTATTAAATATTACATGTCGATATAGCTCAGATGGTAGAGCTATTGACTGGCAATCTGTAGACCCAGGTTCGATTCCCGCACCAGCAAATTTTATTTAAAAAAAAAATACAATAAAAAATATTTTTTTGTATATAATTTATTTTTTCGAAAATCTATTTTTAGACTCATTATTTTTGTCAGTACTGGTAAGCACATAGGTAAGGATATATTTTATGATTTTTTTTTATATTTTATGATTGTGCCGATCGTATTTTTCTGCATGGCTACTTGCAAAGAGGACCTTTCCAAATAAAAATAATGAGTTTTGACACCGAATTATATGCAGTAGACCCTAATTATATTGTTTATTATTTAGATATTAGTATGAGCACGCATTATTGAGATTTTGCTGGGACACCGCACACATTACTACTAAGCCCCAGGTTGTTATTGATAAAGACCAAATATTAAAGACGTTAATGTGTAAATTCGTTATTGTTAAATTCTTTACAATTAGAATTTTTTAACTTGGAATTTTTTCTTTTTTTCAAATATGTATGTGTATTTTTTCTTTAGTTGTATAAAAACTATAAATGGCGAGCCCTGCAAACTACTTCTATTTTGTATGTTGTTCATAGTTCATGAGTTATAGAGCTGCAAATGATAATATTATATACAACAATATACAACGTCTTATTTCGCCATTAAAATCTTATGGGACAAGAACAAAATATATGCCGTTAGAAAGGAACTTGCAATACCTTTCCAACGGTATGGAACATATCTGAACTGAACTGCACCGAATTATGATTTTAATTTTTTTTTTCTACCAAACAAAATCCAAAATGTTAGTTTTTTCTCAAATTTGAATTTTGTAAACAAAAAAAAAGTAAAAAAAAAAATGTTTGAAATAAAGAATTCAAAAAATTTTAATTTAATAATGAAAAAAATTACGAAAAAACAAAAAAAAAAGTTTTTGCTAGTCGGATGAGCAGCGTTTCGAACATAGTTCCGAGACTGACTAGTATTTTATAATACATATGTGAAAACAAAAGTTTTTCTCATTTTTATCGATTTTCCCAAGTTCCCGTTTTTTGACACGCTAGGTCCATTTTCTCGGAGAAGGTCACATATATGAAAACAAATTTTTATATAGCATTTAATTTGATTACATGTGAGAAAATTTCGAAATTTTTTTTTAATTATATTATATTATTTTATGTTATCATATATTTTTATATTAAATCATATGTATTAAATAATCTTTTTTACTCGGTTAAATGCATATTTTCAAATATATTTATTGTAAGGCTTAATGGAAAACCAAAATTTATTGCCTATTTATTAAAATTTATAAAATGTTTTGTTTTTTGTAATACATAACAGCCCATAAACACAATATAAATATGTTGCTAAATTACAAATTTTGTAGTAATTGTGGTTGCAAATATTATATTAGCTTTTGTTTTTAATATGTAAAATTAGTTTACAAAAAAAAAAGTTAATTAAAAAAAGTAATTTTAACTAAGCTTCTTATCACCACAAACATTTAAAATTTTTATGAACAAACTCCCTTATTTAAATTTTCCTAATGTATATTTTTGTTAAGGGGGGTAAATACTGTAACAGGAGTATTTTAAAGGGCATATTTGAACGGTTATCAAAAATGCAACTAACAATATTTTTTTTTAATATTTTATTTTTTTGTTTAAAAACCATGTTATTGTAGGTTTTTTACCCTTTGACACGGGAATTTTAATGACTAGTAATTTTCCGACCAAACTTCGTGGAAATGTAGATCTATGCCCAAGAAATATCGTTTATTACTTTTATGGCTTTGCAGCGCCCCCTAGCGGAGATATTTGCAATTAAAGTTCAAACATTAACATGCTACCGGGCCCGAACGGATTAAAATTTTTTAAAAATTTAATTTTATATTTTTCCTGTTACTAATCTCTACATAAAACCTTTTGAATTTTTGAATTTTATTCATCACACAATTTTTGAGACTAAACTTTAGCCTTTTTTAAACTTTTAAATTTTAAAAAATTCCCAGCAGCGTTGATGATCACAAGACAAAACGCCCTCTACTGCTCTCCTGTTATTTTGAAATTTATCAGCCTGCATAACATTTTAATAAGAACAAAATAACGAACCGATAACAGTAAATGAAAAGCGCTTTGGTTAAAATTCAAATCAGTGATGAGTTCATGAAGTCGACGTATATTATAATGTAAGCCACTCGCCAAAGGGTTAAAAAATATCAGTTTTAAATTTTCCCAGCCAAAATCGGCAGAGTTGCCACTTCACTACTGGCCTTTTTTAAAAAAGACACTGTGCAACCTTCATTAATTATCGGAAAATAAAAATGTAAAATGATTCTTAATCCCAGATATATTCTCTAGTCCTTACCGTGGCCCGATTTTTATTATTAGAATTTTTTTTTATCAAAGTTACCAAACAAACTTAAAAATTCCAAAAAAGGCAAGACAAAACACATTTGCTTGGGGATATAAAATTTATTTGACAAAACTTCTAAAAAAGGGCCACGATATGGACTAGAGTTTTTTGTTGCCTAAGAAAGAACAAACCCCGGATTAAAATCGGTTAAACCGACTTGGCTGTACTTTGCCAAGGCATCACGCAAAAACTATGTACGCAAAGTCAAAGTTTTTGTAATTTCAACTTCTAATAATTTTATACGTTTTAACGAAAAATTTGGAGAATAAACACACTTCACATTTTATATTGAAATCTCGCCTTTTATTTGTGAAATGTTTATTCAGACTTATGGCATAGGAACTGGTATTGTGGCTATTAGCCACAGACAAGTTCTTCTCAACAGGTGTAAGTTTAGTAGTTACTTAAATATTTATTTATTTATTTATGATGAAGCCAGTCCATAGAAAAAGGCAAAGACTGGATCTAGTCTGATTTGCAAATTTAATGGGTTTATAACTTTTGAAGAAAATGTTTATTCTTCTTCTTAACCTCAAACCTACTAAATTAGGATTAATAAAAATTCATTTAATGACAATATTAATTGTATTTAGTCTATACGACGCGTTTGGAAAAACAACAATATACACAAATTGCCTGCACTTGTACGTAAAAACCATACGTCAGTGTGGCAACATTTGCGAAAAGGTGACACGCAGGAAATAAGAAGATAAACAAGAAAATCTAAAGTAGAATGTTTCTATATGTCTGTTTGATCACTTCTGAAAGTATTCATATAGAGACAATCTGACAATAAAAATATTAACAATAATACAATTTAATGGAAAATCACTGACGAAGCCAGTCCATAGAAAAAGGCAGAAACTGGATCTAGTCTGATTTGCAAATTTAATGTGTTTATAACTTTTGAAGAAAATGTTTATTCTTCTTCTTAACCTCAAACCTACTAAAGCTGAATTTTCGCTCATACCTATCAACGATAAGTATAAAAAGCAAATATACGATTAACCGATTAAAGTATAAAAAAATTTTAAACAGTTAATGTTTATTCCTTTTTAGGAAGTAACACGAAGAAGTTATGTTAGATGTTAAAATGTATAAACGTTGAGTTTTCAACTTTGATAATTATCCGAGTTGAAAGTTAACGTGCATAGGAAAAGCTGTGTGTTAGATTTTGTCTCAAAAACGTTTTTGTATACTTTGAGTTTTTTCTGAGTTAGCGGATATAGTTAAGTCTAAAACAGAGCTTAAATTATTTTAAGGAGTTTGGCTAGCTTTTTTTCACCTTAACTTTTCGCATTTCGGTCAGGCATCTTCTGAACTTTACACGTCTTGAGTCTTCTTATGAAAAACTCTGAGCAGTTAGATTTTTCCGAATTTTTTGCAAAAAGTCTTACAATTTTTTGGATGCTGTTAAGGTCAGTAATTCCTTTTTTTCCATTTCACAGTTTTCTGAAAATAATTAAGTCTTCGTTGTACTTTTTTATCACTCTCTAAACAGTATTAAACTATTGAAAATTTTTTTCCAAGGCAATGGTTTTTAAATAAAGATTGGAATTTTTCCTTATAAATTTTGAAATTGTTTTCAAATTGTTTTTGCTTGCTTGCCATTTTTCAATATAATTTGCGGACTGAATGTGAATTATTATTTTTTAAAATTTTCATATTCTGAACGCAGCCCTTAATAGAAAGGCCATAAACATTTTTTCTAAACATACTAAAAATAATTACAAAACGGCCCTGCAGAAAACTGAAGAAATCAGCAGAATCTATTTCTCAAACATAAGTAAGATACAAAGAGTTAGAAAAATCTGTTAACTTTACAAAATTTTAGCAATATATCTTAGTTAACTGAAAATGACAATTTACCATACTACAATGAACAAAAATGTTTCCTAAATATCAGTACACTAAAACATCACAAATAATACTAGATTTTCAAAGTTTAAAGATTTTTTAATACACGTACAAATTGACCCTACTCCGAGCAGTCTACTATTTTTTAGCAATTATTTCTGTGGATTGTAATATATTAATAGACTGTTATTAGTATTTAATTAAATATAACTAAATAATAACACTGTGCACGAATCGGAGTGGGTAAAACTAATTCGGGTACGCTGAATCTAGTGGTGCTAGCCTTTTCTAGGTTAGCTCTTAAAAAAGAGATTTTGAGTTTGAATATAATGGTTCCAAGCACCCCAAAACACTCGCTATTTTCAATTTCCCAAGAAAATTTTTTACAATCGGTAGCCAACCACACCTTTTCTACAACTGGTTCCACTGTAACCGATTCCATGAAACTGGTTCCGGAACCAGTTCCTGGGATCCTATATAGAAGGTGTAGCTGACGTCTAATCAGTTTTAGAACTAGTTCCAGAACAGATTCAAGGCAACCGGTTCCACTTTGGAGCTCTAGAAGTGGTTTCTTTCAGGACAATTTCAAACAAAAATAATCGGTGTTAGAATGGAGAGTAGAAGGAGTTGTAAATGAAAATTTTCTTAGGAACAGAAAATTTTCCTGGGTTGTTTACCGTTAATTTTTACTTAAGTTGTTTGTTACTCTACCAAGCATATTTGTGTTAAGAATAACAACATACAAATTATTTGTTTTTTTATATAGAAAACTTTACTATGAGAGTAAAGGCGAAGAAATTTTTCTTCCAAATAATTATGAAAAACTTCGTTATTGTAAACAAATGGGCCTTTAAAGCCGACTTTATTTTTATATTTACACTTTCGTTTCTTTTGTGTATGATAACCCCATAAAAATATTAAAATTTTCAAACATTTTGTTTGCTTGAAAGTAAATTTACTAACCATTAATTTAACAAAAAATATGTATTTGGATAATTTACACAGTATGGGCGAGTGATTTTCGCAAACCCCTTTCAAGTGCTTTGTGAGTTTACTCGTAAAAAAATATTAATCATATTGCCTGAAAGTTCAGTTAAATTCATTTTAAAAGAAAATTAATTTTTTTAAATCACGGAAATGAAAACTACAGTTTTGTGTAATTTTACAATTCCATGCTAAACAAAACTCAACTTTTGTGGAACAGGGTAGATTGCAGAGAACAAAAAATGTATTTGCTTAAAATGTGGTCAACCAAATAAATTAAAAATAATTGTATAACCTTAGTAAATATTTGGCAACAACAAATAAAGTAATGAAATCATAATATTTCATCCATGAGTAAACTTTATAAAAACAAAACAAATATTTAAGAAATCTACTAATAACCCAAAAGTTAAACATACACTCTCAAAACAATTCCGTTGTGACAACCGAATTTTTTCCAACCGAATTCGTTCGGTTGCTGCAACCTCGTAATTCGGTTGCCTCAACCGAATTCAGTTGTGACAGCCGATAATTCGGTTGTCGCAACCGAATTGAAATTGAATTCGGTTGTCGCAACCGAATTGAAATCTAATTCGGTTGCCACAACTGAATTCGGTTGCTGCAACCGAATTACGAGGTTGCAGCAACCGACTCAATTCGGTTGGCAAAAAATTCCGTTGCCACAACGGAATTGTTCTGAGAGTGTACAGGAAAACCTATCAACAACAACATTAGATGAAAGACAATTTTACTGTAGCCAAAATAAAAGTTTAAAATAAAGTTACATCCAAATAAATGAAATCTCCTTGGAAACAACAAAATCACTGCAAACGGTACTTTTCGTAATGGAGGATTTTACGGTTTATAATAATAAGGTAAAGAAAATAAACTACGCTGGAGCACAAATTACACTGGTGCTATTTTGGGAATTTTTAGAAGTCTAAAACAATTAATTTAGAATCTAACGAAGAAATACTTTCAGATTATATAAATAGTATTGGTTCTTCCATGTCTTCCCAATTTCTCAAGTATAGTAATAAAAAAGTCGGTAAAGATTATAGCTTAAACTACTAAAAATCAGTCAAAAATGGCCTTATAGATAATCGCAGTTTACTCCAAAATAGTGCATGATGGAAAATTTTAAAATCGGAACGCCAAAATCTTTTTGGTTCAGTAATAATAATTACAGAGATAATTTTGATGTGCACTTGTGTTAAAAGAAAATTTTCTTCAATGAATAATATATGTATACAAACAAATTGTACATATAGAAGAATGAACTTGCTGATTGACTGGAAAAAATGAATGAGGTAGTTAATGAAAGATATACCGAGACCATTTTTCATTCCATAAATACCGCCCAGCATATAAGTCCGGAACTATGAACTTAAAACTAGCTACAAAGTTTCTTCCCACAGTAAAAACTTTTTCCGATATGTTTTTTGAAAACTCCAATGGGGAGGGGCAAAATGGCAAAGCCCCCGCCCTGAGGGCTTGTTTAAAATTTAAAATATGTGTTCCTTGCGAAATTGTAAAAAATACATTTTTAAAAACATCTTTCAATTCCTTTGAAAGTTTTACAAAAAAATCTTTATTCGGTACACTAAAAATAATACGTCTGTTAGCCGGACAGAAAACTTTGTTACATTAACAAAATTTATTCCTGTTTTTTGGCTTAAAATAAAATTTGTTGACTTTAACAAATTCTTTTGTTAAATTTAACAAATCTAAATTTAAGTAAAAAATTTGTAAAACTACAGTTTTATCTGTAATCATACTGAGTCGTCGAATTTATTAGAATTTAGGGTCTCGGGACCCTCCCCTTGTCTAGTCCATATCATGTGAGGGCATATAAGGGTACTCCAATGGAGCAAACATTTTGTCCGTTTTGCTCTATCTCGCTAAGTTTTCGAGATATGGGCCACTTTATGAAGTGGAAAATTTTTAATAAAAATTTCCGAGGGTCCAAGGCCCCGCTAAGGTCCATTTTTGGATAGAGATACCGCCTTTCGCTGGGGTATTATACGGTTAGGAAATTTTCATCAATTTTGCTCTCTCTCTCTCTCTTAGTTTTCGAGAGGGACCGAAATATTGCCATCTTAAAAACTTCGGATACAATGGTGGCGCGATCTACTGGGTAATAACAGTAACATGAAAATATTATATTTTAACAGTAAATTTTGTAAAATTTATCGAATGGGTTGTTAAAAATTTGTTTTAAATAATTTTGAAAATTAACACTCAAAATTAGTTAAAGTACTGAGGGTTTCTCGTATTGTGTTATATGAAGATAACCAAAATCTTTGCTTAAATCAGTGTTTCAACTAAAATTTTTTTAAAAATTAAAATCGATCTGAAACCTGTTTGACAGATTTTTCTACTGACGTCTTATTTTAAGCGTAGTGTTAATTCTATAAAAAAATGAAATATGTAAATTAAAAAAAATTTAAATTCCTATTTTGTGTTGTTTCACAATTTCATTCGAATTGAAGATAGAACTTCTATGGAACAGGGAGAATCACAGAGAAATATATTTGTTTTAAATGTGGTGAACAAAGAAAATTTAAAATTAAATGTAAACAAAAAATAAAGTAATAAAATCATAATAATGCTTACATGACTAAACTTCGTAAAAACAAAACAAATATTTAAGAAAATTTTTAATAGCCCAAAAAATAAACATACAGTGAAATCTTTCAACAATAGACAAACTCATACATGCGCGGTTCCAGCAATTAATATAAGGGGAAAAATCATACGCCACCGTAGACAAATACATTGAGTTGGACACTGAGGCGTATGATTTTTCCCCTTATATTAATTGCTGGAACCGCGCATGACCTCATATGTATGTTATAAAGGGTTCTTTAATAAGAGCGCTACAAAAGTTTTTTTAAATAAAACAAAAACGGTTTTGGATATCAATGAAATTATTTATTCCTGTGAAAGTACGTTCGATTGCATTATGTATGGAAATCGATCTCTTTTGCATGGCCACCACGGGCACGCTTGCAGAAGTCCAGAAGCTGAACCCAATTTTCGACGGTTTTCAAGCATAAATCGGCCGATATTCGTACGAAGTTCATCAATCGTCGCTGGCTTGTTGGCATAGACCATAGATTTGACGTAGCCCTACAGTAAATAGTCCAACGGCGTCAAATCGCACGACCGAGGCGGCCAATCGACTGGACCATTTCGTGAGATAACACGTTCTCCAAACTTGGTTTGCAATAAATTGATTGTGACATTCGCTGTGTGGCTTGTGGCGCCGTCCTGTTGGAACCACATGTCCTCCAAGTCCATATCATCCAATTGGGGCCAAAAATATTCGGTTATCATTGAACGGTAGCGATTCCCATTCACAGTAACGTGCCGGTCTTGATCATCACGGAAGAAGTACGGCCCAATGACGCCGCCGGCCCATAAACCGCACCAAACCGTAATTTTTTCGGGATGCAATGATGACTCATGGAGTCCGTGTGGATTGCTGTCTGACCAATAACGCATATTTTGTTTATTGACGAAGCCATTCATTATGACGACCATAAATTGAACGTAGCGCTCTTTACGTTGAGGCCACTGACTCCGAATTTCGGTAGTAAATTTTAATAATTTTGACTCGTTGTTGGCTCGTATATCTTTCCATCATGAAATGGCAAACCTTACTGAAGAGAAATGTCAAGAGAGCGGCAAGAAATATGGCGTCGTTTGCTGTCCCTGTCTTTCTACTTTTGTAGCGTCCCTGTTGAAGAACCCAGTATAAGATAATGTTATTGCAGCCGAAGTAAAATTTTTAATAAAAATTACGTCCAAATAAATGAAATATACTTTGAAAGTACAAATTCTTTGCACATATTACTTCCGTTATTGGAAGATTTTACTTTTTATTAAAATAAGGGAAGCAAAATAAATTACACTGGTGCACAGAATGAGAAAAAATTCTCTGACGGCAGGGGTCCCAAAATTTATGCAGTGAATCTCGATAGATTTTTGTTTTATTATGCAAATTTGTTATCATACACTCAAAAAAATAAGTTAGTAGACAAATTAGTAAAACGTCTTGTATATCAAGTTTACTAGTTTTTAGCAATTTTTTTGCTGAAATTCCGTTTTCAGCAAAAGTTTTAGTTATATTTTTTTTTTTTGCACTAAACTAATTTTGAACTAATGTTTTACTAATTTAATTTGCTACAAAAATTGTGCTGATAACCGCAAATATAACGTGGACGACAACCAGATAGACAAATGTATATGTCGCAGCTTGTCTAGATGTCGTACAGACAACGGAAATGATAAGAAAGAAAAACAACTATACACAATTTCCATATTTAAATTTTCAGCTAATAAATTAACTAAAGTAAAATTTCGTTACAAGTTTTTTGAGTTTATTTCAGTCTACTAATATTCAGCAAAAAGTTTTGTGATTTTAGCAAGGATTTTTTCATTTTCAGTCGACTAAGTGTTAGCAAAACTTTTGCTGAAGAATACTATTTTTTTGGTAAAAATCAGCTCGCTGATTTTCAGCAAAGCTTTTACTGAAATTATCAACTTTTTTGCAAGCACGCTTCTGACTAAAAATTTGCTGACACAGCAACGTTTTTTGCTGACTTTACTGACTTTTTTTTTTGAGTGTATACTAGTTTGAGAATATCGCAATTAAAAATAAAAAACGGTATGTTGGGATAGTTTGGAATTCTACAACAATTATTTAGAATATATCAAAGTAATATAAGTCACAATTTTAGGCTGCTCACACCAGCAGATTATAAAAATATTATTGATTTCCCTGTGCCTTCTCTACTTTTCAAATAAAATTTATAATTGAATAAATGAATTAAAGTTAACGAAATTTTTCAAACCTAAATTATATTTTATGACAATTGTAAAAAAATAGCGAAGGTTCGTAACTTATATCTAAGGGTATGCATTTCAGAAGTTCGAGGCTAGTTTTGAGTGAAATTTTGTAAACTTGTGAAAAGTGTCAGAATAGCGATCAAAAAGAGCTCCGACAACCCCTCGATTAAATTCAATACGAACTATTATGTTTAAATTGAACTAAAGCTAACAAAAATATTCCATTCAAATGTGCTATTCTATAAAACTATTTATTGAGTAAAAAAAAAGTTTGATAAATTATGTATACCAGAAGAAGCGCTTCCAAAACAAGCTTTCACTTAATACCCAATTTGTCTATTTTTCTTTGAAATTAAAAAACGAAAATTTTTTTAATTTTTGACCCCACTTTTTAACGCACAAACAGAGAATTGTTCTTGTCTATAGCATTATTCAAAATATAAAATATAAAAAAAACAATAACAAAAAATTACCACAATATGCTTTGTCGCCTTCCAAAGGAATTCTCATTGAGTTTGTAATTTAACGTAACAAATATTGCTAGAAATTCTACAAATAACGTCCCCTGATGATTTTCTTAAGCAAGAGTGAAATCCGCAAAGGGACGTTAACATATTATTTTTTTCGCAATTCTTTAAATAAGTTTTGGGATTCAAAACATTCAATTCCTTTAATTTAATGTTACTTTTTAAATAATCTTCGACATATACAATTACCCGTAGCGAATGTGTTGTGCTTTTAAGCCAACATCAGACAAAAGACTTTACAGAATTTGAAGAGGATTTTTAGAAAATATTAAACAATTTGTTTGTTTTAAAAGGATACAATAATTTTAAGATCTAATTAATGTAAAGTTACTGAGGCTCAATTTTATAATTCAAGTTATCTACTAACTGGGTCTTTCACTGTACACATATATATATTTACTGTTGTTGCCCATATATTATTTTGGTTTAATTTTGGGTTTAATTTTAAGGGCATATTTAATAGTCTCTTTAAATTCAAAAAAAAACTTATTGTCCTTCCATAATAAACGACAATTATTATGGTAGATATTTAAAAAAATTAAAACTTTATTTTAAAAAAATATATATGTAAAGTTTTAAGCCAGCATGTTGAATTATATATTTCTGTGAAGAAAAAATCAAATAAATAAATCGTTATAATTATGACACTGTTAATATCAGCATTAATAATTAATTTGTTAATTAAATTTGTTTAACGCTTCATATATATATTTTTTTATCGATATAATTTTTTAATAAGTATTAAAAAAAATATTGAAGTAATGATATATTTTATGAGAAAAAAATACTCATAATAATTTTATTTCACATTAGACCGTACCACCTTACAGGCAAAAAAGAAAAAAGTGCGCGGTACACCTTCAAATATAAAGTATTTTTGCAAGGCAATTCCAAAAAAAAAAATTTTTTTTGCAGAACGTAAGGGTCGTTATAGCTTCGTCACTTGAAGTCGGATTCTAAAGTGTGATATATCTACTTTTTTACCTCGAGGAGACCAGTGTTTTGTTATAAAGGAAAAAATCCAACGAAAAAACTTTAAAAAGACGATGCCTACATTCGGCAACCAAAAAAAAAAAAAAAATTCTGCTGGGTTTATCGAAAAACTTCCTTAGCAAAAGTTTAATGGTTTTTTGCGAGCTTTAATTTTCTGACATTAGGGTGGTAGCAACTGAGATCTGATGGGTAAGTACTAGAACGGGTTACTTGAGGTCAATGGCCATTAGAGTGAAACATTGATCCCCTCGAGAGAAAAACATCGATGTATCATGCTTTGAGATCCGACTTTAAATGCCAAAGATATAACGAAAAATGTAAAATGGCGACCCCTTTGTTAGGCAAAAAAAATTTTTTTTGAAAGCTTCTTGCAAAAACAATTTAGTTTGGAGGGTGCACGGTGAACTTTTTTTTAGGTATGGTCTACTGTACATACCAGTATATATGAATGTATATAATAGCATTTGTTTTAACCCCTTACTGCATGAAACTCCGAGCCTAAGAGAGAAGCTATATGCAGAAATAAAAATATATAAAGAGACGAAATCCCTTTATTCCAGCATGTCGGGAATTTTTTTTTAAATTACTTATTACATATATGTATATAAGCAAAACTTCAAAGTTTCCACTTAGAAATGAAAAACTTTCAAAAATCAGAATTATTTATAAAATAAGGAAGTTATTTGGGTATCCCAAAAATAATATTTAAAAATACATAGGTATTTTCTTAGGGGTTACGTCGACGCTTTTTCGAAATTTTCACTTTTAACGACTTTCAAACGAACAACTAAAAACGGTCAAAATTTCTCGTTAGCGTTATTTGAAAACATTGGCTCTTACATCACAGAAATTAAATTTGCTAAACTCGCAAAACTTAATCAAAAAAATTGTGAAAAATAATCTGTTAAAGGAATATCCCTATGTGAATTTCACATACAGAAAACAGATTCTTAGTTCCAACCGAATTATTTGCCAACGGAAGTTGATAAAAAAACAAAGTAGTATATTGAAAGATGACAAAGGAAATTGTGGTAAATTTTTTGTTGTTGTTTTAGCTTTTTCTTTGGTATTTTAAATGCTTAATAACGATCCTACACGGGAGCATGAAATTCTCATTTGGTTTGTAATTTATCTTAACAAATATAAATATAAATTCTAAAAACGTCGTCCCCTGACGTTTTCTTTAGAAAAGAATGAAATCCGTATAGGGACATGCTTTCAACAGATTATTTTTCACAATTACTTGAATAAGTTTTGGGATTTTAGTATATTTAATACTTTTAATGCAATTAATGTACAGTACCGTGCAATTTAATAGCAGTGTACATTGTGGAGTTACAATTTCATTAGTATTGGAAAAACTACTGAAAATTTTATTTAAGTTCTTTTACAAATTTATTAATTAATATGTTGTATACACATTGAATTCAATACATTTTATTTTGTCATATATATAAAAAGAAAAAAATTAAAATATCTTAAACTGTTCGGAAAATCTGAGAACAAAAAAATAGCAGTTTGTTTTTAAAATTAACCAAATTTAAAAAACAATAGTTTTTCTTCACATTTTTTACATCAAGTGTGTTTATTTAGCTAATATTTTGTAGAATATCCTTTGTTTTTTATAACTGCGTTGCACCTACGTGCCATGGAGTTAACTAGCTTGTGGCATCTTTCTGCGGGAATATTCTGCCAGGTCGATTCCACTACGTTCCACAATTCTTGCTCATTTTTTGGCTTTGCCTTAAAAACTGCCTCCTTAACGTCTGTCCATAAATTTTCAATGGGATTGAGGTCCGGTGATTGTGCAGGCCAATCCATAACCTCAATGCCATTGTCAGCAAACCACGATTTTGCTAATCTACTCGTATGTTTTGGGTCGTTGTCATTTTGGAAAACCCACTTTAACGGCATATTCCAATCCGCATATGGTTTCATAACAGTTTCCAATATATTGACGTACATTTGGGCACCCATGTTTCCCTTTATCCAAAATAAAGGGCCTGTGCCGTAATATGAAAAACTGCCCCAAACGTTTATTTTCGCACCTCCATGTTTTACAGTCGTTAAAACGTGGCGTGGATCATATGCAGTATTAGCTTTACGTCTCACGTATTGACGACGACCTTTTGAGCCAAATAGGACCACTTTAGTCTCATCCGACCATAATATATTACGCCATTTAGATAGGGGCCAATTACGGTGGTCTCTTGCAAATTTCAATCTTTTTGTGACATGTCTTTTTTTCAGCAGAGGGACCTTACGGGGAGATCTTGCTGGTAGATTATGTTCCAGCAGAACTCTACGGACAGAACATGGATGGACGTCAAGATTTAACTTTTGTTTTAACTCTGTGGCTGCAGTCTTAGGTTCATCTCTTACAGTTCGCAAAATTCTTTTTACATCATACTGGCTGATTTTTCTATTTCTTCCCCGCGTTTCTGGTTTGAGAGACCATTTTTTGGCATTAGAAATCATTTTAGCGGAACACCCAACAACATCTTGAATAAACTTGTAAGTTTTTCCATCCGAAATTAACTTTTTTATAAGTTCACGTTTCTCAGTAGTACAGTGTTTTCCTCTACCCATATTTTTCAAAAGTTTTTTTTTAGGGTTGTAAAATTTATATTCTTTACAATTTAACTTCTCACAATAAAAATGTTTTAACAAAAAAATTACCAAAATTTAATGTTTAATATCTTTTTTCTTTCGTTCTTACTTCCACTGCTTTTATTTTGCAAACAAAATATGAAGTAGCGTCGAAAAAAATAACGGTAAATTTTAACACGTGATTTTTAGCTAATAAATGTTAATGCCTTAAAGTATGCCATTAATTTAAGAATAAAAAGGAATGAAAAGAACACCGCTTAAAAAGTTAATTTTAAAAATAAAACACATTTTATAAAACATAGCAATGCACTGCTATTAAATTGCGCGGTACTGTATATCCCGATAACAATAAATTAGAAAAAAAATTTTAATTTGATAAAAAAACTAATATTTCGGATACAATTATTTTGGAATTTCTGGCAGTATTTGCTGGATTAATTTACAATCTCATTGAGATGTAGTGGTTCTTGTCTAGGGGCGTCATTCAACGTAAAAAATATAAAAAAAGATAATAAATATACCACAGTTTCCTATGTCTTCTTCCAAATTACTATTCTGTTATTTTCGCAGCTCAAGCAGTATAGTGACGTCATTTTGTATATCATCAACAACAGAAAATCGTATGATTCCATTTAAATATGAAAATACTTACATACACAGAAAAACTTAAAATCGAGTTTCAATTAAAATATTTGTAAATACAATTAAAAATTTAATAGAATTCGGACCAATTAAGAAAATCAATTAAATTTCTCTGTAAAAATTGACAATATACTGGCAATTCAAGAACAACAACAAGCATCTCATAATTTGAAATTCTTTCCGATAGATGCATAACTATGATATCTGGACGGGCTATAAGTAAAATTAAACATCGAAGAGGCACAACGCTGGCCGAATTTCTTAAGAAAATGTAGTTCAAATGGCAAGGAGATCTACTAAAGGATGCAAATCGCCCCACCGGCCGATTTCGTGTTTTCTTTCTTTTGCGATGGAATAATTTCGGAAACTGAGCACTTGATAATCAAAATGCCATGCTTGATGAAGTCAACAATGGTTTAAACAGAAAACAGATTCAGATTTGCTTTGGTTGGATCCTCTGATGTATTTGTTTGTGGTAGCAGAAATTCGATTAATACATTAAAATTTCGGTTAAAACAACGCATCTGGGTTCTGTCAGGAACACATTTTATTGCTACAACTGAATAATTCGATTGCTGCAACCAAACCATTCAGTTGGCCAGAAATTCGGTTGTCACTATGAGATTCATGGTGCGTTGTGGAGATCAGCCTGTCGCAAAATATAAAAGACACTGTCTTTATCCATCAAAAATTTTACGTATGTCCAAAATGTGATAATATAAATGTGATACCCTCGAATGTAATGATCACGAATTTATTTGTTGTTGTTGGTATAATTTAACACAGATGTTATAAATTAACTGGAGTAGAAAGAAGTATTTTTTTTTTTATTTGTTTTTAGAATAAAATTCAAGCCTTTCATAGAAAACTGTTTAAGTTGTTATTAAATTTTAATACAAATATAGGTGCCTATTCCTACTTATGACTCATTGTGACCGTCATAAGACTATTTTTAAGACTGAGAGTCTTAACTTCTCATACAAAACAACAATAAAATTCAAATTTTGTTTTCAATGTTGTGATTGCGTCTAAGAGTTACAGACTTTTCGTAGGAATAGGCACCATAATTTCATTCTTAATTTCATATTTATTTAAAAAAATTTTTTTAAGGCAAACATACACGTTCAATATTACTAATCAATGTGTTTAAAATCAACCAATCAGAACAAAGCCGAAAGTACGTACTCTGTCCTGCTGGCCTTATCGAATTATTTAAAAATTTTTATTCTTTGTAATTTTCTTGTAAAAATTATAGCATAATTTAAACAGAAATAGATATTAATATATATAATCTAAAATCGAGCGAAAAATATTCATTTATCAAATAAAAAATCCACTATACACACCCGTCATTCATCTTAATATACAAGTTACTATGCAAAATATAATTTAGATAACATATATTTAAATTTAACAGTTCATTTTCGTTCATAAATCTGTGTTGTCCTATACACAGAGTTGAATAGAACCAGCTGCGATACTTAAAGTTCAAAGCAAAAGCGTTAATAACAAAGGATAAAAATGGCATTGTTTGATTTCGTTGATGTTAGTCTAGTTGAGTTGTTAACATGTTATATTTGCCCCTGCCTCCCCTAGAGCCGCACATGACTGAATATTATATATCGCCAATATTCTATATGAATGCAAATATTTTTATTATATAAACACACTTATACGTATGTGTAATATATTATATATATTACTCATACGCATAGGGGGACATTGATATGTTTCTGTGTATAAGAAAGATTTCCCCATTCACAGAATATTTTCGATATAAAATATTAAAGGAATATTTTATCCATAACCAAGCCGAGTAAAACTAAGAAACTTTTTGTATATAAAGAGAAACATCAGAACTTTTTCTTGAAAGTAAAAAACAGCAAACAAAATTTGACCAATTTTTAGATAAATTGTTTTTTCTGTTGTAGTTTCTATTGTAGTTCTGAATTTTAAAAGAAAAAAAATTTTTTTTTTTAATACCCATTAAAAACTTTATTGACGTGGTCAAATTTTTAGCATTTCGAAATTCCCTTACATATAAAATTACATAAACATTACAAAATTCGATAAATCAAAAATACTTACAAATTCCAAAATTCAATTATTTTCAGTCTGAAGAAATTTTTGTTATTTTACAGAATTGTTGCGATAATCTCAACATCTATAAATTAAGATGAGTAAATTACTACATTTTTAGTCTGGGCAACAATTAAAAATTTATTTTCATGAACAAATAAATTATTTTTAGTTCACTTTTCTTTGATTTGGTCTTAATGATATAATGCTAAAATTTAATTTCGCCAATGTTCATTCCGAAAAAGTATTTTTATAAAATTTTTTGTACATTTCTATGTACTAAAGAGTCGAAGATATTGTATAACATTTCCCAGTCAAACAAGTCAGTTGGAACCATTTCTTTAGTCTGGGGATATGTATCATATAAAATTTAGTTTTTGTGTCTCAATTCCGCATATAGGGTTGAATTTTGAAAAAAAAAAAAAAATATTTTATTTTTATCCCCAGGGTTTATAAAATATTTTATTCTTAGGTCCGATTACTGAATGTTCAGTTAGATACTAACTGGGGCTTTAACTGACACATTTGTTGTTGTTTCTCATATTAAATTTGAATTTAACTGTTGACTAAATTTTAACTGAACATTCAGTAATCGGGCCTTATTCTCCAGAGTTCACATTACTTTAAAAGTTTCAAACATTTTAGTTTTACACCAAATCCTTAAACAAAGTTATTAGAAGTTTAGAGTTGGTTGCAATAAAATTTCGCACTACATTCGATATTTTGCCGGAAAAGGCACCTTTATTCTACTTTTAATGAGGTTATAACTATAATATCATACATTTTTTAAACCTACACTTTAGTGATTACTACTGTATAAAATATAAAAAATCTACTACCATATTAAAATAATAATGCTCAAAAGTTAAATGATTCTATTAAAATCCCGCTTACCGTGTAATAAATAATATATTAAAATAGACACGCTATATTTTTCAATACTTAACAGTAAATACGAAAATAAATACTGAAAGTTTAACATTGAGAAATCTTACCCGTTTTTAGCTGGACAGTAAGCTTGGAAATCCTCATAAGTGCAAGACGTACGAATTTTGCATATTTCCTGTGTTTACGTAACCCAAAAAGAACGCCCCTAGATATCATTATCATCAGCTGTTGGCATGCGCAACTGCAGTCAACTTTACTTAGATGCCAGTTGACACTTTATATTGTGCGAGTGCATACTAAAGTCTTGCATAAATGCATTTAAAACGTTCACTATAGTTTTTGCAACTCAGAAATCTTTAATTGAAATTCAAAGAACATCAGTTGAGATATAGAAATCATAAATTATGGTAGATATTATGTTTCTGAATTTTAATTGATATTTTCTGAATCTCAATTGATGATTTTTGTATAGAAAAATGTGTAGTTTTATTAATTTTATTAATTTATACTGGCTTTTAACACATACAAAATAAATATAGCAAGATATTCAACCAAGAAACTCAGCAAAAAAACTCAAAAACAAACCGTATAGTTTAAGTTAGATATATTTTGAAATAACTCTAAATAAATAAAAAATTGTGAACTAAAATGCCAACAATACTAAAACCCTTAACACTAAAATCCTAAAGTATAATAAATCTAAAGGACATGAATAAAATAATATTCTATGATGTATTTATTTAAGCTCTTACTTACTGTAAATAGGAATAATTGGCCATTATACATTGCCCCTTAACCTGTCTAAACATTCTGTGGCCCCTTACGATTTTGAAGCACCCTAGCGACCATACTTAATTATATATTAATTAAGGCTCTAATGCATAAACTTTTCTTAATTTTGTTTATTAAAAAATGTTATGCATAATCGTTAAATAACAGTTTGTTAATTTCTCCTTTTATTCTGGCATTACTCTAATTGAATATGTATCCACTATCAAATAAATTGTTAGTGATTCATAAAGTACGTAAACGATTGGCTCGTTAATCGTAGGTCAATAATATTGTTTTGAAGTATTTATCAATAAAAATGATTTATAATAAATCAAAACCAGATAAAAAAATTTGTATACTTAACGGAAAACTAGTATTTTAAAGAGAGTTTAATAGTACGAATACTAAAGGTATTCGAATGACGATTATGTTTTGATTTAATCAACATCACTATTTTGTTTTGTTTATTTTGTATTTAATTTTTACACCAATTTGAGAAAATTTTATGAAAAAAGGCTTAAATGGTGCAATTGTTTTTTTAATTGGTTGGATATAAAATATCGGATCTTACATATTCTCTAAAAACTCTATATTTAATGTTTCAACTGAGACTTTTATTCTCCAAATTTTATGAAATGCTTATTTTAGGCTTCACCCTACTTTAACAGATTGTTAAATTTGTCGTTATTAAACGAAGTATGCATACTGTTTTTGCCAAATAAGCTTAAAAACGTATAAGTAAACTGTTTGGAAACTTTATATATAACACCGTTAATATATTGAAACTTTTTTAATCGGTTATTATGAATTTTGTTGCAAATAAAAAGCATTAGAGGGTTAAAATTGCCTTAAATTTATTTTAGTGAATTTAATATTTAATTACATAAATATTTAATGAAACTAAACTTGTGTTATTTAAAAACCTAATTAATTAACTTTAGTTTTAAATAAATTAAATTTTTTGTAAATTTGTTAAGCTGCACAGAGAAAAGGAATTCATTGTGTCAATCAGATTTTTCGCCAACTGCAGTATCGTTTGAGTCACCCCTATAATAATGCACAAATAAAACAGATTTACTGTTAGAATCGATTTCCTTGCCAAATGAATAGTTTTGTTGCAGCAACTGAATTATATGGTTCCAACTGAAATTCTATTGTCTTTACTAGATTTTTCTTGCCACAAACAAATATATCGGTGCATCTAACCAAACCATTTGGTTGGAGAAATTCGGTTGTCATAATGAATCCGTTTTCCTTGTGTATAATTAAAAATCTTGTACGTAATTTCCCGGGAAATTGTACGTAATTTCCCCGGAAACCTAATTGAGTTCCCGGGATCCCGTATTCATGCTAGAGAAGTAGATAATAGAATTTTTTAAAATACCCAGCCAACATTTTTCTGAGCGCTCAGAAATAATGACTCATAAAAGACTCTAAAATAAGAGCATTTTCAGAATGCTCAAATTTTAGAGTCATAAATGAAACATAATATTTATGAGTGTATTTAAAAATTCTTGACTCATAAATGGCTCAGAAAATTCAAAATTTTTCAGCAATGAAAAAAAAGTGCGCTCAGAAAGTGGTTTCATCGGTGAAGAAAAACACCCTCATATACCTATGATTTCACAAGGTCTAAGGGCTCTTTTATGATCCTTTTCGGACAATAATTGTACACTGGGTAGTTAAACTTTTTTATAAAAAAATATTTTAAAAACCTTAAATGTTTGTGATCGTAGTAAGCTCACAAGAAAAATTCCCAATGCGGACCGGCAGATCTTAATGAGCGTCGGATATGCTGTAGAGGAGAAAAATTTAAAGGACACTTACTCTTATTTAGCTGCCAAAACTCATATTAAAGGGCTAAAAAATGGGTTAAAAAAATGGCCAAATTTTTTGAGCTTTTCTGTTTATTTCATATTTTTTCGAAAGTAACTATAGGAAATTTTGCCGTCATACCAAAGGCATTTGAGAGGTCTTTTAGCCGCTATATAAACATGCTCAAGTATGCCTATTTCTTTATGGCATAACACAAAATATCAAAATTGTACATAGCGTTAAAGAAATTCTATAATTCTAGTGCCACTAGAGAGCACAACTTAATTGTAAAAAAAAATGAAAAAATGGTTATTGAGAAACACAAGAATCTTTCTACTGAATTTCGTAAAAGTTCAAACTCCACCGAAAATCGATTAAAACTGTTTAATGCAGATCTTTAGCAAAGAAGTCTTAGCCTCTGTTTTTATAAACCGAGCGGAATAATTCCGCCTGAGGTATATATTTTTTTTGTTATTGTAATAAAAACAAAATCCACACAATTCCTCTGGAGGAATATTTCCGTTCACTTTATCCAGTTAAGTGGCATGCCCTCGTTACAAGAGTCACGGAGTTAGTAAGTAAGTAAAGGGTTCTTCAACAGGGACGCTACAAAAGTAGAAAGACAGGGACAGCAAACGACGCCATATTTCTTGCCGCTCTTTTGATATTTCTCTTCAGTATGGTTTGCTATTTCATGATGGAAAGATATACGAGCCAACAACGAGTCGAAATTATTAAAATTTACTACCGAAATTCGGAGTCAGTGGCCTCAACGTTAAGAATGCTACGTTCGATTTATGGTCGTCATAATGAATGGCTTCGTCAAAAACCAAATATGCGTTATTAGTCAGACAGCAATCCACACGTACTCCATGAGTCATCATTGCATCCCGAAAAAATTACGGTTTATGGCCGGCGGGGTCATTGGGCTGTACTTCTTCCGTGATGATCAAGACCGACAATGGGAATCGCTACCGTTCAATGATAACCGAATATTTTTGGCTCCAATTGGATGATATGGACTTGGAGGACATGTGGTTCTAACAGGATGGCGCCACAAGCCACACAGCGAATGTCACAATCAATTTATTGCAAACCAAGTTTGGAGAACGTGTTATCTCACGAAATGGTCCAGTCGATTGGCCGCCTCGGTCGTGCGATTTGACGCCGTTGCACTATTTCCTGTAGGGCTACGTCAAATCTATGGTCTATGCCAACAAGCCAGCGACGATTGATGAACTTCGTACGAATATCGGCCGATTTATGCTTGAAAACCGTCGAAAATTGGGTTCAGGGTCTGGACTTCTGCAAGCGTGCCCGTGGTGGCCATGCAAAAGAGATCGATTTCCATACATAATGGCATCGAACGTACTTTCACAGGAATAAAGAATTTCATTGATATCCAAAACCGTTTTTGTTTTATTTAAAAAAAACTTTTGTAGCGCTCTTATTGAATAACCCTTTATAATTAGTAAGTTCGTGTATAAATAACACTGCTTTCCCCACGGAAATGATAAATCAAACCAGTCCTGTAACAAGTCCCGCTTCAACCAATTACGGGATAGGTACTTTGAGGCCAATTTAGTGGTATGCCTCGTTTCACCAGCCACGGGATGAGAATTTGATGACAATTGAGTGATTGTCATTGCTGCACCGGTCACAAAACTAGTCATTTAAATATAACTAACAATATTTATCTCACAGAAATGGTAAATATTACCAATTCTGTAACAAGTGCTGCTTTAATCAACCAGGGGATGGTTACTTTAAGGAAAATTGATTCTTATTCCCCACAGGGTAATTACAAACATTATTGTACTTCAAAAAGTCTTTTTTTACATTTATCACCCCAAGAATTTTATGAACTAAAGTTCCAATTTAGCAAATTCGTGTGCAGAAGACCAATATTTATTAGAAATTATGTATTGCAAGAAGATCTTTCTTCTCTCACACAAATTCGGTTAATATAATAGAACTTTTGTTGAAGCAATAAAATTAAAGTTTTTGGGTCATATGCATAATAACTTTTTAAATTTATAAATGACTTATAAAACAAATTTTTCATACAAAATTCATTTGATAAACTTGTTATAAGGTTTTCAAATTATTATGCATTGGCACTTTTATCTCTAAAGGTTTTTTTAAGTACATTTCTTTCCAATTTGTTTAGCTTTTAAGATTTTTATTTTATTTTCTAAAATATATTAAAATTGAACGAGCTTAAAAACCTAAACAAACAACAAATGCTTTTGTCGTCTTTAACAAAAACTTATCTCTGCTCATATTTTTTTTTATTTTTTTTTTCTTAAAATAAACAAATACGTATATGAGTTTCAATATTTCAAAACCACAAATGTGGTAAAACGCAAATATGAGAGCAATATTAACATAAAATAATTTTTTTCTGAAAAATGTTTTTATAGTTGTACAAAAATAGGATATGAAAAAGAAAATTAAACTCATGCGTTAAATTTCGTTTTTTTTTTTCTGAAGACAGAAATGGGAGTTAATCAACCAAAAAATTCAATTTCTGATTTCTATTGACCCAATTAAAATGCTCTTTGTTGAAAATTTTGTTTAATATGAATATTTTCTTTAGACAGCTGTAAAAACATAATTGTATATATTGACATTACATATAAAATACTTGGTTATACAGTGAGAATCAATTATAATCAAAAAGTAGTCTATAAACTCAATACATATTACGATTTAACTTAAACCTGTTAACGACATTTTAATGATGACTTCGTTTGTAAAATACTTTATGTAAACAATAACTACCTTTGTAATGGTTGTATGAATGCGTAATGCACTTGCAAACAATAATGCAAATGACAACTCAGCTTTTAACCACCAAACAAGATATTGAATGTATAAATGGACTATTCTTATTTCCTCTTTACAAGCTAGAGTTCAGGCAGTGTTGCCATATATTATTTTAAATAGAATGTTTTTATTTGTAGAAAAACTGTTTCTGAAAAAAAAAATATTAAATAAAAACAAAATTAAATAAACTCAATTCAAGAAAAATATATATTTTTATCTATGGGAGATTAATATGATATTGTTCATACGTACAAAGGTATAAGCTGATTATAGAACAACTCGCACCCTAAATACAAAAGTGGCATAACTCAGAGAAGTAAAAGCGATTTATATAAAAATGATTGTAATATTTTAAAAAAAAAGTTTAATTCTATTAGGAAAAAAGTCCATTTTGAACAAGGTTTTGCCATACTTTTTTTTTAATTTATAGTATGATTGTGGAAATAAACTAAAATTTTATTTTTTAAGTATGACCCTTAACTGAGAAGGCACATAATAAAATAATACAGTCAATTAAGCTCACTTTTGTCAATTTAAGAAGCACAATTCAAAATAGTACACCACAAAATTTATCACTTTTTAAAGTAATAGCGGCAAAACTTAAAATAACACTGTATAATAGACCGTACCTCAACAAAAAAAAGTTCGCCGTACACCTTCCAATATAAAGTATTTTTAGAAGGCGATTTAAAAAAAATTTTTTTTGCCGAACGTAGGGGTTGCCTTTTTTAATTTTTTGTTATAGCTTTGGCATTTAAAGACGGATTTTAAAGTATGATACAACGATTTTTTTGCATCGAGGAGACCAGTGTTTTGTTATAAAGGAAAAATCCAATAAAAAAATTTTTTAAAGGCGACCCCTACGTTCGGCAACCAATATATAAAAAAAAGTTCTACTGGGTTTATCGAAAAACTTCCTTACCAAAAGGTTTATGATTTTTTGCGAGCTTAAATTTTCTAACATTAGGGTTGTAGCAACTGAGTCTGGTGGGTAACTACTAGAACCGGATACTTGAGGTCAATGGCCCTTACACACAGAAAATAAATTGGTTGGAATTCTATCGGAACCAACGAAATATTTTCATCATTAAATAATTTTAATTGCAGTTACACCCTCAGAAAAATTCGGTTGGAACGAGGTTGCCACAACCGAACTGAGGTTGTCTCAACAGAAATGAGGTCGTAGTAACCGAAAAGAAGTTGTGGGAACCGAAAAGAGGTTGTGGCAACCGAATTTAGTTGCAACAACCGAATTAGGTTGTAACAACCGAATTAGTGGGGTTGTAGCAACCGAATTTAATAAAATTATGTTGCTGCAACCGAATTCGGTTGTCACAACAGATGTTTTTTTTTATCGAGGTTGCTGCAACCTAATTTCTTTTGAAAAGGGTTGTTGCAACCGAATTTCCCACTGATTCGGTTGGAACAACCCCCTTATTCGGTTGGAGTAGCCGAATTGATCAAAACAACATTATTTCAAAAAAATTTGATTTGTAAATATTTAATAAAACTTCAAAAATTAAAATAAATTAACCTTTTTTCTGGAAATCACAAAGGAAAACTTTGCTTTATGCATAAAAACAAAACAAATTAGTTTTTAGTTTAGCTATTTTAGTTTTTTACACAGAAATAACAATATTGCATAATTTGTCTAAAATGGTGTAATGGAAAATTATGTTATCTTGGAAGACATATACACCCCGGTCTGGTGAATAATACATATATTTAAAAATGCTTCAGTTCATTGCTTCAAGAATTAGAATGTTCATCGGTGGAATGGTAAATAATAAATATAAAAGGTAGCCTTTCTTTTAAAAAAACAGCAATAATGGAAGTTCTCTTTTTCTTAACGAAAGATTAATAAGAAAGTATTTTTTCAAAGAGAAGTATCCTTCCTTTAATTTCAAAGCAACAATTCCAAACAAAGCAACCTTTCTTTAAAAAAAAAAATCTAAAAAGAATTACCATTTCCTTTAGACGGAAGAACTCGCTTTTTTACAAGAAAGAATACGAAAAGAAGTACCCTCTCTTCGAAAGTAATGACACTAATATAACTACATTTTTGTACTCTTTCTTTGAAAGAAGGAAATTTTTCTTTAATTACTATTTCTTTGAAAGAAGTGGCAATTATTTTGTATTATTTTTTTTTAAGATATTCTTGTAGTACTCATTACTTAAGAGAATTTTTTTGTAAGAGAGAGTGTTATTTTAGTATGGTCTCATTAAAAGATATTACATTTCCTTTGAAAAAAAGTTATTTAATAATATTTCTTTTGATACTAAAGAGTTGTTAGAGGATGTTTTCATTCTTTCGAAGAAAAAGTACTAAACAGAGTATTATTTTCTTTAAAGAGTCTTCTATAAACACTACTATCAACAACCTCGTTTTGAAATAAAATATAGATTTTTAAATATTTCCCCATAAAAAGGAAGACTAACACTTTTAGTATCTTTCTAGAAAAAATCCAAACTTTCAATAGTCTTTTTTGAAAACGAAGCGTACATATCTTAATACTATTCGAAAGAGTGGTGCGTATTCCTTCTATTTAAAAGTAGCTTGAAATCTTGATACTTCGTTACCTGTGGTTTTAAGTGCCGGAGTATATTAGGAACAAACTTGAATTCTGTTCTGAAAAGCTGGTTTTTTAAAGAGTATCTATTTTTAAAAATAAAAAGTATTAGAAGATTACTTTTCCTTCAAAACAAAAGAAAGAAAGGTGACTTATTTTAGAACTACGCATTGAAAATTTAGGATACCTCCTTTGATAATCTTCTTTCGAAAAGGAATTAAATTGTTCTTTTGAAAGGAAGGCTGCTTTTATTACTAAGAGGTACAATTTATTTAAAACGGCCTCCTAAAGGAGCACATTTAATATCTGTGGACCAGAACGTTTCGAAAGATTACCCTTTCTTGGATATATGTAACTATTTTTTAGAGTATTCTCTTACTTAATACCATATTTAGATAAATTATTTATGTGAATTTAAATATTAATGTATATTTCTTAACAGTATTTAATTTTATAATAATATATGTATAAAAATTAAAAAATGTGCGTTTTTTATTGCAAAAAATAGGAATTTAGCTAAATTAATAGAAAATATCGGTTGAGACAACCTCGTTCTTTAATAAATTCGGTTGCCACAAACTCCCAATAGGGTTGCTACAACCGAATTCGGTTGTCACAACCCCGCAATTCGGTTGCCACAACCAAATTCCGTTCTCGCAACCCCACAATTCGGTTGCCACAACCGAATTCTGTTGCCACAAACTCTAAAATTCGGCTGCCACAACCGAATTTGGTTGTAACAACCTCAAGATTCGGTTGTGACAACCCCATTAATGGGGTTGCGGCAACCTCATGAATTCGGTTGGAACCTAATTCGGTTGGGACAACAAATTTTTTAGCTGGGTGTACTTAAAATTCATCATCAGGAAAGTTATATTTATTTGTGAACGGAAAATATATATGATGAACCAAAACACTATCACATTATCCAAAATATTGGCTTTTCTAACCAATATTGAAAAAATACCAACTTCCACATTAACTTCAGTACCAACAACCACCAATTTATCGAAGATTTAGTCATTTGAATAAAATATCGGCTGCAAAAATCTAGTATCAGTTGTGTTTCAATAAAATCGATCACTCTATCCAAAGTATTAGTTTTTTTTTCCAATCAATTTAAAATTAATTTTTCAACTTTAGTAGCTTTAACCATTAATTTCCATTATTTTGGTAATTGTAATTGAGACAAGGAACAGAAATTTTATTTATCATAATAAAATTTTGGAATCTATCATATTTTTTCGTTTCATCCATATGCGTGTTTAAATTCTAAGTTAGACAACAACTAAACGCAAGTATCTGTGGCGCAGGAGGTAGAGACACAGCCTTATAGCCTTAGAGATTTGAGTTCGAACCTCAACCAAGGCATTACGTTTATTTTTTTTAAATAATGTTTTTATTGATTCAAATTAAAAGACACAATTGATTTTCTGTTGTGAATATAATTTTATTCAAAAACAAAATATTCAAATTTTCAACCTGAAGAAATTCAAATTTGAAATTTAACAAAAAAATTTATGTCGAGTTTAGCCTAGAGGAAAAGCAATGGGCTGACAAACGGAAGGTCACCGGTTCAATCCTGGTGCGCGATATACATTTTTTTTTTAATTTTTTTTTTATTCAAATTAAAAGACACAACTGATTTTCTGTTGTTGATATAATTTTATTTATAGACAAAATACTCAAACCTGAAGAAATTCAAATTTGAAATTTGACTAAAAAAACTTAAATAGAGCTTAGTTTAGAGGGAAAGCAATGGGTTGACAAGCGGAGGGTCGGCGGTTCGATCCCAGTTAGCGACAAAAAAATTTTAATTTTTAAATAAATTTTGTGGAACGTGTTTTTCTATTTATAGAATTTATAATCCACAAACATTAAAGTAATCTATTAACACAACAAAAATTCAAAAATTGTAAATAAATTTTGGTGGTTACAATGGTATTAAAAATAAATAAAAGTGATTATACCTGGAACTATAAAAATTCGGTTGGCGAAAAATTCGGTTGGAACTACGAATCTGTTTTCTGTGTGTAGAGCAAAACACTGGTCTCCTCGAGAGAAAAACATCGATGAATCATACCTTAAGATCCGACTGTAAATTCCAAAGATATAACGAAAAATGTAAAATGGCGACCCCTACGTTCGGAAAAAAAAAAAAATTTTTTTTTTGAAACCTGCTTGCAAAAATACTTCATATTGGAGGGTGTACGGTGCACGTTTTTTTTCCTGTAAGGTGGTACGCTCTACTGTATAACCAAATTAATCACTTGTTCTTGAACAAAAAATTGTTCTCTTTAGTTGATCGTGCAGAAGCAACGCAATTAACATAAAAATAGACATAACGGTATTTTTATAGTTAAAGAAGATAATCATGAAAAAGGTATTTTTGAAGTAGTGTACTGTGAATTCATTTATAGAATAAAGTCCATTTTGGAAAATTTTGAGTTATATCACTTTTGTGTTTAGGGTGCAAAATGCTTTAATATTAAAATAGAATAAATATTTCAAATAGAAAATTTTCGATTAATATTTTGTACTAATATAACTTTTTAAATAAACTACAGTCAGTTACTCTAATAATATTTTCAGTGTAAATATTGTTTTTATATATCCAATAGTATTCAAAGGGTACTTTTATGTAAAATTGTTGAATTTCCAAAAGTGCTGATTTATTAGTGGATTTTACTAAATCAGATAGCTCACACACAAAAGAACAAAATTCTCTTCGAAATTCTGTATGTTATGTAATATTTCGGTTTGTGTGTTCTAATTATCATTTTCTTAATGCAGACAACTGGTGAATAGGGTGATGAACACGAAATAATTGTTCTGACTATCATGAAATTTGTCAACCTTTTTGAAACAAAAAATAAAAATATATGAAAATAGATACACTGAAAATATTATTACAGTAACTGACTGTAGTTTGTTTAAAAATGTATCCGTACATTTATTTTTAAATGATTATACAATTAAAAAGAAAAGAAATTAATTTTTAACTTTTTTTGTCATTTATTTAAAAAATAAACCACATATAAAAACCGATTTTCTGTTAGAGTTAATATTTTCATTTAAAATGTTTTGTTAAAAAAGAAACCTTTTTAGGTTTCTATGTCAGTTCAAAAAACGAAATAAACTAAATATCATTTATTCCTACGGATTTTGTAGTTAATTTTCTGAAAGTTAAAAAAACTAAATAAATGAAAAATCATTATTTTTTAGGATTTTGTAGTTAATTTATTAACATTTAAAAATAAATGAAAAGTTTATTTGATTTAAATGAAAAGTCAGTAGACCGGATTTCAAGTGATTTTTCATTTATTTTAAATTATATTTTCAGTTAATTTAAACTACAAACTATTTTGAGTGTACATATATGAAAATAGAGAAAGTCCGAAAAACAATTATTTTGGCATTTTTAATGCAAAAATTAAAATAATTTTGATTTTTAAAAATTGTAAAAATCAGAATAATTAATAAATAAAAATTTCTAACGGTGGGTCTCATACTGTAGGTTTAAACTTAGGTTAGTAGTTAACCCAAAAATTTGTTGTTGTTTTGTGTACATTTTTTTGACATTTTATTTTTAGTTAACTTAAAGTTAAACCTACAGTATGAGACCCACCGTAATATTTTATTTATTTATGTTTCTATTTAATTGTTATTTTATTCATGAATACACAAACTGAAACTGACTAACCTGGTGTTAATTGCTACCTATGAGGCATCTGCCTTGTACATACAACATGAAAAAAAATTTTTTTGCTACTCATGTGTTGAGTACAGTAGAACAAAAGGATTTATTTTTATCTCTTAATAAGATTATGAGTTTATTCTAGGCTAGTTCTACGATAGAACAGTTTTAAATAAATTATTGTATATAATTCAATTTCGAAGAGCATGGATTTAGTTTTTGTTTTGGGGAATAAAATAAATGAAATATATGAAATACTTTTCATCACACGTAGTGTAGGTATAAAAGAACATTCTTCTTAACTGCTCAATAAACTTTGGTAGATAGAAAGAATTATTCACAACACCTAAGATCATAGGCTTATTACCAAGGACTGTCATTGGCGACGTTTATCAGAACAATAACATTTCAAAATAAAGAAACGTCGGCACAAATGACTTCAACATTTTCAGCATTTTAGCTACAATATACACTGATAATAATCCATGCATAAAATTACGAAAAAATTTCAAAATAACAAAAAAGTTCGTAAAATATACGAAAAATGGCTTATTTTATGAAAGTTTTTGTTGTTTTGACATTAATTTCGTATTTTTATGCATGGATTATTATGTGTGTAGCCTTAAATTTTAGCACATTATTTATAATAATTTAACGAAATTAAAATAAAATGCTAGAAATTCAATTATATCAGAACTTGTTTTGTGTAATACATAACACAATTTGTCTAAAAAATTGGATTTTTTTGTAATTTATATGGCTTAGATGTGCCCTCTAGTGGCAATTCTGGTAATGCGGATTGAACATTTGATGACTTTTATCCACTTAAGGCCCATTAACTTTTCTCGAGCAGTTAACTTTTACTTAACCATGGGTAACTAACCAATACTAAATATTTATCCCTATGAATATTTAACCATAATAACTTATTAACATTTTAACTCTGGGTAGTTAACCTTAGTATGAAATGTCAGAATAAAAACAAAAGGAAAAACAAAAATTAATAACAAAAAAAATTTTTTTCAATACGGGAAAATTAAAAGTTTTGCTCGCGGTTTTTTGTGTGTTTCTGGTCATAAAAAAAATAATACACTTGACCACGTCCTTTTTTTAAGATTCGCGGTCGCTAAATACTATAAAATGATTGTGTATTTTTGCATACTACGCGAGGTGATTTAATTAAATCCATTTGGTAAGTCTATAAAATAAAAGTGGAATTATTTGAATAAGTATTTCGTTCTAAACGAGACAACCGCGGAAAGATTCGCGCATAAAATTTAAAAAAAAAATAGTGGCAATTTTGTGATAGATTATTAAATTAAGGCAATTTATGTGATCAGCACATCAAAGTGAGTAGAAAAATAATCGCTGTGCATGATTTTGTATATTTTTGTAATTGCGAACTGTGGGTTGTCCAGCGGTTCCTCACATAATTTTAAAATATTTAAAACATGATTGGTTCACATTTAGGTAATTCGAGAGTGATTTCTATGCGCTTTTTTATATTTAAGAATACAATTCTGTAGTCTTGTACTTCACGTGTACCAAAATTCTGCAAATCCTTCATATCACACCTCAACAAACTTTCAGAGGTTTGAGCTTTGATACATGATTTATTTTGAATTTGATACGCTGATTCCAAATCCTTATATGCAAGTTACCCAAAATTGATGGAATACTTGTTTTTCTGAGAGTGGTTTTCAAAAGATTTTTTTCTATAACGGAGCAAGTAAAATATCAAAAGTATGTATCAAGCTTCTACCAACAGCGACTTTTCATTTTATAGAGGTGTATAATTCGTGTCAAATTGTTCTAATATTGGTCACCATTTTTGGTTTTAATTACTCAAGACAGATTTTGGCTCCTTGAACCCATAAAAAAATAAATTTTTCCTATTTCCTTATATGAGGCCAATTTCTGTAAGCTATCGGAGAAACCTAAATCCTAAATAGCAAATATTTGTGCACGATTTTAACTATTGATGCAATTTTTGTAAGTTTTGGTAAAGTGGGGAAATGCACATTATAAGTATAATTTATTAAAATATCTTATGTAGGGTGAATTGTTCTCAAATAGCCTTGGTTAAGTTTCTTAACCCAGAAATTTCTAAGGTTAAATTTTAGCATTGGTTAGAAGAAATGCTTGGTAAAAATTTAGATAAGTTATTCAAAAAATATGTTTACCAGTGGTTAAGGCTAGTATAGGTCTTAACCGGTGCATAAATTGAGATAAGTTAACGGGCCTAAGTGGTTAATATTAAAGAACTTAATTTGTACAATTTGATAATAAAAATTAACGTGGAAAAATTTCATTATTTCTTTCGCACTTTTTTTTATGAATTTTTAAAAAACTTAATATTTTCAGAAATTGTTGTTTGGCAGATACTTCTTTTTTAAATCTTTTTTTTTTTTTGTAATTTTTTTATTCAAATTGTTACATTTTGATATAAGTTCCCATTTTTGGTAAAAAAAAATTGCCATCAGAATTTAAAATTTAAATTTTTCGGAAAAAATTAGATTTTGCTAATCAATCAGAAATGTATTGGATTTACCACCAAGAAGCATTTAGAATGTAAATTTTTTTAGACACTTCAGGAAATACAAACGAAGCACTGTTGAAAAGCTTTTATAAGTTTAAACTGTTCTAAATATCAATTCCACTTTTTTTTTCGTTTTTCTTTTTCTGGAGAAGCTTTTAACGTTTTAAGTACCACTATAAAGGCGTACTCGATACTTGCCATAAAGTTTTATTTTCAGTACAAAATTATTTGTATCAATATAGACTGCAAATTCAGAAGGAGACAAATTTTTTTTGGTAATTTAGGAAAAAAAACTGCGAAATAAATCAATTCCGAAAAAACCTGTATTTGATAACTTCTGAAATTATTCATACAGAGACAATCTGACAATAAAAATATAAACAATAATACAATTTAATGGAAGATCACTGATGAAGCTTGTCCATAAAAAGGCAGAAAGTAGATCTAGTCTGATTTGCAAATTTAATGTGTTTATAACTTTTGAGGAAGGTTTATTATTCTTCTCAACATCAAACCTACTAAATTAGAATTAATAAAAATTCATATTAATGACAATATTAATTGTATTTGGTCTATACGACGCGTTTGAAAAAACAACACTTTACTGTAACAATAATGTTTTTCTAAAAACGCATTTTTTAAAAAATTCATTTTTAAAATTGATTTTTGACTAATTTGATGCCTTCTTTTGCATTACTTTTTTGCTTTAAACACATCAAATTCTTCTCTTTTTTGTTATTAGCAGAGTCGACAAAATTGCTGTTTTTGCTTTTTATTGCTGGTTTTACTCATATTTGCTTCCTTTTGCTTTTTTTAGATTTTCCGTTTTTTAGCGTTAAAATAGCTTTTTCTGAAGATTTTTAAGCTTTAAATTGCGTTTTTTAAGACTTTTTGCCCACAAAAAAATATTTTTTCTCTTAACTTTTAATTTTTTTTTAACTGCTGTTTTTCCAAGTTTTCTTTACTTTTACTTTTTTCTTGCTTTTTTAGAATATTTTTTGTTTTAAACACATCAGATTTTTCTTTTTTCTGTCTTCTCTGGTTATTAGTTAATAACTTCGAACCACAGCGCGTATGATCAATATCACATTTTTCATATTTATCATACGTACTGTGGTTCTTACCAGAGACTACTTAATACGGCGATTTATTTGATTTATTTTATTTTGTTAAAAAATTCATATTTTGGTTTTTAATTTTCAAAATTTATAATTTTTATCAAAAGCTAATACTTATTCGCCAATATAATGTGCAAGGATTTCATTAAATTTTGTAAAAATTTTAACACAGGAATTGATATAAGCTAAATCCAAAATCGATTTAAAATATAAATAAATCCGTTTTGGATTTAGCTTAAGTTTATTCCAGAAATTGCATTTTCGCAAAATTTTAATTTTTTCTTTCACATTATGTTAGGGAATAAGTGTTAGATTTAAATAAAAATATAAAATTTTGAAAATTAAAAAACTAAGTGTGGATTTTTTTTTTAAATAAAATAAATCCAGTTATTAAAAAAAAGCCCTAATATCTCGAAATGACAGATTGGTGTTTTTATGTCAGTCAACTTTCATATCAAAGAATAGATCATTGGTAGAGAGCTAATCTAGCAATTTTGAAGTCACAATTTCTTTACCTAGTGGCGGCAATAAAAAAGTTATTGAAATAAAAAGATAACATTTTTTTGAGAAAATTCTTTTTTTTTAATTTCAATTGAGGGAAAAGTGTTTCTCTTACGCTCTTTCAAAAATGAGTGAAAAAATGTTTGAGTAGGAGTACTCCTCTCTTGGTACAACATAATGTTAAAATCATAAGTGTTTCTGTTAAAAAAGAAAAGAATAATTAAAAGTCTTAAAAAAATTTTGGTTTCTAAAAACTCAAATTCAAGAGCAAGAATATATTCCATGAGCAAAAAAAAGTACACAAAATTTAAAAAATGTAATTTGAAACTCACGAAACTTAAGAGAAAGTTATCTTAATACTAAAAAAAGCAAAAAAAAAAAAACAAAAAATCAAAAAAAAGAAAAAAAAACCAATTTGTTTCTCTGTTTATTATTAAGTACCACTTTAAAAATAATAAAAATAATTTTAGAAACACTTAATTCTTTACAAAATTTACCAGCATTATTTCTTCAGTCAACATTGAAAAAAGCAGAAATATTAAATATATAAAGACAAAAAATTAAATTTGCATAAAATATGCTTCATACTTTGGAATCAAGTTTATATATTCTCATTTTAGTCACGTATACAACCAGACCAATGTGTGCAAGTATAAAATATTTAATACACTTTTATACAAACATTTTTAAAAAACAAGGTCTCAGTGCACTCCATTCAATAAATATGTTATCACTACAAAATTTAAATCCCGATGTATTAAAAAAAAAAAAACAAAAATAATATAAAGTAAAAATTTCTGGTTCTATGCAAATTCAATATTTCTCTCAAATAGCTGACAAAAATAATCAACCTTTTTTTTATCTTCTTTAAAGAAACAAATTCTGAAGAAAATAAATATACTATAAAATAAATAAACAATAAATAAATCACCAACTGAACAAGCGGGACGCTTCCTTCTGATATAATTGTATTTTTTTGAAAGTTAGGCAGGGAAGACACGATACAACTAGTTGTACAACTTGTTGTCGGACCGAAAAATAATTCTGAAATACACGGTCAGACAAGTTCTACAACATGCCATTTGAAAAAGTATTTTGAAGGAGACGCATGTGTTTTGGAGCGGAATAAAATAAAAAACGTGATGTCAACTTTTAAAAAACGTTATGAATAATCAGACCACATCAAATCGCTTAAAAGGAGTAAATTGAAAATGCGTAATTAAGTATATTTTTTCAACCATTTGTGCCATCGGGCAACAAAAATATTTAAAATCAAACTATACTTTGTATTTTAGTTACCAATTAAAATTAAAAAATTTGAAAAAATTTTGTGCACAAATTTCAAACAAAATTAAATTTTTGTAAACATTCATCACGTAGCATTTTAAAAATTTATTAAACAGTCTTATTTTTTTTCAACTATCAATTTATAAAAATGTTGTATATTTCTTAAAAATCCGCTAACACAAGTAGTGCGCTTTTTCATATAGACAAAAATCGCTCTATTGGCAACACTATTGTAAATGAGAAATTGATAGTTTGTCTGATGGACTTATCAATACACCAGCGGACATGTATGCAGACCAACAGAAAAACCAAAAATTTTTGATTTTTGTTCGACATGTCCGTACGACCATACGACAGCCCTACACACGATGAAAATTCTGTTTACGACCAACAAGTTGTACAACTAGTTGTATCGTGTCTTCCCTGCTTTACTGTTCTGGGTACCATATGTATAAAACATTTGATGGGGTACTCATCCAATAGTGAAACCTTTTCTGCAATTTTTTCAGAGACCTTCTGGAAATATGTCAATAATTTTTTTTATCGCTGTATGTTTATTGAAGGTGAGAAAATTCCATTTATTTTGATGTGTTCTATTATTGTTCGTAACTTTTCCTTAAAATGTAAGTTAAACATTTATGCCTATCCATTTTAACTGGGATATTCTTTATAAATTACTAGATATAGAAAGATCTGGTTATATATTTGAGATATAATTTCATATATCAAATCGTTTTTACATGGGATGAATATAGCAAAAATTTGAAAACTATATATAAAGTTGCTTTGTTAAGGATTTAAGTATGTGCTGAAATTTTTATTGATATGAAAAATTTGTATGTAGGTATATGTATAAGGTATCCTCATGATGTAGGTATCTAAGATATCCTCATAGGTATTTAAGGTATTCTCATGAGGGTGGGTCGATTTAGCAACCGATATTGTGCCATCGATTTTTCGATAGATTTTGGCGAGAGGAAAAAAAGTATCACTACGGCATATCAAAAAAATCATTTTCAAGGCGCCCAAATTTACAATTTTCTAATACATGCTAGATTAGCGCCATCTTGCGGTGGCTTTTTGAAACACCTAATGAAGTTGTAAACAATATAACATTACAACCTTTCCAGAAAGGTATTACTTATGAGAATCGGATAAAAAATGTGGCAACTGGAGGTAAAAGTATATAAGTAAAATTATTTTCTACTTGATGATGAAATGATGATAATGATGATGAAATGATGATGATGATGTTGATGAAAACAAGCAGAAAATAATTTTACTTATATACTTTTACCTCTAGTTGCCACATTTTTTATACGATTTTCATAAGTAATACCTTTCTGGAAAAGTTGTAATGTTATATTGTTTAAAACTTCATTACTTGTTTCAAAAAGACACCACAAGATGGCGCTAATCCAGCATTTATTAGAAAATTGTAAAAAATTTAAATTTGGGCGCCTGGAAAATGATTTTATGCCAAAAGCGATTGAAAAATCGATGGCATAATATCAAAAAAATTTTGTCCAAACAAATCGGCCCACTACAACCTACATACATGTGCACATTTCAATCACAACATTTGAACCGCCGGACCGATTTTGATTATTTTTAACACAAAGCTGGTTGGGAGATTGGAAAGCAACCTAGCTAAATATTTATGGCAAACAAATTAAAAAGTCGCATCATCTGGGGTACTTCAAAAATCTTTTTTTTAAGAGCTAACATAGAAAAACAGCTAGCACAGCTGGACTCAGGGTAGCCAAATTAGTTTTACTCATAGTGTATCCTATTTGTGGGAAAAAATGTCTCCGATTCGAGCACAGAGTTATTAATTATTAATTACTAATGGCATACTTTTCCTTTTTATACCTTAAAAATTTAAGGAACTCGTGATTTTATTTACATTTTTAGTTTTGCAAAATTTAAAAAATGCTCAAAGTAGTGAAATTATAAAATCCATATTTGCTAAAGTACGCCGACTATTTGTAAAATTTGAAAAGCATCTGAAAGCTACAAAATCCATTAAAAATTGCGTTCATATTATAAATATAATTTTTTGGATTACAAAATTGCAGTTTTCAGGTGCTATTTCAATTTAAAAATATTCAGTCAACTTTAGGAAATGGGTTGTTTAAGAATTTCTCACCCGAATAAAGGCAATAACAGCATTGCCGGAGAAAAAACGCGGAAACCGTTATAAATTAAAATTTTGTATTCTTTTTTCGGCAAATAAAGCTGTATTTAAAGGGTTTAAATTTGAAATTAATAATTTGTTTAATTCTTGTCGTTTATTTAACCTTCTTTTTTAATTTTTAATGTCACAATTTTCTTGAGCGTAAGGTTTCTTTTTTATATATAAAAAGTTCTTTATTTTCGATATTTGCAATTTTTTATGAAATTATAATCCTCAGCTTATATTACCTGTAGTAATAAAAACAAATAAAGTTTAAATTAATATTTATTGGAGAAGTTGTTTATTACAATTAAAAACAGAATTTTGTAAAATAGGAGCTAAGCCCTTTTCGAAATTCAAGACTCAATAATATGGAATTTAATTAATTATTTTAACTGTTTTAAGTATTTATTAAAAACCGACTTATTTTTGTCGGTTTTAGGTTTCGGTTTTGAGGCTTGAAAATCCGCGGTTTCGGTTGCGATTAAAACCGAACAGCAAACTCTAAGGGGTACCCATTGCCAGGCAATGCGTTAAAAATGTTTAACCCATTATCAAGGTTTTGCTGTGTGGTTTTGTGCGTTCCCGGCATTATGAGCATTTTTACCATTTATTGAGATAATCATTTAATTACTCTCATTTTACCAGACTTTATCCAAAATTACGTAGAAACAAACTTAATATTACGACCGTATTTATAGTTAACAATACCGATTGTAATTAATTAAATCAAACTCATACACACTTATTTTTTTTTAATTTAATTTTTATGTTTTTTAGAGAAAAAAAAAACCTAACGTAATTCTATTTCGTTAGGGTATTTTAGGGTTTACGGCATTTTAAGTTATATCATTAGGGTATTTTAAGGTTATCGATATTTTAATTTATTTCGTTAGGGTATTTTAAGGTTAACGGTATTTTAAGTTATTTCGTTAGTGGTATTTTAGGGTTAAAAATAGTTCGTTGAAAGGGTTTTGAATCGTTAACGATATTTTACGGTTAGTGTTTGCCAACCATGCTCTATACACATTTTTAAGGCATTTGGTAGTATATTATGGAATGGGTTAAATATATTTTTCATTAAAATTTTTTGTAAATCCAGTTGTCTTTATTTTAAAAAATTAGGGCATATTAAATTAGCATTTTAAACAATTAAATAAAAATTTCAAAAATTACTTTTCTAACAAACCAGCAGTCTCGTCCTCTAAACCTACCTCGCTCAATACTAAAAAAAGTACAAAAACCAGACATTTGATGTGGAATGCCTTATATACCAATAGAAGCGACCTCAATAAAACGCTTACTTGATACTCACTTTGTCAATTTATATTTTGAAAAAATATGTAATTAGAAAAAACGAGAACAAGATGTAATTTTGACCTCCCTTATCCGAATTATGATTTGATACAACTAGGGTTTGGGATTTCCAGGACTTTTTCATTTCCCGGGAAACGGGAATAAAAAAGTTTAATTCCCGGGAATACCGGGAATCCCGGGAAATATTTTCGAACGAAATTGTTAATGAAAACCACCTATATAAGTAATATTTGTTAAAAAAAACACTATTTCAGTACAAATTCAGTCTGTGTAGTGAGAATTGAAAGTAAAAAATATCAGAATGTTGAACATTTGGTTTCACATAAATTACTCTAAGCACTGCCAAATGAATTGCATGATTCCAGCAGAAAGCACCCACTACTGGATTGTCGGAAACAAACCGTTTCATCACATTCGGCCCATTAGATATGGTGGCCACAATCTTATTTTCCAAATACAAATAAAACTATTCTAGCCTTATTTCTACAATTCTTCTTAATTCATCAGCATTACATCTTCCTGACATATAAACCAATAGAGCCCGACCGAACAGTTCGGCCACAAATTGTATTTGCACGATATTCAGTATGTTGAAGCATTATAAACAAATTTTGATTATGGAAAAATGTTTGTTAGGCAAATTGGATTCCATTTTGGGTGTAAAATTTATGGAAAAGTCCGAAGTTAAGCAATGAATTCACTGTTCGGCCGCCGAAAGTTCGGCCAAAATGGAAAAAGTTCGGCGGCCGAACAGTTAATTTTACAGCTAACCTACGGGGTTTTCCTTAAATTTGACATTCAAAATCGCATTAACTCGGCTCAATAAACATTTTCCCAGGATCAGAATTTCTCAAGAATGCCTCTAAATACCGAAAAACTGAACAAATGTCGCTTTTTGGCCGAACTGTTCGGTCGGACACTATAAACCAACCGCAGGTTATAAAATAAATTATTTCCGAAAAATAGAAAGGGACCTAAGGGTAAAACCCGGTTTTGGTTTTTGGGGCATGGGATCGGTCTCATTCGATGCTCAGATGTTGTCCACATCAAAAAAAAAAAAAAATTGATTTTTTTACCCTTAGGTCCCTTTCTCTATGCGCTGTCACATATGTTTAAATATCTCTTTTGTGATATTCTTGTCCATTCATCTAAGATTATAGTAAATCTCCTATTGTTAGAAATATTGCTCGATATTTCTTTTATCATGATATCTTTTACATGATTGTAGTAATTTAATATAATGTTCTTTACATCAGTTTCGTTTTTTGGCAATGCCAGGTTTTTATTATAAAAACTTTCTCGAATATACGAAGATCTAGTTATGGTGCGTATTGACATTCCGTCGACTGCGCCTAATTTGGATACCATTTCAGGAAATGTTTGCCCTACCATAAAACGTTGAATACCTATTCAGCTTAAACATTTTTCTTCGGGTACTTTGGTAACTTTAGCTGGAACGTTATTCTTGTTGTTGTTTTCTTCAAGCGAAGTTGCAATTTTTTTTTTTTTTTTTTTGTGAACCAAATTTAGATGTCGTAATACCTTCGTTAACCATTAGTCTTTTAGTGCAAATATTGCACTGCGCTGCATTATGCGAAAAATCTTTATTAGTTGAAATGCTCCTAATTACTTGGCAAAGATTTTTTGTGTTTCAAAGAAATTGATTCCCTTTTAAAATATTTTAGCAATAACATTTTGTGTTGGTATTTAAAATGTTTTTTATGACTAAAATTAAAAATCCTATTCCAAACAAAAATAATTTAAAGAATTTAGTATTTTTAAAATTTCCCGTTTTCCCGGGAAAAATATATTATTTTCCCGGGAATTCCCGGCAAACTTTTCCCAAACCCTAGATACAACCCATAGGGATAATTTGTAACAATCTATAGTACCTTAGGCGTATACTTTATAAGAAAATATGCTTTATTAGTTATTGCTCATACGTCTCCTATACAAAAAATTTTAAAGAATTCTAAATATTGTATTTGTATTATAAATTTGTATTGCATTTTTTCTAACCCAAGGCAATTTAACAAAACTTAACAATTTGTATATGCTTACTTTGTGCCTTTTAACTTTTTGGTATTTCCTGTGGGTATGCCAAAGCGGCAATTTATTGTGTGGCCAATGGTTTAAACTTAAATTAAAAAATAAAAAAATGGCCACTACAAATGGCTACACAAAATAAACTTTTGTAGCCGACAAATGCAATTAATTGGCTTGAAAAACTTGAGAGAAATATATAAATTGCGGTAAATTTTATAGGCATTTTTAGATTTTATTTCTTAAAAGGCGCATAAAAAACACCCAATTTTTTTAATTTGCTGTTAAGGTCAGTCATGTTAATTGTGGTTAATTTGCTTAACCACAAAATGAAACCACTTTAAAAATTATTTAGCAAATACAAATTTAAGGCCAGTGTACGTTTTTTTTTTTCATTTCAAATCGGCTCATTACCAAAGAACAATAAAATAACCCCAAGGAAACAAATTTTAAAAAAATTCTAGAAGCAAATTACTAAAGAGAATTAAGTTGTTAGTTTAAGGTTAAACAAAATTTGTACACACAACAAAATATGTAGTAAAGACTTGAACAAAAGGTGAGAACACTTCCGAATATAACAAATTTTCCAACTAAATAAGAAATGTTTCATGTAATTCATAACATTATAAAAATGTATTCAAATCTTGCAATCGTGTTGTAGATAGCTTGAAAAGTAATAATTATATCAGTATAAAAAAACCTTAAGCCACAGCACTGCATACAAAAGAGGTGACAAGACAGAACCCCTATAGGCATAATAGCAAATCCCCGATTAGGCGGTATATCTAAATATGTTTCGGACACACTGCAAGCTGGGAATATAACTCGGAGCCATAGGCAGGGGGCAAAGATACCCTTGCCTCCCCCAAACTCTTAGACAAATTTAAACATTCTATACCATTGTTACTAGAAATATTATTTGAAAACTAAAATATTACTCTGAGTATTATTTGTTACACTCTAATAAATTTTTCTTGAAAACTACTACATTAAATGGAGGTAACTTGATACCTACTACAAATTGGGCAAAAAGAGGCACAAGGTTTAAAACCAGATTATATAGACACATTGTGTTTAATAGCAATTGACACAATATGTGTAAAAGTTTGTTCTTAGATGTATCAAAGAGTATAGCAACATTTGAATTTTGTTTAAAATTAAAATATGGCTTTATTAAATGCATGAATCTACATAGCAGGTATCTAGAAACATGGATAATAATGCCTACATTTAAGGACTAAAGCCTACATACACCCTACTCTTTTACAATTTTGGGGAATTGGTAACGATATTGAAAAAAATTTGTATGGAATATTTAAGGTTAACACTTTTATTTTTTAAAAAAAGTAATCCATAAAAATAATAAAATCATAAAAAATTCAAAGGAAATTTTCCTTATTATGTTAATTCATAATAAGGAAATTGGCCTCGAACTGAATTAATAAATTTCTAATTAATTAATAAAAAGGTCGAAAAAACAATTTTTATTTTTTTGAATAAAAATTAAAACCCAACATTTTGACAACACTCGCAGTACGGAGAAATGTTTTTTGTCCCTTCCTTGTGATTGACAAAGAAGTGGTAAAAATAAAATTTGTATTTTATTTGTACCGATGGTACGAAATACAAAAACAAAAACTTTCATAATATTTCTATTGTTGGTTATGTCTTTGTAGAGACTTCGAAAACATATTTTATTGTTTACTCCATTCTCATTTCTTTGATGTAGTAGAGTACGTTTAATTTGAAATTTTGATGTTTCAATTTGCATTGCACTATTGCCACCACTTTCTAAAGAAAACTGAAGAAGGAGGCTTGAAAAATCCCCGAAACGATCGTCTTTTCATTCCTGAAAGTGTTAGAGGTTTTTGAAAGCAAAAACTCTGTGAAGTATTTATTAGGAGAATATCCTGATGAAGAAAAATAGCAGTTTTTGAAAAAAGTACTTATTATGTTAATTCATAATAAGGAAATTGGCCTCGAACTGAATTAATAAATTTCTAATTGAAAAAAGTGTACATTACAGCACCCATTAACCCTTTCAGACCCAAACAGCTGCAGAAATTTATTGATTTTGTAATTTTAAGGTAAAATGGTATTAAAACTATTAAAATTTACTGAAGTCAATTCATATGTTATGAAATACTAGCGGGTAAAGCCCGCTACGTTTTTAGCATGTCTTAGGCCTGTGTTTTGGGATATATTTACATTACCAGCAAAAATAAATGGAATGACTTCTAAATGAATCACTTCCTTCATTACATCACAAAGAATTACTCCCATAGGAATGGGTTTTAAACAACATCTAATGCTGCAATAAATATATGCTAGTCAGCGGTTCTTTTTCATGGGTCATAAGAAGTTAATATATTGTATGGGGGTTGCATAGGAACGTGCTGGCACAGAAATCAGAGGGTTGCAGGTTCGAATCCCACCAGGTGAAAAAAAATTTTTGTAACTTTTTTTACACAATTAATAATTTTTTGTAGTTTTCACTGTAAAATTTTAATTTTTTTTCTATTTTGGTACACTCAAAAATTAACTTTTGAAACGATTTAAAAAAAATTTTTTTTTTAATTTTCTATTCATTTTTAATGAAATTTTATGGAAATATAAAAGTTCTAAATAAATATGTAATTCTTTAAATAATTTTTGTTAAAATACGAAAAAGGTAAATATTACAATTTTGTTTGTATTTAAAAAATTGTAATTTAAAAAATCCATTTTGATCAAATTTTTACTTAATGTGTTTAGAAACTAAATATAACAGAAAAAGAAAAATCCTGTAAACATTTTAGTTAGGAACTAGTAAAAATAAGTTAAAAATTACCTTGCATTTTTTATCTACTAATATGCTGGAAAATTTTTTTCCGGATTTTATCAAGGTAATTCGTATTAAAAGTTAACTTAAATGTAACCAATATTTTGTAAATTTAACAGTTTTATTTTTCCTTCTTATCTTACTAGTATTTAGCAAAAAACAATCTGCTAATAGCAGCAGTTTTTTTGCAAGATCATTTTTAATTACATCATTTTTAGTAGCTTTTTCTCCTATTTTTACAGCTTTATTTCCTTCTATGAGTGTATTATTTTTATAAAAAAAAAAAAAAAACACTTTAAAAAAACAACTTTATATATTTTCCAATATGTTATATATTTTTGTTAATAAAAATAGAAAAAAATAAATATAACAATTTACTGAACAAGACTGCTAAAAGTCAGCTATAAGTTATAACAAGCCATAGCATAGGGGGTAGAGCGTCTGCTTGAAATCCCAATGAGTGTGGGTTCAAACCCCACACGATGCATGATGTTTTTTTTTTTTATTAAATTAAAATAAAAACAAGTGAAAATGAACTTCGTTTTCATTGGTTCAATAATATATATATAATTTGTTTCAAAAAAGAACAACTTTCCTCCTATGACAAGCCAATGTTAAATTCATCAGTGAAAACCACAAATTATCACTACTCCCTTTACAACTGTTGTTAAGTTTTTACTACTTCTTTTTCCTCACTTTTTTTCCTGGGTTATTGCTCATAACTTTTTATACCCTACACCACTATGTGGTCAGGGTATTATAAGTTTGTGTTGATGTTTGTAACACCAAAAAAAATTGGTCCTAGACCCACCTTATAGTATACCGATCGGCTCAGAATTTTTTTTTATTTCGATTTAACGATGTCCGTCCGTCCGTCTGTCTGTCTGTCCATGCATTATTGTGCGTACTCTACAGGTCGCAAATATTAAGATATTTTGATGAAATATGGTACACCGACTTATATCGGCCCAACGACGAAGCCTATTGATTTTGGTGAACATCGGCCCATGTTTAGACCTAGTGCCCATATAAGGGTCCTACTAAAATTATATGGTTTATACGCTGCAGATCGCAAATAATAAGATATTTGATGAAATTTGGTACACAGACCTATGTTGGCCCAAGGACGAAGCCTATTGATTTTGGTGAACATCGGTCCATGTTTAGACCTAGTGCCCATATAAGGGTCCTACCAAAATTATATTGTTTATCCTCAGCAGGTCGCAAATATTAAGATATTTTGATGAAATTTGGTACACAGACCTATGTTGGCCCAAGGACGAAGCCTATTGATTTTGGTGAACATCGGTCCATGTTTAGACCTAGTGCCCATATAAGGGTCCTACCAAAATTATATTGTTTATACGCTGCAGGTCGCAAATATTAAGATAATTTGATGAAATTTGGTACACCGACCTATATCAGCTCAAAGACGAAGCCTATTGATTTTGCTTAACACCGGTCCGGGTTTAGACCTAGTGCCCATATAAGGTCCCCCCAAAATTGGCTTGGTTACAAACTGCAGGTCGCAAATATTAAGATATTTTAATGAAATTTGGTTCGCTGACTCACATTATAGAAAATTTTGACACAAGTCCCATTTTAACCCATTCGAATTTCGGATCCAAACATAAGTTGGCTTTTAACCAGACTGGTGTAGGGTATTGTATAGTCGGCATGCCCGACTTTAACCTTTTTACTCGTTTATTAATTACTTTAATGCAATGATATATAGCCTATGTCCATCCTTAAGGACTATTCTAAATACTGGAGCAAATATTTTTGAAATCAGATTTGTAGTTACGGAGAATACCTCCTACAAACAAACAAACAAATATGCACACATTACCTCTTTATTATATTAGTATAGATAATTTAAGTTAAAGTATAATTGCAAATTTTTTATCTAAGTAAACCTTTTAATATTGAAAATATTTGCGACTTTAAGAGAAAACATCACATCTCAGAATCGTGTATGCTGGGTCTCAAAGGGTTAAATATATGGAATTTGCAAAAGTGTTATTTTTTCCCCTCTCCACGCATTTTCCAGTAGATTGGGCGTAAAAATAATATCCGCGCAAAAATTGGTCCTCTCGTATTAAAACAGGCCAGGCACCCGCGGCTTTTAGCCCAAAAAATGAACTAAAATTTATTCAAAGTTTCTTTGCCCTATAACCATTACAGTAAAGGTTTCACAGAAAAATACTACATGGGCATAACTTCAGACAATGAGGTGGCTAGAATTTTTCTCATACACACTTTTGATGTATCAATGACGCGTCATTATGATTTAAATTGTTAAAATCAAAATTTGTATTTAACCTTATAAATCACTTTGAGTCAAGTTATGTTCCTTTCAAAAAAAACAAAAAAAATTGATTCTTCGGACTTTTCCAGTAAAAATTCTCAGATGCTTAGTAATTTTTCCTAAAGAAAAACCTTCGAAACCGCATAATTTTTCATATTTGATTGAGGATTTTGTACGGTAGGTAAACTCTTAGATTCTGCGGACTTCGTCATATAGAAAAACTCGGATTATGGGACACTGTTTTTTAGTCGAAAATATTTTCACAAGCAGAGGCAGATAAATCTTTAGAACCCGGTTTCTCAGTAGCAAAAAATAACAAAAATCCTCAAACTCTGAAGGTTTACTTCGATGAATCTAAATGTTTTTCAAAATGTTGGTTTTTAATTTTTTTTTTTTTTCAAAATGTTGGTTTTTAATTTTTTTTTTTTTTTCAAATAAAAATTGTTTTTTCCACCTTTTTATTTGATTAATTAGAAATTTATTTATTTTGAAAGCAAGAACTCTGTGAAGTATTTGTCAGGAGAGTATCCTGATGAAGAAAAATAGCAGTTTTTGAAAAAAGTACTTATTATGTTAATTCATAATAAGGAAATTGGCCTCGAACTAAATTAATAAATTCCTTATTAAATGTTTTTCTATAACAAAATTTTTAGAATGAGAGTTTCTGTTTCTATTATTGAGGATTTCCCTATAGCAAAATGTCTTTAAAATCCACGGATATTTCCATAGGAAAAAGTTTTCAGAATCAAAGGGTTTTCTACTATGGAAAAATTTTACAGGCGATGATCTGCAAGGTAATGTTCGGGATTCGAACCTGGGTTCTCTTCTTGTTAGCCGTCCAGCAAAAAAAATTGCAAGTAATGCTTTACAAACTACTTCTTTCAATGCTTCACAAGCATCCGTTAGTGTAATTTTACTGCGTTTTAAGAAGTTATTCTGAACAACTTCAAAAAATCACTTCTTTCATTGGTTCCAAAGTATACGTTAGTATATTTTTACAGCTTTTTTAGAATTACTTCTGAACGACATCCAAAAAATTACTTAAGTATTGCTTCTAAAGAGCAATTGCTCTAAAATTGATCTTAAAAAGTGATTTTGGTATCATTTGGCATTTCCGGGTTCGATTCCCGGCGGGACCAATACATTTTTTTTTTTTTTGTAATCTATTAATTTTTTTTTTTTTAATATTTATAATTAATTTTTTTAAATTCAATATTTTTTAAATTTCTAATTAATCAATTTAGTTTTTAAATTTATATAAAAAAATATGCATATAAAAAAATGATGAAAAGTAGCTTTTTATGCACGTGTAAAAATAGTACTGAAAACAATATTGAATTGGAGTGCACCTTTTGAACTTGTTTAATATTTATTTTATTGAAGAGAATAAGGAACAATATCTCGCAGTAACAAAGTTGTGTTTTTATGCCAGTCAACTTTCATATCAAAGAATAGCTCAGTGGTAGAGCGCTAGACTAGCAATCGTGAGGTCGCAAGTTCGATACCCGGTGGCGGCAATAAAAAAAACTTTTGTAAAATATAATGAATTTTTTTTAACTTTTAATTGGTGAAAAAGAGCTTCCTTTGCACTCGTCCAAAAAGTACTGAAAAAATGTTGAAGTCGGAGTACTCCTCTCCTATGACAACTCAATGTTAAAATCATTAGTGTTTATGTTAAAAGAGAACTACAGCTGGATCATCAATTGTAGTGCTTCTTCTACTGTTTTGTCATCTCTTTTTTGCTGGGAGAGAACTCTACTACCTGAGATAGCGAATGTAATATTGTGCTTCTTATTTTCCTTAGTAATGTATACAAAAAACACAAGGTAATGTGTCTAAAAATAGATTTCCAAAAATGTTGTAACAATTACTTTCCGTTTTTAAATCATGCAATACGTAATTACTGATTGGCAATTCATTACTTTTAGTATTGAAATAATGCAGACGGTAACGATGTATAGATAATGCATGATCACACCGATTACCAAAGCTTCTCTGGGTACCCTTATCAGTTGTTAAATTTTCTAAATATGCAAACTCATGTTCTAAAATTGGGGTAAGGAATTATATCCATAGACTTAAATAAATAAATATATCCCTCAATTACTTTGCCAAATTACAGGTATATATTTTCTTTTCTTTAATATGCTCAAATTGGACCCGCTAACCAAAGCTTTTCCATATAGAAATATATTTAGTATTAAAGGTATAACATTGGGATAATTTCTGTTAGGCTTATGTATATTCTAGGAAACTATTCTTATAAATGCTTGAATAAATATAATTCATTCGCATCTTATTTCTTTCCCTTTTACTTATTCACTTTTTTGCTTTTGTTGTTATCTTTGATTAACAGTCAATAAAATAAATATCTATGCCATTTAAAGATATATAATAAAACGTATTTATTGAAATCAATGAATATGGTACAATTGAAGAACTCATTTTTTATACTATAAGGAATACATAGTTGATTTTCTTTATAACCTTATTTTTTCATATGCACATTCGTATATGATAATCATAGCTAACCTACTACTTACCTTATAATATGGGAAAATAAAATTTCAATACAATCATATCTTACCCCATGCAGTTATGCATTTTCCAATGCTGTTATATATGAAAATAATATTGTAGTAATTTTGTTCTAGATTTAAGACCTTTAGTTATTGTTAACAGAATGCTATAACAATTTTATTGTATCCTTTTTTCGCTCAATAACCTATTAAAGCCTAGACAAACAACTAAAAGCACATAAATTCTATGATTATATAGTGACGCAAACACACTTATGCCTATTAAATTCATATATGATATTTTTAATTCCTATCAAGAACTATCAGATGGGAGTCAAAATGAAGTTGAGTTTAACCCTCTAATCGGCAAGCCCGCCTTCAGGCGGGGTATATTAAATTGATCACAAATGCGCCAAATGAGAATTTAATAATAAGAAATTAAGTTTTTTCAATAGACAACTAAATTTATTTAATTTTTTGTGAAGAATTTTTTTGTATACAGTGCACAGTTTGGAAGCGATTAAGTGTTAAAAATAAAATTTCGGAAAATTTCGAAAAATAAATATTTTAAAACAAATAAAATTTCCAAAAATCATAAAAACATTTAAATTGTCTAAAATAATTGATAATGACCACAGAGTAAGATTAAAGCTTAAACTATGAAAAAAATTTCTTACTTTGTTCCAAGGACACACAGGATTCCATAAGGATACCGTTAAAGGCCTCGCCTCAACTTGAAAACGAATAGACGGATTTTTCTGAAATTTGGTAAAAAGAATATATTTGCTCTAAGTAGCAAAGCTTATAAGTTTGAATAATATATATTGAAGTTAAGGTGTGTTTTCGCTCAATTTCGATTTTAATTAAGTAAATTTAAGTAACAGCATAAAAAATTAAAATGTTGTAGAAGAACTTATTGTTTATTTTTCGTGAGGAACACATGGTATAAATTTCATTGAAAAAAGCTTAGGCCGGTTAGAGGGTTAAAAGACACATCATTTAGTCCATTAGTGATAAAAAAATTACTGTTTTGGGTTTTATAATTTTCTTTAAAATGTGAGCCATTTCAAAACTGCCGTTATCAATTTTTAAAAATTTTTGGAACATGCAATTTAATTCTCGTTTTAGATTTTTCAAAAATTTTAAATAACTGAGCTAAAAATCTAGCATATGGTGCTACGAAGAATTAAGCATTTTTGCCCTGGAAGCCATGGGTCTAAAATGGATTTCGAGCTTGCGGAAATTTAAAAATATATTGTTAGTAGTGCCTAACTGCAATGTTTGTATAAAATTTATGTTAACATGTAAGTATTGTGAACAAGGATAATATTTCTAGACTTTTTAAATAGGAGTTTTCATCGGCTTTCTTTAATAACAGAAAAAGAATAAAATACGCAATACATTTATTTTTGACTGCTAAGCAGATGATACAAAAAATTAGCTTAAAAATGATTACAACACTGTACAACAAAATGCAATTTTTTCCAAACTATCAAGGTTCTTACAACTGATTCTCGTAGAGGCGACCGAGAAAGAGTACACGTGTATCGGCATTTTAAAAGCTTACGTCTGGCCCTATGTTTTTTGGGTATTTTTTATTTTTTTTATTTGGATAGTGCATACTCTACAGTATACACTCAGAAAATATCAATAAAAAATTCGAAGAAATAAAATGTCCACATGTTTTTGTAAAATATATTTTAGTCACAAAATAATATTCTATGCATTAAATTTGTACACAAATTTTTCGGGAGCATTTTTTATCATTGTCTTTATTATAAATTTTATTTTACATAATACAGCAGAACAAAAAGAAAAAGACTACATCCAAAGATGTAAGAATTGCACGCAGTCTTTAAAGAAAATCCAATGACCATTTCTCGATTGTGGGCGAAGGCACGTTGTATGAGGCAGGTACTGAAGGCTTTTTATAAGCCATAAAAGTAATTAATGTATATAAAAATATTAAAAATATCCAAAGCAATTTAACAAATCTACAAAATAAAAGATTTTGACCGAAAAGAAATGTCTAATAAATTTACTACCATCGTTTTTAAGAATATTTGGGTTAATATATAAAATTCTCTTCATCCGATTCTTCCCAAATTTAGTGCACATGTAGAAAACTATGAGATATAAATTTTATTTATACAGGGTTTTTTTAAAATTTTACTGTTTTCTTAGCGTAAAATTAATTTTAAACTTTAAACGCGTTTTCCCACAAGCGTGAGTTCAAAATAGGCTGCCACTATACAGACAAGGGGAATTAACCGATTTCGATCCGGGTTTTTTTTTTCGTAGGCAACAAAAAACTCTAGTCCTTATTGTGGCCGTTTTTTGAATTTCAGTCAAATAAATTTTATATCCCCGAGCAAATGTGTTTTTCTTGCCTTGTTTGGAATTTTTAAGTTTGTGTGGCGACTTTGTTAAATACATTTTTTTTAATAAAAATCGGGCTACGATAAGGACTAGAGAATTTATCTGGGATTAAGAAACACTTTACATTTTTATTTTCCGATAATTAATGAAGGCTGTACAGTGGCAGCCGATTTTGCCTTTTTTAAAAAGGCCAGTAATGAAGTGGCAACTCTGGCGATTGTAGCTGGGGATATATAACACTGATATTTTTTAAAAATACTACAATAAAATGATTTTTAAATAAAATATGCCCTTTAAAAATCTGTTGTCACAGTATTTACCCCCTTTAAGTTTCACACCTTTTGCAAATGTTTATTGTGAATCAGCATGAGGAATCATGCGAATCTTATATGTTAGGTATCGGATATGTTTAGCGAACTTATGTAAAACACTACGAAGAACATTTTTGTGGAACATTTTAACCCTGTAGCTCTTCAGAATAGGCGCTCAAATATCACAAAAACTTTGATTTTGGGGGGTAAGTTTGTACGAGAAAAATGTTTGACATAAAATTGCGCTCAAAACTTGATTTTTTCGCGTGCCACAGATCGCAAATACGAAGATGTTTCAAAGAAATTTGGTACGCTGACTCAAATTGGCCCAAGAACCAAGCTTATTTTATTCTAGATAGGATCGGTCGATATAACAATTTTTGCAAGATTTTTATACGGCAGAAAAACTAGCTGAAAATTAGTTAAAAATTATGCTGCAGAAAAAGCTGTTAATTTAGCAGATTTTTTTCTAAAAACTAGTAAAATAAGAACAGAAAAAATAAAACTCTTAAATTTACAGAATTTTAGTTATAAAGGGTTGTTCAATAGGGACTCTACAAAAGTAGATAGACAGGGACAGCAAACAACGCCATATTTCTTGCCGCTCTTTTGACATTTCTCTTCAGTATGGTTTGGCATTTCATGATGGAAAGATATACGAGCCAACAACGAGTCGAAATTATTAAAATTTACTACCGAAATTCGGAGTCAGTGGCCTCAACGTTAAGAGCGCTACGTCCAATTTATGGTCGTCATAATCGTCCTAGTAGATCAACAATTGAGCGTGGGGCTACGTCAAATCTATGGTCTATGCCAACAAGCCAGCGACGATTGATGAACTTCGTACGAATATCGAACGTGAAATTGCAGCAGTATCGGCCGATTTATGCTTGAAAACCGTCGAAAATTGGGTTCAGCGTCTGGAATTCTGCAAGCGTGCCGGTGGTGGCCATGCAAAAGAGATCGATTTCCATACAAAATGGCATCGAACGTACTTTTACAGGAATAAAGAATTTCATTGATATCCAAAACCGTTTTTGTTTTATTTAAACTTTTTTACTTTTGTAGCGCTTTTATTGAAAAACCCTTTATTTGAGATAACTTTTAGTTTATTGAAAATAACAAATTGTACTGTAAAATATGTAGAAAATTTTGTTAAATGTTAGTAGAATAAAAATAGCAAAAACAAACTGCTATATCTACAAAATTTTTGTTATTTTTAAGCCAAATTTAGTTGAATGCAAATTGCAGCCTCTCCTGTTAAATTAACAGAAATAATTGCTAAAAAAAAATATAAACTGCTATCGATTTTTATTTGATTAAAAAAAAATCTAAAAAAAACTTTGAAATTTTTTAATTTTTTATTGATTTTTTGGCTATTAATCGTTTAACAAAATTTTTTGCTAGTTTTAACAGGCTAATTTGTTATTTTCTATTAACAAAAATTTAACTCAAATATGACTATAATTCTGTATATTTAACACAGCTAAAATAATCTGCTAATTTAGCAGTGTTTTTCTCCATCATCATTTTTAAGTAATTTTTAGTACACCCAGAAAACAGATTCAGTTCTGATAACCGCATTTGTAGCCAATCGCATGGTTCGGTTGTGGTAGCCGAATTTTTCAGTTGTGGCAACAGAAAACCAATTGACACAGGACTAATTTGATTGTGGCAACGGAATTTCAGTTGTTCCTTTGATGCAACTAAACCATTCGATTGGCAACAAATGGGGTTGTCAGCATCGAATCTGTTTTTGGGTATAGTTTTCACTAAATTTTTTACCGATTTTTTTCTATTAGTGTAGGTTTGCACATGGACCGAATCCAAATAAAATCAATAGGCTTTATTCATGAGCCGATTTCAATCCGTGTACCAAATTTCATCAAAATATCTTCGTATTTGCAACCTGAAGTGTGGAAGCAATAAAATTTTGGGGGCAACTTTGCACCAAGTTTTATTTAAATGTCTTAATATTTGTTACCTTTAAGGTCCGCACATGAATATGTGGATAGACAGACGGACAGACGGATATCGTTACATTTAAATAGAAAATTATTCTGAGTCGATCAGTGTTCTAAAAGGTGGGGCTAGTTCCAATATCTTTCGATATAACAAATATCAGAAGAAATTTATTATACCCCGTCCAAGTACTGATACAGGGTATAATTATAAAACTCATTATTCAAACTCATAAAGCCCTCCTTACAAGATATTTTAGAATATCCGCTTTAGGCCTATGGTTTCTTATGCAAAGTTGCTTAGAAATCTTCGTAGAACAATTTCCCCCTAAGATTTCTTGCCACAGAAATTGGCCCACCTTAATAGACATATTTCAAATAAAGGGGAGAAACACTAAAAGTAAATGTATAAAAATTACAGGATTTTGAAGTTTTTACAGAATTGTGTATACCATTCGACGGTTAAGAATAATGCGTTAATTAATTCTTAAAGCTGCGTAATGAAATTTTTGACAAAATTGACAATAATTTCCTTTTACAAAATAGTTCTTTTTTACAAACACTATATCTAATTACCTAACCCATTGTGTCATACATTTACCAAAGTCTATACATTACTACCTTCAATTGTCTAAATGCATTTGTTAGTTTTTTTTCGCATCTAAATTCTTTCATTTTGCTCTTGTTAACAGATGACAACTATTACAAGTTAAATTTTTGTGTAATGCAATGGTTTAAGAGAAAGAGAAGTTCTCATTGCTTTAAGCCATTTTAGCTTAAGGTGTCACTGTCAGATTGACATAAATATAAACATACATAGTCTTTATGGAGCATATACATATATCTACAATTATGTGCTACAATTATCACTGCATGTATGGAAGTATAGTAACAACGATGATATACAATAGTAATACAAGAACATAGTAGTAGTAGTACAAGTACAATGCATATAAAGCAACAATGTCGTTTATTCATTTTATAGCACTTGTATTTGTAAAAATAGTGGTTGTAATATTGTATGACTGTTAACTAAACATGCTTTAGTTTGTTATATTTGTGTTTTTTCACAAATGTTATATACATATTTTCCCAGCAAAAAGTTATATTTTTTTTGGAAACGTGTTTGTTTGGAAAAATTAAACGGTTTGCAAATACATATGGTTTAAAATAATCTTCTATAGGATATGATTTGATTTTTCGAATTTCTTACTAACAGGAAAGGATTGAGGATATGTATTAAGATAGAAAATTAACCTAATAAAACAAAGTATATTAAGGCGATACCAACAAGCTATTATTCCTTGTCATATCCCATAATCACTTGTGATACGGAAACGATAGATTTTTTTCTTCTGAAATGTTCCTTTCCTAATGATATTATCTCCACATTAAAATATTATCATATTTCTGCTTTAAAAATTCTCTAGAATAATTGTCAAAGTCCAGTTCGGTATCAAAATAATACCGATATATTAAAGGATATTCTAAAAAACACATTTTTAAATTTAAATTTTACTCATGATTTTAGTTAAAATTTATAAAAGAACTCAACACATGTAAATTCATAATTGATTTTGTCGCTAGGACATGAGGTTGCGATTGTTTATAATTCAATAAATTGTAGTTTAATCGTTTGAAAGTAAGCTTACACGAAGTCAATGTTTAAGAATTAATATTCAATTTGTTTAATTAAGGAAATCGAACTATCCGCTATTGTACATTAGCTTAATCAATATAAAGGAGTATAAATGTCCAGAATGGAGATAAATGCTTAATCTCTTAAAAACTTTATTTGCTTCTGAAAATTTCTTAGTTTATACGTTGTTGGCAACAAATTCGGTTTCCAACACGAATCTGTTTTCTGTAACAAGCCTAATGAACCCAAAAACTTGGCGAATTCGGATTTCAATTTAAAATAAATTCTTTATAACACTTTCTTCCAGATAGACAAAAAAAATATGAAAAAAATTTCTTCTTTTATATTTCTTATTATATCAAACTAAAATATCATTGAGAAATATTCAACTCTCTCGCCAAAAACTATATAAATTTACTTTAAAAATCATTTTATCCATTTTTTAAAGAATATTACACATTAAATTTATTTTAATTTGGATCAAAATTGTGCCTCCAATCATGTATGAAGTAAAGCAACTTTGAAACAGACAAAACTTTTGGAAATACTGCCTCCCATCCAATGGCGCTGTAACGACGAGTTTTCCTCCGTTAACTGGGAAAAGTCGCGGGGTAGGGATCGTCACAGAAATTTGTTTGATTCAGTGACTTGCAAGACTTCAAATGATGTGACCCACGCACGGTGCACGTCCTTGTCAGGGTAAGTCCTCAGGAGCTAGAAAGAGAACTGAGTTGAAATTAGTTTGTGGTCAAGTTCACGGCTGCTGAAACTGACCCCGATTTTTACAATTCTGCGCTTTATATTCCCTTAAGGCAGTTGAGCGTGTTCGTAGTGGAAGTGTTAAAAATAATGTGGTATATTACTAAGTACCTATAGTAAATTGCAACATGTGTAGACGGAAATGAGCGGAGCTACATCTGTCGTTAAAGCGCTCATAAATAAAAGCTTCAATTGTCTCATAAAAATTATTATTATTTTTTCTAAAACACTCTTTTTTTGAGAAGAAAATATGAACCCTCAGGAAAAAGTCCAAAAATTTGCCTGATCAATCTAAAAAATTGGGTCAGAATTAGTAATATTTTTTCTGACTCAAAATTATTTTAAAATTGTTAAAATTTAAGACAAAATTTCGGTTTTATATGTTTTTTTTTTCTGAAGATAGACAACTTTCATATGATAAAGTAAAAAAATGTACGTGTTTGTTGAGCTCATTTCTGAGTTATAAAGAATCATCTTCGTTTTCTGGGTATTGAAACTTTAAAAAAAAACTAAAAAAGCACAAAAAAAAAGAAACAGTCCATTATTTTTGAACTTCCAAACATAGAACTTCAATCTGAAATTTTGGTATGATATTTTTTAGGAAATGATTTATGCCCAAAAAAAATTATATTCTGAAAGATATTGTTCCAGATGCTCCCTTAAATAAGTGGTATATAAAACATGTACAAAAACTTCGAAGCGTTCTTGTTTTTCGAAAAGAAAATTATTATAATGACATTAAAAGTGATGTTCGGTTAAAAATTCGTACTTGTGTTCATCTAGTTGCTTAATATTTAAATTGTTAGGATAGATCTAGATTCTCATAGTATAACTAGTAAAACCAACGAGCATATATTTAATTAAAAGAGGTACCAACTCACCCAACTTCTGTTAAATCACCCTCTTCTTAATTTGTATCGAAAAATGTTACCATATGAATTACACATGTCTGCAATGGCTAACATTTTTCGATACAAAATGTTAATCTTTGAAAGAGAGCGACGAATACCGCCTGGTAAAATATCCTATATAGTTAAACAACTCTGTTGTGGCTATGACAAAGCGACAAAAGCAGAACAAAACAGAAAACAATTCACAGTAGTGATACAACCTTGCGCTTATGTGAGAAAAATAAATTGAAGACTGCGGGTGCGGTAACGATTGCTTTTATACGTACATTCACATTTTCTATACATGCACGTTGCATCTTACAGTCACACCAATGTGTGAAATGAGGTTTTTGTTTCGGTATAGAAAAAATTTAATTTTTTCAATATTTTTATTTAAATCCAGTAAAGATCATTAAATTAAAACTGAGTTTGAAATTTAATTTTAAAAAAAATATATATTTATTATAAAATTTTTTTAATAAAATTTTTTCATGCGGGAATTGATCCTGGGACTTCAGATTGCCAGTCAATAGTTCTACCATCTGAGCTATCTCGACATGTAATATTTGATAGACAAAAACATAATTGGAATGGTGCGCACAAGTCAACATACAAAAATTCAAAAATATGTGGTTACATACATACATGTTTACCAGTGTTGAAAAAATATTGAGTCTAAAAACCGATTTAAAAAAAATTACTAAAAAATCTAAAACAATACTTCATATTTGAAATAATGATAAAAATAAGTCGTTATTGGTAATTTTCTTTTGAAATAGTGCATCAAATAACTACTCAGTGTAGAAACGGTAATAACATATCATTATTTTTTGGACTACCAGTAATGACACCCACTTACCGTCTGTATTATTTTAAAACATATAATAATGAGTTACTGATAATTACTTATTTTTATCATTATTTCAAATAGAAAATAATTTTTTAGATTTTTTTGAAAATTTTTTGAAATCTATTTTTAGACTCAATAGTTTTCAAACACTGGTAAGGATATATGTAACCACATATTTTTTGATTTTTTGTATGTTGGCGAGTAAGCTTACTTGTGTGCAGCAGGTCAATTGTGTTTTTATCTATTAAATATTACATGTCGATATAGCTCAGATGGTAGAGCTGTTGACTGGCAATCTGTAGACCCAGGTTCGATTCCCGCACCTGCAAATTTTATTTAGAAAAAAAATATAATAAAAAATATTTTTTTTTATATAATTTATTTTTTAGAAAATCTATTTTTAGACTCATTATTTTTGTCAGTACTGGTAAGCACATAGGTAACGATATATTTTTTGATTTTTCATATGCTGGTGTGTAACGACAACTCATTATTTTTCGCGATATCGCCATATAAAGGTAATAAGAAATGTAATAACAAAAGTAATTAGTTACCATTACCAAGTATGTAGTTACATAACCACATATCTGGTAATGATCTTCTACACTGGGTAGTTATAAGTACCCAATATTTTATGTTATAAAATAATGCAGAAAGTAAGCTGGTGTCATTACTGCTAGTCCAAAAAATAATGATATGTCATTACCATTTCTACACTGGGTACTTTGTATGGAGATTTATTTAAATTTACATCAAGGATTACTTTCCTCTGTCATGCTATATGTTTTCAGAAAATTTTTAAAAACTACATTAGCTGATGTAGAAAATTGTGATATGTTATGTGAAACAGATATTTGGGAAAAACTCCATTTTCCATACTTTTCTATATGACAACATGTGTTAGGTTTATGAAATTTGAAATTATTTTTACATAGCGGGAATGTACTCTCAAAAAGGAAAGTTTGATACCCATACTGTCCATGTTAAGCAGTCAAGGGTTCCCAAAATCTTTAAAAATACAGACCTGCGGGGAAGTTTGTTTCAAACCCGAAGCAGGCAGACTATCGAAGAAAGCCCAAGTCCCTCTCACTTAAATAAGAATTATAAGCATTAATATATGTGACAGCGCATAGAGAAAGGGACCTAAGGGTAAAAAAATCAATTTTTTTTTGATGTGGACAACATCTGAACATCGAATGAGACCGATCCCATGCCCTCCTGAGAAAGGGACCTAAGGGGACCTTTTCCTTTAAAAAGTCTGGAATTATTTTTGTTCCTTAAAAAAAAAATTATAAATAATTTTACATAAAATTCGATTAAACGACTAAATTTTATTCGATTAATCTGTTAAGAATAAACCCAAATAATTTATTGCACGGTTAATCGATTAAAATAAAAAAATAAATTAATTAAATACCCTAGTACAGGGCTGGCAAAACTATGACACGCGTGTCAGTAGTGGCACGCGAGTTGATTTTAGGTGGCACGCGACGTTTTGTTGGATATTTTCAAAAAATTTAAGCTATTAGAAGACCTGTAAAAAATTCAGGTAAATGTTAAATTTCGTAACAAAAATGTGTGATTTAACCCCATAATGGTGGGGTTCTGGGAAAATTTCTAAAATTCTAGATTGAAAGAAGTTTAAATGTTTCGATGAGAAAATGTCTTATAATCGAAGAAATAAAAAGTACCAGAAAATCGAACAAAAATGGAAAACAACTTGTAATAAAATTGGATCTAAAAAATTAATTTTTTTTAAAGGAAAAATGGGTGCTACGAAATAACCCTCAATGAAATAAAGGCTGAAAATAAGTTTCATAATGAAATAACCCCCTTTGTTGGAATTTGAAATTGGGTTTTGATCGTGTTTCGCAGAGCCATTTTTTCTGAAATAGAAATTTCTCTGTTCAAATCCATAATATTCGCATTTTATTCATTATTATGATAATAAAGACTGTTCGATTTATTTTAACAAAATCAAATTATTGCCCGAACCACATTTTTCAAATAGTATCTTAGATAATTATATAAAAATGGCGCCCAATAATTTAACTTTTTTTTTACAAAATGAAATAACCACCAAAAATGGAATAACCACCCAAAAAATTGAAAAGCAGTAATGTTCAAACTGTTTTAATTTTATTTCATTGGGGAATTTTTTAATAATGAAATAATATCAATGTTTAAAGATTAAATAAACCCCCAAAAATTAAATTATCGTCAAAGATTTTTACGTCATTTCTTGGATGTTATTTAATTTTTCCCTATGGGGTTATTTCATGCGGGTTATCCGTAGCGATGATAAATATGTACATCTGCGTTGATATGTTTAAGAAAAATTTTCCAAATTTTAAAAATTATTAAAAAATGACTTTTAAAAAACAATTAAAATTAAGGTGCCACGCGAAAAATTATCAAAAAAAAAAAAAATTTGTCCGTTTCTGGCACGCAGCAAAAAAAGTCTTGCCACCCCTGCCCTAGTATATACTAAATAAATTATGCATATTCTAGTCATAGTTGGACAAAAATTTACTACCATTTGTTAAATACTTTAAATACCAACTAGTTGATAGTATCGAGTTACTTAGGAAGTACTTAAAAAGTAGTTGAAGGTAAATTTGATGAGTACCAAGTACACTGAAAATACTTGTACACACTTAAAAATTTTTAAGTATTCCGACTTGAATAGTACATGTACCTTTGGCAGTAATAAATGCTCAAATACTGATTACTTCCCGACTATGATTTTAATAATATGCAGCTTGTAAGCTAATAGCGTACGATATTAAAACTACACTATAAAATAAACGTGATAATTGTTTGAAATGCATGCGTGGGTAAATTTGTATAAACATTTTCATGTTAAAATTTAAATAAAGCAGGATAAAAAGGGGTTGCTTATAATGTTTAACGTGCTCGTAATAAGAATATTGCAATTAAGCGTACAAAGAGTAGTAGAAATAAACAATTATAAATAATAAATGATATTTCAGAAAATGTAAAAGTGGCTGTTGTATTCCGTATTTACAAAAAAAAAAATTAAGGTGTGAAAAACTAATTTAAAATTCCTTTAATAAATTTGACAAGATGTAAACAAATTAAATAAAATGCGGATTTTATTTTATTGCTTAAAGTTTGTGCGGTAGAAGTCAAGGTTGGAGGAATTATTTCTATAAGGTACTTGAAATATTTTCATGGACCGATTATGTATTTTATTGGGCTGGGTTGCACTTGGAAAAATTACGTTATTTTAATTTATAGACCTAAACTGAAGACTTTGCAAAATATGAGCTATAGAAAAATCAATTTGGTTTTGAAAAACTTTAAAATTGTTTACATAAAAAACTTTAATCTCCAAACATGTAACTTTGATTTTTTTACATTTTTTTTTTTTTTTTTTTTGATTAAAGATAAGTTAAAAATTTTATAAAACTCTTATCTGCGAATAACTTTTAAAAAGAGCTACAAAGGATTTTAAAACCTTTAACATAGCAATAAAATTATTTTTCTATTAATTAAAACTTATTGCGAAACCAAATAACATAAAGATATTTTCACTAATTACAAATAATTGTTTAAAAATTATTATGCCTTAAGTGGTTGAAAAAAATTAAGTTTTTCCCACTCAAATTAATATGCTCTATAAAATCAATTAAAAAATTCCGCTGCATAATCGTACTTAATAGCTGCACTAACCAATATAATTTTTTGTACATTGTCTTGTAATTTTATGTACGAAAATATTTTTACAATATTTATAAAAACAAAACCAACTTGATTGTGGTACAAAACTTTAACGCAACATTATGGTTTTGTTTACATCACCCAAAAATTACGGAAATTATAAAAAAGTTAAACAAATGAATATATCGTTCGAATAAGGGCGTAAATAGCATATTTTCAAGAAAGGCGGTTTTATCATAAATATGATTTTTCAACTTCAGTAAATAATGTTAAAGAGCAGAGATGGGCCAAAATCATTACATATTAAGGGACTGGTCCAAGGACCGGTCTCTGTCCCCAAATACCGGTCACGTGATGTATCTGGTGACCGGTTGCTTTTCCCACAGGATAATTTTTAGTAAATTTTTTACAGATTTTCTTCTATTAGTAAATCTAAAAACGCTGCGTTTATGTCTAGCCCATTCATGCTGAAATTTATATGAGTAAAATGTGAAACTTGCAGGCAAAGTCTGCAGTGTGGTTTACTCCTTTTTATATGAAATTTAAATTTTTACAAAATAGCATCTCAGTTCAGATATTGTTTATACTTGTGAACATTTAAGGAGTTACTGTGACTATATTTGTTTCCTTTTTTAAATAAAATTATTAAAAATAGAAAAAAGGTGTATATATTTCTATATAAAATTTCATACTATTAATCGATTAACGTTTAGATTTTGTTCGACTAATCGATTAAAAAAATCGTATGACAAATAAGTACATAACTAGCCTCGTGTTATGGATTTGTAGAAAAAAATATAAAATTATTTTAGCACAGTTTCGTACACATAAAAAATTCGTGTTGTCAACTGAATTTGTTGCCAATCGAATGATAGGGCTGTGGTAATCGAAATTTTCAGTTGTGACAGCAGGAACTTAGTTGAGGCAACAGAAACTTGACAGTGATAATGCAATTTTGAATACCCATGCAACTATATAGTTATCACAATTAAATCATGTGACTAACCACAAATTCGGTTGTCAGTACGAATATGTTTTCTAGTTATAGATTTTTCGTTTCCTGCAAGTTTTTACAATGGATTTAGTGCCCTTATTGGAACCACGCATTGATGCATTTATTTTTTTATTGTAGTAAAATTTATTATGTATTTACTATTTTTCTTTAATAAATTAAATTGTACTTTTCACTCAGAGTAATTGTTTTTATTTTACTTATTTAACCCTTTAAGCACCGTAAGTTGTTTTTTCACGTGGAAAAATTTCACTCGGACTTTAAAGGTTTCAAACTGCAATTTAAATTATAAAAATTAACAATTTTTTAATTTTATAACAAAGACACAATCAGATTAAACACAAAATGTCACTTTTTCACCAGAAAAATAATAGTAATTTGAGTGAAAACAAACTCTACATATTTTTCAAATGAAACTGATTACCGTGAAAAATAATTTTGTTTATATGAAGTATAAAAGATTTTCACCTGAAATCGAAGCAACTTACGGTGCTTTAATGATAAAAATTAGTAAAACGTCTTGTACATCAAGTATACTAGATTTCAGAAATTTTTTTTCGCTGAAATGCTGTTTGCACCTAACTAATTGTTAATTAATGTTTTACTAATTTATTTTGCTATCAAAATTATGCTGATAAATGCATTTATAGGATGGACCAATTAGACAAGATATAAATGGCGCAGCTTGTCGAGATGTAACACAGGCAAACGAAATGATAATTAAAAAAAAAAAGTTTTTGCACATATCCCCATTTGAGAAGTTCATATACCCAAAAATCCCAAAAACAAATTTCTAAATCACCAAATATTTCCCAAACATAATTTTAATAGGAATTTGAAAAAAAAAACTTATTTTCATAGAAAATTAAATTTAATTTGTTAATATTATAAATAATATCGTTCCATTTTTCATTTAATTTTTTTTATAAGAGTCTATGGATTACATATGATCATTACAGAATATTCGCTTAAATAAACTTAAATATAGTAAATTAAACTATCTACAGGTTAGCCCAAAATTACCGAAGGGGTTTGAGTTAAAAGAGACATTGCGTCCCTCACAGTATGCGCTGTGGCTCCATCCTGTTGGAACCATACTTGCGGATGGTTTTCCACTGCTGGCCTTAAAAATTTTTTCAACATTGTCCCATATCGAACACCGTGTTCATTTTCAAACAAATATGGGCCAATTATCCTTTTCGACGAAACACCGCACCAAACAGTACACTTAAGTACACACAGAAAAAATATCAGTTAGATATCGGTTCAAAATGCGGTATTTTAATTATTGAATAACTATTTCAGTTGGGTATGTAAAATTTATGTAATCCGAAAGTATATTTGTTTCTTACTTTAATTAATATATTCTGCCAACGACTGAACATTTGTAGAAACAATGCATTCGGTATCCCAACTAATTTCAAAATAAAAATATGGTTAGAAAAACTTTTAGTAGAAGCAACTGCTTAATAAACTATAAAGCAATCATAACTCCTATTATTTGGCTGGTGTAACAATCCAAATATTTTTACGACTAAATATTACCAATAAATATGCCTGCCATTACTGTCAACAATATTTAAAATTCCAGAAAATTTATTTCCTATTCATTTAGAAATTAAAATTTTTTATAAAAAAATTAAATTATTTATATTAAAACATACACCTGAAAAATATTAAGTCAAAATATTAATAGTAAGTAGTTATTTTCACAGCTGAAAGAAACAGTTTTAAATGTTTAATGTTTTACTTGTATTTTGCAGTCCTATTTTTCAAAATTCTGTCATGTTAATACGCTTGAAAACGTGCAAATAATAATGAAATTATTAAGAAGATAAATTCGCTTATTTGGTACGTCATCAAACCTAACTAGTGGGGTTTTAATAAGAAACCACATTTAAAAACAATTTTATGTAGAAATGGGATTAGATTTGAGTTAGAGTCCGTGGTTAACAAGAAGCCCTCACATGCTGCGATTATTTAACTAAAAAGTCGAAAGTTTAATTTTATCCCATACTTCTAGTAATATACTCGTAGTATTACACTGTGGAACAAATTCAGGTTAGCAAAAGCTAAGTCGATTCTAAGAGTGAGGGGTGAAAATAGAGGCTAAATTAGAAGACCCGTATCGCAGCGTTTGATTATGTTAGGTCGAATTTTTTATATGGTTTTTTGGCTATAACTCGTCGACTAATTGATATTTTTTAAATCTGTAAAAGCCAAATTATAGCTAGAGACCTGAACAACAATTAAAAAAAAAAAAAAAAAAAAAAAAAAACAAAAAACGAAATTAATCAAATCAATTTTTTTAAAAATTTTAATTGTTGTTCAGGTCTCTAGCAATAATTTGGCTTTTACAGATTTAAAAAATATCAATTAGTCGACGAGTTATAGCCAAAAAACCATATAAACAATATGAAAAAATTCGAACTAACATAAGCAAACGCCGCGATACGGATCTTCTAATTTGGCCTCTATTCTCACCCCTCAATCTCAGGATCGACCCAACTTTTGCTAACCTGAATTTGTTCTACAGTGTTACATTACCTCTTCTATATGGTGTTATTATAGGAGAAGAATTACCCTTTATGTGACGAATCTTAGTAAAGATTCGGTGACATGCCACAAGTTAGTTCTGTTATATATCCCGGACTGTGTTTTTATTAGAGGTCAGTAAATTGTACGTTGTTAATTCTGAACTATATCAAAAGTTCTCGCTTTTCTTTCAGTCATATAAAGGGGTTGGCTCTGTAGTAGTTAGTATTAGGATAATCAATTAATCGACTTTTTATGCAATATAATACACAAAAGGATTAGAAAAACAAAAATAATTTCAGTAACTCTTTAAAATTTCAAATGTGAAAATATATTAAAGAGATCACCTTTTTTAAACATTCCCATTGTTTTCGTCCCTCTGTCATATTTTAAAATGTTATCCAAATCGGGGTGAACTACACCGCAGACCTCCCTTATATATTTTATAAAGTTAATACATTAAAAGAGTGAAATTAGAATATAAAATCTCGTCTTTTGATTTTTGTCTGCTTTGTCTGCATTGAACACATAAAAAAACGAAAATGTACAAAGAGAGAGATTTTAGTGAAAATTGCGCAAAGAATTTTGAAAAAACCTGATTAATTTTGTCAATATTTTTTCAAAATGCCTTAACTCAATTCGCTTCTGAAAAACTCATATGTACGAAAGGTTATTTAGTTCTTATTAGAAGCTATTTATTTCTTATAAAAGATTGATTTGGAACTTTAAATATTTTGAAAAACTTCTGAAGATAAAAAAATTAATTTCGTTTTTAAGTGGAATCTTATGGTTTTCGATAATATCCTTTGCTAAAAGATATTATGAGTACATAATGCTCACTGAACTTTATTACATAATATCTTTAGTACATACAACCATAATTTATTAACCCTAGAATTTTTGATTTTTTTTACCAGTTTCGATGAATTCATTAATCATATTAAATTATCCGAATTATTCATTACTCGAAATTTGACATTTATAATTATTCGAACAATTATTTGAGCAAAATTTTTCGATTAACTGAATAACGATTAATTGATTGAATACCCTAGTTAGCATACATTTTTGTTGGGATTTTCTATAGGAGTCTTTGAAATCTATAAACTTTTATCCAATCAACAATTATTTTAATTTTTGCATTAAAAAATACAAAAATTGTTTTTTCGGACTTTCTATATTTTTATATATTTAGTTAGAATATTCTTCCACCTCAAGTCCAAATTCTAATATGATATTGTCATATTAGATTTTTATTTGTTGTTTCAAAAACTGGTTTTACCAAATCAGACAGTTCATATACGAAAGTACAAAATTCTCATCCCGTTGGTTTTTTGTACCTTATGCAATGTCTCGGTTTGAGTAGGAAAGTTATCATTTTCTTAGCGGACAACTGAAGAGTAGAGTGATGTCTACGAAACAATTGTATTGTCTATCATGAAAATGATCAACCCTTTTTGAAACAACAAATAAAAATCTAATATGACAATATCATATTAGAATTTGGACTTGAGGTGGAAGAATATTTTATCCAATCATTAATTTTTTCTTTAAGGAAATGAATCATTGGACAAAAGAGAGTTAAATGATTTTATTAAAACTCCGTCTGATTCTAAGATTTGTTTTACAGAAATGCCCACAAAAAACCCCATTTCTTGTAGTGCTTTTTGCTATTCGATAAATATTTTTCGTTAGAAAAATTCTTATATCGTCACTCTTTTTTTACTTAAAAAAAAAAAAAAATCAATTGTGTTAGAGGACTCTACCTTTTTTATTATATTTTAGAGCTTTATGAAATTGTAATTTTTATTTTTTCTTATGGATATGTATTTATTAATAATTAAATGAAAATAAAATAATATAAATGTTTACTTTGGAAACAGTGTAGCATATTTTTTAATTCAATTGTAGGTACTGAACTCGAAGATAGTATCCACAACTGAAAATATATAAATTTATAGCCGATTTAATCAATTATGCAGACCGAATACAGCCTTAAATTGGATTATAGTTGCCGTAACCGCCACAATTCGATTGGCAACAAATTCGGTTATCACAACGAATCTGTTGTCTGGGTGTAGGTGTTATTGTCGCTGTTGAATTACTCTTGGATTTTCCGTAGCCCATCTCCTGCAGTTTTGCATATTAACGAACCCATTTAATTGGAAACGGGCTTCGTCGCTCATCATAATATTATTAATAAAATCATGACTTTCTTCTGCTTTTTGCCGGAAACGATTTGGACACGTTGTTCAATTGTGTACTGTTCCATTTTAAATTCCCCAAGTCTTCTTTACAAAATACTGAAAAAAAATATATAGTAAAAATTTATAAGGAATTCAAACCCCATAAGTAATTTTGAGCCACCGTGTAGAAGTATTTTAAACCACTTTTTAGAAAAACTGCAATCTAAAACTTAATTAATAGATGACTTATTAAAACTATCTTGAGCTCTTGTTAAAGTTTCATTTAAAGCATAACCAGTTTTATGTAGACCTACAAAAAAATAATTATCATACCTTGATGGTCTCGGGGGAATATTTAATTTAGCTTAAGATAACAAAATTGGAGAATTAATATTTGAATTAAATATATCATATAAAAATAACAAAAAAATTGAATTGACCTCCTACTAGACAGTGTTTTAAAATTAATCATATTACATCGCACTTCATAAGATGGCATAGAATCAGATGATGTAAATCATCAAATTTAGAAAACCCTTTCCAGTCGATTAATACCAACACTTGTGCTAGGACTCCATATTGGGCAAGCCTATTCCAGTTTAGATCTATTGTAACATAAGAACAATACAGGAGTTTACGTGTATAAGGGTCTCTGAAATCCCCACTATTTCTTTTAACAAAACCTTAAATAGAATATGATTTAGGGATTATGTAATCCAAGTGATTCACAAAAGTCAAACCATCATCAAATAGAACTCGGGTATCCGGACAGATCCGGAGAGTCCAGAAATCCAGACTGTAAGCGATAGTTTATCAGAAACTTTCAGGTAAATCAGGTAAAGTTTCTGTTGAATTTAACACAAATTTCTTAGCTAAGTTAACTAAAATTGTTTGTGTATTTAGCAGTGTGTAAAATTTAGCTTAAGTAAATTCTTCATTGAAAATTCTGCTGGCGCAAATACAGGTACTATTTCTTGTTATTCTAGCACCTTTCTGAATAAGAATTTATTGAGTCAGCAAACTTTTTTTCCGACTTTACTGACTATTTTTAAGTGTATATTGAAATATGAGCATTTCGTTTTTATTTTGAAAACTTATTAAATACGAAATTTGAAAAAAAAACAAAAATTTTTATACCTTTACCAGCAAATTCAAATTGTGAAAAGTTTGCGACCAGTCGGTAGAAATAGCTGAATTATTTGAAAAATATTTTAAAAGGGCTCCACTATGCATTGGAGAGTTAATATATACTACCACAAAAAGCTCTGCGTTTAACACATATTAATATTTAAATATTTTTTAATGTGTTGTATTATATGCAATTTACTTATACACACATATAATGCAGGTTGATTTTTAAATTCGATAACAGTTTAAAAGTTGATAAAATATATATAAAAAATAAAACAACCTGAGAAAAGTCTTATTTTTTACCAGACGTATTCTAAGTATTTTTTGAAAAAATTTAAATTATTGTAGATATTCTAAAAAAAAATACAATAACAATCCCAATATTTTGCACAGCACTGTTACTTGTGTTAATTTTCCCATCTGAATAAAACACCGATATTATTATAACAAAATGTATCTGTGCACGACCCGTCGCAAAGACCTTCATCAAAGATTTAGACATAAATATAAATAAAAATATTTTTCTTAATTTTCTATCTGGGATGTGTCAGAACAATATTACTATAAAAATATTACTAAAAAAAAGTTGGACTGAGCCATTGTTGCAAAATACTCTTTGGAAATTTCAAAAGTTTTGACATTTAAAATTGTTCGAAAACTATCAGAAATGTTAAAATCAAAAACAATAAAAACCATAATTATTCCTCAAGAAGAATACAATAACACTCAGAACCACAACAAATTGTCTTATTGATTTTAATTTCTATATTAAATGATTTTACCAATCATCTTAATAAAATTTTGCTGGGTTTTTCGTAACATATATTTTGAAATGAAAATGAAAATTGTTTGGCGGTTTTAATATTTAAAATTTTAATGAAAATTTTATGGTACTGCGTATTATTACTCCATATTATACCATTTTGCAAATACAATATCAAGAAAAACATTTCTGGTGATCGCAACTTTCAGTTAAAGTTCATTGCGACGATAAGTGTTTGAAGTATGTGTGGTTAAGAGTGTATTAAATGAAATATGAAGTTATTACATAAAGAATTCTGTTGAATAAATATTGCTTCGTAGATACATACAGAAAAGAGATTCCTATATCCAACCGAATGTAATTGCAGATACTATTACTTTTATTTATTACAACCTACACCACTACGTGGTCAGGGTATAATCAGTTTGGACCTAGACCCATCTTATAGTATACCGATCGATTCAGAATAACGTTTTATTTTGATTTAACGATGTCCGCCTGCCCGTCCGTCCGTCTGTCTGTCCATTCATTCTTGTGCATACTCACAGGACGCAAATATAAAGATATGTTGATGAAATTTGGTACACCGACCTATGTCGGCCCAAGGACGAAGCAAATTGCTTTTGGTTTAAATCGGTCCATGTTTAGACCTAGCACCCATATAAGATTCCCCCCAAAATTGGCTTTTTTACACGCTGCAGGTCGCAAATACGAAGATATTTCAACGAAATTTGGTTTGCTGACTCACATGATCCAAAGCCTACACATTCTGGATAGAATCGGTCCATATTTGGACCTATCGCTCATATGCGCTATATTTAGGATTTTCTCTTCTTTTATCATTTTATAGAAAATTTCGGATCCAAACATTAGTTGGATTTTAACCAGACTGGTGTAGGGTATTGTTTAATCGGTATGCCCGACTTTAAATTTTTTTTAATGCCATTGCAATTACGAATTTTTTTATTTATGTCGCGAAATTTGATAGAACCCGCTACCTATCCCAGCAAAATAATTGCAAGTAGTGCTTTACAAACAACTTCTTTTAATGCATCACCAGTATCCATTAGAGCATTTTTGCTGCTTTTTTAGAAGTTATTCTGTACAACTTCAAAAAATCACTTCTTTCATTGCTTCCCAAATATCCGTTATTACATTTTTACAGCTTTTTTAGAATTACTTCTGAACAACTTCAAAAAATCACTTCTTTCATTGCTTCCCAAGTATGCGTTATTACATTTTTACAGATTTTTTAGAATTACTTCTGAACCACATCCAAAAAATCACTTAAGTATTGCTTCCAAAGAGTAATTGCTCTAAAAGTGATCGTAAAAAGTGATTTTGGTATCATTTGGATTTTTCAAACAGAGGGTCCCGGGTTCGATTCCCGGCGGGACCAATAGTTTTTTATTTTTTTTTTTGTTAATTGTTTTTTATTCTATTAATTTTTTTTTTATATTTATAATTAATTTGTTCAAATTCAATTTTTTTTAATTTTAAAATTTTTAAAAATATGTATATATAAAAAAATGGTGAGAAATTGATTTTTATGTTCCTGTAAAAATAGTACTGAAACCAATACTGAATTGGAGTACACCTTTTACACTTGTTTTACAAGTACTTTTATTGAAGAGAATAAGGAACAATATTTCGCATTAACAAAGTGGTGTTTTTATGCCAGTCAACTTTCATATCAAAGAATAGCTCAGTGGTAGAGCTCAGCGACTAGCGATCGTGAGGTCGCAAGTTCGATACCCGGTGTCGGCAATAAAAAACTTTTGTAAAATAAAAAAATATAATTTTTTTTGTGAAGATTTTTTTTTTACTTTTAATTGGTGAAAAAGAGCTTCCTTTGCACTCGTTCAAAAAGTAATGAAAAAATGTTAAAGTCGAAGTACTCCTCTCCTATGACAACTCAATGTTAAAATCATTAGTGTTTATGTAAAAAAAGAAGTACATCTAAATCATCAATTGTAGTGCTTTTTCTACTGCTTCGGCATCTCTTTTTTCGCTGGGTATATTTAAAGTCTTTTAGTCAAATTTAAATATTTTCAAGCTGGAAATTTGAATATTTTGAATATTTAAATCAATATCAGAAAATCCAATGTGCCTTTTAATAATGTCTTCGCCGAAGTTTAACTCAGATTGCTAAGACAATCAGGCTATGTATCTACCCCCTGCACTACACATACCCAGCAAAAATATTAAGGAGTACTTCAAAAAGAATGACTATTTTTTCTACATCCAATAAAATAATATACAAAAAAAAATAAAACAAATACAACAACACATAGCGACATGACGCACAAGCATAGTTTTCTACTGAAAAATTGTTAAATTTACAGCAGTATCGGATCTTTCCTATGACACGCACGTGTTAAATTCATTGATTGAAATGCCAAATTTGAACTACTTTTATTTTTGAGTTGTGTTTTTTCTGGAACTGTTAGTAGTTCAAAATTTGGCATTTCCTTCAATGAATTTAACACGTGCGTGTCATAGGAAAGATCCGATACTGCTGTAAATTTAACAATTTTTCAGTAGAAAACTATGCTTGTGCGTCATGTCGCTATGTGTTGTTGTATTTGTTTTATTTTCTTTTTGCATTATCTTATTTTGAATGTAGAGAAAAAAGTCATGCATTAAAATGTGGAAGTTCTCTTTTTGCAGGGTACTTAAATATATCCCAGCAAGAAAAGAGATGGCGAAGCAGTAGAAAAAGCACTACAATCGATGATCTAGATGTACTTCTTTTTTAACATAAACACTAATGATTTTAACATTGAGTTGTCATAGGAGAGGAGTACTCCCACTTTAACATTTTTTAAGTACTTTTTGAACGAGTGCAAAGGAAGCTCTTTTTCACCAACTAAAAATTAAAAAAAAATTCTTTACAAAAAAAAATTATATTTTTTTTTTAGCTATTCTTTAATATGAAAGTTGACTGTCATAAAAACACCACTTTGTTACTGCGAGATATTGTTACTTATTCTCTTCAATAAAAGTACTTATTAAACAAATGTAAACGGTGCACCCCAATTCAATATTGTTTTCAGTACTATTTTTACAGGTGCATAAAAAGCAACTTCTCACCATTTTTTTTATATAAACATACATATTTTTAAAAATATTTAAATTAAAAAAATATTGAATTTAAACAAATTTATTAAAAATATTTATGAAAAAAATTAATAGAATTAAAAATAATTTGTTTAAAAAATTAAAAAATATTGGTGCCGCCGGGAATCGAACCCGGGACCCTCTGTTTGGAAATGCCAAATGATACCAAAATCAATTTTTACAATAACTTTTAGAGCAATTACTCTTTAGAAGCAATACTTAAGTGAATTTTTGGTAGTTGTTCAGAAGTAATTCTTAAAACGCTGAAAAAATATACTAACGGATACTTTGGAAGCAATAAAAAAAGTGAGTTTTTTGAAGTTGTTCAGAATTACTTCTAAAAAGCTGTAAAAATACACTAACGGATAGTTATTAAGTAGTGAAAGAAGAAGTTTGTAAAGCATTACTTCCAATTTTTTTTGTTGGGATATTATAGTTGTTGTCCAACTTTGCTTTTAAATAAGCATACACATGTAACGAAAATATATGATACATCCAAAAATTTTATTATGATAAATAAAATTTCTCTTCATATTCTATACATTTATTATAATTACCAATATAATAAAAATTAATGGTATTAATTGGATGGCACTGAAATTGACAAAAAATTTTAATTGGTTGGAAAATCTAATACTTTGGATAGATAGATTTTATTGAAATAGAACTGATACTAGATTTTTGCTGCCGATATTTTATTCAAATGGCTAAATCTTCAACAAGTTGGTGGTTGTTGGTGTTGAAGGTAATGCAGAAGTTAGTATTTTTTGTTTTGGATAATATGACAGTGTTTTGGTTAATTGTATACTTTTTTTTCATATTTAAATTTAATATTTCTAATGATGAATTTTAAGTAATTGCAATTAAAATTATTGAATCAAGAACAAATGTCATTGGTTAAGATAGAATTTCACGCAATTTATTTTCTCTGTGTAGCATTAATGTATTAAACAAATTTATTATTGTATTTTAATGTTAGTGATTATTCAATTGTTTAAAGGATTACATTATTTTATGTTAAACACGTATTTTATTAAGCCGTGGTATACATATATATTAGACTGGAACGGGATAAGCAGTTTTGTATAAAAATATTTTTTTTCTTGTAAGTTAAGACTCTTAAATATCTCAATTTCTTAGGGAATATATTTTGGAGTCATAATTGAGAAAATGCAAAACTTAATTTTGCTTTTGTATTTATTGCGGTAACTTTTGTAAATGGATATTGTTTTGCTTGCAATTTTTCAAGAACAGTTTTTAGAGGCGATCCAATATTATATTAAAAGTTGGAATTTGGGGACAACTTGGAAAGCTATGCTGTCATATAAAATTTTTGAATATTCGCGATTTTAATACATACGATTTTACGAATACATTTTTTTTTATTGAAATATTTTCCTTTAAATTGCTTCTTTACTAAGCCATAACATTTATTAAGGTCGATTTTGTTTCAGCGATTCAATTGGCTAAAACCGTAAAAAATCGTAAAATCCATATAAAACAGTGGTTTTAGTATCAAGTTTTCTACATCAAATGTTAACCCGAAATATGAATAAAGGTTCTCTGCCTACATTTCACCACAAAAAATTGATATTGATTGTATTTGGAAATTTTTGTATATAAAAAACTAAATGGAAAACCGCTAAACTTTAAAGGCATTTCGCGAAAAATCTGTACCATAGATCGAAAAATAAAGTACTACATTTTAATCACCATCAGAGAACTGCAACTGCTGATTGCAAAAGCATCATACGTAATCGACACCGGAATAAATATTCGTTTGCGTTCAAGCGCCGAATATACTCAAATACAAATATTTTTTGCTGATTTTAAATCAATCGAACGAAGTGATTTTTGTTGCATCGTTGATTTATTAATTGGTCGTTTTCATACCATTCATTTCATTCATATTCGTTCGGATCAGCGACGATTATTTTGATGTCGAATAACTCAGAAAAAAACAAAAATGAACGAGTATGAGTTTATTTATGATTGAAACCATATAAAAAAAAATTATTTCATAACAATAAAGAGGGGGTTTACGGTACAGATTTTCTGGAAACGCATTTAATATAAATAGTACACTGTACATTCTCCTTATAAAACAATAAGATTTTATTTATTTTTTTTTTTTATTTTATAAAACTACTAATACTTTGATTTATTCATGTGAGTTCAAATGTTCGATTAGTGTGATTTTATTCAACAGTGAGTTTTTTTGAGTGATTAAATGTGAGTAAAACATATTCCACAGACGACTCAAATTGATCCGAACTACGCGTTCAGCAGCATGATATTGATTTTATTCAACACTGAGTATTGTTGATGGATTAAATGTGAATAAGAATTTTAGTGTATGATTAAATCAAGCAAAAAGTTGATTTTGCAGTTATCTGATCAGCGTGTCCGAAATATATAGAGTTGATTGTCAGAACACTATTCATTTTTAAAGGTTAAGCTTTTGTCATCCTGTGGAATGAATTATGTGGACTAATTAATTGAATTTATTAGCACAGCATTCGTATCAATTGTAATTAAATTATTTTCATTATAAGTTTTAATCTAATGGCAACGACTTAAGGATTTCTTTTCATTGATCAATTACACTGGTTTTAAATTTCCTTTTAAAGAAACGTAAAATATGAAAATAAATAAATAAATAAAACATCTAAATCAATAAATATCACTAAAATCACTGCTTCCATTCTATGCCATGTGTTTAAGGGGGGTATAGACTCTAGGAAAAATTTTGTTTTCGATTTTTTTTTTATATTTTGTTTGAATAGAGCATATTTTAGTATATCGTCGACCGGCCTGCAAAATGTCACATGTGTTTTTATACCCTACACCACTATGTGGTCAGGGTATTATAAGTTTGTGCTGATGTTTGTAACACCAAAAAATATTGGTCGTAGACCCACCTTATAATATACCGATTGGTTCAGAATTTTTTTTTATTTCGATTTAACGATGTCCGTCTGTCCGTCCGTCCGTCCGTCTGTCTGTCTGTCTGTCCATGCAATCTTGTGCGCACTCTACAGGTCGCAACTATTAAGATATTTTGATGAAATTTGGTACGCAGACCTATGTTGGCCCAAGGACGAATAAGTTTGATTTTGGTGAACATCGGTCCATGTTTAGACCTAGTGCCCATATAAGGGTCCTACCAAAATTATATTGTTTATACGCTGCAGGTCGTAAATATCAAGATATTTTGACGAAATTTGGTACACCGACCTATGTTAGCCCACTAACGCAGCCTATTGATTTTGGTGAACATCGGTCCATGTTTAGACCTAGTGCCCATATAAGGGTCCTACCAAAATTATACTGTTTATACGCTGCAGGTCGTAAATATTAAGATATTTTGATGAAATTTGGTACACAGACCTACATTGGCCCAATAACGCAGCCTATTGATTTTGGTGAACATCGGTCCATGTTTAGAACTAGTGCCCATATAAGGGTCCCCCCAAAATTATATTGTTTATACGCTGCAGGTCGCAAATATTAAGATATTTTGATGAAATTTGGTACATAGACCTATATTGGCCCAAGGACGAAGCCTGTTGATTTTGGCGAACATCGGTCCATGTTTAGAACTAGTGCCCATATAAGGGTCCCCCCAAAATTATATTGTTTATACGCTGCAGGTCGCAAATATTAAGATATTTTGATGAAATTTCGTATATAGACCTATGTTGGCCCAAGGACGAAGCCTATTGATTTTGGTGAATATCGGTCCATGTTTAGAACTAGTGCCCATATAAGGGTCCCCCCAAAATTGGCGTGGTTACAAACTGCAGATCGCAAATATTAAGATATTTTAATGAAATTTGGTGCGCTTACTCACATTATAGAAAATTTTGACATAAGCCCCATTTTAACCCATTCGAATTTCGGATCCAAACAATACACCAGACTGGTGTAGGGTATTGTATAGTCGGCATGCCCGACTTTAACCTTTTTACTCGTTTTAATATATTTTTAGGAGAGTGAAAAACTGTTACAAAATCTACTTTTAAGATATTTTATTGGCATCAATATAGCAGAACAAGAAGAAAAAAGCTACATCCAAAGATGCAAGAATTGCACACCGTCTTTAAAGAAAAACCAATGACGATTGCCCGATTGTGGGCGAAGGCACGTCATATAAGGCAGATAATGATGGGTTTATATTAGCTAGAAAAGTAATCTGTGTGTATAAAAAATAAGAAATAAATACAAAATAAATTAAAAAATGTACAAAATTACAGCATTTTGAACAAAATGAAATGTATAATAATTTTTCCGCCATCGTTTTTAAGAATATTAGGGTTAGTATATCAACTACCCTTTAACCGATTTGGTGCGCATGTAGAAAACTAGTAGATATAATTTTTCTTCATACACCATATTTTGAAATCTTGCTGTTTTCTTAGCTTAAAATCAACGCGTTTTTCTCACAATCATGAGTTCAAAATCGGCTGCCACTGTACAGCCAAGGTGGGTTAACCGATTTAGATCCAGCTTTTTTCTCTTGTAATCAACAAAATAAATTTTATATTCCCAAGTAAAGTTGTTTTTTCTTGTCTTTTTAGGAATTTGTGTGGCACCGTTGTTAAAAAAAATTTTAAAAATAAAAATCTGGCTACGATAAGGACTGAAGAATTTATCTGGTATTAAGAATCACTTTTCATTTTTATTTTCCAATAATTAACGAAGGCTGCACAGCGGCAGCCGATTTTGCCTGTTTTAATGAAGGCCAATAATGAATTGGCAATCCTAGCGATTTTGGTTGGCGAAATTTAAAACTAATATTTATCAAAAATACTACAATAACGAATATTTTAAATAAAAGAATAATATGGTAAAAATATTATTATTTGAATTTTTGACAACCTTTTAAATATGGCCTACAAAATGCTGTTGTTACAGTATTTACCCCCCTTAACGTAAAAAGATTTTGTTTTGACTTCATTAGATGAAATGATAACTTTAGTTTTTAATTCTTTATAAAATAAATTAGAATATACTAAGAATGACATATTTGCGTGTCATTCCCAAGTGGTTACACTTGTTGTAGAATTATTTTCAAATAAGTTTTAATACCCTACAGTACTCTGTGGAAGAGCATTTATTCAGTAACTTTCAAAAACCAGATTTTTTGCAGAGCATATATACAAAATTATATAGGACAATATACGACGATATCAAAATTTGTTTACTTGGGTAGTCGCAATTGGCCCACTTTTTAGGGTAATTTTTGTAGGGACTTTAATCGAGTTTTTGCGCTCTATAATTTGATTTATAAATAAAATAGTGTTCATTCTGCGCAAAAAAATCGACTGAAATCTTGCCTAACACTTTAATGTCAAATGCTGCTTATAGGCAACATTGATATTATGTGCCTAAAACTACCGTTACATTTATTATTTATATAATGAATTTTTTTCAGTAGCATTGCAGTTGATAGTGTTCATTTGCGAGCCATTTTTCGTAGTGTCCCCCACAAATTTGTTCACGTTAAAGTTTAAAGCAAAATAAAATTTTTGTTTTAATTAGTCTCAAATATTATTTGATTAATAAAATTCAAGAACCCTACAAATTTTATGTAGAGTTTAGTTTTGGAAATAATATAAAAATAAAATTTTAAAAAAATCTTTACCCGCTCGGGACCGGCAGCATATTAACGTGAGAACTTTAATTCCAAATATCTCCGCTAGTGGGTGTTTTAAAGCTATAAAAATAATAAAAAAAAAATATTTCTTTGGCATAGATCTATATTTCCCACGAAAATTGGTCCGAAAATTCCCAGCCATTAAAATTAGGGCATGAAAGGGTTAATTTCTTCAAGTTTTTCAACAACGTTTTGAAAAATAACAAGTTCAAAAAATATCGAAAATGTTATTGCTTCTCAATATTCGGTATGAGATTCTTGAAAGAACTGCACCAATTTTGAAATAATAACTCGAGGTGAATAGCCTATATAACAGGGGTGGCAAGACTTTTTTCGCCGCGTGCCAGAAACGGACAAATTTTTTTTGGAAAAATTTCTCGCGTGCCACCTTAATTTTAGTTGTCTTTTAAATGTCCTTTTTAAAAATGTTTAAAAATTTTTAAAATTTGGAAAATTTATTCTTAAAAATATTATTGCAGATGCTCATATTTATCAGCGCTACGGATAACCCCCATGAAATAACCCCAAAGGGAAAAAATTAAATAACATCCAAGAAATGACGTCAAAATGTTTGACGGTTATTTAATTTTTGGGAATTTTTTTATCTTTAAATATTGAGATTATTTCATTATAAAAAAATCCCAAATGAAATAAAATTAAAACAGTTTGAACATTATTGTCTTTCATTTTTTGGGGGGTCATTCCATTTTTGGTGGTTATTTTATTTTGTTAAAAAAAAGTTAAATTATAGGGCGCCATTTATTATTTAAATACGTAAGAAACTGTTTTTATCATCATAATAATGAATAAAAAGCGAACATTATGGATTTGAGCAGAGAAATTTCTATTTCAGATGAAACGGCTCTGCGAAACACATTCAAAACCCAATTTGAAATCGCAACATAGGGGGTTATTTCACTATGAAACTTATTTTCATTGAGGGTTTTTTCGTAGCACCTATTTTCCCTTTTAAAAAAACTAAGCCCTCAATTCATAAATGCTTTGTAAATTTATAGCAGGTTTCCAAGACGTCATGTTCATACAAAATTTGTTCAATAAACCTCCTATAATTTTACAAAGCGTTTATGAATTTAGGGGTAAATTTTTTAGATCCAATTTTATTACAAGTTGTTTTCCATTTTTGTGCAATTTTCTGGTACTTTTTATTTCTCTGATTATGACGCATTTTCTCATCGAAACATTTAAACTTCTTTCAATCTAGTATTTTAGAAATTTTGCAAGAATATTCTGATAATCGAATTTGCGAGTTCTGTACACAGAAAAAAATAAAATCGAGTTTCAATTAAAGTATTTGTAAATACAATTAAAAATTTAATTTAATTCGGACCAGTTAAGAAAATTGTTATATAAATTACATTTTTTTGTAAAGTTTTAATTGAAAATTTTTCAATTAAAGTTTTAATCATATTAAAAATTTAATCAAAAATTGTCAAATTTTTCAATTAAGGTATGACGCTTTTATTAAAATGTGTGATATTAAAAATATTATTAATAAATATTTATTAATTTTCTTATATTTTTGACTGATTTGAGACACACTTTTGTAATTTTTATATCTGCAATAGAAGAGAAAATATTAAAAATACAAAATCATATAATTTTACGCAGCGCATATTAAGGCCCGATTACTGAATGTCCAGTTACAATTTATCCCGCAGTTAAAGTCCTAGTTAATAGCTAACTGGACATTTAATAATCGGACCTAACATTTTTTTTTAATATGTTGTCAATAGTACTTATAATAAACTGAAAATTTTTTGGACACCATACGCATTTTCAATTAATATTTTAATTGAGATGATTAAACTTTTAATTGAAAATTAATTTGAAATCAAACAAAAATTTAATTGAAATTTTATTGGAAATAATTTTTTCTGTGTATTTGTTTTATTTCTTTAAACAAAACATGGTGGCAATACAGAGTTTCATTAATTTTAAAAGACGATTTACAAGCTCCATGAAAAATTTCACCATTATGGATTTAAATCACACATTTTTATAGCGAAATTTAAAATTTAACTGAATTTTTGCTGGTCTTCTAATAGTTTCAATTTTTTCAAAATATCCAACAAAACGTCGCGTGCCACCTAAAATCCACTCGCGTGCCACTATTGACACGCGTGTCATAGTTTTGCCAGCCCTTTGCATACCTGGCTTTGGAAAAAAGCGAAAAGTTTGATGTGTAAAATTTCAAGACCTTAAAAAATCGAAAAATACAGAAAAATTAACGACTGCATTTTGGATTTATATCGAAAGATATCCACCCATGTGAAAATCGAAATATATATGAGCATACATGATCATATATTGACTCGTATGTGATCATGCATGGGCATACATAGTCATATACGTATATGCATAGTTCAGTGTATGACTATACATGATCTCATATATTTCCATATACTTTTGGATCCGAAATTTGAGAGTGTATGAAGGTGTATGACCATATATTCATATATGAACATACATGAATCATATGTGAGCATATATGGTCATATATGAACATGTACGGTCATATACCCTCAAATTTCGGATCCAAAGATATATGGAAATATATGAGATCATGTATGGTCATACATTGAACTATGCATGTACGTATATGACAATGTATGCCCATGCATGATCATATACAAGTCAATGTATGATCATGTGTGTTCATATATATTTTGATTTTCACATGGGCAGTCAATATTTGTGCAACTTACAAATTCCGAAACTAAAATATTTGACCAAGCAGAAAGCTGACAACCCGGTTCCCCGATTGGTTGGTTTTAATATTGTAGAAATAGGGATTTGAACTTTTTAAACGAGTTTTTTTATAATTATAGCCTACACGATGTGGTATGGGATATAATAACTCTGTGTTGATGTCAATTACTACAAAAATATTTAATTATATTTATATTTCACTATATTTGTAGCACCCTTTCCGGAATTTTTACCGCCTACTGAAATATGACTCAAACTGTACTATGATGTAGTTTCATTTCGTCGGCATGCCCTCTTTTAATTTATATGCTAATGCTTGATATTTTAAGTTACCATAGACCCTATTTGTATTAAGTATACCGGTCGACTTATATTTATAATTCAATTAGCTTCCCATGCGTCGGTCCATGAAAAAGGAACGACATTTGAAATCAAACTATGTACGCATAGAGGTGTAAATGCTTAAAATCGATTTACGATTTGACCTAGTAGCCAGAGATAGGCCACATTTGAGGTTAATTATACGAGGGATGTTCGAAATGTTCTTAGCCCAACAATGATTTTTAAAATAATTTTATTTTTCAGTATAATCTCCTATTACTTCAATACACTTACTCCATCGTTTTTCTAGCAATTCTATCCCTTTATTGAAATAATTTTCCTGAAGCTCCTCAAAATAATCCTTAACAGCTGCCATTGCATCTTCAGTCTAGGTAAAACGTTTGTCAGCAAGGAATTTTTTTAGATTTGGGAACAGGTAGAAGTCAGAGGGAGCTAAATCAGAGAAATGATAAGAAATGAGAAATTTTAATTCGAATGCGTTTTTGGTCAACTGTTAACAAATGCGGCACCCATCTTTCAGAAAGCTTCATTTAAGGCATTCCCTATTTTACGCAATTTCACTCGTCTTTCGTCTAATACCATATCATGCACTTTAGCTATGATTTCTGGAGTTGTTGCAGTTTTTGGACGTCCACTTCGTGGTTCGTCTTCAATGCTTGTACGACCACGTTTAAATTCAGCAACCCAACTTTTACTGTTGCATATGAAGGAGCACTTTTACCTAACACATTCATCATATCATTATGAATTTCTTGTCCCAATAAAGCTTTCTTATGTAAATATTTAATCACACCACGAATTTCTAATTTTTCCATTACAAAAAAATCACTGAAGGGCCTTTTTTGAAGACCTGTTACTATACCAATGAGTTGACAGATCGAAATGAAATTTAGCATGAATTCATATGACGGATGAAAGTTTCCATTATACAAATCTTTTTGCTGTTTATACCGCCATCTCTATGTCAGGCTAAGAACATTCCGTACTGCCGTCGTACATATTGAGCTTAAATGATATTTCTAAACCAATGCGATTTGATGCGATTTCATGCAAGAAATCTTTATTATTATAATTATAAATCAGATTACAGTACTTTTTCGGGAATCAACTTTGGTACAGTTCCTCCTAAAATGAAGAATATTTGACTTATACTTATTTGCAATTTTCTTTGATTAATTCGATCCACTTGCCGGAAAATTATCCAAATCATACTGCTGTATAGGGTTTCATGAAGCCTGCGTGCCTATTTTAATATATATATATATTTATACCCTACACCACTATGTGGTCAGGGTATTATAAGTTTGTGCTGATGTTTGTAACACCAAAAAATATTGGTCGTAGACCCACCTTATAGTATACCGATCGGTTCAGAATTTTTTTTTATTTCGATTTAACGATGTCCGTCTGTCCGTCCGTCCGTCTGTCTGTCTGTCCATGCAATCTTGTGCGCACTCTACAGGTCGCAAATATTAAGATATTTTGATGAAATTTGGTACACAGACCTATGTTGGCCCAAGGACGAACAAGTTTGATTTTGGTGAACATCGGTCCATGTTTAGACCTAGTGCCCATATAAGGGTCCTACCAAAATTATATTGTTTATACGCTGCAGGTCGTAAATATTAAGATATTTTGACGAAATTTGGTACACAGACCTATGTTAGACCAATAACGTAGCCTATTGATTTTGGTGAATATCGGTCTATGTTTAGACCTAGTGCCCATATAAGGGTCCTACCAAAATTATACTGTTTATACGCTGCAGGTCGTAAATATTAAGATATTTTGATGAAATTTGGTACACAGACCTACATTGGCCCAATAACGCCGCCTATTGATTTTGGTGAACATCGGTCCATGTTTAGACCTAGTGCCCATATAAGGGTCCTACCAAAATTATACTCTTTATATGCTGCAGGTCGCAAATATTAAGATATTTTGATGAAATTTGGTCAGACCTATATTGGCCCAAGGACGAAGCCTATTGATTTTGGTGAACATCGGTCTATGTTTAGAACTAGTGCCCATGTAAGGGTCCCCCCAAAATTGGCTTGGTTACAAACTGCAGGTCGCAAATATTAAGATATTTTAATGAAATTTGGTGCGCTGACTCACATTATAGAAAATTTTGACACAACCCCCATTTTAACCCATTCGAATTTCGGATCCAAACAATACACCAGACTGGTGTAGGGTATTGTATAATCGGCATGCCCGACTTTAACCTTTTTACTCGTTTTTTTATACTTTTTTTGTTGCTTAAGAATTCATTTAATTATTCTCCTTTTAAATCCTATACAAGCTTATGCTTTTCCAACTAATGTTAAGTATTCGTAAAAAATTCATAGATGATAAATTACACTTTTTTACTTTCTCTATAATTTATTCATATAAATTACTTTCTCTATATTTTTTAAGCAAGATTCTAGGAAAACAGATTTTTAGATTAGATTATTTTACATTTTAATAACACAAGTTTATTTTTGTTGACGTTGTTTAAGCCAACAGGTAAAAAAAATAACTACCCTGTGTAGAAAGGGAAATAAGATATCATTATTTTTTGGACTACGGGTAATGGTACTAATAACTACATACTTTACCCATTTCTTCTTAGTAAAAAATAATGCGTTACGAATATTGATACATTTTTATTATTTTTTAAAGTACAAAGAAAATTTTCTGATTATTTTTTTGTCAATTTTTTTATCTATTTTTACACCCAGAAAACAGATTCAGTTCTGATATCCGCATTTGCAGCCAATCGCATGTTTCGGTTGTGGTAGCCGAATTTTTCAGTTGTGGCAACAGAAAAGCAATTGAGACAGGACTAATTTGACTATGGCAACAGTATTTCAGTTGTATCAAGAATAATTCGGTAGCCACAACCGAAAAATTCATTTGATGCAACTGAACCATTCGATTGGTAACAAATGGGATTGTCAGCACCGAATCTGTTTTCTGGGTGTAGACTCAATATTTTTTCAACCACATATTTTTGTGTTTTTGTATGCTGGTGCGTAAGCACACTTGTCTGCAGCAAGTCTTTTATGTTTTTATCTATCAAATATAATATATCGAGGTAGGTCATGTGGTGGCACTGTAGTCTGAAAATTTGGAGTCTAAGATTCCTGGCACAAGCGCATTTTATAAAAAATAAAATTAAAATAAAATAAATTTAACAATCAAATATATTTATTCTTTTTTTTCGAAAAACTATTTTTAGACTCCTTAGTTTTATCAAAAATGGTCATCATTTTGTGCGGCATTCCCATATAAAAGTATTAAAAAATATAATAATAAAAGTAGCACTGCAATATAATGGGTTATGTACATACATATATATGTGGTAATAAGTTTCTACACTGGGTATTTGAAAGTAATTTGTTGTAACTTTTGAGTTGACTAAAAAAGGCAACATTTAATTTTTTATTAGTACAATAAATGCCTTTTTCACTGTGTTCAAAAAGTACAAAGTGTTTTATGCCTTAGAATTAAAAAAAAAAGTTTTGAGATAACCCACTCTTTCCTGGTATAGTGCGGTTTAGAAGTGGTGATTTTGACACAGTATACAAAGATGGCCCAGGTCAGCAAAAAAAGTTCGAAGATGATGAATTGAAAGGATCCTACTATTATTATCTGCTGAAATTGGACCTATACCTAACACAATTGCCTCGTCTAAAGTGAGCATTGGCTGGACAGTGCCAGCAATATGCGACCAGACGTGAAGCCGGCGCCGTACACCATCCAAAATGAAGTATTTTTGCAAGCCAATTTCAAAAAAAAATTTTTTTTTTGCCAAACGTAGGGGTCGCTGTTTTACATTTTTCGTTATATCTTTGGCACTTACAGTCGGATCTTAAAGTATGATACATCGATGTTTTTCTCTCGAGGAGACAAGTGTTTTGCTCTAAGGGCCATTGACGTCAATTATCCCGTTCTAATAGTTACCCACCAGATCTCAGTTGCTACCACCTTAATGTACCACCCCAATGTCAGAAAAGTAAAACTCGCAAAAAATCATTACACTTTTGCTAAACCCAGTAGAAAATTTTTATATTTTTGGTTGCCGAACGTAGGGGTTCCTTTTTAAATTGTTTTTCATTGGATTTTGCCTTTTAGCAAAACGCTGGTGCCCTCGAGGCAAAAAAATTGATATATCACACTTTAAAATCTGACTTTAAATACCGAAGCTATAGCGAAAAATTAAAAAGGGCGACCCCTACGTTCGGCAAAAAATATTTTTTTTTTTGAAATTGCCTTTCAAAAATTCATCATATTGAAGGGTGTGCGGCGAACTTTTCTTTTTGGGGTATGGTCTACTGGACAATCAAAATATTTTTTTGAAACTATGGAAACTATGGCTATAGAATATATGAAAGAGTATAAAAAGCCACAAAGTTACTATACGCAACTTTTTTTACTCAGGAAGTTATAAATGACGATACTGCCCAACTCTAAAATTAAAAAGAAAAATTCTAAGATTTCTTTTTTTAATACTTCAGGAAGACATAAAGTTGTTGCATCTATGAAATCTTTCTTTGAAGACGCTGTATATTTTGGAAAAAGGTACACCCAGAAAACAGATTCAGTTCTGATAACCGCATTTGTAGCCAATCGAATGGTTCAGTTGTGATAGCAGAATTTGTCAGTTGTGGCAACATAAAACCAATTGAGACAGGACTAATTTGACTGTGGCAACGGAATCTCAGTTGCATCAAAAATAATTATATAGCCGCAACCGAAAAATTCATTTGATGCAACTGAACAATTCGATTGGCAACAAATGGGGTTGTCAGAACGGAATCTATTTTCTGGGTGTACCTAAAAACAGAAGCTCTAAGCTTTCATAATAAATAAAACATCTCAGTTAGTAGTTATATGTAGCTTCCTTGTACATATATACTTTAAAGCTTCTTAATGAGTACAAATAAATATATCACAATATTAGTAACGTATTAGCAGATTCTTAAAATGAAACCAAATGGTAAATTGTTTTGCTATGAATTTTCGATTCTAAATGCTTATAGTTGTCATCTAAAAATATTTAGTATTATTTAATCAGAGTCATTTTCCGTATATCTCTATGAATCTGTTTAAAAATGAGTAAGTGTCGTGACAAGTTAAGTGTAGTGAAGATGATAATAATTTATATTTTCTCATTTAATTAACGCACTCATCCAAAGATATAAATGACATTGCATACGGTTTCACAGTTACTAGATATATACACACATTTGTGCACTTAGTAGTCGTAATTTTTATTACAAAGCCACAAATGTAAAATGCAGAAATAAGTCAGTGGTAGCATACAATAAAGGGTTCATAAGTAAACAGTAATGTGCAATTACAAGAGCGAAAGCCTAACTTTACAAAACTTCACAAAGCCAATATAATTGTGTTTTTCACCACATAAGTACAACTATATGAAGCCATTTATAGATTTTAATTTTACGTTTTCCCAAATTCCAAGAACTTGCGAATTAGTTTACCATTATTTTATACAGCCATTTCTTTGGAAGTTTTTTATATATTTGCATATCATATACAACTAATAGAACAGGGTATAAATAATTTATGCTAATGCTTGTTACACCAAAAATATTTGACCTAAACCCACATTTTAGTATAAAGATCGACTCAGAATCACTTTTTCACTCAATTTAGTAATGCCCGTCCATCCTCCTGTATGCAGAAAAAAGACATTATTTTACACTCAGATAAAAAAGTTAGTAAAAAAATTTGTAAACAGTTTCCAATTGCACTTTACTATTTTTATACTGGTTTTTAGCACAATTTTTTTTTTAGTAATCATTTTTGCTATTCTCTTGTTACAAATTTCGCATTTTTTCTACTAATTTTCGCTGCTGATTTCAGAAAAACATTTTAGCAATCTTTCAAAACCGATGGCTAAACTTGGCAGAAAAATATAATAATTTAAAAAATTTTATTTACAAGAATTTGTTGATTTATTTACAATTCTTGTTAAGTATATATTTGTTACTATTGATATATTCTAAGTTTGCAAATAACACTCAGAAAATTTTATTGTCTATCCAATGCATAAAAAGGTAACAACTGGAGAATCCTTTGCAGTTTGACTCTAAATTTCAAGTACGATGAAATTTTTTACATTTTTTACAATCAAAAGAAAAAAAATTTTTTATTAATTTTTTTTTTTAGATTTTACAGTTTGTTTATTTTTTAGTACACTTTTTTTTGCTAATTTCAGCAGATTGATTTTAAATTGCGGTTTACAAAAATTTACTGAAATTTAGTAGCGTGTACTAATTATTTACACTTTTAAATTTATTGATATTTATTATTGATATTTAGCAAGGTTGGTTACCGAAACGAATAACGGTAAGGGTAACGGTATCGGATTTCGTTTGTTTGGGTAACGGTAAAGGTAACGGTATTTAAGACTGTTTTGGTAACGGTATACCGTTATCGAAACAGCAATACCGGTACGTACCGGTATTAAAAATTATGTTAAAAACATATAAAAACAAGTAAAAACATGGCATATTTTTAAGTTTAAGTACTGAAAATACAGATTTTAAGCTATAAATTCAATACTGGTAGTTTTAATAAGTAAAATTATTATCTATAAATTTTTTGTAAAAAAAACCACTCAAGATTATAAATAAAAAATAAAAAAATTGTAATTTTTATATAAAATAATAAATACCGGTAAAATACCGGTAACTACCCATAAAAATAACAGTAACGGTAACGATAACGGTATTTAGAAATTTTTTTAGAGGTATCGATAACGGTAACAGTATTCAATTTGAAACGGTATTTTAGCGATAACGGTATTATAACGATAACGGTAACCAACCTTGATATTTAGTAAATTTTTTAACTCATTTTAGCAAATCGATTTAAAAATGCAGTTTGCAACAATTTTACTAAAACACAGCAGACATGTGTTTCTAAAATTTGCAAAAATACCGCTGGGCTCAAAACAGTTAAATTTCCCGTAATAATAGCAAATTTTTCTGTAGCCATTACAGACTTTTTTGGTTGCGTGTAAATTAGAGCACCCATATGCGCAAAAGTATTATTTTTCCAGCTCTTCGCACATTTTCGGATATGTTGAGAGTAAAAAGATCTATGCAAAAATTGGGTTTCTGCGGTTTAAACCGGCCAGGCCGTTTACATTTATGTCCTCGGAATTACCCTAAAAAAGGTTCATGGATTTATCCAACTATAACTTTTAAACCAGAAGATTCTGGTCATTAAGCTACTAGCTGTTATTAACACAATGAAAAGGCAATCATTTTCTTTATACAAACTTTTAACACTCTCATGACTGTTAGTGATCTTTTAAGCGGTAAACATCAAAATTTGTGTCGAAACTAAATTTTGAATGTCTCTCGTTTAATTTTAGGGATCTGTAAATACGTATACTATTTAACATATAATAAGAAATTTAGCATAGATTAAAAGCAAAAAATATTTATTTTAAATATTTCATCCATTCCATGACAGAAAGGCCAAAAACTGATTCTGAGTTATAACATATGTGTACTAGGAAACCATGTGAATCTTCCATTTTAGGTATAGCATGAGTTCAGTGAACTTATGTAAAACACTATGCGGAACAGTTTGTTAAATTAACCTTCTACCTCTTCAATAAAAGGGAATTTTTGGCTCCGTTTTGAAAAGAGAGAAAAAGGACCCGTAAGTTGTGTCCCATATAAATGTTCCTCATAGTGTTTTACATAAAATAGAAGATTCACATGATTTTCTCCTAAAATTCAGGTTTGTGGGACATTTGAGCGCCAATTCTGTTTTAATGCGAAATTAACCCTTAAACACGTTTTAAATTTTCACTTATTTCTGGCATTGAACTTAAATTTTCAAATCTCATGTTTTCAGAGACTTAGAGTAGAATTTCATGACAAATATTTTTGTGGAAGATTTTAACCCGGTAACCCTTTAATAAAAGGGACTTTTTGCCCCTTTTCAAAAATGGTCACAAACGACCTGTAAGTTGAAGAGTTAGAGGGTTAAAAAATGCTAGCCACATTGTCTGTAGTTATGCCCATATAGTATTTTTCTGTAAAACCGTTGCTTTAAGAGTTATAGCACAAAGAAACTTTGAATTAATTTGAGTCTATTTTTAGGGATAAAAGCCCTATTCCGATTTATTCCGAGATGACCAATTTTTGCGGGGATATTATTTGCTACACCCAATCAAAAATGCGTGGGGAGGTGAAAAAATAACACTTTTGCACATTCCATATACCTCATGGGCATGCGCGGTTCCAGCAATTAATATAAGGGGAAAAATCATACGCCACAGTCGACAAATACATTGAGTTGGCCACTGAGGCGTATGATTTTTCCCCTTATATTAATTGCTGGAACCGCGCATGCTCATGGGTGCTCTATTGTCCATGTTGTTAAAAATAACAACAAAACTTGTTCGTTTACTTACTACAAGTTACTACTTTTACTACAGCTGGAACCGCGCATGCTCATGGGTGCTCTATTGTCCATGTTGTTAAAAATAACAACAAAACTTGTTCGTTTACTTACTACAAGTTACTACTTTTACTACAGCTGGAAAAATTCAATACAAAAAGTAAACAAAACTTTCCAATTGTAGTAAAAGTAGTAAGAAATTCGAGAAAACAAACCCACTGATTATGTTAAAAAATAATAATTCTTTGGTCTAAGGATAAGTTGTGGCTGATAATCTGTTTATAAGTTTTTTCTTATTTAGCTTTAATTACAAAAGTACTTATCTACATTAGCAACGAAACTAGTGCAAATAATTTGACAAAATGAGTTCATAGGAATTAATAATATTGTAGAAAAAGATTAACCCTTTGACGACCCCAGGCAAGTATGCTTGCCAAATGGTTTTTTGCACTTATAATTGCCCAGACAAAAGATAGAGTAAATATGTCCAAAGGTGATTTGTAGAGGAGGGCTGAGGTAATAAAAGTGTAGTAGGCGGTAAATCTCTACATAGTCCCACTTCCCATTACGAGCCTTGGTTAACTATAATTCCTTATTTGAGGGGTAAAAAGCACAAACTTTGACAAGCGAAATGAAGGGCAAGCAAGGGGTCTATGAGGCCAATTTTTTAAGAAATATCTATTATTTAGTTGCATACCACGAAAATAAAATAATAATAAAAATCGCTTCGTCCGGAACGGCAGGGTTGTCAAATGGCAAATATTTTTGCAAGCGAAATGAGTGGTAAGGAGGGGTTCAACGGAGCCAATTTTTCTTGCCATAACTATTATTAGGTCAGAGATCATGAAAATCGTAAGAACTTCAAAATCGCTTCGGCACAAAATGTATGGTCCTCAAAGGGTTAACTCATAAAGTTTTATCACCGAGTGAATTAGTTTTCTTTTTGGCCTCAACAATTGTATTTTTGCAGATTTGGACCATTGAATATAGTCCATCGTATATAATTAAATCACTGATCCGAATAACAGCAATGTTTATAAAGTGCTTTTTCTCTTTTAGTGCAGTTATATTGATACCAAATGTAAAAAAATTAGTTATTTGTCGGCCGCGATATAGGTGAAATAATCAAACTCCCTCTAAAGAAAGACTTGAAAATTTTAAAATATTTATCATGACAGAATACATAACGAGTAAAAAGGTTAAAGTCGGGCATGCCGACTATACAATACCCTACACCAGTCTGGTTAAAAGCCAACTAATGTTTGGATCCGAAATTCGAATGGGTTAAAATGGGGCTTGCGTCAAAATTTTCTATAATGTGAGTCAGCGCACCAAATTTCATTAAAATATCTTAATATTTGCGATCTGCAGTTTGTAACCAAACCAATTTTGGGGGGACCCTTATATGGGCCCTAGGTCTAAACATGGACCGCTGTTAACCAAAATCAATAGGCTTCGTCCTTGGGCTGATATAGGTCGGTGTACCAAATTTCATCAAAATATCTTAATATTTGCTATAATTTTGGGGGGACCATTATATGGGCACTAGGTCTAAACATGGACCGATTTTAACCAAAATCAACAGGTCCTTGGGCCGACATAAGTCGGTGTACCAAGTTTCATCAAAATATCTTAATATTTGCGACCTGTAGAGTGCGCACAAGAATGCATGGACAGACAGACAGACGGACGGACAGCCGATCGGTATACTATAAGGTGAGTCTAGGACCAATATTTTTTGGTGTTACAAACATCAGCACAAACTTATAATACTCTGATCACATAGTGGTGTAGGGTATAAAAACCGTGTTTGCCTCTAGTGCTCAAAATGAATGTAAACTCGTCTAATTTATTAAAAAAATATTTTTTTAATTTCCAAAGACATCCCTAGATAATCAAACAAAAAGAAAATTTAATTCCGAGACGGAAGTATCACACCATAAAACCAATTTAAGAATTCACTAGATCGTAAATAATATGACAATTACTACAGCTGACGTCTCTGTATTATTATATGTTTTTTCATTTGGCTAGACAGCAAATTTATATTGCGCTGCAAAGGGACATATTGCTATTCGGGTTACACAGTAAGATGTTGAAAGCTGCTTTAGTTTGCACTTTTTAACATATCTGTACATCATTCATTGCCATTGTATTGTATCATATACAGTCATATACATATGAGTAGTACATGAAATTTTCCTTATTTACTACCTACTACTACTACTACTACTGCTCATTACTCATGAGTATCATATGTGTATGGCTTTATTTTTTTACACTTTCTTCAACTCCTTCTACTTTTGTAAATATATATGTGGTTGCACAAATTGTACATACAAATGGTAAATATTGTGAGTTTCTGTTAAATTTTTAATTATCAACTACTGTAGTGCATAGAGTCAATCACAATCAGTCATAAATCTGCAGAGAATGAAGGAAATATTTCTGTTGACCAAACATGAATGCTGTGGCGTTGATTTTTTGGCTTAAAAAACTATTCTTGATCATCATCAGATGTCTTTGAGTATTTCCAAAAAGTTTGGAAAGTTTTATTGGATTTGGAACAGTCCTTATATGTATAAACAACCAAATTATTTTAATATATTCTCATCTTTTTACATGCAACTTGTACTTATAATACTGCATGTGTGGTAGTGATATTTTATAACATCGTTTTTTTCGTTACATGTAAACCATTATTTGCAAGCCTTATTTAATAAATTGCATTTTCAGAATTAAAAAGAAAGAAATTTATAAAAATATTGTTTATTCGTTTCATATAGCATATGGAAACGAACAAGGTAAGCTAAGATGAATATGATTAAAACGAATATTGTTATTAACTTCACCGAACTATAAAATGACAACAATAAACAGTGGTTCAACAATTATAATAAGATTCTTAAAATACTAAAATAAGCAAAAGTGTTTTATACCGTTAGCTTTAATTTTCGGCTAGGATAGTACAAAATATTAAATTTAGGGTAAGTTTTATATTTAGCGTGTTTTTTAATCACCTGGATTTAGAATTTTTCATACAAAAAATGGATTTATTAAATCCAAAAAAAAGCTGGATTTAATAAATCCACAATAAAAGCACAAATATGTGAAACAGCCTATTAATTTAATGTCAGAAAAAAATACGAATGAAAATTAAAAGAGAAACAAAAAAATTGAAAAACTAACAAATAAAAGGTTTTTCTTAAATTTTTTTTTATGAAATATGTTTAGAAAAAAAAACTACACCTCACCAAATACATATTTTTCATCTTGGACATGGAGAAATAGCTCAAATAGAAATGGCAATTTTTCACTCTACAGTAAGTAATTTAATTAAATCCAATTAGTGAATATTAAATATTGCAATGGAATTTTTCAATTGTGTAAAAATATAAATTGAAGTGATAAAACTGAAATGGCAGACTGTTTATCGCTGTTTTATGTAAAATATAATTACAAATTAAAAGTTAAAGTAGAATCCTTCATCATCGAATTCGGTAATAAAAATTAGGGTGAAAGAAGTGTCGGACAGAAAATTTTTTTAAAATAGGAAAAATCTAACCCCATCTGTTGAGCACTTTTAGAAATACTTTTTGGATTTGTTAAATCCAAGTGATTAGAAAAAACGGCTATTGATAAGACACACTTTTTTTAACTCGAAAGTTGGTATGGAAAGGTTCATATACACATACATTGTAATATATTGTAAATATTATAATGTATAAATAAAATATTTAGTTGATTCAAATTCAAAAAAATATTTGGGGTTGTAATGGAAATTGGATTTTAACAATTATTTTTGTCACTTAAAATTTGGTGATATCTTTATCTGTGTATATAAAAGAAGTTATTGGTGTAAAAATTTAAAAATGTGATTTCCAAGTGGAGTTGGTCAAAATATATGGAAAAGCTAGTCGCACTGAGAGCGCACACAATTTACTAATATCTTAAACTGGTATGAATTATAGCATTTACAACTTTATTCTCAAAATTTGCGGCTAGTTTTATAGTCAGAACTAATAGCGAATTTTATATTAAATATCTCTTAATTTGTAAGTTTTTTTCGGAAATTTCTGACTTAATAAATATCTAAATCCTAGTTTTGACTGTAAAGCTAGCCCTTCAACTTATAAATTTTAAGAAATTATCAAAAAAACTCGCAAGAAAATAAAGATCCGATTCACTGTTTGTCTTTCATTCTTTTCTTACCGTTGTAATTTTCTTATTACGGTGTGCTTGGGTCCAAGTTAAATACAAGGGATCCACATGAAGTTTCTCCTCACAAGATATAAATGTAGCGTCCCAAAAACTTATTTCTGTGAAAAAAATTAGTAGGCTCCTTATTAAAAATCACAATTTAAATATATTTTAATTAAATAAAAATTTATATTAAATTTCTAATTAATCAATTAAAAAGGTCGAAAAAACTATTTTTATTTTTTAAATAAAAATTAGAAACCAGCACTTTAAAAATTTAAATATTTAAAAAAAGTCGTCAAAATTTTTCTAAAGTAGTTTTACTGACATACATACATACAAAAATGTTAGTCCCTAAAATATCAAACAGAAATGATTTGGTTAACATTTCAATAGCTGGATACCAAGTGCTGATCGGATATTTCGTTACCGCTGGGAAAATCTTACATTGTTTTGTTAGTTTAAAAATACTGAAATGGCGTTTAAAAAAAAAAAAACAGCCCGCTAAAATTTGTTTCTTTTACTCTGTGTATGTGTGCATCGATCTTTTATATAACTTGGCACACCGTGAATATGTCATTTTTTTCATAGCATTTTTTGTTTTCACAACAATGAACTGTAAAAGAAAGAGTAAAATTTATTTACAGAAAAAGAAAAAAAATAAACAACAACGAAAAAAAAACTGAAAATGTATATAATATTGTTGTAGAGTTCAACAGGAAAAAATACAGACATTTTAAAGGAAAATTGCTTAAGGCAATAACTTTTGATGCGTTGAATTCGTCTCAACACAATTTCTGAATGGTACCTATGGTAATATTAAAATAATGAGAAGATACTAAAATGACATAGCAAATACAACACTGATAAAGATGAGCATAATAAAAAATTAAAATCGACACACGTAAACTGACACGACGTTAAAGCTGGAATTACCCAAACGTTACATTATGAATCAGCTCATTTACCTTATTTTACAGAAAATACTCTATGTAAACGCAATGAGTCGGGACGGACATAGCGGTAGAAATGCAACATTTGGTGACAATATTGCATGAATTATTTATAAAAACTTTAAAAGCAAATAAAAAAAATTAAGGTACAAACAATATACATTAAATGAATAATTTAAAAGTTGAAAAAAAAAAATGAATAACCACGAAACTTATCGGTGGGTCTCATACTGTAGGCTTAACTTTAACTTAACAACTAAATAAAAGAAAATGGCAAAAAATTATATACAAAATAATAACAAATTTTTCAGTTAGCTAATGTAACACTGCATTTAGACCAAGGAAAAACTACTTAGCTTTTGGCTCTAGTAAAAACTAGTTCTTTACGAAAACTGTGTACTTTTTGCTCAGTCTAAATTCAGTATAATAGTCTAAAGTGTTGTTTAAAAATATTTGATACGTTTCATTTCGTTTCAGTTTCTGCTTCGTCTCGTATTGTTAGGGAACATTACATACACGTATGACTAACGATGCCTTAAAGAAATTGTAAAAGACTGAACAAAGAAATGGAACAATAAAATTTTATTAAAAATTCCATTTAATGTCTTTACAAATTTGTATTGCTCTCAATCTTGAGGTTTTTAAACGACATAACAACTAGTATTAACAACACCGCCAGCAATACAATTAACAACATCGGCAATATCTTGTTTTTTACACTCAAAATAATATGTCGGTTGGTTCATCAGAAAAATTTGTTTAATTAACAAAATTGTTCTTAGTTTCATCAAAGGAATTAAATATGCTAAAAAGCCCAAACGTTTTTAAAAAATTGTGAAAAATAATCTGCTGCAGGCATGTCCCTATCCGGATTTTATTCTTGCCTAAGGAAATCGTCAGGGGACGACGTTTTTAGAATTTCTGGAAATATTTGTTAAGTTAAATTACAAACTCAATAAGAATTTTTTGTTCTCGTCTAGGAGCGTTATTAAGCATTTAAAATATCAAAGAAAAAACAAAAACAACAACAGAAAATTTTCCAAAATTTTTCTTAGTTTTTATTTTTTTACTAAAAGCACAGATTGTTGACTGTAATACATATTTTGTTAAAATTAATAAATCTATCTACCACTTTTGCTCTATCTCACTTAATTTTTAAGGTACCCGTGTAAAAAAGATCAGATCTGACCAGATTTCAGTAGATCTTACCAGATATAATTAGATCTGACCAGATATAATTAGATCTGACCAGATTTATGCATATCTGGCCAGATCTTAGTAGATTTTACCAGATCTAATTAGATCTCAAAATTGGGGAAAATTTGAGATCTAATTAGATCTGATCAAATCTAGGCATATCTGGCGCAATTGTCCAGATCACTTTAGATTTGATCAGATTTGGCACTAAATCTGATCAGATCTTGCCATAAAGTATTATCACATATGCCATATCTGATCATAGTTGATGAGATCTGGTACAGGATCTAATTAGATTCAATCATATCCATTTAGATCCAAAAAGATCTTACCAGATCTAAACTTTTTTACACGGGTATGGACAATTTTTAAAAATCGGGAGGGAAAGAAAGACGCGTCATTTTAAAACTTCGGATATACTTGTGGCGTGATCTAGCAAGTTGTACCAGAAATATATTCACAATACATTGAGTCAAGATTTAGCGAGTTGGTTCTTAAAAATTTGATAAAAATAGTTTTGAAAATTAATATTCAAAATTAGTTAAAGTACTGAGGATTTTTACTGCTATATTATATAAAGGTAAATAAAAACTTTATTTAAATCACTGTTTCAACTAAAAATTTGTTAAAAATTTGTGAAGTCGATTTGAAACCCATTTGACAGATTTCTTTACTGATGTGTTATTTTAAGTGTAGCCATATGCCAAAAGAAAATGGAATTATACTATGCTATGAGGAATCTTTTATACACTCAAAATAGTTTGAAGTTAAAATTAACTGAATATGTAATTTAAAATAAATGAAAAAATCACTTAAAAACCAGTCCACTAACTTTTCATTTAAATCAAAAGAACTTTTCATTTATTTTTAAATGTTAATAAAAAGTTTACTACAAAATCTTTAAAAAATAATGATTTTTCATTTATTTTCTTTTTTTCTCACTTTCAAAAAATTAAATAAAAAATGCATAAGAATAAATAATTTGCTTTTTTCAACTGACCTAGAAATCTAAAAGGGTTTCTTAAAAAAAAAAAAATATTTTAAATGAAAATATTAACTGTAACAGAAAATTAGTATTTATATGTAATTTAATTCTTAAATAAACAATAACAGCTGAAAAATATATTTTATTTCAATTTAACTGTATTATCATTTAAAAATAAATGATAATACAGTACGGATAACTATGGAAAGGTTCATATACACATACATTGTAATATATTGTAAATATTATAATGTATAAATAAAATATTTAGTTGATTCAAATTCAAAAAAATATTTGGGGTTGTAATGGAAATTGGATTTTAACAATTATTTTTGTCACTTAAAATTTGGTGATATCTTTATCTGTGTATATAAAAGAAGTTATTGGTGTAAAAATTTAAAAATGTGATTTCCAAGTGGAGTTGGTCAAAATATATGGAAAAGCTAGTCGCACTGAGAGCGCACACAATTTACTAATATCTTAAACTGGTATGAATTATAGCATTTACAACTTTATTCTCAAAATTTGCGGCTAGTTTTATAGTCAGAACTAATAGCGAATTTTATATTAAATATCTCTTAATTTGTAAGTTTTTTTCGGAAATTTCTGACTTAATAAATATCTAAATCCTAGTTTTGACTGTAAAGCTAGCCCTTCAACTTATAAATTTTAAGAAATTATCAAAAAAACTCGCAAGAAAATAAAGATCCGATTCACTGTTTGTCTTTCATTCTTTTCTTACCGTTGTAATTTTCTTATTACGGTGTGCTTGGGTCCAAGTTAAATACAAGGGATCCACATGAAGTTTCTCCTCACAAGATATAAATGTAGCGTCCCAAAAACTTATTTCTGTGAAAAAAATTAGTAGGCTCCTTATTAAAAATCACAATTTAAATATATTTTAATTAAATAAAAATTTATATTAAATTTCTAATTAATCAATTAAAAAGGTCGAAAAAACTATTTTTATTTTTTAAATAAAAATTAGAAACCAGCACTTTAAAAATTTAAATATTTAAAAAAAGTCGTCAAAATTTTTCTAAAGTAGTTTTACTGACATACATACATACAAAAATGTTAGTCCCTAAAATATCAAACAGAAATGATTTGGTTAACATTTCAATAGCTGGATACCAAGTGCTGATCGGATATTTCGTTACCGCTGGGAAAATCTTACATTGTTTTGTTAGTTTAAAAATACTGAAATGGCGTTTAAAAAAAAAAAAACAGCCCGCTAAAATTTGTTTCTTTTACTCTGTGTATGTGTGCATCGATCTTTTATATAACTTGGCACACCGTGAATATGTCATTTTTTTCATAGCATTTTTTGTTTTCACAACAATGAACTGTAAAAGAAAGAGTAAAATTTATTTACAGAAAAAGAAAAAAAATAAACAACAACGAAAAAAAACTGAAAATGTATATAATATTGTTGTAGAGTTCAACAGGAAAAAATACAGACATTTTAAAGGAAAATTGCTTAAGGCAATAACTTTTGATGCGTTGAATTCGTCTCAACACAATTTCTGAATGGTACCTATGGTAATATTAAAATAATGAGAAGATACTAAAATGACATAGCAAATACAACACTGATAAAGATGAGCATAATAAAAAATTAAAATCGACACACGTAAACTGACACGACGTTAAAGCTGGAATTACCCAAACGTTACATTATGAATCAGCTCATTTACCTTATTTTACAGAAAATACTCTATGTAAACGCAATGAGTCGGGACGGACATAGCGGTAGAAATGCAACATTTGGTGACAATATTGCATGAATTATTTATAAAAACTTTAAAAGCAAATAAAAAAAATTAAGGTACAAACAATATACATTAAATGAATAATTTAAAAGTTGAAAAAAAAAAATGAATAACCACGAAACTTATCGGTGGGTCTCATACTGTAGGCTTAACTTTAACTTAACAACTAAATAAAAGAAAATGGTAAAAAATTATATACAAAATAATAACAAATTTTTCAGTTAGCTAATGTAACACTGCATTTAGACCAAGGAAAAACTACTTAGCTTTTGGCTCTAGTAAAAACTAGTTCTTTACGAAAACTGTGTACTTTTTGCTCAGTCTAAATTCAGTATAATAGTCTAAAGTGTTGTTTAAAAATATTTGATACGTTTCATTTCGTTTCAGTTTCTGCTTCGTCTCGTATTGTTAGGGAACATTACATACACGTATGACTAACGATGCCTTAAAGAAATTGTAAAAGACTGAACAAAGAAATGGAACAATAAAATTTTATTAAAAATTCCATTTAATGTCTTTACAAATTTGTATTGCTCTCAATCTTGAGGTTTTTAAACGACATAACAACTAGTATTAACAACACCGCCAGCAATACAATTAACAACATCGGCAATATCTTGTTTTTTACACTCAAAATAATATGTCGGTTGGTTCATCAGAAAAATTTGTTTAATTAACAAAATTGTTCTTAGTTTCATCAAAGGAATTAAATATGCTAAAAAGCCCAAACGTTTTTAAAAAATTGTGAAAAATAATCTGCTGCAGGCATGTCCCTATCCGGATTTTATTCTTGCCTAAGGAAATCGTCAGGGGACGACGTTTTTAGAATTTCTGGAAATATTTGTTAAGTTAAATTACAAACTCAATAAGAATTTTTTGTTCTCGTCTAGGAGCGTTATTAAGCATTTAAAATATCAAAGAAAAAACAAAAACAACAACAGAAAATTTTCCAAAATTTTTCTTAGTTTTTATTTTTTTACTAAAAGCACAGATTGTTGACTGTAATACATATTTTGTTAAAATTAATAAATCTATCTACCACTTTTGCTCTATCTCACTTAATTTTTAAGGTACCCGTGTAAAAAAGATCAGATCTGACCAGATTTCAGTAGATCTTACCAGATATAATTAGATCTGACCAGATATAATTAGATCTGACCAGATTTATGCATATCTGGCCAGATCTTAGTAGATTTTACCAGATCTAATTAGATCTCAAAATTGGGGAAAATTTGAGATCTAATTAGATCTGATCAAATCTAGGCATATCTGGCGCAATTGTCCAGATCACTTTAGATTTGATCAGATTTGGCACTAAATCTGATCAGATCTTGCCATAAAGTATTATCACATATGCCATATCTGATCATAGTTGATGAGATCTGGTACAGGATCTAATTAGATTCAATCATATCCATTTAGATCCAAAAAGATCTTACCAGATCTAAACTTTTTTACACGGGTATGGACAATTTTTAAAAATCGGGAGGGAAAGAAAGACGCGTCATTTTAAAACTTCGGATATACTTGTGGCGTGATCTAGCAAGTTGTACCAGAAATATATTCACAATACATTGAGTCAAGATTTAGCGAGTTGGTTCTTAAAAATTTGATAAAAATAGTTTTGAAAATTAATATTCAAAATTAGTTAAAGTACTGAGGATTTTTACTGCTATATTATATAAAGGTAAATAAAAACTTTATTTAAATCACTGTTTCAACTAAAAATTTGTTAAAAATTTGTGAAGTCGATTTGAAACCCATTTGACAGATTTCTTTACTGATGTGTTATTTTAAGTGTAGCCATATGCCAAAAGAAAATGGAATTATACTATGCTATGAGGAATCTTTTATACACTCAAAATAGTTTGAAGTTAAAATTAACTGAATATGTAATTTAAAATAAATGAAAAAATCACTTAAAAACCAGTCCACTAACTTTTCATTTAAATCAAAAGAACTTTTCATTTATTTTTAAATGTTAATAAAAAGTTTACTACAAAATCTTTAAAAAATAATGATTTTTCATTTATTTTCTTTTTTTCTCACTTTCAAAAAATTAAATAAAAAATGCATAAGAATAAATAATTTGCTTTTTTCAACTGACCTAGAAATCTAAAAGGGTTTCTTAAAAAAAAAAAAATATTTTAAATGAAAATATTAACTGTAACAGAAAATTAGTATTTATATGTAATTTAATTCTTAAATAAACAATAACAGCTGAAAAATATATTTTATTTCAATTTAACTGTATTATCATTTAAAAATAAATGTACGGATAACTTTTTAAATAAACTACAGTCAGTTACTGTAATAATATTTTCAGTGTACCCTTCAATATTACACTTAAAATATTTTGTATGTAAAGATCGCAACAAATGTATTTAAAATCAAATGCAATTTCAGTTTAAAACAGGACCACTAAACTTTCATTAAATTCAGCTTACATTTTCTCTTGTTTTTTACTGTTATAAAATGAACAACAAGTTAGTCAAAATAACTACAAAAATGACTTATATGCATTTTTTTGGTTTATTTGAAAAAAAGTGAATGAATGAAATGAATGTTACGAACTCTCAGTGGTGTAGGGGGGAGGGGGGGGGGGGAGAGGGATGGAATCCTTCGCCATTTTCCTTTTTTTCTCTCAAAGCACTGTTGTTTATTAGTCAATAACTATTTTTAAAAAATGGCTTTTAAATTGCAGTTCTACATAGCTTGTCTTTAATTTTTATGATTTTTATTCTCATTGTTTGGATATTTTCTATTATTTTTTAGGATTTTCAAAATAACCCAAATCGGCACAACTGCCCCAAACTTGGGGAATATTCGCCAAAAGAAATGAATACAATTTCACCAAAAAAATTAGTTAATACAGCAAAGTCTATATTTTTAAAAGTGCCAAAATCAAAAATATTAATATAAATGCATGTTTTTAGTTCGATTTCAGATTATAAATTAATATCACTTTCTGTTTAAATTATTTTTCAAATTAAAGGAAGATAATACAATTTTCACAAGTAAATTACAAAGAATAAAATTTTTTTAAAGAATTCGATAAGGCCGGCAAGACAGAATACGTATTTTCGGCTTTCGCTACAAAGCCATCATCAGTGTCGTTTGCCTTAATGGGTCAATCATTGATGATGATCTACTTATGCCAAAGTTGAAAACAAATATAAACAATTCAACTAGACTAACATCAACGAAATCTACCAATGCTATTTTTAACCTTTTGTTACTACTGTTTTCGTTTTTAACTTTAATTCTTAAAGTTTCGCAATTGGTTCTATTCAACTTTGTGTATGATAAACTTATATTTATGAATTACAACGAACCATGAAATTTAAACTTAAATACATGTTATTTAAATTATATTTTGTACCGTATCATGTGTTTAAAGATGAATGAGGGGTAAGTATAGTTGATCGTTTTATTTGGTAAATTAATGTTTTTAGTTCGATTGCAGATCATAAATTCATATCACTTTCTGTTTAAATTATTTTTCAAATTAAAGAAAGATGATACAATTTTCACAAGTAAATTGCAAAGAATAAAACATTTTGAAAGAATATATATATTAATATAAATTTATAATTGAATGCGATTAGCCTAATTTACTACTAAACACATTTAATATGGATGAAATCAAAAAATGTGATAAGTTTTTGGGCCAAATTTGTGAGAAGCAAAAAGAGTTAATATTTCGGTTTTTTCGTAATGGAATCAGCGAGTTTAGTCGTTAGAAACCTTATTGGAAAAAATCTCTTCTACAAGTTGTTGCAATGACTTTCTTTGAACAATTTTAATTTTTTTTTTTTTGTGGTAACGGACTTTACATTTCCATTTGAAAGTATGAACGCTATTCTTTACAAAATTTAAATAGGATCAAACATGCCCTTTAATTTGACATATCGCACGTTCTGACAGCTGCGATAACATTCTCTCTATATGCATTTTTTCTCTTTTTTCACGATTTCGTCAATAATAAATCTGCGATGAAAGGAATATCCATTTTTTTAATTTATACCATTAGTAAACATCTCATGTTACTTAATTTATCAAAAAAATTTTCGCACTTTGTGTTTTAATTTTAAGTAAAAATTGGCTAAAGCTGAAAAAGATTGATTTTTTTAATACCTAAAAATTAAAGACTCTGTACCGAATCTGAAATTAAAAAACTCAGATAAAACCATTGAAATATGTAACACACATATTTTCTAATCAATTTCAACAAAATTTTGTATAATTTAAGTGCAAATTCCTAAAAAATAACGATTTTAAAATATGCATGTTCAAAAAAGTACTATAAAAGAGCATTTCAACTTTAGTCCGTTTTATTGTTAAATATACGGTTTTGTTCATTTTGTGTATGAAAACCCTACAAAAATATTTATATTTTCAAACATTTTGATTGGTTTAAAATAAATTAACCAATCAGAGTGCTCCAAAAATAAATCAAGTCAAAGCATACTGCCACTCAAAATTTTAAATGAAATTGACTTAAACAAAAATATACATTTTTGTCAATTGACGATAAAATTTGTGTTTCAGATTGAATTTTCGGAAAAAGTTGATACAAAAATTGTGATTTTTTTGACAAAAAGAATTTAGTGGAATATGAATTTACATCATGTGTTACGACTTAGCAAATCCGATTAAGGGATTTTACTTGATTTCCAAAATAGGAAAGTAAGTGAAGTTTTCATTTGAATTGCAATTATATCCTAGATCCTTTATCTAACAAAAATGAATTGGTATGGTTCTAAAAGCCCAAAGTCTATACTTTTAAACCATATTAAAAATTTTCCGTGGTTTAGGCAGGTATATGAATAAATAAGAAATTCTAATGAAAAAACTGACTTTTTTAAAAGTTAAATTTGCGAATATTTCAAAAACTAGAGCTAATATTAAAATTTGGTGTTTACATTCGTGATACTTATCCTAAAATCAATCAGAATTGATATGTCGCATGCCCGATGCATTTTTAGTGTTGTACTGTGTTATTTAAAAAAAAATCAATTTTTGAATTTTCTATGGAACTTTTCCAATTTTTTTTGTTAATATAAAAACTGATAAACTTTTATATCTTTGACTGGTATGTTGATGAGGAAATACCAGAAGTTTTTCCTGTGCTAAATATAAAACCGATCGAAGCATAAATTTTCCAAATATACAATACAAAAATTGTTAAGGAATTATAGTTGACTTTTATTGCTGTTATGTGTTGGTCTGAAAGTTAAAAAATAGAAATCAAATATTTGTTTACGTTTTATTTTATAGAACTCTTTATTTTTTTCAATATTTCGAAACAGCTTCACTGTCCATCTTCAGAAAAAAATTTAATTTTCCGACTATAAAGCGAGGAGTTGAAAGAGTACTTTCTTGTTTTAACGCAAAAATAATTGCAAAAATTAATTTTTTTCAGAAAAATATTAATATTGTAAAAAAAATTTGCATGAAAACAAATTCTACACAATTTTCATGGAAAACTATAGTGAAAATATTTCTTTATGTGGAGTTCAACATTTCCTTTAAATTTAAAAAAACCAACCTGTGTGAGAAAAATCACTACCAAGTACGTCCATGGTTACAAAAATTTTAAGTAATGATATGCATTACCTCTTTCAAAGTAGAATATAGAAAAATAAAAACTATTATGGATTTTTTTTGTTTTTCTTCTTTTGTTCTCATTGAAATATTTGCTGTTAACAGACTTTGACAATCAGCCAAAAACTACTTGAATGCCACACTTTCTCTGGAGTTGAACATATGACCATCTCAAATACTTAAACATTGGAAAATTCTTTCAATTCTATGTAAGTTGGTATTGTTTTTTTGCCATTTTTTATTTTTTGTTTTTGTGTGTTTGTCATTTTCAATTTTTCAGCTTTTGTTAACACTTTGAGAAATTTGTACATATTGTGTAAAACATTTTAGCCCAATCATCTTTATTCATTTATTGGTATTGTGTTGTCTTTTGTTTGGTAGTGTTTATGTTAACTTATTTTTCTTTTTTCACAGTTTTTTTATCCTTAAGAGCTCTCGTATGCCCAAATATGCATGATAATCATATTTTCATAAATTGTGGAACAATATGAAAATCAGCAAAATGTACAATCAGAAAAAAAAATTTTATATCGAACGATGACAACTGCAAAATATACTACAGTTGTTTAAAATCGACTTTTAATTTTTAGTCCCAATTCAGCTGGAGAGTGCTTAACTATCAATTTTGAGCATAACTATAACCATTGTGTTGCAGATTTTTCCTCCATTTATGCAGAATTTTCATAAAGTCTACCACTATTTGAAGAATAAAAATATTAATTCCTCATATTATCATAAAGTGTTCATTGTTTTAATATACATAATCCCATATTATTAATAACGAAAACCATTCTTAATTTTAAAATAATATTTTCAGAGTCAAGTTTATTTTCTTTACAAATATTTTAGACCGTTACATGAACCGCATAATACCTTATTTAAGACTTCTGCTTTCACTACAACACAAAAAATACCAACACCAAAAACAATTTTGAGTCTGCAAAAGTAAAATGAGATGTAAATTAAATATAATTTATTTATGGGTGAAAGTAGGATGTTTTTCTTTGGACATTTTCATTGTTTACAAATAAAAAACTTGTTAAAAAAGTTGGTTTAGTTTTTTTTTATTTTTTTTTTTTGTGCAATTGATTGAGTTGTGGGAAAAATAAATACGAGACTGTTTAACATAAATTTTTTTATATTTTTCCGGTATATTTCACGTAAGAGAAAAACATTGTTAGAATGACCATATTCGGAGAGAATCATACAATTTTTTGCTTAATATTGCAGTTTTATTTTGTTTAACAGACTACACAAGAAACTTTCGAAAGAAACCCTGCGTGAAAAACTTTTGTATTTTCAATTTTATTTTATTACTTTGCATTACTATATAATTCAACATTGGATGTTTTTGAAAATTATATTTTCTAATTTCGTAAAAAAAAAATGATAACAAGAATCGTAAAATAACAGAAAATATACAACGAAAACAAAACAATTCAAATTTACACCGCCAAAAAGGAATTGTACAGTAAAAATAACTAAAGAATTTAAAAGAATTTTAAAGCACTTAGTATTTTGTTTGCTTTTCATTTCTATGCAACGATTCCACTATGCTTCTTGCTTCTTCTGGGGAGATTTTTTGCCATTCTTCCATTATTACTAATTTTAGAAAGTCTCCCACAAATGGGGCTTAGATCGGGGGGCTGGGACATTATTCAGCTCTTTGGGCCATTCCTCTACAATTTTTGCGGTGTGAGACCAATTTTTCGACACTGGGTGGCTAATTGTCTTTTAAAATGTAATTTATTTTATTCATTATGTTCTTGTCAAAAGAAAAGTTTTGGTATCCAAATTGCCCTATTTAGAACATATTTCTTGCACAACATTGAATTTCTGATAAACGGCGAAAAATCGCGAATTTCAAAAAAATCTTAAACACGTGTTCACTTAAATCGTCTATAGATCATGATATGTAAATTTGACATTTCAATTACAAATATCTCTGTACAAAACAGTCAAAAATTTGTTTTTTTTTTTATAGAATATCCTTTAAAATAGGACACGTCATGATATGCTTCAACATGTTATATACCACTGGACGCGCCTCAAAAAAAACCTTTCATGTGATATCCATATTGAATATGTTGTCTTCAGTTAAAAACAAAATTCTTACAAAAACTAATAAAAGACCTTTTTTAAAAATGACCCAGCTCATGAGATCTCATTGCTAGATCGGAAATATTTTGGGAATCATCATAAAACAAACTAAGGTTTATTTTGAGGGGGCACATTTTTCACTTTTTTTCTTTTTTCTGTCCATATAAGGTGAGTCACACTATTGTATATGGGCATTTCCACCGAAAGATCCACCGAGACTAAAATATTAAAAGTTCTTGAAAACACTTTGTTTTATCATATTTTCATAGGGAAACAATCAAATTTAAATAATGTAAAAAGATTTTGCATTTATTCATAACCCATTTCGAGGTATTCGAATGCAAAGTCGCACAATCGCATCTTTTCCTATTTGGAAATTTCTATTGCACATTTTGTTTTGATAAAAGTTTTTAAACAGAGACGATATGCATTGACTTTTGCTCTCTAAAATATTTCTAAAGGTTCAAAGAGTCATAAAAGAATACATAAGAAATAATGCGATTGAAAATAACTGTAAGTTTTTGATTTGCATTGTCGCATATTTCTATGTCCTGTGCGACATTGAAAAACAACATTTGTTATCAGTGCGTCGATACAAACAGAGATTTTTTATACAATTAAAATAAAAAAAAAACCTACCTGAAAAATAAGAAGAATTGTGATCTTGGTACTTATACACAGTTGGTCACGTGCGACATCGTAAGTGTAAAACTTAAAAATTTGAATTTTTTTTCTTATTCAAATGATTTTTTTATGTAAATAAATACTTTTAAATTTTTTTTAAATTGGCATGCACCACGGTCAAAAGCAGCTAGGACTGCCTATTCTAAAAACAAAAAACTGTGTTTGATATTTTCATATAAATTTATTTTGGTTTATTTTATTTAATACTATACAATACTTAATTCATACAACACATTTCTTTTAAGTTTGTTTTTTGTTATTATATTAAAATAAATATCTTGAATACTTCTGTTGATTTAAAAACATTTTTACTAATAAAATTTCGTAAAAAGAGCAACAGAAATAACATAAATCTCATGATGAAAAAAATGTCCCTTGCGACAGTGAATAAAATTAAATTAAAACGAATAAAAAGGTTAAAGTCGGGCATGCCGACTATACAATACCCTACACCAGTCTGGGTAAAAGCCAACTAATGTTTGGATCCGAAATTCGAATGGGTTAAAATGGGACTTGTGTCAAAATTTTATATAATGTGAGTCAGCGAACCAAATTTCATTAAAATCTCTTAATATTTGCGACCTGCAGTTTGTAACCAAGCCAATTTTGGGGGGACCTTTATATGGGCACTAGGTCCAAACATGGACCGATGTTCACCAAAATCAATAGGCTTCGTCCTTGGGCCAAAATAGGTCTGTGTACCAAATTTCATCAAAATATCTTAATATTGGCGACCTGCAGCGTATAAACAATATAATTTTGGGGGGACCCTTATATGGGCACTAGGTCTAAACATGGACCGATGTTCACCAAAATCAATAGGCTTCGTCCTTGGGCTGCCATAGGTTGGTGTACCAAATTTCATCAAAATATCTTAATATTTGCGACCTGCAGCGTATAAACCATATAATTTTAGTAGGACCATTATATGGGCACTAGGTCTAAACATGGACCGATGTTCACCAAAATAAATAGACGTCGTCCTTGGGCCGACATAAGTCAGTGTACCAAGTTTCATCAAAATATATTAATATTTGTGACCTGTAGAGTGCGCACAAGAATGCATGGACAGACAGACAGACGGACGGACGGACAGACGGACAGACGGACATCGTTAAGTCGAAATAAAAAAAAATTCTGAGCCGATCGGTATACTATAAGGTGGGTCTAGGACCAATATTTTTTGGTGTTACAAACATCAGCACAAACTTATAATACCCTGACCATATAGTGGTGTAGGGTATAATAATAGTATGAATCGTTTTTGGGTAAAATTAAAACCGTTTTTAAAAGACATCAATGCACAACAGTCTAAATATAGTTACATTGAAATATTGCTTCAGGTTTCGCTGAAATCGGCATTGCGAAAAATTGCTAAAAATCAACCTCAGCACCAATTATAGGGCTAATAAAGAGATATAAGTACAGCCTATTGTCAATATCAAAATCCGTTTTATTTTGACTTTTTATACCCTACACCACTATGTGGTCAGGGTTTTATAAGTTTGTGCTGATGTTTGTAACACCAAAAAATATTGGTCGTAGACCCACCTTATAGTATACCGATCGGTTCAGAATTTTTTTTTATTTCGATTTAACGATGTCCGTCTGTCCGTCCGTCCGTCCGTCCGTCCGTCTGTCTGTCCATGCAATCTTGTGCGCACTCTACAGGTCGCAACTATTAAGATATTTTGATGAAATTTGGTATGCAGACCTATATTGGCCCAAGGACGAACAAGTTTGATTTTGGTGAACATCGGTCCTAGTGCCCATATAAGGGTCCTACCAAAATTATATTGTTTATACGCTGCAGATCGTAAATAATAAGATATTTTGACGAAATTCGGTACACAGACCTACGTTAGCCCAATAACGCTGCCTATTGATTTTGGTGAACATCGGTCCATGTTTAGACCTAGTGCCCATATAAGGGTCGTACCAAAATTATACTGTTTATACGCTGCAGGTCGTAAATATTAAGATATTTTGATGAAATTTGGTACACAGACCTACATTGGCCCAATAACGCAGCCTATTGATTTTGGTGAACATCGGTCTATGTTTAGACCCAGTGCCCATATAAGGGTCCTAACAAAATTATAATGTTTATACGCTGCAGGTCGCAAATATTAAGATATTTTGATGAAATTTGGTACACATACCTATATTGGCCCAATAACGCAGCCTATTGATTTTGGTGAACATCGGTCCATGTTTAGACCTAGTGCCCATATAAGGGTCCTACCAAAATTATAATGTTTATACGCTGCAGGTCGCAAATATTAAGATATTTTGATGAAATTTGGTACACAGACCTATATTGGCCCAATAACGCAGCCTATTGATTTTGGTGAACATCGGTCTATGTTTAGACCTAGTGCCCATATAAGGGTCCTACCAAAATTATACTGTTTATACGCTGCAGGTCGCAAATATTAAGATATTTTGATGAAATGTGGTACATAGACCTATGCTGGCCCAAGGACGAAGCCTATTGATTTTGGTGAACATCGGTCCATGTTTAGAACTAGTGCCCATATAAGGGTCCCCCCAAAATTAGCTTGGTTACAAACTGCAGGTCGCAAATATTAAGATATTTTAATGAAATTTGGTGCGCTGACTCACATTATAGAAAATTTTGACATAAGCCCCATTTTAACCCATTCGAATTTCGGATCCAAACAATACACCAGACTGGTGTAGGGTAATGTATAGTCGGCATGCCCGACTTTAACCTTTTTACTCGTTTTCACTTTAAAGGTGTTCGACGGTCCCGTTCGACATGATGAAAACGCCCATATATGTATATCAGTTGTCTGTAATCAAAGAGTTTATAAAATAAAGAGTATGCAATTCTCTCAGTTACTGAAAAAAAATATAAAAAATTTGCCGGCAAATAGGAAATACAATTTTTTCTCGCGAATTTTTAATATTCAAATGATCATTTTTAATATTGATACTGATAGATTTCATCATATTTATTATAATTTAAGAAAAAAATTCATCATACATTCAAAATAAATTTGATTTGCTTTAAAACTAGACGGTTTCCTGTTTGCAGGCAAAAGCTGTTACCACAGAGGGAGAGACTCACATAACCATTGCTGCAATATATAAGAGTTACAATAATAATTTAACTAAAAATATAAAAATACAGAAAGTCCAAAAAAAAACAATTTTTGTATATATGTTTTAATGCAAAAATTAAAATAGTTTTGTACAAATATCGTACCACGTCTATTTCCATACAAGGGTGTCCCTTAAAAATAGATTTGTCATTACAGGTTAATGTTTCCAAAAAAGAAAAGAAAAACGATTTCTTCCACTTAGATCATTTCCAATAAAATTATAGCGTGTAGTCAACGAAAATCGACAACTCGTTATTTTAAGGGACATCCCAGCACATATAGTAGTACTCGAAGGGTACTTTTATGTAAAATTGTGGCTTTTCAAAAAGTGTTTTTCTTACAGTAGACAACTGATAAATACACAGAAAAAATTAAAACGAACTTTAACAACGAAATTGATTATATCAATTAAAATTTTAATTGATTTTGCACCTATTTATCATTCAGATGATACTATTATTTACTAAATATTGTATACGATTAATTGAAACAAATTTTGATTAAAGTAGTAATAATATCAATTAAAACGTTAATTGAAAATGAAAAAAAAAAAAAAAAAATGGGAAATTGTAAAAAAGTGTTTGTTTGTCATGTTTATATATTTGGAGTACTGCATATGTGTTTGTTTCTTTCGTGAACTGCAAAGCTTTTGGTTGTTATACTTAAAATTTTCTATATATGCATACAGTTTAAGAAAAAAAAGTATGGGAATTATATAACACATAATTATGTAACAAATATTTGCAGAAATATTTAAAAAGTCAATTAATTATTTGTTTAGAAACATTTTTTTTTTTAATATATATTTAATTAGATATTTAAGGTTAATAATATTTTCCGTGTAGGGTGAAGCCCACGAAGCAAGCGTATTGTCTATAATGAAAATGGTCAACCTTTTTGAAACAACAAATAAAATCCAATATGAAAATATCATATTAGATTGTAGGCTTGAGGTAAAACAATATTCTAGCTAAATATACAAAAATGTAAAAAATCCCTAAAAAAAAACATATTTTGTATTTTTTAACACAAAAATTAAAATAATCTTTTCTTTTAGCTGTCAATTCATGAAATTGAGTTTTCTTTGCTCTCGTTCAAAAAGAACTAAAAAAATACTGAAGCCGGAGTAATGCTCTTATATGGCAACTCTATATTTAAATCATTAATTTTTCTGTTATAAAATAAGTACACCTATAAAATAAGTACTCCTAGATCAGGAGTTGCAAGACTTTTTCGCTGCGTGCCAGAAACGGACAAATTTTTTTTGTAAAAATTTCTCGCGTGCCACCTTAATTTTAGTTGTCTTTTAAAAGTCCTTTTTTAAAAATTTTAAAATTTTTGAAAATTTCTTTTAAAAATATCATCACAGATGTACATATTTATCAGCGCTACGGATAACCCCCATGAAATAACCCCCAAAGCGAAAAATTAAATAACATCCTTGAAATAACGTAAAAATGTTTGACGGTTATTTAATTTTTTGGGTTAATTTAATCTTCAAATATTGAGATTATTCATTATGAAAAAATCCCCAATGAAATAAAATTAAAACAGTTTACACATTATTGCCTTTTAATTTTTTGGAGGGTTATTCCATTTTTGGTGGTTAATAATTTAGCTTTTTTTGCTAAAAAAAAAGAAGCTAAATTATTGGGCGCCATTAATTAAGTAAGTACATAATAAATTAGTTGAAAAATGTGCTTCGGACAAAAATCTGATTTTGTTAAAATAAATCGCGCAGTTTTTATCATTATAATAATGAATAAAAAGCGAATATTATGGATTTGAACAGAGAAATTTCTATTTCAGATGAAATGGCTCTACGAAACACGATCAAAACCCAATTTTAAATTTCAACAAAGGGGGTTATTTCATTATGAAACTTACTTTCAGCCTTTATTTAATTGAGGTTTACTTTGTAACACCTATTTTCCCTTTAAAAAATACTTAATTTTTTACATCCAATTTTATTACAAGTTGTTTTCCATTTTTGTGCATATTTTCTGGTACTTTTTACTCCTCCGATTATGAGGCTTCTTCTCATCAAAACACTTAAACTTCTTTCAATCTAGAATTTTAGAAATTTTCCCAGAATTTTCTGATAATCGAATTTGGGAGTTCTGTATTAACCACATTTCTTTAAACAGAAAATGGTGGCAATACTGAGTTTTATTCATTTTAAAAGACGACTTACAAGCTCTATGAAAAATTTCACCATTATGGAGTTAAATCATTTGGTGGTCTTCTAATAGTTTAACCCCTCAATTCATAAATGCTTTGTAAAGTTATAGGAGGTTTACAAAACGAAGTTTTCATACAAAATTTTTTCAACAAACCTACTACAATTTTACAAAGCGTTTATGAATTTGGGGGTTAGTTTTTTGAAAATATCCAACAAAACGTCGCGTTTCACCTAAAATCCACTCGCGTGCCACTACTGACACGCGTGTCATAGTTTTGCCAACCCTGACCTAGATCATTAAAATTAGTGATTTTTCTACAGCTCCTGCACCTCTTTGTTTGTTAATAAGTTTCCGTATCCACTGCGTATACGTAATACTAATTGAGCTATTAATATAAAGTATACGTACGTTATTCTCAAAATTCATTATCCCCTTACCTACTAATTTTTCTCATTTTAAAGTTTTTTTTTTTTGTTTGTCGCTTAAAGCCCAAATAACGACTAAGCTTAAATTTTGAGGTCTGAAGTTATGGAATGCCCCATATGTGCTTCTCAACAGTAATAATTTATATGAAAATTTATAATTTTGCCAATAAAGGCGCGACAATAGAAAAAATCAAATGTGTGGAGCTTTTATTTAGTAAAGTAATGATTTTTATTTATTTCATTACAATAAATGCATTTTTTGTTTCATTACATTACACAAGTACACATCACAAATATAGAGATAGATTTGCTGCACTGACTATCATAAGCTCAAGCACGATCCATTTTGATATTTTAGGTAGAATCCGTCAACATTTGAAGCTAGCGGCCCCGTGGACTATTCATATCTCCGATTTTCTCTTAACTGTATCTTACATTGGGGAAAAATAAAATTTTTTTATTGATTTTATATTTACTTCGTTTAAATTACATAGAGAACAGATACGGGACCTTTGCTGCTCAAACCTTGTTCCATTAAGTTCAATTAAATCTGCTCGCGCTTTAAAAATAAAGCTCATAATATTAATATTACGAGGTATTTCAAAGTATGTCTGTTTTTCATTAAAATTAAGTTTTGAGTACAACCGATTTGTTGCAGCTGCCTTCATTAAATTGAGCTCCATTTCATTATTCTTTAAGACAGCTAAAATATCTATCCTTAAACGTTCCCAGTGTTCTCTCGTTGTGTATTCTGAGATTCTTAGAGTATTCACATTTCTGGCAATTGTTTCCATATTCTCATACCAATAAGACCTCTTTTCAATAATAAATTTAGTAAGCTGATTTGGCAGACGGCTGACACTATATTCACTATAAGGTTTTTATAATATACCGGATGTGTAAGTCCAGTGTAAAAAATATGATTGTTTTCAATTCCAGTTTCAAGCATAAGTATATAAGTCGGTGTAAAAGAAGGCAGTTTTAATATCTTTTTTAAAAAATATCGTTGGAGCTTATCAACTTCATCAAATAAATAATATCCCCATATTTGTGCACCATACGATTGAATAGCACGGCATACTGATTTGAAAAGATTCCACTTAGCATTTAAACCAACCTGCCTATTATTTAAGAAATCTTTCCATGTTAGATTAATATTGTTTTTAGCAGATACGTTCCTTTTTTCTACATGTTTCTTAAAACACATTTTTGGTGATAATGTTACACCTAAATATGTATATTCATTGGTAACTTTAATGGGTTCTCTATTAAAAAACCATTTTTCACTTTTAGAAATTCTTCCTCCTTTCCTAAATATCTCTAAATTAAAAAAAATTAAATTCTCTATTAAAAAACCATTTTTCACTTTTAGAAATTCTTCCTCCTTTCCTAAATATCATCATTTCTGATTTGCTTAAATTTACCTCCAGGTTCCACATTTCGCAATATGTTTCAAGTCTCTGTATCATAGCTTTCATTTTAAGTATATCAAGCCAAAATAACTATGTCATCAGCATACATTAATAAGCGCACATTTATGGATCCCACATTTACTCCTCCATCTATATAATCATGTAAATCATTAATATATATTGAAAACAAAGTTGGCGACAACAAACATCCTTGTTTAACATCAGAGCCGGTTTCAAACTCTTCCGACATATTTTCGCCATTCCAAACTTTAAATTTAGTTATACTGTATATGCTTTCGATCATTTTGCTTATATTTGTTGATATGCCAATACTATTCAGTTTATATAATAATGATTTTCTGGAGACTTTGTCAAAAGCTGCCTTGAAATCGACAAAAAATGCGTATACTTTTTTATTTTCCTTACGTTTTAGGTTCACAATTGCTGCTAGATTGTACAGGTTATCTACTGTTGAGTATCCTTCCCGAAATCCTGCTTGGTATTCTCTTATTATGCTATGTTTACTTAGCCACAAATTTATTCTATTATTTAAAATACCCATAAAGATTTTAGATATGGTGTTCATAAATGATATCCCACGATAATTGCTTGGGATATCCCTATCACCTTTTTTATATATAGGGAAAATTATACTTGTAGTGAATTTTTCGTCTAGTTTTGCAGTTTCAAAAATAATATTAAATGAATTTGCCAATTCTTCAACACAGTTTTGAGTTGCATTTTTAAAAAATTCATAGCTTATTCGGTCCTCCCCAGGAGCCTTATTACATTTAGCCTTAGCTAACACATTTTTGATTTCTGCTGTATTTATTGGTTGATCTAATTCATCATTCCTATGCAGCATTGCTGCATATATAAAATCATTTGAAATAAGCGGAGGGTTTAGTAACTCGGAGAAATACTGCTTAAAAATGTTAGGTTCTATTTCGGGATTAATTTGATATTCTGTATTTTTTATTTCTTTAACAATATTCCACCAATCTTTATTGTTTTTAACTAAATTAATTTGATTTTCCAATATCTTGTAATATTCGGCCTTTTATTTTTCGCATGCCTGTTTATATTTTTATACCCTACACCACTATGTGGTCAGGGTATTATAAGTTTGTGCTGATGTTGGTAACACCAAAAAATATTGGTCGTAGACCCACCTTATAGTATACCGATCGGTTCAGAATTTTTTTTATTTCGATTTAACGATGTCCGTCTGTCCGTCCGTCTGTCTGTCTGTCCATGCAATCTTGTGCGCACTCTACAGGTCGCAACTATTAAGATATTTTGATGAAATTTGGTACGCAGACCTATGTTGGCCCAAGGACGAACAAGTTTGATTTTTTTGAACATCGGTCCATGTTTAGACCTAGTGCCCATATAAGGGTCCTACCAAAATTATACTGTTTATATGCTGCAGGTCGTAAATATTAAGGTATTTTGATGAAATTTGGTACACAGACCTATATTGGCCCAAGGACAAAGTCTATTGATTTTGGTGAACATCGGTCCATGTTTAGACCTAGTGCCCATATAAGGGTCCTACCAAAATTATACTCTTTATAAGCTGCAGGTCGTAAATATTAAGATATTTTGACGAAATTTGGTACACAGACCTATATTGGCCAATAACGCAGCCTATTTATTTTGGTGAACATCGGTCCATGTTTAGACCTAGTGCCCATATAAGGGTCCTACCAAAATTATACTGTTTATATGCTGCAGGTCGTAAATATTAAGATATTTTGATGAAATTTGGTACACAGACCTATATTGGCCCAGTAATGCATTGATTTTGGTTAACATCGGTCCATGTTTAGAACTAGTGCCCATATAAGGGTCCCCCCAAAATTGGCTTGGTTACAAACTGCAGGTCGCAAATATTGAGATATTTTAATGAAATTTGGTGCGCTGACTCACATTATAGAAAATTTTGACATAAGCCCCATTTTAACCCATTCGAATTTCGGATCCAAACAATACACCAGACTGGTGTAGGGTATTGTATAGTCGGCATGCCCGACTTTAACCTTTTTACTCGTTTAATCATAAAAATGGCAAGATCTAGTGAAAAGCACAAAGTTGGCATCATTAGTTTTGCTTGTTTATTTATAAAAATGTATTTTTGTTTATTAATTCTTGTTGGGTTTTGGCGATATAGATTTAACGCGCTGAAAGACTTTTCTCTTAAGTTATAGCAATTAAAATTAAACCACTTTTTTTCTTTTCTAATTAGGTTTTCATTATGATAGCATGCTGGATTTGCAGATTGTATAACTTCTGTAATTTCCTTTAGATTTAATGTACCTTTTTGTTGTTTATATATATTTAAATTTGTATTGAGTTTATCTTGGTATTCATTAATTTTTTTCTCGTTCCATTTTAATTTTGGCATCAGCTTCATTGAATTTTCGTTTTTTTTACCAGTAACTTTCATAGTAAGGACTATTGGCATGTGATCAGACCACACTTTGTTTTCTACCTTGAAACTTTGTACTAACTCTAAATTATCATATGCTAGTGCACATATATCATTAACCGATTCGCCAACACCACTAACAAACGTTAAATTTCCGAATTCATCACCGTTTGTATAACCATTCATTATGTGTAAGCCAAAATCATGGCAAAACTCAAGGAATTTATTTCCCTTTTGATTTACAATAGAGTCTCGTGATTTTCTTATATTAAGCCCTGCTTTGAATTTTTATTTAATAAATTCATCAAGCGGCTGCTGCAGGTTTCCTATTCGAACATTGAGATCTCCTATTATAACAAGGTTTTATAAATCTTTATTTATTAGTAAGTTTCTCACCAATTCAAAATCTTCATTCCAAGTCGCAGTTCTAAGATATACTGGCATTATATTCAACGTTTTATCTGCAGTTTTCATCACAATTAGGTCAATGCTGTCTATTTCTTTAAACTCATATAAAATTTTCCGTTCACGAAGATCTTTTTTGACTCCATAGACATACCCTGCTATTCCTCTTCCAAATCTACTATTTTTTACTGCCGGTCTCCACTGTGTGTCAAAACCAATAAAGAATTTTTTAAACCTTTCTACCTTATGTTCCATAATATGTGTTTCCAGTAGTAAAAAAACATCAGTAGATTTTACGTATTGGAAAAAATCATTAAATAAAACTTTAATGATTTTTTAACTCATTATGGTAAATTACTACTACCAAGTATTTAGTTACATAACCACATATCTTTTAATGATTTTCTACACTGGGTAAGTTTTTACTTTTTTTTAGTAAATTGCGTTTTTGTTTCATTTTGTCATTTGACCTTTAATGTTATAAATTTTAATTAATATCATTTGACTTAATTTGATAATGCTAATAAATACCAGATGTTAAATAAAGGTTTTCAATTGTAATTATGGTTAAATACTGGCATTATATAAATTCCACATTAAGTGGCTTGTATCGATAGTTAAACTTGTAGTGGTAAATTTTATTATGTGATTATATTTGAGTCATTTAAAAAAATAAATATAAATACCTATAATTAACCAAAACAAAATTAATAAATTTAGTTTATTCATATAAAAATCCAATAGTATTTTATTTGTATATAAATCATATAAATACATATAATGTTTATGTATAGCGGAGGGGAACAATCATTATAAAAAGGAGGGACTATATATTTATAGGGAAATCATAAAAAGAAAAATCTTAAAAAAATATTTATATTTTTTTCAAAAAAAATCAAGAAAGTTTTCTGAATCCAATATTTGGAAAAAAAAATACAAACACTGAGGAGCAAAAGTATAAAAGGGTTAACATTGTTCTGATATTTTGCTTTAAATTTTTAACTATGAAAGCAAATCAAATAATTTTATTCTAACTTTTTTCTGTTTACTAAACTGTCCTAATTAGAAACTCAATAAAAAAAAATTTAGGTATTTTATTTGACTAGCAAAAATTTGACATTTTTCCTAGATTTTATAGCTGGTTTTACCAAATCAGACAGTTCATATACGAAAGTACAAAATTCTCGTCCCGTTGATTTTTTGTACCTTATGTAATGTCTCGGTTTGAGTAAGAAAGTTATCATTTTCTTATTGCGGACAACTGAAGAGTAGAGTGATGTCTACGAAACAATTGTATTGTCTATCATGAAAATGATCAACCCCTTTTTGAAACAACAAATAAAAATCTAATGTGACAATATCATATTAGAATTTGGACTTGAGGTAGAAGTTTTTTTTTGTTTTTTAATTTTTCGCAGTTTTCAACAACTTGTGTAATTTCAAATATAAGCTCAGCTGATACTGAACTGACACTAAATTGTTGTTAAACGCCCACCGCCCATCCCATCAGTAGTGTAAGATGTGATGTCTTATCTTCATAAATTTGTTTTAAATAAAATGTCAAGCGTTTCCATTTGGGAGTTTTTGCAAACTTTTTATTAAAAAAAAAAAAATAAATCGTTTGTTTAATTCCAAATTTCCTGCTTTAAACTGAAAACTTCTTAAGGACATTTATTAGTCATAAACAATTGCTAACGTGTTGTCAATTTTTGTGTGCCATATGTTGCAAATTGTCCAATTATACATTTGTTTCATATTATTACTTGTACATAAATATTTGCGGCTGTAAATTAAATAAATTATAAATATATAATAAATAAATTATTTTTATTCAATTACGATACCATAATGTATAACTAATTTAAATTGGTGGTTTTTTGCGAGTATTTAAGTATTAAATATAAATGCAAACACATAACTGTGGTTAAATATTAAGAACAAACAAAATGTTAATTAGCTATAACTTGTGTATTATTAACAACTTCTTCAGAATAAAAAGTATTCAGTACTTCAGAATAAAATTTAACTAAAATTATCTCTCCTCATTTCTAGTATCAAAAAATTCTAGTTCAGAACCAGTTACTTACTATTTACCTTATTTGAGCCAAACAACTAGTAGGAGTACTACCGCTTCTCCATACACCAACAAAAAAATTTTGTTGTCCCAACCCAATTTGATTTCAACCAAATTGGTCGGAAACTGGAACTGATAATTTGGTTGTCACAACTCTGTTTCTGTTATTCCAAGTGAAATAGGGTTGTAATAACTGAAGTAGGGTTGCGACAACCAAAATAAGATTGAAACAGTCGAATTTTCGGTTGCAGGAACCGAACGATTCGGTTGGAACCAAACTCTGTTGGGACAGACAAACAACAGTAGAATATAACATGGAGATATCATAGGGATTGTGGCAATTGTCCCGAAACTCTGACTTTGGTAATAGTTCCAGAATTAGTTTAAAAATTACAATTTAGGCACGAAAAATAAGGAGCAAACCTGGTACTTTGACACTCGCGGAACCCGTTCTGTAGCGATTCCTTGGAACTAGTACTATACTAGTTGGTCAAGGTTTGAATTATACAGTTAAAAATCAGTGGCTTCTCTTTGTTTGAACGTAGATTAAACCAATAGCTTCCTCTTACTATAATAATTAGGTCCATAATTTAAAATATTTTATAGTTATGATTTCTAATCACAATATTTGTATGCTCAAAAAATATTATTAAAAATAAGTAATAGCAAAACTAGAATTTCAAAACAAGTTATTAAATTTAACTTTTTGAAATAGTCTCTGCATAGTTGCAATAAAACTTGAAGGTACACAAATGGTTCAAAATTATTGTTTTAGCAAGAAAAACAGGAAGCTACTAAATTATTTCTGGAGTAACTCGTTGATTGCCACCTCAATTCAATTCACAATAAAAAAATACAAGTATTTATTTATTTGCAAACTCTCAGTACTCCAAAAAAATATAAACAAAATAAGAATTCAAAATCTCGTCTTTTAATTTAGGTAACTTTTTTAAATAGTCTCCACACAGATCATATTAAACTAGTAGACAACTGAAGCCAACTGGTTACTTTGAGAACTACTTTTGGAATTACTAATCAAAAAGCTAGTTGGGTCACATGCTACTATGTTTTGTTTCATTTTAAAGTAACAGTTTGTAGTCTATGAAATTTAGAATTTGCCTATATCTCGCCTCTTAACCGTAACCTCGTCTGAAATTGTAGTAATGACTTTTTAAAAAAAACCTGCCTTCAATAATTTCTAACTAATAAATTCCTAATGCACACAGAAAATACATTTGTTGTAGTAACCGAATTGATACCTAAACCTAATTTTGGTAGTAATATATTTTATTTTATTAAATTAGTTATTAAGCACCCAGCAAAAAAAAAAGAGGTGCCGAGGCAGTAGGAAAAGCACTACAATTGATGATCTAGATGTACTTCTTTTTTAACATAAACACTAATGATTTCAACATTGACTTGTCATAGGAGAGGAGTACTCCCACTTCAACATTTTTTCAGTATTTTTGGAACGAATGCAAAGAAAGCTCTTTTAAACCTATTAAAAATTTAAAAAAAAAAATCTTCGCAAAAAAAATTATATTTTTTTATATTACAAAAGATTTTTTTTTATTGCCGCCTCCGGGTATCGAATTTGCGACCCCACGATTGTTAGTCTAGCGCTCTACCGCTGAGCTATTGTTTAATATTAAAGTTGACTGGCATAAAAATACCACCTTCCTAGGAAAAATAGTGAGGAAAAAGAAGTAGTTAAAGCGATGCAACTGTTTAATAGGGAGTTGTTCTTTTTGGGGTTTTTCACCGATGAATTTAACATTGGCTTATCATAGGAAGGAAGTTGTTCTTTTTTAAAACAAATTATGTATAATTTTGAACCAATGAAAAGGAAGATCTTTTTCACTTCTTTTAACTTTAATTTAATTTAAAAAAACCATCATGCACCGTGTGGGGTTTGAACTCAAAACTCGTTGCCATTTCAAGCAGACGCTCTACCTCCTATGCTATCGCTTGTTATAACTGATAGCTGACTTTTAGCAGTCTTGTTCAGTAAATTGTTGTTATCTTCATTTCTTTCTATTTTTATTAACAAAAATATATAACATATTGGAAAATATATAAAGTTGTTTTTGTTTTTTTTTTATAAAAAATATTACACTCATAGAAAGAAATAAAGCTGTAAAAATACAAGTAAAAGCTACTAAAAATTATGTAATTAAAAATGACCTTGCAAAAAAACTGCTGAATACTAGTAAGATAAGAAGAAATAATAAAACTGTTAAATTTACAAAATTTTGATTACATTTAAGTTAACTTTTAATTAATTAAAAATAACGAATTACCTTGATAAAATCCGGAAAAAATTTTGCAGCATATTCGTAGATAAAAAATAGCTTTTTCTGCAAGGTAATTTTTTACTTATTTTTACTAGTTCTAACTAAAATGTTTACAGGATTTCACTTTTTCTGTTATACTTAATTTCTAAATATATTTAGGAAAAATTTGATCAAAATGGATTTTTTAAATTACAATTTCTGAAATACAAACAAAATTGTAATATTTACCTTTTTGGTATTTTAACATAAAATATTTGAAGAATTACATATTTATATAGAACTTTTGTATTTCCATAAAATTTCATTAAAAATTATTAGAAAATTAAAAAAAAAATTTCAAATCATTTCAGAAATTAATTTTTGAGTGTACAAAAATAAAAAAAAAATTAAAATTTTAAAGTGAAAACTACAAAAAATTATTAATTGTGTAAAAAAAGTTCGAAAAATTATTTTTCACCTGGTGGGATTCGAACCCGCAACCCTCTAATTTTGTGCCAGCACGTTCCTATGCAACCCCCATACAAGATATTCTTATCAGGCATGAAAAATAACTTCTGACTACCATATAATTATTGCAACATTAGATGTTGTTTAAAGCCCATTCCTAAAGGAGTAATTCTTTGTGACGTAATGAAGGAAGTGATTCATTTAAAAGTCATTCCAATTATTTTTGCTGGGTTGTTATTGCGAGATATTGTTCCTTATTCTCTTCAATAAAAGTACTTATCAAACAAGTGTAAAAGGTGCACTCTAATTCAATATTGTTTTCAGTACTTTTTTTACAGGTGCATAATAAGCAATTTCTCACCTTTTTTCACATATACATATTTTAAAAATTAAAAAAATAATATATACAATTTAATTATAAATATTAAAAAAAAAAAATTGTAGAATAAAAGCAGTGAAAGAAGTAGTTTGTAAAGCATTACTACCAATTTCTTTGAAATACCACGGGGAACATTTTAAACATGTAACTCTTCAACAAATTTTAACCCTGTAACTATTCCACAAATGGCAAAAAAAAAGTCTCTGTAATTGAAGAGTTAAAGTTTTCCACCAAAATGTTCAACGCAGTGTGAAACATAACTTCGCTGAACACATTCTATACCTAAAATGGAAAATTCACATTGTTTCCTAGTGCACGTACGTAATAAATCTAGAGCTAAGAATTAGTTTCTGGCCTTTCTGTCATGGAATGAACGAAATATTTAGAAAAAAGCTTATATTGGTTTTAATCTACCCTATATTTCCTATTATATGATGAATGAATATGTCTTTAAACATCTCCAAAATTAAATGGGAGGCATTCAAAGGTTAGTTTTGACACAAATTTTGAGGTTTACCACTTAAAACACCACTAACGATCATGATGGGGTTAAATGTTGTTTGTATAAGGAAAATCTTTGGCTTTTCATTGTGTAAACAACAGCTATGTAACTTAATCACTAGAAGCTTCTAGTTTAAGAGTTATAGACGGATAAATCCATTAGCCTTTTTTAAGGCTAATTTTGAGGACATAAATGTAAAAGATCTGGCCAGTTTACACCGCAGAAACCTAATTTGTTCACAGATGTTATTTTTATACCCTACACCACTATGTGGTCAGGGTATTACAAGTTTGTGCTGATGTTTGGAACACCAAAAAATATAGGTCCTAGACCCACCTTATTTTTTTTATTTCGATTCAACGATGTCCGTCTGTCCGTCCGTCCATCCGTCTGTCCATGCATTCTTGTGCGCACTCTACAGGTCGCAAATATTAAGATATTTTGCTTAAGCTTGGTACACCGACTTACGTCGGCCCAAGGACAAAGCCTATTGATTTTGGTGAACATCGGTCCATGTTTAGACCTAGTGCCCATATAAGGGTCCTACCAAAATTATATTGTTTATATGCTGCAGGTCGCAAATATTAAGATATTTTGATGAAATACGGTACACAGACTTACGTCGGCCCAAGGACGAAGCCTATTGATTTTGGTGAACATCGGTCCATGTTTAGACCTAGTGCCAATATAAGGGTCCTACTAAAATTATATGGTTTATACGCTGCAGGTCGCAAATATTAAGATATTGTGATGAAATTTGATACACCGACCTATATCAGCCCAAGGACGAAGCCTATTGATTTTGGTTAACACCGGTCCATGTTTAGACCTAGTACCCATATAAGGGTCCCCCCAAAATTGGCTTGGTTACAAACTGCAGGTCGCAAATATTAAGATATGTTGATGAAATTTGGTATACCGACCTATATCAGCCCAAGGGCGAAGCCTATTGATTTTCGTGAACATCGGTCCATGTTTAGACCTAGTGCCCATATAAGGGTCCCCCCAAAATTGGCTTGGTTACAAACTGCAGGTCGCAAATATTAAGATATTTTAATAAAATTTGATGCGCTGACTCACATTATAGAAAATTTTGACACAAGCCCCATTTTAACCCTTTAGAATTTCGGATCCAAACATTAGTTGGCTTTTACCCAGACTGGTGTAGGGTATTGTATAGTCGGCTTGCCCGACTTTAACCTTTTTACTCGTTTACTCTGAACCTATCCGAAAATTCGCGGGTAGCTAGAAAATTTCACTGTTGTACACATGGGTGCTCTACTACATATGCTAGATATTTTTTTTCTTTTGATCGGCTGTGGTTTAAATAATTTACCTCAATTTTAATTAAAGTGTTATAAATACAAAATATTTAAATAAAATTGCAACTTCAATGGGGTGGCAGCTATTTTGCAATGTATCGATGTTCGTAAAAAGTTTCCCAATGCATTTTTTTATTTGGTAAAATAATTTCATTCTTAAAACTGTACAAATAGCTGAGAAATTTCAAACGAAACACTAAAAAAAATAAAAATATTTACAATATAATAGCTGCAAAATAACTGCCCCCTTATGTATATAGATAATAACCATAACAATAACTCTGGCATATGTATATTAAGTTCACTTGGATGCATTTTTACAATGGCTAGATTACATTATAGTTTTCACACTTGTTTGACAATTTCAACTTTATTTATTGATTTTCTGATAAAAAAAAATAAAAAACCAACCGCAAGTTTATGGTGTGCTGTATAAAATGTCGTGTTCTGTTGTGTTTTTTTTTTTAGTTTTTAAACGATAATAATAAAATTAAACACAAATAAAAAAACACAAACCAAAGTGTACCACAGGTTTTTTAAATCAGTTAAATCAAGATATAATCAATAATTCAATTTATTGGTTTGTTGTTTCAGTATGGTGGCTCATAAAAGTACATTTAAAAACTATTATTTACACAACAGCGATACTCGGCAGTGAACAAACAATCAGATATTGAAACAAATAAAAATAAAACACGCTATATTGTGTATTGAAATTGCAACACTTGGTCAGACGTAACAATAAGGATATAAAAAAAAACTAGCAAGCAGGCCACTTTTATGGTTGAAAAATGTTTATTGAGAATGAGTGTATCAATTTTAAAATTCATCTGTTGTTTTTATTTCTTCTTTTTTTTTAATAAACTGCACTTTTTTATTTACCCAAGCTTTAATGCATGTGTATGTCAACAGCAAAGTTATTGTAGTAGTAAGGGTTTGTATCGTAGGATAAAAGAAAACGGAAATCATGTAGCGTAGAACTATAGTTATCATAGTACTCATAGTATATGTTACTTAAAAACCATCAATACAAATTTAACAACTCACATGTTTTTTCTTTAATGATATTTTCATTCGTTATATGTAAATATTTTTCAACTCTATTTACATAACAAAGAGATGTAGGTATAGGCATATTCTCTTTAAATACTGACACACCATAGTCAAACCGTCATACGCATTCATTCACACAACAAAAGATATGAAAAATAAAATATCAAAATTTTACTTATCCCCGGTAGCACATTGACAGCTATTGGAGATTTCTTAGATATTTTCAAAATTTAATTTTTTCACAGTTTGCAACAAGTTTTCTATACTAAAAAGGAAAGTGTATCACGTGATAATTTCCAATCTTAATAAAATTTGAATATTTAGTAGAGCGAAAAATTGTAAGACGAGGGGTCTGAGATTATCGGCCATCTCGGGCACTTAGGGAGTCAGAAATGGGATCGAAAATTACCCATTTTTTTAATTTCCCTATTTCTTTGTCATTTGATCCAAGGAAACTATACACACATGTTGTAGTGTCGGATAGGATGGTTTTGCAATCAGCAGTTGCAGTTCTCTGGTACTTATGCAATTGAATTAGAGCGGCATTTTTTCTATGGAAAAATCTTTTTTTTTATATAATCTTCATTTATTGTAAGGATTATTGCAGCACTAGCTCTAAAAGTTATGTGGTGCAAATTTCTATATAGCCCCTTAATAAAAATATCTATAAACACCATCATTTATTAATGCTTTATATTTATATAAATACTCGTGTAAAAAAAAAAAATATTTCCGTTTTTGAGTTTTTAACAAAATCATAAAGAAAATTGTTTCCAATTAAATGTTTGCTGTCGCTATGTATGTATGTGTGTGCTTTCAAAGAATTTTGCCTACATGTTACAAAAGAGAAAATATACATCATTATTTGTTGTTATGCTTTAAACAGATGTAAGGAGTGAGATCATAAAAATGTTAACACACATAAAGTTAAATAAAAAACAAACCACTGAATTTTAAGACTTCAAACCAAATTTTTATTAAATGAAATTTAATACAAAATCAAACAAAAAAACCGCATGGAATTCTAATCACTACGAACAAAGTTATCCACTTTTTCCGGAAACCCTACCATTAAGGCTTTTATGTTAGTTTCTGTCACCTTTTTAGAGCAGGTGGTCCATCTACGTTTGAAATCTTGCATGTCCTGGGAGACCTTTTTTTTTTGCCCTTTAATTCTCTTTTAACAAGAGCCACTGGCCTGAGCTACGGGCACTTGCGTGTATTTGCCTCTCTTGGCACAAAAACCACATTATTACCATTATACCACTCCAGCGCTTTCTTGTTGTAGTGACAAGATGCTAAATCAGGCCAAAAGTAAGTGGATACATTGTGCTGACTCTAAAATGGAAGAAGTCTCTTCTGCAAACACTCCTTGATATAAATTTCGCTATTTATATAGCCAGATGTCACAAATGAATGGCTTCTTTGGCCGCAGCTACATATGGCTTGCCATACTAGGAATTTTTTAGGGAATTTCGTTTGCTTTTTCGACCTAAATTTTTCCGCAAAATTTCCTCGAACATCGGAAACATAAAATTCTTGACCAGGAAGCTGCGAAAAATCAGCCAGGACATAAGTTTCGTCGTCCATTACACAACAGTTGTATTTTTGTATAAAATTTGATTTCAATTTTCGAGCTCTGGCTTTGGCCTCCAAATTTTTAAAAGCGTTTCCATCGGGAACTTTTTGAACTTTGTAGGACTTTAGTCCTGCCTTACGTACAAAAAATCTGAGCATTGGGCTAACCGACCTGTTTTTCTGCCAGATGTGTTAGGAGCTCTCTTAATGATGCTTTTAACTTTATATGCCTTACCGATGTTACGATAACCAGTCGTTGTTCCTGTTCCCGGCTTCCTTTCAATTGTTAGGTGTTCCAGATACATTTTTACCACTTTTGAAACTGTTTGGCGGCATACATTAGTCTCTTTGGCAATTTTTTTGTATTTCCATGTTTGGTTTTGTTGAAAATATTTAATTATTTTTTAACGCACTTTTCTTTCATCGTTCATTGTGCAAAAAATTGCAAATTAAAACTCATGATGTAAATTAATTTATTAACTGACATATTTTTAAAATGCAAATTGTCGAAAAAAAAATAATATGAGAAGCTTTAAACCAAAGTTATATGCAAAACTATGTGTTTACATTTTTATGTTCTCACTCCTTACTTATGTTTGTGTGGCAGATATATCTCTGATGCACACTTTTCATGTATTTGTTCTGTAAATATTTTTTTCCCTTTGTTGCGCGTTTAAGTTAGTTTTTATCTAGCTATTCAATTAAATCAAACTAATATAAAAAATTAAAGAAACACAGAATAAATTTAAAAAAGATATTTCATTTCGTTACTTTTTAATTTTTCTTTAAAAATAAAATTTTTTTTTTTCGACCTTTTTCACTTCAACAGGTGGTACAAGTACTGGTAAAAGTTGCTTTCCCATTCCCAAAATGATAACATCATTAAACAAAAGGACCGGCTGTTCAAAAAGCGCCAGAAAAGCACTGGAGAAACAAAATTTTTGAACGTTGGCAAAACGCTGGCAAAACCAATAAATAGGTGGTCTGGAAATATATTTTCCAAAATAAAATTTAAAAAAAGGTCATATGTATATTTTTTTTGGTCCTGCCGTGATTTGAACCCAGGCCGTCAGATTGACAGACGATTGCTCTACACACTGAGCTAACGAGTCATATAATATTTGATAGCTAAACACATAAATGAGTGATAATAGCTGGACAACTACTGACTGTGCGAAAATGCTAGTACTGGCACACAATTTTTTTTTAACTAGTATGCCAGTGTTGGAAGGGCAAAAAAAAGTTGGTCTTGAAGGAGCTTTCCCACACACAAAAAATTTTATTTTATAAAATTGCAACCGGATTTGAACTCGGAACCTTCTGACTACAAACATTTTTTAACGAAGCGTCAGCATTTTTATAAAATCATTGGTCTACCATCATTGGTACGCCTGGTAGAATTGGCTAGGTAGCACTGGATAACAACTGGTTGCAAACCTTGGCATATCACTCTAAGCCAATTCTTTGCCAGTGGTTTTTTTTTTATAAACCACCGAAATTTTTGTAAAACAAATACTGGAAAAACGCTTTTTGCAAACGCTGGCAAAGCGTCCCAAATGAGTGTTCTGCCAGTCATTTATTTATAACACCGTGGTTACCCAGTGGTATGCCAGTGCTTGATTTTTTGTACCACTAACGATTTCTGACTGGGTATTTTATCCAAAAACTGCTATTTTTATCAGGATACTCTCCTGATAAATACTTCACAGAATTATTCGAATTTCTTACTACTTTTAATATAAATGGAAAATTTTGTTAATTTTCGTATTGAATTTTTCCAGCTATAGTAAAAGTAGTAACTTGCAGTAAGTAAACGAACACGCTTATTAATTTTATTTTAATGTTTCTTTAAAAAAATGTTTTTCTAATTCAAATTAGGTACTACATATGATTTTTAAGTCGATTATGATGTACGCGTCAAGACGCTAAAGCCTAGTTTTTTGGATGTAGTTCAACTTTGTTTATTAGTTAAACATTGTTTAAACTTAAAATGTTGTTTTTCAGATGTCATTTAATTAACTTTTAATTGAGGCTTAACCCAGCAGCATTGGCCAGTTAAACAAAAACACAAATTTGTCAACACAAAACAGCTGTTGGACAACATATTGTTTAATCGATGCCACATTGCAATGTATTGACAAAAAAATACTAAATGCTACCACCAATTTATGACAATTCCAATGGGATATAAATTATTTTGACACAAATAAGTTGACATTTCTTAAACTAGAACTGAAAAACATCACGCTTAGTTAAACTTGGCTTAATTTTGTTTAGAGATCAACTAAACAGTATATTAAACTAAGTTTAATTGGCATGCAAAAAACTAGGCCTAAGAGAGATATATGTTTTTCTTTTTTTTTTTAAGGATCGGGGTTCAAATCGTCACCACGGCAAAAATATTTTTATACCCTACACCACTAGGTGGTCAGGGTATTATAAGTTTGTGCTGATGTTTGTAACACCAAAAAATATTGGTCCTAGACCCACCTTATAGTATACCGATCGGCTCAGAATTTTTTTTTATTTCGATTTAACGATGTCCGTCCTTCCATCTGTCTGTCTGTCTGTCCATGCATTCTTGTGCGCACTCTACAGGTCGCAAATATAAAGATATTTTGATGAAATTTGATACACCGACCTATATCAGCCCAAGGACGAAGCCTATTGATTTTGGTGAACATCGGTCATTGTTTAAACCTAGTGCCCATATAAGGGTCCCCCCAAAATTATATTGTTTATACGCTGCAGGTCGCAAATATTAAGATATTTTAATGAAATTTGGTGCGCTGACTCACATTATAGAAAATTTTTACACAAGCCCCATTTTAACCCATTCGAATTTCGGATCCAAACATTAGTTGGCTTTTACCCAGACTGGTGTAGGGTATTGTATAGTCGGCATGCCCGACTTTAACCTTTTTACTCGTTTTTTTTATAATTTTTTATTTTTTTATAGATTTACTAAGACGTGATACTGAGAAATAGGTTCGTCAGCATGAGTTAAGAATAAATTCTTGTGATAACTTTAGAAAAAAAAAAGAAATGCAAGACATATATTTAAGACGTCTTTCATATAAGTCTGCAACTGCTGACTTGTCACCTAAATGAAGCTGCTGACATTGTATTGGAGACACACTTACCAACACGATGCATGGTAAAAAGTACAAATGCTTATTTTTTTTTTTTTTGAGGAAAAAATTAAAAGTTGTTTTTAAAAGTATTAATATGGTATGAGTGATTATTATAATATAGTTAGTACTTTGTTAAACTATAAGGTCAATCTTTTATGTAGTACTGTACTGTGAGGTCTACGACCAAACTCACAAACTCAATATAACCCTATTTCCCAGAAGAGTGTAGGGTAGAATTAACAAAAAATCTTTATTTCAAATTACAATGCAATCGGTGCAGGAAATTCTTTTACAACAGCGTGAAAATAATAAAATTAAATTACAATTTTTTTATGGTGACTACTGTATTCTCTATTACTGGTGTACGTCGAATTTATATATTGAAAAATTGTTCAATATTCATTACCATGGTAGGCATTAGGGTTCTTCAAGTTACAATACGTTGGAGATTATCAGCTTCTCAAGGTCTCATCAACGTGACTACCTATTAGAAGTTTATATATTGAAAAAATAAAAAAAGTTTTCATCACAAGGCCTAAAGCACCATAAAGTTACGCAGATAGATTTATAAAATTCAATTTTTCTCAAATTAAAATGTCTAAATTTCAAAATAATTCTAATTAAAGATTTTCTCATTGAAACATTTTTTTTTTAATACACTCATCGAATGCGCTGTCTATGTGAAGTATATTTGCGAATTTGACCACTACCTTAAAAAATATTGACGACCAATGTTTGTAAAAAATCGGCAACGATTTTATAATAATTTCAGATCACATCTTCAAAGAAGATTATTAAGCTTAAATATTATTTTCTTTTTAATCTGCACATTGACTTGAAAAATAAAAAATTAAACAAAAAGAAATGTTAGTTCAAACTCATAAAGGTCACTCAATTTCGATAAAACTTGGTTCAAAGTTTGCAGTATTATATACACCATGATCATGCGCGGTTCCAGCAATTAATATAAGGGGAAAAATCATACGCCTCAGTGGCCAACTCAATGTATTTGTCTACTGTGGCATATGATTTTTTTCCTTAAATAAATTGCTGGAACCGCGCTTGACCATGATGCAGCCTTGATCAGAAAAATTCAGACATCGTCCTGTTTGAACATGCGATTTTGAAGAACCTTAATAGATATGAAAAAATTTAAAATGAACACATCATTTTTTATGTTTTTATTTTTGGTTTCACTTATTTACTGTGGAATTATTTTCATTTTTTTAACTATTTTCCGAGTTGTTTTAAATTGTAGATTTTATTTTGTATACATATGTATATATGTACAAAAATTAATAATCATCATGTGCTGTTCTTTTATAAAAAGTTAAAATAATTTTATTTTCATCAACAAAAAGTGTTTTATTATATTGCATGACAATGGTGTTTATTGAATAAAACTAGTTTACAGAAATTTTGTGCATTCCACAATAATTTAAATTATCTAAAATTTCAATCTCATCACGAATAGTAGGAGATAATTTAAAAGGAGTTTTATTCTCTAAATTAAATTTTCCAAATGTATATTTTTGTTATAGTCTACTTTAGTTAAAATTTTGAGTGGCAGAATGATTTGACTTGGTTTATTTTTGGAGCATCCTTTTAGGGCAATAATACACGTTCAATATTATTGATTAAGTTTTCAAGTATCAAACAATCATAAAATTGTATTTCTAAATATTTTTGTTTCTGATTGGTTGATTTTAATCAATAATATTGAACGCTTCAAATCAAAATATTTGAAAAAATAAATATTTTTGTAGTGTATACATACACAAAATGAACAAAACCTTATATTTAGAAATAAAGTCGTCTTTAAATTTAGAACACTCTTTTATAGTAAGGGCCTATATGTTGAAATATTTTTATCAAAATATTAAAAAATGTTAGCAAAACACCATTTTATTAATTATTTGTTTACCCAGCCAGCAAACTTCTGGGCCCTAAAAATTTATAAATCTTGATTGACTCCACAGAAAGATTATTTTCGGATCACATCAATTCTTGAACCAAAAATGATTCAAAAATTAAACCTTTCTTTGAAAGTCAAAATATTTTTTTATCAAAATTCACTAATTTTTCAGGGAAATGCACTCATTTTTCAAGGAAATACATATGTAAATATTAACTGTTATTTGTAACATAGTTTCTTGTTGTTTTTTTATAAAAATATATCCCTACATCACGATTTTTATAATATTTAAAAAACGCTTAAACAGAGAGTTATTTTCAATCCAAAAATCTTCAAGAATTTTACTTTTTCTCCGACTCAAAAATGACTCATAAAAAATCCAATTTATGAGGGAAATTTCCATTAAATTTTTGGACTCTTAAATGGCGAAAAATAGACTCTAATTTCTCTTGATACATTAATTTTTGTGGTTCATATTTGAGTATAAAAAGAAGGCTCTTTTGGATGAACCACTTTTAAAGAAAAATTTGAAAATTTAGTAATATTTTTTGAGCTTTTTTTTTACTTATTTTTGAGCCCGTTTGCTGGCTTGGTAAAACAAATTATTGTTTAAACCTATCTCTTATGGGACGTGTTAGCTAAATTTTGGTCATATAAGGTTATGTGGAAAGTCCGTACGAAAAACAATATGCAAACAACAAAAAAAAAATTTATTTTGTAGCCTAGTGTTCTTGACAAATAATGCATGAGAAGGTTTTAACAGTGTTAAGCTTTTAATGAACCACAGAACAGTACAATCTGGTAGGCTTTTGTTCGCAAAATCAATACCAAAATTGTCAAAATGCTGAAGTAATGTTTATATTGTGAATTTTTAACGTAGGTATTTATTAACTCTCATTTACATACATATATACAAAACTATTTAGACCACGTTTGTTTGAAATTGAGTTGGTTGCTATGGAGTTCAGATGAAAAAATTAATTAATTCTTCGCTACTGCATTACTTAATCCGGTGTTTTCTAATGCAATAAATGATTTGATACGAAATGTCAAAACCATTGTAGATTCAGGTAAAAATTATATCAATATCACTTAATCATCTCACGGCTTAGAAATATCATAGTATTTGCTTCGAAAAATTCAAATTTTATAAACAAGTAATTTTTTTTACAAATAACACTGTGAGACAAATGGTAGGGGTCAGTGATCGGGAAGGATTCAAACTACCGGGGAAAGCTATATCGGTAAAAAAGAAGTTAGACGTGTCTCGGCGTTTCGCTGGGTCAACCCTAGGAATCGAGATATATCGATTTGACCTTTGGTGGTCTTTTTTTTGACATAACTCGAGAACCACTAGTCCGATTTTGCTCAAACAATTTTAAAAAAAAATTAGAAATTACAATTCCTTTAATTTGTTCATATAACGTTTTTCTATATACTCAACAGTTTTGCCGGTAAAAATAAATGTATGAAGAAAAAAATATTTTTTGCCTAAAATATTAAAAAAAATGTAATAAACAAAAGGTTATTGATTTTTATGGTAGCGGTAACAAACATTTATTTTTACCGGTAAAACTGTTGAGTATATAGAAAAACGTTATATGAACAGATTAAAGGAAAAAAAAAAGATATATCTCGATTCCTAGGGGTGACCCAGCGAAACGCCGGGACACGTATAACTAGTTTTTGACCGATATAACATTTCCCGTTGGTTTCATCCCATCCCGATTTTGACTGTCGCATAGTGTAATAAATTACTAACATTTTTCAGTTTTTGCTTATCCAGCCAACACATTTCGGAGCCCTCAAAATGTATGGCTTTTAATTGATTCCCAAAAAATATTCTTTTCAGAGCCCTCTATTTTTGGAGTCAAAAATTATTCGGTGTGAAACTTTTTTAAAATTAAAAAAAAAATTGTCCAAAAAGTTTCAATTTGCGACACCAGAAATAACGGATATAAATGACTCATAAATATGTATGTTAGAATGTCCCTTAAAATAGCGATTTGTCGATTTTCGTTCATTACACCCCCCACTTTTATTGGAAATGGTCCCAAATGGAAGAAATCGATTTTTTTTCGGAAAACGTTAACCCAAAATTTGGTTAGATTATAATTATCTTTTCATTTCTTTAAAAAAAAGTTAACCCTTAGTGGCCTTGGGTCAGAAAAGACCCATGGAACTTAATATTAATTATGACTACAAGATTGTAAAGCCATTAAATTTATAAAAAAAAAAATCTCAACTGTATAAAAATGATTATTTTGTGTAACGTGATCCATATGGGATTAATTTTTATACTTGTGGGCGAAAACGCCCCACTAGGAAATTTACAGAATAACACCTTTCGCATATCCTAATTTAATAAAAATCTGATAAATGTTATTCTGTAAATTTCCTAGTGGGTCTTTTTTTTGAAAAGTGATAACATTAACCCTAGATGGATCAAGTTACTCAAAATAATTATTTTTATCAAGTGGAAATTTTTTTTTTTTTATTCATTCAAAGTGATATTTTTCCGAAAATTATGAAAGGTGTTATTCTGTAAATTTCCTAGTGGGGCGTTTTTGGCCAAAAGTATAAAGATTAAAATTTCGAAATGTATTGGAACTTTTGTTGCAAATATTGACTAAAACAATAAAAGTATACTCAGAAATTATACAAATTTGACTTGTTTTACTAAAAGATTAGCGATTTAAACAAGTAATATTTTGAATCCACAAACTCTCAAAAAATACTCAAAAATATGATTTTTTCTGCCGCAATAGGGATTCCAAGAAGACTACAATCTGTGATAAAAATGTATTAAATTTATTGATTACAAAATGGATTGAAAAAGACCCCCCTTTCATGAGGGAAATTTTTCTGGACAGACTCATTTCTCTGAATCATTTTGGAGTTTAAAAAGAAGGCTCTTTTGGATGAAATTTTAGTAATATTTTTTGTGTGTGATCGGACCTGCATTCGGATAGGAGAGTTTGGTATTATAGCTCTCAATACATATTTAGTACTTCTCCGAAACAGCACAAAACGAATTTTTAACACAAAAAATTAACAAGCTATACTTTTATTTCTATTTTATGACAACAATAACAAATTGCAATGCATAATTTTGTATTGTATCGTCAAAAAACTCTCGCGGGTTATTGAATATGTATCTCACATTGCGTGTCATTTTGTGTTATTCCCTATAAATATAATTTTTAAATTTTCAGTAATATTTTTCACAATACATTTGAATTTATTACAATCCCTTTAATAGTAAAGCCATTTAATTAGCCACTTTTTCCGTACATTTGTCTATATTTTTGTAACCAATTTAACCCATTTCGCTCCGAGATCCAATTTTTATTTTTTTTTTGGAAAAAAGTACTTTTTTAGGGTAATTAAGACCCGCTGATTTCAAAAATCTGGTCAAAAAAAATTTCCGATTTTCCGTTTTCCCAGAAAAGCCTGTTCGAAATTTCGAACACTGGCGCTTATCCTATATATCAACTTTGTATGCAAGTGAAACATTTGGATTTATTTGCTGTTTTATTAATTTATTTCAATATTTACGAATCAAATGGTACAAAAATGATTAAAGTTGGAACAAAATGTTATTAAATTAAATATATATTGTTATTATTTGAAATAAAACGGAAAATGAAAAGAAAAAATGCTATTTTTCATGTTTTTGCTTGAAACAATTTGTGTGAAGATGCACATTGCATTTCTCGCACATATAAATTGTGGGCTTACCACATCCCTTCAATTGACAACGACGATGTTTACCCTCGGGATTTCTGATTATAACGTGTTTTCCCTCAACTTTTGGAAGATTTCGTGGTCGATATTCCTCATCGTCGACATCATCATCGGTAGTTTCTTTCCTCTCGGTCAAAAGAAGAGCTTCCGTCACAAAGATTTTGAATTCTTTTTGACTCATCGGTTTCTCAACTTTGTATTTTGCAATCAAACAATGCAATTTCCAAGCATTTACAACTGCCGAATTCAAAGTAGTGCACCACAAAGGCCAATACCATTTCTTTCCACGTATATTGATTCGGTAGTTCTGGATTGCATTGTCGTGCAAATCCACACCCCCCATGCCCTTGTTATAATTGTGTAACATGGCTGGCTGACCATACACAACGTATTTACCAGCTTCGGGGTTCCTTTTTGATGTTGATGCTTTTTTCCAACGTTGGACATTGTGCAAAGGCAAAACTTGATCGAAATTTGTTGCCATAGTGACCTCTTTGTTGTCCTGCCATCTGCATAGCAATATTTTTTGTGTGGCGTCAAATGTATAATCATAATCACCTCTTGGTAATTTTTTACCGGTTTTCAATTCAGCGGATCCACCAGCCAGTCGATTGGAACGAACGGTTCCAGAAGCACAAAACCCTTTATCAGTCAACAAACAAAGCAAGTGGTATGATGTGAAGAAGTTGTCAAAATAAACTTTATGTCGCATTGGATATTCAACATTCGAAAGTAAACGCATAACAACATCAGCTCCCAATCCAACAACATTGTTATATTGGTCAGCAGATCCACAGTACGGTATAAAAGAATACAGATAGCCTGTGAATAAAGAAAAGAAAATATTTATCAAAATCAGATTATTACCAGAAGATGAAAGATTTATTACCTGAAGAAGAGCATAGACACCATAATTTATAACCAAATCGAATTGGTTTGCCTCTAATGAACATCTTACAGCTGTGTCTCCCAAAGTATGGAACCATTTGTTCATCTATGGATAACATTTCGTCCCAAACACCAAATTGAAGAAATTTTCGATTTAGAATATCGAATAAAGGACGAAGCTAAAGAACAATACAAATATAAATATGTATAATGAATAATATATTGATTTACATATAATATGTTTTTGTATGTTTCTATATTTGTTTTTGTTATATACCTTAGCCATTTTATCAGCTGTGTCTAAATCATTATTATTGGCAAAATGTATAAATGATTTTATATGCAAAAATGTTGACCGAGTCATGGTCTGTTTTACAATTGGGATCCCCAATGATGGCTTTGAAGACCAATAATCTGGCACAGATGGCAGAGTGTGATATCCCGATAATAATAATATACCAATGAACCGTTTTAGCATCACCTCATCCAAATGAAACTCGGTCCTTGTCCCGGAAACTTGTCCCGCATATATATTTGTTTCTTGAATAATATGGTCAAAGACTTCGTCATCGTAAAATAATTGAAACAATTGCAAAGGAGAATGGTTGATCAATCTTGAACAAATATTTTCTTTCAGTTCAGTCAATGGTGCTGGATTTGGAACAATGTCAAAATGATATTCCTTTCGGTTTCCTTTTGACCATTTCGGTTTTCCAAAAGAACTGAGAGGCTTGTATTCAAATCGAGGCTTCTTCGATGCTGAAGGTCCCGCCTCTTCTTCAAATTCAGGATAGCCACTGTCCTCAACTTCATTTCTTTCAGTTTCAATTTCAACGAAACCGGCAACTTCGTTCAACGGATTCGGATCTACATTCAAGGCTATTTCATCATCATTGATTTTTTCTTCATCTGAACATTCATCGACTCGATCAGGAGGAAGTATATTCACACAATTAATATCCTCGTCATCATCACTCCAATTGGCTATTATTTCATCCAACTCCTTCATAGAGATAACTTTCTTACGTGTACTCATATTTACTTATGCAAAGCACAAATCAATAAAAAAAAAAAACATATAAAACCCACAAAAAACTCGAAACTCACAATTATTTTGTATATTACATATGAAATATTTACCTTTTCTTGCAAAAAATTGATTTTAAAATGTAAAAACACTCGATATTTCAAGAATATAACAAAGAAGCGTCTTTTCACTTCTAACGCGTGCCAAATATAACACAAAGTATTACAAATGTCAGTCAAGTGTAATCGTCAGTCAGTAACTATAGGAAAAGCGCCAGCGTTCGAAATTTCGAACAGTCAAGTTTACACATATGTGGGGTCACGCATATGTATGTAACACATGTGTTTTATGTTTTATAAAACAGTTACATATATTGGCAATAATTCCTCATGATTATTCTTTTAATTTTTTTTTTATTATTATTCTTAAAAACTAATTCAAAAAGTGCCTAAAAATAAGGGTTGCAGAAATGCACCCCTAGTATCGAGGGAGAGGGGGGTGGTCAAGGGGGGATATTTTTTTTCATTTGCTAAAAGATGAGACTTAACAGTCATACCAAAATTTATCTGAAATTCCACCGTTTTCATACATAAATATTTTTTTTAAAAAAGGTGATTTTTACTGTTCGAAAAATCGAACAGTGGAGCGAAATGGGTTAAATAGAAATGTAGGTCAATATTGTGGAAATTTCACTAAAACCACATATCATTGGTCATAAGTTGTTAACCCGTAGCTCTCAATCTAATTACCCAAGCATATTTAGGATTCTAAAACATTTTAGTGTTAACTCAGGTTGCAGTTTGAATGTCACTTACAAGGTGTAGCTTATGACCATCTATATAAATATTTTAATATAAATTTTTGCTAATTCATACAGTAACACCGAAAATACTTTTTTTTGTTTATAATCAAAACCACGAAAAATATGAATAAAATGTTTTCAAAAAAGTTTACAAGAATTTTACACGTTAGACCACCACGCCAAAAAAGAAGCATATAATGTTTTTATGCTACTTTACATAGTGTAAACTAAACCCCCTAAATGTATACAATAATAAAATAACTAAAAAATGCACAAAACAGCAATGTTACCAAAAAAAAAAAAAAATACTACATGCAATGCATAAGGGTTATAACTTCTGAATAATTCTAAATTGCCCCTAGACATACAATAGATCATAAAAACTACACGAAAAATGCTTACAAGGAAACTATCCAATGGTAAAACCCTCAGAAATTATTTCACTAAAGTTTTGTGTGGTTGTCACTTATTTGAAATATTTAAAATATTAAATTAAATAAGCACACATACAGAGAACACGATTCAATTAGGAAACCATCAAAACCACCAATATTCTATTAAAAACACCTAATATTATTTCCAATTATCTTAAATTTATGGATATAATTAATATTTTGTGTTGAAAGAACATTTTCTCTATTCACAACTGACTGAAATGTTCTGTAATATTTAAATCGGTGTTCATAACCAATTACGAGAAAATATATTTTTCTCAAAACAATTCCATAATCACAATCATATTAAAATTAACAAAATATATATAAGTCCCAATTTTTCGGATGTTTAAACTATAATTCAGTAGTAAAAACTAAATTCAAATATTAATTCCTAAACTTTTTTAATTCGTTATTTACAACTAACTATTTCGAACAAATTCGGCAGTGCTAACCAATTATTATTTGGATATAACAATTAACTGTAAAAAAATAAAAAATGTCAAACAAATTATAAAAAAGCAAATTAAAAAAACAAATAAAGCAATAAAATTGTAACATCGGTTTCCAAAAATTTCAAAATTTTGGAAACCGATGTTAAACCAGCCCGAGTTCGCTAAAAATATAAGAGAGTCATAGGAAGGATCGTTTCACTCTATATGTATACCCTTTGATAATATCATCAATTTTAAAATAAACAAGAAATCTATTATTTTTACTCGTCCCGACTTTGTCAGTTAACTAATTACGCTGTGAGACAAATGGTAGGGGTCAGTGATCGGGAAGGGTTCAAACTACCGGGGAAAGTTATATCGGTAAAAAAGAAGTTATACGTGTCCTGGCGTTTCGCTGGGTCAACCCGAGATATATCGATTTGACCTTTGGTGGTCTTTTTTTTGACATAACTCGAGAACCACTAGTCCGATTTTGCTCAATAACGTTTTTCTATATACTCAACAGTTTTGCCGGTAAAAATAAATGTATGAAGAAAAAAATATTTTTTGCCTAAAATATTAAAAAAAAAGTAATAAACAAAAGGTTATTGATTTTTATGGTAGCGGTAACAAACATTTATTTTTACCGGCAAAACTGTTGAGTATATAGAAAAACGTTATATGAACAGATTAAAGGAATTGTAATTTTTAATTTTTTTAAAATTGTTTGAGCAAAATCGGACTAGTGGTTCTCGAGTTATGTCAAAAAAAAGATATATGTCGATTACTAGGGGTGACCCATGAAACGCCGGGATACGTATAACTTGTTTTTGACCTATATAACATTTCCCGTTGGTTTCATCCCATCCCGATTTTGACTGTCGCATAGTGTTAACAATTAAAAATAAACGACAAAATTCAATTGTTTTAAACGAAAAGTGGCTAGTCCTTTTTTAACTTATTTTGAATTGTTTTAATGTAATGTGTAATCGGTTGATTTTAAGAAAACCGAGTAAAACAGTTAAAGTCGTGCATGCCGACTATACAATACCCTACACCAGTCTGGGTTAAAATGGGACTTGTATCAAAATTTTCTATAAAATTATAAAAGAAGAGAAAATCGTAAATATAGCCCATATGGGCAAAAGGTTTAAATATGGATCGATTTTATCTATAATCTGGAGGCTTTGTTCTTGGGACCATGTGAGTCAGCGGACCAAATTTAATTGAAATATCTTCGTATTTGCGACCTGCAGCGTGTACAAAAACCAATTTTGTGGGGAATCCTTATATGGGCACTAGTTCTAAACATGGACTGGTGTCAACCAAAATCAATAGGCTTCGTCCTTGGGCTATCATAGGTCGGTGTACCAAATTTCATTAAAATTTCTTAATATTTGCGACCTGCAGCGTATAAACAATATAATTTTGAGGGGACCCTTATATGGGCACTAGGTCTAAACATGGACCGATGTTCACCAAAATAAATAGGCTTCGTCCCTGGGTCGACATAGGTCGGTGTACCAAATTTCATCAAAATAGCTTAATACTTATGACCTGCAGCGTGTAACCAAGCCAATTTTGGGGGGACCCTTATATGGGCACTAGGTCTAAACATGGACTGATTTTAACCAAAATCAATCTGCTTCGTCCTTGGGCCGACATAGGTCGGTGTACCAAATTTCATCAAAATATCTTAATATTTGCGACCTGTAGAGTGCGCACAAATATCCATGGACAGACAGACGGACGGACGGATAGACGGAAATCGTTAAATCGAAATAAAACTTGATTTTGAGTTGATCGGTATTCTATAAGGTGGGTCTAGGTCCAATATTTTTTGGTGTTACAAATATCAGCACAAACCTATTATACCCTGACCGCGTAGTGGTGTAGGGTACAAATATTGTGAGTACATTATTACCCAACATATATCGATTTTAGCCTTTGATAAATACTGAGATCTTCGCTTGATTACAAGTGCATTTTTCTGTTAATCTATATAAAATAAATTTAGCATTTGAATAAATCTGAAAAATATTTTAAAATTATTTAAGGAATATAATAGAAATGGGTTTGCAAAGCCAGTAAATTGTTAAACATGCCCCCACTGTGTTTCTCTAGTTTTCTTCTAATAAAATTTAAAGGTTTCATATTTTTATTCATTCAAGATTCGCAATGGTGGCAAATTTTTTCTAATTTTATTCTCTTTGCCTTTATTTCTAAAGATCAAAATAGTGGCTAAATTCGCCCCGAATGGCAAATAGGTAGTCTAGAATATTGTGCAGAATTTTAACGTAATGTCTGTTTTTTTATTTTGTCACTTCCTTTAAGTGGGCGTGGCTTTTAATGAAAAATTAGCGATATCGACCTTTTACCAAATTACATAGTAAAATTTAACGAGTACAAACTGTATATTTTTGGAAATCTTACAAAATTTCCTTAAGTATTGCATTATTTTTATCTAGAAATTGTAGCCAGACCTGAAAAGACTGTGCCTTAAACATAAAGTATTTTTTCTTTGTTTTTAGTGATTTCATAAAAAAGTTAACAAAACTGAATAGATCGCGAATATGGCCATAAAATTTTAAAGTTAGCTACAGTTTAAGAAATATTTGCAAAAACGATTTTCTAGGAAAATAAAATTTTTTAATAAACTTTTACAAAAAAAAAAAAATAAGAAAATTAAAGTAATAACGCTATTTTTTGTAATATTTTAATTTTTTCCTTTAATTTGGTATATTGCATGGTATACTACTATTATATTATATTATTGGTATATTACGCGTATTTAAAGTTGAAATTTTCCTTTTTTCACGATTTTGTTAATAAATAATGTGCGATTAAAGGAATATCCAATATAATATTTGAATTTGTACCTTCAGTAAACATCTCATGGTACTTAATTTTTCAAAAAATTACGCATTTTCTGTTTTAATTTTAAGTTAAAATTGACTAAAACTGAAAAAGATAGATCTTTTTATACCCTACACCACTATGTGGTCAGGGTATTATAAGTTTGTGCAGATGTCTGTAACACCAACAAATATTGGTCGTACACCCACCTTATAGTATACCGATCGGTTCAGAATTTTTTTTATTTCGATTTAACGATGTCCGTCTGTCCGTCCATCCGTCCGTCCGTCCGTCCGTCTGTCTGTCTGTCTGTCTGTCTGTCCATGCAATCTTGTGCTCACTCTACAGGTCGCAAATATTAATATATTTTGATGAAATTTGGTACGCAGACCTACGTTGGCCCAAGGACGAACAAGTTTGATTTTGGTGAACATCGGTCCATGTTTAGACCTAGTGCCCATATAAGGGTCCTACCACAATTATATTGTTTATACGCTGCAGGTCGTAAATATTAAGATATTTTGATGAAATTTGGTACACAGACCTATATTGGCCCTATAACGCAGCCTATTGATTTTGGTGAACATCGGTCCATGTTTAGACCTAGTGCTTATATAAGGGTCCTACCAAAATTATACTGTTTATACGCTGCAGGTCGTAAATATTAAGATATTTTAATGAAATTTGGTGCGCTGACTCACATTATAGAAAATTTTGACACGAGTCCCATTTTAACCCATTCGAATTTCGGATCCAAACATTAGTTGGCTTCTGAAATTTCGTACATAGACCTATGTTGGCCCAAGGACGAAGCCTATTGATTTTGGTGAACATCGGTCCATGTTTAGAACTAGTGCCCATATAAGGGTCCCCCCAAAATTGGCTTGGTTACAAACTACAGGTCGCAAATATTAAGATATTTTAATGAAATTTGGTGCGCTGACTCACATTATAGAAAATTTTGACACGAGCCCCATTTTAACCCATTCGAATTTCGGATCCAAACATTAGTTGGCTTTTACCCAGACTGGTGTAGGGTATTGCATTGTCGGCATGCCCGACTTGAACCTTTTTACTCGTTTATACCTAAAAAAATAAAGTCTGTGATAAATCTAAAATTATAAAACTCCGATAAAACCATTCATAAATGTAAAACCTATATTTTCTAATCAACTTCAACGAAGCTTTAGATAATTGAAGTGCAGATTCCTAGAAAATTACGATTTTAAAAGATTAATGTTTCGACATACACAGAGAGAACTTTTCTGGACGAGTTTTAATGAAAATTTTCAGTAAACGAATGAAGTTTTCTTCACAATAGAAATGAAAAATTTCTTAAATTCAATGAAAAAGCTTCATATATTTTATGAATCTAGTTATAATGAAACTTTTTCATTGAATGTATGAAACTTTTAATAAATAAAATGAAATTTTTGACAATATTTTATGAAAAATTCCGTTGGTTGTGATTCTTTCAGTGGAATATGAGTTTATAGAATGTGTTAAGATGTTTCAAATCCGATTAAGGCATTTTACTAAATTTGCAACATAGGAAAATAAGTGAAGTTTTCATTTTAATTGCTAATATATCCTAGATCCTTTACCTAATGCAAATAAGTTGATATGGTTCTAAAAGCACAAAGTCTATATTTTTATACCATATTAAAAATTATTTGTAATTAAGTCACGTATATGAATAAATAAGAAATTTTAAAGAAAAAATTATCTTTTTCTAAAGGCTAATTTGCGAATATTTCAAAAAGTAGAGCTAATATTAAAATTTGGTGTTCACATTCGTAATATTCATCCTAAAATCTATCAGAATTGATATGCCCCATGCCCGATGCAGTTTTAGTGTTATACTGTGTTATTATTCGGACATATGTATTTTCAATAAAATTTCTGTTATACCCCTTAATTACTCACTTTAAACAATTTTCAGGAGGTTTTTATTTATATTAGTATTTATTCGCTTGTGTGCCTTTAACTCTTTATAACACTGTGAGACAAAAATATTTTATTATAATATATGTAGGTACATATAAAATTAGAGACAGTATATAGGAAAACTGCGTCTAGAGATTTTCTGGTCATTATGCCAGTTTGTGATGGATATAAAATAAAACGAGTAAAAAGGTTAAAGTCGGGCATGCCGACTATACAATACCCTACACCAGTCTGGTTAAAAGCCAACTTATGTTTGGATCCGAAATTCGAATGGGTTAAAATGGGGTTTGTGTCAAAATTTTCTATAATGTGAGTCAGCGCACCAAATTTCATTAAAATATCTTAATATTTGCGATCTGCAGTTTGTAACCAAGCCAATTTTGGGGGTACCCTTATATGGGTACTAGGTCTAAACATGGACCGATGTTCACCAAAATCAATAGGCTGCGTTATTGGGCCAATATAGGTCTGTGTACCAAATTTCATCAAAATATCTTAATATTTCCGACCTGCAGCGTATAAACAATATAATTTTGGGGGGACCCTTATATGGGCACTAGGTCTAAACATGGACCGGTGTTAACCAAAATCAATAGGCTTCATCCTTGGGCTGACATAGGTCGGTGTACCAAATTTCATCAAAATATCTTAATATTTGCGACCTGCAGCGTATAAAAAGTATAATTTTGGTAGGACCCTTATATGGGCACTAGGTCTAAACATGGACCGATGTTCACTAAAATCAATAGGGCTGGCATAAGTCGGTGTACCAAGTTTCATCAAAATATCTTAATATTTGCGACCTGTAGAGTGCGCACAAGAATGCATGGACAGACAGACGGACGGACGGACAGACGGACATCGTTAAATCGAAATAAAAAAAAAATTCTGAGCCGATCGGTATACTATAAGGTGGATCTAGGACCAACATTTTTTGGTGTTACAAACATCAGCACAAACTTATAATACCCTGACCACATAAACTAATGAAAAATTTTCGTTTAAAACTATGCTGCTGAAAAGTTATCAAATGAAAGGAGAGGATCCATAAAATGATATTTTTCTTTTCATCTACCCAAATTCTAGAATTAAAAAATATCATAAGTACTTCTTTTGAATACTTAAGGGTCTTTTAAGTAAAATTGTAAAATATCAGAAAATTAAAAACTTATTTCGCTTTTTATCTATTTAGTTTATACATAAGCTCTAGTTTGTAAATATTTTTAGGTCTAGCAAAAACTGTTGCACGGTGTAGTAGATGTTTTTCATAAAAGAAAGAGCAAACATAAAACACATAATCCCCGTTAATGTGACACAATAACGCATGTCTATTATGTTCAAATTTTTGAAAAATATTTCTCATAAAACCCTTTGAAATTTGATTGGCTTCTAACTTGCCTTCATTTATATCTTAAAATCAAATCTGTGAACAAATAAAATGAAAAAATATCTGTGGCGATAGGTATGGGTGTTATTTGTTTTTTCTCTACTAGATGAATTAATGTTTTGCAAGTGTTTGCAGTGTGTTAAAAAAAAAAATAAATTATAATACGGTCAGACAATGACGATGAAATTATTGTTCATACACTACATGTATATTTTAACAACATCCTGTTTTAGGAAGAATAAAAATGCAAAAATAAATAACATCTTTAAAGATTTTTATGCTTGTAAGCACAGTGTGTTTTTATATTTTTTAAAACCATGAAAAGGAGAGAAGGGCCCTTACTATAAAAGAGTATTTTAATTTTAAAGTCGACTTTATTTTAAAATTTTGTGTATGAAAACCCTACAAAAATATTTATATTTTCAAACATTTTGATTGGTTGAAAATACATTAACTAATCAGAATGCTACAAAAATAAACCAAATCAAGGCATACTGCCACCCAATATTTTAACTAAAGTCGACTTTAACTAAAATATCCCGACTAAAAAAGTTTTCATATAATCTTATATGATTTGATATAATTATAAATGTTTATATGTTTATATATAATGGTGTATAAGCTTCTATAAACAACCTTGTATGAAAATATATAACAAAGTTAATAGAAAATTGTATTAATTTTATATATAATTATATATTACATGATATCTAATTATACAAAGTTTAATGGCACTATAAAAATTAGAAGAAAAAAAAACTTAGAATTGTGGATCTGGTTTTGAATTGTGCACTTTGACATATACATAAATTAATGTTTATAATTGAAAGTAACATATATTTTTCAAATATTTGACAAAATACTATTTATTAAAAAAATACTTTAAAGAAATAAATAAAGAAAAAAAAATGTTTTTTTCGTTGTGGAATTAAAGGTCGAAAGAACTATTTTTATTTTTAAAATTAAAAAGAAAAATTAGACAAACTTATGTTGAAATAAATACGGTTTAAGCAGGCGGTTTTCATCGCCTGTTTCGAACATTAACAGTTTGTATCGAAAAATGTTAGCCTTTGCAACCGTGTGTAATTCTTATGGCTGAAGTTGTCGATACAAATTATGAAGAGACTGATTTAACAGAGGTAGAGAGAGTTGGGTAGTCTTTTAATTATATAGTCGTTGGTTATTTTTCAGTTATTTTTTCCGTGAAAATAAAAAAAAAATTGTGAAAGTTAATTTTTATATTTTATGAGAAAGACACATTTTATAAGAGAGACCAAAACTCTAAACTAGAAAAAGTTGCTCCGACAAATTTTTGTAATGTGGAGTTAATCTGAAATTTATTTTGTCAGCTATTTCCAAGTTTATTAGCAAACAAATGTCCAAACAACTTTTTGTCGTTTTGAGTTTTGGTCTTTATTGAAATAAAATAAACTAAACCACATTTTAAAAGAAGGATTTCTGTTACAAACTGCATTATTCTAAGTTTATGGAAAATCTGCGTCCTTAAAACGGCCTAAATCGCATTAAATCCTCATTTAAAACATCTTTCCATCAACAAAATTTTTCTGTATTGCGTCAACATACGAAAGATCGTCCAATAGCCACTTTTTTAGCCAAACTGTTCTGTCGGGCATTAGTATTTAATACGAATGAAAATAAGTGATCTCAACAATATTTACTAAAGTTTTATTTGAACATTTTTATAAAATTATATGTTTTTATATATAATTTGATGCAATTAGATAGACCCATTTTTCGGATCAAATTGTATCAGGTTAGATAACATACTTATCTCGCTTGATATAATTATATATTCCAATATTCGGATCAAATTATATATGAACATATATATGGATTTATATATGGTGATATATGATTATATAACATCTTTTTTAGTCGCGATACATTTGAAAAATTTAGATAGCAAGGGCGAAGGTGTTTAGCTTTATAGAAAAAATCCAAACTTCCTTGGCAAAATTTAATAATTTTTTGCGAGTCTTAATTTTCTGACATTAGGGTGGTACATTGGAGTTGTAGCAATTGAGATCTGGTGGGTAAACGGGTTACTTGAAGTCAATGACCCTTAGGGTAAACTAAAACTTTAATATTCGTCTGTAAATGCCAAATATATAACGAAAAATTTAAAAAGGCGACCCCTACAATAATAACAATAATTTAGTTTCGACGGCGTACGGCGAACTTTTTTCTTTTTTAAGGTACGTTTGTATTTATTAATATATAAAAAATTGTATACCATGCATCTTCAAATTCGATTTTCTCGAAAACAAAAAATAACGATTCTCTGAATTTTCCGGTATCGATAGAAACTTATATTTATTTTCTCAACTAAAAATATTTAAAACATACACTCACAATATATTTTCCATAACCGATTGAGTTTTATTTAAAAATTAATAGGTAAAGTTTGTTTTCAATTGAAGAATCAATTAAAATACATTGAAACATATTGTTTAACTTTTTTTCTCAATCAATAAAAAACAAACTATAAAAAAATATGTATCGTCTGTAGGAGTTGTTATTTTCCGTCAAATATTCTATTTTTAGATTTCTTTTTTTAGAAAAAATAATTTAAATAATTTCGTTGTTTTCTGTTTTAAAACAAAAAACTCAAACATTTTCGGTTTTCTTTTTTGCTAAAATAATTTATTTATATACAAAATTATTTCAATTCAAAGTACAAGAAATTCTTTACACATACACACAAACATAGCCAATAAAATATGAACGTGTGTGTTGTGGTGTATGGTGTAGTGTTTTGAAAATTAAACAAAAAAAAAATACTTTAAAATATGAAAAACCAAACCACAAAATCGTTTTTTTTACGTTTTGTCAGTTAAAAATTGATGATTGTTTTAATAGACTTTTCAATTATTTTTATTTCTTTTATGGATTGTTTAAACAATATTTGAAAATAAATAGCAAAATGGTTTAAATATAATAAAAAACAATACCCTACACAGTCTGGTTAAAGCTATACAATACCCTACACCAGTCTGGTTAAAGCCAACTAATGTTTGGATCCCAAATTCGAATGGGTTAAAATGGGACTTGTGCCAAAATTTTCTATAATGTGAGTCAGCGAACCAAATTTCATTAAAATATCTTAATATTTGCGACCTGCAGTTTGTAACCAAACCAATTTTAGGGGGACCCTTATATGGGCACTAGGTCTAAACATGGACCTGTGTTAACCAAAATCAATAGGATTCGTCCTTGGGCTGATATAGATCTGTGTACCAAATTTCATCAAAATATCTTAATATTTGCGACCTGCAGCGCATAAAAAATATAATTTTGGGGGGACCCTTATATGGGCACTAGGTCTAAACAGGGACCGATGTTCACCAAAATCAATAGGCTTCGTTCTTGGGCTAACGTAGGTCTGTGTATAAAATTTCATCAAAATATCTTAATATTTGCGACCTGTAGAGTGCGCACAAGAATGCATGGACAGACAGACGGACGGACAGACGGACGGACAGACGGACATCGTTAAATCGAAATAAAAAAAATTCTGAGTCGATCGGTATACTATAAGGTGGGTCTGGGACCAATATTTTTTGGTGTTACAAACATCAGCACAAACTTATAATACCCTGACCACATAGTGGTGTAGGGTATAATCAGTAGTTCAGTTTTAATTGTGTTTTCAATTAATTTAATATGAATTTTAGGTTAGTTTTAAGGATAAAATATTGTGAGTGTATTTAAAAAATATTAAATATTATGATTTTTGCGATTAATTAATTTCTAATTCACAGCTTTCTCAGAAAATCCCAGAAAGGCAGAATATTTACAAATCCCATTTTTTACAAAATCTAAAATGCTTTTCTACGAATAATTTGTATGAAAAAATAAGAAAAAATAGGTTTTCAAATAAATTATTAGAAAATAAAGGCGCCAAAGTCGAAAAAATTAAAAAAAATTTTAAATTTGAAATGTTTTGGATAATACTTTACATGGGTTTGTTAAAAGTATAAACGGGTTCGGGTCGAAATCCTGTGTATAACAAAATCCTGTTTTCAAAATCCCGCTTTTCGTAATACTGTTTTACAAAATACTGTATAACACAATACTGTATAACACAATACAGTATAACACAATATTGTATAACACAATACTGTTTTGCAAAATCCTGTTTTGCGCGCGCTTTTTTGCTTTATTTTTCCAAAAATTTTAATATGAAGATGAAGATTTGCTTAAACTGTGCCAGAGACTATTAATTATAGAGATAGGAAATCAAAATTAAAACTACTCACCGGTAGGGGGCGCTGAAATTTAGTATCACCTGAGCAACTATTTAGTATCATTTTAGTATCAGCTGAGCCTATATTTAAAATCGCAAAAATTGCTGAAAACTGCGCAAAATAAGAGGAAATCAAGCGCAAAATATCTTCAAATAATAAAATTTGAGAATCCCGGTTAAAAATAGCAATATATTTTCATACGTGATCACGTATGATCGCCCATATATCTACGATAACGAAAATTGAGGTAATATGTAGATATATGCGCATGTATTACCACATATTTGAGTACATACATGTCTACATATATTAGTATTTCATATATGCTGTTAATAAAATATATGCTTCTTGTTATATTTAAAACTTTTTTTATTTTCTGCATTGTTCAATATACATTTTACTTATATTCTATATAAAAATACGATTTTTTATATGAACTCAAAACTTATATTAACGAAACTTACAAAGTATAAACCTTGCTACGAGATCTTGGTGAAAAATCTGTGAGTTAAGACTATTCACATAACAATTTAATTTAAGGCTTGTTTTTCGGAATCCTGTTTATTGAAATATACTCGTAATTCAAGCCAACAGCCATATTAGCACAAAATTTAGATGCGAATACAGGGGAAGAGATATTGTACAACAGTTTAAGATACTTGTATAAGATTCTGGAAATTTAGAAGGTGGTGTAGGGTTAGTAACGATCATGATCAATCGCCAGCGTTTAATTTTGTTTCAGTAAAATTTACCTTAATCTTTGAAGCAAAAAAATCTTTGTTTCTGTTGACAATAAACCGTCAAACGGCCTCGAGAAAATGCCGAATAACCTAGATGCAACACTATTAAATACTCCTTGGAAACCACAATTTGAAATAAGAAGTAAAACACATATTTCCTTTATTTCACCTCGGTTACAGCCACCTTTGAAAATCTGAGTTTTGATTCATTCTCCTAGACTGGAAAAACCATTAGTACATACAATTTACAGGCGTATAACGAATGCAAAATGCTTAAAACTTACCTGGCAAATAAAATTTGTCCTTCTACAAAGATTTTCAATCAAAATACCAAATTTTTAAATGATTTTTCAAAAAATTAAAACAAATAAAATATGAAATACAGAATTAATAGAAAAAGCAAAATGTTGACATTTTAATTTTGAAATTTGAATCACAGAATTTTCTTATTAAAAAAATTTTGAAATTTAATTTAATTTCAAATTGTATTCAAAATTCATTTTAAGAAAATTAAATTTTTGTTGTTATATCAGAATTCATTATGTCAAAAATGTTTCAAATGGTTAAAATTGATTAAATCAGGAATAGTAATGCGTTATATAACATCGAAAATAACTTAATATCGCTATATTTTCGCGAAAATGGTTTATTAAATATATTTGACGAATTTTATGTTACAATCCTGGTTGAAAATATCATCTCAAAATTCAAGTTATCTCTACAATATATGTTATGTATATTATTAAATGACCTCATTATCAAAACACAACATGTCTAGATCATATATTGGACAAAATATCACATATATTTACATACATGATGCCATACTTTAGCATATATGAGTTCTTGATTTTAATATATGCATACGTGTATGATCTCATGTATGTCATATATGTTAATGTATTACCATATAACATACATATATGATTACATATCAAACCATACATGTCCATATGTTAACATATATTTTTATTTTTAACCGGGATTCCTTTTTTTTATTTGCTTTGTTGTTTGTTATTATTTCAATTTAAATAAAAAAAGAAAATTGTCAATTTTTTAAACAAAGTGCAATCTAGTGATAACGATGTCGTTATAACTTTTGTTTTTGGTGATGCCATACCCCTGAACTGTGCGAGTGGTTTGAAAAAAACTACGTCAAGGGCTCATATCACCCAAAGTATTCTGGAACCTTTTGGTCGGTTTACGATGACAGTAAGAAATCCTACCCAATAAATCAAAATAGTGTGGAAGCTGGGCATAGAAGACTAAATGCTGTTGTTGGGCGTAGAAAAACAGGATTATACCACCTTATCAGGCAGTTGGGTAATGAGGTCGTTGTAGCTGTAAATACCATTTCAAAACGCACGAATAGAGAAAGACGTTACATAAATTTAAAGAAAAGAAAAGCGTACACAAACATTAAAAGAGTTATAAGAAAAAGGTGTGAATTAAACCATACAGGCTACCTAAAGCGAATTGCAAAAAATCTTGTACTAATTTAAGTTTATAAAATGCATTGAAATTAATTTTTTGTTAATTATATACTTTTGTTGAAGTTATTTTTAATACAATAAATTTTATAAACCAGCATTTTTACTTCACAGAATTTTGCAAAACAGTATTGTGAAATCCAGTATTTTGCAAAACAGTATTATGAAAAGCAGGATTTTTAAAAATTTTTTGACCAGTATTTTGTCCAAACAGTATTTTGCATAACAGTATTATATACGTATCCCAGTATAAACATGTATATATATTTGGAAAGGCTAACTATTCATCATTCTGAAACGGTTCGAAAATTGAAAATCGGTTCAAAAGTGATTTAGTTAAAAAAAATTTTGGTCCGTGAAGTTTTGAAAAAAGTTTTTTACCGATAACTTCAGATTTTGATGGTATTTTCAAAATTCTGAAAATTGAAAAGTGATTTACTCAACCAGGCCTACAACCTATACTAGGTCATTTTACAAGTATATTAATTTTTTTCTATTTTGTAGCACCGCGTAATCAGTGTGTTCGTTTACTCGAAATTCTTACTACTTTTACTACAATTGGACAATTTTTTTTACTTTTTGTATTGATTTTTTTCAGCTGTAGTAAAAGCAGTAACTTGTAGTAAGTAAACGAACACGCTTATTTATGTATGATAAGTTTGTTGAATTTTGTATATAAGTGAGAGGGTTGACGTATACGCAATATTATTTCTCTAATGAAAAATCACGTATACGTTAGGTGGCTCTGTATGTATTCCGAAGTCTTTTCTTGCTCTGCGGAATTTTGAAAAACTATTTTAGTTAAAAATTTTAACTTAAAATAAAACATTTCCTTAAATTATTTGCCTCTTACCAGCAAAAAATAAAAAATAAATAAATATTAAGTGTTTCAGTAAAGGAATTAAATATGCTAAAATCCCTAAAGTATTTAACAAATTGTGAAAAATAATCCATGTGTTTTTGTTTACATGCTACTAGCTTTATTATTTTTACTAGTTTTTCTCAAAAATCCGCTCGAGTACAAAAAAATAAATTAAAAAAATTAGTAAAAAATTTAAGGGGAAATTTTCTTAGTTACTGCCTGAAAAATTCCTTCCAGCAAAAACTCTTAATATGTTTTTTTTGTTTACCAAATGATTGATGCGAATCGTTATTAAATTAATAAAGTCTTATGATTTGCTTTAAAGTTTGCACTCTGTGGACATTTTTTTCCCGAATTTTAGAATTTATTTGGTTTTTGGTTTATTTTATCCAATACTTTTGAATATTTTGAAAAGTTTTTCCATTATTTTTCTCTCTGATTAGTTTAACTAAAACTGTATTCATACAATTCTAATATGTATTAATTTAAACTTATCTTTTTAAATTTCAATATTTACACACATTTTCTTTTTACCAATATGGTCATCGGTCAAACTTGCGTTTTTCAGTAACACTTTTATTTAAAATTAATTTCAAGGGTTTTTGGAAATTTAACTAAAACTGTAATACTATTAAAAGTTTTTAAAGTCAAACCAATATAACCACTGTAATATGGTTTGCATGAATCTAATATGTATGAGTACAAAAAGTGAAGAAAAAATAATTACTTTGTTATTGCAGGAGTATGAAGGTGCATGTTTTAACTAACGAAAGAATTTGTAAGGCAAAGAAAAATTTATTTTGTTCTGAAAAAAGCTCATGCATGCAAGAATTTCGTTAATAATTGTTGTGGTTTGCAACTAGAAAAAAAGGTGGTAAATTTCCGGCATACAAAAAATGATATTTCTTATACAAAAAGACCAAAAGAAATATGATATACTTAAATAGTTACATAAAATAAAGATAAAAATGAAACTTTGCTAAATTTCAGTAACAATTTAAATGAATATTTTGTTAGAAAAATGGCAACTATCAAAATCCTTATAGATATGTATAACAAAAGGTATTTTTTCTCCAGACATGACTTGCAATTATTTTAATGGAAATGATTAAGTTGTTTTCGAAATGAATATATTTTCTTTTTTACTCTCATCTTTTACGAGTACTTACTGAAATTTTAGAAATGCCTTTGTCAAACCATATACTTTTGATTTCTTAAATCAAACGCCCAATCACACATACAGTCATAGTAGGGAAATAATCAGTACTTGTGTATTGATTACTAGCAAAAGGGGAAAGTACTGGAACTTAACAAATGGAAGTAGTGCAGCTATTACTAATGTCCACTAATTATTTTCAGTTACTTTTTAAGTGATATATTCGATTACTTTTCAAGTAGCTTTTAAGTGGTATTTTAGGTATTCTTGCCAAACTGTCGGTTCTACCAAGTATCAATTACTTAAAGCGATAGAGAATGGGATTATGATTCAGTTTATATACATAATTAAAGATCTAGCACGTTCCCTTTGAATATAGTATGCATTTTTATATTTAAAATTTATGATGATGGCTTTGTCATATGATGACACTTCTTCAAGAACCAATATTTTCAAAACGGTATTTGACATAATAGCTCAGTAAAAACCATAAGATTGTATGTATATAAGTTTGTGTACGACCACAATTAAAAAATATTTAGATTACCATAACAGGATTACCAGACATTGATTTCAAATTCATGGTAAGTACCAAGGTATTTAACTAGTTCCACTGGTACTTAGCAAGAACCAATATTATTATGCAGTAAATTTTTACTCAAGAAAATCTTCTGTTCCAAAGAAACGGTTGTAAAATAGCTACTTTTCATTCACAACCCCTTCTACTGTCGATTCTAACACCGATTCTTTTTGTTTGAAATTGTCCCAGAAGCAACCCCTTCTATGGCTCCAAAGTGGAACCGTTTGCTCTAGAATCAGTTCTGGAACTAGTTCGAGTATAAGTGCAATTGCACTTGGTATTCAATGACTTTATGCCCAACTTTTTCTTAGAGCAGACATATAAATATATCTTCCATTTTAATTCCAAACTATTTTATTGGAATTAGCAAATAAGCCAAATATACTTTCTTATACATAGCTAAACTCTATCAATTTCAATGTTGTCTCATTTATTTATTTTTTTTTTGTGGTAATCTAAGTAAGCAATCTTTTTTGATGGTAGTTTGTGTTAGAAAAAAGCAACAAATATCATCAAAATAAGTTACAAGGTTATAAATATTTACTGGAAATATTTACATTTTTTTTTCAAGTTTTATATTTAAAGACTCAGCACTAAATGATTTACACAAAGCTAATTGCAATAACGGGTAATTATTTACAATAAAATAGAAATTATTTGCCTTGCTGCCATTTAAATATTTGTAAATTATTTGAGCTATTTTTAATCCTAGAATAAGACTTGAAAACTCTTTTTCCTTTTTCATGTACTTTTTGAGACTTTCTCCACACCATTTCCAATTGTATTTCAGAAATTATAATTTTATGCATGTTTTTCGTTCGATTTTAGATCATATATATTAATAGCTTTAAGTTATTTTTCAAATTAAAGAAAGATGATAAAATTTTTACAAATAAATTACAATTGTTGGTTCTTAGTTTTTATTTAAAAATAAAAATTGTTTTTTTCCACCTTTTTAATTGATTGATGAGAAATTTATTAATTTAGTTCGAGGCCAATTTCCTTATTATGAATTAACATAATAAGTACTTTTTTCCAAAAACTACTAGTTTTCTTCACCGGGATACTCTGCTGAGAAATAATTCACGGAGTTTTTGCTTTCGAAAAACCCCTACACTTTCAGGAATGAAAATACGATCGTTTCGGGGATTTTTCAGGTGCCCTTCATAAGTTTTCTTTAGAAAGTGGTGGCATTACTGCAATGCGAATTGAAGCATTAAAATCTCATATTAAATGTTGTCTGCTATATCAACAAAATGCGAATGAAGCAAACAATAAAATATGTTTTCGAAGTCAGTTTGTGAAAACTATCGCATGAAATGTCTTAGATTTTTAGCTTTTTCTAACATTTTATATCAATTGTATTGTATAACTATATATAACCTTGTAAAATCCAATCCCTTAAATTGATATGACCGCAATAAACATCAACATCAAGTATAAAAAAGGAAACGATAAAATAACATAAAAATAATACAAAAATGTTTAAGCTAATCTGGGTTTTAAATTTAAAATATTTTTTTTTTTTTGCAATTTTAACATGTTTTCTACAAAATTAAATAAAAATAAATATTTCTTTCTGACAGTTTTGGGTTTTGGGTTGTTTAAGCAGAATAAACTCTATATGCATATGCGGTTGGGCAAATATTTATTTGAAATGTAAATACTAAACTAACATTTCATTAGTAGCAAACATTTATACTTTAAATTAGGGTTTGGGATTTCCCGGACTTTTTTATTTCCCGGGAAACGGGAATGAAAAAATTTTATTCCCGGGATTCCCGGGAAATACTTTTGAACAAAATTGTTAATGAAAACCACCTATATAAGTAATTTTTGTTAAAAAAACACTATTTCAGTGCAAATGCAGTCTGTGTAGTGAGAATTCAAAGTAAAAAATATCAGAATGTTGAACATTTGATTTCACATAAATTACTCGCAGCACTGACAAATGAATTGCATGATTCCAGTAGGCACCTAATACTGGACTGTCGGAAACAAACCGTTTCATCACACTTGGCCCATTAGATATGGTGGCCACAATGTTATTTTCCAACGACAAATAAAACTCTTCTAGTCTTATTTCTACAATTCTTCTTATTTCATCAGCATTACATCTTCCTGATATATAAACCAACCCCAGCTTATAAAATGAATTATATCCGTTTGTACATACATATGTTCAAATATCTCTTTTGTGATATTCTTGTCCATTCATCTAAGATTATAGTAAATCTCCTATTATTGGAAATATTGCTCGATATTTCTTTTATCATGATATCTTTTACATGATTGTAGTAATTTAATATAATGTTCTTTACATCGGTTTCATTTTTTTGCAATGCCAGGTTTTTATTAAAAAAACTTTCTCGAATAAACGAAGATCTAGTTATGGTGCGGATTGACTGCAGCTAATTTGGATACCATTTCAGGAAATGTTTGCCCTACCATAAAACCTTTAATGCCTATTCAGCTTACACTTTTTTCTTCAGGTACTTTGCTAGTTTTAGCTGAAACGTTATTCTTCTTGTTTTCTTGAAGAGAAGTTGCATGACCATCAATTTTTTTTTTTTTTAACCAAATTTAGATGTCGGATAACCATATCTACCGTTAACCATTAGTCTTTTCTTTTCACATTTATTAATGAAAACGTTACTTATAAAATTATTGACCCTTAATATAAAGGCGTATTTTAAATTTAAAGTCGACTTTATTTTTAATCAAACGGTTTTGTTGATTTTGTGTATGAAAACCTTACAAAAATATTTATATTTTCAAATATTTTCATTAGTTGAAAATAAATTAACCAATCAGAATGCTCCAAAAATAAACCAAGCCACCCAATATTTTAACAAAGTCGAATTTAACTAAAATATACATTTGAAAAATTTAGATAGTAAGGGCGATTATTTGTAAGAAACAAGACTTTTTGTTCATATTTCTTTTAAACATTTTACCAAGTTTTTAGATTTTACTACTTAAATTTTGAATAAATTATGCGAAAAATATTTATTAGTTGAAATGCTCCTTATTACTTGGCAAAGATTTTATTTGTGTGTCAAATAAATGTATTCCCTTTTAAAAGATTTTAACAAAGACATTTTTGTTTTGGTATTTAAAATGTTTTTTATGACTAAAATTAAAAAATCCTATTCGAAACAAAAACAATTTAAAAAATTTAATATTTTTAAAATTTCCCGTTTTCCCGGGAAAAATATATTATTTTCCCGGGAATTCCCGGCTAACTTTTCCCGGGATTTCCCGGGAATTCCCGCCCGGGATTTCCCGAACCCCAAACCCTACTTTAAATATCAAATGCCAAGTAAATAATGAACAAATTGTAATGCATATAATACCAAATAATCATATTTGTATATGAATTGTAGCTAGTAAGTAACTAGGTTTTACGTTTTTATTTAGTATTTGAATTTTTAGTTTAATTATTTACGAAATAAAATTTATTTTCATACTAATATAAATAATTGGCAGCATAAGCAGAAAATAACTACTTCTAAGACTTGTCGTAAACTATTTTAGTCCGCAAACAAATATTTCTAAGCACTCATTAATATTTCTTAGCAACTTATGACTTTTAGCATATCGTAAGCCCCCATGAATAAATGTAGGTAAGTAGGATTTTTAAAAATTTTGTAAAAAAAAATTTAATATTGTATATTATTCTGTGTATCAAATAAAGTGTATAACAATTATGTAAAAAAAAATACTACAAACATACCTTAATAATATTCTATTTAACTTCCGGCGTCAGTATAATATTGCCAAAAATTTTCACGTTAACATTTCCCTAAATTTGTTGGCATTTTGTTTTTTTTTTTTTTTTGTAACAACATTTTTTCAACCATGTTTTCATGTATCCGTTTACTACACACAGAAGACAAATTCGTGTTGCGAACCGAGTTTTTGCCAATCAAATTATTCAATTGTTGTAACTGAAGTTTTATTGTCACCGTCACCTTTCTGTGGTTTATATTGTGAACCACTCGAATGATTGCAAATTCGGTTATCAGCACGAATCTGTTTTTTTTTTCTGTGTACTACACATTACCTCATGTATAAATACTATTGTTTGGCAAAATTTATATAATGCAGAAAATTTAAGATGAATGGGGGAAAAGTTTAGTAGTTTTTATATTTATTTTAATATTATATTTCAGATATACGCTCAAAATAATATGTCTGTTGGATCAACAGAGAAACGTTTTAAATTAAACAATATTTAATTATTTTAATTTCTGCATTAAAAAATACAAAATTTGTTTTTTGCACTTTCTATATATTTATACATTTAATTGGAATATTGTTCTACCTCAAGTGCAAATTCTAATATGACATTGTCATATAAAATTTTATTTGTTGTTTCTAAAAGATTGATCATTTTCATGATAGACAATACTCAATAGACAATACCTACTTGTTTCGTGGGTATCACCCAGTGTTGCCATATAGCCAGTTTTAACTGTTTTTTACAGTTTTTTGGGAAGCCTAACAGTTTTTCAGTTTTTGCATGTAAAAAACAGTTTTTTTTTTAAATTCATTGATTTTTTTACAGTTTTTTCATATTAAATCGGCATATTTGTTTCATTTACAATTTTTTTTTAATTTTTTAACTAAAAATTAAGAATTTAAATATAAAAGTGCTTATGCACAATAATTTGAAAACCTTATAACACGTTTATAAAATGAATTTTGTATAAAATATTTTTCTTATAAGCCATTTATAAACTTAGAAAGTAATTATGCATATGACCCAAAAATTACAATAAAACTTTCATTGTGCTGAAAAATTAGGTACAAATCGAAACATAAATAAATTTAAAAATGCCATTATTACACTTTTAGCAAATTTCATCAAATATTAGCATGGAATAAAATTAGCTAAACTACATCTGACATGGACATTTTTTAGCCGAACTTTTCAGATCATTTCTAAATGAAGGATAATAATTTAGAAAGTTATATTTTTTTGAAAAAATTTTTAAAACAATGTCTCATCAAAAAAGTCCGAAATGAATTTTGTTTAAATAAATATTTGCCAATTCTGGATAACAGTTTACTACTTTTTTATATTTAATCAATCAGTTTAATCAATTTTTTTTTTAATTTTAAATTATGATCAAGGACTATTCCAAAAAACGTGATTTTCGAGATTTTTACGGGGTTTTTACACGCCGTCAAACAATTTCCGACATAATAATACTCAATCGAATAAAAGGTAATTTTATGCAGAATTCAAATCCATAAAAAATATTTTGAAGTATAACTTTGACCAGTAAAGTATTCTATCCTAAGTCAGGAGTTAATAAAAAAGGGCTCACATCTCGGAAGGGTGATTCGATGAACTTTTTTTTAACTTCAGATTCGGGCCTAGGAGACCAAAATTTCTAAAAAAAGTTTTGTTAGAAGGCTGTGCAAAAAGTCGATTAATATAAATGCCAAACGCAATTAAATTGTTCAAATCTCGATATTTTGAGATTATTTCAATATTATTGAGATTATTGATAATATTTCAATCCCACTATACTTCAGGATTCCAGAATTTCTTCCGATTTTTTAAATTTTTTCGAAAAACAGTTTTTCTATAAAGAAACAGTTTTTTTTTTAAGTTTTTCTAAAAAAATATATGGTAACACTGGTATCACCCCAACTATTCAGTTTGTTTTTTTATAAAGAGAAGATATACCCAGGAAATTCTCTCTATTAATTACCGTGTTGCTTCCTTTGGAAAGAGGATAGAGAAGAAGTGAAAGGTGGTGAAAGATGGAGGGCTTCAAATATGGCAACACTGTAATTGCGCGAGATGTCGAATCTTAGAACAATTGTTGCGCGCCATCTGAGGAAGAGTTGGCGAACTTTGTTAAAGCTATTTAGTTCATAGCCCGCAACCTAAGGTGTAACAGTCCAGCGCGCTAAACATTACACCACAGCGACCACAATAAGAAAATGATGACTTGCGTACACAAACCGAGACATTACATAAGGTACTAAACTTCAACGAGACGAGAACTCTTTTATTCCCAGTAAAAATGTGAAAGCAGTAAAAACGATTACTGCTTCCTTACTGCTACTTTTACCGCTTCTAAAAATGTATAGCTTCGTAAACAGCACTAATGAAAGGCTTAAGTTGATTAATTGTTTATATTGCTTTTTCCTGTGCCTTTCAAAAAGGTATGAAATGCGCAGTACATTTTGATTGCTTAAATATTTTTGCGGTTCTTTTATCATAATTTTTAAAAATGCGGAAATAAGTTATTTTAATGAAAATGAGAGGTTTTACTAAAAAAAGAGGTATTTTCTCTTCACGGAAAAATATTCAGGAATATTGTGCTTTTGAGAAGGCATGATTTTAAATAGTTGAAAAGATTTATAATACGCACTTCCGAGAAGGCATTAATTATCGACATTTTAAAAGAAAACCAGGAGCACTAATTAAAAGCGGTGAATTCATGCCTTTTTGGATCTCGAAACAAGTGCTTTCGCGCGAGCTATCTCGAACAAAAATCAGGCATGATATCATCAATAATTCAATCGCTTCACTGCTCAGCTTTCCCTGACAAAACTGCTTCCAAGCAAGCAGTAATTTCTGCTGGGTTCTTTCTTCAATTTAGATATTATTTTTGTTAAATGTAACAAATTTTAAGAACAATACTTATAAAACTACAGCTTTATCTGTTTTTTATAGACTTACTAAATTTATTCAGACTATTTCAATTGCTCCATACCAAAACATAGCATGTACTGGTATACAGACACTAGTGAACATTTTTGAGTTGAATAAATAGTAAAATTACAAGAAAATATATTTTTTAGCTCTTCCTCTCAGTTATTCCATAACCACAAAAAAAAGAATATTGACTTTCGGCTTTAGTTCAAAAATTAAGTCAAAATTTTTCTTTAAAAACAATCAGTTCTTGCAGTATATTAAGTATTAAAATAAAGGAAAAATCTATTGTTTTCATTGATTTTGACAGTTAAATAAAAACAGAAGATAAAACACAATTATACAGTCTTCTTGTTAACACATTTTCAATTGTTTTAATGTGCATTAGACCGTACCGCTAAGAAAAAAAGTTCGCCATACACCCTCCAATATGGAGTATTTTTGCAAGGCAATTTCAATTTTTTTTTTATTTTTGCCGAACGTAGGGGTCGCCTTTTTTAATTGTTCGCTATATCTTCGGCATTTAAAGTTAGATTTTAAAGTGTGATATACCAATTTTTTGCGAGAAAAACATCGATTTATCATGCCTTAAGATCCGACTGTAAATGCCAAAGATATAACGAAAAATGTAAAATGGCGACCCCTACGTTCGGCAAAAAAAAAATTTTTTTTGAAACCTCCTTGCAAAAATACTTCATATTGGAGTGTGTACGGCTCACTTTTCTTTTTTTGCCTGTAAGGTGGTACGCTCTAATGTGCAAGTTCAGTAGATTTTAAGAAAACAATATTTTGACTGAATAATAAATAGCACAGACATGCAAATAATATATTTATGCAATAGTAGCTGTGTTCGTGCGGCAAGCTATCAACGTTGGCTTATGTCATTCCCATACAAATTTGACACTAGTAACTTTAAGAGTTAACACTAAATGTTGGCAAGTGTCAAATTTATATGGGTATGACATAAGCCAACGTTGATAGATTTCCGCACAAACACATCTAGTGTTAAATTTAACAAAAGATTTTTAAAAAGGAAGAAAAAAAATTTTTTTTTGAAAAATTTTACCAACACAAAGGAAATTTCAAGTTTTTGCAGAACTTCATATTGAATACAAAATGCTCTAATAAACCTTGGTACACTGGATAAGAATATGCCAAGAAAAAAAATTGGCTAAACTTCACTTCAACCGATTAAAAAAAAACAAAAAACAAAATACGAATACCTGTGAAATAAAGAATTAACCGAAGTTAATAATTAGTGGCACCGGCACTGGCCCCCATAGGTCTCCTGGGGACAAAAATCCGTTGTGCATACTTACTTGTAAGTATAGGCTAGAGCCATTTTAGTATATTTTATACCGCTTTTTTGGTGGGAGGTCAACTTATTTTATACGAAAAATGGTCTGTAATAAAAAAGAAATTCCGCCATGATTGCAAAACTTGTATTATTCTCCCAAGATCTATGAACAAATTAAAAAGTAAGGGTCTAGGGGTTTATAAGTGATTTATAAAACAAATTTTACACACAAAATTCATTTTATAAATGTGTTATAAAGTTTTCAAATTATTATGCTTAGGCACTTAAGTTTCAAAAAAATAAAAAGTTTTCCAGTTGGAACTAAAATCACTTTATTTTATATAATTTTTGGATCAAAATGAACTTAATAGCTCCAGCAACAACTGCAATTGATTAGGATTGTCCTATACGACGGTTATAAACACTTAAGTAAAAATAACTACCCGAGTAAAAAAAATTGACCTCGCGCAATATCTAATCATATCCAATTTGATATTGTTTAAGATCTGCTGTAATATCTAGCTAACCCGAGTAAAAAAAATTATATATAATCATATATGGCATATATTACAATATATAATTAGGCATGTCATTATGTATATCCATATGTAATTATATATGACGTCTTTTTCCAAAATTGTTTCTAATGTTATGCCATATATAATTTCATCTAATTATATATCGGCCTTTATAATATTAGATATGGTATTCATGATTATATATTACATAGCATAGCTGATCTTATTGCATATATAGTTGTACATAGAGCTATATCTTAATATATATGGCAGCATTTTAGGAATATATAATTATATATGGTATCATTTAAACAATATATAACTATATATGGTGCCAGTTAAACTATATATTATCATATATGGTGGCATTTAAACAATATATGGTCATACATGGTACCTCATGAACAAAATCTTTAATACAGTTGAAGATATGATAATATATGCTACTAAATATAGTGCCATATATATTTATATATGGTCTTATTTAAGCAATATATTAGCATATATGGTGCCATTTAAACCCTATATTATTGTATATGGTGCCATTTAAACAATATATGGACATATAAGGTACCTCATGATCAACATACAGTTCCAGATATGATAATTTATGATTCTATATATAGTGCCATATATATTTATATATGGTGTTATTTATGTAATATATTACTATATATGGTGCTATTTAAACAATATATATTTACATATGGTGCCATTTCAATAATATATGCTCATATATGGGACCTCATGAACAACATTTTTAATACAGTTCCAGATATAATAATATATGCTACTATATATAGTGCAATATATATTGATATATGGTATCATTTAAACAATATATTACCATATGTGGTGACATTTAAACCATACATATGATATATTGAGCCATTTCAACTATATATGGTCATATATGGTACCTTATGAACAACATTTTTAATACAGTTCCAGATATGATAATATATGCTACCAATAAAAATAGTTACATATAGTCATATATGTGATTAAGTTATATCTGTATAAATATACAGTTTCATCCGAAGAATGGCCCGATATATTTTTATCAATTGTTTATCAATTTTTATCTAAATGTATCAGTTTAGATCTGACCTAATTCAATTATGTGTTAATCAGATGAAATTGTATCAGATTTTTGATCTGATACAATTTTATCGGTTTGATCGTAATTGGTTCAATTTTATATAAATAAAATATAATTGTATCCGACATTTACCTTATACAATTGTATCAAAGTTTTAAACTGATATCAGGTCAAAATTGGGATATAACTATATAATTTTGTATACAAATATATCTATTTGGACCTAAACTGATACCATGTAATATAAAGCAATAAAATTGTATCAGGTCAAAAATCTGATACAATTTCATCTGATTAACACATAATTTAATCAGGTCAGATCTAAACTGATGCAATTAGATAAAAACTGATAGACAACTGATACAATTTTATCGGGCCATTTTTCGGATCAAATGGTGCATGGATGACTCTAAGTTATATATTACCATATAAAGCTCCATATTGTTTTTTTTAATAGGGAACATACCATATATGGTGCCATTTAAACAATATATTGACATATATGGTGCCATTTAAACAATATATGGTCATATATGGTAACTCATCAGCAACTACAATATTAACTGTATTTCAGAAGCAGAAATTTTAAATATATTTCAGAAATTATGGAATGTGTTTCAGAAATTTATTAATTGTATTTCAGAAATAATCAAGTCAATTTCAGAACATGCTAATTGTTTATCATAGTTAATAGAGAAAAATTTCTAAATTACATTTCATAATTTCTGAAATACAATTGATAATTTCTGAAATACAGTTTGATAATTTCTGAAATACAGTTGTGAATTTCGGAAATACAATTAATAATTTCTGAAATACAATTGATAAAACTGAAATTCAATTGACAAGTTCTGAAATACAATTCCTAAATCTGAAAAATAATTGATAAGTTCTGAAATACAATTGGTAAAACTGAAATTCAATTGATTATTTCTGAAATACAATTGATAAATCTTAAAAACAATTGATGCAATTGGAAATGGTGTAGAGCGTTAAAAAGATATAAATAAAATTATTTTTTTAAAAAAAATTCAATTTAATAAAAAAATATAATTTTATAAAAACATTTATAGAAAATAAAATTATAATTTTATAAAAAGAAATTCTTTTTATAAAAAAAATGCATAGCCGTGAACGGTATCGAACTCGAGACCTTCTGAGTTTAAACCTTATTTTAACAAAATATTGTAATTTTTATAAAATCAGTGCTCTGCCAGTGTATTATTTTTTGAACTGTTGTCAATATCTGTCTGGGATCTTATTTAATCCCAAATAAATGGAGATCTTACGTAGTACCCAAATATAATGCGGGATCTAATTTTATCTGTCATTTTTCTGGATAGTTTTAGATGTCAATCCCCAAATATATTGCTGTTTCTAATTCGATCTGCCATTTTAATACCGAAATAAATTGCTGGATCTAATTTGATCTGCAATTTATGGGATAAATTAAGATCCTACCAAATCCCCAAATATATCACTGGATTTAATTCGTTCTGCAATTTATCGGAAAAGTTAAGATCTTACGCAATCCCGAATTATATTACTGGATCTAATTTGATCTGTAATTTTTTGGATAAATTTAGATCTTACTTAATCTCCAAATATATTGCTGGATCTAATTCGATCTGCCATTTTTTGGATAAATTTAGATCTTACTTAATCCCCAAATATATTGCTGGATCTAATTCGATCTGCCACTTTTTCGGATCAAATTAGATCTAAGTTTATCCACAAATATATTGCTAGATCTAATTCGATCTGCCAAAATTGAGATCAAATTGGATCTAAGTTTATCCACAAATATATAGCTGTATCTAATTCGATCCGCCATTTTTCGGATCAAATTAGATCTAAGTTTATCCACAAATATATAACTGGATCTAATTCGATCCGCCATTTTTCGGATCAAATTAGATCTAGGTTTATCATTGGACCAAAGATATCATTGGACCTCCCAATTTTGAGATATACTTGATCTTAGTTTATCCCCATATATACAATGGGATCTAATACGATATTATTGGATACACCCAATTTTGAGATACAATACAATTTTATTGGTTTATATCACCTGGTATCAGTTTAGGTCCAAATAGATATATTTGTATACAAAATTATATAGTTATATCCCAATTTTGACCTGATATAAGTTTAAAACTTTGATACAATTGTATAAGGTAAATGTCGGATACAATTATATTTTATTTATATAAAATTTAACCACCCTAGTAAAAATGATTTTTATATAATCAGATATGTATTTTATACAATCATTTATGATTTTATACAATTATAACTTGTCGAGTATTGTGAAACATATATTCTTATATGATTATATCAAATGATATTTAATTATATAAAATTATATTAACCAGATCCACCATTTTCCGGATCAAATCATGTATGGGTTAATATAATTATATAAAAAATATATTATTTGATCCGAAAAATGGTGGATCTGGTTAATATAATTTTATATAATTAAATATCTTTTGATATAATCATATAAAAATATATGTTTCACAATACTCGACAAATTATAATTGTATAACATCATAAATGATTGTATAAAAATCATATATGAATATATAAAAATCATTTTTACTAGGGCAATTACGATCAAACCAAAAAAATTGTATCAGGTCAAAAAGCTGATACAATTTCATCTGATTAACACATAATTTAATCAGGTCAGATCTAAACTAATACATTTAGACAAAAATTGATAAGCAATTGATAAAAATATATCGGGCCATGCTTCGGTTGAAACTGTATATTTATACAGATATAACTTAATCACATATATGACTATATGTAACTATTTTTATTGGTAGCATATATTATCATATCTGGAACTGTATTAAAAATGTTGTTCATAGGGTAACATATATGACCATATATAGTTGAAATGGCTCCATATATCATAGTGTATGGTTTAAATGTCACCACATATGGTAATATATTGTTTAAATAATACCATATATCAATATATATTGCACTATATATAGTAGCATATATTATTATATCTGGAACTGTATTAAAAATGTTGTTCATGAGGTCCCATATATGAGCATATATAATTGAAATGGCACCATATATAAATATATATTGTTTAAATAGCACCATATATAGTAATATATTACATAAATAACACCATATATAAATATATATGGCACTATATATAGAATCATATATTATCATATCTGGAACTGTATTTTGATCATGAGGTACCTTATATGTCCATATATTGTTTAAATGGCACCATATACAATAATATAGGGTTTAAATGGCACCATATATGCTAATATATTGCTTAAATAAGACCATATATAAATATATATGGCACTATATTTAGTAGCATATATTATCATATCTTCAACTGTATTAAAGATTTTGTTCATGAGGTACCATATATGACCATATATTGTTTAAATGCCACCATATATGATAATATATAGTTTAACTGGTACCATATATAGTTATATATTGTTTAAATGATACCATATATAATTATATATTCCTAAAATGCTGCCATATATATTAAGATATAGCTCTATGTACAACTATATATGCAATAAGATCAGCTATGCTATGTAAAATATAATCATGAATACCATATCTAATATTATAAAGGCCGATATATAATTAGATGAAATTATATATGGCATAACATTAGGAACAATTTTGGAAAAAGACGTCATATATAATTACATATGGATATACATAATGACATGCCTAATTATATATTGTAATATATGCCACATATGATTATATATAATTTTTTTTACTCGGGTAGTTAATAAAGCGCATCAAAATGTGATAATTACTTGCGAAAAGGAGATAACAATAGGATTAACAAAGGTACACTCAAAATAGTTTGTAGTTTAAATTAACTGAATATGTAATTTAAAATAAATGAAAAATCATTTGAAAACCGGTCTACTGACTTTTCATTTAACTCAAAAGAACTTTTCATTTATTTTTAAATATATTTATTAATACAAAATCCTTAAAAAAATAATGATTATTAATTTTTTCGTTTTTTTAAATTTCAAAAATTAACTACAAAATCCGTAAAAATAAATGATATTTAGTTTATTTCATTTTTTAACTGACCTAGAAATCGAAAAGGAATTTTTTTTAACAAAACATTTTAAATGAAAATATTAACTGTAACAGAAAATCCGTATTTAAAAGTAATTTATTTTTTATTTTTTAAATAAACAACAAAAACAGTTAAAAAATATATTTCTTTGTATTTTAACTGAATAATCATTTAAAAATAAATGTACGGATAACTTTTTCAATTAACTACAGTCAGTTACTGTAATAATATTTTCAGTGTAACACATTATTATATGTTTTAAAATAAATGTGTTTGAAACTAATGAAGAAAATAAGTCCGTGTTATGCAAAAAAGAAAATGATTTGTTATTTTCCTAGTTTTATCTTTCTCAATCTTCAGGTAAAAAACTGTAAGGCAAAAAACTCTTCAATGCAATTTTCTGCTTTCTTATATTTTTGTTGTTAAACAAAGGATAAAATCTTGAAGCATATATGCCAAATAATGAAAGGAAAATTTTCTCTATAGTAGTTATGATTTTTGCACAACTCGCACCTAAAGATTGTATGATATTTTTTTATTTAAAACACCTTTTTCCCGAGTATCTACTTGAAAAATCATATTCGCATTTTCATATACGCACTATTGAATTGATTTCTTTTATAAAGAAAATTCTTTAAATATTTATAATAAAAATCAAACTTTCCTAAATCATTAAAAAAAAAAATTAGTACTTTATTCTTCAGTCCTTTATAATTGCTTAGTTTTTGCAACATTTAAGCTTTCCTTTTCAATTTGTTTATAAATTTATCAATATTAAAAGCAATTGTTCTTTTCAATTCATTCATTTTCTTATATTTTTTTTTCTTTGTAGCCATTCTTAAGTTTTCTTTTAGAAATTTTCAAATTTCATTACTTTATATATGTATACATGCCACTGGCACAGAATCTTCTTACACAATTTAGTGTTCCATTTTTCTTAGTTTTATTGCAAATTATTTTCTTCATTGGTACTACATGCGTTGGGTTTTGTTTAGAAACGGTATAAGATCTTTTATAAGTATAATAGTGTATAGTGCCTGAAAACTATTAAAATACTATATAGTTGTGCAATAAAGTCTACGCTCTTTTTAGCTATGAAACCTAAATGTTATATGTTTATATGAGCATGTATCAAATTATAAACAGTGGTAAAGGAATAAATGATATTATACACTCAAAATAGTTTGTAGTTTAAATTAAGTGAAAATGTAATTTTAAAAAATAAACGAAAAATCACTTGAAAACCGGTCTACTGACTTTTCGTTTATATCAAAAGAACTTTTCATTTATTTTTAAATGTTAATAAATAAACTACAAAATCCTTAAAAAATAATGATTTTTCATTTATTTCCTTTTTTTTTAAATTTCAAAAAATTAACTACAAAATCCGTAAGAATAAATGATATTTAGTTTATTTTTTTTTTTAACTGACCTAGAAATCAAAAAGGAATTCTTTTTTTAACAAAATATTTTAAATGAAAATATTAACTGTAACAGAAAATCCGCATTTATATGTAATTTGTTTTTTAAATAAAAGACAAAAACAGTTTAAAAATATTTCTCTTTGTATCTTAACTGTATAATCATTAAATAAACTACAGTCAGTTACTGTAATAATATTTTCAGTGTATTAATGTTTTGAAGCTGATTGATAAATTTACAATTATAATAGAATTTTAATTGCAGAAACTTGATTTCAAAATTTGAAAAAATTAAATTTTTTATATTAAAATTGTAACCTAGAACGACAAATCATTAATTCAATATTAATACCCATTAAATACTAGTACCCAAATTCATAAAACTTTGGTTAATTTTTGTAACAGTTTTACAAACCAAATTAACATGGCAAACAATAACAAATTTCAAACTCTTGACACATACACACATACATATCAAATAAAAATATGCACCTAAAGTTGAAACCAATTAAAAAATTTCTTTGGCAAAAAATGATATTTTCGCAACGATTCTTACTTCTGTGCATAAATTTCTCTTGCCACCACTGTTCCATACATACACATTGTACAGTGTGCAGTACTGTCAAGACTGTGTACACAATAAACGATATTGAAGTGTAATTTATAGTTTTCATAGACAGTTTAGAAAATGCAGTATGAACATATTAAAAGTACAGAAAAGTTACATCTTCTTAAATCGCTTAGGGGAAAAAATTAAATGCCCACTTTTTTCTACCGAAAACTTAAAATTAAAAACTTTTTGCATGTTTCTTCTTGAAAGCATGAAAAATGAATGAGATATTTAATTTTTGGTAAAAGAATACAAAAGGATTAAAAACTATTTAAGTCTTTCTTTATATACTTATAACGATGCTGACAAATTGGAAAATGCCAAAAGAGTAGAAAGTTAAACTGGTCGCTTATGGCTATTAAAGCTTTTGAAGAATAACTTTGATTTTTAATAGAATATATATTTTTACTTTTTTTTATTAATCTTCTTTTAAGATTTTTTGTACATTATGTGTGTGTGAAAATAAACCAAAAGTTTAATGTATTTTGTTAAGATTTGCTTATGGTATCCATTGTATGGTATATCTCAAGCATCAAACAAAAGTAATAGAACATATTTAACACTAAACGTACCAGCAAAAGAATTAATAAATTTACAATGTGCTGCCAAATGTACAAGTAATAACAATAAAAGCGTATTTCTGCAGTTTGAATTAGATTTATTTCTTTTCTTTGTATAAAATATTACTGATGAGGAATGGAATCGCTTGAAAATTTGATTAGTGTCTACTAAAGGGCTGAACGATTCATCTTAAATGAGATTACAAGACACATGATAGCCTACAAGCCATAACGAGTTGTGTGGTTTTACTTTTTATAAAGATTGAATCAGTACAAACAACAAAAACAAACACCATGGCAAAAAGGCATATGGATAGTCAGACGAATCACATCAAGAATCGTTTAGCACGGATGACAAATGTACCGTTGTCGTCACATCATATTATTGTGAACTTAAGCAATCAACACAATATCAACACCATCGTTTTAGTGTTACTGAAAACTTATGTATAACAGTGTTGCCAGTTTGGGGGATTTATCCCCAAATTGGGAATTGTATCATAAATGGGGATAAAAACTTTCGTTTGTAGAACTGGGGATTTATTGGGGATGATACGAAATTTTAGGGGATCATTTGGGGATAAAATATATTATTGCTTTTTCATATTTTTATGAATTTAAGAATTTAATCCTGATAATTTTTTTAAAGTTATTTAAATTTAATAAGAGTTATAAGAAGCTCTTCTTAAATTAAATATATACTTTACAAGTTACTCAATTGTCAAAAGTTTAATCCATCTGCTGAAATGCTAAAACTTTTGAATGCAGTACCATGCACAACAAAATGTCTGAAGCTGATGAATCAGACAATTTTTATTCTTAAATATTTAAAATGAAAAATTTGGTTCAAATTTTCTTTGCTGTTATTTAAATTTATTTGTTCTTTTTTATAATTTGTTGCAAGCACAAATTTTTTGAGTCTGAGTGTACAACTTACCGCAAAAAATATACGAATATGGTATTTTCCACTAATTTTTCGAAAAAATAAACGAATTTTTCCAGAAAATAAAAGTTGGGGATTTTTTGGGATGGCAAATTAAAAATTGGGGATAAGGTATGAAAAAACTGGCAGCACTAATGCATGTAACCGAAATACGTACCTACTTTGTTGAAAGCTATCATGCTAATGACGGAATATTTTTATTTGTTATTCTCTTAGTTGAGAGGTTTGTTGTCTGTCATTCGTGTTATGTACGTATGAAAAGCCGATTATGATCGGCCACTGGTGGCTATGGGTGACGACCACTGATATATACACTCACAATATATTTTCCATAACCGATTGAGGTTTATTTAAAAAGTAATGGGTAAAGTTTGTTTTCAATTGAAGAATCAATTAAAATACATTGAAACATATTGTTTAACTTTTTTTGTCAACCAATAAAAAACAAACCAGAAAAAATATATATCGTCTGTAGGAGTTGTTATTTTCAGTCAAATATTCTATTTTTAGATTTCTATTTTTATAAAAAAATATTTAAATAATTTCGTTGTTTTCTGTTTTGAAACAAAAAATTCAAATATTTTCGGTTTTCTTTTTTGTTAAAATAGTTTGTTTATATACAAAATTATTTCAATTCAAATTACAAGAAATTCTTTACTCATCCACACAAACATAGCCAATAAAACTATGAACGTGTCTGTTGTGTATGGTATAGTGTTTTGAGAATCGAAACAAAAAAAGACTTTCAAATATGAAAAAACAAACCACAAAATCGTTTTTTTTTACGTTTTGTCAGTTAAAAAATTGATGATTGTTTTAATAGACTTTTCAATTATTTTTATTTCTTTTCTGGATTGTTTAAACAATGTTTGAAAATAAATAGCAAAATGGTTTGAATATAATGAAAAATCAGTAGTCCTTTTTTTAATAGTGTTTTCAATTAATTTAATATGTATTTTAGGTTGTTTTTAAGGATAAAATATTGTGAGTGTATATAATAACAAAATTAAAATAGACAAATGTCTACCCCCAAAAAATTCTTTAGTTGATCGTAATGAATATTTCAACTATTTAATATGTGAAATACTCTAATGATACCAAAAAAAAAAGCTCTAAAGCGGCGAATACATTAAGGAACATTGAGTAGGGTTTTTAGCAAACTCTACTACGTATTGGTTTTATTATATTATTTATTTTTAATTTTATTTTTCAATATTGTTTAATTATACCACCGATTTTTTTAAATGTTTTTTTTTTTGTAATGAATTTTGTAAATTTTATTTTATAGAATTTCGTTAGGTTATTTTAAGGTTATCGGTATTTTAAGTTATATCGTTAAATTATTTTAGGGTTAACGGTATTTTAATTTATTTCGTTAGTATATTTTAAGGTTAACGGTATTTTAAGTTATTTCATTAGTGGTATTTTAGGGTTAAAAATAGTTCGTTGAATGGGTTTCGAATCGTTAACGGTATTTTACGGTTAGTGTTTGCCAACCAAGTTAAAAATTTTAAAAATTGCCAAAATTAAAAAAATCGTTTAAATTTAAAAATTGTCAAAATTTGAAAAAATTATAAAAAACCGCCAAAATTTTGAAAATAGCAAAATTTAGAAAAAAAAACAAAAATCGGCAAAATTAAAGAAATCGTCGAAAATTAGAAAAAAATCATCAAAATTAAAAAATCGCCAAAAAGCTTTATGAAGAACAATTCGAACAAAAAAAAAAATCCTGTCAACAGAGTAGGTCTATGTCGCTTTGTTTGGCATTATAATTGTTTATATTAAAAACAATTACAACGCAGAGATTTTTAACTTTCTTGTATTTAATAAGAATTAATATAAATTATTTATTTTTTTTTTTTTGTTTTTATAATTTATTATGCATTAACATTATGAATTTATTTTTTTACTAACTTTTTTATATAATAATATAAAAATTGTAAAACAAACATTGAATTGAAAATAAAGAACAACTAACTAACTACTAACTTTTTTATCTGAGTGTACAAGACACTTTTTCGTGTTATAAAACCTACATATTATAACACAACACACCATCGCACCATAGCATTCATTGCGATACTTAAACACTAGTTCAAAGTACGAATTGCTATGTTATGGTAGCGAACGATCGAGTGTCACAACAATCACTTATTGTTTTTTTCGTTGCTATGTCTAATGCTTAAGCTCGCTTACGTTTTGATTTGTTGTCTAGTCGTAACAGGGTGGTTTGAATCGTAATGCACACACACAAGCACCATGTGATCTAATGACTACAACAAACCGATTGCACTCATGCAGCCCTTTATTGTTTACAAGGCGCAAAATCTTTTCTTTTATTTTTTTTTTTTTTTGTTTTTTCGTATAGTATTTGTAGTCTTACACTAAGTAATTGCGAATTCGTAATTACTGCTTTATTGTCTTTTAAAAAAGGTAAAAAAAATTCAAAACCAATTGGAATATGTTCGAATTCTTAAAATTTTCCCAAAAAAAGATTTTTAAACAACTGAAAACTTAAGTAAAACTACTGCTTTTTTACAGTTATTCCTGTTGATATTATAGAAGAATATTTTAAACCAAATATATTTGAAAAATTCCAAAGGGTTCTCCACTTATTATGCTTTGGAGACACAATACAAGTTTCTGATTTTTATAACAAATATAAACTAAATAAGAATTTTTAAAATTTAAAAAAAATTTTGTTTTTTGTTTAGTTTATATTCAACGAAACTTGGGGTTTTCTACATAACTAACAAAAACAACTGTTTACTGTAAAAATACTGCTTCGGTAGTTGTTTATTATGATATTAAAAATAACTGATTTAAACAACTGTTACGAAATTTCTGTACTTTTCGTTAGTTGTTTTCTTAAATAACCGTCATAACAGTATTTTGAATTTTCCCATAGAACCACGACTGTTATTACTGTTAATAAAACCAACTACTGAATAATACAAAAACAACTGTCATGTAGTAACTGTGAAATTTTTTTGAGTATTGTATTCCATTTATATTCCAATCAATAAATGTCATTCGACCGAACATGCTGTGAACAAGTATATTCTAATTTATTTCAGAAGAGCGAAAAAGAAGAACGGATTTCAAAACAATAATCCCGATCGCTGCCTGTATTTATTTATCTTAGGAAACTCTAAAAAAGAACGTTCGACAACGCTTGGTGTGTGTTGTGTTAACAAATACCGTGATTTTTTTTTTTTTTATCAAGCATTAGTTAAGGGTCAGTAATAAATCTTTTTTTGACATATTATAACTTAAAGTCAAAGTTATATAACACATGGTAAATGCTTTATTATGCTTACTACTATGGCAGTCTTTAGAACATGCACAAACACACAATTTTATTTCAGGTCTAGTGCCCAAAGAGGCAATATAAGAGTTTGCAATGGGTCAGAAAGCAGTAATGAAATTTGCAACCAGACAAAAGCTTTTAACACACAGTGCCGGTCAAAAAATAGCACCAATGACAAAATTGTTATTCATTCGAACCAAAAAAAAAATTCTACACTTATTATTTGGAAATAACTATGAGATATCGTTACATTAAGCGTTTTCTGTCTAAGATTGATTTTTTCCAAAACAAAATGTCAACGATTCTTTACACTCAAAATAATAAGTCTGTTGGCTGAACAGAAAACTTTGTTACTTTAACAAAATTTATTCCTGTTTTTGGCTTAAAATAAAATTTGTTGATTTAGCAAATTCTTTTGTTAAATTTAAAAAATCTAAATTTAAGTAAGAAATTAGTAAAACTACAATTGTATTTGTAATTATACTGAGTCCTAAAATTTGTTAAAATTAAGGTCCTACTCCGGCCTAGTCCATACCATCTAAATTCACTCCAAAGGAGCAAATATTTTGTCCGTTTTGCTATATCTCGCTTAGTTTTCGAGATATGTGCCATTTAAAAAAAAAATCGGAAGGGAAAGAAATAGTGCCATCTTTAAAATTTCGGATACATTGGTGGTGCCATCTCCCGGGTAATAACAGCAACATGAAAATATTATATTTTAACAATAAATTTTGTAAAATTTAACGAATGGGTTCTTTAAAATTAGTTTTAAATAATTTTGGAAATTATTAAGTATTTATTTCCAAAATGAAAGTACTGAGGATTTTTAGTAGTGTGTTAAATTAAGATAACTAAAATCTTTGCTTAAATCAGTGTTTCAACTAAAAATTAGTCAAATTGATTTGAAACCCGTTTGACAGATTTTTGGACTGACATATTTTTTTAAGTGTACCTACCAGTGCTTAGATACCTACCGCATAAGCGTACAAAAACCAGTAGGCATCTAAGCACTGGTAGGTATCTATTGCTTGAAATTACGGGCATTGGTCGTTGTACGAAATAGTGTAAATAATGTTGGATTCGAAAATGTGGAATTTTGTGCCTACAAAACATCATTTGCAGGAAGTTTTGCTTTACCACATTGATTGCTCACGTAACCTTATATTGAATATGATCCATCGATTTCAATGGGAAGGAGATAGTTTGTGCGGTTCAGAATTGGTGATTTTGACACGGAAGGCAAAGACCGTCCAGGTCAACCAAAACAGTTCGAAGATAATGACTTTTAGGCACTATTCAATGAAGGTTATTTACAAACTCAAGAATATGTTCGCAAGCAGCAGGATTTTGCCAAAAGCAAAAAAAATTGGGTATCACAAGAGTCGAGGCCGAGAGACGTTGCAATACGATTTTGCATGTTCGAAATGATGTTTAAACGCCATAAAAATAAGTTGTTTTCACATCGAATCATTACTGGCTATGAGAAATGGATGCACTGTGGCAACCCGAAGTGCAAGAAATTGTATGTGAAGCCCGGTCAACCAGCCAAATTAACGCCAAATCCGAATATCCATAGCGCCAGTTAATGCTCTGTATTTGGTGGGACCAGAAGGGTCCGATTTACTATGAGCTGCTAAAACCGGGCCAGACGATTACACAGGCGATCTTCACCGAACACAGTTGATTCGTTTGAAGCGAGTATTGGCCGAAAAACGCCCGGAATATGCGACCAGAAATTAAGCCGTAATATTCCATCATGTTGCAAGATGTTAAAAACTATTTAAAAATCAAATTTGAAGTGATTATAAACAGAATATTTGTATGGAAAATCTCGAGTTAATACATGAGATAATGCAAAAATCGTCAAGATAACTGAAACCTCGTTCACGTGAATGTGGTATTACAATATATAAGAATATAAATGACACAGGTATGCTTTCGCGTCAGCATACAAAAAAAAAGTTAATGGTTATATATATCATTACCAGAGTTTTAAAAATATTGAGTCTTGGTATCATTACTGGTAGTCCAAGAAATAATGATACCTCATTACTAATTTGTACACTTCGAACTTAATATCCCAGTGTAGAAACGGTAATGACATATCATTATTTTTTGGACTAACAGTAATGACACCAACTTACCTTCTGCATTATTTTAAAACATATAATAATGAGTTACTGATAACGACTTATTTTTATCATTATTTCAAATAGAAAATAATTTTATAGATTTTTTTAAACATTTTTTTAAATCTATTTTTAGACTCAATATTTTTTAAACACTGGTAAGGATATATGTAACCACATATTTTTTGATTTTTTGTATATTGGCGAGTAAGCATACTTGTGTGCAGCAGGTCAATTATGTTTTTATCTGTTAAATATTACATATCGATATAGCTCAGATGGTAGAGCTATTGACTGCCAATCTGTAGGCCCAGGTTCGATTCCCGCACCAGGAAATTTGATTAAAAAAAAATAAAATAAAAAATATATATTTTTTTTTATATAATTTATTTTTTTGAAAATCTAGTTTTAGACACATTCTTTTTATCAGTACTGTTAAGCACATAGGTAACGATATATTTTTTTGATTTTTCGTATGTTGGTGTGTAACCATAACTCATTATTTTGCGCGACATCGCCATACAAAAGTAATAGCAAATGTAATAAGAAAAGTAACTATCAAAATCATAAAAATTTAAATAATGATAATGGTATTTTAATGATAACTGTATTTCATTTATTTCGGCAACAGTACCCAGTAAAAAGTTACGGGTTATTGGAAGCATGATTAATCAAATGCGCTGATGTAAGTGCTTACTACTGTAGCATACTGCGAAGCACCATAATAAAATAAAAACTTTAAAATGATTTCCATAAAAAATAAACAAACAATTAAGAGCTTACTGTTTTCATCCTTGTAAGTGAAACATTAAGAGCTTACTGTTTTCACTTACAAGGATGCAGGGTGTAAGCAGCTTACTCCAATCCCTTACAAGGATGCAGTTTGTAGTGCACTAAATTTGATATTGTTGATTTTACGCGACTGGTACAAAATTTACCGAGTTATTGCCAATTATGTTTGATGTGTTTTTATTAAATATGTAACAAAAAGTATTTAGTCAACAAACTGCGCTGCCGAAGACCTAGCACGCGGATAAACCTTTTCTTCTCTAAAAATTTTAAACACATTCATTTGCAAACCAGAATATATCTAGTTTCTGCCTTTTTCTGTGGACAGGCTTCATCAGCGATTTTCCATTAAATTGTATTATTGTTTATATTTAATTGTCAGATTATCTCTATATGATAATTTTTTCAACAACCTGTCGGCTGTAGGAATCAAGCCCATGCATTTCTACATTACAAACGTCAGCTTAGCCATCGAAACCAAGTAAGGCCTTGAATGTAATGTAGCTTATTTATAGTTTTTTTTTTCTTTCTGAAAGTAAAAAATAATAACAGAAAGCTGAATAGAAAAGAAAACTATAAACTAACTACACTACATTCAAGGCCTTACTTGGTTTAGATGGCTAAGCTGTCGAATTTTAGTGTAGTTACGTTTGTAATGTAGGAATGTATGGGTTCGATTAATACAGCCAACGGGTTGTTGAAAAATTATCATATAGAGATAGTCTGACAATAAAATATAAACAATAATACAATTTAATGGAAAATTACTGATGAAGCCTGTCTATAAAAAAAGGCAGAAACTAGAATTAGTCTGATTTACAAATTAATAATGTGTTTATAACTTTTGAAAAAATGTTTATTCTTCTTCTTAACACAAACCTACTAAATTAAAACTAATAAAAATGCATATTAATTGCAGCTGGTCTATATGACCAGTTTTTTTTTTTTTTTTTTTTTTTTTTTTTAAGAGAAGCAACACTCAGGAAATTCTTCCTATTAATTAACGTGTTGCTTCCTTTGGAAAGGGGATAGAGAAGAAGTGAAAGGTGGTGAAAGATGAAGGGCTTCAAATATGGCAACACTGTAATTGCGCGAGATGTTGCATTTTAGAACAGTTGTTGCGCGCCATCTGATGGTGAGTTGGCGAACTTTGTTGAAGCTTTTTAGTTCATAGCCCTGTTATATTATTTTACTTCGGTGGGGTTAAGTGCTATGGGAACACCGAAGGAGGACGCTGCGATATGTATAAGAGATAGAAAAAACTCATACATATTACTATTTTTTATAAATTGATGTTGCCTTGGTTGGGGCTCGAACCCGCAACCTCACGTGTAACAGTCCAACGCGCTAACCATTACACCACAGCGCCCACACTATAAAAAACAACATATGAAAACAACACTATACTAAAAAAAAAATTATTATATTTTTTATTAACATCTTTTTCAATTCAGTAAATAAACGATTAGCTGCTAAACCAACAAAGTTCAGATTGTATATAAAACTTTTAACTAAAATATTAATTTGTAGTTCATGTGCACCATAACTGTATAAAACTAAGCCCAAGTTTTTATTGGTAATAAAAATTCTATATTCTTTTATCAGCTAAATAAAAAACCTCTATTTTATGCGAATATATTTTTATTCTTTTTTACGTATTGCAAAACATTTTGTTTTTTTTTCAACTCATGTTTTAATATTTTTTCATTACATTTTATATTCTATGGATTCAAAAACCATAAACTTTATCATTGTTATATTTAGTGTAGAAAAAGATTTTTTAACGTTATTTTACACTATATTCTCCTGCACACTAGGTGTTTCCACAATATCCCTTTGTAGTGTATGCATTTGAAAAGGTGTTGTAGTTGCACAAACATTTTATATAAATCCTATTTTTAAATTTTGTCTTTGTTAAGAGGAAAGAAAACTAAGATTACAATATACGAGTACATAGTATGCTAATACCGAACAATAAAAATTGTTTTCATTTTTGGGCCGTGTTCAAAACCGAATCCGATTCACACTTTATTTATTAAAATAAAAATTTCGGCGCAAATAGCTTTAATGCAAAAAATAAACATGTTTATTCTTACGAAGAATGCAAGATCTACATCAAGAAAATTTATGCAGGAATTCCAAAGTTATGACCAATTTTATTTAAAAATATATATATTGCACAACAACAAAATCCGAAGCATACTCTCAAAACAATACTGTTGTGACGGCCAATTTTGTTTTTAACCAAATTGGGTTAGTTGCAATAACCTCGTAAATTCGGTTGCGGGAACCGAGTCAATTCCGAATTTTTTCCTGCGTAGCTTTTTTCAAATATCCTCTAAGTTTTCAAGTCAACTGCACTTCAAAAGCCCTGTACACTTAAAATAATATGTCAGTAGAAAAGTCTGTTAAACGGGTTTCAAATCGATTTGATTAATTTTTAACAAATTTTTAATTAAAACACTGATTTAACAAGGATTTTAGTCATCTTCATTGAACACAATACTAAAAATCCTCACTACTTTGACTAATTTTGGGTGTTAATTTTCAAAATTATTTATAACTAATTTATAAGAACCCATATGTTAAATTTTACACAAATTATTGTTAAAATTTAATATTTTCATATTTCTAATTACCCGCTAGATGACGCCACCAGTGTATCTGAATTTTTAAAGATACCGCTATTTCTTTCCCTCCTTATTTTTTAATAGGCCCATATCTCGAAAATTGAGAGAGGTATAGCAAAATTGATGAAAATTTCGATTAAAACTACCCAGTGTAGAAAATCATTACCAGATATGTGGTTATGTAACTACATACTTGGTAATGGTACCTAGTTACTTTTGTTATTACATTTCTTATTACCTTTATATGGCGATGTCGCGAAAAATAATGAGTTATGGTTACACACCAATATACGAGAAATCAAAAAATATATCGTTACCTATGTGCTTACCAGTATTGACAACAATAATGAGTCTAAAAATAGTTTTTGAAAAAAATAAATTATATAAAAAAAAATATTTTTTATTGTATTTTTTTTTTTAATAAAATTTGCTGGTGCGGGAATCGAACCTGGGTCTACAGTCAATAGCTCTACCATCTGAGCTATATCGACATGTATTATTTAATAGATAAAAACATAATTGACCTGCTGCACACAAGTAAGCTTACTCGCCAACATACAAAAAATCAAAAAATATGTGGTTACATATATCCTTACCAGTGTTTAAAAAATATTGAGTCTAAAAATAGATTTCAAAAAATTTTCAAAAAAATCTAAAAAATTATTTTCTATTTGAAATAATTATAAAAATAAGTAATTATCAGTAACTCATTATTATATGTTTTAAAATAATGCAGAAGGTAAGTGGGTGTCATTACTGGTACTCCAAAAAATAATGATATGTCATTACCGTTTCTACACTGGGATATAATATCCCCGTAAAAAGGTTATCTATATCCAAAAATGGACCTCGGTGGGCCCTTGGACCTCGGAAATTTTTAGTAAAAATTTTCCACTTCATAAAAAGCCCCATATCTTGAAAACTAAGCGAGTTAGAGCAAAACCGACAAAATCTTTACATGCCTTTATGGCCTAGGCCCGGCGCATAATTCTAAATTTTAACAAATTTGAGGACTCAGTATAATTACAAATAAAACTGTAGTTGTACTAACTTTTGACTTAAATTTAGATTTGTTAAATTTAACAAAAAATATTTTAAAGTCAACAAATTTTATTTTAAGAAAAAAAAACACAGGATTAAATTTTGTTGAATTAACAAATTTATCTGGTCAGCCACTATGTTAAGTATTGAGTTAGCATTTAATGTATACAAATTCGACAATTTCCTATGGGCTAGATTTCAAAAATAATGTTTATTTACAAAGATAAGATATAAAAATTTAAATAAAGCTGAAATTTAAAAACGCAATTCCACTGGGCATTTTGTTTTGGGAAATTATTTATTTTTGTTTTTCTAATTACACCCGATATTAAATAACTTGTATTGAAGAATTTGCAGAGTGGTTTTCATTTTTTCAAGACAACTCCTGTGTTTGATAAATGTATTACTTGGCTAGATATTTATGTAAAAAATCGCTGCACCTCTATTTACCATTTTTATAGAATGTGTCTTCATAGGGTAAATACATATGTAATCGGTCGAGCATTTCTATAGAATTAAAGTTTCGAAATTATTTTCTCCCACTTCTACTTTTTCATCTTATTTGCCGTACCGTAAAACTTACTAAAAAAAACAATATTGTCAACACAACCACACAAATACATATGTATGAGTATTGCGAGCATGTGTGCGGATCTATGTGTAGAGTAGTACATGAGTAGTAGGATATTTTTTAAGCCTTTTAGATTATAAACAAGTACATGAATGCTTTTATTTGCCACCTACTACATGTTCGTTTGTCTTATCACCAAGCCCATGTCTTTTTGGTTTTATGCATTATTTTATATACAAACTAAAAATAGTATTTGTGAAAAATAGTATTTGTGAAAACAAAACAACAACAGCTTTAACAAAAACAAACTTCCACACATTTATGATCAACTTAACAGCTGGTGTTTGGTAAATTGTTCTTTGTTATAGAAAATACCATGTATGAATGTTGTGTTTTTGTTAAAACAATAAAACTAAAGAGAGTGTAAAATATATAAATATTAAATGGTACAAAGGTTGGCTTGTTTTAAGATTTTATTGTCATTATTATTTTTATTATTTAATTAAATAATATAAAAAAATATCAAAAGATCAATAAATATTATAATTCAATCAAAATTAGCAAGATGGTGACGCACAGTGCTTTGGCCCATAGACAAAAATCAAAAAAATTTGTGTCTCCGATTTCGACGAACATATTTTTTTTTTGTATATATACTAAAATTACTTATTTTTGTAAATATTATCCTTTCTAATGCAACTCATTCCGTCTACATTAGAGGTCGCTAAAGTCGCTAAATTTTTAACATAGAATGTAATGAAAAAAGATGAATTTTTTGGATCTTAAAAAAATTGGTAAAAATTAATTTTTAGAGGTATTTTTAAAATTTCTCTTTTTTTAAATATATAAATATATTCGAATTAATAAAATTATTAATAAAATTAGCAATTAACGTATCAAATTAATCTTTGAATTTTTACAATATTTTTGCTGGGAGCCTAAAAATATCAAAAGATAAATGGAACTTTAAAAAAAATTATATTAAATTTTTTAAAAATTTTAAAAGTTTTTGTCATGCTCTCATAATTTTGTATAAGAAAAAATAAAGAAAAGAACCAATTTTTTAATCTAACTATAAAAAAAAATTTCCAAGTGTCAAAAAATGTATTTTTGTAATTTCATATTTTAGGGGTTACCAAAAAGTTTTCAAATTTCTTAGATTTTAATAAAATGGCATAATTAATTTTTCCAAAAATTAAGGTAATATTATTTAAAAAAAGAAGTATAGACTTTGGCAAAAACACTTTGGCTCCTACGAATAAAAAATAGATATTACTAATAGGGGGAGATAGAGGTTTTTTAAGCAATTACTTCACAAAACTAGTCTGCTTGGTAGTAGACTACACTCATAAAAAAAGCCCGTACGAATAGTTCAAAATTCTGCTAAAATAACAGTAAATAGTACCTGAATTTGCTCCAGCAGAATTTTCAATGAAGTTAAAAATCATGGTCTGCTAAATTTAGGTAAGCTAAATATACGGACAATTTTAGTTAAATTTGCTAGGAAATTTGAGCTGAATTCAGCAGAAGTTTTAGCTGATTTAAATGTCGCTTAAAATTTCGACTTCCGGGATCTGACCCTAGACGGGCCCATATTTATTATTGGGAGTATATGTGTCTGATAAGGGTTACTTTATAGGTACAGAGTGACGAATATTTGTCCATTTTGCTCTATCTCGCTTAATTTCCGAGATACAAACTATTTTACGATCTTATAATAAAAAAAATTAAAATATAGCGCCATCTCTATGTGATATTGATAGCAGAGACACAAAAATATAATAATTAGAAATTAATTGTGGTTTATATCAGCTGAAAAATTTGTAAAGTTAAGAAACACAAATTACTAAAAATTAGCATGCAAAGTTAGTTCAAATACGGCTGAAAGTAAAAAAAATTAGATTTACAAAAAATATTAGTTCAATCCTAAATTTTAAGACAAAACAACAGGAAAATTAGTTCAATAGAATCAGAACGCGTTTAACACACTTTTGTACTAACTTTTTTTTATGAGTGCAGGAATTAAATTTTTTAATTTTCATTAATATTTCATGCTATTCTACCAGCCAATTGGTAAATTTGGAGTTAAAAGCCATTCCTAAGACCAAAGTAATTACTTCGAAATAATTGCTAAGTTCTATTCATATGACCCATTGGCTGCCATATAAAATTTTTTAAGTCGCGATTTAAACGTATAGGCCGCTATAGATGAATTCATATTTTTTGTTGAAATATTTCCTTTTAATTGCTTCTTTACTAAGCCATATCATTTATTAAGTCCGATTTTGCTTTCAGCGATTCAATTGGCTAAAACCTTAAAAATCCATTTAAAACGCGAACAGTGGTTTCAATATCAAGTTTTATGCATCAGATTTTAAGCCTAAATATGAATACAGGTCCTGTGCCTACATTTCACTTCAAAAAATTTATATTGATTGCATTTGAAAATTTTTGTATATAAAAAACTAAATGGAAAACCGCTAAACTTTAAAGGCATTTCGAGGAAAATATGACCTTCCCGGGTAAAAAACTTAATATGGTGTCATACATAATTATATCTTTTTTGATAAATCCCCATATACAACGACATACAACTTGATCTGAAAAATGGGTCATCTAGATGTGTCTAATTATATCAAATTAGATATAATTTGATAAAGTTTGATCCGAGATTTGTCCATATCCAGGACATCAAATTATATCTAATTCGATATAAAAATATCTGATTTTATAAAATTTTGTCTGATAGTAGGCATACTTTTTATGCATACCAGCTATTAAATTGAAATTGAAATGTCTATGGTTTTAACAATTTTGAAGACCCAAATTTTAAAACATAAAATAAAAATTTATTTGAATACTTTTGTCTTCTAAATCGCACGCATCATTTTTTAATATGATTTTACATGCAAAAACATCACGTGAAAATTATTTGGCTATGGAGTAATTAACTCTGAATTTGCAGATAACTAAATTTGATGTTGAACTATACCCAGGAAAATTTTTTACAATCGGTAGCCAACCACACCCATTCTACAATTGGTTCCACTGCAACCGATTCCAGGGAACTGGTTCCGAAACCAGTTCCTGGGATCCTATATGGAAGGTGTGGGTGACGTAGAATCAATTCCAGAACTAGTTCCAGAACTGATTCTAGAGCAACCGATTCTACTTTGGAGCTATAGAAGGGCTTGCTTTTGGGACAATTTCAAACAAAAAGAATCGGTGTTAGAATCGACAGTAGAAGGGGTTGTGAATGAAAAGTAGCTATTCTACAACCGATTCTTTGGAAGAGAAAATTTTCCTGGGTATATTAATTTGTATGGGATTATATAGAAAGTTATATAAAATTAAAATATATTTTTAGTACAACGACACATACAGTGTTATAAAACTTAGTATCAAATCATATATAATCATATCGATCACTACATATAATTTCATTAGTTTTATAAGGCTTATGTAGTTATATATGGAGTCAGATTTGGGGATATGTAATAATATCAATTACCATACAAAAAATTCGTTGAAAAAATAAAATCAGATGTAGTTGTATATAATGATATGTGTCTTAATGTTATTCCATTCATTGTCAGATATAGCCCAATCACATTATATGTGACAATATATAACTATTTTTACTCGGGTTAGATCGAAAAATAAAGTATGCCATTGTAATCAGCATGTCCAAAATATATAGAATTGATGATCAGAGCTCTATTAATTTTTAAAAGTCAAGATTTTGTCATGCAGTGTTATGTTTATTTGTGAAAATTCAGAAAACTTTGTTAAAACGAGTAAAAAGGTTAAAGTCGGGCAGTTATTGGTCCGACTATACAATACCATACACCAGTCTGGTTAAAAGCCAACTATTGTTTGGATCCGAAATTTGAATGGGTTAAAATGGGGCTTGTGTCAAAATTTTCTATATTGTGAGTCAGCGCACCAAATTTCATTAAAATATCTTAATATTTTCGACCTGCAGTTTGTAACCAAGCCAATTTTGGGGGGACCCTTATATGGGCACTAGGTCTAAATATGGACCGATATTCACCAAAATCAATAGGCTTCGTCCTTGGGCCAACATAGGTCTGTGTACCCAATTTCATCAAAATATCTTAATATTTGCGACCTGCAGCGTACAAACAGTATAATTTTGGTAGGACCCTTATATGGGCACTAGGTCTAAACATGGACCGATGTTCACCAAAATCAATAGTCTGCGTTACTGGGCTAATATAGGTCTGTGCACCAAATTTCATCAAAATATCTTAATATTTACGACCTACAGCGTACAAATAGTATAATTTTGGTAGGACCCTTATATGGGCACTAGATCTAAACATGGACCGATGTACACCAAAATCAATAGGCTGCGTTACTGGGCCAATATAGGTCCGTGTACCAAATTTCCTCAAAATATCTTAATATTTGCGACCTGCAGCGTATAAACACTATAATTTTGGTAGGACCCTTATATGGGCACTAGGTCTAAACATGCACCAATTTTAATCAAAATCAATAGACGTCGTCCTTGGGCCGACATAAGTAGGTGTACCAAGTTTCATCAAAATATCTTAATATTTGCGACCTGTAGAGTGCGCACAAGAATGCATGGACAGACAGACAGACGGACGGTCAGACGGACATCGTTAAATCGAAATAAAAAAATTCTGAGCCGATCGGTATACTATAAGGTGGGTCTAGGACCAATATTTTTTGGTGTTACAAACATCAGCACAAACTTATAATACCCTCACCACATAGTGGTGTAGGGTATAAAAAACCGCTTTTCTTTCGAACCCATTCGAGTTCCAATTTGCAATTTTCACAGTCTGTAGCTGAAATATTGAGTAGTTTGCTTCAATAATTTAAAGAAAATCAAAAATGGGTTTTTTGAGATATTTGCAAATTAAGGATATTTTTCAAATTGTGTTATCCTTTTTCCACTACACATTTTATTTTTGCAATTTATTTTGAAAGTAGATTATATAAGCACTGCTAGGTGTAAATTTTATAACAATCGGATAACGCGTTCAAATGTTGTAATCATTTGAATATCATGTATTTTTCACAAATTTACTGAGAAAAAAATCAACTTAAAACAGCGATAAAACGCGTACCAAAATGAATTTGAAAAAAAACGTTTTATATCGTGACACTTAACAGAACCTAGGTACCAAGTTTTGTAAAAATCGAAAGGGGTCATGTCCAAAATCTTCTATTTTTGTATCCATTTAATATGGAATGATACTATAGCCATAAGACGAATAATGTTGTCTCATATAGTCAGTAATTTTGTATAGCAACGTGTGGCTGGGTGAGTTAAATGAACGAATACAACTCCAGCAATCTGGGTTCGGCGGCTTTTTTTTTATATGAAATAGATATTTTTTAAATAAATAAATAATTTTTTAATTTTCTGCGTTATTTTCAAAATTTTATTAAAATTTCAAATATATCACAATATAAATTTTAATCTCAATCTCGATCTGCCAAAATTAGCTTATCCGTTTGTGTCTAATTGCATCTAAATTAATAGCATGGGCTATTTTGGGATCTATCAGGATCTCAATTTAATATTATTGGATCTCCCAATTTTCGGATCTATTTGGATCTAATTTAATCATATAATATAATTGAGGGATCGTATTGGATTTTACTGTATAACCCAATTTTGAGATGAACTTGGATAAGATTAAATGTCGATCTATATAAAGTGAGATATGACTACATATGCTACATATAATGTTTTTTTGATCGGGAACCCAATATAATGAAATTATATTTTTTTACTGCTTTTAGTTGGGCGCCAGTATTAGTTGTTATTGTTAGACGAAGTCGTTTTTATAAGCAGCCTAACTTACGCGCGTAAGTAGGCTGCATTTCATTACAAAAATAATGTGATATTTGTAACTACTTATTTTTTAACTACCAATAAATGTATGAGTAAATATTATTATTGAACAACTTGCAACCACTTATATTTTAACTGCGTATCACCGAATACGAATAACTTATTTTTGTAACTATTTTTGTGACTACTTGTTCTTTATAAGCAGGGTAAGCAGGGGCACAAATTTTGAACTGTATGCATTATACCTTAATTTTACTGCTTATTGTTGCGATATTAGCAATAAGAACCTATTGCTGGGAAACTACTAAAGATAAGAAATTAAATCCAACCCAAAAACCACTGTTCTGTAGAAATTTAATAAATATAATGAGGCTATATATTTGAGTTTATGCCTATGAATAATTATCTCCATTTTCAATAAATTTAATGTTCTATCATTCTACTAATATTATTTCATTCTGGCATTTAAGGCATTAATCTATTTAATAACAATTTTTATATAACTCTTTTAAATTCTTTACAAAATTCCTAATAATTCATTTATATAGTCCTTTTAATTAACCCAATTATTTAATGAACAGTCAGTCAGAATAATTCTAAAGACCAACAGCTACGTAAATAGAATGGCATTTGAAATTAAAATCGATAAAGAAAAACATAAAATAAATTCCAAACTTTGTAAACTTTAAAGTACCACTTATGATGGCATACTAAAATGTGTCCTGGACCAGAAGTAAGTAAATACTAAATGCAGAAACAAAAATATTAACTAAAGCATTGAAAATGAATTTCTCTTAAAACCAAATAAAAAGCTTTTGCTCTTCAAAACTCATATTGTGCTCTGTACAAAAAAAAATGATAGCAATATATAGCTATCGTCGGCAAACAAGGATAGAAAATATGTAAAGAGAAAATTTTAAATAACAGAAATATTTTTCAACTAACACTGTAACATATATAAATGTAGTTAGTGGTAGAACATCAAAATGTTGATTGCCTTATTGTTTATTATAATTTGAAATTATTTTATTAAATGCATATTCTATGCTTCGTCTTATATATGTATATGCACAATTTAAAGGATGTTGTTATAACAACAATAATATTTACTTACCATAATCTTATATTAAAACATATTTATGTTTCAATCAAATATATGCTTTTATACACACATACATACTATTGTGCATGTAAACAAACTAACATTACAATATTCATATTTTCAAGTCTAAAACTGTATGTTAAAGTTTATGAATTATTTGCTAAAGTAAATCTGCATCATTTCATATTTCATTGTTATGGATTTTGTAAACTGCATATGTGTATGTCAGTACATATTTTTTTCTTTTTATGGGTTAATGGCTTTTATGTGGTTTTAAATGTATGTATAAATACATATTTATATACGAAAACTTGACTTCTTTTTCATTGTAAGTTTAGTATTTGGGTTCTATTTTTTCGTATGATTCATGTGTAGACCGTTAATCAAATTATAAAATCGTTTTTTTAATGTTTGAAAAAGTTATGCGTGCTTAACAGTGCGTTGCATAAATGTTTGCGCAAAGGTTAACAAATGTACTTTAATGAAAAAAAAAGTTGTTGGCAAATGTGTAGAATATTTGGTATAATTAAAAAATATTTTGTAAATTAAGTGCCTTTAGGGACTGTTGTATGCTCAAAGTAACACGTCTGTAAATTAAGTAACAACAAGGATGAATTAAGACTTTATGACTTTAAATAAAATATTTTAAATAACTTTTAGTTAAAAACTAGTGAAAAAGTTAAAGTAGTAATGATAACCTACACCAGCCTGGTTGAATGGCAACTAATGTTTGGATCTGGAATTTGAATGGATTAGACGGTGTCAAAATTTGTCTCTAAAATGTTAAAAAATTAGAAAATTAGGTCTCAATCAAAATCAATAGGATTCGTACTCAAGCCGATACATGTTAATGTACTAAATTAAATCAAAATATCTTAATATTTACGACTTGTATCGTGAGCAAAAGAAAAATACATAGAGAGAATAAATCGAATCGAAAAGTGATTTTTTAGTCGATCGGGTATACTAAAAGGTGGATATAGGGGCAATGTTTGTTGGTGTTTTAAACATCAGAACAAACTTATTATAATATGTTTAGGTTGTTCACAAGAGGTGTGCTGTCTGTTATATCGTTGTATCGTCCTAACAAAAAACAGAGTTGTTAAAATTTTTATTTTAGTTTAACAACGATTTTATATTGGGTTTTCTATCTATTAGCACACTCAAACATAGGACACTACGAAAAGTCTATGACTCTAAGTTATGACTGTATTCCCCATGTATTTGTTGTTGCAAAGTCTTAATAAATTATATTTATTCAAATTTTTGTTTGAAAACTTCAAATAAATTAAGACCTGGTATCGATACAATCATAACATTGACAAATAAAATATGAATTTCTTGAATTTTATTGTTGTTTTGTATGAAAAGTTCTGACTCTCAGTCTTAAAAATAGGCTTAAGACGGTCACAATGAGTCATGTATCAATGTATAGTACTATTCTCAAATATTGTATTTTTTCAATTTAATTTTTAACAACTCTGTTTTTTTGTTAGGACGATACAACGGTACAACAAATATGACACCCCTTGTAAACAACCTCATTATGAAATTCAAAATTATTTTAACAAAACCCGAATGTACTCTCAAAAAGAAAAAGTTTGATACCAACATTTGTTAATCTTTAAAAATGTTGACCTTCGGAAAAATTCGTCTTAAACTCGAAGTAGGCCGAATATCGAAAAAAGCCGAAACACTCCCTCACTTAAATATGATAAGGTTTAATATATGTGAACAGGGTTAAGGGTCAAACCATATATACATCCCCATACAAAACCACCTAAAATTTTGATATTTTGCGTTATGGCGTTAACAAATAAGCATGATTAAGTATGTTTTATACACCGATAAAAAGGCCTTTCAAGTACCTTTCGTTTGACACCAAATTTTCCTATAGTTACTTTGGAAGAAATATCCCTTTAGAAAAACGTGTAAGTCCTCACAATGTAATCGATTTCGTGTACTTCACATTGTTTATACTTACGATATGGTATACTTGTATATAACAATTGTATACAAAACATAAAATATTTTAGATTTTTCAAAAATCTTATCTAACTTACATGCCACTATACTTGTGTGTACTAACGAAGTATATTGGCTTGTGGGTCATTACAATGCGGACATACCCTGGGTAAAGTAAGCCAGCTTGTATTTAGGGTTTGAAAGTACTCGGAGATACTTGTGTGTACTTACTAGAATCCCCGAGTGCTTTCATTTTTATATTTTTTATTGTATAATCAGAAACTGGCTTATATCTCGGAAACTAAGAGCGATAGAGAAAAATTGACAAAAACTCGTTACTCTGGATTTATTATTTCTTATAAACCACCTATATTCTCAATAATAAATATGGGCCTGTCTCGGGACAGAGCTGGAGAGTCCAAAAACCCAGATTATAAGAGATATTTTAGTTGAAATTTTCAGTTATATGTATCAGGTAAAGTTTGAGTTGAATTTAACTCAAATTTCTTAACTTATTTAACTAAAATTTTTTGCGTATTTAGCAGTGGCAAAATTTAGCTTGATTAAAAATCCCGCAGGCGCAAATATTTCCTGTTATCTTAGCAGAATTTTGAAATATTTTTTAAGGGCTTTTTCTTATGAGTGTATTTAAAGTACAATTATGATTTAAGAATTGTAATTCCCATTTATTAAATAAAATGTATACTTCAACTATAGCAAACTTTAAAGTTCAAACACAAATTGTTTGTGAATTACTCGTAGCACAAGAGTGTGTTTTAATCATACATGAGAATTTTTCATTACCATTTTAATTTCATTACCATTAGTTGATACTAATGGCAATGAAAAAATTTGCATTACCATTGAATGGTATTGAAATATTTTTCATTAGGAAAATCATTACTAATGGTAATGAAATTACAGTAATGTTTAAAAAAGCTAGTTACAATTGATTAAAAGCCATTGGTTTACAAAAAAAATTCAGACAAATGAAAATGAACAATAGGTTTGGCCAGTAAAGTTATAAAACCTAATTTTTTAAGGAGAATCCATTCCATTCCGTTATAATTTACCTGGATACAAATAACAATGGAATGGAAAGTAATATTTAATTTCAAATGAGCATGAGCCTGAATGAGCATATTCCATCCCCGATTTCAGCGAGTTTTACTCCATTTTTGCGTTTTTCTGTCAAAGAAATTATTTTTTTAATTGATACATTATCAATGGTAATGAAATTTAAAACCATTGTCATTGTCATTTCAGCGAGTTTTTCTCCATTTTTACATTTTTCTGTCAATGGCAATTATTTTTTTAATTGATACATTATCAATGGTAATGAAATTTAAAAGCATTGTCATTAATCAATGAAATTAAATTTTGAAGTCATTACCATTAATTAAAAAAATGGTAATTCTTTTTTTATTTTTTTTTTTATTTATTTTATTTTTATTTTTTTTTTTTATTTTTTTATTATGAAAATAATTTCATTTCAATTGATATCAATGTAATGAAATCATCAATTAATTAGTTCACCTAATTAATTAGTCCCATGTATGGTTTTAATAAAAAATATATAAAAATAATGATGACATCGAAATTTTTTTTTAGCCATCTAGAGAATAAATTCTTTTACTTTTTGAACAATTTCGACTAGAAGAACGTCCCAATCTTGTAGACGGTGGACCAACTTTACAAAACAGTGTTTGAGAAAAATGCCCCTGAAATTTTAGAATCACATAAATGAAGTTATTGAAATAATCGTAAGCAATTTTCTACGAAGTAAATTATTTTGGCTTAAGCCCATATTAGTTTGGAAGTATCATAAAAAAGTAACGTAGCACTCCTATAATGAATAAAAAGTGTATTGAAAATAAAAATATTTTTTTTTTATTTTTTTCTTGTGGATAGAATTAAATTTCAAGTAATAAAATACAAAATTTCTATTTTCAATAGAACTTTTTAACTATTTTACTTGACAACAGTTTCAACGCATATAAAAAAGACAAAAATATTTTCTATATTATTTTAACATATTGAATTGATTACAGATACGTTTTTTACTTTACGATTAGACTAATGAAGCCTTTAGAAATAGCTCTTAACACTAAATTTATCCATAACATGAATTACAAATGAAATTCCAACATTAAAAAAATAAATATTTTAGTAATGGCAGCAAATGGCACCGATTAGCAGACAAACTTTTAAGTGGTACCGGTGTCTTGTATCACTTTATGATTACTAACTCTGCTGAACGACGTTGTTTTTGTTTTGTTTACGATGAATATTTTTCTATAGTTCCTTCGATTTTAAAAAAATGTTTGCTTTCAAAAAATATTTGTATATTTTTTAAGAGCATTTAGTGATGAGGTCGTTCAGCAGATAGTTGTAGAACTGTGTAAAACTGTTGATTGTATCTGCTGACCGCAACCAATGTAACAGAAGTGTTTGAGTTCAATAGACTATAATTTTCAAACTACTTAGAATTTAACTCAGGAATTTGATGTATATTTTTATGGAAAAGTACTATCGTTTTATGCAAAAAAAAATGTATCTTGAGGGCTTTAAATCAGGCTACCCCTAAAAAATTCATCCTCAAACACTGCATACATTAATACAGTATGACTAAACTGTAAATCACGGTCATGATAAATATGTATGCATGTCTACTAGGGTGTCCCGATATTATGCAAATCGCATTAACTTTCAGCAGTTAAGCTGATTACGGAAAAAACAACCAAACCATAATTTTCTTACAATATTTATATACCTCTACAAGCGTTTAAAATTTATCATTTCGCAAAAAAAATTGCTTGTTTTTTCCGTAATAAGTCTCGATTGTTTTATAAAATAAAACTTATAAAGAGAAAAATTCAAAAAAAATTATGTGCATTAATTTCGGCCCCAATTGCATTTTTTGGCAATAAAAAGGAAACATTTTTAATATTAGCTGTGTTTTCGATTTAACTATATCCGTTAACGCATACAAAAAATTAATGTGCATAATTTTTTGGCGGTGTGCCCCTCTCCAGAGAAAAGGTTGTTGTCTGTGTAAATATTCCTTAATTTGCAGAGCTTTTAAAAAAAAAAAAAAACGCGTTTAAGACGAAAATTAACATGTTACTTTTCGTATGCACGTTAACTTTCAACATGGATAATTATCAATGTTGGAAACTCAACGCTTATACCCAGCAAAAACATGGTAATCACAAGTCATTACCATACGGATTACCAAGTAATGATAGGTCATTACCTTTTGCATTACTTTAAAATACAAAATAATGACTTACCGATAATAAGTTATAGAAGTACTTATAAATTCGTGCACAGTAATAACTTACTGGTAATTGATTAAATAAGTACTGATTAAGTCTTTTTTATATTAATATTTTATTTATAAATTTGTTTTGAACTAAATAGGAAATTTTCCAGGGTAAAAAGTTTTATTTCGCCAATATGACCAACTATTTCAAAATGTAGGGTAACCACTTATTTCCTGACTTTTGAGTAACCACTTATTCTATCTTTGTGAGTAACTACTTATTCTTTCACCATGGGTAACTCGTTATTCGCACTTTTTTTGTAAGCGAGAGGGTAATGACCACCCATGAATTTTTGGACATCGCGAACAAAAGTAATGTTGCGAGTAAATAGCCTGGTAAGTAGTGAAACCTTTTGTGTGCTACTTACTCGCTTAATTACTCGGTAATGTCTGTTTTTGCTGGGTATATTATATATTTTATTTTCACATCTAACTTTAGTTATTTACGTTACTTCCTAAAAACCATTTCTGACATACGTTCGATTATAACAAAACAATTAAAAACATAACCTGCTCAAAATATTTTTACACTATAATCGGTTTAACGTAGATTTGCTTTAAATACTTAACGTTATATGCATGAGACAAAATACAGCTATTGTAAAAACTATAAACAATTTGCATTCAAGTATTGTATTTGTCAATTATATTATTGGAAAAATTTTAAATTATTTTCTGATTCATTTGGAGCTTAGTATAAAAATAATTTTAGCAAATTTACCATAAGATGGCTGTCCAAAAGTACCTTAAAATTGTTTTAGAATTTTCCTGCTGTATACTTGACAAATCGCAATACGCGGGTGAAGATTTGAAAATCAATTGCTTAAGTTTTATTAAAAATAATTAAGTAAAAATGCAGTCGCGGAGCAAAATGAATGCAAAAATTTTTTTGGAGTTTTTCTATCGTATTAATAACTTTTATTTTAAAAAACGATTGAGACCGATTTTGCCCGATTTTTCCCCTAAGTAGCTTAAAATAACGCATCTTTTGAAAGGTACCTAATGGTTAACGCGATTCAAAATTCGGCTCACCCTAAATGTATACATATTTATATTATGTCAATTGTACAATATTTGTTTTCTACATTTGTATGATGAATGTGTTTGTTTCCCATTTGTGAATATTTTTGTAATAAATGTTGTTATTCTGTTTGTTAAGTGCGTATAAAATTGTATTTCTAAATTTGTTAGGAAATGTTGAACTGTTTTCCTGTTAACAAAGTTACCTGTTTTTTTATATTTGTGGCCATAAATTTGAGGGGTTTTTTTATAGTAATGCTTGTTTTTGTGTGCCTCGAGGAAAACATTTGACTTATAAACTTGTTAGGTGCTTTGACTACATTTTAGGAGTTATTATTTAAAAATGAATATAAATTGTTATTTATATTAAGTGAATAAGTTAGGGTATCTTAAAAGAGAGACAATGTGATAATTTGATTAATTTTATTTAAATATTTTAACGCATGAAGTTAATTATTTCAACAATTGTATGAAGGTTAATGACTTTTATTATTTTTAACCGTATTGTAAAAATAATTCTTATATAAACCATGGTCCAGTCACTCTATTTTATGTTTATTTTATTGTTCAGAGATTTGAATAAATTGTTTTTGAATACTAGTAAACTGAATTATCAATTTTACCCATAAGGTGAAATATTTAGCAATATTTTTGGATAAAAAGCTAACACCTTTTGTGCAATATTTTATGATTTGTTTGAATAAATTTGGCTTTTATACAATAAATTAAATTACTCTAGTTATAAATAAAATATTGTCATATATAAAAACACTGTAAAACAAAAGAAAACTTTTTTTTCCAAAATAAAAGGGTTCTGAAAATATACGTGTATCTGCATTTTTAAAGTTTATGTCTGGCCCTATCTTTTTTATGGTGTTAAAACTTCCCCCCTTTTGTAAATGTTTATTGTGAATCGGCAAAGGAAACCATGTTAATCTTCCGTTTGAGATATAGGATGTCTTCCGAGAACTTATGTAAAACACCACGAGGAACATTTTTGTGGAACAGTTTAACCCTCTAACTCTTCAATTAAAGGTACTTTTTTTGTCCCACTTTTTAGCCCCTAAACATGACATTGGCTTGTATGAATAAAAAATATATAATAATAATAATATATAATATATATTCTTATCGTTTATTTAACCTTCTCTTTACATTTTTAATTTCACAATTTTCTTGAGCGTAAGGTTTGTTTTCATATACAAAACAGTTTTTTATTTTCGATATTTCGCTACTCCATTGTGTAGCATCTTCAGGAAATATTATTTTAAAATTTAAAATTAACAAATTAATTTGTTAATTTCTTATTTCCTGAAGATGCTACACAATGGAGTAGCGAAATACCGAAAATAAAAAACTTTTTTATATATAAAAACAAACCTTACGCTCAAGAAAATTGTGGAATTAAAAATATAATATATATTACTAATAGCGAAAAATATTGGGTTTCTAAGCAATTACTCGAAAATTATAGTCTGCTTTTGAGCAGGGGTATGGCATCACCAAAAAAAATAAGTTATAAAACTATTGTCACTAGATGGCACTTTGTTCAAAAATTTGACAATTTTGTTTTTTATTTAAATTTAAATAATAATAACAAACAACAAAGCAAAAAAACAAACGGATATATCAAATTTTATTATTTGAATATATTCGGCGCTTGTTTTTCCTTATTTTGAGCAGTTTTTGGGTTTTAAATAAAGACTCAGCTGATACTAAGTATTAGCTCAGGTAATACTAAATTTCAGCGCCCTCTATCGGTGAGTATTGTAAGTTTTGATTTCCTATCTTCTGCTTGCGAGTAGACTAAAAATATTTTTGTTTTTATTTTTGTTAATATATTCCTAAACGAAAAGTAATTACTTCGAAGTAATTGCTAAGTTTCATTCATATGACCCATTGTGCTACTAAACAAATACTTGCACATTATTTTGTTCTCTTTTAACACATATCCAAATCTCCTAGAGATTGGAGATAACCCGTTGGGATACCTTCCTTATTAGAATTATTATTGTGGCCGCTGTTGTGTAATGGTTAGCGCGTTGGACTGTTACACGTGAGGTTGCGGGTTCGAGCCCCAATCAAGGCAACATCAATTTTTGAAAAATATTAATATGTATGAGTTTTTTCTATCCTTCATACATATTGCAACGTCCTTTTCGGTGTTCCCATAGCACTTAACCCCACCGAAGTAAAATAATATAACAGGGCTATGAGCTAAAAAGCTTCAACAAAGTTCGCCGACTCATCATCAGATGGCGGGCAACAACTTTTATAAAATTCAACATCTCGCGCAATTGCAGTGTTGCCATATTTGAAGCCTTTCATTTTTCACCACCTTTCACTTCTTCTCTATCCCCTTTCCAAAGGAAGCAACGCGTTAGTGTTGCTTCTCTTTTAAAAAAGAAAAAAAAAATCTTAATTTTGTATCTGTAATCTAAGTTCTATTAGGAACAATAAGTGTTACTTTTCTAATAACTCAAGAAATCCATCTATTTCGCTACTCTTATTAACATTTCTACAACGCTTGGGTTAAAATTACCCAATTTTTAAGAAAAAAATTCATAAGAAGGATAAATAAACTTGTTTTAAAAATTTAGTATACTGATTCCTACAAGCACATGGACAAAGCCTGTTGAGTTTCGTTGGATTCGTTCTATGTTTAGATCTAGTGTCCATTCAAACAACCAGCAAACATTCGATCTTATGCTTTTTTATATGCTACAGGTCGTAAGTAGAGGGATATTTCATTGAAATTGAGAACGCTTACTCACATGAACCTAACAGTAGGGTCTATCTTGGATTTACGGCAGAATTTAACTTTTTACTCGATATTTTATACAAATTTCAACAATATACTCGAACAAAATTCGCAGATTTTTATACCCTACACCACTATGTGGTCAGGGTATTATAACTTTGTTCTGATGTTTGTAACACCAAAAAATATTGGTCTTAGACCCACCTTATAGTATACCGATCGGTTCAGAATTTTTTTTTATTTCGATTTAACGATGTCCGTCCGTCCGTCCGTCCGTCTGTCTGTCTGTCCATGCAATCTTGTGCGCACTCTACAGGTCGCAACTATTAAGATATTTTGATGAAATTTGGTACGCAGACCTATGTTGGCCCATGGATGAACAAGTTTGATTTTGGTGAACATCGGTCCATGTTTAGACCTAGTGCCCATATAAGGGTCCTACCAAAATTATATTGTTTATACGCAGCAGGTCGTAAATATTAAGATATTTTGACGAAATTTGGTACACAGACCTATTGATTTTGGTGAACATCGGTCCATGTTTAGACCTAGTGCCCATATAAGGGTCCTACCAAAATTATACTGTTTATACGCTGCAGGTCGTAAATATTAAGATATTTTGATGAAATTTGGTACACAGATCTACATTGGCCCAATAACGCAGCCTATTGATTTTGGTGAACATCGGTCCATGTTTAGACCTAGTGCCCATATAAGGGTCCTACCAAAATTATACTGTTTATACGCTGCAGGTCGCAAATATTAAGATATTTTGATGAAATTTGGTACACAGACCTATGTTGGCCCAAGGACGAAGCCTATTGATTTTGGTGAACATCGGTCGATGTTTAGAACTAGTGCCCATATAAGGGTCCCCCCCAAAATTGGCTTGGTTACAAACTGCAGGTCGCAAATATTAAGATATTTTAATGAAATTTGGTGCGCTGACTCACATTATAGAAAATTTTGACATAAGCCCCATTTTAACCTATTCGAATTTCGGATCCAAACAATACACCAGACTGGTGTAGGGTATTGTATGGTCGGCATGCCCGACTTTAACCTTTTTACTCATTTTAATAAAGCGATTTGTTAAATACAACATAAATTCACTATAGAATAATTAATTTATTTTTTTAAATTATATTTTAATACATTTATATTCACAAAGGAGATTGTATTTTAAAGTTCTAATAACAAAACGCTTTGATAAATTTTCAAAATAATTTTCATACAATTTCATAAAATATAATTAACTTTAAACAAGATTCACCATAACAACATAAGCTCCTTTAGTGAAGAAAATACGATGAAAGGAATTGTATTTAACAGCAGACAAAAAAAAAAACTAAATGGAAATATAGAATATGTTTTATGAGTACGCTCAACAAAAATTGTACCTGTTGGTTCAAATGAAAATGAATTAAATTTAACAAAATGCATTTTTGGATTTTTTCTTATATCGCAGATTACCACAAAGGACTTTATCCCAGAAATTTTGGACATAATACCAAAATTTAGACATAATTCCAACAGCGGAGGTGTTAGTATCAATTGGTTTAATGACCAAAAAAAAAAACAAAATAAATACTAAATTTTTATAATTACACACATTGTGTGTTTAATTATGTATCTACTAACGTATAACAGGTAGCAGCGACGAGGAACATCTGTTTATATATTGAATATGAATAGACATGTTTGTTGTTGTTGTTCGCTTGTGGGATCATTTCTTTTTGTACACAGAAACTACCTGAGGTAATGTGTATTCTTTTGTATTCTAAGAAATGAAGCCTGTAGATTAAAGACCAATTCTAAGCAGGCATATAGTTGTAAGATATTTAGTTTTATTTTAGTATATAATTATTGTAAATTTGTAAATAAAGTGGTTGTTACGAACAAACCATCAACGCACAAGGTTGTGTTTCATTTTTCCTCCTCACATCGCAGAAGATACTACAATTTGAGTTTAAATATGGGCGGGGGTGATTTAAATTTGAAAAAATCATGGCATCCACATACCATGAAAAACCAGGAAAAGGTGTGGAAGGCCGAACAAGCTAAAACGCAAGAAGAAAATAAGCTTAAAGATTTACGCCGTGAAATTGAGGAAGAAAAGAATCGTGAAGGGTTAAAACGTATTGGTCGAGATAGTGGTGTACTGGGGGGCAACAATGAGGGAGATAAGAAATTAGATTGGATGTATAAAAATTCCAAGGATTTAATTAACAGAGACGAATATTTGTTAGGGCGTAAAATAGATAAATCGTTTGAGGTTCTGCATGCTGAAGAACAAAAGGAACAACAAAACCAGGTGGATGTTAAGCAGTCAATAAACCATGTGGAACATGAATGTGTCCCATTTTCCATACGGGCTTATAAAAATCTACACAATTCTGAACAAGTAGATCTACAGCGCAAAGTAATGGAAGATCCTTTAATGTTAATCAAACAGCATGAAATAGAATCAAGACGTAAGATTTTGGAGAACCCGGTTAAGTTAAAGGAGCTACATCGCATTTTAAAAACTGATGAAAAACTACAAAAGGTTTCTAAGAAAACGAAAAAATCGAAGAAAAATAAAAAGTCCAAGAAGAAACATAAAAAACGCAGTAAATCTTCATCTTCTTCGGTCTCGGCATCGGACAATGACAGTGACTCTGATTTGGATAGCAAATTGGCTAAAAAACTTAAAGATGGTCTGCTGGATAAGGAAGAAGCCTTGAATATGGGCTTAAATTTGAGTAAACTATTGGATTCAAAATATGAAAAGATTTCCCAAGAATTGGATAGAGCAGCGGGTAAGTCTAAAAATTATTCTAAACCCAGTACTAAAGTAATCGATACTGAAAACAGTTCTGAAGATGAACGATATGTAAACGTTAGACATAACAAAAGACAATCTAATCGTACTGATAGAAAATCAAGATCAGTATCAAAAGATAGATACAAAAGAAATGAGAGCTATCAGGAAATAAGATTCAGATCTCCAATAGCAAGAAATAGTCATGGAGAAATACAGAAAAATATAAATAACCCCTTTAAAAGTGATTCTAGTTCATTTTTTCGAGATACAGGTGGTTTTAGAGGAAATCAAAATAAGCGCGATATTCAATATCGTAAAAGATCAATTTCTAGATCTAGAGATGATAAATTACATAACAGAGCTAAATATACAACAAGATCTGATTCTCGAGATCGTAAAAGATTCAACAGACCCAAATCAAGAAGTCCATCTCGATCAAGAGATAATAGAAAATCTAATAATTATATTAGATACCGCTCAAGATCAAACAATCGTCTAGAGAATCGTTCTAGATCCAGAGGTCGTAAAAGATTAACATCAAGATCACCTATTCGATCTACAGATAAACGTATTTCAAGATCAAATTCTCGTTCAAGAAGTCATAGAAATGCAGATATACACATTTTAAAATCACCTAAAATAAATAGAAAACTATACAAGCGAACTTCAAGATCCAGATCACAAAAACGTGACACAAGATCCCCAACAAAATCATGTAAGCAATCCAACCTTCGTACTTCAAAACTGTCCGAGGAAGAAAAACAAGCCAAGTTACGGGAAATGATGTCAAATGCTGCCTGGCGTGAAGAGGAACGTACGGAAGTTGTACGTAAACACCGAGAGGCATATGCAAAAGAAGAGCATAACCATAATGCTCGAGAATTCGATAAGGATTTTCTGAACAAGGAAGTTAAAAAGGTTATGGCCAATCAAACATCAGTAGGTTCACGTTTAAGGGCAAATTTAAATAATATTCAAAGGACTTCAGCTGCCATGAATTCAAATTTTGCCAGAAAATAATTTAAAATCAACTAACGCAATCATTTAAAACTAAATGAAAATTATATGTTTTAAATTTTAACATATGGTGAACAGTTAAATAACTTTATTTTTATATCTAATAACACTATGCGACAGTCAAAATCGGGATGGGATGAAACCAACGGGAAATGTTATATCGGTCAAAAACAAGTTATACGTGTCCCGGCGTTTCGCTGGGTCATCTCTAGGAATCGAGATATATTTTTTTTTGACATAACTCGAGAACCTCTTGTCCGATTTTGCTCAAACAAAAAAAAAAAATTAAAAATTACAATTCCTTTAATCTATTCATATAACGTTTTTCTATATACTCAACAGTTTTGCCGGTAAAAATAAATGTTTGTTACCGCTACCATAAAAATCAATAACCTTTTGTTTATTACTTTTTTTTAATATTTTAGGCAAAAAATATTTTTTTCTTCATACATTTATTTTTACCGGCTAACTGTTGAGTATATAGAAAAACATTATATGAACAGATTAAAGGAATTGTAATTTTTAATTTTTTTAAAATTGTTTGAGCAAAATCGGACTAGTGGTTCTCGAGTTATGTCAAAAAAAAGACCACCAAAGGTCAAATCGATATATCTCGATTCCTAGAGTTGACCCAGCGAAACGCCGGGACACGTATAACTTCTTTTTTACCGATATAACTTTCTCCGGTAGTTTGAACCCTTCCCGATCACTGACCCCTACCATTTGTCTCACAGTGTAATTATAATGATATATAAACTGCTTCCTTTAACAGCTTTGTCACAGCACATTATCGAAACTGGACACACAGCTGACTTTTTAAATGTTAAAATTATAGACAAGGAAAATATGGAAAAGAAGAGGTACACGAAGGAAAGTTTACACATACAAAAAAATATAAACAAAACTGTCAACCTAAAAGAAGATACTAACAAAATTAACGCTAGTTATATAATTGCAATAAAATAATGAACCTGTGATATTAATCAAAATGTTTGTTTAAATTTAAAAATATATTTTATGTTATATGTATAATTTACAATATTTGATGAATTAATTTTCATAATGTAAGTTCTAATGTTTTGGTGAACTATTTTTGTACTTATGCAATATATTTTTTTATCAATAAATAGAAAAAATCCCCAGAAGAAGTTGACAAAAAATCGACGAAACGTCGGGAAAAATTGTATTAAATGAATTTTTAATTACATGATAGACCTTTAGGCTTTATTAGGTAAAAATTAAACCTAAATATTTCAAAAAATTGGCCAAACAACAATAACATGGCAAAATCAATTTGGTGACTAGCCGACGCTCGAAATGAGCTTGCGCTAAGGTTAGAAAAAAAAAAGAAAAAATTAAATTTGTTCACTGCTAAAGTGCAGTATAAAAAAAAAATATTTAGTCAAAAACAGCAAAAGTGCTGACAACAATATGGAGTCAAATATTAGAGAAGAAGATATATCATTGCAGCAGCTGAAGAAATGGACCTGCCTAGTCCACAGCCTTAAAGAAAAGATGCTACCTTTTAGGAAAAGTAACATAATAAGTAAGATATGTAATAAGTTAGAAAATATTAACAAAGTTTTAAATAGTATTAAAAATAATAAGACTTCGGGGGAGAAATTAAAATCTCCAACTATTATTAATGCATCAGTAGAACTTGGGAATACGGATCAATTTCATTCCCTAATGAGGGCACAAGATCAGGTTCAGAGTCATGGACTAGTACGCCAGTTCCAATACATTCATAATGAGTTGGAGACGAAAATAGATAGATTCGGAAAAAATGAAGTTTCCGCAGAGATTCTAAAGGAAAAATTCCACATAGCAGAACAAGTGTTCATTCAATATATGGGACAGTTTCCAGACGATGAACTGACAGAATTATTTTTATTACTAAAGGATTCATATAATAGAATTCCTGGCATATAAAGCTATAAATATTCGCTCCTATTCAATTTACCCTCTATTGATATTCCGATATTTAGCGGAGGTGTCTGTGAATGGGACATATTTAGGGAATTATTTGAGCAGTTGATTATTGACCAACCAATTTCGAACACAAAAAAGATGTTTATCCTTAAAGCAAAATTATCAGGGGAGGCGGCAAGAAAGATTTCAAAGATTCCGTCGAAGGACGAAAATTTCGAAACTGCTTGGAATATTTTGAAGGAATGTTATTCAAATAAAAGGGCAATAACTTCTTTATATTTTAAGTCCCTGTTGGAAGCTCAACCTGTAGTTTATAATTCAAAAAGCCTGAAATAGTTTATTGAAGTTGTAAATGAAAGTTTACAGGCGCTGGGTGCAATGAATTTGGGAGCCGAAGAAATGCAACAAGCGTTTATGTGTTTTGTGCCCCAGCGTAGAATGGACGAAAATCTAAGAATAGGATTTGAGGGGCATTTGGGAAATTCACGAGAATTTCCAAAAGTGAATAGTCTCGTGGAATTTCTTAACCAAATGAGTTATTCTTTAGATGCAAGTCAAGGTTTCACAGGGCATGATGAAGAAATGAAAAACTATGAAGGTGGCAATAATAGCAATAGTATGGCAGGATGCATAATGGGATGTAATAACCTGCATTTTCTAAATCAATGCTTTAAATTTAGGAAATTGGAACTCAAATCTAAATGGAAATTTGTTAGAAAGAATAGGTTATGCAAACAATGCCTAAATAGAGGACACAAGAGTTGTTCATGCAATTATTTGCCCTCTAGGTTATGTCATATGGATCACCATACATCTCTTCATAGAAATGAGATTACTGACATAAATGAAAATTCTTCATCTAGCGGGAAGAACAAAATAAAATAGAAAAAAAGGGAAAAGTTGATTCAAATAGCAACAGAAAAACTGCCACAAGAATTCAAGACGGAAAAGCCGTAAAGGGAAATTTGGAAAAGAAGAAAATTATCGAAAATTCCAGGAAAATAGACAAAGCAAAATCTACCAAACCAGTAGTTTGCGGATTAATAATAGCAGGTAGAAAGGAGCATGAAAATAAACTCAGCACAGGTACAAATAATAAACCTAAAATTAAGGAAATTAGTGAAGGTCTTAATCATAATGACCAAAATAGACGTAATAGATTTCATAAAGCAAAAATTAAATTGAAGAATACTGATCACTTAGTGAGAACAAAAGGTCTCACGGGAGGCGGGGTCACCAGCTTCCGCTAGTGAAAATAATTTTGGGAAAATTATACTAAAAATCTATTACAAAATAATTTCAATAATATATTTAACAAAAACTGTATTTTCAAAATTTATATACTACTTTATAAGACATTAAATTAAGAAAATATTATATACAAAATTATTAAAAATAATCATTTCTATTGTGGTTCATACAAAATGTTGTCGAACAGAAAAATTTATCCAGATATAAATACCGAATATGTATAAGAAAAGATTCGACCAAACTTTCGTAATATTTGAAAATTTCTAAAATAATCGAAGGGGTCGCCAACATAAAAGATGCATTTCATGGAAAAAAGAACGAAGAAATTTCGAAGAAGGTATTTTAAAAATTAGTTAATAGAAAAAGACAAGGATATAGAATACATAATTAAAACCAAATTATTTCAAAATGTTAATACAAAGGTTTTGAAAGATTACAATCTTTCAAGGCGGGCAGAATGTTTAATTATGTATCTACTAACGTAGAACAGGTAGCAGCGACGAAGAACATCTGTTTATATATTGAATATGAATAGACATGTTTGTTGTTGTTGTTTGCTTGTGGGATCATTTCTTTTTGTACACAGAAACTACCTGAGGTAATGTGTATTCTTTTGTATTCTAAGAAATGAAGCCTGTAGATAAAAGACCAATTCTAAGCAGGCATATAGTTGTAAGATATTTAGTTTTATTTTAGTATATAACACTGTGGGACAAATGGTAGGGGTCAGTGATCGGGAAGGGTTCAAACTACCGGGGAAAGTTATATCGGTAAAAAAGAAGTTATACGTGTCCCGGCTTTTCGCTGGGTCACCCCAAGGAATCGAGATATATCGATTTGACCTTTGGTGGTCTATTTTTTGACATAACTCGAGAACCACTAGTCCGATTTTGCTCAAAGAATTTTAAAAAAATTAAAAATTATAATTCCTTTAATCTGTTCATATAACGTTTTTCTATATACTTAAAAGTTTTGCCGGTAAAAATCAACAAATTTGTTAAAATCAACAAATTTTATTTTAAGCCAAAAGCAGGATTAAATTTTCTGAAAGTAACAAATTTTTCTGTCCAGCCAACAGACGTATTATTTTGAGTGGAGTATACTTGATATATAAGATGTTTTACTTATTTCTTTACTAATTTTTTTTTTTTTTTTTTTTTTTTTTGAGTGTAGCCATAAAGTGTGTATTTGTAAATGCTTTTAATAGTAAGAGTCCTAATGTCAAAATATGAATAATCAAATTAAAAATTTCATAGACAAATATGTATATGGGTGATATCAAAAAATGTGATAAAAACCGTGTAACCACCTAATTTCGAATGCATGGATTACATTTGAGTTACATATTTCGATATATATCAGCGCATTGTCACCTGTTTTACAAAATTTATAACAATCTGACCAATTTTTAGTTAATACGTAAAATGTGTGACCAATTTTATAGGTCAAATGTAAACTCCGTAACAAGTAACTCATAAGGTTTTTTAACTTTAATAGCTTATATTTTAGTAACCAATAAAGCTAAACACTAATTGTAAGAATTTTTATGAAGAGGAAAAGTGCCGGTTTTAATAAAAATTAATACATTTTACAAACTTTTTCGTATATCTTAGCTATCACGACTTCAACTCTGTAACGATATTTCGTCATAATTTTTGATAAAAATGCATATACCTGAATTTTGGAGTTATCTATTATTTATATTCCGAAAAGTATAATGTTATTTATACTCAAATGATCGTTGGACTGTATGTAATCATCCAGTATAACAGACTTGAAGCTTTTCTGCAGCACGTAATATTCTCGAGATGAAAAAGGATGTCTTTAATAAGATTTGAAAAAATGTTGTAAACTCCGTTCCTAATTTTTACACCAAACTATTTAACGAGTAAGAAAAACAATTAGCGTTTTTTTTAATCACTTGGATTTATAATTTTTCATAAAAAAAGTGGATTTATTAAATCCAAAAGAAAAGCTGGATTTAATAAATCCATAATAAAAGCACAAATATATGAAACAGCCTATTAATTTAATGTCAGAAAAAAATACGAATAAAAATTAAAAGAGAAACAAAAAAATTGAAAAACTAACAAATAAAAGGTTTTTATTAAATTTTTTTTTATGAAATATGTTTAGAAAAAAAAAACTACACCTCACCAAATACATATTTTTAATCTTGGGCATGGAGAAATACCTGAAAGAGAAATGGCAATTTTTCACTCTACAGTAAGTAATTTAATTAAATCCAATTAGTGAATATTAAATATTGCAATGGAATTTTTCAATTGTGTAAAAATATAAATTGAAGTGATAAAACTGAAAAGGCAGACTTTTTATCGCTGTTTTATATAAAATATAATTAAAGGTTAAAGTAAAATCCTTCATCATCGAATTCGGTATTAAAAATTAGGGTGAAAGAAGTGTCGGACAGAAAATTCTTTTTAAAGTAGAGAGAATCTAACCTCATCTGTTGAGCACTTTTAGAAATACCTTTTGGATTTATTAAATCCAAGGGATTAGAAAAAACGGCTAATCTCATATTTGGATTCACCTTGTAGGCATCATGCGATTTTGTTTCAGAAAAAAAATTCTGACAAAGCGTTTCTGAAAGAAAACGAAAAAAGTAACCAAATGTAAACTCCGTAACCACAATTGTTTACATCAGGTTTCTTTCAAATAAATGTAGATAAATGTTTAAAATATTTTAAAATAACCACAAACAGAAGTGATTCAACTAATATTTATATGTCAAAAGACGATTCAACTAATAATTTTGCGTCAAATCAAAAAAACGTTATCAGTTTTTTACCCTAAGCTGCTGGAGCGAAAAATGATTGATTTTGCATTTCATTGGTTTTGAATCGATATTTTGAGTCATTACTGACATTAGTTTGACAAATTAAATTTGTTTCACACAATTTAAGAATTTTTTGATCGCGAAATGTTATGTTTTTAATATATTATTTTGTAACTGCGCAACCGATGTTTGAATTTATAAATATTTTATATTTTTGAAAAGCATTTAAAGGACCAAAAATACAGAATTAAAAATTTTTTTCGCGGAATGAATTGTATTTTTATTCGCGAAACCGCCAATTTGATCAACACAAATTATATATCATTGGAAAGCAAGTTGAAAACCCAAATACGAAAAACTAATAAATTGAAGAAAATTCGTACGCAATTTTTTTTTTTTTGTTATATCTTTTGCTTGCAGAAATGTAAACTCCGTTACAACAAAAAAAAATTAAAATTGTGCAAAAAAAAGTTATTGCGACAACTTGTAGAAGAGATTTTTTGCAATTAGGTTTATAATGACTAAACTTACTGATTCCATTAAGAAAAAACCGAAATATTAACACTTTTTGCTATTCACAAATTTGGCCCAAAAATTTATCACATTTTTTGATTTCACCCATATATTTGAAGAGAATTTTAATGGTTTTTAAACAAAATCCAGACAACAAAAAACGATAATTAACTGAATTAAAAAAAAGAAAGAAATCAATTAACAGTGATTAAGTAATAGTTAATTTTATGAAAATTTTTAATATTTTTTTTTTAAATTATATTACAGACATTGAACGCATCTGAAATATTTGGAACAGATGCGGTTAAAGATGATTTATTTCATGCTACCGGAATTGTTAACATGAGATATACTACGAAGATAAATAGCACCGAAATAGGGTAGATCCTAATTGCAATCCATCATTTTGAAATTCAATAATTCAAACCAAAAAGTTAAAAATATCGTTCATATTGATTGCCAATTTCTTAGTACCTTAGTTTGAGGCTTCTAGCACGGTGGTTTAGAAACGTTAAACTAAGTTTTTAATTGTCTGGCGAAATTTTTATAGAGCACTGTTTTGTATATAGAAGATTTTTTCAAAAGAGAGAGGCAGATAGCTAGAAATTTTACAATGTAAAAACCATCCGATTCTGGGAATATATTCCTACAGAAAATTCTCAAATTCAGGAGGCCTTTATGTAGAATAATCATCATACTTGGAGGACTGTTGAAAGTCAGTACCTGAGTATTTTCAAAAACAAAAAACTTTGTCAGAATTTTAGGATTTCTATAGCAAAACTGCTTTAAAATGGAGAACTTTTTTATGGGATAAAGTTCTCTGAACGTACAGACCCTCCTAAAGAAAATAGCTTTCTGAATATATGGGTCACTTTGTATAAAAAATTTTGTTTCCTCTAGGAAAAGCTGCAGATTTTGAGGACTTTTCTACATGAAAACCCTTCAGAATCCGTGGACTTCTCTCAATAGCATACACGAGACTAATTAATTATTTGGAGATACTAATTGGCGATTTCATTAGCATTAAATTGAAATTAAGTCTACTGGAATTTTTTGCATTATCATTATCTCGATTAATGCTAATACTTTGAATTACATTGATTTCATTACAAATTCCAATTGTATAGTAAATTCATTACGATTACTAATGCCTCAATTATAAGAAAGAATTGACATTAGAACGTCACTTTACACAGGGAATAAAATGGAATAATTAATACTATCCAATAAATGGAAAAAAATGGATCACCCTGTGGCTTTTTCATAAAAATTTATTCCAGGGAATCACTTTCGGACTTACCTCATGTGAATAATATGAGCGTGAACTTTGCCTTTTTCTCATCTTTTTTTTAAATGGCCCGTATCTCGAAAACTAAGTGAGGTAGAGCAAAGCGAACTAAATTTTTGCTCCATTGGAGTGTTAACACACACCAATAATATAAATAGGCCAGCTCTTCCATTTTTATAAAACAGTCACAGGGTGACATTTAAAAACTTTTTTTAACAATTTACTTGATAACACAAATTAACGCACTCCAAATGGATTGGAAAATCGGTGCAAATCGGAACGATATGGAATGGAACGGGAAATAAGGGAAATTGGAACACTTGCCGCAGGGGACGAAATAAAATGAAACCGGGAACGAAATTCTTATTATCTGAGTGTTTTAATTTCTACTGTCCAGTAAATAAAAAAAAATGGATCGCCCTGTGGCTGTTTTAAAAAAATTGATTCCTGGGAATCGCTTTCGGTCCGACCTCATATGAATAATACACTCACAATATATTTTCCATAACCGATTGAGGTTTATTTAAAAAGTAATAGGTAAAGTTTGTTTTCAATTGAAGAATCAATTAAAATACATTGAAACATATTGTTTAACTTTTTTATCAATCAATGAAAAAACAAACCAGAAAAAAATATGTATCGTCTGTAGGAGTTGTTGTTTTCAGTCAAATATTCTATTTTTAGATATCTATTTTTAGAAAAAATAATTTAAATAATTTCGTTGTTTTCTATTTTAAAACAAAAAATTCAAATATTTTCGGTTTTCTTTTTTGTTAAAATAGTTTGTTTATATACAAAACTATTTCAATGCAAATTACAATAAATTTTTTACTCATACAGACAAACATAGCCAATAAAAATATAAACGTGTGTATTGTGTAGTGTTTTGAAAATTAAACATAAAAAAAAACTTTTAGATATGAAAAAACAAACCACAAAATCGTTTTTTTTACATTTTGTCAGTTAAAAATTGATGATTGTTTTAAGAGACTTTTAAATTATTTTTATTTTTTTATGGATTGTTTAAACAATGTTTGAAAATAAATAGCAAAATGGTTTGAATATAATGAAAAAACCGGTGGTTCTTTTTTTAATTGTGTTTTCAATTAGTTTAATATGTATTTTGGGTTGTTTTTAATGATAAAATATTGTGAGTGTAGGAGCGTGAACATTGCATTGAAACTTTCAAAAACTTTGTCCTTTTTGCTCTATCTCGCTTAGTTTTCGAGATACAGGCCATTTTGTAAAATGGCGATTTTTTTTAAATGACCCGTATCAGGAAAACTAAGCGAGATCGAGAAAAACGGCACTTCGATAATAAAAAATAGGCTAGGTCCGGAAAAGATCCCGATCAGTTTTATGAAACAACTAATGTTAAGCAACCTAATCATCCCCTTTTTTGGTAAACAAATGCTGGTTTTGCTCAATCCTAATTAGTTTTTAAGGCATTATTGCGATTTTATTAGCATCAGTAGGACAAATTCTAATACCAAAAAATTTCAATAGCAGTAAATGGCAATGAATTTTTTTTACGCATTAGCGATTTTTTGATTTTTAATTGATTTTTCAATTAAAATATCTACACTCACAATAACTTTACCGTAAAAGTTCAACAGTTGTTTAAAAAGTAAATCAGTAAAGTTGTTTTAATTGAATAAGTAGTTAAATTGCAAAGAAATATATTTTTTAACTTTTTCTATCAGTCATTCAAGAAATAAAATACACAAAATACGGACTTTCCGTAGAAGTTAAAATATTCAATCAAAATTTTCTGTTAAAAACAATCAGTTTTTAGAATACAATTAATTTTAAAATAAACGATAAATCTATTATTTTTACCGACTTTGCCAGTTAATAAAATAACAATTAAAAATAAACGACAAAATACAATTGTTTTAAACGAAAAGTGGGTAGTCCTTTTTTTAACTTATTTTCTATTGTTTTAATGTACATATTCGGTTGATTTTAAGGAAAAAATATTGTGAGTGTATTTAAAAGAAAACTTATTTTAGAGATAAAAGGTGTTACAACTATTCTACTTCCCAGCAAAAAAAATTGCACGTAGTGCTTTACAAACTACTTCTTTTAATGACTCACAAGTATCCGTTAGTGTATTTTTACTGCTTTTTTAGAAGTTATTCTGAACAACTTCAAAAAATCACTTCTTTCATTGCTTCCCAAGTATCCGTTCTTACATTTTTACAGCTTATTTAGAATTACTTCTGAACAACTTCAAAAAATCACTTCTTTCATTGCTTTCCAAGTATCCGTTATTACATTTGTAAAGCTTTTCTAGAATTACTTATGAACCACATCCAAAAAATCACTTAAGTTTTGCTTCTAAGGAGTAATTGCTCTAAAAGTGATCGTAAAAAGTGATTTTGGTATCATTTTGCATTTCCAAACAGAGGGTCCCGGGTTCGATTCCCGGCAGAACCAATATTTTTTTTATTTTTTTTTTTTTAATTTTTTTTTATTCTGTTAATATTTTTTTTAATAAATTCAATATTTTTTAAATTTTTAAATTTTTAAAAATGTGTATACCCGGTGAAAAATGTTCATATACGCTCAAACATATATGGTTTATGTATGGACACATATGAACAAATATGGATTTTTTATGAACATATATGGATTTCATATGAACATATATGGAAGTATATGTGATTCCATATATGGAAAAATTTCATATACAGACATATATGGAAGCATCTGTTATTTCATATATGGAAATGGCACTCATATATGGACAAATATGAAAGTATATGTTATTCAATTTATGCAAAAGGGACTTGTATATGAACATATTTCGAAGAATACATTTTTCCATATATGTAAAAGGAACTCATATTTGGATAAATATGGAATTATATTTAATGCCATGAATAAAAAAAGGAACATATGTTGCGCCTAATTTGAATTTCGTACATAAATTTATATCTATAGTACAACCTTATAAAGTACAGCAACGTCCGCATGTATTCGCATATATTTAGTAAATGTATATGTTCATATATGTCCATATATGAACATATACTTAGGTGTTACCTCATTTTTCGGATCCATACATATATGGTTGAACCATAAATGTTCATATATGGAAATTTTTCACCGGGTATATAAAAAAATGTTGAGAAATTGATTTTTATGTACCTGTAAAAATAGCACTGAAACCAATATTGAATTGGAGTGCATCTTTTACACTTGTTTAATAAGTACTTTTATTGAAGAGAATAAGGAACAATATCTCGCATTAACAAAGTGGTGTTTTTATGCCAGTCAACTTTCATATCAAAGAATAGCTCAGCGGTAGAACTCAGCGACTAACAATCGTGAGGTCGCAAGTTCGATACCCGGTGGCGGCAATAAAAAGTTTTGTAAAATATAATTTTTTTGTGAAACATTTTTTTTTAACTTTTAATTGATGAAAAAGGGCTTCCTTTGCACTCGTTCAAAAAGTACTGAAAAAATATTAAAGTCGGAGTACTCCTCTCCTATGACAACTCAATGTTAAAACGAGTAAAAAGGTTAAAGTCGGGCATGCCGACTATACAATACCCTACACCAGTATGGTGTATTGTTTGGATCCGAAATTCGAATGGGTTAAAATGGGGCTTGTGTCAAAATTTTCTATAATGTGAGTCAGCGCACCAAATTTCATTAAAATATCTTAATATTTGCGACCTGTAGTTTGTAACCAAGCCAATTTTGGGGGGACCCTTATATGGGCACTAGTTCTAAACATGGACCGATGTTCACCAAAATCAATAGGCTTCGTCCTTGAGCCAACATAGGTCTATGTACCAAATTTTATCAAAATATCTTAATATTTGCGACCTGCAGCGTATAAACCATATAATTTTAGTAGGACCCTTATATGGGCACTAGGTCTAAACATGGACCGATGTTCACCAAAATCAATAGGCTGCGTTACTGGGCCAATGTAGGTCTGTATACCAAATTTTATCAAAATATCTTAATATTTACGACGTGCATCGTATAAACAATATAATTTTGGGGGGACCCTTATATGGGCACTAGGTCTAAACATAGACCGATGTTCACCAAAATCAATAGGCTTCGTCCTTCGGCTGCCATAAGTCGGTGTACCAAATTTCATCAAAATATCTTAATATTTGCGACCTGCAGCGTATAAACAATATAATTTTGGTAGGACCCTTATATGGGCACTAGGTCTAAACATGGACCGATGTTCACCAAAATCAATAGGCTGCGTTATTGGGCCAATATAGGTCTGTGTACCAAATTTCATCAAAATATCTTAATATTTACGACCTGCAGCGTATAAACAGTATAATTTTGGTAGGACCCTTATATGGGCACTAGGTCTAAACATGGACCGATGTTCACCAAAATCAATAGGCTGCGTTATTGGGCCAATATAGGTCTGTGTACCAAATTTCATCAAAATATCTTAATATTTACGACCTGCAGCGTATAAACAATATAATTTTGGTAGGACCCTTATATGGGCACTAGGTCTAAACATGGACCGATGTTCAAAAAAATCAAACTTGTTCGTCCTTGGGCCAACATAGGTCTATGTACCAAATTTCATCGAAATATCTTAATAGGTGCGACCTGTAGAGTGCGTACAAAATTGCATGGACAGACAGACAGACGGACGGCCGGACGGACGGACGGACGGACGGACAGACGGACATCGTTAAATCGAAATAAAAAAAAATTCTGAACCGATCGGTATACTATAAGGTGGGTCTACGACCAATATTTTTTGGTGTTACAAACTTCAGCACAAACTTATAATACCCTGACCACATAGTGGTGTAGGGTATAAAAATTAATTTTCGCGGTCAGGTTTAATACTTTTTGTAAAGCTGGTTTACATTGTAAGATTTTTGGTATGATTAAATGAAAAAATGTACAGGTGTTACAGTAAAAAAAATCAAAATTCACAGAAATTCTTAAAAGATAGGAAAACGCTATTTATCGCAAACGCTATCCACATTACCCTCTATGAGCCAAACCTAAAAAAATCATTAAAAATTGCAAAGATTAAAAACGAACCTGATAAACATTTTGCAATTCTATTTTAAACTCTATTCTATAAACTATTATTTTTTTATCAAAAATTGAAGTATTTTTGTGCAAAATTATTCCTTCACCATAACAACAAAAAAAGTAAAAGCCGGTTGCAAGCCAACTAATGTGAATAGAGTTGTAAAAGTATTGAGTATTCCAGTACTGAGTACTCAATACCGCCTGTTTTTTTGAGTACTCAATACTAAAACGGTACTACTCAATACTTTTAAAGATGCAATTTTCCGTAGAAATGAGTATTTGTCGTATGAAAATACAACTCTAAAAATACTACTTTAAAAATACAACTCTGGAAATACAACTCTATATGTGAAGCAAAGAATTTTGTAATGAATTTTTGGGAAAAATTATTTAATTAATTTATTTAAAATGTTTTAAATTTAGTAAAATGTAAGTAACAATAGTTATTTAACACGTGTATGTGAATTGTTATTATTTTTCTTTATAAATACGAACTCTTAACATTTTTATTTTTAAATCCAAAAAACCGCTAAAAGTATTGAGTAGTATCGAGTACTCAATTGAAAAGTATTGAGTAGTATTGAGTACTCAAAAAGTATCGAAATTTCACAACTCTAAATGTGAATGTGATGTGAATCCGTGTACCACACAAGGTTGCCAATTTAGCCATTTTCCGGCTAGATCTAGCCACTTTAATTTCATCTAGCTATAAAGAAATCGCTAGATTATATCTAGCCGGAAGATCTAACCATTTTATTTTTTCCTAGCCATTTTTTTCTTTAATATTTTGCAGTTATTTTTTTTTTTTGATGGACCAACACTCAAGGGATGCCCCCCTATTATGTTGTTATTAGGAAAATAGGTTATGAGGAGGAAAGAGGGAGTAGTGTTTGTGAATATTTGATTTAAATTTCTCAACATTGTAAGTAACAGGGAAGACTTCTGCGGGGAGTTTATTCCACATAGGGCTAGTGCGACTGATAAACGAATTCTCTCTATAATGCGTCGTGCGATCCACTGGACAATCGACTAGAAACGGATGCGCTCTACTTGATAAGCGAGCATGCGCGGGTCCAGCAATTAATATAAGGGGAAAAATCATACGCCTCAGTGGCCAACTCAATATATTTGTCTACTGTGTCGTATGATTTTTCCCCTTATATTAATTGGTGGAATCGCGCGTGTAAGCGAGTATTACGAATAAAAACTTGGGCTTTGGGGACAAGTTTACTTATCTCAGCTGAGCACTTCCCATGGTAATATCGATAGAACATGGTTACACAACCCACATTCCGACAATGCTCCAATGAGTCAATAGAGCTGGATACCCTATTGTCATTGATAAGCGCCAACGCCCTCATACAAAAGCGCTTAAATTTTTGTGATTTTCGAAATTTGGTAAAAAATTTTAATTTTTTTACAATTTTCTTTAGGTTTACAGACATACGTGTAATTTTTACATTCGATTTGAAATCACGTTTTTTGTAAAATTTTAATGAAAATATTTTAGAAATTCGGCAAACATTAAGAGTTTAAGGGCAATTTTACTGATTTACATTAAAATTATTGAGTTTTAGCATTATTTTCCAATTTTAGCCATTTCTAGCCATTTTTTCACAACCTTGGTACCAAATTTCATTAAAATATATTCGTATTTACGACCTGTAGCGTGCGAGCAATATAATTTTGGGGGGACCTTAATATGGGGACTAGGTCTCACTATGGACCGATTTTAACCAAAATCAATAGGCTTGGTCCTTGAGCCGAAGTAAGTCAGCGTACCAAATTTAATCAAAACATCTAATATTTTTTACGGGCGGGCGGACGGACGGACGGACAAATCGAAACAAAAGTGATTCTGAGTCGTTTGGTATACTAAAAGGTGGGCCAAGGTCCAATATTTTTTGGTGGTTCAAACACCAGCTCGAACTTATAATACACTATCCACGTATTGGTGTAGGGTATAAAAACCATTTTTATTATTTGTCTTACTGAAAATTAACGATTATCCGCAAAACTTCATGTTTTATGTCAAACGTTAATAACACTGTGCTCGAATTTGACGCTTTTTTTTAACAAGCTGGGCACATCACTGGTAAAGCTAATTTGAGTACTCTGAATTGAATGGTGCTAGTCGTTTTTCGAAGTTAGCGGTAGTATTCGCGATTTAAAATTTCGATATTAAAGTACTATAAAACTATATTTTTTATACTTCTGGGATAATTTTTAAATTTCAATCAATCTAATTCTGAAAAAAAATTTTTCCCCGATTTTTGTTTTTTTTTTTCGAAAGAAATTTTTTTTCTTAACTCTATTGAATATAGCACAGTGAAATTAATATGTTCGTATAAAAATAGTTCTTAGTACTTTCTCGAAATGTAAAAAAAATATTTTTTTTCATATTCGGTTACATTTAAACTTTTTTTAACATGTTATTACAAAACTATGAAAATCTCAGTTCAATTGTTAAACGAGAAGCGTGTAAAAAGATTGATTTCATATTGTTTATTCCGTTTTTATATCGGAAACAACATCAATAATATTTTTATAGCAAAAATTCAAATTAAAGCAAAATATTCTAAAAAAAAAAACAAAATAAAACTGTAAAAAATGCTAAAAATATGCTAAATTTTTTTGGAAAAATGCTGAAAAAATGCTATATGCTAGATACATTTTTTTCATGCTAAATGATTTAAAAAAATGCTAAATCTAGCATTAAATATGCTAAATTGGCAGCACTGGCTCTGATAATTATAATTTATAGTAAATTATAATCAGCTGGAGCCACAGTGCGTATGATCAATATGATAAATATAATGTTCATCATACGCAATGTGGTTCTAACATATTAGAGAACAAATGTTTATTTAAATGCAGTGTTGCCACCAGTAAAACAAAAAATTATATAGATGAAGGTAAAAAATTATCCAAAACCGTATGAAATTACACAAAAAAATTAGAATTTTTTAATATTACTTCAAAATAATGAAGTAACCATAATTGACTTAAGCTGAAATCACAATTAAGTTTTCCCAAAATTTGCCTGAATTTTTACTCAAATGAAAGAGCGCCGATATTTGGCCTACCGAAATTTTTAAATTTTTGCTAGTTGCGAAGTCATAAAATATGGTTTTTTGTGTGTTTTATTTTCTCATTGTAATGTTTTAATTTCTTTTGTTTGTTTGAAATGTTTTTAATTTGATTAAGTTGGGTACGATGAGTTTCGAATGAAAATTAACCAAATTTATAGAGATGAAAATATACGAAAGTTCGCTTAAGCTAAATTAAGCTTAAGCTACTTTCTTAATTCAACATCGCTAAATATTGTTGTGCCTTGGCTAAATATAGTTGGGCACCTATTGGGCCTTTACAGCTTTTTAAGTTTCTTCGAAAATTGGCTTTATTTTTCACTAAATTAAATAGCGCCCATATTTGACCTACTCAAATTTGGAAATTTTTTCCAGATTTGCGAATTTTTTTTATATTTTTTTAATTGGTTTATTGTTATTTTTAAATTTATTTTGTTTGTTTAAAATGTTTTTAAATCGATTAAGTTGGGTACGATGAGTTTCGATTGAAAATTAACCAAATCAATAGAGATGGAATTGTTCTAAGGTTGACTTAAGCTAGATATGGGTGCTTTAGTGTATTTTCATGTTATCGATCTTTCCCTGAATTCAACCTTTTAAATATATTTGGGCATTAATGGTTATTTAACAGGCATATAAAAATATTAGGTCCTTTGGTCATTTCTTACCATCTGGTTGGATTACTATGACATTTCACTCTGTCGGAGCTAAAGTAGTGAGTAGTGAGTTGCTGAATTATCTGAATATATTTTCATTCTGCCACACTGTTTTATATTTACAAAATTTTTGTCTACTATTGTTACTAGTTTCTATTCAGTCAATAAAAAGTCACAATCATAACAAAACCCAAATTTCAATCTTACGCTACATTTGCAAATGATCTTGTAAATGTTTCACAGATAAATTCATTTAGTCTACTTTAAATATCGACTGATTTTTATGAAATTTACGAAAATATCTCTAAAAAGTGAAATTACACAAAAACTACACAAAAATGTCATTATTCAAAAATTATCCAAGGAATGTGTAAACAGTCCCGTTTTTGAATAATTATTCAAAAAGTGGCAACACTTTTTTTAATAAATGTCACTGAATATTTTACACGTGCAATATTCAACAAATATTTTCTCTAAAACGAAGGCGAGTAACCCGCTCAACTTTTTGAACTGATACAAATTTTTTTATAAAGAAAAAAAATTAAATAAATTTTGTCAGTTTTTAGATAAATTCAATTCTGAAGGAAACGTTGTTTTTTTTTTTAATATTTTTTAAATTTCTCGTAATAAACATTATTGGTGTCAACAATGGCTATGTAATTCCCTCACCCTATGTTAATAAGTAGTTTGTGCCTTCAACCAGTAAATGGGCTAGTATTAGGGAAACCAAAGATCAAATAATAAATTTTATGCTTAAATTATAATAAATATGATGAAATAAAAAATATCATTTTAAAATTAAAAATGTCAAAAAAAATTCAATTTCCTATATGCAGCCTCGTTTGAGATACTTTTTCTCATTATCTGAGAGAATTACATACTTTTTATTTTATAAACTCTATGGTATCATAGTAAAGGGTTTTCCTACAGAAACAGGGACAGGTAGGTGTTAAAATTGAATAAAATAAGATGCGTGTGAGATATTAATGATTTTTTTTATTTTATTTGTAAGGCCGATCCGTGTGGAATAAAACATTGCTGAAACTGACGCTGCAGCTTCGCTGGGTGGCGCGCATCCGAGAGATGCAATTTTCTACTACTCTGGTGCATAAAATAAGCCGAATTTGAGCGATTGCATGGGTTGGCTAAGAGCGCATCAGTCGTTTGTGGCTTATTAACATAGATCTGCGATGTAAGATAACCCCACAGAAAAATGTATAACGGAATCAAATCGCATATTCTTGGTGGCCAATTCACGTTGCCTCTACGAGAGATAAACATGTCCTCAGCAGTGTGGAACGTAGAGGCTCTGTTTTGGAACCACATGTTGTTCACATATATAAGTATCATCCAAATTTGGGCAAAAGACAATGGCTATCACCGATAAGTAGTTCTCTCCGTTGACACTGATAAGAACTGCGCCATTACCAAACTGTAATACACATTATTCTTAACAATTTTTTCAACTTTAATTGAAATAATTTTTCTTAATAAAATATCTCTGAGAAATATGTCAGATTTTAAAATGTGTCGATTTCTCAAATTCTAGTGGTTTATTAGTTTGCAATGGAGAATCAAAGGAAGTACATAAAAAAATATTGAAGATACTCATATTCAAAATAACCCAAAAATTGCAACGGACCGACTGAAGACTAGCAGTGATATCTCATGAGCTGGACCATATAAGGTGCGTCGTTCTAGTGTCCCTAAAATATGTTTCCAGAGTAGTCAAAAAATTCAACAAGAATGTAATAATGAAACAAAACCTGAAACGGTAAAGCAAAAGGACCCAGAAAGAAAACCAAAGCCAAAAATTCGAGAAGCAAAACATTTAATGTTCTCAAAGTTCCAGATAGAATTGCAGCAAAATTTTTCAAAAAAATTGTTTCTAAACTTTAAATATTGTATAATGGACGAAGAAATTTATAATTTAGCAGACTTCGCAGCTTCCTGGGCAGGAATTTTAAGTGGCGGATAGTAAAATCAATGTTTCTGAGGAGTATCGTATGACAAATGTTCAAATCAGAGTGAAGAACACCACAGACCTCCTTTGTAAGTTCTAAAGCCTTTATCATTTTCACTTAAGTACTCGCAATACTTTTCTTTTACGTTTTAAAGTTATATTGTTTCAATCATTTACTCACGAATTATTTATTTCTTTAGAATTTGAATGCTATTGAAGCATTCCCATGTATAATAAGGATGCGTAATTCATGATGCGGAAAATATGAACGATACATATGTTAATGAGTTTTGAACGGTGTTTATTGCAGACCTCAACAGAAAAATTAATTATAATAACTGAAATCCTCTTATGGGAGAATTACAGCAATATAAAGGCTATGAACTTGAATAAAAAACTTCCCAGCAAACATGGCAATACCAAAAATAATCCACAATATATCGCCTTGAACAAAAAATGTATTGCTTGATTTTCATATCAAGGAAGTTTCCTCCGTGGGAAGTAACATTTACCCGCATGCAATACTAACAAGCAATGCGAAAGCACATTCTCGGGGAGATAAATCATAAGGGATTCGTAATCACCAAATTATTTCCTTTATGGCTGCGAAGATAAATCCCCAAAATGTAAAAATATCTTTTTCGCTAATTTGTGGCCGGGAAGATAAAGCCGCGACTTTTTAGACATTTATTATGATGCTAAAAAGAAGATATTGCCGCAATAACTTCCTGGCAACATATCTTCAAAATGTTTACCGGGCTATTATATGTAATTTGGAAACATTTGAATAATAATATATGTACATAATACATATTAATATGCTTATGCATAATAATTTAAAAAAGCTCATAATACAATAACAAAATTAATTTTGTATGAACAATTTGCTTTAACATATAAGTCACTTAAAAATTTTTAAAGTGATTATGCGTATGACTATAAAACAGCATCTTCTATTCTCCATTTTATTTAAAATAATCAGGCAGTATTTTGAAATTATCGGTATGTGCACACTAGGGTGATGAGATCTCATAGAGAGGGAAAAAAATCATCGTTATTTAACATAAAAGATGGGTCAGTTTGACACCATGCTCACAAACATGTTAATTTATATTTTTTTCTAGAAAATGCTTAATTAAAGGTTTTTATATCGATTTTCATGCCAAATGGCACCTTTTTACATTTTAAAAATTTGGGGTCATTTTGAACCCATGTGCCTATAAGGGTTAATTTCTAATTTTGTATTACTATGTATAAAATTTGGTGTTAACGGAGTTATTTGGACAACTTTCACCAAATTCCCCAAGAAACAACACATTGGGACTAGGTTATCATAAGCCAAGAGAGACAAAAAATTTTATCGAAATATTTGTGGATATTAAAAATGAAACTAGAGTATAACTTTATAAATTTTAGAAAGAAATATTTAATTTTTTTCGATTTTCATAATTTATCCCATTTTAACCCTACAATGGTCTGAGGAAATTGCAATTACCGAAATATTTTCCAACCGATTTTGGATTTTTATACATTTCCAGAAAGGGAATTCAGTTTAGATTATGAATATATTTAATTTTCCAAAAATACAGTTATTTAAGAGCCTGTATTTTCAAAAAAAAAGCCAAAAAAGTGATTTTTTCGCCTTGTAAATCGTATTTCAAACTTTGAGCTATTTCGGCTATCGAAATATCTGGAAAGGGGAATCGTTTTGTGTGGTCCAGAAGAACAAAATTCGGACATCGATTTTTTCCGGTCACCCTAGTGCACACAGAGAAAAACTGCAGTGAAACATGATTGGGGAAACGAAATTATCATAGTACACACAGAGAAAAATTGAAAAATGGAAATAGGATCACAACAAAATTGGGTTTATACAACTGAATATAAGTTGCAATACCCAAAATATTTAGGAATCGCATTCCAATTTGGTTTCATCAACCGACTTTATTGGTTGTAGCAACCACAATAGGCTTAGCAATTAGTATGGCAATATTTTTTCCTGTGTGTCTGATTCTAATCATATAAATATGATTCTAACTGATCATATGAAACCCTAACCGCGAAAATAATGTAGGGTACGAAAACTTAAACTTTACAGGAGAGAGTTTTTTTTTATTATTTTATTTAAAATTTATGTGGAGGATTCCTTTGAAACTTTAAAAACTGTTTACAAAAGGGGAAAGTCCAAAGAGACTTAAATATTAATAATCTGAACAAATGAAATTGTAGTTTGAATGGCATTAAACTAAGTTTTGTTAAATTTAGCAGAAATTGTGTTTAAATTAACGAATCTGTGCTAAGCCAAATAACAGGAATAGGAGTATATTTACCTAAATTTAATTTATTTTTCTGTTGACCCAACAAACATATTATTTTTAATAAGCGGGAGAAGAGTTTCCTGTTATGAGTTTAGTAAATTTAAATAGAAATTAATTATTGGGTTTATAACTTAAAAATATGGGATTCGCAACAGATGGAGTACCTTTGACACATGGTTTGTATCTTTAATATCTTATAACGCATTTTTGAGGGTAAACATCTGTCGCTTATTCTCACTTACTCATTGAATGAAATATTATAAGCAACAAAGTTCTTTGCGTCGAAAATGTCGAGTTTTGTGGCAACAAAGCATTATTTGTGGGAAGTTTTGCTTTACTTCTTCAATTTGAAAAAAGTGCAGCTGAAACACATCGATTGCTTACCGAAACTCATACTAAATATTAGACTGTACCACCTTACAGGCAAAAAAAAAGTGCGCCGTACACTTTTTTGCAAGACAAATTGGAAAAAAAATTTTTTTGCCGAACATAGGGATCGTTTTTCATTGTATCTTGGGCATTTACAGTCACATCTTAAAGTATGATATATCGATTTTTTGGCCTCGAGGAGGCCAATGTTTTGCTATAAAGGAAAAATCCAATAAAAAATTTAAAAAGGCGACCCCTACGTTCGGAAAAAAAATCTTTTTCCTGTAATTATTGAAAAACTTCCTTAGCAAAAGTTTATTGATTTTCAGCGACCTTTAATTATTTTATATTAGGGTGTACATTAGAGCACCCATGAAATATATGGAATTTGCAAAAGTGTTATTTTTTTCACCTCCCCACGCATTTTCCAGTAGATTGGGCGTAAAAAGTAATATCCCAGCAAAAATTGGTCCTCTCGTATTAAAATAGGCCAGTCACCCGCGGATTTTAGCCCTAAAAATGGACTAAAATTATTTCAAAGTTTCTTTGCGCTATAACCCTTAAAGTAAAGATTTTACCGAAAAATGTGTTTAAGGGTTAATTTCGTACTTATACACAATTGCCGCTCAAACGCCCACAAACCTAAATTTTAAAATTAAACCATGTGACTCTTCTATTTCATGTAAAGCACTATGTTGAACATTTCTGTGGAACATTTTAACCCTCTAACACTTCAGCTTACGGGTTCGCTGAACACATCCTATACTCAAAATGGAAGATTCACATGGCTTCCTAGTGCACATACACTCAAAATAGTTTGTAGTTTAAATTAACTGAAAATGTATTTTAAAATAAATGAAAAATCACTTGAAAACCGGTCCACTGTCTTCTCATTTAAATCAAAATAACTTTTCAATTATTTTTAAATGTTAATAAATAACCTACAAAATCCTTAAAAAATAATGATTTTTCATTTATTTCGTTTTTTTAAATTTCAAAAAATTAACTACGAAACCGTAAGAATAAATGATATTTAGTTTATTTAGTTTTTTTAACTGACCTAGAAATTGAAAAGGAATTCTTTCTTTAACGAAACATTTTAAACGAAAATATTAACTGTAACAGAAAATCCGTATTTATATGTAATTAATTTTTTAAATAAACGACAAAAACAGTTAAAATATATATATTTCTTTTTATTTTAACTTAATAAACATTTAAAAATTAATGTACGGATAACTTTTTAAATAAACTACAGTCAGTTACTGTAATAATATTTTCAGTGTATGTGTTGCCCAGTCAAATCAAAGCCGAATGTCCACAATTGACTCGTTTGAAGCGAGAATTGGCCAAAAAATGTCCGGAATATGAGACCAGATAGGAAGCCGCAATATTCCATCATGAAAATGCTCGGCCACATGTTGTAAGATCGGCTAAAAATTATCTAGAAAATACGAGAGCAATTCGAAATGTTCTTAGCCTAACAATTTCTATATAATCTCCTGAAACTTCAATACACTTAGTCCAACGTTTTTCTAGCAATTCTATCTCTTGAATTAAATAATTTTCCTGAAGCTCCTCAAAATAATCGTTTACAGCTGCTATTGCATCTTCATTCGAGGTAAAACGTTTGCCAGCAAGGAATAATTTTTAGATTTGAGAACAGGTAGAAGTCAGAGGGAGCTAAATCAAAGAAATGATGAGAAATGAGAAATGTTCATTCAAATAAGGCACCCATCTTGCAGAAAGCTTTTTCAAAAGTAATTATTGATGCAAAATAAAATGTACTCGATCATTTGAGATGCCTATGGCATTCCCTATTTCAAGCACTTTCACTCGCCGATCATCTAATACCATATCATGGACTTTAGCTATGATTTCTGGCATTGTTGCAGTTTTTGGATGTCCACTTCGTGGTTCATCTTCAATGCTTTTACGACCACATTTAAATTCAGCAACCCAATTTTTTACTGTTGCATATGAAGGAGCAGTTTCACCTAATACATTCACCATATTATTGTGAATTTCTTGTCTCAAAAAACCTTTCTTATGTAAATATTAAATCACACCACGAATTTCTAAATTTTCAATTACAAAAAATCACTGAAGAGCCTTTTTTGAACACCTGTTGCCAGACAGATGGAAATGAAATTTAAGATGTGTTCATATGACGGATGGAAGTTTCCATTATAAAAAGCTTTTTGCTGTTTATATCGCCATCTCTATGTCAGGCTAAGAAAAATTCGTACTACCCTCGTAGTAGTGAGGATGTTTTGCCTCACCCGCCTTATAGTCGAGACCTTGTACCGTCAGACTACCATTTATACCGATCAATGCCGAACGCTCTTACTGAAATATACTTCACTTCAAAACAAGGTATCCGATTCGTTCTTGGCCTCAAAAAATGATCAGCAAAAATTACAGAAAGATGGAAAAATGTCATAGCTAATGATGGTCAATATTTTGACTAAATTTATATTGTACCAATGTTTCACAATAAGCGCCCAAAATTTGCCAAAATTTCCGTAATTTTAAGTTATACACCCAATAGCATATACGCATATGTATATGTGTACACTCAAAAAGATAAGTAAGTAGAAAAATTAGTAAAACGTTTTGTATATCAAGTGTAGTAGTTTTCAGCAAGTATATAAGTAAAATTATTTTCTGCTTGATGATGAAATGATGAAAATGATGAAAATGATGAGAAATGATGATAATGATGTTGATGACAACAAGGAGAAAATAATTTTACTTATATACTTTTACCTCTAGTTGCCACATTTTTTATCCGATTTTCATAAGTAATACCTTTCTGGAAAGGTTGTAATGTTATATTGTTTACAACTTTATTAGTTGTTTCAAAAAGCCACCTCAAGATGGCGCTAATCGAGATTTATTAGAAAATTGCAAAAAATTTAAATTTGGGAGCCTCGAAAATGATTTTTTTTATATGTCGTAGTGGAACTTTTTTTCCCCATGCTAAAAGCTTTCGAAAAATCGAGTACGCAATATCAAAAAATTTTTATCCATACAATTTGACCCGCCATAGTGTACATGCTTTTTGGTGTATATAATAAAATGGTGTATATATTCTTTATCAGAGTTAAATTAAATGACGATAAAGTAAATCGATTCTTTGGTACTAGGGATTTTATTTACCGATATAATATTTTCATTTTTGACGGTGGGTCTCATAATGTAGGTTTAACTTTAACCTAACTATAAACAAAAGAAAATGTCAAAAAAATGTACACAAAACAACAACAAATGTTTGGGTTAACAATTAACTAAAGTTTAAACCTGCAGTATGAGGCCCACCGTTAGACTATAAATTACCGATAAAGGACAATTAAGCTATATTGCTGATTTATTTTCTGAATGTGTTGGATTTCTATTGATTAGAAATATCGCTCTGGAGCGGACATTTACTTTCAAATGGGGCTAAGTACTTCCGTAAAAAGAATTTGATTACAATTTTTGCCACAGGAGATATGATTTCGAAACATTTTCATATTGCAATGTTTGTAGGGATATGATTGTCCAATTACACACCATTTACACACATATTTAACAAAAAAAAACTGTCAACAGAGTTTTTAAAAATAAAAAACAAAAAAAAATACAATTAAATGCAAAAAAAATATAATTTTTAAAACAATTTTATATAATTTATAATTTTATTTATAAAATACGGCTACAATGGAAGAAACTCAAACAGAACAACAAATTAGACGGTCAGTCAATAGTCGCAGGAGTACAAAATCTTTGGAAAATTCTTTATCCCTACAAAACAAAGTTAAGGCTGCAGAAGCAGCAAAATTAAAGGAAGTTTTAACAAAGTGTTATCAGAAAGAATTAGAACACCAAGACAACAAGGATATTAGTTTGCATCCTAGTTATTCTAAATTTGAATTGCCATAGTAAGTGATAAGCAAGTTATTCCCAAAAATATTTAGACTTGTGGTAATTAACGAATTTGTTGTCAATGTTTATATAGACTACAAGCAAAGTGGCTAACAAGGAGGGTCTGTGTCTGGGTTCCTGAAGATTTCGATAATATTTTAAACAAGATAGAGGGGACAAAAAATTCGATTCATATTTAGGGAGTAAAACTGAGGTGCAATGTTGTTCGAAATTTTTTTGTTTGAAAAATTTTTAGTATTTTTGGTATATCATTTAATATACCTATAAAATACCGTTCATTTGATATCCAATTTCATTTCCTTATAACAAATATGAAAAATTTCAAAGAACCACAAACGGGGTCTTTTAAATCCCCCTTTATAATCCTAAAATATGAGATTGAGCGGCTGAAAATGTGAACATACAAAATTTTTCTGTGTTGTCTATACAATATCCAAATTTGAAGAATTGACAAAAGGGTTAAAAATATCTTTGAAAGTTATTTAACACTGCATTTAAACTGAGCAAAAAATGCCTGGTTTTTGGCTCTGGGTAGTTTTTACTTATCAAACCGTATATATATGAAACTGGTTTTGTTACGAAAACCAGGTAACTTTTGCTCAGTCTAACTGCGGTATAAAATATTTTCCAAAGCTCCAAGAAATTTATAAACCTGAATTTACTTTTGACTTAGTTTAACCACAATCTAATGTTGAAGTCAGATAATCACTATCTCAAGAGTTTTCGTTTTGTCATAAGAATTATTTTCCGATAATAAACATTCGACTGGCAACAAATTCAACTAGCAACTGGTCACAATATATGTACTTATATTGTTAATACAAATTCTCAATTTCAGCCTAATTAAATGTCGCAACCGCTATAATGCTAGTAAAAAATTATACGAACAACGTTTTCAATATGAAATTCAACAGTTGATTGCTCAGCAGCCTACTGGCTATGAAGCGGCTCGTTTAAACAGGTGTGGTTAAAATACATACATAATTCAAATATGAATTAAATATTTATTTAAGCATAATTAAACTTTTTATTTTTCTGATATTTTTTTTTTTTTTCTTTTTTGTCAGGCACTTATGCATCACTACCATTTGGCCGCCTTTGCATAGTCGCTGTGAAATCGCCCATACCAAAAGATATTTTTTTAGTATGGCTCAGAAGAAACATCAACGTTTAAATTGGATTATGAGCACTGAAATTGTATGAGTAGTATGCCATATAAAATAATATATATTTTCTTAATTTAAAATAAAATGAGGATTCTCTTATAATATTGTATATTACTTTTAAAGATTACAACCCTCGAAGGCAATTTTATGAAATGTATGGGCAATATAGCGTGTTATTTTAAATACGTGTTATTTACATACAAAAAGGCACACTCCACTTAATTTATATACATAAAAAACCGATTCATTTTAACTATTAATTGCAGAGTAGTTTACTTGCAGCAACAGAGTTAGTTGATTGCGATAGTCAAATATATTACTGGGTCGAAGTGTATATAATGCTGCAATATAAATTATGTTATATTTACCGGACTTCATGACAATTTCCACTTTTCAAAAAATCTGAAATTTATAAAAATTTTTATATTTTTCTATTCATATAAAGTACATTAATTTTTTCTAAATTTAATAAAAATTCGCTTTCGCGTTTTCGGGTTAAGAGGGTGTCCCCTCTGCGTATCCTGCCGATATCGTGTAAGTATGTCAAACAAATTTACAATTTATGTTCAATATAGAGACCATTGGCAATGTTTTTCACTGGTAATAAATTCATGATCATTATCAATGCCTTTCAGTCGAGTTTTACTCATTTTGTATACACTTCTCATTTTGTGTTCCATTTCCATTCAGCTGGCCATTTGTTTACTTAATAAATAATAAAGATTAATAAAGATAATTCAATGATTTAAAAACCAAAATCTAGCTTAATATATTTGATCGAATTCAGAATATTTATTATTAAAAACAAAAAATCAAATTTTTAACTTTTTTAATGCTGCTCTTCATAAATAACTTAAAAACATAGAAATTTTGAATTTTTATATCTTACCTTGGTTTGTTGACAACCCGGTTAAAAATAGTTATATATGATCTTATAACACATCGGCTCAAAAGTCCGTAGGATAACCAATAAAATAGCAATTTTTTTGACAAAATTCGACTTCATTTATCAACATAGTCTCCCTCAAGAGCGATACAATCACTCCAAAGCCTTTTTAACATTTCAATACCTTTTTTTATAGAACTATTTATTTTTGGCCTCAAAATAGGCATCTGTTTCGGCAATCACCTCTTAATTCGAACCAAATCTCTTTCCACCAAGAATTTTTTTAAGTCTGAAAACAGCTAAAAATCACTGGGAGCCAAATCTGGCGAATACAGTATGTACGGAAGCAATTGAAAGTGTAATTTGGCCATATTAGCCAACGACTTGTGAAACGGCGTATTGTCTTGGTGAAAGACTACTTTTTTCTTCTCCTTCTTTTTCTTCTTCTCAAACGCACCAGTTGGGCCATGCAGAAATCGCTATTGATGGTCTGGACTTTTTCAAGGCAATCAATGCCAAATTCCAGCCGCATCCCAAAATACTGATGCCATAACTTTACCAGCTGACTGTTGCGACTGTGGCTTCTTCGGGCGATGTTCGCTAGTTGATGTCCACTCAGCTGACTACCAATTCAACACTGAAGTGAAATGGTAGATCCAAATTTCGTCCATTGTTACACACCGACGCAAAAAGAACTTTTTATCTCGACGAAACAGCTCCAAACAGCTCTCAGAATCATCGATACGTTGTTGTTTTTGGTGCACTTTGTCCAATGACAATGTCCGTCCATCATATGAACACATGTTAAATTTCAACAACACAACTGTCAACTCATTCGTATAGTAACAGGTGTTCAAAAAAGGCGCTTCAGTGATTTTTTTTTAATGGAAAATTTAAAAATTCGTGGTTTGATTAAATATTTACATAAGAAAGGTTTATTGGGACAAGAACTTCATAATGCTATGGTGAATGTTAGGTGAAAGTACTCCTTCATATGCAACAGTAAAAAATTGGGTTGCTGAATTTAAACGTGGTCGTACAAGCATTGCGAAGTCTTGAAACTCGTCGGAAAATTGCGGCCTTAACATTTTTGCATGGTATTATTTGTGGTATTATTGATTCCCCTGAATTGTTAGATTTAATTTCAATTTATGTTCCTCCAAGATCATTTAGAAATATAAGTAAGTTTTTCCACATTGATATACACGCTACTCAATATGCTCTGAATGAACCACTTAATAAATCTATGAGGTTAGTTATTTAATATGTGTTGTAATCATTTAGATATAAGTGTTTCTCAATCTGATTTTAAAACCTTATTAAATAATATATTTTAAATTAGTTTTTAAGATGCTAGTCTGTAAGGATAAATTGTATCCATAGACTGAAATTAAATAAATAAATGAAGATGAACCACGAAGTGGACGTCCAAAAACTGCAACAAAGCCAGGAATCATAGCTTAAGTTCATGTTATGGTATTAGACGATCGACGAGTGAAAGTACGTGAAATAGGGAATGCCATAGGCATCTCAAATGATAGAGTCCATTTTATTTTGCATCAAGAATTACAGATGAAAGAACTTTCTGCAAAATGGTTGTCGCATTTCTTAACAGTTGCCTAAAAACGCATTCGAATGAAAATTTCAAAATTCAACGAAATGAATTACGAATTGCTTGACCACCCACCTTATTCTACTTATTTAGCTCCCTCTGACTTCTACCTGTTCCCAAATCTAAAAAAAATTCCTTGCCGCCAAACGTTTTACCTCGAATGGCAGCTGCAAATGACTATTTTAAGGAGCTTCAACGTAATTATGAATTTTTATAACTTTTTTTACGATGGTTCGTGTAACCGAATGCAATTAAGCAAATATAAACATTTTATGGTATCCTAAAGCGGGTTTTACATTAAAATCGGACTTATCAGTTATAATGTGTATATGCTATAGGATTTTGGCAATCTGAATCACTTTTTTGACAATTTGTATGACTTATGGTATAATGTAAACCCTGTTTAAGTAGTTTCAGTAAAAAATTTTGCAAAATTTGCATCGTGAATATATTCAATTAAACCTCAATTAACAAATTGTTTCTTTTGCTTGTAGATAGATACTGGATTTCGTTATGGGTCAATATTGCGCATTTTAAGGCTGGTTAGTGAAGTTAACTGTACCGGCTGTCAACTAAATTTTTAATAAAATTCAAAAATTGTTTAATAAATTTTTTAAAAAATATGTAAAATATTAATGTTAATAATTGGTAAATTTAGTCAGATATACAAGTCCGTAAAATCGGAGTCACTTCGTTATTCACATGACCTAACGGTCCGGAAACGGTCCGGCATTGACGGACTTTGAATGGACTAGTCCGTTTTTTACATGACATAACGGTCCGTAAACGGTCCGCCATTGACGGACTTTAAACGGATTGGTCAGTTTTTAACACCACATTGCGGTCCGTAAACGGTCCGTCATTAACCGACTTTCAACGGATTCGAATCAGTTTCGATGTTCCTTAAGTTTCGTTTTCTGGTCCGTATACGGATCCAGAAAACGGTACGTAAACGGAGTTGGATTCCGTTTATGACGGACCGAAAACTGTGCATAAACGGAACGAATTGTTTGTTGGGTAATTACTTTGAAAATTTATAAGCGACTTATAGAACAAATTTTCACATACAAAATTAATTTTATAAATGTGTTATAAGGTCTTCAAATTATTATGTATAGGCACTTAAATATTTTGCATAATTATTGAACAAATGAAGAAAATTTATTAGAAATTTCGAATAAAATTTTAAAATTAATCGATAAATCTAAAAACTTTTAAGTAAAATAATTTACATACATTTGTTATATTTTTAATAATTTGATTTAAATAAAGTAACAACAATAATTTCGCGAACTCTTCTCAAATTCATAAAAATAAAAAATGTAATAATTTTGTCAACATTTTTATGTCTTCTGACCTCTCTGACACATACTGAAATTTTATCCAAATCGGAGAGAACCACACCGCAGATCTTTTTGGTAAATTTTGCATTTTCTAAAGCTAAGCCTGAAGCCCAAATTAGTTTGGAAGTATCGTAAAAAAGTAAAGTATCATTCTCATAATGAATAAAAAGAGTACAAAAAATAAAAATATTGTATTTTTTATCTTTTTTTTGTACATAGAATTAAATGTCAAGTAATAAAATAGAAAATTTCTATTTTCAACAGAACTTTTTTACGATTTTACTTGACAACAGTTTCAATGCATAGAAAAAAGATAAAAATATATTTCTATATTTTTTTAACACATTGAATTGATTATAGATACGTTTTTTTTACTTTACGATTAGACTAATGAAGCCTTGAATCAGACAGCCGTAAGAGTAGCGCTCTATAATATATTCAAGGAGAAGAAGAATTGCAGAATCCGTATATTAATTTTCATTCCTTTAGTTAAAACTTTACATACACAAAAAACCTAAATATGAAGAGAGGATTGATTTGTTATCTACGTTTATTTCGAAGGGAATTAAAATAGATACCATTACATTACTAGATCTGTCAAAATATCAGTGTTGTATTTTGAAAGATGACAAAGCAAACGGTTATTGTTTTTTTTTATATTTAAATGTTTATTAATGCTCCTCGAAGAAGAATGGAGAGAATTCGTAATCTTTTATTTTAATTTTTGCCAACTTCGATTAACCGACTAATCGTATTAAATTATTCGAATTATTCGTTATTCGAATTATGGGCATTTTAAATTATTGGAACAATTTTTGAGTAAAATTGTTCTATTAATCGAATAAGGATTAATCGATTGAATAACCTAGTAGATATAAAAATACATTTTAATTTTTCAGTTCAGTCACAATCACCTTGAGTTTGCTCTGATTTTTTTTTTTAAATTTAATAATTATTTTTCCTAATTCTCCATGCCACTAAGTTTTAGGTATGAACTTTGTTGACAAAATTCATTTATAAACACTTTTTTACCGAACCTAGTATTGATAGGTTTTTGATAATAGAGGTTTTCATATAAATTCCTATTCTGCTCGTAAACGGTGTAAACCTGGTATATTTATGAGTTTAATATTTAGGTTTACAAGGAATTTACGAGTGTATATGAAAACCCCCAATATTTACAAATATAATTTTTTTTTATTCTTATTAAATACACATATATTGTTAAAGTAGCTTCGATGGATATCATATCTTAACATACTTAAATAAAAGCATATAAAAAATATGATTCATTTTTTATTTCAGAATATCAAATGACGTGTCATAAAAACAGTTGTTACTTGGTTGGTATTCATCTCAATCTGAAACAGAACAGAAATCGTTTACAACAGAAAATGTTGTAATATTTCAACAGATGTTGCATAATGTACTACTAAGACACCTTGGGGAATGTAAAACATGTTATTTTGTAATGAAGAAGATGTTATGAATGATTTTGAAAAGTTCAAATATGTCAACTGAATGAAAATTTCATATGAATTGTATGTAGTGGCCTACATAAAGTATGATTGATATTTAATTGAGGTGGAGCCACCTAGACGTATGAGTAATGCATGTGAAATTGCACATAAAGGAGAGCACATACATACGTACGTTAGAGTATCCAGAACTTTTTGAACTTTCGAATTTCGCGAAGAAGAAGTAAACAAAGTATTCGTATTGAAGAGCTGATTATGAGAATAATAAGGAATACAAAATTCAAGGCTACTTTGAAGAAACACAGAGAAAATGGATTCATTGTGACAACCGAATTTCTTGCCAACTCAATGGATCGGGTTCAGCAACCGCATTATTTGATTGTCGCAATCAAATGTGTTCCTGACACAATTCAAATACTTATATTGCTTTAACCGAAATTCTATTGTATTAACCGAAAATCGGTTGTCATAAACAAATATATCGGTAGCTCCAACTAAACAATTGTGTTTGCAAAAAATTCGGTTATCACAATGGATCTGTTTTCTCTGTGAACTAGTTGATTCAGGTAAAAAAAAAATTTAAAAGTTTTCAAAAAATTCCGCGCGTAAATTTTGAAATAGTTATAAAATTTTAAAAACTCGAATTTGTTTCACAATTTAATTATTAAGTTAAAAAACAACTGTTGAGCTCTATTTTGGCAAGAACTTCAAAAAAAATTTTATTTAAAAACTAACAATTTTGTCAACCTCAAGTGCTGGTGGCAGGCTATAAGTGCCCTTGAAACACTTTTATTCATTAACTTATTCATTGTCAGCTCTTCAGTATACGTCATTTGGTTGCACTTCTGTCTCGAAACTCGCAAATGCAAACAATTCAGGACACCGTAGTGTATGTGTTTTATGTATGAAAGGTACTGTGTAAATCAAATAATTTGCAAATAAGTTCAAAGGAAATGTGAGTGCATATATCATTCAAATTTCACGACAGAGACATGCAGAAAAAAATCATTGTTGAACATATTTGCATGCAATTATATATATTTTACAAGCTAGTATATTAGTACATATTTAAAATATGCTTTCAATTATTTTATTTTTATCGTTATAATATATGTATATGTTACCAGATAAACACTGTAATATCTGTATGAGAGTCATATTTCCACAGCTAAACAAAGATATGTTTCCAATTTTGTTTAATCATTAATATATTTATGGAATGCAAACATAATAATTATAAATATATATATGTTTGTCAGTTTTCGCGAACAGATATATATTACCAGAAAATATGTTTCCAGTAGGTAGACTTTTTCAGCGTGTACGTCTTCAGGAAAAAATAATGTAAATCGAATTTAATTTGTTTTGTGAAAAACAGTGTTAATCGAAATTAGGCTTTATATGCATTAGCCCTTTCATTTTTGTACTTCAAAGTAAATTGTGTTCAATTAAATAACTAGAATTAAAAAAAATATAATTTTTTCATAAGAAATACATACCTAATTACTTTGCAATTCATAACAATTAATGAATCTTTGCTTTCTTAAACAACAAATTTGGGTTTTGATAGCCAGCAATATACTTCGTGTCATTCTATCGCACAGTGTTTCCAGAAGCACTTTTTTTGAGCAAATAACATTTCAGGCCGCAATTTTTAACCGATATTCAAAATCCTTTCTTTTTTTAATTTCACTTTATAAACATCCAGCTTTGTACCTTTTTGCTACAGGAAACAAGTTGTCATAAGATTATTTTGAAGAGTAAAAGTCAGAACTTTCCGTACAAACACACAAAGAGGTTCAAATTTTATTATTTATATAATACCGGGTCTTAATTATTGTCAAATTTTCACACAAAAACTCAGGGACATATAATATAGAGATGCAATATCGGTAACTTTTTAAACAAACTGTAGATGTCGCTAGCATGTGGTAAATTTTGTCAAAGGAGGATTTTGTTTTGGGAAATTTTCTCAAGGGAGGATTTTTTTTTATGTCAAATGAGGTTTTACAGAGTTATTAGGTAAGGGGATTTGGGCCCAAATTAGGGATTTCGACTTCGTTTTGGGGACAGATTAAAAAATTTTAAAAGATTTAGTTTTAGGCCCAAAATAAGAAGAATTCTGGTATAAATTATATGCGTATTATTTCAAATTAGTCGATCAAATTAGGTCAAAGAATTTAAAAATTTCTACAAAATATTTGAATTATTGAAGAAATGTTCTCCAAATATTTATAAATCTTAAAATAACGAAAAGCAACCAAGCTCAATTATTAATCAAAAATTTTCCATTTTCCAAATACTGAAATTGTTACACTCAGGTAAAAAAGTTAGTAAAAAAATTTGTAAACAGTTCCCAATCGAACTTTACTATTTTTATACTGATTTTTAGTACAATTTTATTTTTAGTAATCATTTTTGTTATTCTCTTATTACAAATTACGGGTTTTTTACTAATTCTCGCTGCTGATTTTAGCAAAACATTTTACAAATTTTTCAAAACCGAGTGCTAAATTTAGCAGAAAAATATACTAATTTAATTTTTGTTTTTTTTTTGATTTTTTACAATTCTTGTTTAGTTTATATTTGTTACTATTGATATATTCTTAGTTTGGAAATAACACTCAGAAAATTTTATTGTATATCCAATGCATAAAAAGGACATAACTGGAGAACCATTTGCAATTTGGCTCCAAATTTCAAGTACGATGAAGTAATTATACGCTTGTTACAAAAGAAAGAAAAAAAATTTTTAGATTTTACAGGTTTTGTTTTTTTTTAGTACAATTTTTTGCTAATTTCAGCATATTGATTTTAAATTACAGTTTAAAACAGTCTACTGAAATTTAGTAGCTGCAACAAATTATTCATACACTCAGAAAAAACAGGTAGTAAAAAAATTGTAAACGGCTTCCAATCGCACTTTACTATTTTTATACTGTTTTTTAGTACAATTTATTTTTTTAGTAATCATTTTTGCTATTCTCTTATTACAAATTACGGATTTTTTTTACTAATTTTCGCTGCTGATTTCAGAAAAACATTTTACTAATTTTTGAAAACCGAGTGCTAAATTTAGCAGAAAAATATACTAATTTAAAAATATTTTTTTTTTTTTGATTTTTTACAATTCTTGTTTAGTTTATATATGTTAATATTGATATATTCTTAGTTTAGAAATAACACCTATAAAATTTTATTTCATATCCAATGCATAAAACGGCAATAACTGGAGAACCGTTTGCAATTGTGACTCCAAATTGCAAGAACGATTAAGTAATTATACGCTTGTTACAATCGAAAGAAAAAAAAATTTTTTTTTTTTAGATTTTACAGTTTTTTTATTTTTTAGTACAATTTTTTTCTAATTTCAGTAGATTGATTTTAAATTACAGTTTACAGCAATTTACTGAAATTTAGTAGCTGCAACTAATTATTTATACTAATTTCATTGTATTAAAGTTATGATATTTAGTAAGTTTTTTAACTGATTTTAGCAAATCGATTTTGAATTGCACTTTACATAAAGTTTACTAAAATTTAGTAGCGGCTACTAATTTTTTATACTAATTTTATTGTACTACATATCAGCAGACATGTGTTGCTAAAATTAGCAAAAATTCCGCTGGCCTCTAAACAGTTAAATTTCCCGTAATAACAGCAAAATTTTCAGTAGCCATTGCAGACTTTTTTGGTTGAGTGTACATGCAAAAGACTCGGAAAAAATAAATTTTTTGTAGGCTCAAAAAGTATTAGGTGTTTTCATATAACTTCTTATGTACGTTCTGAATCGTGTAAACTCGACTTATGCAAACTTAATGTTCAAACGAGTTTACGAGCCCCAAAACTTACACCTTACTAGATTTACAAATTAAAAAAAAAAAAAAAGACTTTTCACCATAAAGAAATTCATATGAAAATTGTGTAGAATTTTTTTATCGAAAATTTAATATACGACTTTTATTTTGAAACGGTAACATTTCAGCTTAAGTCTTTCGTATAATAAAATCTTTTTAGTTTCACAATTTTAACAAAGATTTGAGGCCTTTAAAGTTCGAGTGAAAACGAACTTTAAAGGCCTCACTCATTTCTTAATAATTTTCTCAATTTAAGAGCAATGTTAACTTAGCTCCTTTTTTTGAGGTTTTGTTTAAATTAAAATGAAATAGGTACAGGGTCCGCTATCTAACGTTTTTTTTTCAACTAGTGCTTATTTCGTGAATGGTAACACTTAGCTCATGTCTTATTTGACAGATAATTAGTTTTATCCTTCCGCTGAACGAATATGGTTGTGTGTGGTTGGTCCAGAGGCATAATTGGGCCATTTTTCTTCGAAAATGAGCAAGGAGTGGCCGTTACAGTCAATGGCGATCGTTATCGGGCCATGTTAAACGAATTTTTGTTCACAAAAATTGAAGAGGAGGATATTGGCAACATTGGGTTTCAACAGGACGGCGCTACGTGCCACACAGCCGAAGCTACACTCGATGTTTTGCGCCCTGGTTTTGAAGATCGCATTATCAGCCGCAGAGCTGATGTCTTTTGGCCACCTCGGAACTGCAATTTGACACCGTTGGACTATTATTTGTGGGGTGCCGTCAAAGATAAGTGTTACGCCGACAAGCCAGAGACAATTGACGCTTTAAAGGACAATATTCGTGAAGCCATTGGTGAAATACAGCTGCACACAATCGATAATGTGCTTAAAAATTGGGCCGATCGTGTAGGCTACTGCATGGCCAGCCGAGGCAGCCATATGAATGAAATTATTTTCCATTATTAACCGGAAGGATTGTACTTTCAAATAAAAAAAGAAATTTAAGAAAATATTCAGTAGTTTTTTTTTATAGCATTTTCAAAAAAAAAAGTTATTTGGCTGACCCTATATAACATTGGGGATTTAATCATTTAAAATGGGAATAAGCTAAAACTTTTCGGGCAACACTGCTCCCCAATAAAATGAAACAGTATTGCCAGAAAAAACAAAACAGCTGTCAGCGCTTTCTGTTGCATTAAAAACCGGTATTGCTATTCATCAGGACCATGAGAGACCCCTGCAAAAACTTGAATAAATATAATTTATTGTGACTCTGCAAAAACAATCACAACTAAGATTCACAGACTTTTAGCAGGAATAGACACGATAGTTATTCACAGTTTTGGTGAGAGCAAAGTAGTTGCTCTGGATATTTTAAAGGCACGGGATACTTGTATTCAAGCTTATTGCTCCTGGTGTGGATATTGACTTCGCTCGTTTTATTTTGAGCTTTCTCAGAGTTAGCACTATTCGCTTTGTTATAGATAGGGTGTCATACGAGTTTCAGCTGTGCTCAGGGGTACCACAAGAATCTGTTCTTCCTCCTCCCCTATTTCTTATCTTTCTCAATGATCTTCTTGGTCAAACTTTCAACCCTATCTACTCTTTCGCAGATGAAAGCAATATTTGTCATTAATTTTACCTCGATCATAGGCCAAGCCCCCTCGATAGGGCCAAAGCTAGATTATCAATGATACAATAAATCGTGACCTTTCTACAATCTCTGAGAGGGGTCGTGCGAATAAGGTTGACTTTAATGCACGCAAGACCCAATATTGATTGTTAACCCATAGGGCCGTGGGATCAACTCTGCCATCTGTACATATGGATGATATCGGTATTGAGGAATCGGACACTCTTGATGTTCTGATCATGAAAATTTAGTGTGATGTCCGTTGGAATAAGTATGTTTTTCAGGTGTCGAAAGAAGCATTCAGGTGTCTAGATTTTCTACGTCGGCGCAAGAAGTACTTCACTACATCCGAGTTACTCACGTATATCTGACCATGGAAAACAACTCCCATACATGGGCAGGAAGCCGTCGCACTATGCTTCGTCCCATGGACAACAAAAATCAAAAAAAAAAAAAATTTTTTGTCTCAAATTGTGATTAAAGAAGGATCTTTTAAAGATGAGAAAGCAACTCAAACAAATGTGAAAACAAATATTTGGTATGATTGCTTTTGCCGCCAAGAGAGGGCGCTTAACTCAGAGAATTGTATGCAAAAATTACTTAACAGAAAAACGAGTTTTAATTGTTTCACGAAAATAATTCTCAGAAATACATTTTTTTAAAAACTTGTTCGAAGATTTGTTTTTTAATTACTTTAATATATTTGTAGTTAAACTAAAATATGGATTTTAGTATATGTTTACAAAACAATTATTTTTTATTTCTCCGAAAAACACATTTTTTTTGATGAAAATCCAAAAATTACTTAAGTTTGATGAAGTATACAAAAAAATTATATAAAATTGGATATCTTTTTTTCTTTGTTTTGTAAGTTTATGCTATTATATAATAGATCATTAAAAAATTATTTAATATTTTTTACCACAAATTTAAAAAAATGCCTAAATTCATGATTTTAACACAAATTTCACGCATTTAAGAGTGTTTAGTTTCAAACCATGTGAACCTTCCATTTTAGGTATAGGATGTTTTGAGCGGACTTTTGCAAAACACTACGAGGAACATTCTTGTGAACATTTTTGTGGAACATTCTAACCCTCTAACTCTTCAATGAAAGGGAATTTTTTGGCCCCTTTTTAAAGAGGGACAAAAAAGACCCGTAAGTTGAAGAGCTAGAGAGTTCAAATGTTCCACAAAAATGTTCCTCGTAGTGTGTTACATAAGTTCGCTGAACACATCCTATACCTAAAATGGAAGATTCCCATGGTTTCTCCCTAAATTCCAGATTTGTGGGACATTTGAGCACCAATTCTGAATAAGTATGAAATTAACCCTTAAACACATTTGAAGTTTTTACTTATTACTAGCACTTAAGTTAAATTTTCAATGCTGATGTCTTCAAAGACTTATAGTAGAATTTCACGACAAATATATTTGCGGAACATTCTAACACTCTAACTCTTTAACTTACGGGTCCATTTTTGTCCGTTTTAAAAAGGGACCAAAAAGGTCCCCTTAATTCAAGAGTTAGAAGGTTAAAATATTCCACAAAAATATTCCTCGTAGTATTTTACATAAGTTCGCTGAACATATCCTATGCCTAAAATGGAGGATTCACATTGTTTCCTATTTTAATCCTATTTAATATTTTTTTTTAGAAAATTTATTCTAAGAGTTTAAAACTCATTTTTTGTGAAAGTAATTTTTTTTTAATTAATGCATCAATTGACCTTATATCAATTCACGTACTAAATTTCATCGCAATCGGATGATTTTTGCAGGTTTTATAAAGATTTTAAAATAAAAGATATATGGCAGGACTAAGAGTCCTTGCTTCGATTTTGATAAAAATTGACACAAATGTTTCTAGTTTTATGTGCATCTCAATGGATACGTTTTGTAATTTTACGTCCATTTCTTTATGTAGCTTATATAATATTCTTAAATTTCAGGACCGATGGGAGGTGGGCGTGTCCTTGGCCCGATATCACCAAAAATTAAAATTTTTCTTAACCAAGGGGTTCTATGTCCGTATACCACATTTCAAAACTCTGTCTCCACTCCTTCTATTTTTGTCCAACCGTTATATGGGATCAAAGCATTGTACGTCGGCGCTTATCATTGGAGCATTGTCGGAATGTGGGTTGTGTGTTCAGTTCAGTAGTTGCCGTCGTTCAGACTAGTTCGGTTTTTCTAATGCAGTCTAACACTTTTTGTGCTAGCTGCTGTAATACAGTCGGTAGTGTTTTTATTAAATGTACAATTTGCAGTGGACATTTTCATCAAATATGTTTGATAATGATTATAACTTTAATCTATTAAAATCTTCGAATAATATTGTTTATAAATGCAATAAATGTGCTGGAAATTCTAATGATTTAATTTCTTTTGTGTCAATTTTGTCGAATGAGATAAAGGAATTAAAAACACAATTCCATGCCTATATGAACAAAAACAATGATATTGAGAGTGTTTTTTTAACAAATAAAAACAAACATGCTAAAACATGTTTTTCAAAAAATAAAACAGAACAAAAAGGTCGTTCAACTTTGTCAGATTCCTTTTTAACAAATTCGTTATGCTTTTAATGTTTCTAATGATCGAGATGATGGTAAGGCTGTTGTTGTTGGTAATGCACATGATTGTCATAATACTGTTGTTGTTGCTGCTGGACCAATTAATCATAAACGTGCACTAGACCGTACCTCAAAAAAAAAGTTCGCCGTACATCCTCCAATATGAAGTATTTTTGCCCGAACGTAGGGGTCGCCTTTTTCAATTTTTCGTTATAGCTTCGGCACTTAAAATCGGATTTTAAAGTGTGATATATCGATTTTTTTGCCTCGAGGAGACCAGTCTTTCGCTGTAAAGGAAAAATCCAATTAAAAAAAATTTAAAAAGGCGACTCATACGTTCGGCAACCAATATATAAAAAAAATTTCTACTGGGTTTATCGAAAAACTTCCTTAGCAAAAGTTTAATAATTTTTTTCAAGCTTTAATTTTCTGACATTAGGATGCTACAACTGAGTTCTGGTAGGTAACTACTAGAACGGGATACTTGAGGTCAATGACCCTTAGAGCAAAAACACTGGTCTCCTCGAGAGAAAAACATCGATGTATCATACTTTAAGATCCGACTGTAAATGCCAAAGATATAGCGAAAAATGTAAAATGGCGACCCCTACATTCGGCAAAAAAAATAAAAAAAAAATTTTTGAAACCTCCTTGCAAAAATACTTCACATTGGAGGGTGTACGGCGAACTTTTTTTTTTTTTGCCTGTAAGGTGGTACGGTATTTGCTTCTCGCAAAAGTTGTAATACTGTTGTTGCTTCTAAACAAAGGGATATTAATTTCAACGTTTTAAAGGCTAATAGTCGACGTAAAAGGGGAGACAGTATTTGTGATTCTGACAATACTGATACTGCTGCTACTGCATAATCTCAAGTAGATAGTGACATCCCAATAAATAATACTAAATGGATGAAAGTAAAATCAAGAAGAAAGCGTAAAGATGTTGTTTTTGGACACAATAATAACAATGAATTAGAAGTCGTTGATAATAAAAAATGGGTTCATTTGTCCTCATTTAAGCCAGCTGATCAAATAATGGAATATATTGCGAAATACGCTAATATTAAAAAAATTCATTTACAATGCTATAAATTAGTCAGAAAGGATACCGATTTAAACTTAACTAAAAAAATATCATTTAAAATTGGGATCTCTGCGGAATTTTATAATGAGCTTTTAAAGCCTTCTTTGTGGCCTGTAAATGTAAGGGTGCGACCATTCCAGCTTTATCAACAGCCTATAGTTTTAAAATAATTATAAATATTAGTTTTATATTTAATCATAGTCTGTAAGGCAATTTGTTCCATAGACTGAATAAAGAAAATGAAAAAAAAAATTAAAAAATGACCCTGTTCTACCGATATTGGCATGGGAAGTGTTTTGCTGAGATAAGTGAACTTATCCCCAGAGCCCGAATTTTCATTCGTAATACTCGCTTATCAAGTAGACTACATCCGTTTTTAGTCGATTGTCCAGTAGATCGCACAACGCATTACAGAGAGAACTTGTTTATCAGTCGCACCAGCCGTATGTGACTGATAAATCTTCCCTGTTACATACAATGTAGAGAAATTTAAATCAAATATTCACAAACACTACTCCCTGTTTCCTCCTCACCATAACCCATTTTCCTAATAGCAGGGGATTACCTCTACCACTGTGGAAGTAGGGAAAATCCCCTTCGTCTTGGTCTAACATAAAACAAAATATACTTAGTACATAATGGTTTGTATCTATATATGGTTCTATTGTTAGGACTACAAACAAATCTTCAATAGTAATCATCTCTTTACTTTCAATTATAAACTATTTCAAAAGCAATTTCGTTTTATAATTTATTTGGTTATTCTGCAAATTATATTGTTGAATTTAGTCAAATGCTCTGGGTTTTTTTAATATGCTTAATATTTTCGTTTTAATATAAATTTCTTAATTTAAGAAATAAATTATACATAAATTAACAAATATTCGTTTAAACCATCATAAAAAAAGTATTTTTTGCCTCATAATTAAATTTGCCTTTTCATATTTACATTTTCACTATCACGTATTTAATGATAATATGTAACACCTTAAAATTAATTTATATTAATATAGCTAAAAATGCCTTAAGGTGTAATAACTAATTATGATAAAATATTTAATTTGGCATATGCAATATAAAATTCCCAGGAATATTTTTAGGATTCTTTAGTTTCAAATGCAATAAGCTCTGGATTAGGTTAGCAATGAAGACGAACCGAGTGAGAAAAATATGAAAGGCACGATATTGGAAATTCATTCGAAATGTTCGGTTATACGTTAGCAGAATATGGAATTAACAATATTTACAGTATTGTCCTCCAATTGATAACACCGGCTAACCGTGGATTGCAACTGGCTTGCCAACTTTCTCATAATGTTGGTAAGCTCAAAAATATTTGGTCTAAAAATGGATTATCAAACAAAACTTTTAAAAATATTTAAGAAACAATTGTTATAACTCAGATTCTAATGAAATGCATATATGGAAGAGAATAGAAAAAAAGACGCACATATCTTTCTGAAAACTGATTAGTCGATATTTAAATGTTAAATAAATTCGTATTTATTAATATAAGTAGTAATAAGAATTTGTTGTCCATTTTAGTTTTTTAGAACCAGTTACCACTGCATCTATTCTACAATATAATAGTTTAGTTTTCTTCGATTACATGAAACATCTTCTAAACCCGGAACATAGCCGTCAAACTGCAAGGTTTTGCTCTCCTACAACCAGTTTTATAACTCACTCTTAAATCGGTTCTGGTGAACCCTGTTTTAGTTTGGAGAAAAAGAACCTACTGCTAATAGGACAAAAGAACCGGTTATAAGACATAAATTCGAACCTATGCTTGTAGAGTAAAAGGTATCCTGCAACCTGTTTTTGGGGTTTTGCTTTTTAGTTGGTATTTTTTATAAGATTTTTCTTTACATTTTCACACTTTTCCAAGTTCTTACACATTAATGCATAAAAGAAGAAAAATAATTTCAAACTTATTTTTTTATTTTTTTTAATTTGAAATTAATTGTTAAGAGTCAGAAAGTCAAGTCGTACAGTGGAAATTAAAAACTTAGGAAAAAAACTTTCTGCTTGTATACATACATATTTATTCTTTTGCTCTAATAATAGTTGATGTTTCTTCTTCCTCTTTGTTTAAATTCCTTGAATTGTTACACAAATTTTCTTATTACTTCCACATTTGTTTTATTATTGTTGTTGTTGACACATGTCAACTATTTTTTACCGTTACATAATTCCCTTTTTTACGGGCTTTTCTTTCCATGAATCTGTTTTATGCAATTTGTTGCTTGCAATATATATTATAAGTGCAATTTTCATTGTATTGTTGTACACTAATAGAAAAAAGTCCGTAAAAAATTTAGTTAAAACTACTAAATATTAGTTAAAAATGATGCTGCAGAAAAAAGCAGATTATTTTTCTATATATCAGTAATATAGGAACAGCAAAAATAAAACTGTTAAATATAAAGAATTTTAGTTATATTTGAGCTAAATTTTTGTAAATGGAGAACAGCAAATTAACCTGCTAAAATCAACAAAAAATTTTGCTAAATAATTAGTAGCCTAAAAAATGACCAAAAAAATTTTAAGTTTTTTTTCGATTTTTTTTTTAAATGCAAATAAAAATCGAGCCTTTTAAAAACAGAAGTTTTCAATTTTTTAGCAAATATTTCTGCTGATTTTAGCAGAATACAACTAAAATTCTGTAAATTTAACAGTTTTAATATTGCTGTTCTCATTTTACTAGTATTTAGTAAAAAATCTGCTAATTTTAGCAGTTTTTATGCAGCATAATTTTTAACAGATTTATTTACATGAGTGTCTGTATATGTTAATTTACAAATGTATATTATGTTGTGTATTTTATAGTTTTATTACCTGAATTATGTTACTTATTTCACAAAGTTTACACTTTTATACATTTATATGTAGAAACATTTGGGAATGTATTAAATTTGTTATATGAGTAGTGCTGGTAAAAATATGAGTAGTGGGTATCAAGTATGAAGTATTTGTATTATTTTTTTTTTTTTGGTACTCGATACTCAAAACTACTATTCGATATTTTCAGAGTTGCATTTTGGACAGACAAAATATATAAAAATGTAACCCCACGATGAATGAGGGGAATGTTTAGTTGATCTCTTAATTTGGTAAATTATAAATTAAAAGGGGCTTGTGTCAAAATTTTATATAATGTGAGTCAGCGCACCAAATTTCATTAAAATATCTTAATATTTGCGATCTGCAGTTTGTAACCAAGCCAATTTTCGGGGGACCCTTATATGGGCACTAGGTCTAAACATGGACCGATTTTAACCAAAATCAATAGGCGTCGTCCTTGGGCCGACAAAAGTTGGTGTACCAAGTTTCATTAATATTTGAGACCTGTAGAGTGCGCACAAGAATGCATGGACAGACAGACGGACGGACGGACGGACGGACGGACAGACGGGCATTGTTAAATCGAAATAAAAAAAATTCTGAGCCGATCGGTATACTATAAGGTGGGTCTAGGACCAATATTTTTTTGGTGTTACAAACATCAGCACAAACTTATAATACCCTGACCACATAGTGGAGTAGGGTATAAAAATGTGTGGTTATCATACACAGTGTTGAATAGAATAAGCTGAGGTATCTTAAGAATTAAGGTTCAAAGCAAACAAGAGTAATAATAACAAAGGATAAAAATAGCATTGTTAGATTTTCGTTGATATTAGTCTAAGTTGAGTTGTCGATAACAAATTCTATTTGCTTTCAACTGACACAAAAGTAGACAATTAAAAAGAAAAAATCAGAAGTAAAATATTTAAAATAATATGTTAAAAAACTATGAAAAACGCAATAATTAGTTAGTGAAAAAGTTTAAAAATATGTTTATAAATTTAAATATTGAATTACCATAAATATTTGCAAAGAATTTTACCAAAAAATTTAAAAAAATTTTAAATTTAAAAACCTTTAAAAGTATCGAGTAATATCGAGTATCCAAATCAAAAATATCGAGTAGTATTGAAAAGTAACCGAATTTATGAGCACTATATACGAGTTTATTTATTTTTGCATGCCTGTATGTATTAACACTTCTACTTATAAATTTTTTGAAAGCATATATCATTTCATAGTTTCTTCTCAAAATTTTATAAAGTCATTCATTAAGTTTTTTGTTTTTAAAGTAAATACATAATATAAGTAAAGGAATGTTCTTGTGCCAGTGTTAATGACATGTTTATTAATGATTTTATATATGGAATTAAACCCTAGGTTGTCCACACTAGAATAGTATAATTGTTCGATTTTGATCAAATTTTGGTCAGTCATTATCATAACCTTTATCAAGTTTATACATCAACGCTGCGCCAGCAAGACTAGTTATGTGTTATTAGAAGAGTCCCTAAAAATTGTTTGCTTTACATTTTCTCGATAGGGTTTTACCAATATTTTTAACAAATATTTTAACAAAACATATTATATTGGTAAAAAAAAAATTATTTTCAAAACATCGAGAAATTTCAAAATATAGTCTTTAGAAACACAATTCCAAAATATATTGTTCATGGTATGGAATACTGGCATCCTGAACAAATTATCAGCTCGCTTTAGGTTCCTCGATTTGAATATAAATTATATTAAATGAATGTTTCTTTTTTAGTTTTGACTCTAGATCATAAATTAATATCACTTTCTGTTTAAATTATTTTTTAAATTAAAGAAACAGGATACAATTTTCACAAGTAAATTACAAAGAATAAAAAATTTTGAAAGAATTCGATAAGGCCAGCAAGACAGAATACGTATTTTCGGCTTTCGCTACAAAGCCATCATCAGTGTCGTTTGCCTTGACGGGTTTATAATTTGATAATCGTCTTCTTATGTGAAAGATGATGATGGCTTTGTAGCGAAAGCCGAAAATACGTACTCTGTGTTGCTGACGTTATCGAGTTCTTTCAAAATTTCTTATTGTTTGTAATTTACTTGTGAAAATTGTATCATCTTTCTTTAATTTGAAAAATAATTTAAACAGAAAAAGATATTAATTTGTGATCTAGAGTCAAACTGAAACAAACATTAATATACCAAATAAAAGATCAAAAATACATACCCGTTATAAATTATATTTTTGAAATTTTATCAAAATCGAATAATTGACTTTTTGGTAAGGACAGTTCATCAATTTTTCCCATATATGAAGCAAACATTTAATAATCACTTTCTTAGTTTGAGAAACTTTATTCAGTATTCATAAAAACCACTTTTTTTTCAAGTGGAATGAATCCATTTAAAAGCAAAAATACAAATGAGTTAAGAATGGGGTTCGGCGGTATTGGCAAGGCGGTCAAAAGTCCATTTTGGCGGCAGCTCAGATTTAGCAATTATGTAGCTCATATGATAGAGGCTGCCTAAGAACCTTAGAAGCCAAAAATTCAAATATCTGCATCAATTATTTCACTGCGTACAGAGTGAGTAAAAGAATATATTTTTTTTAATTACAAATTTTATGATAAATTTTTAAGTTAAGGGGTCATATTATCTTTATTTGCAAACAGATTTAAATGTGGTAAATTTTTTCGGATTGTATGGTTAGCTATTAATGCAACTAAAATCCGAATTTTGATATCAATAATTGGTTTTACTTTATTTTTTCAAAAAAGTTTTAAATATGTCCCACTTTTTGGAGTATAGCCTCTTAGCTTCAAAAGTATTCAAAAAATTATTTGGTTTCATAGCCAAAACCCAATGTGGGTGCGCCACAGTCCGCTTCTATTTTTTTTTATCAAAAACTCATGTGAAAAATCTGACAGTTTCATCCAACACATCAGCTGAAAAGTCCGTAGAATAACCAATAAAACAAAAATCTTTTGGCGAAATTCGACTTCATTCATCAACGATACAATCACTCGAACGCCTTTCTAACATTTCGATACCTTTTTTATAGAATGATTTATCTTTAGCCGCAAAATAGGCCTCTGTTTCGGCAATTACCTCTTCATTCGAACCAAATCTCTTTTCAAGCACCGTAAGTTGTTTGAGTTTCACGTGAAAAACTGTTATACTCCATATAAAAAAAAATGATTTTTCACGACAATCAGTTTCACGTGAAAATTGTGTAGAGTTTGTTTTCACGCAAATTTAATGTACAAGACTATTATTTTTCTTGGGAAAAGTGACATTTTGTGTTTATTGTGATTGTGTCTTTGTTATAAAATTAAAAAATTTTCATTTGTTTAAATTAAATTGCAATTTGAGGCATTTAAATTTCGAGTGAAATTTTTCCACGTGAAAAACAAATTACTGTGATTCAGCAAGCAATTTTTTGAAATCTGAAAACAAGTAAAAATCGCTGGGAACAAAATCTGGGCGTGGCAGCAATTGAAAGTGTAATTCGTGCTATTTGGCCATGTTAGCCAACGAGTTGTGACATGGCGCTTTATCTTGATGAAAGAGCAATTTTTCTTCTCGATATGGGTCCATTTTTTCCAATATCCTCCCTCAAACGCACCAGTTGGGCCATATAGCGATCGCTATTGACGGTCTGGCTTTTTCAAGGCAATCAATGTAGAAATGCCAGCCGCATCCCAAAATACTGAAGCAATTACTTTACCAGTTGACTGTTGCGTCTTTGGCTTCTTCGGCCGAGGTTGGCCAGTTGTTGTTCACTCTGCTGACTGCTGATTTGACTCTGGAGTGAAGTGGGAGATCCAAGTTTCGTCCAGTGTTACTTACCGACGCAAAAAGTCCTTTTCATCTCCCCAAAGCAACTCCAAACAGGTCTCAGAATCATCGAAACGTTATTGGTTTTGGTGCACTGTGAGCAAACGCGGCATTTTTCTAACTACCTGTAAACGGTGTCATAGAAAAATTAAATTTGTTGTACTTTTGCACTTTACTTAGCAAGTATTTAAATTATAAAGAAAACTGATTTTAATTTTAAAAAGAATAACAGATATTCTTGCAAATTAATTTAAAATTTTACTTTTCTTAATATTTCGCTATTACTTAGCTTGCTAAAATTTTGTTGTTATCAAAAATCCTATCTCACATAAGAGGACATTACATGGATATGTGCTAATGCAAAAAAGAAATTTCCATAGCGATAAATATAAGAAAACTTGCTGATAAAGCTTGAACATTCGTTGCATGAAATTTTCAAATTAGGCGAAATCCGCGACTTTGATTACAATTTTAATTTCATATTATATCCTAAAACGAGTAAAAAAGTTAAAGTCGGACATGCCGACTATATAATACCCTACACCATTCTGATTAAAAGCCCACTAATGTTTGGATCCAAAATTCGAATTGGTTAAAATGGACTTGCGTCAAAATTTTCTATTATACGATAAAAGAGGAGAAAATCGGAAATATAGCCCATATGGGCGATAGGTCCAAATATGGACCGATCCTATCTACAATCAATAGGCTTTGTCTTTGGGACCATGTGAGTCAGCGAACCAAATTTCATTGAAATATGCGACCTGCAGAATGTAAACAAGCCAGTTTTGGGGGAACCTTTATATGGGCACTAGGTATAAACATGGACCGATTTTAACCAAAATCAGTAGGCTTTGATCTTGGGCCGCCATATATCGGTGTACCAAAATTTCATCATTTTTTTTTCATCTTAATATTTGCGGCCTGTAGATTGCGCACAAGAATGCACGGACAGACAGACAGATGGACGGACGGACATCACTAAATCGAAATAAAAAGAGATTCTGAGTCGATCGGTATACTATAAGGTGGGTCTAGGTCCAATATTTTTTGGTGTTACAAACATCAGCACAAACTTATTATACCCTCTCCACGTAGTGGTGTAAGGTATAAATATGTGACCTTCTCCGAGAAAAGGGACCTAGGGTGTGAAAATGAATTTTTGGGAAGAACGCATTTAAAGTTTCATAACTCATTATCACTTTGAACTGACCTTCAATTTAGAGATGCGATTTGGTATGGTTAGTTATGATTGGGTTATGTAACTCATTTCATCTTATTTTACACCCTTTTAGGTACCAGAATCCACTCTTAAGTCCAAACCCGTTTTTTGACACACTAGGTCCCTTTTCTCGGAGAAAGTCACATATATTAGATTTGATATGTCGCGATCGAAATTATTATATTTAAATTTTCCATTATTTTTAATATCTCTACACTCAAAATAATACGTCTCTTGGCTGGACAGAAAAATTTGTTACTTTAACAAAATTTATTCCTGTTTTATGGCTTAAAATAAAATTTGTTGATTTTAACAAATTCTTTTGTAGTCGATTTGAAACCGGTTTGACAGATTTTTCTACTGGCGTATTATTTTAGTTATAATTATTTATAACTAACTCAACAGATTAAAATTGGGAAAAAGTTTCTAAATACCCCAGTGTAGAAAATCATTACCAGATATGTGGTTATGTAACTATATACTTGGTAATGGTAACTAGTTACTAGTTACTTTTGTTATTGCATTTCTTATTACCTTTATATGGCGATGTCGCGAAAAATAATGAGTTATGCTTACACCCCAGCATACGAAAAATCAAAAAATATATCGTTACCTATGTTCTTACCAGTACTGACAAAAATAATGAGTCTTAAAATAGAGTTTCAAGAAAATAAATTATATAAAAAAAATCTTTTTTATTGTATTTTTTTTTAATTTCCTGGTGCGAGAATTGAACCTGGGTCTACAGATTGCCAGTCAATAGCTCTACCATCGGATCTATATATATCGACATGTAATATTTAATAGATAAAAACAAAATAGACCTACTGCACACAAATACGATTACTCGCCAACATACATATATCCTTACCAGTGTATAAAAAATATTGAGTCTAAAAATAGATTTCAAAAAATTTTAAAAAAAATCTAGAAAATTATTTTCTATTTGGAATGATGATAAAAATAAATCATTATCAGTAACTCATTACTATAAGTTTTAAAATAATGCAGAAGGTAAGTGGGTGGCGTTACTGGTAGTCCAAAAAATAATGATATGTCATTACCGTTTCTACACTGGGACCACTAGTAATTATTTCTAAGCAACTTACGAGAATAATCGTCAAGTGAGTCGGGTTAAGTCGTGAAATCGGGATAAAGTTCTAAATAGTATTACTGATTATTTCTAAGTAGCTAATGAGAATAATCGGTAGGTGAGTCCGTTTAAGTCGTGAAATTTTTAAAAGATTCTAAATACGATTAGAAACTATTTCTAATTATCCAAAGGGAATAATCGGCAGTAGAATCGGGTTAAGTCGTGAAATCGGAAAAACGTTATAAACACGATTACTAATTATTTCTAAGTCACAATAATGATCGACGGTGAGTCGGGTTTACTCGCGAAAATGGGAAAAAGGTTATAAATACAATTGATAAAAATGCTTCTTCTTTTTTGATAAAGAGCAGCAATACTCAGGAAATTCTTTCTATTAATTCACATCCCAGTGTAGAAACGGTAATGACATATCATTATTTTTTGGACTACCAGTAATGACACACATTTACCTTCTGTATTATTTTAAAACATATAATAATGACTTACTGATAATGATTTATTTTTATCATTATTTCAAATAGAAAATAATTTTTTAGATTTTTTTGAAAATTTTTTGAAATCTATTTTTAGACTCAATATTTTTTAAAAACTGGTAAGGATATATGTAACCACATATTTTTTGATTTTTTGTATGTTGCCGAGTAAGCTACTTGTGTGCAGCAGGTCAATTGTGTTTTTATCTATTAAATATTCCATGTCGATATAGCTCAGATGGTAGAGCTGTTGACTGGCAATCTGTAGACCCAGGTTCGATTCCCGCACCGGCAAATTTTATTAAAAAAAAAAAAATACAATAAAAAATATTTTTTTTTATATAATTTATTTTTTAGAAAATCTATTTTTAGACTCATTATTTTTGTCAGTACTGGTAAGCACATAGGTAACGATATATTTTTTGATTTTTCGTATGCTGGTGTGTAACGACAACTCATTATTTTTCGCGACATCGCCATATAAAGGTAATAAGAAATGTAATAACAAAAGTAACTAGTTACCATTACCAAGTATGTAGTTACATAACCACATATCTGGTAATGATTTTCTACACTGGGATATCGCTTTCTTTGGAAAGCGTTATGAAAAGTGAGGAAAGGTGGTGCAATATCAAGGGCTTAAAAAAGGGAAACACTGTAATTGCGCGAGCTGTTCAATTTCAAAGTAGTTGTTGCGCGTCTTCTGACGGAGAGTTGGCAAATTATGTTAAAGCTTTTTTAATTCATATTCCTGTCATGTTATTTTACTTTGGTGGAGTTAAGTGCTATGGAAACACCGAAGGAGGATGTTGCGATGTGTATGAGGAATAGGAAACTTATACATAGTATTTCCCTAAACTAATGTTGCCGTCGCCAGGGATATGTGATAAGATCCACAATATTTTTTTTTTTATCTCTTCTCTTTATTTACAATCTATCCATTTAAGGATAATAAGTAAATCTTATAACAATAAAAATAACATTAATTGTTGAACTCCATTGAGAACAACAATAGACATTTAATCAAAAAGATAGTATAACTTATAAACAATATTTACAAACTTGTACATATATTCTTGAGAATAACTGATTAGCTGCAGAACGGCAGATCCAGTATATGGAACCTTTTAAGTATTCTTACTTCCTCTGTGTCATCGAGTAGAGCTATAGCTAACGGATTAATGTGGTTACTTAACCTTTCTAAATAGTTCTCACTATATCTTCTGACTTCATCTATAATCTTTGGAATAAGGAGATCGTCATGAATCGATTTATTTGATATAAACCATGGAGCATTTACAATTGACCTTAGTGTTTTTGACTGATATCTTTGTAAGATTTCAATGTTGGAATTACTGGCTGTTCCCCAAAGCTGTATTCCATATGTCCAGACAGGCTTTAGAATGGTTTTATAAATTAAAACTTTATTTTCCAAGTTTAACTGCGAATTTGGGCCAGATCCACAATATGTGATAGATTTTTAGGTGCTAGAAGCAATAAGCCGAAGAACATAGCATTCAATGCGCATTAGACTTTACCACAAAAAAGTAAAATCTAAATTATTTTTGCAAGGAGTTTTCGAAAAAAAGTTTTTAATTATTTTTTTTGCCGAACGTAGGGGCAGCCTTTTTAAATTTTTAGTTATCTTTGGCATATACAGTCCAATCTTAAAGTATGATATATATATGGTTGGGTCTCGAAGGGACCAATGTTTGCTCTAAGGGTCATTGACCTCAAGTATCCCGTTCAAGTATTTACCCACCAGATCTCAGTTCCATGCACCACTCTAATGTCAGAAAATTAAAGGTCGCTTCTTTAAATTTATCTTCATTGGATTTTTCCTTTATAGCAAAACACTGGTCTCCTCGAGGCAAAAATATCGATACATCACACTTAAAAATCCGGCTGTAAATGCCGAAGCTATAACGAGAAATCCAAATGGCTACCCCTACATTCGGCACAAAAACTTTTTTTTCTAACTTGCCTTGCAAAAATACTTTATAATTCGAAGGTGTACGCGCACTTTTCGTTTTTGCCTGTAAGGTGGTACGGTCTAATGCGCATATATCCATAAAAAGTTTATTGATTACGGGTACTAGTTTGTAATGGCACGTTACAGAATTATACCCTACACTATGTGGTATAGATTACATTAATTTTTTATTTCATTACTATCAAAAATGCTTCACCGAGATTCATCTTTGATTACACTTTACATGTATATTTCAGTTCAATTATTACTCCTTTAATTTAAATTTCCGGAATTCGATTCGCTTCCTGAAATACGGCCAAAATTATGGTAAAAGTTACTACATAGTCACCATGGCAGATTTTAATTTTTTACTTGTTTTGGTTGTTTTAATTAAGTTTAATTTATTTTAAATTTGTCCATACTCTTTGTGTGTACAACTTTGTTTAACATTAAAAATTAAAAACTTCAAACACTATTGCCTTGGTTAACCACAATGACATACCACAAGGACGTACAGAACACATACATACATACATATAATATAAATAATTAAATAAAGGAAATCTGTGTAGATTGGAATATGTACACATGTTGTGCTCAATTTAAAAATATTTCAATTGAATAAATTGAATATTGATTATATTTATTAAAACATTATTCCATTAAAACAATTAAACAAAAGGAAAATATAGCAAGATACAATTACAAGCAGTGGCGCATCCAGTCAGTAATTTTTACGGAGGGTGGGGAATTTTTAAAACATTACACTAACTTTCCTAAAAAATTAATTTTTTGGTTGCGAAACTACCGAATTATTATTGATAAAACCGAAATTTCATTATCATACTCAAATTAGTCATGTCACAATTGGTTTCCTGTTATCACAACGGAAAAACTTGGCTACCACAACCGAACCATTCGAATGGCTTCAAATGCGGTTGTAAGCATCGAATATGTTTTCTGGATGTAGAATATTCGATTGATGTCAATAATATTTTTCTAATTTTTTTCATAACGTATATTAGCGATTTAAAATTTTAAATTTCTGGCATTTTTAATATTACAATGAAAATTATAGAATACGCCATGTAATTGTTCTCTCGAGAAATAAATTTGTCTTAATTTTGTTTATACCTTGTATAAGTTTCGAATATTTAGTTTCATAAATTTTAATTTTTGCAAATTCGAAATAAATTTTTGCAAAAACATCTCGATTGCAGATGTTCATTTCTATCGCAATATTATTTTGAAACATCCAAATATGTACACAATCAAGAAAAATATTTTTTCTGATCGCAACTTTCAGTTAAACTTCATTCCGAGGAGGTGTGAGTTGGTATGGAAAAAATCATATTCGAATTTCTTCGCAATCGAGGGTAATGCATCATCGGTGTTTCCTTGTAAGTGGGCTTCTATTTAGAGTTATAATTGTCGGGTTTTTATAACATTTATATTACTAGCCCCTTAGAGACGTGCGTGATTAAAAGTATTTTGATGTATTTTTAAAATAAATTACAGAATTTAATGAATGAAATTATATTAGCATAAATATGCCGGTGTGAAAAAGCGTGTTCAATATTGATAAATAATACTATTTTAGTAAATTTTTATTTATTATAACAAAAACTACAACAAAAAAATATATTTTAAAGCGCTTTACCACTGCAGCAAAAATAACATCAAAACAACAATGTGAATTTATAACAACAAAGATTTTTTTTTTTTTTCAGTAAGCACCGTAAGTTGTTAGAGTTTCACGTGAAAAAACTGTTATACTCCATATAAAAAAAATAATTTTTCACGGCAATGAGTTACACGTGAAATTTGTGTAGACTTTGTTTTCACGCAAATTTAATATACAAGTCTATTATTTTTCTTGTGAAAAAGTGACATTTTTTGTTTATTGTGATTGTTGCTTTCCAATTACATAAAAAAAAATTCATTTTCAGAATTTAAATTACTATTTAAGACCTTGAAAGTTTGAGTGAAAATGTTCCATGTGAAAAATAACTTACGGCGCTTTACCAACAATTTTTTTTTGGTTTGAAATGTTTGTAAATTGATATCAGTCATAAAAATGTTTAATAATTAAATTGGAATTTCGTAAATTATTTTCGTGTATACATTTATTTGGAAATTAAATACACAGCTCTACAAAATAAGACAATATTGATAAGTCGTACAACTTTGCAGTGGATTTAGGAACCTGCAACCAGTTTATTAAAATTAGCTCTACACTCATAAAAAAAAGTTAGTACAAAAGTCTGTTAAACGCGTTCTAATTCAGTTGAACTAATTTTTCCTGTTGTTTTCGTTTAAATCCGTTGTTTAGCTAAAGTTTTTAGTTATCCAATTTCACCACAAAAACATATTTGTACAGTACTTGAACTAATTTTTCCTCCTGATATTTATCTATTTTTTTATAAACGATTTTGACAATATATCAGCTAATATAGATAAATTTGTTGGCAACTTTTTTAATATTTGTGGTTTCAAAAGAAAACGATAGGGGCGCTAGTGTATAGTGATTGATGGTGCTTGATGGCGCTTGACGGTGAGGTGTCCAAGCCGACCCAAAATTTTCGGCGGCGGCGGCGCAACCAAAACAACTACGGCGGCGGCGCCGTTTATGTATATAAACCGGCTGGATTGACGGCTCGAATAGATTTCTATGCACTGTTAATAACAGAGCTTTGAAAAATTAATTCTTTTCTGATTGAATCCGCTTAAGACCTGTTAACTTATCTCAAAATAAACTGAGTTTAGTGCTTAACCATAGTTATCAGTTAGTTAGCCATACAAAATATATGAAAAAGCAATTGTAGTTGTCGACCCAGTTCTGATTAATCTCTAAAATAAGAAAAATAAATTAAAAAAAATGGCGGCGGGAAAAAAATTCGGCGGCTCTTGTTTTGGTCGGCTGCCCTTTTAAGTCGAAGCGAGTCGTTTGAAACGGCGGCGGCTAATAAAGCATAAAAGTGGTCGGCCCGCCGCCGATTTTGCGCCGGTCGGCTTGGTACTCTGGTGTGTAGAAAATTTCTAGTAAGTGTATTTTAATGTGTGTGATGAGTCATCACTGATGACGCTGACTAATACAAATAAAAATAATATGGCGTGTTAAGAAAGTTCTAGTAAATAAAATAATATGACAAGAGCATGTTTTCTTTTGTTTCTGTTAGTCAGCAAAGGAACGCAAAATAAAACGGAGGTATACTGGACTTTAACATTTCGCAGTTAAAATTGTTAAAAAAAATAATAGAGGTTTGTTTTATAATATAAACTATATTTATTTACGGGAATACTATTAAATATGTTATTGTTTTTCTTTTATTTCAGCCCTTTCATCTAAATTCAACCTACCGCTGGCACACATATTGGAAAGAAAATACAAGTGATATTTAGTGCAAATAGTGTTTTTGGATTGTGTATTTTATTCGAAAATAAAATTAACAATATTGATGATACATGAAGTTGTTTTTATTCAATTAATAACAAAAAGAGATTATAATTTTAGCAGGATGTTTTGCAGATTTCAACTGACCCACTTTCATTTCTATTAAATGAAAATTCTTCTAAATTTTTGAAATGTTAACTAAATTTTTTACCTGTTTATAACCAACTAAAATTTAGCAGAAACTTGGTACACCGACTTATGTCGGCCCAAGGACGACACCTATTGATTTTGGGTAAAATCGGTCCATGTTTAGACCTAGTGCCCATATAAGGGTCTCCCCAAAATTGGCTTGGTTACAAACTGCAGGTCGCAAATATTAAGATATTTTAATGAAATTTGGTTCGCTGACTCACATTATAGAAAATTTTAACACAAGTCCCATTTTAACCCATTCGAATTTCGGATCCAAACATTAGTTGGCTTTTAACCAGACTGGTGTAGAGTATTGTATAGTCGGCATGCCCGGCTTTAACCTTTTTACTCGTTTTTTTGGACTTTTTCCTTTATAGCAAAATACTGGTCTCCTCGGGGAAAAAATCAATATATCACACTTTAAAATCCGACTGTAAGTCGCAAAGCTACACTGAGAGAATTATCTGCATGATATCAATGAATTTTTGCATTAGATCTATGAATTGTCACTGGAATTCGTCCATTGAAACTTTAATGAACGTTAATGAACTACCCAACTATAATACTGGTGTATAAGCATAAGTCTAAGCAGGAAGTCATATATTTTTTTATCTATCAAATATAATATATCGAGATAGCTTAGATGGTAGCGCTGTGGAGTGTAAATCCGGAGTCCTAAGTTGCATTCACTACATGATCACATTTTAATAAAAAGTACAAAAAATACAAAAACAAATAATTTTTTATATTTTTTTTTTTTTTTTTGCGCAACATCTCCATATAATCAGAATCAGTAATCCGAAACGTAGTTTATGTAATAAAAAAGTAATCAGAAATTTATTAAAAAAGTAAATAGTTACCATTAGCAAATATGTGGTTATATAACCACAATTCTGATAATGATTTTCTACACTGGGTACATTTTAAATTTTTTTTTTTGTGTAAAGACTGCTGCAATAAAATTTCAACAGAAAACAGGAGTACTAACATTTCATTAAATTCAAATTACATTTTTCTTTTGTTTTTGATTACTTATGAATAAAACTATCGACAAATTAGTCAGAAAAACAAGCAAAAGTTAGCTGTTTTAAATGTATCTACATACGAGTATGTATGTATGTTGGTTAATTAAAAAAAAAAAATGCTGTATAAAACAAATGTTATAAATTCTCAGTATTTTATCTTATTTTTTATTTTATGGTTTAAAAATGTAGTTAAAACTGACATTCCTTTTACAAATAAATGTTGTTATTTTCACTTGAAAACAAAAAAACTTAAATAATCTCAGTATAGAAACGATAATGACATATCATTGTATTTTGTGCTACCAGTAATGATACCGACATACACTGTACATTATTTTGAGGAATTAATGACTAGTTACTTTTTCCGTTACTTCAAAACAAAAAATAATGCGTGACTAAGAATAAGTTAGTTTTACATTTATTTCAAATATACAGTACACACAGAAAATAAGTTGGTTGGAATTCTATGGGAACAAAAGAATTTTTTTCGTTATTCTATAATTTTAATTGCAATTACCTAAAATTCATCATCGGAAAAGTTAAATTTAATTGTGAATGGAAATTAAATATATGAGGTTAAACAAAATACTGCCACATTATCCAAAATGTTGGTTTTTCTAATTAATATTGAAAAAATACTAACTTCCACATTAACTTCAATACCAATAACCATCAATTTATCGACTTTTTTGTCGCCTTTTTGAAAAGTGACAAAAAAGACCCGTCAGTTGAAGAGTTAGAGGGTTAAAATATCAGATAAATATGTTCCTCGTAGTGTTTTACATAAATTCGCTGAACACATCCTAAACTTTAAATGAAAGATTCACATGGTTTCCCATTAAAATCAAGGATTGTTGGACATTTGAGCGCCTATTCTGGATAAGTACGAGATTAACCCTTAAACATATTTTAAGTTTTGACTTATTTCTGGCATTGCAAAATACTTTTCATTCTAGACTTTTTGATAGGAGAAACTTTTAAGAACCAGAGCCCTTTTTCGATAGGAAAATCGACACTTGTTGTTGAAAGGATTAAGGCCAGTTTTTTAATCAGAATTAACTTTTACTTTTTTGCTCGTTTAATTTAAATACAGTTTAGCATATTGCCTTATTCGAAGAATTTATCTTATGAAAAAAAAATTCTAGCGAAAATTTACAAGTTTTTCGCCATTTTAAAACTAACGTACCTACGATTTAAGCAAAAATCAATTAGCACATATATTTAAAATCACTAACTAATTTTAATATTTATGCAAACATATCTATTTGTAAAGTGTCTAGAAGCGATTTTATGGTTTGTTAATACCTGTTCGTTTGTATGTAGCACATGTTTATAACTCTGGTTTTCATTTTGTTGGTTAAACCTCAGGCAAATATGCAAAGCTAATGGAAAATTTAGCAATTTGTAAATGTAAGTAACGAAACTTCGGAAAGCCCTGAAAACACGCATACATTGCACTCTTGTACACTAACACATCTACACCAAACAAATTGTCTAGTTATGGATCGTTAAAATATTATCATTTTATTGCACACATACATATGTATGTATTTAGGACAATACAAGGGCAACATATTGTTTAATAAATATTTACATGTTTGTATAAAGTCTGCAAGGAGTCAATATTGTGATAATTGTATATATTAACAATACACCTGCCTTTTGCTATCAAAGCACTTAACAAACCGCACACTTAAACACTTATATTACACACTAAAGTGTAATGAATAATAAAACGATATCATTTTTATAGCAGAGATTCTCAAAAGCAGATCAAGGGTGTTTAAATAATAGTTAAAATCTATATAGTGCGTGCTGAAAAAAATGCCTGTTTGTTATATATTTGCTGGTAATATATTTATCGCACAACATACATAGAAAGATCCTGTATCTGTTGTTTTTCATAATACGGATATCAAATGGATATTCTTGTTACAACGTTGTTGTTTGATATTAGTTGGAATGAAATTGCACCGTGAAAATGTATTAAATTTTCAAAATTCCAAACTATATCCACTTAGCAATGATTTACTTGTCCAAAGGAAAGTTTTGGTATCCATATTGCCCTATTTAGAACATGTTGTTTCCATCCCATTGAATTTTTGATAAAACGCGAAAAATCAGGAATTTCAAAAAAAATCTGAAACACGTGTTCGACTATAGATTATGATATATAAGTTTGACATTTAAATCACAAACATCTCCGTACAAAAGGGTCAAAAATTTGTTTTTCTACAAAATATCTTTGAAAGGACAGCATGTCTTGATATGCTTGAACATGTTATATATGCCGCAGGACGCACCTTAAAAAAGCCTTTCATATGATACCCATATTGAGTATATTGTATTCAACTAAAATGCAAAATTCTTACAAAATCTAAAAAAATACCTTTTTTAAAAATCGTCCAGCTCTTAAGATCTCATTGCTAGACCCGAAATATTTTCAGAATCATCATAAAACAAACCAAGGTTTATTTTGAGGGGGCACTTTTTTTCTGTCCATATAAGGTGAGTTGCTCTAATGCAGTGGTGCCCACAAAGAGAAATGAGAATGGATTAGTTATGTTACAAAAAAAGAGAATGTATTGGTACCCATTGCACTGAACAAAATCATTTGGTTTTGTTTGTTGGATTGTTGAAATAAACATAAAAGCAATTAATAGGTAATAAAAAAATATTCTTTAAGAAAATAGGCGCATGTGTTCTTTGCGAATAATTTATTGTGTACAAATAGTAGATCAATAATGTTATAAATATTAATAAATTAAAAAAACAAAAAGAAAAAAAATCAAAATAATTTATATTAATTTTTTTTTTTTTTTTTTATCGGGACATACATTAATTGCATTAAAGGAATTAAATATGCTAAAATCGCAAACGTATTTTACAAATTGTGAAAAATAATCTTATTCTTATTAAATCCAACAAAGTTAAAAATCTGTGCGTTGTAATTGTTTTCAATATAAACAATTATAATGCAGAGATTTTTAAACTTCATAAAGTTATATACCATACATATATTTTAATTTCATTGGCTGTTGCAAAATATTATCTGTGTACTTATTTTGTCAAACAAAGCGACATAGACCTACTCTGTTGACAGCAGACATGCAAATAATGATTTTTTTTTATTTTTTTATATTTTTATGCTCTCTGTTTTTTGTTTCGTTGACGTTCGGGTTGTGTACGTGTAAAAAGCCGATTAATCTTCGTCGTTCTAACAAGTGTTTGGGCGACACTGCTCTAATGTATATATTTTAACGATTTGTTTAAATTTCAATATGCATCATGCTTTTTGAGAAACTCTGCTTTACAGAAAATAGATTTGGGTATTCCCTAGTAAATATTATAATTACTATTAATGATAACGTAATTTTTCAAAATTTACTTGAATATATGATTCAGCATATTCTATATACAAATATCTTTGTTTGTTAAAAAAATTATTAGTTAACATACACTAATAGAAAAAAGTCCGTAAAAAATTTAGTTAAAACTACTAAAAATTAGTTAAAAATGATGCTGCAGAAAAAAACTGCTAAATTAGCAGATTATTTTTGCTATATAGTAGTTATATAGGAACAGCAAAAATAAAACTGTTAAATATACAGAATTTTAGTTATATTTGAGTTAAATTTTTGTAAATTGAGAACAGCAAATTAACCTGCTAAAATCAGCAACAAATTTTGCTAAATAATTAGTGGCCTAAAAAATCACCAAAAAATTTAAAATTTTCGAATTTTTTTTTCATTTTTTTTAAATGCAAATAAAAATCGAGCCTTTTGAAAACAGCAGTTTACAATTTTTTAGCAAATATGTCTGCTGATTTTAGCAGAATAGACTGCTATTGCATTTAACTAAATTTAGCTTAAAAATAGCAAAAATTTTGTAGATTTAACAGTTTATTTTTGCTATTTTTAGTCTACAAATATTTAGCAAAATTTTCTGCAGATTTTACAGTACAATTTGCTATTTTTAATTAACTAAAAGTTAGCCTAAATATAACTAAAATTCTTTAAATTTAAGAGTTTTAATTTCTCTGTTCTCATTTTACTAGTATTTAGTAAAAAAAAACCTGCTAATTGTAGCAGTTTTTTCTGCAGCATCATTTTTAACTAATTTTTAACTAATTTTTAGTAACTTTTTCTGTTATTTTTACTGATTTATTTCTATGAGTGTACAGTTAAGTATATTAGCATAACTAATTTTAATTAAATTAAAAATTAATAATACAAAAAAACCCAAAAAATTACAATAACCATATTTACAATAACTGCTTAGTAATAAAAACTTAGTCATAACTTTACAAACTATAGTCTAATTAAATTGAATTTAAAATTTTTAAATTAGTGTTGAAATACAATTGCAATTTTTGTGACTAATTAAATTTGAATTTATTATTTGCATAATAAGCAAAAATTATTTTCGTTTCTATATAAATATTTAATATATATTTTTTTTTGTTGTTTTTGTTTTATTTCAGTTAGTTAATAAATTCTATTGTTATATAGTTTTGTAGTGATATGTTTTACATGCTTGTTTCTATTGTTGTAATAATTCTGTTTTTTTTAAATATAACATGTAATAGCAAATGAACAATATTAATTATTTATATGAAAACATTAATTATACATGTATAATATGTTTTGATTTCAATATTTTGTGGTTTTGCATTAAATTAATTATATAAAGTGTTAAATTGTTTAGAAAATTCAGTTGTATAAATAAAAATAATTAGTTATAGTAATGTAAATATTGAAGTCACAATGGTAAAAAAAAATTTTTGAAAAGTAAATAATTTGTCTAATATATTATACATATATTTGGTTTTATATTTCTCGCTGAACTGTCCGATTTTGATAAAACTTGGGTATGGAAAAGACGTTTAATGTCCATTAGAGCGTACCACCTTACAGGCAAAAAAAAAAAAAAAGTTCGGCGTACACCCCCAATATGAAGTATTTTTGCAAGGAGGTTTCAAAAAAAAAATTTTTTTTTTTTTGCCGAGCGTAGGGGTCGCCATTTTACATTTTTCGTTATATCTTTGGCATTTACAGTCGGATCTTAAAGTATGATACATCGATGTTTTTCTCTCGAGGAGACCAGTGTTTTGCTCTAAGGACCATTGACCTCAAGTATCCCGTTCTAGTAGTTACCCACAAGATCTCAGTTGGTACTACCCTAATGTACGACCCTAATGTCAGAAAATTAAAGCCCGTAAAAAATTATTAAACTTTTGCTAAGGAAGTTTTTCGATAAACCCATTAGAAATTTTTTTTATATATTGGTTGCCGAACTTAGGGGTCGCCTTTTTAAATATTTTTTTCATTGGATTTTTCCTTTATAGCGAAACACTGGTCTCCTCGAGGCAAAAAAATCGATATATCACACTTTTAAATCCGATTTTAAGTGCAGAAGCCATAACGAGAAATTGAAAAAGGCGACCCCCACGTTCGGCCAAAAAAAAAATTTTTTTTTTGAAATTGCCTTGCAAAAATACTTCATATTGGAGGGTGTACGGCGAACTTTTTTTTGAGGTACCTACGGTGTAATGTCCATATTGGATAAGCCCTATTGAGTTTCAATTTTTTAATCTCATTTTCGTAATCAGCGGGCCCTTAACCTATATAATTGATATTTCCAGTACAATATACGAAATTTTAAAAATTCGTGCCCACCGTATGTCATTCGCCTTTTTTAGTTTTGAATTTTTCGTTTCAGATTCGTGATCAGCAATTTACATACAACCCATTGTGATAGCTTTTAATCATATAAATATATTTTATATCCTAGTTTTGGTCTAATTTCTTTTATGCTGGCACACAGTGTAAATATTTTTTTTTCGCCCAAGTTAAAATGATAACATCGTTCCAGGGTGGTGTCAACGCCTTACAAAGCTGCAAATGAAATGCAAAAGAAAACAACATTTTTAATCAAGAGAAAATTGTTAAAATTAGTTGATTCTAAGAGTTTTGTCCAACACAGAAACAGGCAAATTCAAAAATTTTATTGACTGCGAAAATCTAAAGATATTTTTTTTACAAAATTTATTCAAAATTTAGTAAAACGAGTCAAAGAAAAATACTGTTTTAATAGTTAAAAAAATGCCCAAAGTATTAAATTGTCAGTAAAATTTCCACAAACTTAAAATTTTCCAACAATTGTAATCTTAAAGAAAATCTTTAAATAAAATAATACTTTTTATTACAATTCAAAGATATTACAAATATTTGTATTAATATGTATTAAAATCTACATTTTTTATTTACAAATTGTGTAACTTTTACCCCAAAATATATATTTATTTAACGCAATTACAATTGGGATATAAATGCAATAAAATTCAGTCGTGCAAAACTCGTAGGCAACAAACTATGCTCGTCTTGTATAATTTTATTTAGCAATATCCAAACGTGTATAAAAAAGGCAACAATAGTCGTTTTATTAAGTTGCATATAAAAATATATATAAAATCAACACTCTCTGTACACATAACTGAGTTAAAGTTTAACACCCACATGCACATATACAGAAAACAATAAACAAATATACAAAAATAGAATATGACAAAAAATTCCCAACAAAACATGACATAAAAAAATATTGTTGAAAAATAGATCATATTTGTATTGGGGAAGTTGTCCTGTTGGTAGAGACCATATGGCAAGAGCGATTTATTTTCGATTCCACTACTAAATATGACTAAAATTAGTTGATACAACTGAATAAATATTTACACAACGACATTAAAAATAATCAAGAATCCCAATTAGAATATGGATTTGTATGTTAATTTAATTTAATCGAATTTGACGTTAAAATATTCATGATGTCTAAACCAGCGTATTCTTACTGCATCCAATATATTTTCTCTTTACACTTCAGAGTTTAATCACAACTGTGTCGATTGTCGACCGACGACAGCAACAGTCGTCGCGATTAATTTAAATTCAGCGACAATCAACTGTCGACATTTGTTGACGTTTAGAAAAAAAATTAAAGCAAAACAACAATATGGTTGTATTTTTTTCGCCACAATTCTTCACCAATTCAATTGGTTTTGTATTAATTCTTGTTGTTTTACATTTTTTTGTATTTAATTTAGCTTTATTGCGGTAAATTATGTATTTTTATTTTCAATTATATTTCTTCTGTCAAAAAAATAATTTTTTTGTAAACAAAGTACGAATTTTTGCAACTCTAATACGATGTTCTGCAACTTTGTTCCCTTAATTAGTTAAAAATATGGCAACTATTTGACAAATATTTTGAGTGTGTATTAGTGTGTCGTCACGAAAATAAAATAGATTATATTACGACGACAAATCGCCGGACGATATGGCGACATTTTGCTTCCCACGCAAAATATATGAAAAGGCACATGTCGTTGTCGGCCCAGTTCTGATTAATCTCTCATACATCCAACTAAAAATTAAGTTCCCATAATGCGTGCTCTTTCGCGATTAAAAAAAAAATTGTGAATCAAATATTTTGCTGAAGCATCCTTGATGGGGATGTGGCACACAATTTATAGGCGAGTGCACTAAGTACCGATATTAACATGGGATAACCAAACTTATAACTGGGGCTCGGTTTTTGTCTAACAGTTATTCCCTTTGGTTATGTATATTGTAATATCTTCTTCGTGGAATGTTTGTAGGGAAAATCCAAAAAAATTTATTGAATTTATATGCATAAAGTATGCAAATACAAACAAGCGAATGTAAATAAACAAACATGCAAATGTACACATCGCATAAACCCTTCCGGCGTATAACGCGCTTAATGCGGTTAAAAACTCATAGAAATAAATCTGTAAAACGAGTAAAAAGGTTAAAGTCGGGCATGCCGACTATACAATACCCTACACCAGTCTGGTGTATTGTTTGGATCCGAAATTCGAATGGGTTAAAATGGGGCTTGTGTCAAAATTTTCTATAATGTGAGTCAGCGCACCAAATTTCATTAAAATATCTTAATATTTGCGACCTGCAGTTTGTAACCAAGCCAATTTTGGGGGGACCCTTATATGGGCTCTAGTTCTAAACATGGACCGATGTTCACCAAAATCAATAGGCTTCGTCCTTGGGCCAACATAGGTCTATGTACCAAATTTCATCAAAATATCTTAATATTTGCGACCTGCAGCGTATAAACAATATAATTTTGGGGGGACCCTTATATGGGCACTAGTTCTAAACATGGACCGATGTTCACCAAAATCAATAGGCTTCGTCCTTGGGCCAACATAGGTCTGCGTACCAAATTTCATCAAAATATCTTAATATTTGCGACCTGCAGCGTATAAACAGTATAATTTTGGTAGGACCCTTATATGGGCACTAGGTCTACACATGGACCGATGTTCACCAAAATCAATATGCTGCGTTATTGGGCCAATATAGGTCTGTGTACCAAATTTCATCAAAATATCTTAATATTTACGACCTGCAGCGTATAAACAGTATAATTTTGGTAGGACCCTTATATGGGCACTAGGTCTAAACATGGACCGATGTTCACGAAAATCAAACTTGTTCGTCCTTGGGCCAACATAGGTCTGCGTACCAAATTTCATCAAAATATCTTAATATTTGCGACCTGTAGAGTGCGCACAAGATTGCATGGACAGACAGACAGACGGACGGACGGACGGACAGACGGACATCGTTAAATCGAAAAAAAAAAACGAGTAAAAAGGCTAAAGTCGGGCATGCCGACTATACAATACTCTACACCAGTCTGGTGTATTGTTTGGATCCGAAATTCGAATGGGTTAAAATGGGGCTTGTGTCAAAATTTTCTATAATGTGAGTCAGCGCACCAAATTTCATTAAAATATCTTAATATTTGCGACCTGCAGTTTGTAACCAAGCCAATTTTGGGGGGACCCTTATATAGACACTAGTTCTAAACATGGACCGATGTTCACCAAAATCAATAGGCTTCGTCTTTGGGCCAACATAGGTCTATGTACCAAATTTCATCAAAATATCTTAATATTTTCGACCTGCAGCGTATAAACAATATAATTTTGGTGGGACCCTTATATGGGCACTAGGTCTAAACATGGACCGATGTTCACCAAAATCAATAGGCTGCGTTATTGGGCCAACATAGGTCTGTGTACCAAATTTCATCAAAATATCTTAATATTTGCGACCTGCAGTTTGTAACCAAGCCAATTTTGGGGGGACCCTTATATGGGCACTAGTTCTAAACATGGACCGATGTTCACCAAAATCAATAGGCTTCGTCCGTGGGCTAACATAGGCCTATGTACCAGATTTCATCAAAATATCTTAATATTTGCGACCTGCAGCGTATAAACAATATAATTTTGGTGGGACCCTTATATGGGCACTAGGTCTAAACATGGACCGATGTACACCAAAATCAATAGGCTGCGTTATTGGGCCAATATAGGTCCGAGTACCAAATTCCATCAAAATATCTTAATATTTACGACCTGCAGCGTATAAACAGTATAATTTTGGTAGGACCCTTATATGGGCACTAGGTCTAAACATGGACCGATATTCACCAAAATCAATAGGCTGCGTTATTGGGCTAACATAGGTCTGTGTACCAAATTTCGTCAAAATATCTTAATATTTACGACCTGCAGCGTATAAACAGTATAATTTTGGTAGGACCCTTATATGGGCACTAGCTCTAAACATGGACCGATGTTCAGCAAAATCAAACTTGTTCGTCCTTGGGCAAACGTAGGTCTGCGTACCAAATTTCATCAAAATATCTTAATATTTGCGACCTGTAGAGTGCGCACAAGATTGCATGGACAGACAGACAGACGGACGGACAGACGGACATCGTTAAATCGAAATAAAAAAAAATTCTGAACCGATCGGTATACTATAAGGTGGGTCTACGACCAATATTTTTTGGTGTTACAAACATCAGCACAAACTTATAATACCCTGACCACATAGTGGTGTAGGGTATAAATAGCAGAAAAAGTTAAAACTGATGCTGCTGAAAACACTACTAAATTAGCATATTATTTTTGCTATAAATTAGTAATATAGGAACAGCAAATATAAAACTGTTAAATATACAAAATTTTAGTTATATTTGAGATTAATATTTATTAATGGAAAATAGTAAATTAACCTGATAAAATCAAAATAAAATTTGCTAAATAATTAGTAGCCTACAAAATCACCAAAAAATTTAAAATTTTCAAAGTTTTTTTTGGATTTTTTTTTTTAATGCAAATAAAAATCGAGTTTTTTGAAAACAGCAGTTTACAATTTTTTTTACCAAATATTTCTGCTGATTTTAGCAGAATATATTGCTATTTTCATTCAACTAAATTTAGCTTAAAAAAAAGCAAATATTTTGTAGATATAACAGTTTATTTTTGCTATTTTTAGTCTGCAAATATTTAGCAAAATTTTCTGCAGATTTTACAGTAATATTTGTTATTTTCAATTAACTAAAACTTAATTTAAATATAACTAAAATTCTCTAAATTTAACAGTTTTAATTTTGCTATTCTTATTTTACTAGTATTTAGCACAAAAAAGAATCTGCTAATTTCAGCAGTTTTTTCTGCAGCATCATTTTTAACTAATTTTTAGTAACTTTTTCTGCTATTTTTACAGATTTATTTCTATGAGTGTACTTGTTGTAAAAAACCATACTAGTGTCGACCCAGCATAACAGCACATTGGCTAGCGGCTGCTGTTCTGAGAAAAACCATGCCCGAAGCAACTGCATTTTATCAAAAGAATCACAACTTTAGCATCAACATTTGCAGAAGATTCAATCTGAATTACAAATTTGTACCTGAATTATCTAAAATTTCATTTAAATTTATTAGAAAAATATATGTACACAGAAAGAATTTACAAAATTCGAATTAAATTTTTAAACACCCCAGTCAGAAATCGCCAGTGGTACAAAAAATCAAGCACTGGCATACCACTGGGTAACCACGGTGTTGAAAATAAATGACTGGCAGAACACTCATTTGGGACGCTTTGCCAGCGTTTTCAAAAAGCGTTTTACCAGTATTTGATCTACAAAAATTTCGGTGGTTTATAAAAAAAAACACTGGCAAAGAATTGGCTTAGAGTGATATGCCAAGGTTTACAACCAGTGGTTATCCAGTGCTACCTAGCCAATTGCTACCAGGCGTACAAAAACCAATTCACTGGTAGACCAATGATTTTATAAAAATGCTGAGGCTTCGTTAAAAAATGTTTGTAGTCAGAAGGTTCCGAGTTCAAATCCGGTTGCAAGCAAAAAATTTTTTTTGAATTTGTTTTAATTTAAATTTTTTTTTTGTTTTATAAAATAAATTTTTTTGTTTGTGGGAAAGCTCCTTCAAGACCAACTTTTTTTTTGCCCTCCCAACACTGGCATAATAGTTACAAAAAATTGTTTGCCAGTACTAGCATTTTGGCACCGCCAGTAGTTGTCCAGCTATTGTCACTCATTTATGTGTTTAGCCATCAATTATTATATGTCTCGTTAGCTAAGTGGGTAGAGCAATCGTCTGCCAATCTGACGGTCTGGGTTCAAATCACGGCAGGACCAAAAAAATACATATGAACTTTTTTTAAATTTTATTTTGTAAAATATATTTCCAGACCAACTATTTATTGCTTTTGCCAGCGTTTTGCCAACGTTTAAAAATTTTGTTCCTCCAGTGCTTTTCCGGCGCTTTTTAAACAGCCGGTCCTTTTGTCTAATGATGTTATCATTTTGGGAATGGGAAAGCACTTTTTGCCAGTACTTGTACCACCTGTTAAAGTGCTTTGCCACTGCTTTCCCGTTTGTATTTTTCTGACTGGGACCTTTCTCATACCAAATTTGTAAATACAAAAAAAAAAAAACTTTTTAAAAAGGCACCAACAAAGAATTTTGTAAATCCAAAAAAAAAAGTTGTTTTTTTTTGTAACTTTGAATTTTTATTTTTAAACAATTTTTATATGAAAAATAACAATTTACAAACGAGTTACAAATATTTCAAACAAAAGAATTGCTGGAAATAAAATTTCAATTTAAAAGAAAATGTGATTGCTTCTAAAAATTCCCATTGTTGGTGCCTACGGTTTTTTCTGTGTATGTTTTACATTTCTGAATGGTTTGAACTGAGTTTTATAATTTAAGATTTTTCACAGACTCCTTAATTTTTAGGTATTAAAAATCTATCTTTTTCAGTTTTAGTAAAAGGCATATTGCATCATTTTAAAATGTTGCAAAAAATAGCGTTATTAATTTTAATTTTGTATTTTTTGCAAAAAGTTTATTAAAAATTTTAATTTTCCTGCAAAATTGTTTTTGCAAATATAACTTAAACTATAGCTAACTTCAAAATTTTACGGCCATATTCGTGATCTGCGTCCCAAACTCTATTACAAATGATATGTCGTAACCCCGATGCATCAAATTTTTATTATTTTGTTATACCGTGTTATTTTTAAACGATTTTTTGTATGGAAAACAATAACTTCAAAACATTTCAAACAAAAAAATTGTTGGAAATGAAATTGCAATTTAAAGAAAAATGTTTTTTTTTACAAATTCCTTTGTTGGTGCCTACTTTTTTTTCTGTGTATGTATTTGCAAACCGCATTTTTAAAAACCGAGTTGTAAGGAACTACGTTGTATGAATCCGTATTGTATGAAAAAAATTATATATATTTGAAATCTGCTTAAGAACGAAACCGAGTTTTAGGAAATCGCGTTATGTGAGCGTTGGGTGTATGTAGCTACATATGTATATTTATAAATATATAGTGAAGCTTTCACTGTGAAAGTGTATGTATTGTAAGTTTTGCGTGTGTTGATAGTATCATTGCATTTGGGTTAGGGCATAAATTGCATTTCACATATTGGCTAATGCACTTAAAATACTTGAAAATTTAAACCTGTTCAAGCACACAAATTCGATTATGATTATTGTTGTTTCGTATAAGGTACCTAAATCCATATGTATTTCTACGTATGGATATGATGCTTTCCAAGCCAACTCCCCAGCTAAAAAAAAGTATGTCTTATCAATATTCACTGTTCTATATGATACGAATTAAAATTTGAGCAACTTTTTAAATTTTTTAAAAAAGTGAGCACTGAACGCGTTATAGATTTATAATATAGAGATGTGACGCCGATAACTTTTTAAACAAAGTTGTAGATGTCGCTATCATGTAGGAAATTTTGTCAAGGGAGGATTTTATTTTGGAAAATTTTGTCCAGGGAGGATTTTATTTTCTCAAGTGAGATTTTAACCGTGTTGTCAGTAAGGGGATTTGTGCCCAAATTAGGGATTTTGGTTTGGGGATAGATTTTGCGGTTTGTGTGATAGGATTTGTTTATTTAACAAAATATGGTGGTATTTTTAAGTATTTTGGGGATTGCTTATTTATTTTTTTTTTTTGATAATCACTAATTTGTAACTAAAAACATTGTATTTATTATATTTAGTTTTAGGCCGAAAATAAGAAGAATTGGCAAAACTGGAGTTTATGGGGTTTCGTAAAAAAAATAACTATGATCCCCTCTGGAATTAAAAAACAAAAAAACCGAAATTAATTTTGGGAGGGGCTGGGGCCCGGGAGGCCCGTGGGGGCAAAAAACTGGGGAACATAGTAACATATAAGGGTGCGTACTCAAATTAAAGGAAATTGTCACACGATTCCAAAAATGTAATTTTTTTTATAACCATAAAACCTAGACCTAACTAGAGAAATTTCTCGACCAATAGGGGTCGTTAATATGAACGAAAATGGTACCTACTCAAATGAAAGGAAATTTTTTCACGACTTCGAAAAATTAAAAGAGTCTAAAATCACGTTATTTTAGTTTTAGTGAAACCCTGTAAATGGACATTTTGTTGTTTATTTTGAAAATTTGGAACATAAAAGGCAGTTGGAAATAAAAATCACAAAAGGAATCAACTTCTAATTGATGAAAAATGCAATTTGAGAACTGATATAGTGTATTGCGTTTATAGAAAATTGAAAAAAAAAATCATTTTTGAAGTCGTGGGTACATTTTCTATCATTTGAGTAATATTTTGCCATACAAGAAAATTTCATCATTTTCCATCCCCCCTCTTAAGGGACTAAAATGGCTCTAGTTAGGGCTACATTTTATGGATAAAAAAAAAATAATAACATTTTTGGAATCGTGAGACAATTTCCTTTAATTTGAACACCCACACTTATATGTTACTATGTTCCCCCGTTTTTTGCCCCCATGGGCGTCCCGGGTCCAAACCCCTCCCAAAAATTAATTTCTGTTTTTTTTTCTTTCTTAATTCTAGAGGGGATCATATTTTTTAATTATTTTTTTGAAGAAACCCCATAAACTGCAGTTTAGCCGAAGAATTTTCGGTAAAATTATATGCGTATCATTTTAAATTAAAGTCAATCAAATTGCGTCTGTTAAAGTATTTCAAAATTTCTCAAAAATATTTGAATTATTGAAAAAATGTCTAAATATTTATAAATCTTAAAAAAACGAAAAGCAACCATCAAAAACAATAATCAAAAAATCTTCTATTTTCAAAGTACTGATATTGCTACATGCAAAAGACTCAGAAAAACTAAATTTTGTGTAGGTTCACCTTCTGAATCGTGTAAATTCGATTTATGCAAACTTAATGTTGAACAGTATTTCTTTGTAATATATTCAATTTTATTTACTCTACCGAGCCATTTCTTAATAATTTTATGGACTTAAAGCGAACTTTGCTTCTATTTTTATATCATACACGTGGTCAGGGTATAATAAGTTTGTGCTGGTGTTTGTAACACCAAAAAATATTGGAGCTAGACCCACCTTATAGTATACCGATCGAATCAGAATTAAGTTTTATTTAGATTTAACGATGTCCGTCTGTCCGTCCGTCTGACCTAGTATCCAAATAAGGGTCCCCCCAAAATTGGCTTGGTTATACGCTGCAGGTCGCAAATATTAAGATATATTGATGAAATTTGGTACACCGACCTATGTCGGCCCAAGAACAAAGCCTATTGATTTTGGTTAAAACCTGTCTATGGTTAGACCGATATAAGGGCACCCCCAAAATTGGCTTTTCTACACGCTGAAGGTCACAAATACGAAGATATTTCAATGAAATTTGGTTCGCTGACTCACATGGTCCCAAGGACAAAGCTTATAGATTCTAGATAGAATCGGTCCATATTTGGACCTATTGCCCATATGGGCTATACCTACTTGCGATTTTCTCTTCTTTTACACTAATAGAAAAAAGTCCGTAAAAAATTTAGTTAAAACTACTAAAAATTAGTTAAAAATGATGCTGCAAAAGAACTGCTATATATTAGTAAAATACACTCAAAAAATAAGTTAGTAGAAAAATTAGTAAAACGTCTTGTATATCAAGTTTACTAGATTTCAGCATTCCAGTTTTAGTTATATTTATTTACCACTAAACTAATTTTGAACTTATGTTTTACTAATTTATTTTGCTACAAAAATTGTGCTGATAACCGCAATTATAGCGTGGACGACAACCAGATAAACAAATGTAGATGTCGCAGCTTGTCTGGATGTAGTACTGACAACAAAAGAAAAACAACTCTACACAATTTCTATATATAAATTTTAAGAAGCAAATAAATTAACTAGAGTAAAATTGCGCTACTTTTTTTGGGTTTTTTTCAGTCTACTAATATTCAGCAAAAAGTTTATTGATTTTAGCAAGGATTTTTTTTCATTTGCAATCGACTAAGTGTAAGCAAAACTTTTGCTGAAGATTATTATTTTGTTTTTTGGTAAAAATCAGCTCGCTGATTTTCAGTAAACCTTTTGCTGAAATTGCCAACTTTTTTGCAAGCACGCTCCTGACTAAAAATTTGCTGACACAGCAACATTTTTTTCTGACTTTACTGACTTTTTTTTTTGAGTTTAGAACAGCAAAAATAAAACTGTTAAATATACAGAATTTTATTTATATTTGAGCTAAATTTTTTGAAATGGATGAAAGCAAATTAACCTCCTAAAATCAGCAAAAAATTTTGCTAAATAATTAGTGGCCTAAAAAATCAACAAAAAATTTAAAATTTTCGAAGTTTATTTTTCGATTTTTTTAAATGCTAATAAAAATCGAGCCTTTTGAAAACAGCAATTTACAATTTTTTAGCAAATATTTCTGCTGATTTTAGCAGAATAGACTGCTATTTGCATTTAACTAAATTTTGTAGATTTAACAGTTTATTTTTGCTATTTTTAGTCCACAAATATTTAGCAAAATTTTCTGCAGATTTTCCAGTACATTTTGCTATGTTCAATTAACTAAAAGTTAGCCTAAATATAACTAAAATTCTGTAAATTTAACAGTTTTATTTTTGCTGTTCTCAGTTTACTAGTATTTAGTAAAAAAATCTGCTAATTTTAGCAGTCTTTTCTGCAGCATCAGCATCAACTAATTTTACAGATTTGTTTCTATGAGTGTATCATTTTATAGAAAATTTGACACAAGTCCCATTTTAACCCATTCGAATTTCGGATCCAAACATTAGTTGGCTTTTAACCAGACTGGTGTGGGGTATTGTATAGTCGGCATGTCCGACTTTAACTTTTTTACTCGTTAAATTGGGTTTTTGCTTAAGTTAAAACGAATTGGGTATAAAATTGGGGATTTAAACTTTCGAAATGGGAATGAGCTAAAGTTTTTGGGCAACACTGCTGAACACTAAACAGACCAGTGTTACCAGAATTAACACAAGAGCAGTCAGCGCCATCTGCTGCATTAAAAACCGGTATTGCCGTAATTCAGGAATATGTGAGACCCCTAGTACGCGAGGTTAAATATTGACAAATTTTTGATTTGTTTTTAATATATTATTTATTACAATTTAATGGAATATGAAAAGTGCTAGAAATTTGACTATATCAATAGAATGTTAAATGGTCAATTTAAGAAAATATACATTCGCCTGTTAATAGTGCTCCATTTTGCTTTGAGTGTGTATATGAATCGGATGTTATGTCCAGTTGTTTTGCTATAAAATCAAATGCGGTAGGGTTTGATGAACTACATCCAAAATTTTTGAAAATAGTCATGCCCCAAATGTTACCCTATATAACGTATATCTTTAACAATATTATCACGAAATGCATTTATCCCCACAATTGGAAATTCGCTAAAATAATACCAATACCAAAGTCCAACAGAGAATATCGCCCGATTGCCATTCTACCATATCTATCGAAAGTTTTTGAACGATTACTCCATCAACAAATAAATACGTATATCAATGAACATAATTTGCTAACAAGCAGACAATCTGGATTTCGACCAAGACACAGTTGCATAACCGCTTTAATTGATGTTTCTGAAGAAATACGTCAACGAATTGATGTTGGTGATATTTCATTTCTTGTACTTCTGGATCACTCAAAAACGTTTGATACGGTAGACCATGAAGTTCTCTGCCTCAAGTTACATAAAATGTTTAATTTTTCTACATTATCTACTCGATTAATATCATCGTATTTATCAGGTCGTCGTCAATCTGTCTCTGTAAAAAACAAAATTTCTGATGCTCTGCCAGTTTTAAAGGGTGTGCCGCAGGGATCTATACTTGGACCTCTACTTTCTACCATATATGTTAATGATCTAGCACGACAGCTACAGTATTGCAATGTACACATGTATGCTGACGATGTCCAACTCTATATTAGTAGCGACCCAAATAACATGCATGTCTGCATTGAGAAATTAAATATGGATCTCAAACGAGTTCATGAATGGGCTACTACAAATGGTCTATGTCTTAATCCCGTTAAGTCAAAGTGTTTGATATTGACCAAAAGAACTATGAACTTTAACCAGGAACCAATAATATTATTAAATGATCAGAGAATCCAAATAGTATCAACTGCAAGAAATCTTGGTATTACTTTTAATGGGTCACTGACTTGTGGTAAAACGTACTCGATGATACGAACCCTATGGAATACTCAAAATTTTACACCACAAAAAATACGTATTTTGCTTGCAAAAACGTATCTTATGCCAACATTACTATATGGATGCGAAATATATGCAAAATGTGATTACACGAGTAGTAGGAAACTCATATCCACGTACAACACTATATTAAGATATGTTTTTAACTTGGGAAAGTATGATCGTATTTCTCAGTATTCAAAAAAGCTTTATGGAGTTACTATTTCTAATCTATTAAATATAAGAACATTAATACTATTACACAAAATCATAAACACTCGAAAACCAATGTATCTTTTTGAGAGACTCATACAAACAAGATCGGAAAGGACTAATGACATAAGACCTATAATGTATGAAAACTCTGTATCAAAATTTCAATTTTATGTTAATTCAATTCGTCTTTGGAACTCCCTACCATCAAATATTAAATCTATAAGCAACGCTCAGCAGTTTAAGAAAGAAATTTTTAACCTGTATATGTTAAATTGAGTTTGTCTTTAAAATAATATATTAAAATTTTTTTTTTTTTTTCTATTTATTTTTATTAATTTTTTATATTAATTTTTTTATTTTTATTTTGCTTGACCTATTTGAGATCTTATTTCTGTTATATTCTAATAATTGTGACCTACATATTAAACTTTATCAATAATTAACATTGTAAAAATCCTTTACTATAATTATAAGATTTAATATCTTGTTGTATTGGAAACAAATAAATAAATACAAATACAAATACAAAATATTTTCTTTTTAATTCAGCACAAGTTCCGAATTTCCAGTGTAATGGAAATCACAATTTATTCAAAAATCGGCCAATATATTTTTTTTTCTTTATTTTAGATGTTTTTCTTTCTTTGTTGGTTTTATGGCAAAATAACTTAATCATTCAAAATGATTTCTCTAAGAATTTAAAAAAATCCTTTTAGGTAGTAAATAGTAATACAGCTTATACTATACACTAGCGGCCTGCACGAATGCATTTAAAATGTTCTGTGAAACATTTACTACACTATTTGCAATTGAGAAATATTTACTTTAAATTCAGAGACATCAATTGAAATATAGAAATCATGACTTAAGATACGTATTATGGTTTCTGAATTTTAATTGATAATTTCTGAATTTCATTTGATGATTTCTGAATTGAAAAAAGTGTAGTGAATGTTTCACACCCGGTTTTAAATGCATTCATGCACGCCTTTACTATACACCATTTTACTTACATTGACTACGAGTATAAGACTGTGCTTAATTGTATGTACATTAGAGTTGTCCAAAAAAAAAAAAAAAAGTTGGAATTTTCACGCTCCACAACCCTACAAATATGCCACTTTGAAAAAAAATGTAGTCTGATCAAAAATATCACCAAAAAAGTTTTGTTTAGAGGTAGCACATCGCAATTGAAGTTTCGAGGTTGTACTTGTTCTATTATTTTTAATTAATTAAAAATAATTGAAAAAATTAGAAAAATTAAATATCGCGAAATTTTAAAAGTTCATACAAAAAAGGATCAACTTCGATCAGGATGTTTTCTTATATTTACCGATATGAAAATTTCGTTTTTGCATTAATATATATCTGCTAAATGTCCTATTATGTAGGATAGGGTTTTTGGTAGCAATAAAATTATAGCAATCTAAATAATAGCGAAATATTAAAAAATGTCAAATTTTAAGTTAATTTGCAAGGATATCTGTTATCCTTTTTAAAATTAAAATTAGTGTTATATATAATGAAGGTCCTTGGTAAGTAAATTACAAAAGTATAACAAATTGCATTTTTCGATAACACCGTTTACAGGTAATTGGGAAAATATCTCAAAAAACTTGAGTTTTTTTGAATTTTCAAAAACCGCGAATAATTCATAAACCACAAATTTTTTTTAAGTTTCGATTGCTGATTCATAATCTGCGTTAAAATAAAGATCAGATTTGAGAAATTTGCGCATTCAAGGCAAAAACAAGTTGAATTTTTAATTACATCTTTTCGGAAAATTTCGAAAATTTGACTAAAATATGTATTTTTTTGTATAAATTAAAAAAAACCGCGAATTACTTAAAAGTTACTTAATTTTTTTAAGTTTTTATTTAAAATTCCTTATATTCACATTAATTAAGACCAGATTTAAAAAAAAAGTTAAATAATAGCGTACAGGTTAAGAAATAATTAAATTTAAAGTCAACCCTACTTTTTGAATAATTTACTCTAGAGATAAATTACTAATTCTTAAAAGACAACTTTTTGTGCTATCTCTAAATAACAGCGGATTTAGCTGAAACTTGGCACAGAGAGTTTTTAGACATTAAGGAATAGGGGCAACATTGTGGAGATCGCGAATTCCAACTTTCATGTATTTTTGGACCACTCTAATGTACATATATCGCACCCTAAATACAAAAGTGACTCAACTCAAAATTCTTAAATTCTCAGGAGAGGCGAAAAACAGTTTATGTAAAAATGATTGTAAAATTTAAAAAAAGTTAATGTTTTTTTAGTCTGATTTTAGATCATAAATAAACACTTTCTATTTAAATTATTTTGCAACATTTCATTTACATTCATTTACTAAATAAAAGATCAACTATACATACCCCTCATTCATATTAAAAAAAAAAGTTTAGTTCCATTATGAGAAAAGTCCATTTTGAAGAAGGTTTTCTCATACTTTTTGTAACTTTATATTATCCTTGTGGAAATAAATTAAGATTTTGAGTTATGACCTTTTAACTGAAAAGGAACATAGCAAAATAGTATAGTCAACTGAACTCACTTTTTCAATTAAAGAAGCAAAATGCAAAATAATACACCACAAAATTTATCACTTTTTATAGTAATAGCAGCAAAACTCAAAATAATACTCTGTATGTCTAAAAAAATAGTAAAATAGTAACACTTGTTCTTCAGCACAGTGACGCAACTTAAAATATTGCTCTTTTTAGTTAATCGTGCAGAAGCAATGCAATTAATATAAAAGACATAATGGAATTTTTCCAGTTAAAGAAGAAAAAGAAATTTTTTAAGTAGTTTGTGATGCGTACCGTGAATTTATTTATGTAAAAAAGTCAATTTTGCAAAATTTTGAGTTGCGTCTTTTTCGTATTTAGTGAGCGATATTCATATGTACAGGTGCATATAGATTTAGGTGGTTTTCGCAATATGTACTCATTTTATTTCAGCTGAAATACCACTCTCACTATTATTTTTACAACAGCTGAAATTCATCGTTTACTTTACTAACAAAATTAGTGAATAGTCTAAGAATTTTGCGTTTTGTTTTCTCTTTTTTAGTATTTCAACATTCATTCATACATACAGTGAGGAGCAGAAGTTTTACGGAATTCAAAACCATTGATATAGAGCTTTGTTTAATAACACTGTTCTACAAAAAAAAAAGTGAAAGATATTGCAGCGGATTTAGGATAACTTCGGACTTCGTCTTATATTTAGTATTTATAAAACCTTAAAAAATTTTTAAATTTTGAATTTGAGCCACTATATTTACAAAAATTATGGAAATATTAATATACACTTAAGTTTGAAAAATAGGGCACGGAACTTGGCTTAAACTGTATAAAGGATTTTCTTTCTGGGGCTGTAGTTACTAACTTATAAATTTTTTATTGAAATAATCGGTCGAAATATGGAAAAAAGTAAAATCGCGAATTGCGAAAAAATCTAGAGCCAATTTGAGAAAACTGGTAGCAGATTCGAAATCAGCACCCCCCCCCCTCCCCCAGTTATCCTAAATCCACTTCAAAGTGTATTATAAAGGAAGTATATATGTTTGGAAATACCAGGTAATTTTATTTTAATTTTTCTTCAAAAAACAATTTAAAAAATTATTAAATTTTATGAAAAACTTCATATATTTTCTGAATCCCTTCTTAGTGAAACTTTTTCATTGAGTTTATGAAACTTTTAATAAATAAAATCAAATTTTTCACAAGACTACATTACAAATTCCATTAATTTAATAAAATGTTTCAATGGACTAGTTTCAATGAAACTTCATCGGTTTTATGTAAAAATTCAATAATATAATGCAGATAATGTTCTATTTCGTAAAACCACCTAAAATCCAACCGAAAAACCTACTAATTGTTGTCTAATAAGACAGAAAGATTTACCACGAACCACTCTATGGAATATATTTAGAATAATTCAAAAAATATGTATATATAATAAAACCTTTTTCAGCCTGATCAAAACACTTTCGAAATTAACCGAATCTCCCCTAAATATTTTACAACTTTTAAGAAAATTTCCAAAAATTATTGGGGCACATAATTGCAACATTTGTCTTTAAATAGAAATTTGCTATTATTGTATTGGTGAAAAAAAAATAAAATTAAAATAGAATCCGAGTGAACCTTGTTACACTTTTGCTCTCCGCTGTAGGTATGTGGAAATAATGTGCACTTGGGAAAGCGATTTAATTAACACATTGTTAGCATATGCTGTTATGTATGTGAGTTTGGTAATTGCTAAATAGTTAAAGTAGGAGTACTAAGTATGAAAAGCATGGATTTAATTAGTAATCATTTATAAACACTTAAATTTTTAATTAGTTTCTTAAAGAGGTTATTAATTGGAAAAATATTTTTGAAATCTAGTTATATTTAAATACTTGGTTACTTAGAAAACAAGATAACTTAAAAACAGGAATGTAATTTTCAACAAAATTTTACATAAGTAGTCTTAGCATATCTGTAAAACAAAATTTTGTTCTTTTGTTTTCAAAGAAAATATTGTCATCACAAAAAATACATATGTATAAAAACATCTTAATAAGAAATTTTTTACTATTTATTCACATTAATCTAACAATAATATTTTCTAAGTATCTAGCAAATATTTTCATTATTAAAATTTCAGTTAAAATCTATTATTTATTTTCCCCTATCAAAATCTTTTAAATAAAGTTGATAAAGTTTTTACGAAAATAAGTTATTTTTCCATAAAAACTTACAAAAATTGTAAAACGTTACATTGTATATTCTGTAAAACTTTTCCTAAATTATACAATTTTATTTTCTTTTTGCATTTCTAAATTTCAGATGTTTATTTCAATCAATCGCATAATACATAAAAAAAATATAATGTTTAAATAAATATTCTATCAACGAAACCAACGAGACTGTATGATAGAACATTAATACATGCACTCAAATAATTTTATTAGTTGAAAGAAAATTGTTCTATACTTATTTTACCAATTTGAGTATTTCTTAGTACGGGGCTTTATTAAAAGAAAAATTAGACTCAAAAGATTAATACCTTACAGGATTTAAAATTTTTTCATTTAAATTTTACTATATTATTATAAAAATAAACAGAAATGTTACAGTCAGTCAAAATCGACTACCAGATATTACAAAGTAGGGGCATAACAAATATGTGGCCATATAACCATGAGGTGGCCAGTGTTATATTAATTTGTTTATTTTCATTTATTTCAGTCTATGGCAGGGATGGGAAAGCTGATACGATCGTACTTTTTTTGATATATTGGATTCAAAAAAGTACATTAGTACTCCCGCGTCAAATTTGGTACTCTTGTACATTTGGCCGGTTTTGAATTGGTATTTACTTTTTTCTTCTACTGTCAATTTTGCTATTTTCTCATCAAATCTAATGATTTTCAAGCATATTTAGTGGCATTAAATATGATTTGCTATTAGCGGGAAATCTAGCGATTTTTACAAGCAACGTTAAATTCGTATTCAAAACTTGAAATGTTCAAAAAATTTACTGACTCATTGCGTGATTTTTAAGAAAATTCGAATTTTATTTTGTATTTTTCACAAATTTATCAGTTTTAACTGAAAATTGTTGAAACAATTTCTTGTTATAAAACTAAAAAGAAATAAAAAAGATTTTTAAATAAAAAAAAAAATTAAAATCGATTTCAAAACAATTTAAATTATTTTAATTCATTTTTGTAGATCAAAATAAATAGACGTAAATAAACACATTAATATTTTCCGCAACAAATGTTTTATATTTTCGCCTACAAAAGTTTCGTTTTTCTAAAATAAAAATTTTGGAAGGTATTTGGTGAAAATCGTTTTTGCGCTATAGACCATAAACATGCAATTGCATGTAAGTCGCTACCTTGTAATAAATATTCGCGTTATATCCAAATTCTAATATAATTTTGTATTTATGTTTTAAAATGAGCTATAAATTTTTTTAGTACTCTGAGGGTCGAAAAAGTACTCTACAAAAATTGCCTTGATACCGAAATGAAAATCTCGTTTCCCACCCCTGGTCCATGGCTAAAAATTCCTTATAGACTATGATTAATAACAGTGTGCTCGAATTTGAAACTTTTTTTAGTAATCTGGGCACTAGACCGTACCGCAAAAAAAAAAAGTTCGCCGTACACCCTCCAATATGATGTATTTTTGGAAAGCGATTTAAAAAAAAAAATTTTTTTTTTTTGCCGACCGTAGGAGTCGCCTTTTTTAATTTTTTGTTATAGCTTTGACATTTAAAATCGGATTTTGAAGTGTGATATATCGTTTTTTTTTTGCCTCGAGGAGACCAGTGTGTTGCCATAAACGAAAAATCCAATGAAAAAAAAATAAAAAGACGACCCCTACGTTCGACAACCAATATATAAAAAAAATTTCTACTGGGTTTATCGAAAAACTTCATTAGCAGTAGTTTAATGATTCTTTTCGAGCTTGAATTTTCTGACATTAGGGTGGTACATTAGGGTTGTAGCATATATTATATTTAACGGAACGGGATACTTGAGCTAAATGGCCCTTAAAGCAAAACACTGGTCTCCTCGATAGAAAAACATCGATATATCATATATATATACTTTAAGATCCGACTGTAAATGCCAATGATATAACGAAAAATGTAAAATGGCAACCCCTACGTTCGGCAAAAAAAACAAAAAATTTTTTTTTGAAACCTCCTTGCAAAAACTCTTCATATTGTACGGCGCACTTCTTTTTTTTTTTTTTGCTGTATGGTGGTACGCTCTACTGGGAACCCTTCTTGGAAAGCTAATTTGAGTTCGCTGAATTCAATGGTGCTATTCGCTTTTTGAAGTTAGCGCTCGTATTCGCAATTTAAAATTTCAATACTAAAGTACCATAAAACGATATTTTTATACTTTTGGGATCATTTTTAAATTTAAATCAATCCAACTGGGTTAAATACAATTTTTCACTATCTTTTTCGGATAAAAATTTCTTTTACAGATTTTTTTTTTAAAGAATTTTTTTTTTTTCTTAACTTTATTGAATACTTTTCTAAACTCTAAAATATCTGGGGCATTACACCTTGCAACGGTCATTCTCACCCATGAAAAAATCGTTATATATGTAAAAGAACCCCAGCAAAAACAGACATTACCTTGTAATTAAGCAAGTAAGTAGCGCGCAGAGGGTTTATTTACTCGCAACATTACTTTTGTTCGCGATGTCCAAAAATTCATCGGTGGTCATTACCGTCTCGCTTACAAAAAAAAAGTAAGAATAGTAAGTTACCCATAGTGAAAGAATAAGTAGTTACCCATAGTGAAATAATAAGTATCTACTCACAAAGATAAAATAAGTGGTTACTCAGAAGGTTCACTAATAAAAAAAATCCTTTAAAAATAGGTCAAAATTGTGCTGGCGCAAATTCATCACCTATTTGTACGGGCTTTTTAAGAGAAAATAACAGAAAATTTAGTTCAATTTAATCAGAACGCGTTTAACAGACTTTTGTACTAACTTTTTTTTATGAGTGTAGAATATAAGTGGTTACCCTACATTGTGAGATAGGTCATATTGGCAAAATAACTTTTTAAAAAGACTAAATCGGTACTTATTTAATTAATTACCAGTAAGTGATTACTTTGCAAGAATATATAAGTACTTCTATAACTTATTATCAGTAAGTAATTATTTTGTGTTTTAAAGTAATGCCAAAGGTAATGACCTATCAATACTTGATAATCCGTATGGTAATAACCTGACATTACCATGTTTTTGCTAGGACCCTAAGAGAAAAAAGTCTGCAAAAATTTCAGTTAAGGGGGTTACCTACCGTAACAACAGAATTTTAAGGGGCATATTTAAACGGTTGTCAAAAATTCAAATAACAATATTTTTACTATATTATTTTTTTATTTAAAATATATATTATTGTAGTATTTTTAAAAAATATTAGTTTTAAATTTGTCCAACCAAAATCGCCAGGGTTGCCACTTCATTATTAGCCTTTTTAAAAAAGGCAAAATCGGCTGCCACTGTACAGCCTTCATTAATTATTTGAAAATAAAAATGTAGAGTGATTCTTAATACCAGATACATTCTCTAGTCCCTATCGTGGCCCGATTTTTATTTTAAGATTTTTTTTTAACAAAGTTGCCACACAAACTTGAAAATTCCAAAAAAGGCAAGAAAAAACAATTTTACTTGGGAATATAAAATTTATTTGACTGAAATTTAAAAAAAGGGCCACAATAGGAACTACAGTTTTTTGTTGACTACGAAATAAAAAAAACCGGATCGAAATCGGTTAACCCACCTTGGCTGTACAGTGGCAGCCGATTTTGAACTCATGGTTGTGAGAAAAACGCATTTGAAGTCTAAAGTTAATTTTAAGCTAAGAAAACAGAAAAATTTCAAAGAATTGCAAATGAAGAAAAGTTATATCTCCTAGCTTACTACACGGCCACCAAACTTGGGAAGAATCGGTTAATGGGTATTTGATATATTAAACCTATTAATCTTAAAAACGATATTAGATATATAATTATTCATAATGCTACTTATATTATTTTGTAAAAATGCTATAATTTTATATAGTTTTTAATTTATTTCGTATTTTTCCCCATTTTTATATAATTGATTACTTTTATAACTTATTTTAAGCCATCAGCACCTGCCCCATATGACGTGCCTTCAACATATATCAAGGAATCGTCATTGGCTTTTCTTTGAAAACTACGTGCAATTTTACATCTTTGTCTTCTGCCCTATTTTAATATATACGATTTCTAATAAAAACAAGTTAATAAAAAAATGCAAATAAAAAGTGTTACACACAAATTTAACACATAGAGTATTGCTTTGGGACTAAAACATATTTTCCAAAAAAAAATTTGAAAATTTAATTTCTTTGAATTTTTTATTGAAATTTTCGGAGCATATATAGGAAAGTATGCTCCATACAAATAATATATAAAAAAAAAAATTCAAAAACAAAACTTTTCCTAGAGTCAATAATCCTTAAACGTATTTACTAAAAATTACCTTAAAGAAAAATCTGCTGAAATTAGGAAATTAATTTTGCTCATTTTTGGTAAAATAGGAACAGTAAGAATAAAATAGCAGTAAGTATTTAGTAGACTAAAAAAATAAAAATAAAGAAACACTAAAATTTTCACAGATTTTTTAAATATTTTTTTAAAGCAAATAAAAATCTAGCCTTACTAATTTTTTTAGAAAAATTTCGGTTGAAGTTAGCAACATATTCTGCTAAATATTTGTATTAAAGTAAATTTAACTTAAAATATTATTAATATTCTATAAATTTAGCAGTATTATTTTTTCTGTACTTATCTTACTAGTATTTAGTAAAAAAAAAAAATCTGCTGATTTCAGGAATTTTTTCTCAAATATAATTTTTAAATATTTTTTAGTATATATCCCTCATCTATATCGCAGAGTTTCACCTATCATTTAACCCCTCCAAAGTAAAATAATATAGCAAGGCCATGAACTAAAGAGATTCAATATAGTTCGCCAACTTAAGACCAGATAGCGCGCAAGAACTATTCTAAAATTCAACATCTCCCTCAATTACAGTGCTCCCATATTTGAAACCCTTAATCTTTCGCCACCTTTCATATCTTCTATAACCCCTTTTCAAACAAAGCAACACGTTAGTTAATAGGTAGAATTTCTTCAGTGTTGCTTCTCCTTAAAAAAATTTTTTTGTATCTCCCTGGCCGGGAGAAACCATTGACATGGAACCCCATATAATGATATCTAATTGTATCTCATATGATATTAAAAATTATTAGGTCAGTTGCCCCGGAATGAATTAAGTTTTTAAATTCTGTGAAAAAAAATAAGAAGAAAACAAGGATGTGTTGAAAAAATAACAAAAAACATTTTTTTTATTACTTTGGCTTGGTTTTGAAACCATTGTACTGGAACAACATATTTAAATTCAATTGTCCCTAAATGGGTCAAGTCTCTAAACTTCTATCAAAAAATTTTAATAAAAAATTAAAACTAAAAAACAACAAAAAATATTTTTTTATATCCCTGCCCGAAATAACGAAAAAGGTTAAGGGATTTGTTCTGAATCAAAATATGAAAATGTATCTATTTTATATTTTTTTTTTTTAAATTTTCTCCTTGTGTCCTAAATTCTATTATTCGGATAACTATTTACTCCACAAGTTTCTTTAATAAACTGCATTTGTATGAAATTCCCTTAATATTTTGAAGTCCTCTAAAAAGGACATCTGATATTGTGAGTAAAAATTGGTTACGCGATTTTATTATATGTACCTACATTGGTTTGCCATTTCATGATGGAAAGATATACGAGCCAACAACGAGTCGAAATTATTAAAATTTACTACCGAAATTCGGAGTCAGTGGCCTCAACGTTAAGAACGCTACGTCCAATTTATGGTCGTCATAATCGTCCTAGCAGATCAACAATTGAGCGTCTAGTGGAGAAATTTTAATCCACAGGCACAGTACAAAATGTTCCCGTGCCAGTGAGACAAAGAAGTGCCCATAGTGTCGAGAATATTGCTGCCGCTGAGGCTTCAGTTGAAGAAAGCCCAAATGTGTATCTCACACGTCGTTCTCAAGCGTTGGGCATCTCTGTGACGTCGTTGTGGCGAATTTTGCGAAAAGATCTTGGCCTACATCCTTACAAGATGAAATTGACGCAAGAACTGAAGCCGCTTCGTATGTTTGTGAATTGGGCTGAGCAACAACTTGAAAATGATTCGGATTTTCATCGAAAAATCATCTTCAGCGATAAGGCTCATTTCTGGCTGAATGGCTTCGTCAATAAACAAAATATGCATTATTGGTCAGACAGCAATCCACACGTACTCCATGAGTCATCATTGCATCCCGAAAAAATTACGGTTTGGTGCGGTTTATGGGCCAGCGGCGTCATTGGGCCGTACTTCTTCCGTGATGATCAAGACTGGCACGTTATTGTGAATGGGAATCGCTACCGTTCAATGATAACCGAATATTTTTGGCCTCAATTGGATGATATGGACTTGCAGGACATGTGGTTCCAACAGGACGGCGCCACAAGCCACACAGCGAATGTCACAATCAATTTATTGCAAACCAAGTTTGGAGAACGTGTTATCTCACGAAATGGTCCAGTCGATTGGCCGCCTCGGTCGTGCGATTTGACGCCGTTGGACTATTTCTTGTGGGGCTACGTCAAATCTATGGTCTATGCCAACAAGCCAGCGACGATTGATGAACTTCGTACGAATATCGAACGTGAAATTGCAGCAGTATCGGCCGATTTATGCTTGAAAACCATCGAAAATTGGGTTCAGCGTCTGGACTCCTGCAAGCGTGCCCGTGGTGGCCATGCAAAAGAGATCGATTTCCATACATAATGGCATCGAACGTACTTTCACAGGAATAAAGAATTTCATTGATATCCAAAACCGTTTTTGTTTTATTTAAAAAAAACTTTTGTAGCGCTCTTATTGAATCTTATTGCTGACTTTTTTCTGCAAAAGTTTTCTGAGTGCATAATCGAATCCACCATAACGGTGCAGTCAATCAATGTATATATTTTAATGAAAACTCACCAATAACCATCAATTCATTATAAATTTGTAATATGATATTCTAAACCCAGACAGCATATTTTTAAGCGCTCATATAAAAAATGATACATTTCAAAGGGCACATTTTTAAATCCAAACTGACACATATATAATAAATTTTACTTACAAGAAGAGAGTCAAAAGCACTCAATTATATGTAACAAATAAAGGATGCTAAACTAGAGGATATGCGAATTTTAAATTGTTTTATATCTTTAATATATAGTTAAAGTAATTACCTCGTTGACATATGGTCTATGTTTATAAGAAAGAGTTTTCACTTATCTGAAATCTTTAAAATATTAATAAAAAAATCTAAAAAATTCGAAATACCTCCTCTTTTAAATCTAATGACCCGGAAAAAATATACAAATTTGTAATGCTTCATTCATACTGAATCCGAAACCAATAGTTTTCAAATTTATTGTGTTTTCGATTGTCAAATCCCATACAAATTTTAAAACGAAAACTTAAAAAAAACGAAAACTTCTAGTTTTGGATTCAGTATTACTAAAAAAATCTAAAAAATTCGAAACACCTCCTCTTTTAAATCTAATGACCCGGAAAAAATATACAAATTTGTAATGCTTCATTCATACTGAACCCGAAACCAATAGTTTTCAAATTTATTGTGTTTTCGATTGTCAAATCCCATACAAATTTCAAAACGAAAACTTAAAAAAAAAACGAAAACTTCTAGTTTTGGGTTCAGTATAAGTGAGGCTTTAGCCTTTTATAGAGCTTGATGAAAAAGTTTTGTTACGGAACAAGTTTCAAAATATTTCATTAATTCAATAAAAATTTAGTTTTGTTGGAGAACATTTTAATTGTTTGCTGGGTAGTTAACAGCAAAATGCAATATATTTTGTAAACTACTTCAATATGAATGCAGTATAACTGCATTTTAACGATAATATAAAATGTATGTAACATAATCGTAGCTTAAAATTAAATATGCATATTTTCTTTCCTATATTACACACAGACCTTTAAAAACACAATTTCTTAATTAAATATTTAAATCTGAATCAATATTTAACTAATCTATTCAAAAATTAATTTTATTGCTACAATTATTTAATATATTATTCAATCAATACCCAATCGAAACAATCAAGTTAAATTTGGTCAATATTTTTTATCGAATAAAACAAATTGATTTTTTTTAATAAATCGTTTTAATCAACACTAAATATAAGTATATAGTAGACTACCCCTTAAAAGAGCCATTTGTCGATTTTCGTTCATTACACCCCCCAGTTTTATTGGAAATGGTCCCAAATAGAAAAAATCAATTTTTTTTTCGTTAACCCGTGCCGAAAGTTGGACGAAATGGCCCATTTTGGAAAAAAAAAGTGTATTACTATTAAAAATTCCCAAAATTCGAAATTTCTAAAAAAATTACACTGTGAGACAAATGGTAGGGGTCAGTGATCGGGAAGGGTTCAAACTACGAGGGAAAGTTATATCGGTAAAAAAGAAGTTATACGTGTCCCGGCGTTTCACTGGGTCACCCCTAGGAATCGAGATATATCGATTTGACCTTTGGTGGTCTTTTTTTTACATAACTCGAGAACCACTAGTCCGATTTTGCACAAACAATTTTGAAAAAATTAAAAATTACAATTCCTTTAATCTGTTTATATAACGTTTTTCTATATACTCAACAGTTTTGCCGGTAAAAATAAACGTATGAAGAAAAAAATATTTTTTGCCTAAAATATTAAAAAAAAGTAATAAACAAAAGGTTATTGATTTTTATGGTAGCGGTAACAAACATTTATTTTTAAAGGCAAAACTGTTGAGTATATAGAAAAACGTTATATGAACAGATTAAAGGAATTGTAATTTTTAATTTTTTTTAAAATTGTTTGAGCAAAATTGGACTAGCGGTTCTCGAGTTATGTCAAAAAAAAAGATATATCTCGATTCCTAGGGGTGACCCAGCGAAACGCCGGGACACGTATAACTTGTTTTTGACCGATATAACATTTCCCGTTGGTTTCATCCCATCCCGATTTTGACTGTCGCATAGTGTTATTTTTTATTCCATTTATTCATTTAATATAGTCAAAATGATTCAGAAATGGAATTTTGACTTCATCAGATATCATTAACCCACTTTAGCCTGGATTCCAAAATGACCCACGAATTTGACAAAAGTGCAAAAACGATTTTTTATTTTTTAATTAATTTTTCTTAAATTAATTTTTAAAGTTTTTTAAAATGCCTAATTTGGAGATGCCGATTGCTTATTTTGTCAAAAACTTAACAAAATTTTAATGTTTTCATCAAAGTTTACATAGTTTTCGGAAAAGTATCACTTAAATTTTGTAAGACTACATTTGTTAAAAATTCGTAAACCCTGAGTGGCCTGGGGTCAGAAAAGACCCACGAAACTTAATATTAATTATGACTCCGAGATTGTAATGCCATTGAATTGATAAAAAAAATCTTAACTGGATAAAATTATTTATTTTATGTAACATGATGGATATAGGGTTAATTTTTAAACTTTTGGCCAAAAACGACCTGCTAGGAAATTTACAGAATAACACCTTTCATAATTTTCGAAAAAATCAATTAAACAATGTTTGAAAATAAATAGCAAAATGGTTTGAATATAATGAAAAACCAGTAGTCTTTTTTTTTAATTGTATTTTCAAATAATTTGATATGTATTTAAGGTTGTTTTTAACGATAAAATATTGTGAGTGTATGTACCAATCCATTAATAGACATGTGTGAATTCACACATGCTGGCATATAAAGTCGTACAAATTCATACATGTACTTCCATATAGGACTCATATATTCACATGAATTCAAAAAGCAAAATACGATGTATAATAAAATACGAAATCGGTATCGTCCTAAAGTCGAAATTCGAAAATTTCGTTATTACCGAAATCGCTGTTAGAAAGCCTATTATCAATTGACATAAATATCTAAAACAAAATGATGTGATTATTTAAACTTTTATATATGTACAAATAGCATGCTTTAATGGCCACCCATGTAAATCGAATAGAACTAAATTTTTGGTTTAAAAAATTATAGCATATTTTAAGGAATAATCGAAAATGTCTAATGAAAAAATTTATAATATTAATGAATTTTTTGATTCATTTAATAAAAACTGTTCATGCTATTAATGAACCTGATTTAATGAAATCTATTTATTAATAGTACGAATGAAAATTCTATCAGTGTAGTGGTGTAGAGTATAAAAAGTAAGAGATTGCTTTAATATGTGCTTCGCTTATCCTGTTTGAAAAAAGTTTTAGACCGAAATATGCATTCCCAGAACTCTTTGGTTTCTTTTGTAATATAGTATTTATACTCTAAGCTGCCTATACACTACATATTTTGTATTTTTTGCGCTAATGAAGTTTCCCTTTAGCAAAATCGTGTATTTACAACCGTCTATACCCTTTAGTTATAAATTTACAAAATTGTATTCACAGCCATCACATTTTCATACACATCGGAGATGTGAAAGTCAATTTTCGCAAACCTACTGCAGCTTAACAAAAAAAAAAAAAAAAAAAAACTATATCAGATAAACTTACGGAATTTGTTTTCCTTTATAACAGGAATTACAAAATAGCTCACGGTAATGCCGCTGTACTTTTGAGTAAAAAGAAATAAGAAAAAACCTTAACCAAACTCATATTGAAATTACCATCTCTGATGTATACTGTACACATGCAATGTGTACGAAAAAAAATTTAGGATTTCGTTTCCCTTTTTGCTGCAGAAAATAACAAAATGAATAAAACATAATTTTTTTTTCATTCAGCGGGTCAACAAAGTAAGTTTTAATATTGTTCTTATTATGTTTTGTTGCAAATATAAGAAAATTATAACAATGACATTCATTCCCATTTGAAAAATAAATAAAATATGGTAACTTGTACTTAAATGGTAGGTATGGTTAGTTGTGCAGAACTTTATTTAAAACTACCGCTAACTTGTAGAACAGTGGTTTTCAACCTGTGTTTATATATCGTTAAATTTAGAACTTTCCGATCTACTGAAACCAAGCCACGGGTATAAATAATCATATATATAAAAAATTGAGTAAAATCTACTGTCCAAGACAATTAGTATTCCTTTAAGGAATTTCTGTACAGTTCAATAAGATACGGTTTGTTCTCTATAGAGCTTTTATTGCTATGTAAAAATTATGCGATACTAAACAGCAGGCACGTAGCTAGGGGGGGCTTGAGGGCTCGAGCCCCCCCCCCTCCCCGAAATGATTTGACAAATTTTGAAACGTAACAAAATACATCGAAAGCAACAAAATTTTTCAAAAAATGTAATAAAAATATTAATTTTTTTTTTAAACAAATAGCATATGCCCAAGTTTCTTAAGTTTTCATAAATAAAATAGACCCGAAATCCAATTGCGAAAACTGTTTTGTAAAAAAAAATTTTAAGCTACTTATGCCTATAGAAACTGTTTTTGTTTATGGTTTTTTTTTTAATCTTGCATAGTTATGTATGCTAGGCATATTCAAAGAGGTTAGAAAATAAATAAAATGCAATCCTCGCATTTACTGAGAAAAAATTTATAAAATGTGGCTTCAAATAGAAAACTGAAATTTTTTCGCACCTTTTAATTATTAAATGGCTATTTTTTCTTGTTACTACTAATAATTTTCATCATATCGAGGGCCTATATTCAAAACTCTCTATCTTTGATTTTCACGAAAATGACCTTTTGATGGTAAAATGTTCACTAAAACAGCCCTCATCTTTGGTGTGAATTCCATAAAAAACATATTTTTTTTTGCTGTTTTATTTGCATTTTTTGTTATTTCTCTATCTTACACAATTAATTTTTCTGAATGCAAAATCCTCTATCTTTTCAAATAATTAATTTTCAAATATTTTTTTCCGAATAATTTCTTCTTGCAATACATGTTTTCCTACTATTTTTTGCATGCTGAACATGAATTTGACATTTTTTAATCGTTTATCAAAATAGCGAAAGCCAATTCTGAATTGAATTACCATGAAAATATTTTACCTTTTTGTTTTTGGAAAATTCGAGTTTGCTTAAAAAAGGGCTAAACCGTCAAAAAAATATAAAAAAATATGACCCCCTCTGAAATTAGAAAATAAAAAAACCTAAATTAATTTTGGGAGGGGCTCGGCCCCGGGAGGCCCGTGGGGGGCAAAAAACGGGGGACATAGTAACATGTAAGTGTGTGTACTCAAATTAAATGAAATTGTCTCACGATTTCAAAAAAGTTATTTTTTTTAATCCATAAACGTAGCCCTAATTAGAGCCATTTTAGTCCCTTAAGAGGGTGGGCTGAAAATGATGAAATTATTTTGTATGGTAAAATGGTACTCAAATGATAGAAAATGTCCCCCCACGACTTCAAAAACTATTTTTTTTCAATAATCGATAAACGCATTAAAAATTTAGACATTTACACAAAAAATTTAGACATTTTTTTTTTTTGGAAAAATCGCGCGATTTTTCTATCACTTCTGAAATTGTAGAGTTGGGCTTAATCGTTCTTTTTGGTGACTCGGTCATATCGTTCAATAAAATTCATTGAACTAGTTCGTTTAAATCGTTCAATCGTTCTTATTTGTTATCGTTCTTTATGTCATGAGCTGTGTCTGAACAGTGATTCGTGAACGGTGTCGTTCATTCGACAATTTATTGGCGCACTACATGTTACATGTTTATATTAATTTTATTGTGCATAGACTAATAGTCAGAAAATTACAATTTTATTAAAAATTTGAAATTATTAAGAAAAACATTTAATTCTGTTATAAAATTAATAAGAAAGGTACACAAACTTTTTATGACTACAAAAAAGAACGAAATAAACGATGAATGAAAAGAACGAATAATGATGAACGATGTCATATCGTTCAATGAACTGAACCGTTCAAATGAACTAGTTCGTTCATGAACGACACAACTCTATGTTCCATTTTTATATTATCTAACATTAGAAAAAAGAAAATAAAATTTTTTTTTACAAAAAAAAATTTCCCTGCCGTGCAATTCAACTATATCAGTTCTCAAATTGTATTTCTCATCAATAAAAAGTTGACCCCGTTTGTCATTTCCACTTCCACTCTCGGCGCAGAGCCCCTCCCAATATTAATTTCGGTTTTTTTTCTTTTTTAATTCCAGAGGGGGTCATATTTTTTTCTTTTTTTTTGCCGAAACCCCATAAACTGCATAAAAAAATTTTTGAAAAGCTCCGAAAATAAATTCCTAGCTACGTGCCTGCTAAACAGTGTAAAGATGTAAACTAAAATAGTTTTCATCCTGTCGAATTTATCTTTTTTAATTACGCAAAATGTAAATATATTCATGGCGATTTATGTTAAGTTTTACAGTTTTCTATATTTGTAGATTAGTACAAATACGGCATTAAGAAGTAGAAAAATAGCATAATATATTATGAAGAATTTTCTGGAAGTTTACCGATTGTAAAGAAAGCATAACAATTAACTTTTACTATTGTTTTAAATTAACGTGTAAAAATGGCAATACAATTTCTAAAATGTAACATTTAGTTGTTTAAGTTGGAAGACTTGCGTTGTCAGTCCGAGTAGAAAAGTTAATATATAATCATACATGCAGAAAAACAAGCAGGTGAACATTGCCTAGGTGCTATGTAATTACCAGAGAAGACATAAAAAAGTAAAATCCGATGTGTTTAATGCAAAAAAATATTGTTAAAAAAAGCAAGAAAAAAGCTAAATTAAAAAACTTGGAAAAACAACAGTTAAAAAAATTCAAAGTTAAAAGTTTCCTGCTCTGGCATAGACATCCTAAATATAATACTGGATTTTTAGGAATTTGTATGGGGAGCAACGAAAAGGGGAAGTAGTCCCCCTGTCTTTGGCTTAAAATCTGAAATTATGACTACGTGTTTCCTGGAGACTATTTGATAATTTTCGCTAGGAACATGGTTAAAATAGGGGTACAACATGGGAATGTTTGCCTCTTACCAGCTTACCCAAACCCATTGTCTAGAAATCTGAAACTTAATAAACAAGTGTAATTGGTACACTAATAGTAAGAAATGGAATGGAGCGGGAAATGAGTGGAATTAAACTACACTAATAGAAAAAAGTCTGTAAAAAGAAGATTAGTTAAAACTACTAAAAATTAGTTAAAAATTATGCTGGAGAAAAAACTGCTAAATTAGGAGATTATTTTGCAATATATTAGTAAGACAAGAACTGCAAAAATAAAACTGTTAAATATACAGAATTTTAGTTATATTTGAGTTAAATTTTAGTTAACAGAAAATAGCAAATTAACCTGCTAAAATGAGCAAAACATTTTGCTAAATAATTAGTAGCTTAAAAAATCACGAAATAATTTTTAAATTTCGAAGTTTTTTTCGATTTTTTTTTAGTGCAAAATAGCTGTTTACAATTTTTTATCAAATATTTCTGCTAATTTAACAGGATAGACTGCTATTTGCATTCAACTAATTCTTTCTGATAACATGGTTTCACTCGGACTTTTAATGTCAAATACAACTATACCTACGCACTTTACTGCGACAAATAGTACACTATTGAATCTGTTTTTGGTTAGTAATCAGTCAAATATCCAACTTTATGACCAACTTTCAGCTTCATGCTTTTCAAGACACGATCTTATATTCATGACATATAAATTTGAATTGTTGGCAACTGAACAATTTATCACTTACCGTGACTTTAAGAATATCGACTTCGTGGCCCTGGAAGAGGAGTTTTGTAAAATAGACTGGGATTATTTAAACCACATTATCGCAGTGGATGATCAGCTTTTATTTCTAGAGGAGAACATAAGTTATCTCTTTAATCAAACAGTACCTCTAAAAACTAAAATTGTTAGCCAAAAGAAAAAAGCCTGGTTTTCTTCCACCATTAAAGAATCAATGTATCGAAGATATTTTGCATTTTCTAGGTGGAAACGTTTTAAAACTACACAGCTACAAGAAGAATATCGTACTGCTAAAAAAGAAACGAATAAACTGATAAAAAAGGCCAAATCTGAATTCTATGCCGAAAAATTCTCGAATGCTTTAGGATCCTAGAAGACATGGCAGACGATTCCCGAAATTGGAATTGGCAAATCTGGTACGCAAGATCCTTGTCCAATTGATGCCGACATTGCAAATAAAACTTTTTTAAATATACCAATGGTAGAAGCTGATTGTAACTATTATAGAAACATACACCCAATTTATGATTTTACAGAAAACAATAGGTTCTTCTTTACTGGCATAACTGAGTGTGACGTTTTATCAAGTTTCTTATCGATAAAATCTAATGCTGTTGGAGTAGATGGAATTCATCCGAAATTTGTAAAAATACTATTACCTCAACTACTACCTCGTATAACGTTATTCTTTAATAAAATATTTACAACTGGTTGCTTTCCTACTAATTGGAAAAACGCAAAAATCGTACCAATACCTAAATCAGGCACTGATTACAGACCCATAGCTATTTTACCGTTTCTGTCTAAAGTCTTCGAAAGGCTGATGCACAATCAAATGATTACCTTCTTAGATAATAATAATTTGCTTTCATGTCGTCAATATGGGTTTCGAAGGAAACACAGCTGCATAACAGCGCTAGTTGATGTTGCGGAGGAGATAAGAAAAGAAGTTGATGATGGTAAAGTAACTTTTTTAATTCTATTAGATCATTCGAAAGCTTTCGATACTGTTGACCACGGCATCTTATGCTACAAATTACAAAATATGTTCAATTTTTCTTCAACTGCAACACGTCTTTTGTCGTCTTATCTTAGTAACAGATATCAGTACGTTGAAACCTCAACCGGAAAATCTGTGTCACTAGCTGTTACAAGAGGCGTTCCGCAAGGATCTATATTAAGCCCGCTCTTGTTTTCATTATACTCTAATGATCTCCCGGATATTCTAACATACTGTAAAGTTAGAATGTATGCTGACGATGTTTAACTTTACATTAGTTGCAATGAAACCTTGCTTGATCATTGTGTAAGAACTTTGAATTTGGAACTTGATCGCATTCATGTGTGGGCAACGGCTAACGGTCTGGGGATTAACCCTAAAAAATCTAAGTGTCTTATTATACAAAAACGATTAGCGAAGAAAAGAATTATTCCCAACATTTCAATAAATAATCAACGTATTGAAATTGTAAGTACCGCTAAGAATCTAGGAATCTTTTTTAATAATACCCTTACCTGGTCTGATCATATTAAATATGCATGTGGTCGAACTTTCTCCATGATAAGAACACTCTGGCGAGCCCAACACTGTACAGCATTAAAAATTAGAATACTGCTTGCTAAAACTTACCTTATTCCAATTTTGTTGTACGGGTGTGAACTCTTTGCCAGTTGTGACTCAATAAGTGAAAATAAATTAAACGTCGTTTTCAATAATATCGTTCGCTTTGTATATGGTTTAAAAAGGCGTGCACGAGTTTCTGCGTTTTCCAAAAAATTATATGGCCTCAGTCTCAACGATTTACTGAAATTTTGACTTTCTTACATAAAATCATTTATTTGCATCAACCTATATATCTTTATGAGAAACTAATTTTTTCAGACCCTATTTGTAGGGGTAAGAGACTGAAAGCATTTAAATATAAAAGCCTTGTATCAACTTGGCAATTCTATATCAATGCCATCCATCTCTGGAACTCAATTTCTTATTGTTATCAAATCTTAAGTAACGTACTGCGGTTCAAAAAAACCATAATTATCTATTTTTCAAACGTATTTGATTAAATTAAATTATTTTCTTTTGTATTATGTTTATAATATTTCAAATTGTTAGTTTAAAAAAAAACAAAAAAAAATTATAATTTTTTTTTTTTTTTTTTATTATTATAATTATTTGTGCCTTTGCTATTATAAACATAGACAACTTTTTGAACTTATAAATGGCTTATAAATCGAATTTTTCATACAGAGATCATTTTAAAAACGTGTTACAAGGTTTTGAAATTATTATGCATAGGTACCATATTATATATATGTTTGATTACTTTATTTTTTCTTCATAATTAGTTCTTAAGTTATTAAATTATAAAAAGTATATTTAACGAATAATCAGTTCTTCACTGCATATAAGACTTTAAGTCTTGTGGAACAACAAAATAAATAAAAATAAAATAAAAAATAAATTTAGTTTGAAAAAAAATTTTTTGTAAATATAACAGTTTCTTTTTGCCATTTTTAGTCTACTAATATTTAGCAAAATTTTCTGCAGATTAAAAATGAATAAAAATCGAGTCTTTCGAAAACAGCAGCTTACAATTTTTTAGCAAATATTTCTGTTAATTTAACAGGATAGACTGCTATTTGCATTCAACTAAATTTAGTTTAAAAATAAAAAATTTTTGTAGATATAACAGTATGTTTTTGCCATTTTTAGTCTACTAATATTAAGCCAAATTTTCTGCAGGTTTTGCAATACAATTTGCCATTTTCAATTAACTAAAAGTTAACCCAAATATACATAACTAAAATTCTGTAAATTTAACACTTTTCTTTTTGATGTTCTTATTTTACTAGTGTTTAGAAAATAAATCTGTTAATTTCAGCCGTTTTTTCTGCAAGGTCAATTTTAACTAATTTTTAGTAGCTTTTTCTGATTTATACAGATTTATTTCTATGAGTGTAGGTTATAATAAGTTTTTGCTGATGTTGGTTAAACCAAAATATATTGGATATATACAAACACTTTAGTATACCGATCGTCTCAGAATCATATTTTGATTGCCTGCCTGTCTATGTATTTTGGTGCGCACGCTAGAGGTCGCAAATATCAAGTTATTTTGATTCGGACCAAGGACGAAGTCTTCGGTTAAAAATCGGTGTGCCTTTAATTGTTCCTAAAAAATTGGTTTCTTTGCATGCCACAGATCGCAAATGTGAAGAAATTTTTATGATATTTGTTACACTGAATCGCTCCATATTTGGGCATATCGCCCATATCGATTATATTGCCGATTTTCTCTGAAATACAGCTACAGAAGTATTGAAGTGAAATTGAATAGCGTTAATTTCTCTACTAACATTTTTTTCTGGGTAAACAATACTTATGCGACGATAAGGCTGATTTGGTGTCACTTGGTAGACTTCGGAGATCGTTGAAGATTGTGTGAATCCTCGAAGAGGAATTGATGCATTTTTTAACATTTTTTTAAACATTTATAAAATTTATTTTTCACCTTGACAACGCGTCAGTAGGGATAGAAAAAACTCACACATATATTATTTTTCATCAATTGATGTTGCCTTGGCTGGGTATCGAACCCTCAACCTTATGTGTAACAGTCCAACGCGCTAAGCATTAAAAGTGTATAAATACTTCTAAGGCTTATTGTCAGCAAGTTATTATTTTGTTACCTATCATTATTTGATAATCTATACGGTAATGAACTGTCATTACCATGTTTTTGCTGGGCTACTATCAAGAATTAAAAGTAAACCACTGACACGATAGCTTAAGATACTACCAAACTAATGGAGCCTTAAACCAGCAAACCTGACGATGGAATTTAACTAGAAAATTTACAAATTTCTTTTAAAAATTCCAAAATATTTTTTATAAATTAATAAATCTATGGACACTATTTAAAGTTAAATTTAAATACTAGACCAACAACTTGACAACAATATTTCCATTTAAACTTCTAGAATTGCCAATTGTATTTCCATCATTTTTATGTTTTTAGTTGTATACCTTGATCAACAACTTGACAACAACATTTCAATTTAAACTTCTAGTATTGCCAATTGCATTTCAAACATTTTTATGTTTTCAATTGTATACCTAAAACTAGGTCATGCAAGTTAATGATGAAATGAAACTCAGTATTATAATTGAGTCAATAAACTTATCTCAACTATTTACATATATTTGTATTTCGAAATTTAGCTGAACTATTACAGTTTTAATTATGTTCCTTAAATTTCATTAGAAATGTAAATAAAAGCATAATTACCCCTTTTCTAGTTGCACTCCTAAAATAAGCAAGAAACCTGATAATTTAATTTATGTTTGAGGAAATTTACAAAGTACTTCTAAGTAAAAGTTTAGTATAAATAAACCCATGAAGACAATTTTCTGTAACAGAGAATGAAACTTAACATCATTTTTATTTCAGTTTCGCGAATTTATTGAAATATTTTGTTAGAGCTTTTCCAACTGCAGAACTTAAGGAATACAACTCAAATTTATGCAATAGACTTGTCAACACCATTTGCAGTTGCATTTCCAAAATAACTAAAACTGCGACACCATTTCTAATGAAATTTAATTAAATTTCAATCTTGTTTCGAGAAGTTTTAGTTACACCATTTCCACTTGAATTCCCTAAATTAGCCACGAAACCGGCAAATTAAATTTTGCTACACGATTTACAAGTTTATTCGTAAATAAGCATGTTTAGCAGATTTTTCATTGCATTTAAAAAAATTAAACTTAATAAGTTCATTCCTATGTTAAATACGTGAATTTTAAATTCTGTTCTAAAAAATGTTTGATACATTATTTGAACCACAGTTAAAAAACTACCAAATTAAAAAAAAAAAATAATAAAATATTTAGTTAAGTCCACATTACCTGGACAGTACAACCTCCAATATAAAGTATTTTTGCAATGCAATTTCAAAAATAATTTTTTTGAAACCTTGCAAAAATACTTCATATTGGAGGGTATACGGTGCACTTTTTTTTGCCTATAAGGTGGTACGCTCTAGTGGACAGGGTATAATAAGCACTGTTGCCAGAACGCCGATTTCCTCGTCAGATCTGGCCATTTTAATTTGCCACTAGCGGGAAAGATTTTCGAGGAGCTATAGCCAAAAATTTTGCAGGACTTTATTATCCGTAATATAATTTTTAAAAGCCAGTATTATGTTGAACAATATCATAAAATTCACATATTATTATAAAAACGCGTAAAAAAGTTAAAGTCGGGCACCAGTTTTTACATCAGTCTGGTTGAAAGCCAACTAATGTTTGGATCCGAAGTTCGAATGGGTTGAAATGGACTAGGGTTAAAAATTGATAAAAAAAATATTAGTTATAAAAACGGAAAAAAATATTAGAATCCGGTAAGAAAATTGATTTAACCTAGTGTTAGATGTCCTTAAGAGAAAACCGGGTACAAAATTCAAAAGGGCGGTAGGTTCAAATATGGACTGATGCTATTTAAAATCAGTAGGAGTTGCTCTTGGGCCTATATGAGTCAGTGAACTAAATTTCACTAAAATATCTTCGTATTTGCGACTTGTAACGGGCGAACAGGCCCATTTTTAGGGTACCCTTATATGGGCATTAGGTCTAAACATGGACCGACTTTCACCAAAATCAATAGGCTTTGTCGTTGGGCTCACATATGTCGGTGTACCAAATTTCATCGAAATATCTTAATATTTGCGACCTGCAGCGTGTAACCAAGCCAATTTTGGGGGGGGGGGCCATTATATGGGCACTAAGTCTAAACATGGACCGATTTAAACCAAAATCAATAGACTTTGTTCTTGGGCCGACATAGGTCGGTGTACCAAATTTCATTAAAATATCTTAATATTTATGACCTGCAGCGTGCCAAATTTTCTATTGATAGGGGAGCTTTATACGGGCACTAGGCCTACACTTGACTATTTCAAATACCCAAATCAACAGACTTTGTCCACAGGCCCGAGGTGGATCAGTGTACCAAATTTCATTGATATATCTTCATATTTGCCTCATTTAGAGTGCGAGAATCTGTCCTTCCATGTACTTACTCTTATACGCACGATACAAGTCGCAAGTATTAAGAGAGTTTTATTAAAATTGGTAGATTGACTTTTATAGACCTGCTAGAGGTCACAATATATGAAGATATTTTGATGAAATTGGATACACTGATACACATGGGCCCAAGAATAAAACCTATTGAGTTTCGTTAAAATCGCTCTTGTTTAGACGCTAGAATTTGCAAATATAAAAATATTTAATTAAGTAGGTTTGAGGTTAAGAAGAAGAATAAACATTTTTTTAAAGTTATAAACACATTATTAATTTTCAAATCAGACTAGATCTAGTTTCTGCCTTTTTTCAGTGATTTTCCATTAAATTGTATTATTTTTTATATTTTATTGTCAGATTGTCTCTATATGATAATTTTTTCAACAACCTGTCGGCTATAGGAAGCGAACCCTTGCACTCCCACATTACAAACGTAACTATACTACAGTTCGACAGATTAGCCTTGCTCATAGTGTGGCTAATTCATAGTTTTTCTTTCCTATTCAGCTTTCTGTTATTGTTTCTACTCCCAGTAGTGATCAAACAGACACACAAACATTCTACTTTAGATTTTTTGTTTATCTTCTTATATTCTTACTTGTCACCTTTTTCGCAAATGTTGCCACAGTGACGTATGGTTTTTAGGTTCAAGTTTAGGCAATTTGTGTATATCGAGGACGAACGTGAACGTGGTTTTTATAATTATGTATTTGAAAAGAAAAACTTACACATATTTTTGTCCGATACATTTTGGCCAATACTGTATTGCATGGCATAGCAGATGAGAAACAATTGAAAAGTTTTAAACAATGTCTTATTATTTCAATTTAGTTAAATTTTGTAACAAAGAACTTACATTTCGAAAGCATAAAAAACTACAAAAATGTCTTAATTAAACAATGCATAATCCCTTTGTACTACGTTAAAAGAATAGTTAAATAATCACGTAGGGCTTTTCCCAATCTTTTAATAGCCTTTTCAATGTAACAGTGGTAAATATTTTAAAATTTTCAGAAAAATATTTAAAGTAAAACAACAATAATAACGTTTATTTTTTCAAAATTTATATAAATATTCCATACAAATTTAGCTTTTTAAAAACCAATATACTATTTACATGATTCAATATATATTCGGATCCGTGGCGGCGCGCCACGACCAGTGATATTAATGGCCTCCAAATATACATATCTTTGAAAAAATTATTTTCTATTTCGATAGCAACTATGTAGAATGGTAGAGTTACTAAAGCAATTATGTCACACATAATCAGTATGTCTACACCTTGTCCTTGTATAAAAAGTACTATAAGCAGAGCTTCGAAGAATTAATTCCCTAATTCCCTTTTTTTGAACTGAATTTATATTTTCGGAATGAATTCCCTGATTAAACTTAAGGAATTGAATGAATTCTTTATTTTTTTTATTCGATTTATATTAAAGGAAATCATTCATTTTTTTCTAATGCCTTCATAAAATTTTATGAATTCATTCAACAAGGAATTCATTCAATTCTAGTTAATTCAACTTTTGGTAAAGGAATTCATTCAATTCTAGTTAATTCAACTTTTGGTCAAGGAATTCATTCAATTCGAGTTAATTCAACTTTTGGTCAAGGAATTCATTCAATTCTAGTTAATTCAACTTTTAGTCAAGGAATTCATTCAATTCTAGTTAATTCCTTGACTAAAAGTTGAATTAACTAGAATTGAATAAATTCCTTGACCAAAAGTTGAATTAACTAGAATTGAATGAATTCCTTGACCAAAACTTGAATTAACTAGAATTGAATGAATTCCTTGATCAAAAGTTGAATTAAGTGCACAGTTGAATGAATCCCTTAGCCAAAAGTTGAATTAACTAGAATTGAATGAATTCCTTGACTTCAAATTGAATTAAATAGTGTTGAATGAATTCTTTAGTGAATGAATTATTTAATTTTAATTCTTTACGCTTTGGTCAGGGAATTCATTCTATAAATTTGAATTCTTTGAACTCATTCACAGGAATTAATTCCTGCTTATGTCTTATTGATGAATTTATTCCTTGAATTAAAGAATTGAATTAAATTTTTGGGAATTCATTCCAAAAAGGAATTAATTCTTTAAAGCTCTGACTATAAGGACCACTAAATTTAAAATAGGCATATCAGAAAAAATGGTATATATTTTGATACACAGCACCAATTTTATTAGTATCCCAGCAAAAAAATTTGGAAGTAATGCTTTATAAACTACTTCTTTTACTGTTTTACAAGTATCCGTTAGTGTAATTTTACTGATTTTTTAGCACTAATTCTGAACAACTTAAAAAAATCACTTCCTTCATTGCTTCCAAATTATCCGTTAGTATATTTTTACAGCTTTTTTAGAATTACTTCTGAAAAACATCAAAAAAAATCTCTTAAGTATTGTTTCTAAAGCATAATTGCTCCAAAAATGATCCTAGAAAGTGATTTTGGTATCACTTGGTATTTCTAAACAGATGATCGCGTGTTCGATTCCCGGAGGACCAATAGTTTTTTAATTTTTTTTTTAATTTTTTGTATTTTTTTTTATTTTTTTTTTTTTTTAATATTTATTATTAATTAGTTTCAATTCAATATTTTTAAATTTTTAATTTTTAAAAATATAAAAAAAGATGATGCAAAATTACTTTTTATGCGCTTACGAAAATAGTACTGAAAACAATACTGAATTGCAGTGGACCTTTTGCACTTCTTCAAAAAGTACTTTTATTGAAGAGAATAAAGCACAATATCTCGCAATGACACAGTGGTGTTTTCTTAGCTTTCATATCAAAGAATAGCTCAGCGGTAGAGGGTTAGACTAGCAATCATGAGGTCAGAAGTTCGATACCCGGTGTCGGCAATAAAAAACTTTTGTTAACTAAAAAAATATAATTTTTTTGCGAAGAATTTATTTGAACTTTTAATTGGTGAAAATAGTTCCTTTACATTCGTTCTAAAAGTACTGAAAAATGTTAAAGTAGGATACTCCTCTCCTATGACAACTCAAAGTCAAAATCATTAGTGTTTATATTAAAAAGGAAGTACATCTAGATCATCAATTGTAGTGCATTTTCTACTGCTTCGCGTAAGATTTAAAAATGCCGGGAACTATCGGAAAAAATATTATTGAAATGGTTTCAATCCAACGGAAGAAAATTTAAATTTTTCTAAATCCACTATAAAGTTGTGCGAATATTTTTTTTGTAGAACCGTGTAATTTATAATAATAAATAAAAAAGTTTTATGCTTACTAGAATAGTTTCCAAATACAATAATTACCGCTTATATGCACTTATAAATTTGAACGATTTCTAGTGCTTATAAACGGAAAATGCATTAAAAAAATCGTTATATGCATTGTCAGTGAGGTGTTGATCAATTTGGGGTGCATATAAACGATAAGCGGTAAATACTGTAGAATTTTTCAAAAATAACTCGATACAGTCTTTATACATGGTCTATTTAGTATTAGTTAAGAGTTTAACACCAAAGGGATCTAGGGTCTTAATCTAGCCAGCATCATGAAATCTCAACAATTCTTAATAAAAAAACGATAGAAAAAGTACTTTTAAAACTCTTGCATGACGAAGATTTTTTACTTTTGGTGATTTTTGGCAAAAACCTATGACAGTTCAGAATTGTGTCTATAATTTTCTTAAACTTGTTACATCTCTTACAAACAGAATCTAAATATGAGAGTCTAATGGAGGGTTATAATAACAACTAAATTTATACAAATTAAAAACAATAAATTAATTCAAAACACTAGGGTAGCCCAAAAGCAAATGAAAACATATCAAGTATATGGTAAAACCCAACGTAAAAAATTCTGAGAGGGGGTATTTATGATCACCAAACAAATAGTAAAAAAAAATGTTTTCCATCTACAATAGATGAGGAAAACAATTATAGTGCAAAGAATTTCATGCAAACGCATGTTTTTCTCGATAGTTCAAAACTAATATGGACTAAATATTTTTTTTTTTTTTTTTTTTTTTTTTATTTTATTTTATTTTTTTTTTTTTTTTTTTTTTTTTTTTATTTTTTTTTTTTTTTTTATTTTTAATTATTTATTTGATTATTTATATTAATTATTTTATTACTATTATTAATGTGACGATAACTTTTTAAAATCAAAATTTTAGCACTTAAAATTCCTGTACTAAGATTAATTCTTGTTGTACTGGAATGGAAATAAATAAACTAAACTAAACTAAATATTTATCCGAATCATTAAATTTAGAATAAAATGGCATCGATTTGGAGTTGCATATTTTGACAAAAACTTATGCTTTTGCATATTTTGACTTTAAAAGCATATTTGGTGCCTTTTTAATGCATATTTGTGCATATTTTTCATTTTTATGAGATTTTTTTTTTTGCTAAATACTAGTAAAATAAGAACAGCAAAAATAAAATTTACAGAATTTCAGTTATATTTAACTTAACTTTTAGTTAATTGAAAATGACAAATTGCAATTTAAAATCTGCAGAAAATTTTGCTACATATTAGTAGACTGGAAATAGAAAAAATAAACTGTTATATCTACAAAATAATTGTTATTTTTAAGCTAAATTTAGTTGAATGCAAATAGCAGTCTTTCCTGTTAAATTAACAGAAATATTTGTTTAAAAAATTGTAAACTGCTGTTTTTAAAATTTTAAAATTTTCGTGGTTTTTTAGGCTACAATTATTTTGCAAAATTTCTTGCTGAATTTAGCTGGTTAATTTGTTATTTTCTGTTAACAAAAACTTAACTCGAATATAACTAAGATTCAGTATAATTAACAGTTTTCTTCTTGCTGTTCCTATTTTACTAATATATAGCAAAAATAATTTTATAGATTAGCAGTTTTTTTACAGAAAAACTATTGAAATTAGAAGATTATTTTTGCTATATATTAGCAAGAGAGGAAACGCAAAAATAATACTGTTAAACATACATAATTTTAGTTATGTTTAAGTAAAATTTTGTTAATAGAAAATGACAACTTAAGCTACTAAAATCGGCAAAAAATTTTGATGTACAACAAAAAGAAATTGTTGCCAAAATAACAAGGTTCGAACAACTGACTCTGGCAGAAGGTACCAAAAAAATATACGTGTATCAGAGAACTGCAACTGCTGATTGCAAAACCATCATACGTAATCAACACCCGAATAAACATTCGTGTTTGTTCAAGAGCCGAATATACTCAAAAACACATATTCATTGCTGATTTTAAATCAATCCAACCAAGTGATTTTTTGTTTGCATCGTCGATTTAATCATTTGTTGCTTTCATACCATTCATTTCATTTATATTCGTTCGGATCAACGATGATTACTTTGATGTAGAATAAAATCAGAAAAAACAAAAATTAACGCGTATGAGTTTATTCATGATTACAACCAAATAAAAGAAAAACAATTTCATAACAATAAAGAGGGGATTTACAGTATCAGCAACGACTATATTTTGAGTAGATTTAATATACATACATTCCCATTTTAAAACAATAAGATTTTTTTATTTTGCTTTATTTTATAAAACAACTAATACTTTGATTTATTCATGTGAATTCAAATGTTCGATCAGTTTGATTTTATTCAACAGTTTGATTTTATTCAATAGTTTGATTTTATTCAAAAGTGTGATTTTATGCAACAGTATGATTTTATTCAACAGTGAGTTTTTTGAGCGATTAAATTTGACTAAAACATGTTCGACAGACGACTCAAACTGATCCGAACTACGCGTTCAGCTGCATGATAGTGATTTTATTCAATATTTAATATTGTTGAGCGATTAAATGTGAATAAGAATTTTAGCCTATGATAAAATCAAGAAAAAAGTTGATTTTGCAGTTCTCTGCCGAATATCGGTATGTTTTTTTGGGGGTTAAAGTTTGCACCCTTTTGCAAACGCTTATTGTGAATCGGCATAGAAAACCATGTGAATCCTATATTATGGGTATAGGATGTATACATTTAAATTATGAAAAATACTACGGCAAACGTTTTTATGGAACATTTTAACCCTCCAACTTTTCAATTAAAGGCACTTTTTTGGCCCCATTTTTAAAAATTAGCTAAACGTTGATTCAAATATAACTAAAACTCTGTAGACTTAACAGTTTAATTTTGCTGTTTTTTTCACATTGTTAATTTCAGCGGTTTTTCTGCAAGGTAATTTTTGACAAATTTTTAGTAGCTTTTTCTGCTTTATTCTTCTTTCTAGGTTTGTATGGTTATCATCGAGATAGCGCGCCGTCTTCCATTCATCGTAGGGTGTCTAAATTTTTCCAAGGCTTAACAAACGATGCCCCCTAATTTCTGGCACGTTGAATAGTAACTCAACAAAACTTATTTTGGGCCACCCTAATGAGCACAGAACAAATAATGATAAAAAATTAATCTTAAAAATCCAGATTTAAAGCAAAAAATATAAAATAAAATTTCTGATGATTAAAAACACAAGAGATAATGGAGCAGTAACAAAGATTTAAGCTTAGCTTAAAATAAATCAACAATTAAATGAAAAGATACGCTCTTATAACAGAGACGATTACTATAGACATACATATATACTAAAACTGAAACATCTGTTGGTAAATATTAACCAAACAGTTGTGTTTTAACAATCAAAACAAAAGGTTGATTGTAAACGCGAGCTGCTTAAATAGAATCGTTCAAGTAGAAATTAACGAGTGTTTATACTAATTAAGTTTTAATCAGATAATGTTAATGAACTAAATTCTACAATATTGTTATTATAGACAAAAAGAAGAGATTATCAAAAGTTCATGTCTATAAACAAAAGATAATACTTGCATATTAAATGAATTAAAAGAAATATGTATATTAAAAAAAATAACAGAATGTTTAAGTATTCTAAAAATCACATAAAACTTTTACAAAAATTAAAATTATTTTCATGTTTTTATATCGTTAATCTTGTTTTAAATAGTCACTATGTTAATGCACAAAGTAAGTACCACGAAATGTGAATAATTTGTAGTTCACACTAATTCACACGCAATTTGTGTACATATATGTTTATAAAACTGTTTAAAGCCATCATGAGTCACGGTATTGAACACAAAATTATTAATGTGTAAATTGTTGTTTAATAAGTGAGAAAAAAAAACATATATTATTAAAAAAAATTAGCAAACGATCGTTATCTTAACCGGCTTTTGAGTGATTTGTCTTGTCTGTTTATTAGCATTTGGAGATTTGGTATTTCCATAAAAAAATTAAAATTAATTGCTATAATTTCTAAAATACTGGATTTTAATTAAATGAAATTTTTTTCTCAACAATTCAATGATTTTATTTTAGTTCGTGTAGTCGCATTGTGTGATTTGTGACGGTAATAAACTAAAGTTTGACAAGTACAAAAATTAATATCAGGCATGCCAACTATGTGCAACCCTACACCACAATACGATTTGGATCATATTCCGGGAAACGGAAAAATTTCGGAAAGGGGATTTTAAAAAGCGGTGCATTAAATAAAGGGAAATATTTCTAGAGACATAAGATTTTCTTTATCTCAAAAATAATTGGTTCACAATTTGCACCTATTTTTCAAATATTCTTACATTTAATAAATGTATTCACAGGTTTTGTTTTCGCTATTTTTAGTCTCCTAACATTTAGCAAAATTTTCTGCAGATTTTACAGTACCATTTGTCATTTTCAATTAACTAAAAGTTAACTTAATATAACAGAAATTCTCTAAATTTAACAATTTAATTTTTGGTGTTCTTATTTTAGTAGTATTTAGTAAAAAAAATCTGCTAATCTAACAGTTTTCTTCCAGCATCATTTACTAATTTTTAGTTGCTTTTTCAGCTATTTTTACAGATTTATTTCTGTGGTTTTTTTTAAATTCTTTCTGTAGAATATTTATCAATTTTTTAGTAAATCATAAAAAATATATCAAAAAAATCGGGAGAAATTTTAATCTTATATTTGCAAAATACTACACCAAGGTAGGTAAAAAATAGCAAATTTTAATGGCTATAAGAGATAAACTATGCATGTCGCTAACTTTTTTGTTCAACTCGACTAGTATATTGCAGTGATGAATGTTTTTTTAAATCGGGACAATATTAAAAATTCTGGATCATTTTTAATTTTTGTAATACCCGAGGTGCCCGATTTTGGGTCTATAGACCTCCTGATAGGTCTATAGACCCCAAATTCAAAACATAAACTCGAATAGAAGTCCTTCATTTCCACCTGAAATTTTATTCCAATGGAAGAAACCGTTTAGAAAATCCAGAATTATTTACATTTTTTTCCAAAATCTCCCACCGTTGCAGCGTTATTTAAAAAAAAAATGGTTCATTTTGACACCATTCCCCAAATAGATTTATTTTCTAGAAAATGTCAAATTGCACTTTTTACATTTATAGTGCCTATAAGTGTTATTTTCTAATTTTTTATTACTACCCTTTAGAAAAACATGTAAGGCCACACAATGCAATCGATTTGGTGTACTTCATTTTGTGCGTACTTACGATGTGGGATACCTGTGTATAACAATTGTATATGAAATACAAAATTTTTGAAAATTTTCAAAAATTTTGTCTAACTTACATGCCACTATACTTGTGTGTACTTACGAAGTATATTGGCTTGTGGGCCATTACAATGCGGCCCTGGGTAAAGTAAGCCAGCTTGTGTGTAGAGTTTGAAAGTACTCGGAGATACTTGTGTGTACTTACTAGTATCTCCGAGTACTTTCAAACTCTACACACAAGCTGGCTTACTTTACCCAGGGTATGGCCGCATTGTAATGGCCCACAAGCCAATATACTTCGTAAGTACACACAAGTATAGTGGCATGTAAGTTAGACAAAATTTTTGAAAATTTTCAAATATTTGGTGTTTCATATACAATTGTTATACACAGGTATCCCATATCGTAAGTACGCACAAAATGAAGTACACCAAATCGATTACATTGTATGGCCTTACACGTTTTTCTAAAGGGTATGTATAAAATTTGGTTTTAACAGAGTTATTTGGATAACTTTCATCAAATTCCGCAAGAAACAACACATTGTTTTGATATACTTCCAGGAAAAATCTAAAAATTTTCAAACATTTCAGCTTTGACCTTGGTAAAGAAAGGGAGGGTGTAGTCGCATTGCCAATATTAAGGTTTACTTCAAAAAGGATGCCTATTTTGCCCACATCCAATAAAATTATATGAAAAAATATAATAACACAAATACAACAAAATATATTTAAAACAATACGTCAGTAGAAAATCCACCAAACGGGTTTCAAATCGATTTGACTAATTTTTAACAAATGTTCAGTTAAAACACTGATTTAAACGAAGATTTATTTAAAATACTAAAAATCCTCAGTACTTAAACTAGTTTTGAGTGTTAATTTGCAAAACTATTTATAACTAATTTTTAAGAATCAATTCGTTAAATTTTACACCATTTATTGTTAAAATATAATATTTTAATGTTTCTGTTATTACCCGCTAGACGGCACTACTAGTGTATCCGAATTATTAATGATGTTGCTATTTCTTTCCCTCCAGATTTGTCAAAAAGAGCCCATATCTCGAAAACTAGGAGAGATAGGCAAAATATATGAAAATTTTTACTATCTCTAACCACATAATATCCCCGTGAAAAGGTTATCTCTATCCAAAAATGGACCTTAGTGGGGTCTTGGACCCTCGGAAGTTTTTAATAAAAATTGTCCACTTCATAAAATGGCCCATATCTCGAAAACTAAGCGAAATAGGGCAAAACGGACTAAAACTTTGCTCCTTTGGGGTGCCCTTACATGCCTTTAACTTCCAAGGAAGATTCCGAGACCATAAATTTGAAAAAATTTTACGACTCAGTATAATTACAAATAAAACTGTAGTTTTACTAATTTTTTACTTAAATTTAGATTTGTTAAATTTAACAAAAAATGTTTTAATATCAACAAATTTTATTTTAAGCCGAAAAAAAACAGAAATAAATTTGGTTAAGGTAACAATTTTTTCTGTTCAGCCAACAGATTTATTATTTCGAGTGTAGGAATATGACGCACAAGTATAGTTTTCTGCTCAAAATTTCTTAAATTTACAACAGTATTGGTTCTTTTCTATGACATGCACATGTTAAATTCATTGATGGAAATGCCATTCATTCATTACAGAATGTGTAGCATAATTTGAAGTTATACATAGAAATGACAGTATTAAACCAACTCGTTTTTTTTTTGTAATTAAAATAATTGTTAAATGTTTCTATAAAACGCCGACATTAAATGACTTCATTCGGTATCTGCAGCCATTTAATTTCAAATATTTAATTAATTTTATTTTTCCAACAGGTACCTGCACAAATCCTAACCGCAGGTCTGGTTTATGTGTATCCATCTATCAATGCAATAGTCTTCTAGAAGTACTGCAAAAAATTAGTTTACAACCACAGCAATTGCAATTTTTACGTGAATCGCAATGTAAAGATGGTTACGGGAATCCACCATATGTCTGTTGTACGGCTGATAAAAACTATGTACAAAGCCAGACAAGGCCAACGCCCACTGTGTTGCAACCAGAAACAACACAACGCCCTTTAACAAAAGATGCCTCACCCAGCAATGGTATGGGCAATGTATTGCCAGAACCACCTCGTTGTGGTCCAGATCCTTTAGATGGTAAAATTTACAATGGCAATGACACTGCTTTAGATCAATATCCATGGATGGTATTGTTGGAATATAGAAACAGTTAGTTGATATTGTTGTATTTTTAATTTGTTTATTTTACATTTTTTTCAACTTTTTTTTTTTTTTTTTTTGTTTTAGGAAACGGTCAGAATGTTTTAAATTGCGGTGGAAGTTTGATAAATCAACGTTATGTTTTAACAGCTGCCCATTGTGTTAAAGGTGAAATTGAAAAGGCTGTTGGTCCTCTGTAAGTTATATATTTGTTGTATATTGTTATTGATTATAAATATTTTACACTGTTGTCTGGTAAAGGGAAAATTATAATATATATTTTTTTTTTTTCGTTTAACATAGAACTCGCATACGTTTGGGTGAATATGATATAAATTCTGAAATCGATTGTATTGAAGCAGATTGTAATAATAAAGTAGTTGAAGTTGGTTTCGAAGAATTGATACCTCATCCTCAATATGATGATAAAAATAATAATCGACATCATGATATAGCCTTGATACGTTTAGCTACCGATGTAGAACTTACCGATTTTATACGTCCCGTATGTCTACCGTTACCATCTACCAAACAGGAAATAAATACCGGATCACAATTAATTGTAGCTGGCTGGGGAAGAACTTTATTAGGTAAATTAATTCATATATTTAGATAGAATATTCTTCCACTTCAAGTCCAAATTCTAATATGATATTGTCATATTAGATTTTTATTTGTTGTTTCAAATTTCAGTTCAAAATTTCATTCATTTACTTTCAACTAATTGTAAAATATATATTTTAAACTAAATACAAATTGACAAAAGCGTTTAAAAGTTGTTTAAAAGAAATTTGAAGACTTTTTCAAATTTTATAGAAATGTGGGAGTTTAGATTTAGCTTTTTAAATAATAATAATAATAAGATCCTGTAATAATAATAAAAAACTTAGCTCTATTAAAACAATATCTTATTAGATAAGTACTAACTGGGTCATTCAGCTGATATATAAATTTTAAATTTAACTGCTAGTTAAATTTTAATTGAACATTGTGCTTTCGAACCTTAGTTTACATACGAGTAATCAAACAGTTTGCAAGTGTATACCAAAAAAAAAAAAATTAAATCAACCGGAAACAATAATAAGTTAAATAGTAACAGCTTTGGAATCCAACTTTATTTAAATTAATTTTTGTAAAAAATTCGCTTTTACTGATATCTGAAATCCGAAAAAATATCAAAAACTTTGAGCTATAAATTAAGTACGAAAAATTGTATTTTAACCAGACTCATATGGGTGAAATCAAAAAATGTGATAAGTTTTTAGGCCAAATTTGTCAGGTGCCAAAAGTGTTAATATTTCGAGGTTTTCTTAATGGAATCAGTAATTTTAGTCACTTTTAACATAAATCAAAAATAATCACTTCTACAAATTGTCGCAAAAACTTTTTTTGTACAACCCAGCAAAAACCCTGTTTCACAAGTACCCGTTTCACAAGTATCCGTTAGTGTATTTTTACTGCTTTTTTTAGAAGTTATTCAGAACAATTTCAAAAAATCACTTCTTTCATTGCTTTCAAAGTATCCGTTAGTATATTTTTACAGCTTTTTTAGAATTACATCTGAACAACATCCCAAAAATCCCTAAAGTATTGCTTCTTGGTATCATTTGGCATTTCCAAACAGAGGTCGCGGGGTCGAATCCCGGCGGGACCAATATTTTTTTTTTTATTTTTTTTTTTATTTTTTTTTTTATTTTTTTTTTTATTTTTTTTTTATTATTTTTATGCTATTAATTTTTTTAATATTTATTATTAATTTGTTCAAATTCAATAATTTTTAAAAATATCCTATATAAAACAAATAGTTAAAAAATTGCTTTTTATACACCTGTAAAAATAGTACTGAAAACAATATTGAATTTGAGTGAACTTACACTTGTTTAATAAGTACTTTTATTGAAGAGAATAAGGACCAATATCTGGCAGTAACAAAGTGGTGTTTTTATGCCAGTCAACTTTCATATCAAAGAATAGCTCAGCGGTAGTGCACTAGACTAGCAATCATGAGGTCGCAAGTTCGATACCCGGTGGCGGCAAAAAAAAACTTTTGTAAAATAAAAAAAATATAATTTTATTCCGAAGATTTTTTTTTTTTAACTTTTAATTGGTGAAAAAGAACTTCATTTGCATTCGTTCAAAAAGTACTGAAAAAATGTTGAAGTGGCAACTCAATGTTAAAGTCATTAGTGAATATGTTAAAAAAAGAAGTACATCTAGATCATCAATTGTAATGCTTTTTCTACTGTTTCGGCATCTCTTTTTTTGCTGGGTATTGATGAAATTACATAAACTTTTATATTTTTTTCTTTTTTTTTTATGAGAAGCAACACTCAGGAAATTCTTCCTATTAATTAACGTGTTGCTTCCTTTGGAAAGGGGATAGAGAAGTGAAAGCTGGTGAAAGATGAAGGGCTTCAAATATGGGAACACTGTAATTGCGCGAGATGTTGAATTTTAGAACAGTTGTTGCCCGCCATCTGATGGTGAGTTGGCGAACTTTGTTGAAGCTTTTTAGTTCATAGCCCTGTTATATTATTTTAATTCGGTGGGGTTAAGTGCTATGGGAACACCGAAGGAGGACGCTGCGATATGTATGAGGGATAGAAAAAACTCATACATATTACTATTTTTCATAAATTGATGTTGCCTTGGTTGGGGCTCGAACCCGCAAACTTACGCGTAACAGTCCAACGCGCTAACCATTACACCACAGCGCCCATGATATCATATGATATATGATATCGCATTAACCACATCTGATTAGATATATTTATATTAAATTACATACTATTATCTTAAAAACAATTTTTACGGGGTAAAGAATAATCCGGATAATTTGATACGATTAATTGTTTAATCGAAATTGGTGAAAGCTCTTCTTTTTCCTAACGACAATTTGACATTTAATTCCGGTAACCAATTTCCGTGAGACATAAAACTAATTTAATTTTCTCAACGGATTTGTTCATTCTCTTATTTTAACACCTAGATTATTCTACGATTGATGTCAAATTTTCAAAAATTCACTTTAATTTTGGGAACAAAAAACATATATTTTAAACCACAGTACAGACTAGGGTATTCAATTAATCGGCTTTTTATTTTAATCGATGAATCGTGCAAATAATTATTTGGGTTTTTTACTTAACCGGTTAATCGAAAAAAATTTTAAAATGAATCGATTAATCGAAAAAATTTTATGTAAAATAATATACATACACTTGTGTTTTTAATAATTTTGTTTAAAAAAAGGAACAAAAATAAATTCAGTAGCTCTTCTGAAATTCATAAAAAAGTGTAATAATTGAGATCAGGTTTTGTCAATATTTTTATTTTTTCTGTCCCCTCTTTCACATATTAAAATTTTATACAAATCGGGGAGAACCACACCCAAAAGAAGAATATAAAACCGCGTTCATTAATTTGTATCTCTTTCGTATGCGTTGAATACATAAATGTAGAGAGGAATTTAGTTGAGAAATTGTTTTCCCTCTATGTTTCCGTACCTCCATCCTTTTATTTTATTAATTCAGAGTGCTCACTAAGCTCACAAGCTTTGTTACATTGAGCATTAATTATAATTGATAATTTTAATAATCATTAATTACAATAATTATTAATGCTTTCATTTAATATCAACGTTTGAAAAGTCGTAAAAAATAATTAAAAATTGATTATACGTAAATTGATACCACTACTTTTCTAGATAAGTCACAACAACAGGGTAGTAATTTGGAAGATGACAAAGCAAACTGTGATAATTTTATACTGTTTTTATTTTTTCTTTGGGATTTAAGATGTTTATTAACGCTCCTACTTGAAAACATGAAATTCTTATTGAGTTGAAGCTAACAAATATTTCTAGAAATTCTAAATGGTCGTCCCTTAATTACACTATGGAACATTTTTGGGATTATTATCTGGGGGGTGAGAAATTCCAAGTCAGGGTGATGGTACTAGGTCAGTATAGTAAAACCCTCAAAGGGTTTGGCGTTCGTATGTGTCATTTTTTTTTATGACCTTTTAAATTTTTTCCTTATCTTGATGTTTTTTCGCTTAGTTGTAACTCGAGAACCACTTGTCCGATTTTGATGAAACAAATTTAGAAAAATTTAGAATTACAATTTCTTTAATCCGTTCATATAACATTTTTCTTTATAATCAACAGTTTTGCCGGTAAAAATAAATTTGTGGAGAAAAAAAAATATTTTTTTGCCTAAAAATTAAAATTTTTTATGAATTTAAAAAAAAAAAATTTTAATTTTTAGGCAAAAAAATATTTTTTTTCTCCACAAATTTATTTTTACCGGCAAAACTGTTGATTATAAAGAAAAATGTTATATGAACGGATTAAAGAAATTGTAATTCTAAATTTTTCTAAATTTGTTTCATCAAAATCGGACAAGTGGTTCTCGAGTTACAACTAAGCGAAAAAACATCAAGATAAGGAAAAAATTTAAAAGGTCATAAAAAAAAAATGACACATACGAACGCCAAACCCTTTGAGGGTTTTACTATACTGACCTAGTACCATCACCCTGACTTGGAATTTCTCACCCCCCAGATTGGCTGTTGTACTGTGTTATTTTCTTAGGCCAGAATGAAATTCGGATATGTACAAGCCTACAGCAAATTATTTGTCACAATTTTTTAAAAAAAATTTTGAGGTTTTAGCACATTTACTTTAATAAAAATTTGATATTTTTAAACATTTTTGTAATTTTCTACTAATTTTGATTAATCGATTAATCGTACGAAATTATTCGAATTATTCGTTATTCGAAATTTGGACATTTTAAATTATTCGAACAATTTTTGAGAAAAATTGCTCGATTAATCGAATAACGATTAATCGATTGAATACCCTAGTACAGACACAGTGGGATTACATGGTTGATTCCGTCATGTATTTATATGTACTAGAGACAGTAAACGGTTTAACATGCGATGTTAAGAAAATACGCAAGAAAACAGCAGCAGCATAATACAATTTAATTTTCACTAATTTCACAACAACAATAACATGTGTGAACAGTGCTGCCAACCCATTTTATTGAAAAATCGTAATTCTTAGTGAAAAAATTATCAAAATCGTCATTTTATAAATGAAAAATCGTCAGTCCAAAAACTCCTTATATTTGCATGAAAAAGGCATAAGTTCATTTAAAATCCCGTTTACATTATTTTATTTGAAACAATTTCATATTTTTATTTAAAACGTGTTTCAACACATAAGTTCTTTATAACCCTTCTTCTTGCTTCAAAATGTACCAAGAATATTTGTTTCGCTTATTTTGAGGGTCCCCGACTCTATCTGGTAACAGAATACAATTAACTTCCCACATTTCTCTTACAAATTATACGGAATCGAAGTAATTTTTTTCAAGTTTATGTTTCTTTCGGTCTAAATGAAATTTTTCAGGAAAGTATAGATTTGTAGTATTGGAAAATTAACAACGAGTTTGATAATTAAACTCTGTAATTTTCTCCAAAAATTAACTTTAAATCCTTTTAATTTTTCTTGTATTTTTTTATAATATATTTTTTTTATTTCTAATTTTTATTTTTTTTTTCTATAGTATTATAAAACTTTAAAAATATTTAATTTTAAAAAATCGTCCTTTATCATACGTGAAATTTTGTAAAATCGCCAATCGTCATTTTATCAAATTTAGTCAAAATGGAGACAAACCGTCAAAGTTGGCAGCGCTGTGTGTGAACGTAGCAAGAAAAGATAATAAATATATAGAACTTGAATTTCTGTGTTTTCTGTTGTGTAAACTTAAATTAAATTCAAAAAAATTTCAGATTCCCTTTCCGTTGCTATTTAGTTAATTTTTTCCGCCCCGATTTAAGATTCCAATTCCGTTTATAATGTACTTATTCTCTAAATAGTAAAACAAAGAAATTTTAAAATAAGTTTTTTACAATAATGTAGCAACACGTTGTATTTTATAAAGAAACTATGCAACCTACAGTTCTCACGGTAATTAGCTAATAAATAGAACTTTAATATTGCTAAATTAATATGCTTGATTAAAATTAATCCCACTTTTTAATTTAAAATTCTGTTAATTTTTATAACTTAAATTTGGATTTAACTTTTGCCCCGCACTGTACATATGTTAAAACATTTAACTTAAACGTAAAATTATTGTGTTCAAAGTAATTATTCTTTGTCTATTTTTCTTTTAGCCCGGCAATCGAACGTCAAAAAACAGCTGGCTGTTCCCGTTAATGATCATAACACTTGTGCTCAAAAATTTAGCACCCGAAAAGTTAGTCTGATTTCATCACAACTATGTGCTGGTGGCGAATTTGCTAAAGATAGCTGTGATGGTGATTCTGGTGGCCCCCTAATGCGTAAAGCTTATATGAAGCGTTGGTATTTGGAAGGTGTTGTATCATTTGGTAATCGTTGTGGCCTTGAGGGTTGGCCTGGAGTTTATACCCGCGTTGCTGATTATATTGATTGGATACAAAGTAGTTTGAGACCATAAGTAAATACAATTATTATATGTAGTTGAAAAATTTATATTTTATGTATGGAAAAGGCAATATGAGTAAAGTTATACATTCAGTTTATTTTTATTTTTTTTTTTCTATTTATTATTGCTTCTTTGATGTTGAGTTTATTCGATTACTCTTTCTTAAATTTTATTTGAAGAGTAAAAAGTAAAAAAAAAAGTTTTGTTGCAGAATTTTTTTAAATATTTTTATTTAATAAATATTTGGATAAAGGTATTAAAACTTTTTGCTTATATTTTCCAACTAATGTGGTTGATATAGATTAAGAAATGCTGTAGTTTTTACAACATAACAAACAGTGGGAATAAATTTTTCAGAATTTTTAAAAACATTATTATTATTCAACCGATAACTTTCGTGCTGAGGCTCTTTAATCTAATCTAATCTTATAGTGAAATTACCTTTCAATAGCGGATCCTATATTAACCAGGCGCTATCATTTAAGTACCATATTAAATGACGGATAAAATTATACTTGATTTTTATAAATTGGACCAATTATGATCTAAACAATAAAGTGATACAATTGTATCAGACAAAAAATCGGATACAATTTCACCTGATTAATATATAATTATTCAGTTAAGATTTAAACTGATAAAATTAGATAAAAACTGATAAGCAACTGATACAATTATATCGGGTCATAATTTGGAAACTATGTATTTGTAATAATATAACTTATTCACGTTATATTGTTACAGTTGTGGCAAATTTAATAGGAACGATTCAAGTTTTTTCTAATTTTATACTCGTTGCTTTTATTTTTAAAGATCTAAATAGTGGCTACATTCGGCCCAAAAGGCGAATAGGTAGTGTAGAATATTGGGCAGAATTTTAGCATAATGTCGGCTTTTTAATTTGTCACTTGTTTTAAGTGGGCATGGCTTTCAATGAAAAATTTGCGATATCGACCTTTTATCAAATTACATAGTAAAATATAGCGAGTGCTGATCGGATCTATACAAACCGTATATTTTTGGAAATCCTACAAAATTTCCTTGAAGACTTGAAATGGCAGTTCCTTAAACAAAAAAAAAATATTTCTTTGTTTTTAGCGATTTTAAAATAAAGTTAACAACACTGAAAACATAACTTTTTTGGTAACTTTTTTTATCAGACCATATTTATTTTCATAGTGGCACATTTTTAGGGTTATGGGGCGTGAGAATTCCAAATATTTTTTTTTTTTTTTGGACCAGTCTAATGTACATATATACTATATATGGCTCAAAGCGGTAAAGCCTTTGGTGGATTTACTATATATATTGGGTCTACAAGTTAATAATGTCGATTTTTTGCTTGAAAAATGCATTTATTATAATAACAAAATGAATTGATACATTACTCAAAGTATTGTCCATCGTTAGCCACTACCTTTTCCCATTTTTCTGGTAGCATATGGATTCCGCGCCAAAAGAACTGCTCCGGTTTTGAGGTAAAGAATGAATCATCCAATTTCTGATACCCTGTTCTGAAGTAAAGCGTATTCCAGTAAGGGTGATCTGCATCGATCGAAACAAATCGTAGTCAGAAGGGGCAATGTCTAGGCAAAAAGGCGGGTGAGCCTAAACTTCCCATCCACTGTTTTCCAAATAGGTTTTGACCGGTCTTGCAACATGTGGCCGAGCGTTGTCATGATGGAAGATTATTGACTCATGTTTGGTCGCATATTCTGGTCATTTTTCGTTGATTGCTTGATTCGACGAATCAATTGTGTTCGGTATAGGCCCCCTGTGATCATCTGACCCTATTTCAACAGCTCATAACACAAAACACCCTTCTGATCCCACCAAATACAGAGCATTACCTAGGCGCCATGGATATTCGGCTTCGGCGTTGATTTGGCTGGTTAGCCGGGCTTCACATATGACTTTTTGCACTTGGGGTTATCGTAATGTATATAAATGACATAGCAATAGCCAAAAGAACACTTGCTCTTCTCATTATATACACATTAAAATAAATTAAATCAATTTAGGTAATTTTAAAAACTTTTTAAAAAATATCTTTTTCTTTTTAAAATTTATGTAACTATTTATGTAAATATATACCAGTTTTGTGTTTGCAGTATTTTAAATTTTCCTTTATTCTAAGGTGCTTTTTTAAACATTATCTATCAAACTTTTATTTTTTGCTTACGTTACAGAGCGTTTCGCACTTATAACTGCAATTTTGTTTGCCTAGAATTTCTTAAATATACGGAGAAAACAGAATAATGTCCTTCAAGAGAATAGTTTAGTTGTGGCGACCTATTTATTTGGTTGGCGCAATCAAGTACATTCTGAACGTAATTAGAATTAGGGTGGCCCCAAAACTAGCCGACCTAACAAAGAAAAAACAACAAATTTGAGAACAAATTTCTTTCTTTCTCAATGCATTCTCCTTTAAGCTCGATACACTTTTCCCGGAGATTTTTAATAGAACTTCCCATCTCTCCAAAATAGCCACCAACCGCAGATTCCACATCTTCATTGTTGGCAAATCTTTTACGACCGAGCCATTTTTCCAAAACATATTCCGAAGGAGCCTAATCAGCGAATAAGGTGCGTGATGATCTAATTCGAACTTTAATTTATTGATTTTGGCCATCGGAATAGTTGATGTGTGAATTTGTGCACTTGATAGATCACTACTCAAGTGTTCCAGCCTACTAAAAGAAATTAAACGTGGTACAAATTCTTAGTTTAAGGGTCACTTGACAAGACTAAGATTTGGTTCCAATTAATGGTATTATACGAATATATCCAAAAAATATTATTTTGCCCTCATACATTGAATACTTCTGAAGTTATTGAGACCTGAATTTGAAAAATTCAAAATTTTTTATTTTTAGTGTTATCAAAGTTATATTTAACTAATAATTTTTCCCATGAACAATATTTTTTTGTAAGCTCGGCCCCTTAAATACTGATTTAGATGGTTAAGGGAAAACAAAGCACAAGAGGAAACAAATTTAAAAGTGTTATGGATCTAAACATGCGCTGATTCTAAATAAAATCAATAGGCTTTATCCACGAGCTCATGTGAATCAGCGTGCGAAAAAGCCAATTTGGAGGAGGGGGCCTTTATATTAACACTAGTTCTAAACATGGAGCGATTTCAACAAAAATCAGTGGGCCTTGTCTATGGGCCGACATATCAATATCATTTCTTCAAACTATCTTAATATTTGCGAACTATAGCGTGCGCACCATAATACATGAACAGACAGACGGATGAACAGATGAATATCGTTAAACCAAAAACGTGTTTCTAAGTCGGTCGGTATACTACAAGTTGGGTCTATGTCCAGTATTTTTTTGGTATTATAAACATTAGCGCAAACTTATTATAGTATGTTCACTAGACCGTACCACCTTACAGGCAAAAACAAAGTGCGCCGTACACCCTCTAATATAAAGTACTTTTGCAAGGCAATTTAAAAAACAATTTTTTTTTTGCCCAACGTTGGTTGCCATTTTTTGTTATATCTTTGGTATTTACAGTCGGATCTTAAAGTATAATACATCGATGTTTTTAGAGACCAGTGTTTTACCCTAAGGGATATTGACCTCAAGTATCCCGTTCTAGTAGTTACCCACCAGATCTCAGTACAACCCTAATGTACAACCTAATTTCAGAAAATTAAAGCTCGAAAAAAATCAATAAACTTTTTCTAAGAAAGTTTTTCGATAAACCCAGTAGAAATTTTTTTTATTTTTTTGGTTGCCGAACGTAGTGGCGAGTTTTTTAATTTTTTTTATTGGATTTTACCTTTATAGCAAAACACTGGTATCCTCGATGTAAAAAAATTGATATATCACACTTTAATATCTGACTTTGAATGCCGAAGCTATAGCGAAAAATTAAAAAAGGCGACCCCTGCGATCGGCAAAAAAAAAATTGCAATAATACTTCATACTGGAGGGTGTACGGTGAACTTTTTTTTGTTTGCGGTACGGTCTTATGTGCACATAATGGTTTAGGGTATAATCAGCGAGCTGCAATCAGAGCTTTGAAGAATTAATTCGTTTTCAAATGAATTCATTAACAACCGAATTCTATGACTCTTGAATTTTTCTTAATTTTTCAAAAGTCATATTATAAAATGTAGAAAATTTTGTAAAAAAATTTTGTAGTAATCGATCAAAGCAGTCGAACTGTTCCAAATGACTGTTCTGGTATAATAATCCAAAAAAACTTAAACAATACTCCACAACATTTCTTCATGATGCCTCCCCCGAGATGCAAAAACACTTAAGCGATCGATTAAGTTTTTTAAGAAGAAATTGATAAATCAAATTGACGTTATAGGTATGAAATGCGCTGTAGTTATACTTTTCAAACATAAATGATGGCTTATTTTAAAAATAAAACAAACTACACATACAAAACTTTGTACATAAATTATAAACTATTTTTTTTTTTTTAAGGCAGAAAAGTCTTTATTGTTTGTATGAAAGTTTATGCAAATTATAGTATCAGCACATAATTTATCATAACTTTCATATTCACATGATGCACCTACAAGGGAGCGCTCCTAAATCTTATACACCGATTTTGATAAAAACTTGGGTATGAGAAGGAGAATAATAAAACTTTTTTTGTATGACATCTCCGATGTTTACAAAAAATTGGCACTATTTTATATTTTTTAATTCATATTTAAGCAATATTATTAAATTTTACGATAAATATTTAATTTGTTAATTTATTTAACATTTAATTTTAAAATTTCTTTGTTATTTTAAAGATCGTGTTAATTTTTAATACTTTATAGGGGCAAGAGTACATTAATTTTATGCCGATGTTTTTCCGTCTTTGATATGCAGCCGAACAACAATTACCCTTTCACCTCATAATCATCAGAGACCGACATGCAAAATGTGTTCAACCTAAAAGATAAATTCTCTATCACATAACCGGTTTTCATCCGTATCGGTATATAGGCATAGGGAGATTTCCCCAGATAAACACCCTATTATTGCAGTGGTAGAAATGGTGAATTAAAAGCCGAAAGAACTAAAATATAGGTATAGGAGAAATGCCTTCATTCAATGTATGGTATTTAAAATTCGTATTATAACATTATTTGTAGCTTATCACACAACGCAGTAAATAAAATTCCCTTGAAAAGAAATACAGTGTTCATATTTTATGCCATATCATTATAGTAATAGTTTTAGTTATCGCATGTTAGGTAATATTAACCGGTTTTAAGTGTTTATAGAGAACAAAAGTTAGTTTGATGTTTTTTTAAGGAAGTTACACAAACGAAACTTTTGAAAAGTGCCAAAAGTCAGCTAAAACACAGCATTAATTTATATTAGATGAAAGAAAGAAAAAATCTCTCGAAAAACATGCATTATCACTTTATAGGAACAAGTGTTGCATGCCTATTTTGGACTTGTAATATGACGAATGATGTTGATTGTAATCCTAAAACAAAGCCATATATGAAACAAAAGTTTGCTGGCTATACTTTAAATCCAAATGCTAGAAAAACTTAAAAATAAACCTCATGCCCCCAACTTAACCCACAAAGTATGAGCAATGAATAATGTTTTTAGTTAAAAGCTAATGTGTGGTAAAATTACTAAACTGAATGATGTAGCTGACAATAATTGGGCCCTCGCCATTACCGAATGTCTTCAAATAAAATAAAAAATGCCATAAATTTTACGAATTACACACAAAGCAACAACAAAAATAGTATCGTTGTTGTTGCTTTGTGTGTTATTTTCAAATTTCTTTGCACATTTCATTGCATTTGTAGACATTAGGTTGAGTAAAAATTATTATTAATTATTGCGAACAATCGACTGATGGCGTATGATGAATATTAATTTTTATAATATATATATTGCGTATACGGCTTACTTAATTTTTAAATTCACAGTTTTCTTAAACGATTTTCGGTTGTTAAAAAGAACTATTTTCAAAAAATTGTTTACATCATTTTTTCACTCTGAAATTTTATGGTCGTAGTTTCATGATATCTCCCCAATGAGAGATTCTCATTTGCTTATTACTCTCAATAGAATTGCGATGAAATTTGGATATAATTATAAGAGACAAATCTCATAAGATTTTGGTTTGAAACATACCACATATTTAGGAAAGGTCACAAAAATAATTTTTAATTCAGTGTATAAGAAATTAGTTAACATTTTAAAGAAACGTAAATAAATTGTAATGAACTCAGCTTCATTAGCTTATTATAATTTGCATTATTTTTTAATAGGGTCATAAACCAAATTTTTCACTCTCGAAGGATAGGCATTACCCACTCTTTACTCGAATGCCCTGCATATAAAACGTGTAAAAAAATTAAAGTCGGCAATGCTGTCTATATGACACAAGACTGGTCAGCTAATGTTTCGATCTGAAATTTGAATGTTTTGAAATGGTGTCAGAATTTGTCTATAAAAAGGAAAATTCAGAAAAAAAATACAGCTTCCTTTGCACTCGTTCCAAAAGTACTGAAAAAATGTAATAAACACTAATGATTTTGAAATTGAGTGGTCATAAGAGAGCAGTACTCCCACTTCAACATTTTTTCAGTACTTTTGGAACGAGTGCAAAGGAAGCTCTTTTTCACCAATTAAAACTTTAAAAAAAATTCTTCGGAAAAAAATTATATTTTTTTTTTATTTTACAAAAGTTTTTTTACTGCCGCCACCGGGTATCGAACTTGCGACCTCACGATCGCTTGTCTAGCACTCTATCGCGGAGCTATTCTTTGATATGAAAGTTGACTGGCATAAAAACACCACATTATTGCTGCGAGATATTGTTTCTTATTCTCTTCAATAAAAATGCTTATTAAACAAGTGTAAAAGGTGCACTCTAATTCAGTATTATTTTCAGTACTATTTTCACAGGCAATTTCTCCCAATTTTTTTTATGTATGCATATTTTTAAAAATTTTAAAAATATTGAATATGAACAAATTTATTATAAATATTAAAAAAAAACAATTAATAGAATATAAAAAAATATTGGTGCCACCGGGAATCGAACCCGGCACCCTCAATTTGGAAATGCCAAATAATACCTTACGATCACTTTTAGAACAATTCGTTAGCTGAAATGCAAAACCACGTAACTAACATTTTTACTATTTTACAAGAGAAACAAAAAATGTTATATATTGGAAAATAAATGGAGTTTTGGTAATCAAATATCGCAGATTTTCTAAATATAGACTGATTAATTCATTTCTGGAATAAAAGTAATAATTTATTAATGTTTCAAAGAGTTAAGTTAGTTATGCGCTTTTGAACTCGTATTTTCTTAAACAAAAACACGTAACTACAATGAATTTTTTTTTAAGTTTCAAGGAAAATTTTGTTTTGCATTCATAAAATGTAGAATAAAAGAAGTTGTTCTCTTGTTATTTAATATATCGCTTTATATATTTATTATTTTTTTTTAAATATGAAAATAAAAAATGATTTACAAAAGCAAAAGATAATTAACAACAATAACTACAATACAAATAAAGGAAAAAATTAAACCTTTACTTCTCAAATGGAATTTCAATGTAATAATAATGACAATCGGGTGGAAGAAATGGTTTAAGGTCCTGAAGATGTTGCCATTTTTTGCTTGAAATTTTTATTCTTTGTAAATGCAACTTCAAAGTTTCAAACGCTTTTAATTTGTTTCCAATTCTTTGTTGAAATTCCTTAAACTCATCTGTTGCACTTAATTTAAAATAAATTACTACAGAGGGATCATACGCTAATACACGAATCATATTGACTGTGGGATCTCCAAAAAAAAAATTTATTATAATTCACAAAGTAAAAATTTCAAACTATAATCACTATAATTATGAGAAAATACGACTACTAGGGGAGGGGAGCGTAGTAGCACTATCCGCTAGTGAAATATAAAAATTCAAATCCTACTATGAATAAATAAAATTCAATAGAAATAAATATGTGTTAGTTACAATTTTCAAGCAACAAGTATGTAGTTACGTGCTTTCGATTTTCGCTAATAATATGTCTAATTTTTATTATATGACAGTAAAAATTGGAGAAGACGTGGACCTCGTTGATATGCATCATAATCGATCAAAAACCCGAATTTGAATTTTCTGTTAGTTACGTGGTTTTGCATTTCAGCTAACGAATTGCTGTTTAGAAGCAATACTTAAGTGATTTTTTGGACGTTGTTCAGAAGTAATTTTCAAGAAACTGTAAGAATATACTAACGGATACTTTGGAAGTAATGAAGGAATTGATTTTTTGAAGTTGTTCAGAATAACTTCTAAAAAAGCAGTAAAAATACACTAACGGATACTTGTGAAACAGTGACAAAAGTAGTTTGTAAAGCATTACTTCCATTTTTATTTTTTTTGCTGGGTTTATGGGTTTTTATTTAATTTCTGCATTAAGCACAGCAAGTTGTTTCCACTTCACGTGAAAAACCTGTTATCGCAGCAAAAAAGTGAGGAAAAAGAAGTAGTTAAAACACTGCAACTGTTGAATAGGGAGTTGTTATTTTTCGATGAATTTAACATTGGCTTATGAATTTAACATTGGCTTATCATAGGAAGGAAGTTGCTCTTTTTAAGAACAAATGATGTATATTTAAACCAATGATAAGGAAGTTCTTTTTCACTTCTTTTTATTTTAATTTAAAAAAAATCTTCATGCCGCGTGTGGGGTTTGAACTCAGGCTTGTTGTCATTTCAGGCAGACGCTCTACTCCCTGTGCTATCGCTTGCTATACATGATAGCTGACTTTTAGGAGTCTTGTTCAGTAAAGTGTTGTTATCTTCATTTCTTTCATTTTTTATTAACAAAAATATATAACATATTGGAAAAATTCATAACGTTGTTTTTCAAGGTGTTATTTTTTATAAAAAATATTAATTCACAAGAAATAAATCTGCAAAAATACCAGAAAAAGCTACCAGAAATTGATTAGAAATGACCCTGCAGAAAAACTGCTGATATTAGCCTGTTTTTTTTTTTTTTTGCTAAATACTACTAAGATAAGAACAGGAAAAATAAAATTGTTAAATTTACAAAATTTTAGTAACATTTGAGTTTACTTTTAGTTAATTAAGTGTAATAAATTACCTTGTTAAAATTTGCAAAAAATTCTGCAGCATATTAGTAGATAAAAATAGTTTTTTCTGCCAGGTAATTTTTAAGTAATTTTTACTAGTTTTAACTAAAATGTTTAAATATTTTTTTCTTTTTCTATTTGTGTGACGATAAATATATTTAGTAAGGATTTTATCAAAATGGACTTTTTAAATTACAATTTTTTATATACAAAGAACATTTTAATATTTACCTTTATTATTATGTATTTTAACCAGAGACCCAAAATAACTGTTATATTTCTAAAAAATTCACCACCCAAATTTATTTAATTATAATATTTCAATAATGCACTATATTTTATAAATCATATTGCACAAAAAAATCACAAAGTTTGGCAAAGGTTTTAATTTTTTCAATTTTTATATTTTACTCTATAAATTTCTGTTGTTTTTTGATTTTTATTTTAAAACTTTTTATAAAAGTTACAGAATGATTTTTTTGAAAAAATTAAGCACTAACTTTTTTATTTGATAATAAAATAAAAATTAAAAATTGACCTAAATTGAATGCCGGAAGTTGCTGGAATATACATATTTACTCACTTTAAATCACTGTTCAATCTTTTATTAACACTAGTTGACATCATCAGGATATTATAATTGGTGAAGTCATTGGTTCCATGGCTTTTGATTTATATTCTTAATTGTTATTTTTTGATAAAGAAAAAAAATCACAAATTAACTTTTATTATTTTTGAAAAAATAAAAATCGTGTTTGGATTGTTTTTGTTTGAATTAAAAATATAAATCAAACAGAGCAAATAAACAGAAAATTAAAAATACTCAAACAGGAAATAATTGTAAAACAATCACTTTTTTGAATAAAAGTTATAACTGTTACGTCCCTGATTTTAACAAAAAATATTTGAAAAATTGAATTTTTATTTAAAATTTTTATATTTTCATAAAATTTGGTATAAATGAATAGAAAGTTAAAAAAAAATTTTTTAATCGTTTCAAAAATTAATTGAGTTGTCAAAATTAAAAAAAAAAACAAATTTACAGCGAAAACAACAAAACGTTAATAATTGTGTAAAAAAAAGTTGAAAATTTTTTTTCCACCTACCAGGATTCGACCCGCAACCTTCTGATTTCTGTGCAAGAACCTTCCCATGGAACTCCCAAACAAAATATTAACTTCTTATCACTCATGAAAAAGAACTTCTGACTAGAATATATTTATTGCAGCTTTAGATGTAGTTTAAAACCCCTTCCTAAGGGAGTAATTCTTTGTGATGTAATGAAGGAAGTAATTCATTTAGAAGTCATTCCATTTATTTTTGCTGGGTATATTTCATATGTGTTTCACGTTAATGTGTTTCACGTAGACAGAATACGTATTTTCAGCTTCCGCTACAAAGCCATCATCATGTATAGTTGCTCTTTTAGTAGATCATCATCAATGATTAACCCATCAAGGCAAATGACACTGATGACGGCTTTGTAGCGAAAGCGGAAAATACGTACTCTGTCTTAATGGCCTTATTGAATTATTTCAAAAGTTTTTTTAATCTTTGTAATTTACTTGTAAAAATTGTATCATCTTTCTTTAATTTGAAAAATAATTTAAACAGAAATAGATATTAATTTACGATCTAAGAATCAAACTAAAAACATTCATTTACCAAATAAAAAGATCAACCTCATTCCCCTCATTCAGCCTTTTAAAATCGAGGAAAACGAGTTACGGTGCTTTACTAGTAAAAACAAAATCAAAACAACAATTCTAGTACTAGTGGGGTAAAAAAGTATTCTCTAATAATACCAAAATAAAAAACCTATTTCCCATCCCTATTTTATATTTCAGCGAACTAAGTGAAAAAAAACAACAATTTACTCAGCAAAAATCATCAAAAAATTTTCTCCAGAATATCTTAAAGTATTTAAATTTTCAGTCTTTTTTCAAGGACCAATAATGGTAAACAAAATAACCTAAGCTACGAGTCATGGCCTGTGTAGATCGCTGCCGGTTCGATTTCCGGTCATGGCATATATACACAAAAAAGTTTTCGATATAGAGACAAATTGACAATTAAAATTAATTTGATCAATTGACGCATAAACTAACCATAGTCTTTGAGTGAGACGAAATTACGGCAGTTTAGTGATTCCCTTGTATCTGTTAACTTTTTCAATAAAAATGTTTTCTTCTTCATCCTGTAAATCAGCTTTGGAATTAAATTACTAAAAGTTTCAGCTTATTTACATAGAGAGAATTTTACTGGAAGAGTTTTAATGAAATTTTGTTTTCTTTTCCACATAAAATTTGAATTTAGCTGTCGGCTAAATTTTAATTGGACCTTCAGTAATCGGCTCTAGAAGTACTGGATTGAAAAGGTAACATTGTGCCCAAATAAGTTAAAGGCGCCCTATAAACGTTCTATTTCTTTACTTCCTTTGGGTTTGGTTATGTAAAATCCAATTGCTATAAAGGAAAAACTAAAAAACTGTAATTTGAAAAAAATAAAAACTTTAGAAAAAATATACTGACAACCCCTGAAAGTTAAAAAAATAATGTTATATAAAAAATAAGTTTATTTAATTTAGTAACCATAATATAGTCATCGCAACCAAGCTTTACAAGTATACAAACCCTTTAAACAACTCTAATAGAGAAAAAAAAAAACAAAAAACTAAAAAAAAACACTCTAATGCAATTTTCAATAACCATCAAAAGTAAAATTCATACGTAGTCAAACTTACACATACAAACACCTAACCAACACAGAAACACAAATTGCTCAAACCTACACAATGATCAAAAAGTATAACATTCTATAATTCTTAATGATCAACATTATCCGTGCAAAAAAACTATTTGAAAAAGAAAGGAAACTTGGAGAATATTCGTACCTTTTAAAGATCTTAAAATAACACAAACCTTTATAAAATTATACTCCCTCTTGCAGCGAAATTTCATAGGAATATTTAAAATATTTCTCATAAGAAACTAAATTTTTTAATCTGGAAAATTTGCAGAACATTTTATTAAAACACACAACACCAGTCCTTCATACTTATTTAGTAATGAACTATAGCAATTTTGCATAGTTGTGTTGTCCTGGTAATGGTGACTTTGGACAAGAGTATTAAACTAGCACAAGCTGTTGAAGAGTAAGTTAAAACTTTTTCATATTATTTTTCCATTTTGTTTTACACTTGTGGTTGCAATCAGCAAAAAATGCTTTAATAGATATTGCTGAACACACATATTGATCAAAACTGCAAAACAAAATACAGTGGTGTTCAAAATTCTATGCAAAGTTAAAAAGGTTTGAATGATTACAATGAATTTTTGTTACTCAATTTACTTAGCTGTAATTTTTTCATAAAAAAATGTTTTGAAATTGAACCACCGAAAATTTTAGTATAACATCCCAGTGTAGAAAATCATTACCAGATATGTAGTTATGTAACTAACTTGGTAATGGTAACTACCCAGCAAAAACTTGCAAGTAATTCTTTACAAACTACTTCTTCCAATACTTCACAAGTATCAGTTAATGTACTTTTATGCTTTTTTAGAATTTATTCTGGACAACTTCAAAAAATCACTTCTTTCATTGCTTCTAAAATATACCGTTAGTATATTTTCAACAACTTTTTTAGAATTACTTCTGAACGACATCAAAAAAAATCACTTAAGTATTGCTTCTAAACAGCAATTGGTATCATTTGGCATTTCCAAACAGAGGGTCCCGAGTTCGATTCCCGGCGGGACCAATATTTTTTTACTTTTTAATTATTTTTTATTCTATTAATATTTTTTTTAATATTTTTAATTAATTTCTTTAAATTCCATATTTTTTTTAATTTTTAAAAATATGTATATATAAAAAAATGGTGAGAAAAGTACTGAAAACAGTATTGAATCGGAGTGCACCTTTAACACTTGTTTAATAAGTACTTTAATTGAACAGAATAAGGAAAAATATCTCGCAGTTACAAAGTGGTGTTTTTATGCCAGTCAACTTTCATATCAAAGAATAGCTTAGCGGTAGAGCGCTAGACTAGCAATCGTGAGGTTGCAAGTTCGATACCCGGTGGCGGCAATAAAAAAACTTTTGTAAAATATATTTTTTTTTTTATGAAGACTTTTTTTTAACTTTTTATTGGTGAAAGGGAGCTTTCTTTGCACTCGTTAAAAAAAGTACTGAAAAAATGTTGAAGTGGGAGTACTCCTCTCCTATGACAACTCAATGTTAAAATCATTAGTGTTTATGTTAAAAAAGAATTAAATCTAGATCATCAATTGTAGTGCTTTTTCTACTGTTTCGGCATCTCTTTTTTTGCTGGGTAGTTACTTTTATTATTACATTTCTTATTACTTTTGTATGACGATGTCGCGCAAAATAATGAGTTACACACCAGCATACGAAAAATTAAAAAATATATCGTTACCTATGTGCTTGCCAATATTGACAAAAATAATGAGTCTAAAAATAGATTTTCAAAAAAATAAGTTTTATAAAAAAATATTTTTTTGTATAAATTTTTTTTAATAAAATTTGAGTGTGGGAATCGAAACTGCCTCGGCATGTAATATTTGATAAATAAAAATATAATTGACCTGCTGGGCACTTATTGGGTCTAAAAATAGATTTAAAAAAACTTTACAAAAAAATCTATAGATATACTTTTTGTTTGCCATAGTAAAAAATTGGGTTGCTGAATTTAAACGTGGTCGTACAAGCATTCAAGATGAACCACGAAGTGGACGTCCACGTCAAAAATCATAGCCGATCGACAAGTGAGAGTACGTGAAATAGGGAATTCCATAGGCATCTCAAATGATCGAGTATATTTTATTTTGCATCAAGAATTACGCATTCAAATGAAAATTTCTCATTTCTCATCATTTCTCTTATTTAGCTCCCTCTGACTTCTACCTGTTCCCATCTAAATCTAAAAAAGTTCCTTGCTGGTAAACGTTTTACCTCGAATGAAGATGCAATGGCAGCTGTAAAGGATTATTTTGAGGAGCTTCAAGAAAATTATTTTAATCAAGGGATAGAATTGCTAGAAAAACGTTGGACTAAGTGTATTGAAGTTTCAGGAGATTATATTGAAAAATAAAATAATTTCAAAAATCTAGCTCTTGTTTTTCATTTTTAGGCTTAGAACAACATTTCGAACTGCCCTCGTATATTACATTGTGTTTTTAGTCCTAAAAGCCAATATTCAGTTGTCTAATCCAATATTATATTCCACATAAATAGTATTATATCCTACAAAATTTTATTGAAATTAAAAAAACTCTTTTTAAATTTTCAGGTATTAACCCGGCCATTCAGATTCGTAGTTCACACTCTTACCGATTGCATCACCATTGCTTTTAATTTGCTTTGCAATTATCCAGGAACAAAATTGAGGAAAATAAAGTAGGTAAAGCACTGCAACTGTTGAATAGGGAGTTGTTCTTTTTCAGGTTTTTAACCGATTTTTTGGAACAAATGATGTATATGTGCACTAATGATAAGGAAGTTCTTTTTCACTTCTTTTTATTTCAACTTACTTTAAAAAAAAAAAAGAAAACCATCATGCAGCATGTGGGATTTGAACCCAGACTTGTTGTTATTTCAAGCAGACGCTCTACCCCCTGTGCTATCGCTTAGTATACATGATAGCTGAGTTTTAGCAGTCTTGTACAGTTAATTGTTGTTATCTTCCTTTCTTTCATATTTTATTAACAAAAATATATAACATATTGGAAAAATGTATCAAGTTGTTTTTTTTTTTTTGTTATTTTTTTATAAAAAATAATACACTCATAGAAAGAAATAAAGCTGTAAAAATAGGAGAAAAAGCTACTAAAAATTATATAATTAAAAATTAACTTGGAAAAAAAATGCTGATATTAGCAGATTTTTTTTGCTAAATACTTGTAAGACCAGGAATAATAAAACTGCTAAATTTACAAAATTTTAGTTAACTTTTAGTTAATTAAAAATAAAAAATTAGCTTGATAAAATCTGCAAAAAATTTTGCAGCATATTAGTAGACAAAAAATAGTTTCTTCTGCAAGGTAATTTTTAACTTATTTTTAGTAGTTCTAATTAAAATGTTTACAGCATTTTTCTTTTTCTGTTAGTGTAATAAGAAATATATTTCGTAAAAATTTGATTTACAATTTTTTAAATTACAATTTTTTAAACACAAATGAAAATTTAAATATTTACTTTTTCATATTTAAAAAAAATATTGGAAGAATTATATTTTTATTTAGAATTTCTACATTTGCATTAAATTTCATTAAAAATTAATAGAAAATTAAAAAAAATTAAATCGTTTGAAAAATTAATAGAGTGTACAAAAATAAAAAAAAATAAAAATTTTACATTGAAAACTACAAAAAGTTATTAATTGTGTAAAAAAAGTTACAAAATTTTTTTTCTGACCCAGTAGGATTCGAACCCACAACCCTCTGATTTTTGTGCCAGCACGTTGTTATTCAACCCCCATATAAAATATCAAGTTCTTATCACCCATGAAAAAATCTTCTGACCAGCATAAGTATATTTATTTGAACTCAGAAATCCGGCATACTAGGCTACCTCTCTATCCACTACACAACAAACACTTATCAATTTTAATGTGAAGTTTTTAATTTATGTTTTGTTAGGAAAACAAATATAGTAAAAAATTTGATTACCAATTCCAATCATTAGTTGCGCCTGTTACCAATACAATCCACAATTCAGCTGCCTCTAATGAAACTCTAATTTAAGATTTGATTAGAATGATATAAAATACACAAATTTATAATTAAAGAAAACAAACACAATTAATATTTTCAATCAAAATTTCAACTTTGGTTTCCAAAATTTCCACTAGAGGGCGCTATAAGACAAAAGCAATTACAAACATTTCTTAAGTAAAAAATTCCAGATAAAACTGTGAGACAAATGGTAGGGGTCAGTAATCGGGAAGGGTAAAGTTATATCGGTAAAAAATAAGTTATACGTGTCCCGGCGTTTCGTTGGGTCACCCCTAGGAATCGACATATAACGATTTGACCTTTGGTGGTCTTTTTTTGACATAACTCGAGAACCACTAGTCCGATTTTGCTCAAACAATTTTAAAAAAATTTTAAATTACAATTCCTTTAATCTGTTCATATAATGTTTTTCTATATACTCAACAGTTTTGCCGGTAAAAATAAATGTATGAAGAAAAAAATATTGTTTGCCTAAAATATTAAAAAAAAGTAATAAACGAAAGGTTATTGATTTTTATGGTAGCGGTAACAAACATATATTTTTACCGGTAAAACTGTTGAGTATATAGAAAATCGTTATATGAGCAGATTAAAGGAATTGTAATTTTTAATTTTTTTTAAATTGTTTGAGCAAAATCGGACTAGTGGTTCTCGAGTTATGTCAAAAAAAAGATATATCTCGAGTCCTAGGGGTGACCTAGCGAAAAGCCGGTACACGTATAACTTGTTTTTGACCGATATAAGATTTCCCGTTGGTTTCATCCCATCCCGATTTTGACTGTCGCATAGTGTAATATATGACATGTATTTAATGAGTTGATAGTTCAGAGCACATGCATTGATTTTTAAGCCAATTTTTTTGCTTCAACTTATTTATTAATATTATACACTAAATATTTTTAGCCACTACTGTTAATAGGAGAACAAATGGTTGCTTACCTTTCATATTGCTCCATATTTTTTGTGTATTTTAAATAAAACCAATTGCTCATAAACTATTATATTAAAGTAAGTTAACAATACAGAAAAAATATGAATAACTTCATGACTTTATTCAAATAAAAAATATGTAAAAACTTTGTTCAGTTGCATTAAAAAAAAAATACAAAATCAGTGCTATAGACAAGGACCACTTTATGACATTTTTTTTAAAATAAAATAAGTAGAATAGAAACAAAAAGATTTAATGAAGTGTACTATATAACAGTTTAGAAAAATACACCTTTTTGACCCTGACAGTATTTGTTATTATTATTTTATTACAAAAAATATTGATAAAAGAAAATCTTTATTTTTGCAAATATCCCTTTAAAGAGTATTTCAAATTATTGGGGCATACTAAAAAAAATAAGTTAGTAGACAAATTAGTGAAACGACTTGTGTATAAAGGTTAATAGTTTACAGCAAAAATCAGCTTGCAGCAAAACGATTATTGTTGATATTAGAAATTTTTCTGCTGACTAAAATTTTGCTGAGTCAACAAAATTGTTTCCTGAATTTACTTACTTTTTTTTTAGTGTATTTGAAGAATGTAACTTTTAACAAAACCAAGCAGAACTGTAATTTTTGTATCTTTTAAAAAAATTTTCTTGCCGCTTACGAAAAATATTTAAAGCGAACGGATTTAGCGTGTTTAAACATCGACTAATACAGATGCGAAGCGCATATCGTAAGAAATATTAAATAAAAATGGCTACAAATTTCCTAAAAATTACTAATGTCTGCATCAAATTTTTTTCTGACTATTGGTGACAATAGGTTAGTTGTTTTGTATTTTTGATAGAGAAACAGCTGTAGTTAGATTTAAAAGCAAAAACTACTTATTACTACACAAACCACTGTTATGCAGTAGCTATCAAACTCTTTTAAGAAGCTAATTCAATAAAAGTAACGAGCCATGTGAAAATCAATATACATGGTCATACATTGGCTTGTATATGATCTTGCTTGGACATATGTGATATATTCGACCATATTCGAACATGCATTGTTCAATGTATGACCATACATTATCACATATATTTCCATATATGTTTGGATCCGAAATTTGAGCATATATGACTCATATGTGAGCATATATGAACGTGTATGATCATATAGTCTCAAATTTAAGATCGAAAGATACATGAAAATATATAAGATCATGTATTGTCATACATTGAATTATTCATGAACGTTAGGGTGGGTCGATTTAGCAATCGATATTGCGTCATCGATTTTTCGAAAGCTTTTAGCATGGGGGAAAAAAAGTTCCACTACGACATATAAAAAAATCATTTTCGAGGCTCCCAAATTTAAAATTTTTTGCAATTTTCTATTAAATGCTAGATTAGCGCCATCTTGAGCTGGCTTTATGAAACAACTAATAAAGTTGTAAACAATATAACATTACAACCTTTCCAGAAAGGTATTACTTATGAAAATCGGATAAAAAATGTGGCAACTAGAGGTAAAAGTATATAAGTAAAATTATTTTCTGCTTGATGATGATAATGATGAGTAGGGCAAGGAATTTCATGCAAATGCATGTTTTTTCTCGATAGTCCAAAAATAATATCGACTAAATATTTATCCGAATCATCAAATTTAGAACAAAATGGCATCGATTTGTAGTTGCATATTTTTGCATTTTTTGTCATAAATGCATGTTTTTGCATATTGTGACTTTAAATGCATATTTGGTGCATTTTTAATGCATATTTTGTGCTTTTTAATGCATATTTGTGCATATTTTTCATTTTTAGGAGCATTTTTTATTTTGTAAAAAAAATATAAAAAATTGACACGTTTTCATATTTTGATTCAATCAAAATAAACATTCTTAAAACCTTATTGACCTATGGGAAATCTTCGAGTTCTGTGTCTGTTTGCAAAATAACTAACTTAAATTCATTTTTAAGTTTTAGGTGCATTATTTTTGCAAAAATAATAGTTTTTAGTGCATATTTCTTATATTTTTAATGCATATTTTCCTTTTTTAACCGCATATTTTAGGCGCATATTTTCCTTTTTTAAGTGCATGAAATTCCTTGCCCTAATGATGAGAAATGATGATAATGATGTTGACGACAACAAGGAGAAAATAATTTTACTTATATACTTTTACCTCTAGTTGCCACATTTTTTATCCGATTTTCATAAGTCATACCTTTCTGGAAAGGTTGTAATGTTATATTGTTTACAACTTTATTAGTTGTTTCAAAAAGCCACCTCAAGATGGCGCTAATCTAGCATTTAATAGAAAATTGCAAAAAATTTAAATTTGGAAGCATCGAAAATGTTTTTTTTGATATGTCGTAGTGGAACTTTTTTTTCCCCATCCCAGTGTAGAAAATCATTACTAGATATGTGGTTATGTAACTACATACTTGGTAATGGTGACTAGTTACTTTTGTTATTAAATTTCTTATTACCTTTATATGGCGATGTCGCGAAAAATAATGAGTTGTCGTTACACACCAGCATACGAAAAATTAAAAAATATATCATTACCTATGTGCTTACCAGTACTGACAAAAATAATGAGTCTAAAAATAGATTTTCAAAAAAATAAATTATATAAAAAAAATATTTTTTATTGTATTTTTTTTTTTTTTTAATAAAATTTGCTGAATCGAACCTGGGTCTACAGATTGCCAGTCAACAGCTCTACCATCTGAGCTATATCGACATATAATATTTAATAGATAAAGACATAATTAACCTGCTGCACACAAGTAAGCTTACTCGCCAACATACAAAAAATCAAAAAATATGTGGTTACATATATCCTTGACAGTGTTTAAAAAATATTGAGTCTAAAAATAAATTTAAAAAAATTTTCAAAAAAATCTAGAAAATTATTTTCTATTTGAAATAATGATAAAAATAAGTCATTATCAGTAACTCATTATTATATGTTTTAAAATAATGCAGAAGGTAAGTGGGTGTCATTACTGGTAGTCCAAAAAATAATGATATGTCATTACCGTTTCTACACTGGGATGCTAAAAGCTTTCGAAAAATCGATGACGCAATATCAAAAAATTTTTATCCATACAATTTGACCCGCCCTAATGAACGTAAATCATAACAAAAGTAAAACAAAAGTAAATAAATGTTGAATAAACCACCTAGACGAGCACAAGGAATTCTCACTGCATAGGGGCATGCCTTCAATAGATTATTTTTCACAATTTGTTAAATAACCCAGTGTAGAAAATCATTACCAGATATGTGGTTATGTAACTACATACTTGGTAATGGTAACTAGTTACTTTTGTTATTACATTTCTTATTACCTTTATATGGCGATGTCGCGAAAAATAATGAGTTATGGTTACACACTAGCATACGAAAAATCAAAAAATATATCATTACCTATGTGCTTACCAGTACTGACTAAAATAATGAGTCTAAAAATAAATTTTCAAAAAAATAAATTATATAAAATAAAATATTTTTTATTGTATTTTTTTTTTTTTAATAAAATTTGCTGGTGCGGGAATCGAACCTGGGTCTACAGATTGCCAGTCAACAGCTCTACCATCTGAGCTATATCGACATGTAATATTTAATAGATAAAAACATAATTGACCTGCTGCGCACAAGCAAGCTTACTCGCCAACATACAAAAAATCCTTACCAGTATTAAAAAAATATTGAGTCTAAAAATAGATTTAAAAAAATTGTCAAAAAAATCTAGAAAATTATTTTCTATTTGAAATAATGATAAAAATAAGTCATTATCAGTAACTCGTTATTATATGTTTTAAAATATTGCAGAAGGTAAGTGGGTGCCATTACTGTTAGTCCAAAAAATAATGATATGTCATTACCGTTTCTACACTGGGAAGTTTTTCGATTTTAGCACATTTAATTCCTTTAATGCAATTGGCGTTTATTTTGATAAAATTAAGTTTAAAAAAAATTTATTTACAAAAACACTTGCATAAAACACTGTTCAGCAATTCATATTTCATATTTTACATACAACACAATGCAGTAAATTCTAATAAATTTTTTCGACCATTAAACATAAACATTAGTTGGTCTCTACTCTACACTTCAATGAACATAATAGTAAATTTTCATGTTTTTTGGCTGGATATACATATTTTTTTTATATCTATATCTCGACGATATGTCGATATTATAAATCAATGCTGAGCCAAAGACTATAAAGACATCATTTTCTAAAGTGTCTGCACTTTAGGCTAAACTACAAAAAAACAAAAAAATAAAAAAATATATGATAGAATTTAACTACAAATTTTGTAACTTCTAGTTTAAAATGTATGTATGTAACTGTAGTGTTGTAACATGTTTTCCACAAAAACAACTCTATAAAATTTAATACATATAAAAAAAAATGTTTGCTGTTACTTCTTGTTGAAATGTACATTGTAGTTTATGTTTCTTGTGTAAAAGTTTTTGTTATTTTCATGTGTAAAATTTCTGTCACAACTTGAGGCATTTGTCTTATAAGGAGAGCGTACATATGTATAAGGAATATGTAATATCTGCTATTTTTGGTTATGTTTATAATGTTTATTTTATATAATTCTGGTTAACCCAGTATATAACCCATTTATAAAAAGGCTGCAATATGTCTTGCAAAATTTTTAGAAATATATACGAAACTATTATTTCATAATAATTAAAAGGACCCTAAGCCATACTCTACATAAAAATAGGATTTCTTTAGAGCAAAATTCACAGTTATAAAAAATTGTTGGTCCAAGATGGTTTAATCGACGGAAACATATTTAAAATATGTGCGAAGTTTATTTCTACATGCATTCACTTGTTTTTTTTCCTTATTTTTTGCAATATAATCACTCACTCATATACTCACTCACTTAATGTAAATATAATTTTCTGGTAACCGAGCAAATATGTGTTACAAAATATTTTCTTCATTTTCAACTTTTATTTTTTTAGTTTAGTTAAGCACAAAGTGTCATATGCATAAACATTTTTAAGATTTATAGGTGACTTAAAAAACAAATTTTTTATATAAAAATAATTTTATAAATGTGTTATAAGTTCGTTTTATTCTGGTAATATATGAACATACATTATCATACATTGACTATTATATGATCATGCATGTACCTACATACGTGATCATATATGTACGTCAATGCATAGTTCAATGTATGACCTTACATCATCTCATAAATTTCCATATATTTTTGGATCCAAAATTTGAGGGTATATGACCGTATATGTTCATATATGACCATATATGCTCACGTATGATTCATATATGCTCATATATGATCATATATGGCCATATACCTCCATATACCCTCAAGTTTCAGATCCGAAGATATATGTAAATATATGAGATGATGTATGGTTATACACTGTACTACATATGGACGTATATGATCATGTATGCCTATGCATGATCATATACAAATCATGTATGTTAATATATATTTCGATTTTGACACGGGCACTTTCAAATAAATTGTTAGTGATTTATAAACTTAGTAAACGACTGACTCGTTAGTCATAGGTGAATAATGATTTTTTTTTTTTGAAGATTTTATTAATAAAAATAATTTTTAATTAAATCGAAATATGAAAAAACAATTTGTTTTTATATCTTATTTATAGTTTAAAATAATATTTAAAAGACTGCTTAATACTACGATTAATTAAGATATTGGAATGACTAATATGTTTTGATAAAATCAACTTTACTATTATTTTTAATTTACGTTTTATTTTTATAAATACTTAAGATATTCGAATGAAGATGATAAAATCAACTTTACTATTTTCTTTAATTTGCGTTTTATTTTTAGATTCTACATACTCTTGTATGGAAGACCCCTGAAATAGTCTTTAAATAAATTCAAACTCAATATTTATGTGTCAGAGTTTTTTATTCAATTTGTTGAGCTAATATAATAAGGCCTAAAGTTTTTAATGTAAATAAAACCACCCTTTAATATATATTCCCCGAAAGCTTAGTCAATTTCTTGTTGATTTTTCTAGGGTTGTCTATCTAATTTATGAAATGCTAATTTTAGGCTTGACCCTACTTTAACAAGCTGTTAAATTATTCGTTTTTAAAATAATAATGCATATAGGTTTTGCCAAATTAGCTTGAAAAGGTTTAATTAAACTGTTAGGAAACTTTATGCATTTGACTTAAAATTTTTATGTGTATAAATGTTGATTAAACTCCATATCGTCGCTGCTACTGAGAAAAAAGACATGTGAAGAAAAACTTTTTTGTGAGGAGGCTTACAAAGCAGCAACATTTTTTGAAAATTTAAACATTGTTTGATTATCCCATAAATAAATTTTAAAAACAAATAGTTGTTTTCTTAGGAGCAGCGGTGAAATATATATTCTATTATTGTTAGTTTAATATTTTCCTAGGTGGATGTGTAGTGAACAGCTTGCATTTTGGTAGATGTAAATTAGTGCATGTGTCTGGAAAAAGAACAATTTTATATTTTATAGATTTTTATAAAACTATGACCTACTGACTACATACTGCAACATACACACAAATTGCAGTACAAAATAATATTTTGCAAGCACTTACTTTTTAAATTAAATTTTACAAAATAATAAAATGGTCAAAATTTGTTTTTATAAACTATAAAATTTATTTACAATTTTTATCATTTGTATAAATTGTGAAAAAAAAACGTTTAAACCATTATTTACATAAAAATTTAAAATTTTGATGTGTTAAAATTATGAAAATTGTGTTGAAATATCAAACTGAAAATTGTATTATGCCAGATTACTTAATGTCCAGTTATAATTTACTCAACAGTTAAATTAAATTTTTATATGGCAAACAACAACAAATGTGTTAGTTAAACTCACAGTTAGTAGCTAACTGAACATTCAATCAATAATCAAGCCTTAGTGTTTTTAATGATATTATCAACTAACACGAAAAATGGTAAAATAAAAGCTATAAAATCATTGAAATTTATAAATTACAAAAAACTGCAAAAAAATAGTAGTACACAATCAATTTTTTGCTCTCTTCTAACAAATCGTAAAAAACACACCTAAAAAGGGGGAGCTCGGGGATAAAATGTTCTACAAAAATGTTGGACATAAAATTTTACTACATACATCAGAACACACCAAAGCCCAAAACTTAACACAAACAGCAAAAACCAGTCAAATTCAAGACTGCCTACTCAGGGCATTATCGTACTAAACTTCATTGTATTCTTGATCTTTAATATTCAGATCGAGATCTCTGAAGAGTTGACTAGTGTGAAAAATGAAGCAAGAAACATGTGAATCCAGTTTTCAAACTTTGTCTCTAGTGTTATTTGTTGCATTGTTTACTGATTGCTTAAATAACGGATATTAAAAGTGTTAAGTAAACATCAATAAACATAACTGACTTAGTTCTTAATTTTCAAATTTGTAGTTTCTTATTTCCACACTGGTAAGAAATTTTCTTAATTTGAAACTCTTAACTGCATTTTTCAAATCCTCCATGTTATGTTAAATCTTTCTTATCTTAACTTTAAGATGTTGATTTTAAGATTTTTCTTGTTTAAGCTGTATAATATTCTAAAATCTTTTTTATATTTGAAATTACTAAATCGATTTAGTTTTTCGACAATTCAATTTGCATAAATGGTTTTGCAAACCACGACATTTATTTAGTTTTTGCCACCAAAGAGAAGTTACCGTTTAACAATATTCTGTTGTAATAATATAGCAGACAATATTTTTTTTGATGGTTCCCCCAGAGTTTAGATATCTGGTAAAGGGGAAACATGAAATAAACTTTCGGAACTATCCATATCGGCCCACATTATTATTTAAGGTGTAAACACTAGTTTCAAAATTTTAAGAAAAAGTTTTGATTTAAATGTTTTTAATATATGATTAATTTACTCGATAAATCTTCAAGATACCTTTCAATTGATACCCAGTTTGTATATATTTATGTGGAACGAACTTAAAAAGAAACCATAAAACCAAAACGAAATAATATTTATCCCCCTTTTTATCCACCCAGTGTAGAAAATCATTACCAGATATGTGGTTACGTAACTACATATTTGGTAATGGTAACTAGTTACTTTTGTTATTACATTTCTTATTACCTTTATATGGCGATGTCGCGAAATATAATGAGTAGTCGTTACACACCAGCATACGAAAAATCAAAAAATATATCGTTAACTATGTGGTTACCAGTACTTACAAAAATAACGAGTCTAAAAATAGATTTTGAAAAAAATAAATTATATAAAAAAAAATATTTTTTATTGTATTTAATTAGAAATTTATTAATTCAGTTCGAGGCCAATTTATTGTATTTTTTTTTTTTTTAATAAAATTTGCTGGTACGGGAATCGAACCTGGGTCTACAGATTGCCAGCCAACAGCTCTACCATCTGAGCTATATCGACATGTAATATTTAATAGCTAAAAACATAATTGACCTGCTGCACACAAGTAAGCTTACTCGCCAACATACAAAAAATCAAAAAATATGTGGTTACATATATCCTTACCAGTGTTTAAAAAATATTGAGTCTCAAAATAGATTTCAAAAAAATCTAAAAATTATTTTCTATTTGAAATAATGATAAAAATAAGTAATTATCAGTAACTCATTATTATATGTTTTAAAATAATACAGAAGGTAAGTGGGTGTCATTACTGGTAATCCAAAAAATAATGATATGTCATTACCGTTTCTACACTGGGCACTTAATGTAACATTGGGCAGCAAAGAAGGTACACATGCTATTTTTATACCCTACACCACTATGTGGTCAGGGTATTATAAGTTTGTGCTGATGTTTGTAACACCAAAAAATATTGGTCGTAGACCCACCTTATAGTATACCGATCGGTTCAGATTTTTTTTTTATTTCGATTTAACGATGTCCGTCTGTCCGTCCGTCCGTCCGTCTGTCTGTCCATGCAATTTTGTGCGCACTATACAGGTCGCAAATATTAAGATATTTTGATGAAATTTGGTACGCAGACCTATGTTGGCCCAAGGACGAATAAATTTGATTTTGGTGAACATCGGTCCATGTTTAGACCTAGTGCCCATATAAGGGTCCTACCAAAATTATATTGTTTATATGCTGCAGGTCGTAAGTACTAAGATATTTTGACGAAATTTGGTACACAGACCTATGTTAGCCCAATAACGCAGCCTATTGATTTTGGTGAACATCGGTCCATGTTTACACCTAGTGCCCATATAAGGGTCCTACCAAAATTATACTTTTTATGCGCTGCAGGTCGCAAATATTAAGATATTTTGATGAAATTTGGTACACAGACCTATATTGGTCCAATAACGCAGTCCATTGATTTTGGTGAATATCGGTCCATGTTTACACCTAGTGCCCATATAAGGGTCCTACCAAAATTATACTGTTTATACGCTGCAGGTCGCAAATATTAAGATATTTTGATGAAATTTGGTACACAGACCTACATTGGCCCAATAACACAGCCTATTGATTTTGGTGAACATCGGTCCATGTTTAGACCTAGTGCCCATATAAGGGTCCTACCAAAATTATACTCTTTATACGCTGCAGGTCGTCATCAAAATATCTTAGATGAAATTTGGTACATAGACCTATGTTGGCCCAAGGACGAAGCCTATTGATTTTGGTGAACATCGGTCCATGTTTAGAACTAGTGCCCATATAAGGGTCCCCCCAAAATTGGCTTGGTTACAAACTGCAGATCGCAAATATTAAGATATTTTAATGAAATTTGGTGCGCTGACTCACATTATAGAAAATTTTGACACGAGCCCCATTTTAATCCATTCGAATTTCGGATCCAAACATTAGTTGGCTTTTACCCAGACTTGTGTAGGGTATTGTATAGTCGGCATGCCCGACTTTAACCTTTTTACTCATTTATTTTTCGCTCTATCTAAAATTTTATTCAAATCGGAGTGTACCACACGGCAGAACTTCCTTTTTAGTAAAATATCTATACATTTTTTAGAATAAAGTGAAATATATAAATAAAATTGCATGTAAACAAACCCTTAGATAAAGTCATGGAATTTTATGCATGTTCCAGTATACGAATACTTCTGTGGACTTTTAACAAAAGCAATTTAGTCAACATTAGAAAATTTCCCAAGACTTTTTGTAATCAATAGCCGCTCTTTCTAATCACTTGGATTTAATAAATCCAAAAAGTAGTTCAAAAAGTGCTCAACAGATGGGGTTAGATTCTCCCTTTTTTAAAAATAATTTTCTGTCTGACACTTCCTTCGCCCTAATTTTTAATACCGAATTAGATGATTGCCATTTATATTTCAGCTATTTCTCCATGTCCAAGATGGAAAATATGTATTTGGTGAGGTGTAGTTTTTTTTCTAAACATATATCATAAAAAAAAAATTTAATAAAGACCTTTTATTTGTTAGTTTTTCAATTTTTTTGTTTCTCTTTTAATTTTCGTTCGTATTTTTTTCTGACAAATTAATAGGCTGTTTCACATATTTGTGCTTTTATTGTGGATTTATTAAATCCAGCTTTTTTTGGATTCAATAAATCCCCTTTTTGTATGAAAAATTCTAAATCCAGGTGATTCAAAAAACCCTAAATAACATGTTTAAATACGCATATTTGAGTCTGATTTCTCACATACACTGATAGAATTTTCGTTCATACTATTAACGAATCGATTTCATTAATCTGAATTCACTGATTTAATGAAAAAATTTCATTGAGTTAATGAAAAATTCATTAATTTAATGAATTTTTTCATTATATATTTTCAACTAACCCGTAAGATATGCTATAATTTTTATAAGGGTTTTGAATTTGCTAATTACTAAAAGAGATATATGTTCCAGTAATGAACGCTAGGGTTGCAAACTGAAATTATTTAAATATAAAAGTCCAAATAATGAGATCATTTTGATTTGGCTATTTAGATCAATCGGTAACTCGATAATGTTTACATTCTGGTGATTGCGGGTTCAAGTCGACTTCAGGGAGATGTCAAAACCGTTACAGTAGACGCTCGCAAATTAGAGCTTTCAGTAATTCGAACGTCCAGAAATTAGAATCAATGTTTGCAATACATTAAACGCTCTGAAATTCGAATTTAAAATTATAATTTCTGAGCGTTTTTTTTTTTTTTTTGGTTATTTGAATACACAGGAAATCCCCAATTTATTTTATTCTGTTTGAATAAAGTAAAACTAAAAAGGGGAATCACCAAATTATATATGTTTTTCCCTATTTGTTTTATTTGAACAAATTCATTAATACTATGCACAAAATTCTATCAGTGTACCCTCTCAAATTATTTCAAAAATTAATCTCTCTTTGATTTTTAATATTAGTCAATTTTTCCCACGCAAAATCTAAATTCAAATAATAAGCGGTGAATACATTAAGGAACATTGAGTACGGAACATACACAAACACAAATCAACATTCGTAAAAAATGGCAGTTTTTTTCACGAATGTTCCTTAGTGCATTCCCCGCTATAAAGTTATAAATTATAAAGATTTTATACAAACAATTCTATGAAACTGTAATGTGTTTTTAAGTTCTACTGAAAATTTTATATTTCTGAAATAAGTGCTTTTGTCAAGAAACCACATATTTCATTGTTTTATATAAAAAACGATGAAAAAAATTATAAAACAAAAGAATATTTATGAAAAGATATCTAACATTCATTCATAAAAGTTAAATAACAATAAGTTAAAGATAAAATAAAATATATATTATGAAAGAATTATACAAAATATTGTTGAGGGTTTTCTTTGGAAAAATAAAGAAAAAATACACAGTATTGTTTTGATGAAATCAAAGAACAAAATAAAAAAAAGAACAATTCTAATACGATAATAACACTGTGCTCGAATTTGACAATTTTTTTAACAAGCTGTGCACCTTACTCGTAAAGCTAATTTGAGTACGGTGAATTCAATGGTTCTAATGGTTTTTCGAAGTTAGCGATCCTATTCGCGATTTAAAATTTCAATACTAAAGTACCATAAAACGATATTTTTTATACTTTTGGGATCATTTTTAAATTTAAATCAATCCAACTCTGTTTAAGGGGGGTATCGACTCTAGGAAAAATTTTGTTTTCGATTTTTTTTTATTTTATTTCGATAGAGCATATTCTCAGAAAATATGCTCAGAAAATATCAATAAAAAATTTAAAGAAATAAAATTTCCACATGTTTTTTTGTAAAATATATTTTAGTCGCAAAGTAATATTCTGTGCATTAAATTTGTATACAAAATTTTTTGGGAGCGTTTTTATTTCATTGTCTTTATTAGAAATCTTATTTTACATAATACAGCAGTACAAACAGAAAAAAACTGCATCAAAAGATGTAAGAATTGCACGCAGTCTTTAAAGAAAAGCCAACGACGATTCCCCGATTGTGGGTGAAGGCACGTCATTTGAGTCAGGTATTGATGGCTTTATATTAGCTACAAAAGTAATCAGTGTGTATAAAAAATTAATATACAAATACAAAATAAATTAAAAAATGTACAAAATTATAGCATTTTAACCGAAATGAAATGTATAATAATTTTTCTGCCATCGTTTTTAAGAATATTAGGGTTAGTATATCAACTGCCATTTAATAAATTCGTGCCTAAATTGGTGCACATGTGGAAAACTGCGAGGTGTAAATTTTGTTCATACACGGTTTTTTGCAATTTAGTTGTTTTCTTAGCGTAAAATTAATTTTAAACTTTAAACGCGTCTTCCAACAACCATGAGTTCAAAATCGGCTGACACTGTACAACCAAGGCGGGTTAACCGCTTTCGATCCGAGTTTTTTTCTTTCGTAGGCAACAGAAAACTCTAGTCCTTGTCGGGATCCTTTTTTTTGAATTTTGGTCAAATAAATTTTATATCCCCGAGCAAATGTGTTTTTCTTGGGTTTTTTGGAATTTTTAAGTTTGTGTGGCAACTTTGTTAAAAAAAAATGTTTAAAATCGGGCCACGATAAGGACTAGACAATTTATCTGAGATTAAGAATCACTTTGCATTTTTATTTTCCGATAATTAATGAAGGCTGCACAGTGGCAGCCGATTTTAAAAAAAGCCAGTAATGAAGTGGCAACTCTGGCGATTTTGGTTGGGAAAATATAATTTAAAAATGCTACACTGATATCTTATAAAAATACTACAATAATATGGTTTTTAAACAAAAAAATAAAATGTTAAAAATATTACATTATTTACCCCCCTTAATTCAATTTCTCTAAATTTTTTTTTTAATTTATTTTTTAAACCCTATTGAATATACACAAAATAACATAAAATTGTACTTTTTATTTGCATAAAAAAATGTTTTTTCTAAAAAAAATTTCGCGATAAAAAAAAATTATAACATTAGGATAGACCTACCTTATATGACTAAAAAAAATTGCGACCTGTGACCCGTCGCCCCCTCCCTAGAAATGTGCCTTTGGGTATAAAAATACAACTTGCAAAAAATTAAGGTGATCGGATAACGGGAACACGTGCCGCATCGGCTCTGAAGTATGAAATACCAGTTACAAGGCGAAACAATCACTTTTTTGGTTTTCTTTCAAAATACTGGCTCTTTAATAACCGTATTTTTGTAAAATTGTAAATAGAATCGTAATCTAGACTGAATTTTCTTTCTGCTAATGTATAAGATTCCAAAATCGGTTGGAAAATATTTTATTAATTGCAGTTTCCTCAGACCATTGTAGGGTTAAAATGAGATAAATTATGAAAATATTAAATAATAAAATATTTCTTTCAAAAATTTACAATGTTACACTCTAGTTTCATTTCTAAGATCCACAGATATTAATATATAAATTTTTGTCTCTCTTGGCTTATGATAACCTACAAACAGAGAAAAAATATGCCATTTCCAACTAAAATTAGGTTACATCTACTAAAATAGGTTGGTGCAACTGAATATTGGTTATCACAACAAAATTCGGTTTATAGAACTAAATTTTAGGTGCAATACCCAAAATATTTAGGAATCACATTCCAATATGGTTTCACCAACCGAACTAATTGGTTGTAGCAACCAAAATAGGCTTCGCAATTCGATTGGCAATTTTTTTTCATGTGTGTAGGTATATTTTTTTCTAGAAAATGCTTAATTAAAGGTTTTTATATCGATTTTTATGTCAAATGATACTTTTTTACATTTGAAAATTTTGGGGTCATTTTGACCCCATGTGCCTAAATTTTTGTAACTGATGTAATGTCTGGGTTTGTATTTTCCATTCATCATTTTCTTATTGCGGACAACTGAAGAGTTGGGGTGATGTCTACGAAACAATTGTATTGTCTATCATGAAAATAATCATCCTTTTTTAAACAACAAAAAAAATGAATATGACAACATTATATTAGAATTTGGACTTGAGGTAGAACAATATTATAAATACCCAGTCAGAAAAATACAAACGCGAAAGCACTTTCACAGGTGGTACAAGTACTGGCGGAAAGTGCTTTGCCATTCCCAAAATGTTAACATCATTAGACAAAAGGACCGGCTGTTCAAAAAGCGCCGGAAAAGCACTGGAGAAACAAAATTTTTAAACGTTGGCAAAACGCTGGTAAAACCAATAAATAGATGGGCAAAGGAGGAGCTTTCTCACAAACAAAAAGATTGAATTTATAAAACAAAAACAAATTTAAATTAAAAAAATCAAAAAAAATTGTTTGCTTGCAACCGGATTTGAACTCGGAACCTTCTGACTACAAACCTATTTTAATGAAGCATCAGCATTTTTATAAAATCATTGGTCTACCAGTGAATTGATTTTTATACCACTGGTAGCATTGGCTAGGTAGCACTGGATAACCACCGGTTGCAAACCTTGCATATCACTCTAAGCCAATTCTTTGACAGTGGTTTTTTTATAAACCACCGAAATTTTAGTAAAACAAATTCTCGCAAAACGCTTTTTGCAAACGCTGGCAAAGCGTCCCAAATGAGTGTTCTGCCAGTCATTTATTTTTAAATCCGTGGTTACCCAGTGGTATGCTTGATTTTTTGTACCACTGGCGATTTTTTACTGGGTAAATATACATATGAAAATATAGAAATTCCGAAAAAATAATTTTTGTATTTTTTGATGTAAAAATTAAAATAATTTTAAAAATATAATTTTTTTTGTACCTTAGCGTCAAAATTTTTAATCGCGAATATGGCGAATGCGAGTGCTTACTTTGAAAAACGGCTATCACCATTGAATTCAGCGTATTTGAATTAGATTTACCAGTAGGGTGTCCAGTAGACCGTACCACCTTACACACCGAAAAAATTCCTCAGTTACTGTCTACTAAATTTTCAACTGAGTCTCAGTGAAATACCCCTTACTGACCCTCAGTTGATTTAATTAATTAAATATAACTAATTTTCTTTTAATATAAAATTCAACTGAGAACTCAATTGATGAGAACTTAGTGTTAGTCAAATTGAATATATATGCAATTTTAGTTACTAACAACCATCTAAAATTTAAAAAACCACAAAAATTTTCATTTTATTTGTTTATTTCGTGTTACTTAATGTATTTGCAATAAAAAACAATATTGAATTGAATTCTACTGCGGAAATTTGCATTTTTTACCATTTCCTATATGATGATTTTATGGATGTTCCAAAAAAGATATCTAAGTTTTTCACGTTCTGGTAAAAATTAAAATTTTAGATTACGCATATTAAATAGAGCTTGATAAGACTTACCTTTATCAAAAACATTGCTGATATTTTATTGAATTATTTTTATTGAAAATATGAGAATCAATTTAGTTTTTTTTTACAATTTAATTTTTCAATTTCGACATTCTTTTCCAATTGGAAATTTGCTTTGAAAATAACTGAATAAAATATGTCTTTAACTGAAACAAAAGTTATTGACGATTAATTTTAAATCAACTATGGATTTCCATAACTGAGTAACTGAGGATTTTTTTCGGTGCAGGAAAAAACAAAGTGCGCGGGGAAAAAAGTATTTTTGCAAGGCAATTCCAAATTATTTTTTTTGCCTATTTTAATTTTTCGTTATAGCTTCGGCATTTGCAGTCGGATTTTAAAGTGTGATACATCTGTTTTTTGTCTCGAGGAGACCAGTGTTTTGCTATAAAGGAAAAATCCAATGAAAAAAAAATTTTAAAAGGCGACCCCTACATTCGGCAACAAAAAATATATAAAAAATTTCTGCTGGATTTATCGAAAAACTTCCTTAGCAAAAGTTTAATGATTTGTTGCGAGCTTTAATTTTCTGACATTAGGGTGTACATTAGAGTGGCAGCAACTGAGATCTCGTGGGTAAATACTAGAACAGTATACTTGACGTTAATGGCCTTATGCTGCCCATACACTAGGGAACATTCTTAAAAAAAGAGATCATTTTTTGTGAATGTGTGAGTGCGTTTGTGTGTGTGTGCGTGTTGAGAGCGTGAATTTCGTGTTTACAAAATTTTTTGACATTTTTTGTTCCCGCAACCATGTTCCCTAGTGTGTAGGCAGCTTTAGAGCAAAACATTGATCCCCTCGAGAGAAAAACATCGATGTATCACACTTTAAGGTCGGACTGTAAATGCCAAAGATATAACGAAAAATGTAAAATGCCGACTCTACGTTCGGGAAAAAATTTTTTTTTTGAAACCTCCTTGCAAAAATAATTTAGATTGGACGGTGTACGGCGAACTTTTTTGTTTGAGGTACGATCTAGTGTCCATCTTGTTAAAATTTGCGACTAGCACAGTGTAAGTATATGTATTATTCAATTCAATGTCTGAGCGACGTGTTCGCTAGTTATTATGTATAACGTGTTTTTGTTTGTCAACCAAACGATTACACTAGTTAGAAAAAAAACAGATTTTTTTGCATTAAAGGAATTAAATACGCTAAAATCCTTAAACTTATTTGACAAAATATGAAAAATTATTTTTTGAAGGCATTTCCCTATCCGGATTTCATTCTTGCCTAAGGAAATCGTCAGCGGACGACGTTTTTAGAATTTCAAGAAATATTTGTTAAGCCGAGCACATACGGTCAATATAATTTACATATTTAAATTTTATATCTTTTCACACACACTTTCAGTCTTCTTAGAAAAATATATATGAAATTAAAATTGATCAATATTTTTCTTCCTACAAAAAATTGCAAAATTTAGCAGATTTGAAAACAAAACCATGTTCTTTTTATTTTGCAATAATTTATATGCTTTTTTATTTTTTTATTTATTTTTAAACAATAAAAAACAAATTTAAAAAAACTAACATTTCAATATTGGCCACACACTTTTCGATAATAGCCGTATATTCTAATCACTTGGATTTAATAAATCCAAAAAGTAGTTAAAAACTGCTCAACCGATGGGGTTAGATTCTCCCTATTTTAAAAAGAATTTTCTGTCCGACACTTCTTTCACCCTAATTTTTAATACCGAATTCGACGATGAGGGATTTTACTTTAACTTTTAATTTTTTATTATATTTTATACAAAACCGCGCTAAAGAGTCTGCCTTTTCAGTTTTATCACTTCAATTTCTATTTTTCACAATTGAAATATTCCACTGCAATATTTAATATTCACTAATTGGATTTATTAAATTACTTACAGTGGAGTGAAAAATTGTCATCCCTATTTCAGCTATTTCTCCATGCCCAAGATGATTGGTGAGGTGTAGTTTTTTTTCTAAATGTATTTCATACAAAAAAAGTAAGAAAAACCTTTTATTTGTTACTCAGCAAGAAAAGAAATGCCGAAGCAGTAGAAAAAGCACTACTATTGATGATATAGATGTACTTCTTTTTTCACATAATCACTAATGATTTTAATATTGAGTTGTCATAGGGGAGGAGTACTCCCACTTCAACATTTATAATTAAAAAAAATTCTTCGCAAAAAAAATTATATTTTTTTTTTATTTTACAAAAGTTTTTTATTGCCGCCACCGGGTATCGAACTTGCGACCTCACGATTGCTAGTCTAGCGCTCTACCACTGAGTTATTCTTTGATATGAAAGTTGACTGGCATAAAAACACCACTTTGTCAATGCGCGATATTGTGCTTTATTCTCTTCAATAAAAGTACTTATTAAACAAGTGTAAAAGGTACATTCTAATTCAATATTGTTTTCAGCACTATTTTCACAGGTGCATAAAGAGCAATTTCTTATAATTTTTTTATATATTGTATATATATTTTTAAAAATTAAAAATATGGATTTTAAACAAATTAATTATAAATATTAAAAAAAAAATTAAAAACAACAAAAAAACTATTGGTCCCGCCGGGAATCGAGCCCGCGACCCTCTGTTTGGAAATGCCGAATGATACCAAAATAACTTTTTACGATCACTTTAAGAGCAATTACTCTTTAGAAGCAATGCTTAAGTGATTTTTTGGATATTGTTCAGAATAAATTCTGCAAAAGCTGTAAAAATATACTAACGGATACTTTAGAAGCAATGAAAGAAGTTGTTTTTTGGAAGTAGTTCAGAATAACTTCTAAAAAAGCAGTAAAAATACACTAACGGATACTTGTGAAGTAGTGAAAAAAGTAGTTTGTAAAGCATTACTTCCAATTTTTTTGCTGGGTAGTTTTGCTATTTTTTTGATTCTCTTTTAATTTTTATTCGTATTTTTTTCTGACATTAAATTAAGAGGGTGTTTCATATATTTGCATTTTTATTGATATGTGTAAACCCAGACAAATAAATCCAACTTTTTTTTGGATTTAATAAATCCACTTTTTGTATGAAAAATGATAAATACAGGTGATTAAAAAAACGCTTAATATATTTTGTAAATCCAATTTATCATAACAATTAATTTCAATCATATTTGAACCGCTGCAGGCTAATTTCTAGTAATTTTTGTTTCTTAATTTTTTAAACATTCCACAATTGTTTCTAAATCATTATTTTCTTATGTCGTACACTGAGAGATTTATCATCACTTCAGTAATGAATTTCTTCAAAGTTTCAATGAAAATTGTCACTTGAACTCGGCCATTGAAACTTTTCATAGAATCTATGAAATAGGTTTCATTAAAGTCAATGTTTATGCGAAGTTCATAAAATTAATGAAACCCTTCATAAAATTAATAGGCCACTTGTCCAATGAATAAATCATTCAGCCAATGAAGAAATTCATAAAATCTATGAAGCAATTGCATTTACTATTATTTATTATAGTTGGTTGTTGTCGTTGCTAAGCTGGAGTGGATAAATAAAAAGTACTTAGCAAATGCAAAAGGCGTAATAAAACCGTAGCATATTTTAGGGATGTACAAAATATATCTAAAGAAAGAATTCATTAAATTAAAAAGTTTCATAAAAAAAAAGTTTCGAAAAAATTAATATGATTTATAAAAAAATTGAATAGTCCAAAATTAATAATAAAATGTTAATTAAAAAAGAAATTACGATATTTTATAAAAAAATTAAAAAAAAGTAAGTACTATTGAACAATTTCATACATATAAAGAACATTTTCATTAAATTTATGGAGATCTAATTTATGAAATTCAATGAATTTTTTTAATGAAATAATGAAATTTTGTGAAAGAAAAGTTATGACAAATTTCATAATATTAATTAAATATATACATAATGAAATTCTTCATTGGTTCTACGAAAAAAATTCTATGAAATTTTATTATTAATATCATGAAGGATAATTCTCTCAGTGTATATAGGTGGCGCATTTATAAAAATATTAAACACCTACATATATAAATTTGGGCCTGTCTCCGATCAATTCCAGTGAGTCCAGAAACTTAGATTTTAAGCAATACTTTAACACAAAGTTTTAGGGACATCAGATAAAACTATTGTTGAATTTACCTCAAATTCCTTAGCTAATTTATTATATGTATTTATGAACATAACTCTCACTTTAATTGAAAATTCAGCAGGCGTAAATACAGCTACTCTATTCCGTAATCTTAGCAAAGCTTTTAACCATTTTTATGAGTGTATGTTTTCAATGCTTGGTTGCCCTTTAATCTTATTGTTTCCTTAAAATTTTTCAATTTGTCGACACGAGCTTAACTTTTGTTCTGTTTTTTTTTTACATCAACAATTTTAAAGAAGTTAACAACCACATAAATAAAGACATTATTAAAACCATTAAGAACTCCTTAAAACTTTGAATTTACCCCCTTTTTATCAGTATTTTTCTGTTCCCGTGCTAGAGTTTTTGCTTTTTTGTTTTTGTCTTAAACAAGCCTGATATATGTATTAGCTGTTTGAAAAAACTTTTAAAACAACAAGTTAAAAGTGGCCATTCTATGGAAATACTGGAAAACAAACAATATAAAAAAAAAATAATTTCATTTCTTGGCTCTTGGGTTTCACTATAAACAAGTACTTTTTTGCCAACTCCAGGGGTTTTTTCCATCCGTTTAAAACTGAGCAACCTAGCAAAGAAATTTAAATGAATATAACGCAAAGAGTGAGTAAAAAAATGCTCATTAAGAAAATTTTATTTAAACACAAACGAACACATGCACGCTTAAAATGGTAACAATTTTACTACCATACAGCTATTTTTATATAGTATTAAGAACACAAGACCACAACTTTTATTTTTATTATTTATTTCATACTAAATGGTTCCTTAAACAAAAGTAACAACCAAAACCACCATATATAAACGAGCACAAATAAGAGAGATGCTGTGAAACAGGAAATACTTAAAACTATTATGGTAATAGTTGGCTGAAACGAATTTAAATCACAGTAGTAAAGAACAGTGATTCAAATATCATAGTTTTAATGGAAAAATTAAATTTTAAAGTAGCAAAATATGTCAAAAAATCTAGCAGAGTTTAGACTTTGTATTTCTATTTCAAATAAAGAAAAAAAAATAAAAAGAAATGTAATTTCTAAATATTAAGAAACCGCTTATGCCGAATAGCACAAACTCCCGTTAAAATTTAACCTAAAGTTAAATTTAAAACTAATGTTATAAACAACAACAATTGTGTCAGTTAAAATCCCAGTTATTTAGTGGCTAATAGGACATTGTGTTGATGGGGATAAACGTCATTAATTTTTTTCATAGGCGTATGATTAATATTTTATATTTAATAATACTCATACGCAACAAAAACTCACATTAAAATTTAAAAATTTATAAATATAAATACAGAAACATAAAAAAAATATTTTTATTTCGTAGCTTCCAAAACCATAGAGTAGGGGTATTGCAAATATGTAAATATTCAAACAAATTTTGTGTTTACTTTGAACAAAATTTTTTAATACTTTCACCATGTAGTTTTTCCTAAAGCAAGACGAAGTAAAAACTGCGACGATGAAAATATTTGCCCATAACAATAAAGCATTTACGTCTACTTCTTTTTTTCCTATTTTTTCTCTTCTACTCATTCATGCTTTAAGTGTTTGCTGCTGGTTTTTTTTTTTTATTTGAAAAGTTGTTAAAAAATCGATTTGAAAAGACACTTGAAACTTATTAAATGAAGTTCTTTTTTTTCGTTATTGCTTTTACACGCTTCCTTAAAAAAAAACCAAGTTTTATTTGTGGTTTACAGCAAATTTGGAAACAAGTCTTAACCCATTTTTGCCAGTGTTCTATATTCCACTCAAAAAAATTACTTCACTATAAGGCGATATTTGCCATAAAATGTTACAAAAACAACTAAGTAATTCCAAGTTGCATTACAAAATTTTCAATAAATCTATAAGCGTTCTAAACCGGGTTAATAATAAGAACCATGGATAAACTATTGCAACCATATATAAACTAACGAGACTCAATAGAGACATATTTAATTTATTGACAGCATCTATAAAATAGAACCGCACACAATAAAAAGTGTTTTTGATTACAATGAAAGATATTAAATTTATTGAGAAAATAATTTTTTAGAAGATTGTTGTTTGGCAGCTATGAAAAAATTCGGGAAATAATATTCTTAGAAAGTTAATTAAATATTCTTTATTTAATAATTTGGCACATATTGTAAGGCAACCAACCCAGCAAAAATATTGATAACATGTTGTTGTTATCATACATATGAGCTACACAGTATATAAAATCATTACCAGATATGTGGTTATGTAACTACATACCTGGTAATGGTAATTAGTTACTTTTCTTATTACATTTGCTATTACTTTTGTATGGCGATGTCGCTCAAAATAATGAGTTGTAGTTACACGTCAACATAAGAAAAATCTTAAAATATATAAGCTGTATTTTGTCTCATGCCTATCAACGTTAAGTAATTAAAGCAAATCAACGTTAAACCGATTGTAGTATAAAAATATTTTAAATAGGTTATGTTTATAATTATTCCGCTTATTCGAACGTCCATGAGCAAAAGTTTTTAGGAAGTAACGCGAATAAGTTAAGTTAGATGAGAAAATGTATAAACGTTGAGTTTTCAACGTTTATAATTATCCCTTTTGAAAAGTAATGTGTTAGATTTCATCTTAAACGCGTTTTTATGCACTTTGAGTTTTTTATGAGTTAACGGATATATTTAAGTCGAAAATACAGCTATAGTTACCTATGTGCTTACTAGTATTGACAAAAATAATGAGTCTTTAAAAAACAATAAGTTTTGTAAATAAAAAAATATTTTTTTAATAAAATTTGCTTGTGCGGAAATCGTACCTGCAGGCAGAGAAAAGATATGGTTGCAATATGATCACGACTACAAAACTATGATCCCTACTGTCAAACATTGTTGTTGCAAACATATTATTAATGTATTAATAATACTTTACAAGTTATATGGTCGTCTGTAATATTTTTATAGTTAAAATCTCTCCTTTTTTCGCTTATCATATTTTTCTCTCGGCTACAATAATATATTATTCGGACAACCATATTCCTCTCTTCGAATTAAAATCATATTTTTATTTGTACTGACAGATATCATGTTCATAATCATTGGTAGGGTTTCGACAAGTATAAGGTGGTCAGTATATCTTTTTATGAACATCATTGATCAGTTAGTCATTCTTGTTTCCGATTTTGTGAAAAGAAGTTATAAGACGCAATCAAAGAAAATAATACATAATAAACAAAAAAATTAATAGAAAACAATTTATTGGCATTCATTTTAATAGTGATATTGTTTGTAGAAGAAAAAATTCGTTCTAACCAGGATCCTTCAAATTAGATTTTACTTTAAAGTGCTCAGTGTTATAAAATAAGTACCTAAAATGTGATAAAAAAAAATGTGTTTTTTAATTTTTGTACTCACGTAGAAAAATTATTGTTGAAGAGCGTTCATAATAAGGAGTCTTACAGCTTTTAGTTTTGTACGAAAATCAAATTAAAGAAATGTACAAAATTGAAAAAAATGTAAAGAGTGCACAAAATAATCATAATATATTCCTAGTGATTATAATATGATTCTAAGTGATCACAAAATTTTCGACAGGACAATAATATGATCACTGGGAAAATATTATGATCATCAAGAAAATATTATGATCATAAGGAAAATAATATGATGATTTTTAGATGTATCGTGAAATTTTAATCCAGCTTCAGCAAAATACTGGGAGAATACAATAGGGATTATAGGACAATAATATGATAATGTGCAGGACTATAATATGATAATATTGGGAGAATTTTACAATCATAGTGTCATAATTTATTGACCATATTATGATAAAAACGAGTAAAAAGGTTAAAGTCGGGCATGCCGACTATACAATACCCTACACCACTCTGGTGTATTGTTTGGATCTGAAATTCGAATGGGTTAAAATGGGGCTTGTATCAAAATTTTCTATAATGTGAGTCAGCGCACCAAATTTCATTAAAATATCTTAATATTTGCGACCTGCAGTTTGTAACCAAGCTAATTTTGGGGGGACCCTTATATGGGCACTAGTTCTAAACATAGACCGATGTTCACCAAAATCAATAGGCTTCGTCCTTGGGGCAACATAGGTCTATGTACCAAATTTCATCAAAATATCTTAATATTTGCGACCTGCAGCGTATAAACAATATAATTTTGGTGGGACCCTTATATGGGCACTAGGTCTAAACATGGACCGATGTTCACCAAAATCAATAGGCTGCGTTATTGGGCCAATATAGGTCTGTGTACCAAATTTCATCAAAATATCTTAATATTTGCGACCTGCAGCGTATAAACAGTATAATTTTGGTAGGACCCTTATATGGGCACTAGGACTAAACATGGACCGATGTTCACCAAAATCAATAGGCTGCGTTATTGGGATAACATAGGTCTGTGTACCAAATTTCATCAAAATATCTTAATATTTACGACCTGCAGCGTATAAACAGTATAATTTTGGTAGGACCCTTATATGGGCACTAGGTCTAAACATGGATCGATGTTCACCAAAATCAATGGGCTGCGTCCTTGGGCCAACATAGGTCTGCGTACCGAATTTCATGAAAATATCTTAATATTTGCGACCTGTAGAGTGCGCACAATATTGCATGGACAGACAGACGGACGGACGGACAGACGGACATCGTTAAATCGAAATAAAAAAAAAATTCTGAACCGATCGGTATACTATAAGGTGGGTCTACGACCAATATTTTTTGGTGTTACAAACATCAGCACAAACTTATAATACCCTGACCTTATAGTGGTGTAGGGTATAATGATGTAAGAGTATTATTGTGCCAACTATGTAATAACTTGACTGTCGCAATCATAAACCCAAAAATGTGTGATGCTCTTAGAATATGATCATCCCTACCATGTTTTTTCTTTGCGTGTGGGACTCCAAATTGCCAGTCAATAGCTCTAACATCTGAGCTATCTCGACATGTAACATTTGATAGATAAAAACAAGCTGCGCCCAAGTCAGCTTACTCGCCAACATACAAGAAATCGAAAAATATGTGGTTACATATATCCTTACCAGTGTTGGGCAATATCGAGTCTAAGTATAGATTTCAAAAAAATTTACAAAAAAATCTACAACAATAATTTATGTTTAAAATAATTATAAAAATAAGCAATTTTTGGTAACGGATTATTTTTATTTCCAAATAATAAAACAATTAACTAGTTATTAGTAACTCATTATGATATGTTTTAAAATAATGCAGAAAGTAAATCCGTGATATTACTGATGGTCCAAAAAATACTGTTTTATCGTTACCGTTTCTACACTGTGTAAATAGTAATTCACTTAACCCCTATCATTGCATTACTTCAGAACTAATTGAAACCAATTACTGATAATATATTACACACTCAAAAAAGTTTGCGGTAGAATCTACTGAAAATGACAATTAAAACAAAGGTATATATAGTTAAAAAGGCGACAAAGATTTTTCCCTTTAAAATAACTAAAAATTTTGTTTATTTAACTGTTGAAAAATAACTAACAAATGCAATAAAAATAACTAACAATAATTATCTGAAAATTTTTTACTACACAAAGAATAAAACAACTGATAAAATGGGTAAAATCTACTATTTTTTCCAGTTAATTCTTTTGGTATTATAAAAGTATATTTGAATAAAAACAAAAAACATTTATGAAAAAGATGACAAAGAGGAGATAAGAAGATAAACAAAAAATCTAAAGTAGAATGTTTGTATGTCTGTTTGATCACTTCTGAGAGTAAATTATCATATAGAGACAATCTGACAATAAAATATAAAAATGGAAAATCACTGATGAAGCCTGTTCATAAAAAAAGGCAGAAACTAGATCTAGTCTGATTTACAAATTAATAATGTGTCTATAACTTTGAAAAAATGTTTATTCTTCTTCTTAACCTCAAACCTACTTAATCAAAATTTTTTCTTTCGATTACAAAAATTAATTAATTTAAATTTGAAGTAAAAATTCTAAACGGTTCTCCAGTTATTACGCTTTCATGCATTGGAGACACAATACAAGTTTCTGCTTTTATTTGCAAACTAGGAATATATCAATTATAGCAATTATAAACTAAAAAAGAATTTTTAAAATTCAAAGAAATTCAACGAAATTTTTTATTTGTTAAATAACTAACAAATACAACTGTTTAAGTAAAATTACTGTTTTAGCAGTTGATGATTACGATATTAAAAATAACTATTTTGAACAACTGTTACGAAATTACGGTACTTTTCGTTAGTTGTTTTTTCAAATAACCGTCGTAACAGTTGTTTTGCATTTTGCTCAAGAAAAACAACTGCAATAACTGCTGAAAACAACAACTACTGATTACAGCACAAACAACTGTCATGTAGTAACTGTCAAAAATTTTTGAGTGTATAACTTCCTATTAGTGATACCAACTACACACATTTGGATTTTTTAGGCCCGATTACAAATGTTCAGTTAAAATTTAGACAACTATGGGAAACAACAACAAATGTGTCAGTTAAAGTCCCAGTTAGTAGCTAACTGGACATTCAGTAATCGGGCCTTAATGGTACACTCAAAATAATAAGTCTGTTGGCTGAACAGAAAAATTTGTTACTTTAACAAAATTTATACCTGTTTATTGGCTTAAAATAAAATTAGTTGATTTTAACAAATAATTTTGTTAAAATTAACAAATCTAAATTTAAGTAAGAAATTAGTAAAACTACAGTTTTATTTGTAATTATACTGAGTCGTAAAATTTGTTCAAATTAAGGTCTCGGGACACTCCACGGGCCTAGTCAATACCATCTAAAGTGATGTAAAGACACTCCAAAGGAGCAAACATTTTACCCGTTTTGCTCTATCTCGCTTAGTTTTCGAGATATGGGCCATTTTATCCAAGGCCCAGCCAAGGTCCATTTTTGGATAGAGATAACCCCATTCGCTGGGTTATTATACGGTTAGGGGTAGTCGAAATTTTCATCAATTTTGCTCTATCTCTCCTAGTTTTCGAGATATTTTAAAAAATCGGGAAGGAAAGAAATAGCGCCATCTTTAAAACTTCGGAAACATTGGTGGCGCCATCTACCGGGTAATAACAGTAACATGAAAATATTATATTTTAACAATAAATTTTGTAAAATTTAACGAATGGCTTCTTAAAAATTAGTTATAAATAATTTTTAAAATTAACACTCAAAATTAGTTAAAGTACTGAGGATTTTTAGTATTGTGTTAAATAAAGATAACTAAATCAGTGTTTCAACTAAAAATTTGTTAATAATTAGTCAAATCGATTTGAAACCCGTTTGACAGATTTTTCTACTGACATATTATTTTAAGTGTATAAACAATTTCTTATAAATTATACGACTACATGGACAAGCTTGTGCTGATGTTCATAATACCAAAAAATATTGGACCTAGACCCACCTTTTAGTATACCGATCAACCGATCACGATCACTGCTAGTTAATTCATTTTGATAAAATTTAGTACAGCAAGTTATTCCGGCCAAACGACGAAGTTTATTGATTTTGGTTAAAATCGGTCCATGTTTAGAACTACATACATTGAGATAAAAAATTAATAAAATAAATTTGTAAACAGCTATCACTCACAATTTACTATTTTTGTATTTATTTTTAGTACAATTTTTTAGTAATAATTTTTTCTATTCTCTTATTACAAGTTGCTGATTTTTTTTTTACTAATTTTCGTCGATATCAGCAAAACATTTTACTAATTTTTCAAAACCGAGTGAGAATACGATAAAGGCCAAGTTCGAAGAAGAGTCGAGTCAACACCGAGTGTGATTGCCTGCCGTAGATAGCGTAATTAATATAGTTTTAGCATCCAGAGTTAAGGTTGTTTGGTTAAATAAAGTTGAAGGGGAAACACGATCGTACCTTTATTATTGAAAATTTAAATTGCATCGAGTTTTTATTCCAAAGGAAGCAGACCTTTGATGAAACCGCACAGACTAAGCAAAACCACAGCTGGAAATAAAGATCTATGACAATTTAAAAATATAAGGAAGATCGGCGTAATAAAAGTGATATGCTGATTTAGATTAAGACATGTGAGAAAATATTCAAGAGAAGAAAAATTCATCGTTCAATATGTAGTTCATCAAACAAATAGACTAACCCAATAAATGGGTTTCCGTATTTTTAAAATTAAACAACTATATAATTCAACTATCTTAAGTTTAATATCAAAAAGTGGGCTACTTTCTTTCAACCAGAAATTATCAAATAAGAATTTTTAAAACCGTCTAGGTCCCAAATTTTTAAAAAATTCTTGAAAATAAGGCAAAAGAAATAATTAAAACTTTTTACAATTTTTTCCACAGAAATTTGTCTTATCAAAATATAGAAATTTAATTTTTAAAAACTATTAACCCTTTAAGTGAGTTCAAAGTGTCAAAGTTTCAATTTGAATGCTTTATACTAGGAATAGAGGACGCGATTAAGCTATAAAAATTAAAAAAATGCTTACTGCGAAACCGACGTATCTTGCCACCAAGATTTGTCAAAAACTTCGCAAAAAAAATCCCTGCTTAGTATAAAATGGGTTAATTACACTGTGAGACAAATGGTAGGGGTCAGTGATCGGGAAGGGTTCAAACTATCGGGGAAAGTTATATCGGTAAAAAAGAAGTTATACGTGTCCCGGCGTTTCGCTGGGTCACCCCTAGGAATCGAGATATATCCATTTGACCTTTGGTGGTCTTTTTTTTTGACATAACTCGAGAAGCACTAGTCCGATTTTGCTCAAACAATTTTAAAAAAATTAAAAATTACAATTCCTTTAATCTGTTCATATAACGTTTTTCTATATACTCAACAGTTTTGCCGGTAAAAATAAATGTATGAAGAAAAAAATATTTTTTGCCTAAAATATTAAAAAAAAAGTAATAAACAAAAGGTTATTGATTTTTATGGTAGCGGTAACAAACATTTATTTTTACCGGCAAAACTGTTGAGTATATAGAAAAACGTTATATGAACAGATTAAAGGAATTGTAATTTTTAATTTTTTTCTCGAGTTATGTCAAAAAAAAGACATATCTCGATTCCTAGGGGTGACCCAGCGAAACGCCGGGACACGTATAACTTGTTTTTGACCAATATAACATTTCCCGTTGGTTTCATCCCATCCCGATTTTGACTGTCGCATAGTGTTATTATAAGTATTTCTGACATCATCGTTTCGGAAGAATTTCGCATTTTCTTAAGTTTTATATCGATCAATTATAGTTTTTTTGTTTTTTCATATTTTCGACACATGCAATGTACACTAGGAGAGACACTCATGCTTTATAGCAAAAAAAACATGATAGCGTGTTTGGTACCATTGTAAAATTGCTACCGATACTGAGACCTTTTATTAAGTTTTTTTACAACGAACTCAATTGAGAAACACAAAGGACATGAAAAATTCTTTTTTACCTTTAAAGTTAAAATTGAAATGAAAACAAAAAAAAACACAACTTAGCTTAATAGAGTAGTTAACCCGTTTTTTTTTTCTTTTCTTTCTTCACAAAACATTGAAAATACATATCTGACCCCTATAATATACTACATGTATGTATAATGTATATAGTAGTGAGGCATTTATTTTCAATAACCAAAAAACTATTTTTGCTACACTCGTACATACACAGAAAGAATTCACAAAAATCTAATTAAATTTTTAATCACCTTTTTCATACCAAATTTGTAAATACAAAAAAAAACTTTTTTTTTTGTAACTTTGAATATTTATTTTTAAACAATTTTTATATGAAAGATAACAATTTACAAATGCAGAGACTATAAATTATAGAGATAGGAAATCAAAACTTACACTACTCACCGATAGAGGGCGCTGAAATTTAGTATTACCTGAGCAACTAAGTATTTAGTATATCCGTTTAGTATCAGCTGAGCCTATATTTGAAAACTCAAAAACTGCTGAAAACTGCTGAAAACTGCTCAAAATAAGGAAAAACAAACGCGGAATATACTCAAATAACAAAATTTGAGATATCCATTTGTGTTTTTGCTTTGTTGTTTGTTATACACTACACCACTACGTGGTCAGGGTATTATAAGTTTGTGCTGATGTTTGTAACACCAAAAAATATTGGTCCTAGACCCACCTTATAGTATACCGATCGGCTCAGAATTTTTTTTTATTTCGATTTAACGGTGTCCGTCTGTCCGTCCGTCCGTCTGTCTGTCTGTATGTCTGTCTGTCTGTCCATGCATTCTTGTGCGCACTCTACAGGTCGCAAATATTAAGATATTTTGATGAAACTTGGTACACCGACCTATGCTGACCCAAGAACGAAGCCTATTGATTTTGGTGAACATCGGTCCACGTTTAGACCTAGTGCCCATATAAGGGTCCCCCCCAAAATTATATTGTTTATACGATGCAGGTCGCAAATATTAAGACATTTAGATGAAATTTGGTACACCAACATATGCTGATACAAGGACGAAGCCTATTGATTTTGGTAAACATCGGTCCATGTTTAGACCTAGTGCCCATATAAGGGTCCCCCCAAAATTATATTGTTTATACGATGCAGATCGCAAATATTAAGACATTTAGATGAAATTTGGTACACCGACCTATGCTGACCCAAGAACGAAGCCTATTGATTTTGGGGAACATCGGTCCATGTTTAGACCTAGTTCCTATATAAGGGTCCCCCCCAAAATTATATTGTTTATACGCTGCAGGTCGCAAATATTAAGATATTTATATGAAATTTGGTACACCGACCTATGCTGATACAAGGACGAAGCCTATTGATTTTGATGAACATCGGTCCATGTTTAGACCTAGTGCCCATATAAGGGCCCCCCAAAATTATATTGTTTATACGCTACAGGTCGCAAATATTAAGATATTTTGATGAAATTTGGTAAACCGACCTATATCAGCCCAAAGATGAAGCATATTGATTTTCGTTAACACCGGTTCATGTTTAGACCTAGTGCGCATATAAGGGTCCCCCCAAAATTATATTGTTTATACGATACAGGTCGCAAATATTAAGATATTTAGATGAAATTTGGTACACCGACCTATGCTGACCCAAGGACGAAGCCTATTGATTTTGGTGAACATCGGTCCATGTTTAGACCTAGTGCCCATATAAGGGTCCCCCCAAAATTATATTGTTTATACGATGCAGGTCGCAAATATTAAGATATTTGGATGAAATTTGTTACACCGACCTATGCTGACCCAAGATTTGATTATTGATTTTGGTGACCATTGGTCCAAAATTATATTGTTTATACGCTACAGGTCGCAAATATTAAGATATTTTGATGAAATTTGGTAAACCGACCTATATCAGCCCAAGGATGAAGCATATCGATTTTGGTTAACACCGGTCCATGTTTAGACCTAGTGCCCATATAAGGGTCCCCCCAAAATTGGCTTGGGTACAAACTGCAGGTCGCAAATATTAAGATATTTTAATGAAATTTGGTTCGCTGACTCACATTATAGAAAATTTTGACACAAGTCCCATTTTAACCCATTCGAATTTCGGATCCAAACATTAGTTGGCTTTTAACCAGACTGGTGTAGGGTATTGTATAGTCGGCATGCCCGACTTTAACCTTTTTACTCGTTATTATTTAAATTTAAATATAAAAAGAAAATTGTCAATTTTTTGAACAAAGTGCCATCTAGTGATAACGACATTTTTATAACTTATTTGTTTGGTGATGCCATACCCCTGTCCAAACGAGTTACAAATATTTCAAACAAAAAAATTGTTGGGAATAAAATTTCAATTTAAAAGAAAATGTGATTCCTTTTAAAAATTCCCATTGTTGGTGCCTACTGTTTTTTCTGTGTAGCGGCATATAGTCGCTCCGCTTTAGCTATGTGTTAGTGAGACGTTTTTAAAATTGCTTTATTTTTCATATTTGCGATGTTATCTTAAATAGTCGGCAGATATAAATGTTCGAAATAGTAGATTTGCGGCTAAGAAGAAGAATAAATTGTCAGATTGTCTCTATATGATAATTTTTCAACAACCCTTCGGCTGTAGGATTGGATTTTTCAATTCGGTTAAAATACGCTAAAAATTAAACCATTTTTTTTATAGCAGGCCCTGGATATGGGTCGCCCCAGAACAACAGCGGAGACACTTGCGGTTGTCGCTCTGAGCAAAGTCGCTCGAAATTACAGCGACAGCGGCATAATATAGAATGCATCATATAAAGGGTGGTTCAACCATAACGCACGATATTATTTGTAAATAAAACAAAAAGTTTTCAGAGAATTATCTTAATATTTTTTATTATGATAGAACGATCTATGACAGTTAAGTGTGAAACAAAATATCGGCCAAATGTTTGCCACGGCTTCGGTTACATACCTCTATCCGATGGTCCATATTTTCAATGACTCCGAGACATAATTGAGGTTCAATGTCGTTAATGTGTCGAATTATCTCATCCTTTAGCTCCTGAATTGTTCTTGGCTTATTGATGTACACTTTTTTTTAAAAAATTCCAAAAGAAAGAAGTCCAACGGTGTCAAATTACATGATCGTGGCGGACAATTAACATGGCCACGACGTGAGATAACAAGGCCATTGAAGGTTCATATCCTCAATTTCTGGCCATAAGAAGTCGGTTATCATCTTGCGATAGCGAACACCGACGACGAGTCGAGGTTGACGGCTCTTCGGCCACACTATCGCAAACAACAGCAATATTTTCCGCAGAACGAACTGGGCGAGCATGCACTGGTGTGTTCACAGACCCGGTTTGCTGAAATTTGTGCGCAATTCTCCCGATTGTGGATACATTTGGTCGCTTATGCTGACCAAAGTAATCACGAGGTGCACGAAATGCATTTTTATTTGAACGCCCATTTTCGTAAAAGGCTCCAACAATCTTAACGCGCTGCTCAATTGTGTACCTCTCCATGGTTGAATTTGTCAAACACTGAAACAAAGAAATGTCAAATTAAGTAGGGCAAAAAACTCGACGTTAAGGTGTGACTCACAATTAACATCGTGCATTATGATTGGACCACCCTTTATAACAAAGAGACTTTATGGCTCTTATATGCCTCTTAGTTTATTGGTCAATATTGTCAATCTCTAAGTTGAATAAAAAAAATTTGTCAATATTAAAAAAAAAGCTAAGAATTTTTTAGACTTGGTAGCATTTTTATAACTACTTAATTTTTAAGAAGCTAAATTTATACCTACTTAGGCCCGATTACTGAATGTCCAGTTAAAATTTAGCCAAAAGTTAAATTTTATATGAGAAACAATAATGAATGTGTCAGTTAAAGTCCCATTTAGTAGCTAACTGAACATTCAGTAATTGGGCCTTAATAGTTTTATAAATGCTTAAATTTGTATGGAATATTTGTAAAAAATCCCAAAAAAAGCAAACCTATTGAATGGAATGCAAAAAACGAATAATTGAATGATAAAAATAAAGTTTATTTTATGTTATTTTTTACATTAATTATGAAAAATAATGTCAGTTAAATGAGAACCGTTTTCTCTAACACAAAAATGTGCTCTTTTTATAGCATTTTCCAAAACTTTGTTGAGTGTTTCTTGTGATATACGATCAATTTCTTCTTGAATGTTGTCCTTTAGTGGTTGCAAGGTTTGGAGCTTATTTACATAAACTTTGTCTTTCAGATAGCCCCACAAGAAAAAATCTAGTGCAGTCAAACCAGACGTCGTTTTTAGAAATTATCCGCTTTGGAAATTGTTTTCTCAATAACTCCATCGTTGCACGGGCTGTATGGGTTGTTGCACCATCTGGTTAAAACCATATGTTGGCGTTTGGTGGCAATTGCGAAAATAAAAAATTTTAAAGCATTACTTACGATCTCCATTTATTGTTTGACTTACAGCTTGATCGTTTTCAAAAAAAATTGACCGTAAATGGACAGTAAAGGACAGTAACACGAATTGTGTGTAAGTATTTTTGATGAAGATTTTTGGGATTTTGTTATTTTGTTTATTTTCGAAACCGTGCAAGTGAAAATGCGCTTCGTCGGTCATCATTTAATTTGACAAAAAGTTTTTATTTTGATCAACGAGATTTAAAACTGCTCTAGCATATTCCAAGCGCAATGCGAAGTCCTCAGGATTTAGTTTCTGGACTAGTTGGATTTTGTAAGGGAAAAGGTGCAATTCGTGTTTCAAAATTCGCCTAAGAGTGCGGTCAGAAAGCTGCAACTGAGCAGATCGTCTTCTTGTTGATGTCTCCGGATTTTCTGCGACGCTTTGTCTCACAGCATCAATATTTTCCGCCGATATGCCAGTTCGAGGTCTGCCCGTACGTCTTGAATCTCCGACAGTCCCAAATTCAGCAAAATTATCCACCAACTAACGAATGGTTGGACCCGTTGGTGCAGTTCTTACACCATAAAATCTTCTATATGTACATTGAGTATTAATTATCGAACGATTATTTTCAAGGAATGGAAAAAGAATCTTAGTTCTTTGGGCAATTGTATAGCGTTCCATTTTTATATTCTCTCAAGTTTAATTTCTGAAATATAAAAAGAAATAGAAAATATTCACAAGCAAAGAAGTTACAATTTTTTTACATTATATAGTTACTCTAGCCGCACCCTGTATGTTCTCGAAAATAAAATGAGGGTTAAATAGCATGTGCAACTAATGTTGCCTCCAAATTTCAAGTTGTTCTGACCGGGATGTTGTTCGCACTCCATCGTTGTTCTCTTTAGGCTTAGTGGCTGCGAAGTTTTTACCAAAGAGCTTTTTAGTGATGGCATAAAGATCTTTCGATCTGTGCTCTTCCGCTGTCTATGAAATCGCCTCTTATCGCTTCTGGCACTTCGTCTCACTTGCTTATCGTGGCAACTGTATGCTTCTCTCAACGCAGCTTTCCGGATCGAGTCCTAGCTGCATTTAGTTTGAATTTGGCTTCCTTTTTTGTTTGTAACAATTGCCAGTTCTCATGAGATATTTATTGTTTTTTCCGCGGTAATCTGTAACCAATATGCTCTCTGGCTGCGTCTTCAAAGTGTACTTTGATGGTCGGCCACTCTAAAACTGGGTGAGCTCGTTCAATATTTAAGCCTTTTTTTAAGCCTTCGATATAGTTTCGGCGCTTTGTACGATTTTGCAGGTTTTTTACATCGTATCAAAAAATGCCTGAAATGTTTTAGATGCCTTTTCAGGTCTTACACTGATAATAATCCTTGCATAAAATTACGAAAAATCTCAAAATAACAAAAAATTTCGTAAAATATACGAAAAATGGTCTATTTTACGAAAGTTTTTGTTGTTTTGACATGAATTTTGTATTCTTATGCATGGATTATTATGTGTGTAGGATTGCCGTGACCTTAAGGCGGATAGAGGCGATTACTAAGTGGTGATCTGAGAAGCAGTCAGCCCCTCTTTTAGCTCGTACGTCGAGAATGCTTCTTTGCCAAGTTTTGCTAATGATTACATGGACGATCTGATTTTTTTTCGTGCCATCTGGCGATACCAACGTAGCTTTGTGCACATTTTTGTGAGGAAACAGTGTGCCTCCGATCACAAGGTTGGTATTGCTGCACATTTCTCCGTCATTCTGCCGAAGCCATGCGTACTCATGATCCTCTCGCGATTCCTGTTGTCTGATCCAAGTTGCGCATTCATATCGCCCATTAGTATCACTATGTTGCCTCGAGTTATTGGATAAACCAGATTTAGATGGCTATAAAAATTTTCCTTTTGTGTAGAATCGGATGCCTTGTGGGTGCATAACATTGCACGCATGTCAGATTTCTAGCTTTTGTTCGGAAGTTCGCAAGGATTATTCTATCTCCGAATGGTTTCCAATTAATCAGAGCATGTCGGACTTCCTTGGACAATAATAAACCGACACCGTTCGATATTGGCTGGTGCTCCGGCTTTCCAGAGTATAAAAAGGTGATGTTGTCTGGAGCTTTGAATTCACCTGACTCTGGCCATCTGGTTTCGCATAAACCTAGAAATAGCAGTGAGTATTTTGTGAATTCACTGCATACTTTGGCCAGCTTTGATAGATCTAGGAGTGTGCGTACTTTCCATGTTCCGATTCTCGTTGTCCTTTTCATGCTGAAGGTTGTCATGGTTGGGATTTGTGGATTTCTGTTATTTGTTGTGGTTTCTTTGGTCGTTGTTCTTTAGGACGGGTGGATGATTAGACCTACGATTTCAGTGTTGGGGCTGCCAACAGCCTCTGGGAAGGTTAGCCAATAAGCCGCTGGAGTTGTAGATCTGAGTTTTAGTGACCCCTCGGAATTCCGTTGTCACCTACTTACCTGAGATACACCGGTGTTAACGTGCCAGTCAGCTTACTCAGCTGCAGTTCGACTTTTCACTCTAGCTACCACCAGACTGGAACATCTGGGCAGCTTTACCAGGAAATACTTGACCAGAGGTCGGAAGTAGGAAATTCAATAAAGGAATCACTTCTGGCTATTCCCAAGTGAATAGCAATCAAGTAGCTTTCCACCTTTGTTAAAAGATCCCATACCGCCTTGCGATATATTAATGAATAAGGGCCAGTTTTATATTCAGAACCAAGAATGAATTTTGCCTAAAATTTTACTTAAGTCAGAAATTTTCAAACAAAATTTCTAACTATAAAACTGGCTCTTATTCATTAATATATTAGCTGATTAATATATCGCAACGGAAATGTAATAATATTTCCAATAGACGAAGTAAGGACTGATTATAATGACGTAAACCAGAACAATAATAATATTGACGTTTTCAAAAGCAAAGGCAGTCTGCAACAACGACTTAAATTATATTGACATATTTTGAATTGTTCGAAGAAGTTTAAATATTTTAAAAATAACATTAATAAATAAGTTTTACTGCTAAATAAAAATTTTGTTTAAAATTTTTTAATTTGGAGAGAAATTGTAAAGCTATTCCAATGTTGTTTCAAAAAAAAATATTGTAGTGCGAATTCAAGTCTAAAATTCCTAAAAAAATTCTTATTGTCTTTTGAAAATTCAGGAATATTATATTTTTTTTGGTATCCCATGTGAAAATCGAAATATATATGAACATACATGATCATACGTTGGCTCGTATGTGTTCATGCATGGGCATACATAGTCATATACGTACATGCATAGTTCAATGTATGCTCATACATGATCTCATATATTTCAATATACCTTTGGATCCGAAATTTGAGGGTATATGGAGGTATATGGCCATATATGAGCATACATGAATCATATGTGAGCATATATGGTCATATATGAACATGTACGGTCATATACCCTCAAATTTCGGATCCAAAGATATATGGAAATATATGAGATCATGTATGGTCACACATTGAACTATGCATGTACGTATATGACAATGTATGTCCATGCATGATCATATACAAGTCAATGTATGATCATGTGTGTTCATATATATTTCGATTTTCACATGGGATTTGTCAATAAGCCCTACGGTGAAAGGGACCGGTCCCAGATGACAGGCAGGTTAGGTCCCAAGGGGGCGGAGACCGGTCGTTGATCGGTCTTTTTGTTTGAAAGAGACATATCACTTTAACATGGCGTTGTCATTGGAAATGACCAATTGCCAAAGTTGAGACACCTTGTGACAGTAAGGTGGTGTGTCTAAAAATAGCTTTTCAAATAAACTAATAAAAACTTAAGAATTAAAAATAATCTACATGGCGTCGAAGTAGGGCTCGATAACACAACCCCCTGCTTGTAAGGCAAACGCTCTACCGTCCGAGCTAATGTTGCTTATGCGTAATGGCTGGCTGATGGTAAAGTTATATATTTTTCGTTTCTTTTCAAATAAAAAAGAAAAAGAAAAAACAAACACTACAAGCAAATAAAAAAATGGAAAAGAAAAAAATAGAAAAGAAAACAACACTAACACACACACAAATATAGTGGAAGTGCCTTCAGCAAGGTTGCCAATTTAGCCATTTTCCGGCTAGATCTAGCCATTTTAATTTCTTCTAGCCATAAAAAAAAATGGCTAGATTGGATCTAGCCGGAAGATTTAGCCATTTTATTTTGCCCTAGCCATTTTTTCTTTTAATGTTTTACAGTTAATTTCATATAAAAGTGCTTGAATTTTTATGATTTTCAAAATTTTAGTACAAAATTTTCAATTTTTAAAACTTTTATTTGGGTTTATAGACACATGTAATTTTTACATTTGATTTAAAATCATGAATTTTGTAAAATTTAAAGGAAAATATTTTAGAAATTCGAAAAACAGTGAAAGTTAAAGGATACTTTCATGAAATTCGTGTTAGAACTCTTCATTATCACTGAATTATATTAAAATTATTGGGTTTTTGCATTATTTTTAAATTTTAGCCATTTCTAGCCATTTTTTCTGCGTAATCTAGCCATTTTTTCAGTTCAAGTGTTGGCAACCTTGGCCTTCAGTATGCCCCCGACTGACCAGTCACGGGATAGGTCCTTTAATGGCAGTTGACTCGTTTTTTGCATTGGCCATAATTAAATTAAAAAATCAATTGAAAATTAGAAAATTACCTCAAAAACTCTGATAAAATAAATAAAAATTTAAAAAATTGCCCTTAAGTTCAAAAGTAAATTAAATGAAATACCAATTGTTAAAACTAAAACAGCTTTAACATTAAAAAACGTTGAAAATACAAAACATAAAATTTTTTAGCAAAAAATTATAAAAATTTAAAATAAGAGCTAAAATAAGCAAATCGAAAAAAATAAAGTTCAAAATAAATAAAGGAGTAAAATAAATAAAAAAATATTTTAAAAAATATGCCGCGAATTTTATTTTTTATTTCGGTATCGGCCAAGTTTTTTAAAAGCAACAGTGAAAGTAACGAATCAGAAAATACTTAGAAAATGAATTCATTCTCTTTGGTTCATATTTGTACTAATTTAGTAATATGGCTTTGGTTGACCGGTCACGGGATAGGTCCTTGGAGGGCAATTGACTCCTCATTCCCCGTAGAGAGGCAATAATGGCGACGAAACACTTTGCGAGTATCACTCCTTAGAAATTCCTCTATAATATTTTCTTAACATTGCCGCCCTAACAGAAAACGCACTTATCTTATGGCACTTTATTTTACAGTCGATTTCATGGTGTAGTTGTGTAATACAAAACTCAAGGCAGTCATTTTCTGGCGCCTTAAGTCATTATAAATAGTAGAGTATAAACAACAATGTCGGTTTTTTTGTTCACTTCAGGTATGAATGAAAGATCGTACTCGTCCATAAGCAGAATTGGAAAACATGGATACTCTAGACAAGAACAAACAAAGCATGTTGTAGACTTTTTTCTGAGTAAGTTTGTGTGCTTTGTTTTGGCAATACAAGAATGCAAAACCGGTAAAATGTTAATTTTTGTATTTCAACCTATGAAAGTAAAAACAAAAAAGAATAGAAAAATAGCCATTGATAGTTTACAAAAGACGTAGCGAACTGTTTTATTTCTTTTTCTTCCTGGGTTTGCTGCACAAAATACTTGCAAACAATTTTAAATCATTATGTTAAGTGAGAGATAAAATTTTGTTGTTCATTTAAGTTTTTATGCAAAGGAAAATGACACTTATCTGTATTTATCGAATTTTGTTGCTACACAGACACTTTATTAAATGATAGTTTTACCAATTTCCTTGTGTATCATAAATATTTTTGTGTTTAACAAGAACATTGACAAAGAGTTGTTTGAATGCAGAAATACTAAATATAAATGCTTTTTTCCAAAAAATTACTGGTGGGTGTATAGAAAATAAATTGGTTTATTTTACAAACGTGGGTCATCATAAAAATTGAAGTAATTGGTCTTTCAAAACATGACAAATATTGTGGTGTAGCCTTTCAGTTTTAGGTGTTAATATCTTAAGTGTTCAATAGTTAGTTTCCTTTTAATAACCGAATTATATTAAGCCTTTCAGACCCAAGCAGCTTACAAAAATTTATTGATTTTATATCTTTAAGGTAAAATGGTATTAAAACTACTAAAATTTCCCAATCTCAATTCATATTTTACGAAATATAATTTAGGTAAAAATAATAAATTTTTTATCTAAATAAACCTATTGGTATTGAAAATATTTGTAATTTTAAGAGAAAACATCAATTCTCACAATCGTGTATGCTGGGTCTGAAAGGGTTAAAATCTGTTGTCTTTGAAGGAAATCATTAAACTCATGTAACCATAACAATAAATCTTAAATATAAGTTCTCGTCATACTACCACTCCACTCCAGTTAATGAGGGTTAAGATCTGCGGCTCTGTATAGGAGACTTCCGTTGTTAGTATATCAGGGACATTTCTTAATTATTTACAAGAAAAGAAAACAACTTACTGAATAACTTTGAATCCAAAATTTCTTTCAATTCATTCTTAATCAATAACAAATTTCATTCGAAGTAATTATATGTCGATAGTTTTTAGATTTTATTTAATTTGTTCTTCTGCCTTAACTAAGAGTCAGAGCTTTGAAGAATTAATTTCTTTTTGAATGAATTCACTACCAATCGAATTCAATTTTCTCTAGAATTGAATGAATTCCTTTTCTTAAGTAACTCACTGAATTCGTTCAACTGAACGCGTTCATCAAATAACAAATTCAAAAAATTAATTCAATTGCTATAGCCATGTTTATTAAATCAAATGAATTAATTCACTGGTGAACGAGTTTAATTTTATAAATCAAAAGGAAAAAAAGTGAATTAATTCCGTACTGAATTAATTCACCACTGAACTTGTGAACAAAAAATACGTTCACTGAATTAAAAAAAATACGTTCGCTGAATTAAAAAAAAAAAAATACGTTCACTGAATTCAAAGACTATTTTCTCCCCTTCAGTAGAAGCATCTACATTAGACCGTACCTCAAAAAAAAGTTCGCCGTACACCCTCCAATATCAAGTATTTTTCAAGGCAATTTGAAAAAAAAAATTTTTTGCCCAAACTAAGGGTTCGCTTTTTTAAATTTTTCGTTAAAGCTTCGGCATTTAAAGTCGGATTTTAAAGTGTGATATATCGATTTTTTTGCCTCGAAGAGACCAGTTTTGCTATAAAGGAAAAATCCAATAAAAAAAATTTAAAAAGGCGACCCCTACGTTCGGCAACCAATATATAAAAAACATTCTACTGGGTTTATCGAAAAACTTCCTGAGCAAAAGTTTAATGATTTTTTGCGAGCTTTAATTTTCTGACGTTAGGGTGGTACATTAGGGTGGTAGCAGCTAAGATCTGGTGGGTAACTACTAGAACGGGATACTTGAGGTCAATCGCCCTTAGAGCAAAACACTGGTCTCCTCGAGAGAAAAACATCGATGTATCATACTTTAAGATCCGACTGTAAGTGCCAAAGTTATAACGAAAAATGTAAAATGGCGACCCCTACGTTCGGCAAAAAACTTTGAAACGTACTTGCAAAAATACTTCATATTGGAGGGTGTACGGCGCACTTTTTTTGCCTGTGAGGTGGTACGCTCTAATCTACATTAAAGCATAAGTTTGAAAAATTAATACACTCACAATTTTCCATAACCGATTGGGGATTATTTGATAGGTAAAGTCGGCGGATGAGGTTTTTCATAGAGATGCACCTAGGTGTGGAAAGCTCTCTGGCTGATATTCACTTGGGAATAGCAAGAAGCGATTCCTTTAATGAATAACCTAAGCAGCTCACTACATCCGGTTTGTTTTAACCACGTATCTCCTGGAAATGCCACCCAAACTCCCGTTTGTCGGCAGCTAAAATGAGAAGGCGGTCAATGAGTAACCTGAATGGCATGAATATCAATGCGTCTCAAGTAACTAGGCCACAATAACTGTGACTGAAACTCAATTGATTTAAATTTGCCTGCCTAGAGGTTGTTGGCAGCCTCAACACTAGGATCGGATGCTGTGGTCCAATCAATCGCACATCTTAAAATTAACGGATTAACGAAACAACACATAAAACACAAAGATTAACACAAACGGTTTTAACGCCACAACCAATTGGCTATCGAATAAGTACAAGAATCGGAACATGGAACGTAAGAACAATCTCAGAAACGTCACGTCTTGCCCAAGTATGCAGGGTAATGGAAGATTACCGACTGGGGTTTCTGGGCCTCTCTGTAGTAAGATGAAAGGGCCAAGGGGAACTACGCACTGCTTCTGGACACTACTTTCTATACAGTGGTAACAATTACAGCCATACCCACGGAGTAGGAATCTTGTTGACACCCACCATGAAAAGATCTATGTTAGAACACAAAGCCGTCTCTTATAGATAAATTATGGCCCGATTTAAAACGAAATACCGCAATATCGTGATTTTTCAATTAGTTGCTAGAAGCTCCAATGGGAGTGATGTAATTATATTATTTATAAGTACATTAACTAAAATAAAAAAAAAAAAAAAAAAAAACAATAGGAAAAGTCTGTTTAACTTTTTGTACAAGTCAATAAAAAACAAACGGCACAAAAATACGTATCGTCTGTAGGAGTTGATATTTTCAGTCAAATGTTCTATTTTTAGTTTTCGATTTTTAGAAAAATAATTTCTTTGTTTTCTATTTTAAAACAAAAATTTCAAATATTTTCGTTTTTCTTTTTTGTTAAAATAGTTTGTTTATATACCAAATTATTTAAATTCAAATTACAAGAAATTCTTTACTCATACACATAAATATAGCCAATAAAAATATGAACGTGTGTGTAGTGTTTTGAAAATTCAAACAAAACAAAAACTTTTAAATATGAAAAAACAAACTACAAAATCGTTTTTTTTCTAACGTTTTGTCAGTTAAAAATTGAAGATTGTTTTAACAGTATTTTCAATTATTTTTATTTCTTTTATGGATTGTTTAAACAATGTTTGAAAATTCAAACAAAACAATGTTTGAAAATAGATAGCAAATATAAAATGAAAAATCAGTGGTCCTTTTTTTAATTGTGTTTTCAATTAATTTAATATTTATTTAAGGTTGTTTTTAACGATAAAATATTGTGAGTGTAGTTAGTGCATAAAATGAGTGTTATCAGTATATTTTCACAATTGTAAAGAATATAAATATAAATTTAGGGTAGGTGCGAACTGGCTAAATAAAATCTAAACTAAATTTAGGTTTCCAAATTTCTATGAAACTAAAAAAAGTTTTCAAAAAAATTTTCAAAGAATTTTTAAACCCCTTTGCCAATTTGTATTTAGTTTAGAATTTATTTAGCCACCTCGCACAGTGCCTTTATACTAAATATTATAAATTTAAAACAAAAAATAGTAAAAATCCAAAAACTTTTGTTTTTATCTACGTACAGATATTTTTAGAAATAAACACATTTAGGTTTATTAGCACCAAAACAAAAGGGTAGAATAGCAATTTCTGATGCTTTTTAGATATGTTCTTTCATAATGCAATGACAATAAGAGACATTGTTCTCATATTTGTTTAAATTTCTGTTAGATTTACTTTTGAACTCCCATTTTACCCACCTTAATGCATTTAACAACATGTTTGTCCAAAAGCAAATGTGAACTTGTAACCATTACATGCATACAAAATACATTCATAGATATTTCTATACAAAAAGTAGTTATTATTGTGTTAAACATGAATTGGAAAGTGCTGTGTGTATATATAGGTCGTATTGACAACTCTTCTACATTTATAGTTTTTGTGGTTTCACCCTCTAAGACCAAGCCCGCCAATGTTAAGCCAATTGTGGGTTTAAATTTATATATACAACAGTTAAAGGACAATGTCAGTCATGTTATGCTCTTTCGAGTGTATTTGTATTGTAGTTGTACTCGTATGTAGAATATTAAAGTTTTTTTATTTTTATTATGCATTTGCAATTTAATGATCATTCATATGTGACCATTTAATGTTAAACATTTTACCACTACACAGTTAGACACAATCATAGAGTTTTGTTTTCCTATATTTTACACTACATTGTGTAAACAGTAATATTAAGTATGTCATGTAGGTTTGCAACATCCCAGCAAAAACAGACATTACCGAGTAATTAAGCGAGTAAGTAGCACACAAAGGATTTCACTACTTACCAGGCTATTTACTCGCAACATTATTTTTGTTCGCGATGTCCAAAAATTCATGGGTGGTCATTACCCTCTCGCTTACAAAAAAAGTGCGAAGAATAAGTACTTACTGACAAAGATAAAATAAGTGGTTACTAAGAAGTTAGGAAATAAGTGGTTACCTTACATTATTAAATAGTTGGTCATATTGGCAAGAAAAAACTTTTTGGCTTGGAAAATTTCCTATTTAGTTCAAAACAAATTTATAAATAAATTATTAATATAAAAAAGACTTAATCAGTACTTATTTAATCAATTACCAGTAAGTGATTACTTTGCACGAATATATAAGTACTTATATAACTTATTATCGGTAAGTCATTATTTTGTATTTTAAAGTTATGCAAAAGGTAATGGCCTATCATTACTTGGTAATCCGTATGGTAATGACCTGTCAATACCATTTTTTTTGCTGGGATTCTCTGAACTGGTTTCTTTCGAGTTAAATTCCAGTTTAAGTAAATGAAAAATTCACCCATTCCAGAATCAAAGTGAGTTGTGTGTGACATTTACATGACGGCTATTTTTATGAGTCCGTACTACCGAAATACACACGAAACAATAATCAAAATAAAAGGAAGCAAAACTATTTGGTTAATTATCAGGGATGGAAATGTTGATACTGTTTTACTTTTTTGATAGTACGAGTATTTAATAATAATTTGTGATTTTTGTTATTAAATAGCTTAGTTAATAATAAAAACTAAAACAAAATAAAAATTATTTTTTTAACACTATTGGGGTCAAATAATATTTTTGATGAAACAAAACCCCCATTTGCCATTTCCTAATTTCAAACATAGTAGGGCATCACATTGTCTTCTTAAATGATTTTAAATTACTTACATCATTTTTTATTCGGTTTAGCATAACATTGTGGTTGCAGTAGGTTTGTTTCCTATCTAAATGTACATGCATGTGTTTGTTTGTATTTATAGTGAATTTTTATTTTGTGGTGTACAATTAGTATAATGTCTGCTTGACTAGTGCAAAAATATGTACATACAACAAAAATTCCATACACAATTTAGTTATTTGAATATGATGTTTGTTTATCATATTAACATCATTTGACTATAATGTCTGGTTACACAATTGTTTGATAATAAGTACAATATATGAATGTCTCACCCGAATAAAGACACTAAATCCATTTTATGAAATTTACAAAAATAAATAAATATTTTTACAATGAGTGTTATTTTTGTTCGGTTTAAGATCAAATACTACGAATTCTAAATAGAATTTACAATTTTTGTTATATTTACATATTTTTGTTATTTTTTAGACAATTCGCCAATACCAATCTAGCTACATAAATAAATAAATAGCTAGATTTAATAATATGAATAATAATAATATAAATAATGAATAAATTTAATTTAATTAAATTCTTAAAAATTAATGTACCCTTGTCGAATCCCTACACTAATGTAGAACTGCCATCTATTCAAATGTTATAAAGTGTGATAAACTACTGTTTTTAAATAACTAGAATTTTCGATCAAATAAGTTTTGAATTTTATTTTGTAAAAAAAAGCAAAATTTAAAAATAAAATTTTATCATTCGGATTTCTGAAAAGAACATACCCTACGGGAAATCAGGAGTCAAGTTCCCTCCAAGGACCTATCCCGTTACCGGTCAAGCGAAGGCGTATTACTAAATTAGTACAAATATGAACAAAAGAGAATGAATTAATTTTCTAAGTATTTTCTGATCTGTTATTTTCAGTGTTGCTTTTAAAAAACTTGACCGATACCGAAATAAAAAACAAAATTCGCTGCATATTTATCAGAGTTTTTGAGGTAGTTTTCTAATTATTAATTGATTTTTTAATTTAATTAAGACCAACGCAAAAAACCAGTCAACTGCCATTAAAGGACCTATCCCATGACCGGCCAATCGCGGGCATTATCAAGACACATCCACTGTATTTGTATGTGTGTTAATGGTGTTTTCTTTTCTACTTTTTTTCTTATCCATTTTTTTTTTTGTTTGCTGGTAGTGTTTGTTTTTTCTTTTTCTTTTTTATTTCAACAGAAACGAAAAATATATATCTTTACCATCAGCCAGCCATCATGTACAAGCAACAGAGCTCAGATGGTAGAGCGTTTGCCTTACAAGCAGGAGCTTGTGTTATCGAGCCCTACTTTGACGCCAAGTAGATTTTCTTTAATTTTTAATTTTTATTAGTTTATTTTGCAAGCTTTTTTTAGATACACCACCTTACGTGTCACAAGGTGTCTAAACTGTGGCAATTGGTCATTTCCAATGACAATGCCATGAGGTGTTTCTTTCAAACAAAAAGACCGATAAGGGACCGGTATCTGCCCCTTTGGGACCTATCCTTCTTGTTTGGACCGGTCCCTTTCCCCATAGGGTCGAAACACGTTTTCTTTTTGGCACCAAACGTAATATTTTTAATTGTCCTATTATTTTATTTTTTATATTTTTGCAATTGGTATTCCAACTAAAACAAAATTGGAATTAATATCCAGATTGCTATTCTGGCTTAACTCGCTGCAATTGATCTATATTTATGTAGAACTCCCATCTCTTCAAATGTTATAAACTACTGTTTTTAAATATTTTAGTTTTGAATTAAAAGCACCGTAAGTTGTTTAAGTTTCACGTGAAAAAACTGTTAAGGGCGGATTATGGGACCGTAAACGTAAATGTGATGTAACTGTACCGTGCCGTAGCTAAAAAGTACACTTATAGATTATCGTAAACGACATTACTATTTAGCATCTATTTCATGTGGTTTTATATTTTATTCTAAATTTTTCCATTTATTTGTTAATTTTTATTCCTTATTTCTTGTTTGAATCAATTTTCTTTATTCATTTCATATTTTTTGCGACTAAAATCATTCAGCTGTTTCGATGCCGGATAGAAAATTCTGATTTCAACAGAATGATCTGGCAAGTTCGTTTACATTTACGTGTTAGTAACCATTCGTATACATTTCTTCTTGTGGTATCGGAACAGCTGATTCGTTACAGATACGTTTACGGTTGGGTAACTCAGCCTTTATACTCCATATAAAAAAGCTAATTTTTCACGACAATGAGTTTCACGTGAAAATTGTGTAGACTTTGTTTTCACGCAAATTTAATGCACAAGACTATTATTTATGTTGTGAAAGAGTGATATTTTATGTTTATTGTAATTGTTGCTTTCTAATTACATAAAAAAAATCATTTTCAGAATTTACTTTAATATTTAAGACCTTTAAAGTTTGAGTGAAAATTTTCCACGTGAAAAACAACTTACGGTGCTTAATTAAGAAAATTCATGTGTTTTACAATACAATGTATTGATGCTTATAAAACATTTATTAAAAGTTGTATTTAACGCCCTTATTCGGGCGACACATTCATATAATGCTGTGCAAAACTACTGTTAGCACAGGTTACGTTTATGAAAAAAACAAATTATTGAATGGTAGGGCAACACTCACAGTGTATTTGTTTTAGATAATATAGAGAATATTCAAGAATTTTCCAATATTAGCCTTAGCAAAAACAAAAAGCTTTTTGGTTTGTAAATGGCTAGCTCATTAAAACCACTTCTAAAATAAATTATAAATATATTTGCCTTTTATTATAAATCATACGCCTACTGCTTTTTATTGGAATTGTTATTGCTCATACGTCAAGCTATCCTGTTTGCAATAAGACGTGTAATTAATATTTACCCAAATAATAAACAAAAGAGTAAGAAGGTCAAAGTCGGACTAACTACATTTGGGCATCATGTAGTTAGTTGGCATGTCCGATAGACCGTACCTCAAAAAAAAAGTTCGCCGTACACCCTCCAACCTAAATTATTTTTGCAAGAAGGTTTCAAAAAAAATTTTTTTTGTCCCGAAAGTAGGGGTTGCCATTTTATATTTTTCGTTATATCTTTGGCATTTACAGTCGGTTCTTAAATTATGATACATCGATATTTTTCTCTAGAGGGGACCAATGTTTTGCTCTAAGGACCATTGAGCTCAAGTGTCCCGTTCTAGTATTTACCCACCACAACTCAGTTGCTACACCCTAATGTAATACCCTAATGTCAGAAAATTAAAGCTTGCGAAAAATCATTAAACTTTTGCTAAGTAAGTTTTTCGATAAACCCAGCAGAAATTTTTTTTAAATATTTTCGTTGTCGAACGTTGCCTTTTTAAATTTTTTTTTCAATGGATTTTTCCTTTATAGCAAAACACTGGTCTCTTCGAGGCAAAAAAATTTCCATATTACACTTTAAAATCCAACTTTAAATGCCGAAGCTATAGCGAAATATTAAAAAAGGCAACCCCTACATTCGGCAAAAAAAAATTTTTTTTTTGGAATTGCCCTTCAAAAATACTTTATACTTGAATGTGTACCGCGAACTTTTTTTACATGTTAGGTGGTACGGTCTAATGTCCGAGTTTGAGCACTAGTCTGGTTTAAAGTGTACTACTAATTGAAATCGAATATTTTATAGATTGAAATGAACTTCTGTCAAAATTTCTCAACAAATTGGTAACAAATTAAGAAAGAAATTTTGATTTTGCTTAATGTTATGTGAATTTAAGACAAAGGTGGAAATATAGTATGTATGGGCCCTGGGTGCAAAGATGAACCGCTTATGTCTAAAATAAATACATTTTTTTCTTGACCCCATATGAGTCGGTGTACCACATAACACTAAAATATGTTTATTAGAGCGTACCACCTTACAGGCAAAAAAAAAAAAAAGTGCGCAGTATACCCTCCAATTTGAAGTATTTTTGCAAGGAGGTTTCAAAAAAAATTTTTTTTTTCCCCGAACGTAGGGGTCGCCATTTTACATTTTTCTTTATATCTTTGGCATTTTCAGTCGGATCTTAAAGTATGATACATCGATGTTTTTCTCTCGAGGAGACCAGAGTTTTTCTCTAGAGGGCCATTGACCTCAAGTATCCTGTTCTAGTAGTTAGCCACCAGATCTCAGTTGCTACGACCCTAATGTACGACCCTAATGTCAGAAAATTAAAGCTCGTAAAAAATCATTAAACTTTTGCTAATGAAGTTTTTCGATAAACCCAGTATAATTGTTTTTTATATATATTGGTTGCCGAACGTAGGGGTCGCCTTTTTAAATTTTTTTTCATTGGATTTTTCCTTTATAGCAAAACACTGGCCTCCTTGAGGCAAAAAAATCGGTATATCACACTTTAAAATCCGATTTTAAATGCCGAAGCTATAACAAAAAATTGAAAAAGGCGACCCCTACGTTCGGCCAAAAAATATTTAAAAAACAAAAATATCGAGTCACAATTTATTTTTAAATTTTCACAAAAAATATTTTTTAACCCCTTTTGGTTTGGCCATACAAGACTTTTGGCCAAACCAAAAGGTTATTTTAATTTAGCAATAAACATTAATTGATTCTAATAGACAAAAACCAGTATTCTATACCGACCGACATATGGTAACAGGATATTCTGGATGTCCGGAAAGCAGGATCAAGCAACGGATTTGATTCTGTTGCGTAAGCATACTTTTGTGAAGCAAGTCAATTAAGTTTTTATCTATTTATCAAACATAATATATCGTTGTGGCTCAGATGGTAGACCCATCGACTGTTAATCGACTGTTCAAGGCACGAGCAAATTTTATAAAAAAAAATTGCAATACAAAAATAGTTTTTTATAAAAAATTTTTTTGAAATATCTATTTTGAGACTCATTATTTTTGTCAAAACCGGTAAACATATATGTAATGACATATTTTTTTTTTATTTTTCGTATGCTCGCGAGTAGAAATAATAAGAAAAGTAAGAATAACACTAGGAAATTTACAGAATAACACCTTTTATAATGAATAATTAAAAAAAAAATTTTCCAGTTGATAAAAATTATTATTTTGAGTAATTTGATCCATATAGGGTTTATTTAATTGGTATATGCGATAGGGAGTACAAAACTAATGAACAAGCGGAATTCTCTATAGCTCCAATCTTAGTTTTAAGGGTTAAAAAGGTGGGGTCAAAAGTGTCCGTATATTAATAACAATTTTAGTTTTGTAATCGTATTAGATTCTAATTAAAAGCTTTTGTTTATTATGCATTTGTTGCCTTCTATTTGGAAAGACGTTATTCTGAAAATTTCCAAGTGGGATTTTTTGCCGAAAAGGGAAAACATTAACCCTATATGGATTAACTTACACAAAATAACAATTTTTATCAAATGAAAAAAAAGAGTTTTTTGATCCATTTAAAGTGATATTTTTCCGAAAATAATGAAAGATGTTATTCTGTAAATTTCCTAGCGGGGCGTTTTTGACCAAAAGTATAAAAGTTAACACCATCTAGATCAGGTTACATAAAATAATTATTTTTATCCAGTTGAGATTTTTTTTTCAATTTAATGGCTGTACAATATTGTAGTCATAATTAGTATTAAGTTTCATGGGTCTTTTCTGACCCCAGGCCACTAAGGGTTAAAGAAGATTTTTTAAACAAATGTAAAGATAATTATAGTCTAACCAAATTGAAGTGATGTTTTTTCGAAAACTGTGTAAAATTTAATGAAAACTTTAAATTTAGTTTAATTTTTGACAAAATGAGCAATTTTTGTAAAATGTCCTGGAAAGCAGTCTCTCCAATCACAAACTCGAATTATCGTTTTTCCAATTTATTTGTTTTTCTTTAATATCAACTATTATGTGGTCCAAATTAGGCATTTTAAAAAATCTTTAAAATGAATTAAAAAAAAACCCGTTTTTGCATTTTTATCAAATTCGTGGGTCATTTTAGATTCCAGCCTAAAGTAGGTTAATGGTATCCGATGAAGTCAGAATTCCATGTCTGAATCATTTTGACTATATTAGATGAATAAATGGAATAAAAAATAATTTTTTTCGAAATTTCTAATTTTGGGAATTTTTAATAGTAATACACTTTTTTCCAAAATAGGCCATTTTCGTCCAACTTTCGGCACGGGTTAACATTTTCCAAAAAAAAAAAAAATCGATTACTTCCATTTGGGACCATTTCCAATAAAACTGGGGGTGTAATGCACCAAAATCGACAAATCGCTATATTAAGGGACAGTCTATTGTGTATCTTACAACTGAAAATTCAGTCATAGCAACAAATGTTGCTCAATATTTTCTAAACAAGCTGCTTATGTAAAACATTCTTATATATAACTTACTAAAGGTTTAAGCAAAACTGTTCTATAAATTAACATTAAATAATTATGGCATATAGTATAAATATAATTTTTTGAAGTAGTCATTAAATTTGTCCCAAAAGCTAAGATATTTGGATAACTATAAAAAAAGAGTGTACTAAATCAAAACAACATTATCTTAATATACGATTTCCCACGATTCCATACATAAGTATACCCTATAATTATAACCCATACTTAATGCTATAAAGCTTTTAAAATAGTTGCTAGTTGTAAGGTTTTTTCTACCAACTTAAATGCTATAAATGAATTTTATCCTTAAAACTTTTTTTATAAGCTCAAAGGATAAAACTTGAATTTTATCTAGCTTTACTGTAAAATAGCTTTAATAGTTTATTTTACTTTAGTAATTTGAGCTTTAAGCACTGAGCTTTCACAAAACAGGGAGACGATTTATTTTGTTTTTAAACTTAGTAAATATAAAAACCTGGTAAGGATATTTGAATCCTTCACCATCAATTGTCTTCAAACTATTCAATCCACCTTCTACAATGCTTTTCAAAGTTTGCTATAATTTTTACAACCCACATCCCATAATTCATTTTGTGGTACTTGTTTTACGTACCATCCACAAACTTATGTTCCACTCAGAAGTGGATTGTTGGTACTATAATTGTTAAATAGTTCGAAATATATTATAGTGAAATCTTTGATTAAATTTATACCATAGTCAACAACCAAATTGTAAAAAAAAAAAAACTTGTCTTATCCAGCCTTAAGGTGAAAAGCTTCTATTATCAATACCTATAGGTTTAGGAGCTTGATTTAACGTAGGACTTGGTATATTATAAACAGGATATAAAGGAGCGAATTCACAAGGATCAAGTGCATGTTGTTCACCTTCGTTGATATTATTGTTGCGAACAGTGTGGATTGATTCTTCGTAAGATGGTGGAGCTAAAAAGAAAGAAAGGAGTTTTTTGAATTGTTGAAATTACAAAAAAAAAATAACTTACGCATATTTGGTGTTTGTAAATCGAAAGAGGGTGCTGAAGCTACTTGTTGTTCCTTATTTATAGGCAAATCTGTAGGTCTTTCTCTTTGGTAACCATTACTAGTAGTAGGCTGCTGTTGTATCACATTTATTCCGCTTGTGTTATTAGCCAACGGAACATTGCCAATAATTACAGGCATGGTAACAATTTGTTTTTTGTGAAAACTTTTCATACTAACTTCCAATTCCACTTGATAGGCTATTTGAATAACACTACAAGTTTGAAGGCAAGTTGGTGGTGTAGCCGGTATATGTAGTTGTTCTGTTATAGCTCTTGTACAATATCTTAAAACCGAATCACCTTTCATCTTACTAACACAGATACGTTGCACATTGTGGCGAGTGGGATTTTGACTAATATAACGTACGAGCATTACTAAAGAAAATTTTACTTCAGATACAGCAAAATTGGTATTATTTATAATTAAAGCTTGTACGGGTATATCTTGCCCAGGAACATAACCAGCTTGGGGTATTTTAAGTTCCATTTTTAGAGGTTCTGTTTTACAGGGTCCACAACAAAAAGTGCGATATGCTTCACTGGTGGCGGGGATCTGCAAGAAACATTTATTTATAAATTTTACAGTAATAAGATAAATTTATTCTAAATTCCTCCAAAAATTCATTTAGAATTTGATAATTATAAGAAAAACACAAACGGAAAAGCAATGGCAAGGCTTTTTAACAAGTTTTGCAAGTACTGGCAAAAAGGGCTTCCCTATTCCCAAACCCAGTGTAGAAAATCATTACCAGATATGTGGTTATGTAACTACATACTTGGTAATGGTAACTAGTTACTTTTGTTATTACATTTCTTATTACCTTTATATGGCGATGTCGCGAAAAATAATGAGTTGTCGTTACACACCAGCATACGAAAAATCAAAAAATATATCGTTACCTATGTGCTTACCAGTACTGACAAAAATAATGAGTCTAAAAATAGATTTTCTAAAAAATAAATTATATAAAAAAAAATATTTGTTATTGTATTTTTTTTTTTAAATAAAATTTGCTGGTGCGGGAATCGAACCTGGGTTACAGATTGCCAGTCAACAGCTCTACCATCTGAGCTATATCGACATGTAATATTTAATAGATAAAAACATAATTGACCTGCTGCACACAAGTAAGCTTACTCGCCAACATACAAAAAATCAAAAAATTAGTGGTTACATATATCCTTACCAGTGTTTAAAAAATATTGAGTCTAATAATAGATTTCAAAAAATTTTAAAAAAAGTCTAAAAAATTATTTTCTATTTGAAATAATGATAAAAATAAGTTATTATCAGTAACTCATTATTATATGTTTTAAAATAATACAGAAGGTAAGTGGGTGTCATTACTGGTAGTCCAAAAAATAATGATATGTCATTACCATTTCTACACTGGAAAATAATAACATCATTAGAAAAAAGATCAGCTGTTCAAAAACCGCCGGAAAAAACCAGAAAAAATTTGAAACGTTGGCAAAATGCTGGAGAAATCAATAAATAAGTGGTCTGAAAATAGACTTTCCAAAATAGAATTTAAAAAAAAATCACATGAATTTTTTTTCCTGCAGGAATTTGAACCCAGTCCGTCAGATTGACAAACGAGAGCTAAAACCATAAATAAATGATAAGAGTTTATCCACACTTTTTCATAAAAAACCGATTAGCACTATCTTTTTGGTATTCATCGTCTTCCTTAAAAACTTATTTAATTAAAGTATTATTGTACACATTTTTTTAAATTTTAAAAGCGATTATTTCAATCTTTTAATTTTCTGGCTTATAATTTTTGCATTAAAGCCCTTCAATTCTTCGTTGATTTTACATGTAACTTTTTCGTAAATACCCTGAGAGTACTTCTTGCTCCCTTCAAGAAAATCAAGATACTTGAATGCTTCTTTCGGTACTTTAAATACATTTTTATTTTAACGGACATAATACTGAAATCTACTACCCAAAAGTATTCTTCTATATCAAAAGTATCCGATTTCTCAACATCGATTTCACTCATTTCCTCAATAATACATCTAGAGACCTATTGGTGAAAAATTATGCAAAAAGCTATGAAAGATAGATGGGATAGGATTGGAAGTTTGATCCAGTAGGTCATTAAGAATGATGTCAGAAAATTGTTAACCCTGTTGTGCATCACTTCTGAGAGCGCAAAGTATACTACAATTGAGCTATAAGGAATTGGCTTAGCGGAAGACTCCCGCATGGTACGACAAGCAAAAAAGATTTGACAATGAACGAGATAGCGCCAGCTTATTATTGTCATTATTATAAATATTATTATTATTATTGGTTTGACCTACTAACCATTTTCGAAAAAATTATGTTGTGAATGGAGTACATATAATATAACTATACTTTTTCTGATTCCGAACTCCTTCTCGATATCTCGTATCATATCTGAAATATTCAGTCCCAAACTTGATGTACCTGTCAATTTTGCATGCAAAAATTAAAAAATGTAAACTTTGTTTATCCATTTTCTCGGTAACAACTTTTTGGCATATGGGTCAGAACAACATGTTACTGTCATTGGTACACTCATAAAAAAAGATAGTACAAAAGTCTGTTTAACGCGTTCTGGTTAAATTGAACTAATTTTTCTGTTATTTTCTCCAAAAAAGCCCGTACAAATAGGTCAAAATTCTGCTAAAAATAACAGGAAATAGTACATATATTTACGCCAACACAATTTTGACCTATTTGTACGGACTTTTTTATGAGTGTACATGCACTAGTGCGTGCATATATCATAAGGCGCATATTAAAAATAACAAGCGACAGAAGGTGAAAACATCCGGCGGATGCAATAATTAGCATACCACGTTTTTGAGGTGAGAAAATGGGGCATGAGAATTCTAGATTTAGAGAGAACCCCATAAAGACAATCTGATGAGAGTGATTGGTTGCCCTTGAAAATGCGTTTTAGTTTCTTTCAATTTTTCTGGTTATTTTTCTACACTTCGAAATTAATTATTGCGTATCAAATAATTAATATTTAAAAGACCGATCTCAAAACACAAAACTTTTTAAAAATCCATAAACAAAAATGTAATGAATGTTTTTTCAACAATTAGATTTGAGATTGGACTGCTTAAAATTTATACACGTGTGTATCACATATCAAAATAACAACAAAATTATTATATTAGGTTCCTTCGCCCTACAACGATTGCATACTTTGTTGCAGCTGACTATGAACCTCAGGGGTATGGCATCACCAAAAAAATAAGTTATAAAAAATCGTTATCACTAGATGGCACTTTGTTCAAAAAATTTACAATTTTTTTTTTATTTCAATTAAAATAATAGCAAACACAAAGCAAAAAAACAAACGGATATCTCAAATTTTATTATTTGAATATATTCCGCGCTTGTTTATTCCTTGTTTTGAGCAGTTTTCAGCAGTTTTCGAGTTTCTAAATATAGGCTCAGCTGATACTAAACTGATAGTAAATAGTTGCTCAGGTAATACTAAATCTCAGCGCCATCTATCGGTGAGTAGTATAAGTTTTGATTTCCTATCTCTATAATTAAAAGTCTCTGATGAACCTGACCCTTAGAATTAAAATATTTTTCAAATTTAAAAACTAACTTTTTCAAATTTAAAAACTGGGTGTTTGCGTTTTCATCTCACCCTTATTTGTGGCGATTCAAAATTTAAATCAGTCATTTTTAGCACCGTAAATCCACGTTTAAAATTCTGGTCAAATTTCCATGGTCTCACTAACGAAACTTTTACTGTATAACGTATATGGCCATGTAAACCTTCAAATGACGAGGGACAGTTGTTGGGTAATTGACAAGCAAATGTATAGGTATGGACTCCAATTGAAATGGTTGCCTTGTTGCCTTAAATGTAATATATAAATTTATTAAAGTAATGAAGAATATGTATTATATAAAGGAACCTACTGTCATCCGAGCCCATTAAATATGTTGAAGATGATAAATAGTCTTCACGGCCTTGATAAATACGTCTGGTATTGAATTTTCTTTCGCTCCATACTACTTCAGCAAAACCAGATATATTTAATAATATGGCTGGAAAAATGAAATAAATTAAAAAATGTTTATAATAAATTCTCGCTTTTAGGACAATTCATAAACCGACTGTTCCTACCCGCCCTACTAAAAAAATTATATGAATTTTGATCATCTAATTGTATCAAATTAGATCGTATTATGATCATATTAGATCTAATTTGACACAATTAGATCTAATTTGATGGAATAAGATACGGTTTGTTACAATTTTATCCAGATTTTGTCCTCATCCAAATGTATCAAATATAATATAATCATATCCAACTAGATGTAATGATATATAATTCGATACAATTATACATAATTATATGAGGCATATGTAACTATATATAGGTCTATATATAATTGGATATTGTAATATGTTGCACTATATATTGTGCAATATATTACAAGATATAGTTATATATTTAGGATATAATTTCGTAAAATTTTATATAATTATATCTTGGTATATATGTACCAATATATAATTATAAAAAATTTTGTGTGATAACATCCCAGTCAGAAATCGCCAGTGGTACAAAAAATTAAGCACTTGCATACCACTGGGTAACCACGGTATTAAAAATAAATGACTGGCAGAACACTCATTTGGGACGCTTTGCCAGCGTTTGCGAAAAGCGTTTTACCAGTATTTTTTTTACAAAAAGTTCGGTGGTTTATAAAAAAAACCACTGGCAAAGAATTGGCTTAGAGTGATATGCCAAGGTTTGCAACCAGTGGTTATCCAGTGCTACCTAGCCAATGCTACCAGGCGTACAAAAATCAATTCACTGGAAAACCAATGATTTTATAAATATGCTGACGCTTCGTTAAAAAATGTTTGTAGCCGGAAGGTTCCGAGTTCAAATCCGGTTGCAAGCAAAAAATTTTTTTTGGATTTTTTTTAATTTTAAATTTTTTTTGTTTTATAAAATCAATTTTTTTGTTTGTGGGAAAGCTCCTTCAAGACCAACTTTTTTTTTGCCCTCCCAACACTGGCATACTAGTTACTAAAAATTGTTTGCCAGTACCAGCATTTTGGCACAGCCAGTAGTTGTCCAGCTATTATCACTCATTTATGTGTTTAGCCATTAAATATTATATGTCTCGTTAGCTCAGTGGGTAGAGCAATCATCTGACGGCCTGGGTTCAAATCACGGCAGGACCAAAAAAAATACATATGAACTTTCTTTTAATTTTATTTTGGAAAATATATTTCCAGACCACCTATTTATTGGTTTTGCCAGCGTTTTACCAACGTTTAAAAATTTTGTTCGTCCAGTGCTTTTCCGGCGCTTTTTGAACAGCCGGTCCTTTTGTCTAATGATGTTATCATTTTGGGAATGGGAAAGCACTTTTTGCCAGTACTTGTACCACCTGTTAAAGTGCTTTGCCACCGCTTTCCCGTTTGTATTTTTCTGACTGGGATATGACTATAGCAAAACTTTTTTACTGGGCCGAGTAAAAATATTTTTTATATAACCCGACTAAAAAAGTTTTCATATAATCTTATATGATTTGATGTAACTATAAATGTTTATATGTGTGGCTTTATATGACCATATACATTTATATTTACACTTTGGTTTTATAAATATGTTTGCTATGACGTTATATATAATCATATGCGATTTGGTCTCCAGCCATATATTAAGAGCTCTCCAAATATAGTTTATACATAATTATATATAATGGCGTATAAACTTCTGTAAACAATCTTATATCAAAATATATAACAAAGTTAATATAAAATTGTATTAATTTTATGTATAAATTTATCTGACATGATATCTAATTATACAAAACTGTATAAAGTTTAATTGCACTATAAAAATAAAAAAAAACTCCGAAATTGTGGATCTGGTTTTGAATTTTGCACTTTGACATATAAATAAATGTTTATAATTGAATTTAACATATATTTTTTAAATAAAGGGTTTTTCAATAAGAGCGCTACAAAAGTAAAAAAGTTTAAATAAAACAAAAACGGTTTTGGATATCAATGAAATTCTTTATTCCTGTGAAAGTACTTTCGATGCCATTATGTATGGAAATCGATCTCTTTTGCATGGCCACCACGGGCACGCTTGCAGAAGTCCAGACGCTGAACCCAATTTTCGACGGTTTTCAAGCATAAATCGGCCGATACTGCTGCAATTTCACGTTCGATATTCGTACGAAGTTCATCAATCGTCGCTGGCTTGTTGGCATAGACCATAGATTTGACGTAGCCCCACGCTCAATTGTTGATCAGCTAGGACGATTATGACGACCATAAATTGGACGTAGCGCTCTTAACGTTGAGGCCACTGACTCCGAATTTCGGTAGTAAATTTTAATAATTTCGACTCGTTGTTGGCTCGTATATCTTTCCATCATGAAATGCCAAACCTTACTGAAGAGAAATGTCAAAAGAGCGGCAAGAAATATGGCGTCGTTTGCTGTCCCTGTCTTTCTACTTTTGTAGCGTCCCTGTTGAACAACCCTTTAGTTGGCGAAATACTCTTTATTAAACTAAAAATAATTTTAAAGAAATAAATAAGGGAACAATTTTTTTTTTTCATTGTGGAATTAAAGGTCCAAATAATTATTTTTACTTTTAAATTTAAAAATTAGACAAACATATGTTGAAATAAATATGGTTTAAGTTCATTTATTTTTCCGTAAAAAAAAAATTAATTGTGAAAGTTAATTTTTTATCATGTTGGTTTTAATTTTTATTTTAAAAAATAAAAATTGTTTTTTTCGACCTTTTTAATTCATTAATTAGAAATTTATTAATTCAGTTCGAGGCCTATTTCCTTATTATGAATTAACATAATAAGTACTTTTTTCAAAAACTGTTTTTTCTTCTTCATCAGGATACTCTCCTGACAAATACTTCACAGAGTTTTTGCTTTCAAAAAACCTCTACACTTTCAGGAATGAAAAGACGATCGTTACGGGGATTTTCCAGGTCCCCTTCATCAGTTTTCTTTCGGATCCGAAGATATATGGAAATATATGAGATAATGTATGGTCATACATTGAACTATGCATGGACGTATATGATCATGTATGCCTGTGCATGATCATATACTAGTCAATGTATGATCATGTACGTTCATATATATTTCGATTTTCACATGGGTAGTTAATTTTTTATTTTATAAGAAAGACCAAAACTCTAACCTAGAAAAAGTTTTTCCGGCAAATTTTTGTAATGTTTTATTTTGTCAGCTATTTCCAAGTTTATTAGCAAAAATTGTTCTAAACATTTAGCATTAGTATTTAATATGAATGAAATAAGTGATCTCAATAATATTTACTAAAATTTTCTTTGCAAATCTTCATCAAATTATATGTATTTATATATAATTTGATGCAGTTAGATAGACCCATTGTTCGGATCAAATTGTATCAGGTGAGATAACATGCTTATCTCGCTTGATATAATTATATATTCCAATATTCGGATCAAATTAGATATGGACGTATATATGGGTTTATATATGGTGATATATGATTATATAACATCTTTTTTAGTCGGGAACCATTTATGATTTTATGGATTTATATACCACTGAGTATTGTCATATGTAACACCAAGTATAATTGTATATGATTTTATCAAAATATATTTAGTTATATAGAATCATATTAACCAGATCCACCATTTTTCGGATCAAATAATATATTTTTGGACATAACTATGTTAACCCATATATGATTTGATCGGGGAAAGGTGGATCTGGTTAATATGATTTTATATAATTAAAAATCTTTTGATATACATAATTATAAAAAATATAAATTTCACAATACTCCGAGATATAATTGTGCAAAATCATAAATGATTATATGAGCCCTGTTTTGAACACTTAAATTCCCGAGATAGCCCAAAAGCCGAACATTAGTTGACTTTTAACCAGTCTGGTGTAGGATCCCTACGGGAAATCTTAACAAACTCTCACCGAACTAGCCCCTTTATATGAAATAGACTGGTCACTTTTACATGGCGTTGTCATAGGAGGGGGAAATGACTGTGTCACAAGACAAATCCTAGGACAGGTTACTGAACTCTCATAAAAAACAAAGTTCAGGGACCAGTCCTGGGATTTGTCTTGTGACATGTCACAAGAGGTCAATTTCCCCCTCCTATGACAACGCAATGTAAAAGTGACCAGTCTATTTCATGTAAAGGTGCCAGTTCGGTGACAGTTTGAAAATTTCCCGTAGTGGTATTATATAGTCGGCGTTCCCGACTATAACTTTTTACTCATTTCAATATTATCCACAAGAATTTTTTTTGTAGGTTTTCTTTAAAAAATTACAAATATAATTATAAATCATTGTTTGATACTTAATTTTGTACACCTTTTTAAGTGTTAATTAAAATTTTAAAAGTTACGTCGCCAACTGTGACTAATTTATTCAAATCAAACAATTGTATTTTATAGATAACACACAATTAATATGTAATTAAATCTCTTATTCACCACAACTAATACCCATTATAACGTAAGAGACAAATTTTGCACACAAACCTTTAACTTCCTTAACTTTATCACATCTCAGTACAATTGTACCGCTAACTAATTGACCTGCGAAATAACAACCCGTAAGATTTTGATCAAACAAAATATCGCATTTAACGACCATTTTGTCCAACTGGAGAATAAATACTAAATTAACTACCACATTTTTTTTTTAAATGATATAATTAAGAATTTTACTCTCCCTTTAACATCAGCAACCAATATTACTTATCAGGAAAAAAAGGTACGCAAAAACAGACGAGCACCTTTTAATCAGTAAAAAATATAAATAAATTTATATAAATTTTGTATATGGCTTATTTGTTAACAATAACAGAGTTTTTGTTTCTCAAAAACCTATGATAAGCTCAAAAAGAGTAGTAAATATTTTAAATATTTTGATATCATTTAGGAGGAATGAGTTGGAATTAAAAAATGTTTTAATGGTATGCCTGTAAAATTTATCAATGTGATCTTTATCAAAAAGAATTTACTAAAAACTGTAATTATAACGTTTTTAGAAAATGCGTAGACAAATAATACGAATTTTCAACGAAAAAAACATACCAGAATCCTAGTGCCACGACCTAGTAACCCCGGCCTATGAAAAGGTGAACAAGGCCGAATTATTTTAGAAGAATAACGTTATTGATTAAATGCAGTGTTCAAAATATTCGCGATAATACACTTAAAATAATACGTCAGTAAAAAGATCTGTCAAATGGGTTTCAAATCGATTTGATTAATTTTTAAAAAATTTTTGGTTGAAACACTGATTTAACACTGGTTGAAACACTGATTTTGTTTTAACAGATTTTAGTTATCTTCATTTAACACCATACTGAAAACCCTCAGTACTATAACTAATTTTGAGTGTTAATTTTTAAAATTATTTATAACAAATTGTTAAGAACCCATTCGCAAAATTTATTGCTAAAATATAATATTTTCATGTTTCTGTTATTACCCGGTAGATGGCGCTACCAATATATCCAAAGTTTTAAAGATGGCGCTATTTCTTCGTCTCCTGATTTTCTTAAATGGCCCACATTTAGAAAATTAAAAGAGATAGAGCAAAATTGCCGAAAATTTCGACTACTTCTTACCTAATAATAGCTTCGTGAAAAGATTATCTTTATCCGAAAATGGACCTTGATATGGCCTTGGACCGTCGGAAATTTTTTTACAAAAACTTTAAACTTCATAAAATGGGTCATATCTCGCAAACTAAGCGAGATTTGTTTGTATAACAACCAAATTAGATATTTGGGAAAAACTCCATTTTTCATAATTTTTGGTAACATGCCTGAAATTTATGAAATTCAAAATTATTTTTAAATAACTGGAATTTACTTTCAAAAAGAAAAATTTTGATACCCATATTGTCTATGTTAAGTAGTCAGAGGTTCCCAAATCTTTAAAAAATAGGAAATTCGTCTCAAACCCGAAGTAGGCTGAATATGCTAAAAATCCGAAGCATCCTCACACTTAAATATTATAAGGATTAATATATGTGAATTTGACCCTTAACCCTGTATACATCCCCATACAAAACCACTTAAATTTTGATGTTTGTGTTATGCCGTAAACATATAGGCATGCTTGTGCATGTTTTATATACCGGTAAGTAGGCCTCTCATATACCTTTCGTAGGACACTAAAATTTCCTATAGTTTCCCAATATTAGAAAAATCCAAGCAAATAGTCCCAGTTGGGGCTACCGAATTTCTTTCCAATCAATCGAATTGTTGGCTTTTGTGACAACTATCTTTATATTAAATTAAATTTTTAGTCGTGAAAGCCAATATTCAATTGTATAATTCAATGTTATATTCCACATAAAAATAGGGTGTTTTTTTAGACGTATAGAAATTCCGAGAGGATTAACTGTAAAATTAGCTGTCATACTAATGAAGTGTGTTTGACTTTTTTTCAGTATACTTTTGCAAATCACCTCGCAAATCACCAGAACAACGTTTACAAATCGTGGAAATTTATTTACAAATTCGCGTTCCGTTCGCCAAACTAATAGAGCACTTCGTCAAGTTTGCGGTGCACATAATCGTCCATATGAGCAGGTAATACGCAGCACTGTGGATCGATTCATGACCAGATTTACTCTTTTGGGTAATATTCATCCAAATCGAGCCCTTACCCTGCGTTCAGAAGAAGCCATCGCTGCTGTAGATGTGAGTGTGACAGGGGACTCGAATTTATCGATCCGACGCCGTCCTCAGCGACTCGGTTGTGATTCGTAATTTTTTTTATTCCTCATGTCATTACCAATCATTTGGAGGAGAAATGGTTCCAACAAGATGGCGCAACATACCCTACAGCGCGTGAAACCATCACTTTGTTGAGCCAAACATTTGGTGAACGAATTATCTCAAGAAATGGACCTGTGATTTGTCCACCTCGTTCGTGTGATTTGACTCCTTTGGACTACTTTTTGTGAGGATACGTCAAATCTCTGGTCTATGCTGATAAACCAGCAACGATTGATCATTTTGAAGCCAACACTCGACGCACTCTTGACGAAATAAGACTGGGTATACTCAAAAAGTGTTGCAAAATTGGACCGACAGGATGGCGTTCACAAGGCGCAGTCGTGGGGGCCAAATGCCAGAAATTATTTTTAAATATTAAATATCATGAAATTAGTCAGATAATAAAGCCAAAATTTTGGTCATTCCATTGAATTTGTTGTGTTTTATTTTTAAAAAAATCTCTATGCCTCTAAAAAAAAACATCTTATATTATTGAATTTTTGGTAGATATTTTTACTCGTCACGGGATAGCTACTTCCATACCAGTCATGTTTTGACCAGTCACAGGGTAGGCCCTTTGAGACTGATCTATTTGTACCGGTCTCGGTACAAATCACGGGGTAATTATGGACAGGTCCTATTTTCGCCAGTCGCGCGGTTGGTGCTTTCAGACCGGTCCTATTTACACCAGCCACTGGACAGGTCACGGGATAGGTCCATTTGGACATGTACTATTTTCATCGGTCACGGGATAGGTCCTCGCATTCCCCTGACACCTTTTTCCCACCAGTGAATTGATTTTTGTACCACTGGTAGAATTGGCTAGGTTGCACTGGATAACCACTGGTTGCAAACCTTGGCATACCAGTCTAAGCCAATTCTTTGCCAGTGGTTTTTGAATAAACCACCGAAATTTTTGTAAAACAAATACTGGCAAAACGCTTTTTGCAAACGCTGGCAAAGCGTCCCAAATGAGTCTTCTGCCAGTTATTTATTTTTAACACCGTGGTTACCCAGTGGTATGCCAGTGCTTGATTTTTTGCATACTCTAATAGAAAAATGTGCGTAAAAAATTTAATTAAAACTACTAAAAATTAGTTAAAAATGATGCTGCAAAAAAACTGCTAAATTAGCAGATTATTTTTGCTATACATATATTAGTAATATAGGAACAGCAAAAATAAAACTGTTAAATATACAGAATTTTAGTTATATTTGAGCTAAATTTTTGTAAATGGAGAATAGCAAATTAAACTTCTAAAATTAGCAAAACAAACTTTGCTAAATAATTAGTAGCCTAAAAAATCTCATAAAAGTTCAGGGACCTGTCCTGGGATTAGTCTTGTAACATGTCACAAGGGGTCAATTTTCCCCTCCTATGACAACGCGATGTAAAAGTGACCAGTCTCATTCATATAAAGGGGCCAGTTCGGTGACAGTTTGTTAAAATTTACCGTCGGGTGACTTTCAATTTCTAGTGCCATATTCGTGATCTGCGTGCCAAAGTCTATTCGAAATGATATGTCTTAATCGCGATACATCAAATTTTTCTTATTTTGTTGTCTGTGTAATAAAAAAAAAAGCCTGATTAAACAAATTTTATTTTTTATTAAAATTAAGCAAAATTTTACAAAATAAACAATTACTAATAAAATCGCTCATAACCAAGTAGTTTTATTTGTATCTGTTTCGTGTGAAGGTAACACATTACCATCTGCTTCATCAATTTTTGGAGGCGTAGAAGTAGGGCTAGGTATATTAAATACTGGATATTTGGGTGTGAAATTTTTTTCACCATAATCATGAGCAGAATCGTCAGAAAGTTTACCTTGAGGCATGTGGGAAGCTTCCATATAAACAGGAGCAGCTGAAAAAGTAAGAAAATAAAAGTATTAAAATTAAAAAAGAAATACAGAAATTCACACAAAAATAACTTACATATATTAGCAACAGCTGACCAAGGTTCTTGGTTAAAATTTTTAGCATCTTGATCATTATTATTTTCTGGCAAATATCTTCCTTGAACAGGCATAACTTCCATAGTATTTTGTGTTTCATTACGACCATCAGCACAAAAGTCTCTAGCCATAGGCTGTTGTTGTATGACAACACCATCCATTTGTAGTGGTACATTACCGATAGTAACTGGAGTATTTATACATTGATTGGTATACATAATACCATTCATTTTAGCTTCTACCTCAACACGGTATGCAATTTGTATAATGGTACACAAATTGAAACAAGTGGGTGGTGTTGCCGGTATTGGTAGCAAATAATTAAAATGTTTTCTACAATGTTGCATTACCGAATCCCCATTTAATTTGGCTATTGTCATAGTTTCATTTTTACTACGCTGATAGGGAGTAGTACTGTATAGACAAACCATCATTACCAAACGTAAACATATTTCATCAATGGGTACTTTAGTATCATTGGTAACAAGGACACCTACAGGAATAAGTTGACCGGGTACATAGCCGGTTTGTGGCAGATGTACGTGAATTTGTAATGGATTTGTTTTGAAAGGGCCACAGCAAAATACCTTTTGAATTTCAGTATTAATAGGCATCTGAAAGTAAATATAAATGATAAAATGATTTTATTAGTAAGATTAAAGCGAGAATTCCTGGGTTAACTAGGAACATCGCTGTAACTGACTTTCATTATAATTTTCTAAAGCAAAAGCGGCAGCGTCGAGTCTGCTACTTATCGATATGACTTCTGTTCCAAAATATGGTAATAAAATTTCGAAAATGGTTAGAGAAATATGCTTTTAAAATTTAAAAAACCCATAAAATCTGACTGAAGTTTTTAAGTTCAAACGGCTTTAACTTTGGAAGTATTTTGGGTTTCGTTCTAAAATCTTACTATGATGTTTTTGAAGAGAATTACTATCGATTTTGGACAGAAAATATTGATTATTTTTACGTCCTAATATTGGCTGTCCCTTTCATAAAATGTTTTCATACATAGGTCATTTAAATCCTTCTTTTTAAAAGAGTCTCAAATCGGCTAGACCAATTTTCAACAAAGTTTTTGTTCCAAAAAAAAAAAGAACAGGATAAATAGCACAATTTTCTGTTGAACCAACAGACCAATTATTTTCAAGTTTTTTACATTTCTTTTTTAACGTTATTAGAACGGGCAAGAATAGGTAAGATATTGGCCGTTTTCTTTAATCACTGGATTTATTTTCGGATTTATATTATTTTGTTAAAAAATCCACATTTTTATTTTTAATTTTCAAAATTTAATATTTTTATCAAAATCTAACAATTATTCTATAATATAATGTGAAAGAAAATCATTAAATTTTGTAGAAATGTAAATACAGGAATTGAATTAAGCTAAATCCAAAATGGATTTATAAAATAAATAAATCCGTTTTGGATTTAGCTTAATTTAATTCTAGAAATTGTATTTTCGCTAAATTTAAATTTTTTCTTTCACGATATACATATTAGCGAATAAGTGTAAGATTTGAATAAAAACATAAAATTTTTTAAACTTGAAAAGAAAATTTGGATTTTTTAATAAAATAAAATAAATCCGAAAATAAATCCGGTGATTAAAAAATAGATCTATTGTTTATATCTATTTAAAACGAGTAAAAAAATAAACTCTGGCATGCCGACTATATGCCACCCTACACCAGTCTCGTTAAAAGCCAACTAATATTTGGATCCAATATTCGAATGGGTAGAAATGGACTTGCGCCAAATTCGTCTATAAAGTGATAAAAAAAAATTAAAAAACTGTAGGAAATATAGATTTTTTCTAATGTTGGGTGTATTTAAGAAAAAATCGGAAATATAAGCAATATAGGCGATAGGTCCAAATAGGCCTTGTGGTAACCTTTATATGGGCACTGTATCTAAACATGGACCGATTTTAACCAAAATCAATAGGCTTCGTACTTGTGTCGATATAGCTCAGTGCACCAAATGTCATCAACATATCTTAATACTTGCGACCTGTATCGTGGAAAAATTCCATTTTTGGGGGACCTTTCCGCGGGCACTAGGCCTAAACATGGACCGATTTAAAACAAAATCAATAGGCTTTGTCGATGGACCTATATAAATCACTCTACCAAATTTTATTTACATATCTTTATATTTGTGACCTGCAGCATGCGAAAAGCTAATTTTAGGAGGACCATTATATGGCCACAAGGTCTAAACATGCACCGATTTGATCCAAAATCAATATACTACGTCACTGGACCAACATAAATCGGTGACCATTCTCATTTTTGGGGGACTTTTATACTAGGTATAAACATGGATGGATTCCAACCAATATCAATAGACTTTGCCCGTGGGCCCACCTAAATCAAGGTAACAAACTTGATTAGTGTACCTTCGTGGTTGCTACCTATAGCGTGGGAAAAAGCCAAAAATTCTAAACATGGACCGATTTTAATGAAACTCAATCTGATTTGTCCTTGGGCCGATATAAGTTGGTTTACCAAATTTCATCAAAACAACTTAATATTTGCGACACAAGAACACATGGGCAGACAGACACACGGACAGACGGACATCGCTAAATTGAACCAAAGTGATTCTGAGTCAATCGGCATACAGGACCCACCAGGTTCAATATTTGGTGGTACTAAAAACATCAGTACAAACTTATCCCAGCCACACTCTCAGAACAATTCCGTTGAGGAAACCGAATTTTTTGCCAAACGAATTGATTCGGTTGCTGCAACCTCATAATTCGGTTGCCCCAACCGAATTCAGTTGTGGCAACCGAATTCGATTTCAATTCGGTTGCGGCAACCGAATTATCGGCCGTCACAACTGGATTCGGTTTAGGCAACCGAATTACGAGGTTGCAGCAACCGAACGAATTCGGTTGGAAAAAATTCGGTTGTCTCAACGGAATTGTTTTGAGAGTGCAATTGTTTTTGAAAAATTTTAAGAAAAACATTTCATAATTCTAAATGTAATTGAAAACGATATTGAAATCACTTTCAATTACAAGTACATGTACTTTGTAATTGAAATTTTTCAATTACATGTAAATGTAAATGTACACTCAAAATAGTTTGTAGTTTAAATTAACTGAAAATGTAATTTAAAATAAATGAAAAATCACTTGAAAACCGGTAAACTAAATTTTCATTTAAATTAAAAGAACTTCTGATTTATTTTTAAATGTTAATAAATATACTACAAAATCCTTAAAAAAATAATGATTTTCAAAAAATTAACTACAAAATCCGTAAAAATAAATGATATTAAGTTTGTTTTGTTTTTTTAACTGACCTAGAAATCTAAAAGTGTTTATTATACCCTACACCACTATATCGTCAGGGTATTATAAGTTTGTGCTGATGTTTGTAACACCAAAAAATATTGGTCCTAGACCCACCGATCGGCTCAGAATTTTTATACGCTGCAGGTCGCAAATATTAAGATATTTTGATGAAATTTTGTACACCGACCTATATCAGCCCAAGGACGAAGCCTATTGATTTTGGTGAAGATCGGTCCATGTTTAGACCTAGTGCTCCCCCAAAATTGGCTTGGTTACAAACTGCAGGTCGCAAATATTAAGATATTTTAATGAAATTTGGTGCGCTGACTCACATTTTAGAAAATTTTGACACAAGCCCCATTTTAACCCATTCGAATTTCGGATCCAAACATTAGTTGGCTTTTAACCAGACTGGTGTAGGCTATTGTATAGTCGGCATGCCCGACTTTAACCTTTTTACTCGTTTTTTTAACAAAACCTTTTAAAAGAAAATACTTGTTAACTGTAACAGAAAATCCGTATTTATATGTAATTTATTTTTTAAATAAAAGACAAAAAAACATTGAAAAATATATCTCTTTTCATTTTAACTGTAAAATCATTTAAAAATAAATGTACGGATAACTTTTTAAATAAGCTACAGTCAGTTACTCTAATAATATTTTCAGTGTAATTGAGTTTTTTTTAATCGTAATTACGTTTATTTATAATTGTAATTGAAAATTTTGATTTAGAAATTACAAGTAAGTGTAATTGCAATTGAAATATAATTGCAATCCCAAGGTCTGCCTAATGTTATTCATAATTCCGGTAAAGTCTTCAAGTTTTGTGGAACATAATTTTTAAAATACGTTGTTTTCGAAAATGGCATTTACGGTATTACTCATAAGATATATTGTTCTATACACCACTTAAATAGTATTTATTAATATCCTGACAAATTTTAAAAATTAAACATACCTTTAACAAAGCTGATTCATTATTTAAGTTAACGGTATTCACTACAGAAAAACCTCTTGTATATATTTGATTAAATTTCCAAGGACGTATTAAATCAACTTGAACCAAATAACGTATATGCCCATTATAACTCTCCACCGACGTAGGACAATGGGTTGGAATATGACAATTAAAACTAAAGCAAAGAATGCCAGGTTCAATGACAACATCACTTTCTAAAACAAAATTATATTATTAAAACTTAAAAAAAGTGAAAATTAAATAAAGTGAAACAATAACACTTACCCCTTTCGGAGGGTTGTAATAAATATGATTGAGCTTTAATATAATCTATATGTCCCCTATAAGTGGTATCAGAGCTATTTTCTGAACCACTTTCAGTCCATTGAGTATGTGCAAAACCATTAATTTGTAATTGAATAGCTAAGAAATATACATAGAAAGAAAATGCATTTACACAATGAAAAATTTAATTGAATCTTAAGATATTAAGAAAATTATGGCATCAATTGAAAACATACTAAATTTCTTTTTTAATAAAATTATGCAAAATTTGATACAAATGCGTCGTGGGAAAAAATCAAATGAAATTAGAATTAAACCGACATATAAAATAACATGATCCCATTTCTTGATCTAAATTGCATTTGAATCAGATGAAGAAAAAGATAAAAAAAAAATCGTTTTAACTTGGATAATTAACAAAAAGAAATTTATTAAATTCAACATTAAATTTAAATCAAATTTTAACAAATCTTTGACAGTTTTGGTCAATCATTTTTTCTGTATAATTATGTTAGAAAATATAAACATTTTCATTTAATGGATGCTGTGTTATGACCAGAGAAGACAAAATTGCTGTTTTTGCTTTTTATGCTTTTTATGCTTTTTATTGCTTGTTTTACTCACATTTGCTTGTTTTTGATTTTTTTGGATTTTTCGTTTTTTAGCTTTAAAATAGCTTTTTCTTAAGAGTTTTGAGCTTTGAATTGCTTTTTTTAAGACTTTTTGCCTAAAAATACTTTTTTTTGCTCACAAAAAATATTTTTTCTTTTAACTTTGAATTTTTTTGAAACAACAGTTTTTCCAAGTTTCTTTACTTTTGCTTTTTTTTTTTGCTTTTTTACAACATTTTTTTGCTTTAAACACATCAGAATTTGCTTTTTTCTGTCTTCTCTGGTTATGACTCATTTAAAATTTAATTAGAATCTAAATTTAAAAATATCTTTATTAGGCATGTTAAACTTGATGAGATTTTAACAGACACCTTTGTGCGACCATTTTCTTCAATTAAATTCAACTATCTCAAACAACTCTTACTTAAGTTCACATATTACCCTTTTTTTTAAAAAAAAAGTTTTTGTTAAAGCAACGTAAATTGTTTTTCATGTGGAAGAATTTCACTCGAAATTTAAAGGCCTCAAATTGCAATTTAATTTATAGAAATTAACAATTTTTTAATTTTATAACAAATACACAATCTCAATAAACACAAAATGTTTCTTTTTCCCACGCAAAATAATAGCCTTGTACATTAAATTTGCGTGAAAACGAGCTCTAACTAGTTTTCGCGCGAAACTCATTATCGTGAAAATTATTTTTTTATATTGAGTATAACAGTTTTTTCACATGAAATCGAAACAACTTATGGTGCTTAAAATGTTTAAATATTGTTTATTACCTTTGACTTGTTTAACTTTATCTGCTGTTAAAGTAATTTTTCCGATTACTACTTGTCCAGCGAAATACATTCCCTGGGAATTGTTTTCAAATTCAATAAGACACGTAATAACCATGTTTTTCAATAGATATTGAAAAAAATAATTTTAAAAAACTGCGTTTAGTTTGTTATGGCTGTTATCGAAACGCTATTGACAGTGTTTTTAGGGAATGCAAAAATTAAAAAAAAAAAAAAAAAAAAAAAAAAAAGTAAATAAAGTCAAGGTATTCTTATCAATTTATCATAATATTACGTTCTTCACTACTATATACATATATTAGGGGAATAATTGTGAACTGAAACAAAGAGAACTTACAAAATTTCGTTTTAGTAAAATTATTTTCCAGTGTAAACAGAATAATTTTGTTATCAACAGTTACACGAACTGGTAATAACTTTTCAGTATTGTAAAACGATATACATACATGCATACATACACTGAAAATGTTATTACCCGTGCATTTATTTTTGAAATTATTATACGGTTTAAATCAGTAGTCGGCAGAAAGAGAGAATGTGAATGTATTGGTATTTTTCACTGTGAGGAATTAGTTTATAATTTTTAAATTTATTTTTGTATATTAAGGACATGAGTTAATGAAGAAATGAAATAATAAATGCATGAATGAATTAAAGAAATAAAAAAAATAATTCATACTAATTTAATTTTTTTAAATTAATTTTATTATACTAAAATATTAATTAATTTAATTAAAAATATTTATTTTTTTGTATATAAATTATTTATTCCTAAAAAAGTATTCCATTAGTTAATAAATTTTATGAATTAAAGAAATAAAAATAATTCATAATAAATTTCCTGTTCTTGTAAAATTTTAAGAGTATAAAATTGTTCTAAAATTTCTTAAACAAAGAGACATCAACCTACTTTGTTGAAAGCTGTAATACTACTAAATGGAATATTTTTTTTGTTATGCTCTTAGTTGAGAGTTTTATTGTCATTCGTGTTGTGTACGTGTGAATAGTCGATTATGATCGGCCACTGGTTTCTATGGGTGCCGACCACTGGTTTAAATGCACTAGCGTTACCATTTTTACCAGTTTTACTCTAAAATCCATTCGAGTAAAAAAAAAATAGTAAAAACTAGTAAAAAAATATAAGGGGAAATTTTACTGGTTTTTAATTGAAAAATTTCTTCCAGCAAAAACTAGTAATATGCTTTTTTCTTTAACAACCTTACGGGGAATGAGGAGTCAATTGCCCTCAAAGGACCTATCCCGTGACCGGTCAACCGAAGGCATTTTACTAAATTAGTACACTGAAAATATTATTAAATTAACTGACTGTAGTTTATTTAAAAAGTTATCCGTACATTTATTTTTAAATGATTATACAGTTAAAATACAAAGAAATATATTTATTAACTGTTTTTGTCGTTTATTTAAAAAATAAATTACATATAAATACGAATTTTCTGTTACAGTTAATATTTTTATTTAAAATGTTTTGTTAAAAAAAGAACCCAATAAGCACATAGGTTTTAAAAATTCAAGTGCTTTAAATTTTGCTTGAATTAAAGTGCATTTCAAATTCTAGCATTTGTATATTTAAAAAAAATATTTGAAACTTGAATTTTTGTTTCCCTTTTGCTGGAGTATGCTATTGAAATAAAATGTAATTAAAGTTGTATTCAAGCCTTGAAACTGGTAAACAGGGCTGGAATTGAACTTGTTTTCAACTTGAATTCCAGTGAAATTGTTTATAGGGGAATTCCCTTTCGATTTCTAGGTCAGTTAAAAAAACGACATAAACTAAATATCATTTATTCTTACGGATTTTGTAGTTAATTTTTTGAAATTTAAAAAAACCAAATAAATGAAAAATCATTATTTTATTAAGGATCTTTTAGTTTATTTATTAACATTTAAAAATAAATGAAAAGTTCTTTTGATTTAAATGAAAAGTCAGTAGACCGGTTTTCAAGTGATTACAGTAACTGACTGTAGTTTATTTAAAAAGTTATCCGTCAATTTATTTTTAAATGATTATTCAGTAGAAATACAAAGAAATATATTTTTTAACCGTTTTTGTCGTTTATTTAAAAAATAAATTACATATAAATACGGATTTTCTGTTACAGTTAATATTTGCATTTAAAATGTTTTGTTAAAAAAAGAACCCAATAAGCACATAGGTTTTAAAAATTCAAGTGCTTTAAATTTTGCTTGAATTACAGTGCATTTCAAATTCTAGCATTTGTATATTTAAAAAAAATATTTGAAACTTGAATTTTTGTTTCCCTTTTGCTGGAGTATGCTATTGAAATAAAATGTAATTAAAGTTGTATTCAAGCCTTGAAACTGGTAAACAGGGCTGGAATTGAACTTGTTTTCAACTTGAATTCCAGTGAAATTGTTTATAGGGGAATTCCCTTTTGATTTCTAGGTCAGTTAAAAAAACGACATAAACTAAATATCATTTATTCTTACGGATTTTGTAGTTAATTTTTTGAAATTTAAAAAAAAACAAATAAATGAAAAATCATTATTTTTTAAGGATCTTGTAGTTTATGTATTAACATTTAAAAATAAATGAAAAGTTCTTTTGATTTAAATGAAAAGTCAGTAGACCGGTTTTCAAGTGATTACAGTAACTGACTGTAGTTTATTTAAAAAGTTATCCGTCAATTTATTTTTAAATGATTATTCAGTAGAAATACAAAGAAATATATTTTTTAACCGTTTTTGTCGTTTATTTAAAAAATAAATTACATATAAATACGGATTTTCTGTTACAGTTAATATTTGCATTTAAAATGTTTTGTTAAAAAAATAATTCCTTTTCGATTTCTAGGTCAGTTAAAAAAATTAAATAAACTAAATATCATTTATTCTAACGGATTTTGTAGTTAATTTTTGAAATTTAAAAAGCGAAATAAATGAAAAATCATTATGTTTTAAGGATTTTGTAGTTTATTTATTAACATTTAAAAATAAATGAAAAGTTCTTTTGATTTAAATGAAAAGTCAATAGACCGGTTTTCAAGTGATTTTTCATTTATTTTAAATTACATTTTCAGTTAATTTAAACTACAAACTATTTTGAGTGATAGCTTTATTTTTTTACGATTTGTTTATTTTAGCTCTTATTTTAAATTTCTATAATTTTTTGCTAAAAATTTTTTTTATTTTCAACGTTTTTTAACATTAAAGCTGTTTTAGTTTTAACAATTGGTATTTCATTTAATCTTCTTTTTAACTTAATGGAAATTTTTAAATTTTTATTGATATTATCAGAGTTTCTGAGGTAATTTTCTAATTTTTCATTGATATTTTAATTTAATTATGGCCAACGCAAAAAACCAAAAAGTCCGTTTAATCGAAGAAGTTAAAATGTTCCGCAAAAATATTTGCCACAAAATTCAACTATAAGTCTTTGAAGACATTAAAAACTAAAATTTAAGTTCAAAGGCAGAAATAAGTCAAAACTTAAAATGTGTTTCGTAAGTAAATATTTAGAATTAGCGCTCAAATGTCCCAAAAACCTGGATTATAGGAGGAAACCATGTGAATCTTCCATTTTAGATATAGGGTGTGTGCACTTCGCGAAAAATTTTTGTGGAACATTCTAACCGTCTAACTATTCAACTTACGGGTCATTTTTGTTCCTTTCTAAAAAGGAGCCAAAAATTCCCTTTAATTGAACAACTGGCGGGTTAAATGTTCGTTGTAGAGTTTTACATGAGTTCGCCGGACATATTCTACACCTAAAATGGAAGATTCATATGGCTAATAGTGCTTTTTTGTATGTAATAAATCTATAACTTAGAATCGGTTTTTTGCCTTTCTGTCATGGAATCGACGAAATATTTAAAAAAGCTTATTATATTTTTAATCTACCATAAACTTCCTATTATGTGGTGAAGAGTATATGTATTTACAGATTTCCAAAATTAAATGAGGGACATTCAAAATTTAGTTCTGACACAAATTTTGGTGTATTCTTCTTAAAATACCACTAACGGTCATAAGAGGGTTAAAAATTTGTACAAAGAAAATGTTTACCTTTTCATTGTATAAAGAATATCTGTGTAACTTAATCATAAAAAGCTTCTAGTTCAAGAGTTATGGATGCATAAATCGATTAACCTTTTTTAGGCTAATTTTGAGGATATAAATGTAAACGCACATATCTTACTTTTTCCTCTCAAACTATCTGAAAGTGCGCGAAGAGCTGGAAAAATAACACTTTTGCAGATATAGGAGCTCTACTATACACAGTCGGGCATATTTATAATCACGGGTTGTGCTAAAGGCTATAAAAAATTTCTTACCTTTAACAATGGCGAATCATAGTTTAAGTTCATTACTTTTAAAACAGTAAATGCTCTGGTAAACGTTTGATCAAATTTCCATGGTCGAGCTAAATCTGTTTGAACAATGTAACGTATATGACCATAACTGCCCTCAAATGAAGAGGGACAACTAACTGGTATATGACAAGCAAAACTAAAACTGTGAATACCAGGTTCTATTAAAACAGCCTCATCTAAGAAGAAGAATGTACAATACAGTAAGTCACTTAAAAAACCTAATTGTATCCTAAATATATCAAAACTTACCACTTGCGTTTGGTGCTAATAAAATTGTACAAGAATTTATATAATCAACATGTCCTTGGTAACGTGTAGTTGAACTACTTTTCTGATTATTACCAACATGTCCTTGGTAATGTGTTTCTGAACTGCTTTTCTGACTATTACTTGAAGTTTCTTCACTCCAGCTTGTATGTGCAAAACCATTTATTTTCAAAGAAACAGCTGCGGTAAAATATTAAGCAAACAAATAGAAAAATATCGATTTGTGACTTTAAGGAAATGGAAGAAGAAGATTCGTCTAAAGAATGACTCATCTTACAATACTTAGATCGGCTTAGGTCCAGAGTCATTTTAATATCAATTTTATTCGTGGTTAAGTTTGAAAACCACCTTCACTATCTTAACCCAAAGTAAAATTTTCATCAAAAGAACTCTAAATAGTGTTAAAATAAGCATTCTTTTAGATAAGTGTATTTTACCTTTAACTTTTTTAACTTTATCTGCAGTCAATGTTATTTTTCCCATTATCACTTGACCGGCATAATAAGTACCCAGAGGGTTATTTTCAAATTGTATATCACATGTAACAACCATTTTTTTAATCAAAATATAATAAATTCATTAAGGTTTTTGTATTTAACCGCTCTTATTTTGAAACAATATTTATTTCCAGAGTACATCTAGCACCTAAACACTTTACTGATTTGGTTTCACTTTGTTAATACGAAAATAAAAAATATAAATAATGAAAAGGGTTAATAAGGTTTTGAAACAATTTAACATAAACAATTCACTGCTAAAAATATAAATTGGGAAAATAAAAATTAGCTTTTATCAATTCTACTCTTATCGCTAATATGATAATGGTAAATTCTCTTATGTCTACAATCAAAGGAATGATTATAGAATCGAAACATTGAGCATTTTAGTAGGGGATTTTTTTTAAAAGAATAAAATAAAAAAAATATTGTAATTTTTTTCATCAGGTTTAATAGTATTGTAGCTTGAAGAACAAAGAAAAATATATGTAGACTAGAGTTCGTCACAAAAATTTGATTTTCGGATATCATCACTTTTTTTAAAGTTTTTGCATAGAAAAAAAGAATGGCGTTTTTTTTTATTTTTTATTTCAACTCCTTCCACTGGCGCAAGTCGGCCAAAAACACTAATTTTAAGACCCTTTTCCTCCAGAGCAAAAACAGCTGCATTTATAGGAAATCTGATTTTACATTCGATTCTACAACAAAATTTAATACACAAAACTTTTTTTTTGCATTTTTAAAATACACCAGATAGCCATTAGAGTGGTTCGAAAATCCGCTTTTTTCAAAAACTTCTGAAAAGTATTTTTTTATTACACACAATGGAAATGTATTATTTCCGGCGGAGTACATGGGTACAAAAATTTTGGATATACCGCGAACCGTTAAAAAGTTATTAGCTAATCAAATTTGGATTTTTTTTTTTTTTAAATTCAATGAAAAATTATTTGAGCTAATTAAAATGCAGCTTTCAATACTCGCTGCCGCATTATAAATTCATTTTTTAGTAATGACAAAATAATTTGTAAGTTTTGTAATGTTTATTGCAAAGATTTTGTTTTACTAAACATATTTGATTACTAAATATCTTTTTACCGGGTCGCGTTATATCAAAAATTTTTGTACCAATATTCTCAGCAAGGAATACACTTTCATTGTGTGTAATAAAAAAGTAACTTTTTTTAAATTTTTGAAAAAAGTGGATTTTTGGACCACTCTAATGACTATTTGCTGTATTCAGAAAACGCAAAAAAAATGTGTTTTATATTATTTTTTGCTGTCGAATCGAATGGTAAAGTCAGATTCCCAGAAATGCAGCCGTTTTTGCTCTGCAGAAAATGGGTCTCCAAATCAGCGTTTTTGGCCGACTTGCGCCAGTGGAAAGAGTTGAAATAAAAAAGAAAAAAAACGTCATTTTTTTTTTCTATGCAAAAACTTTAAAAAAAAGTGATGATATCCGCAAATCAAATAAATTTTTTTTTTTTTGACGAACCCTAATATAGGCATATATGAAGTTTTAACTTATAATATGAAATATCTGAAATTTAATGTTTGTACCTTGAGACATGTGCCCTTAGCCAGCCATACACTACCCGATATCATTGCAAATATTATTGCCAATATTGTCGTCGTACAATAGAATGTATAATACACCGGTACAATAAATTATATTACGTTTTTCATAATATATGCCACAATTGTTTTCTTCTACATACAGCTGTTAACAACTAATTAGAAACGCCTTTTATTTTTAAAATAATGCTTAAGTTTTTATATAAAACAAAATTAATATTCATTTATTTCATAATATTTTAATTTAATACATTCAATTGTTTACAAATATACAAAAAGAACCTAAAAAATTATTCAGTCTTAAAAATATTTTATAAATTTATTATACTGTTTGAAATATAACAGCGACACCTAATTAGAAACGATTTTATATTATTAGAAAAAAAAACTAATATTAATTTATTTTTCTTACTTTTTATCAATATTTTGTTGCAAATCCAATCACAGCCTCACATCGGTTGCGCATTGACGATATTAGACGCCGACATCGCTCTACTGGTATCGCCGCCCATGCTTTCTTAACATCCTCAAAAAGAGTCGCCATATTTGTTATATTTTTCAGACTAATGGCTGTTTTTACGTCCCCCCATAGATGTTCTATGGTGTTCAAGTCCGGACTGGATGATTGCCATTCCAAAACGTTGATGAAATTATCGTCAAAGAATTTTTTTGACAGCCTCGCCATGTGCTTCGGATCATTATCCTGCTGAAATTCCCATATAATCGGCAAATTCTCCTCAGACCACGGGAGCATGGCAGTATTTGGTATATCAACGTATTTCACCATTCCAGGAGAAACATCCCCATACCATAATTGACCCTTCACCATGCTTCACTACCCGTGAAACGAAGCGAGGATTAAATTCTTGGTTAATGGGTCATCTAACGTATCTCCGACCATCTGGACCAAGGCAATTAATCTTTGTTTCATTGCTCCAAATCACATATTTTCATTTATTTGCTGTCCAATTTCAATGGGACTTCGCGAAATCCACACGACGTTTTCTTTGAATCCTACTCAGAAGTGGCTTCTTTCGTGCTGCTCTTTCATGTAGCTCGGCTTCCACCAAACGACGTGTAATAGTCCGCTTGGATATCGTGACATTTAAATTTTCTTGAAAATCACGTTGGATGTCAATAGATGACTTTTTTGGGCCGGATTTAGAGATTCGCGTTATCATTCGGTCGGTATGTGCTGATGTGTTTCCGGGTCTCTTCTTTCGCAGAACCTTGGCTATGGTCTCATATATGTTGATATGCTGTAAAGCATTAAAAACCATTTTTTTTGGAACCCTTTAGCTGCTCTGCTATTTCTCTATAAGACTTTCCAGACTTCTAAAGTTCAAAAATTGGGCGCCGTTCTTCAGGAATGCAGCTTTTGCCTTTTCCCATGATAAATCTTAAAAATTATAATTTCTTATTTGCTATAAAACATTAAATTGGAAACAAATAACCGTAAAATAATTTTTTTTTATCAAAATAGCTCTTAGCCAAGAAGACTTTAATAAACAATTACGCGTTTCTAATTAGTTGTCGCACTTTCTTAGAATTTTACTAAACAATATGTAAACTATTTTCAGAAATTATAACAGCTTTTAAAATAAACAGCAACAGCAAAATGAGTGTAAATGATAATAAAAAGAGTAATAAATATAATACAATTGTTTTAAATAAAAAATGTAACGGTAAATTTACGAAAATATCAATAATGATCATCAAGCTCTAGTGTAAAAAATGCGTTTCTAATTAGTTGTCAACAGAGTATATTAGAATTGCACAATGTGACCTACACTTTAAAATATATTTTTCAGTTTTCATGCATGCGCAATTAGAATCAAATCCGTTTTGATTTTTTCCAATATATTGTACAACCTAAAATAAGCAAAAAAAAAAACAGCTCTAACAAATATAACTTAAAATTCTTATATTTTTAAAATCAGAACTTGTATTTAATCTAAATTTTTCTATCTTTTAAAATAAAGAAAAATGCTCTGGCTTCTTTTTGGTTGGCCTAGTTATAACAGTTTAGTTTTGCTATTTTTAGTCTACTAATATTTAGCAAAATTTTTTCCAGATTTTACAGTACAATTTATCATTTTCAATTAACTAAGATTTAACTCTATTAGATTTAAATCTATTATACACCAATAACTAAAATGTTGTAAATTTAGAATTTTTATATTTGCTGTTCTTTTATTCTACTAGTATTTTGCAGAAAAAATGTCCTAATGTCAGCAGTTTTTCTTCAAGGTCATTTTGAACTAATTTTTAGTAGCTTTTTCTGCTATTTTTAAGGTTTGTTTCCATCAGTGTATAAATATTTCTCTTTTTTTTTGCAATAAAAACTGGTCACCAAAATATTAATTGATCTTAATATATTGTTGCAAATATTATAATATGGTAACAGTGTCTAACAAAATCACTGTTTAAAAACAACATTTTGTTAATATACAAACATTTATAAAAAATAATAAAAACAAATATTTTTCATAAAACATCGTATATACATATGGACATATAAATGGCACATTTTACCATGAATTCTTTCTTATGCTACTATATTGCAAATACTATTACCAACCAACAAGTTTTTGTTTTTTCCAAATGTTTATTATGCACATTTAATATTGCTATAAACTTTAATTGAAATTCATTAATGTTAATAAAAAATTATCATTATGAAAAAAAATCCATTGAAATGAGCTGGACACATAAATGGCACAATCTTAAAAAAAGAGAAGAAATGGTTTTAATAATGCATTTGTTAAATTTTTTGGTATGCACAAATATTTTACCGTTAATATTTAGTGCTGTGGCCTTTGTTTCTGATGACAGCTTCGCACCTGCGACCAATACTTTCCACTGGTTTTTGGCATTTTGTTTTGGGGATGGCGTACCAAGCTTCCTGTGCGGCCGACCACAGTTCGTCCATATTTTTGTAATTTTTCTTGGCGATTTCAACCTTGACTTCATTCTACAGGTTCTCTATTGGATTTAAGTCAGGACTCTGGGCTGGCCAATGCACAACATCAATCTTCTCCGCACAAAACCATTTTTTTACTAGTTTGGAGGAGTGTTTGGGGTCATTATCTTGCATGAATTTCCATTTTATTGGCTTGGAGTTGAAGGCATATGACTCCATATGATTTTTTAAAATATCTAAATACTGAAACTTGTCCATTTTTCCATTGATTTTTATAAGCGGACCTACGCCATGCCAAGAAAATGCACCCCAAACCATAATACTGCCACCTCCATGTTTTACCGTATGCTGAGTGAACCGAGGATTAAACTCTTGGCCTTCAGGACGACGAACAAAGATTCTGCCATCTGGTCCTATCCTGTTAATTTTTGTTTCGTCACTCGATAACATGTTTTTCCAAAAACTAATGGGATTTTCCTTATGGGTTCTGGCGAAGGTTAGTCGTTTTGAAATATTTTTTTTTTTGAGAGTACACCTACAAAAAAAATTTGTTATCCCAACCGAATCGTTCGGTTGCTGCAACCGATAATTCGGTTGTCACAACCCTATTTCTGCTGCTCCAACTGAAATAGGGTTGCGGCTACCGAAATAGGGTTGTGACAACAGAAATAGGGTTGAAACAACCGAATTTTCATTTGCAGCAACCGAACAATTCGGTTGAAACCAAATTCGGTTGGGACAACAAATTTTTTTTGTAGGTGTAGGGGCTTTTTTTTTGATTTCTCCATGTTAAAATTTTCATTAATATCACTATGCGACAGTCAAAATCGGGATGGGATGAAACCAACGGGAAATATTATATCGGTCAAAAACAAGTTATACGTGTCCCGGCGTTTCGCTGGGTCACCCCTAGGAATCGAGATATATCTTTTTTTTGACATAACTCGAGAACCACTAGTCCGATTTTGCTCAAAAAATTTAAAAAAAAATAAAAATTACAATTCCTTTAATCTGTTCATATAACGTTTTTCTATATACTCAACAGTTTTGCCGGTAAAAATAAATTTTTGTTACCGCTACCATAAAAATCAATAACCTTTTGTTTATTACTTTTTTTAATATTTTAGGCAAAAAATATTTTTTTCTTCATACATTTATTTTTACCGGCAAAACTGTTAAGTATATAGAAAAACGTTATATGAACAGATTAAAGGAATTGTAATTTTTAATTTTTTTAAAATTGTTTGAGCAAAATCGGACTAGTGGTTCTCGAGTTATGTCAAAAAAAAGACCACCAAAGGTCAAATCGATATATCTCGATTCCTAGGTGTGACCCAGCGAAACGCCGGGACACGTATAACTTCTTTTTTACCGATATAACTTTCCCGGTAGTTTGAACCCTTACCGATCACTGACCCCTACCATTTGTCTCACAGTGTATCCGATGCTATCTGCCTTGATGACTTGAATGGATCAATTTTCACCATTCGTACTATAGCTGCAACCGTACGCTCATCTGTTTTTAGTGGCCTTGGCTTCCGAATTTTACCCTTACTCAATATATCGGGATATTCAACACAAGAATTAATTGCATTGTAGACTTTTTTGCGAGAAATTTGCATTATCTCAGCAATTTCCGCTACTTTTTTTCCATCTTCATACATATGATCCGCCTTTCCTCACCTGTGGTACACTAAAAAAAAAAAGTTAGTATAAAAATTAGTAAAACGGTTTCCAATTTTATTATACTAGTATTATACTAATTTTTAGTATAAAGTTGTTTTTTAGTAAAATAATTTGGTATTCTCATTTTACAAATTACAGAATTTTTTACTAATTTGAGTTGCTAAATCTACAAATTTAATTTTACTAAATTTTGAAACCCGATTAGATAAAATTAGCAAAAAAAATTACTAATCTTTTTTATTTTGGAAGTTTAATTTTTTTTTTTTTTGAAAATATACACAACCTGATAGAAATTTTTGTTGCAATATGATTACCAGAAAACCAAGTTGTTTTTAAGCGTTTTTTTCCATTTATAATAAAAATAGATTTGTTCTCTAAATTTTTTTGTTGTTTTTTAATGTTTATATTTCCACGTTTTTTTTTTGTTGCTTTTTTCGAATATTTCTTTGCTATAAATACAAATTAGTTTGCAATTTTTTCAATATGTATTTTTATCATCCATATTCGTACACTCGGTGAAAAAAAGAGTTATCAAATTGATGAAACTGCTTTCTAAATCAATCATCGGCAATAAATATGACGAAGCGTTTCATAAAGCAGATGATCTTTTTTATACGAAAATTTATGCCAAAACGTCTTTCAAATTAGTTCGTATTAACCGATAATTCGTCTTTAACCAAGTTTAGCTTAAAAGAATTTTACTGTAAATGGTACAATTGTTTTCTATTCTAAAGCTGCCTACACACGAAGGAACATTCGTCACAAAATGCCCTTCGTGTATGGCGACCTATAGAAAATCAAGCATGCTGTACAGCATGCTGGACGGCTGTATGAATTTGATCATGTAGTGTCTAATTTGACAGCTTGTCAAACATTGGACGAAAAACAAAATTTTTTGATTTTTCGGCAGGTTTGACAAACACGCTTTACAGTGTAATGGAAAATATCATCAAACATTAGGGAATTTTACATTTTTAATAAGTTATTTTGTGACAAAAAATAAAGTATCGCCACAAAACAAGGATAAAATTTCCGTATTTTTCTATTTTAAATATTAATTGAAATTATTCAAGTTTTGATTAATCAAAATTCAAATTAATCGATTAATCATAATTCTGATTAATCAAATTTTCAACTAATCAAATAATTGACTAATCAAAGTTCTGATTAATCATACTGTTTGATTAATCGATTAATCGCACATCCCTAGTTTATTTATTAACGTTATCCCTTTCTTGTCACAAAATAACTTATTAAAAATGTAAAATTCTCCAATGTTTGATGATTTTTTTCAATATACGGTAAAGCGTGTTTGTCAAACTTGCCGAAAAATCAAAAAATTTTGTTTTTCCTCCAACATGCTTCACAAACCGTCAAATTAGACATTACATGGTCAAATTCATACAGCCGGCCAACATGCTGTACAGCATACTTGGAAGTCTATATGGCCGCTAATGTATCGTGTTGAAATTCGTGTTATCAAAATTTTTTGATATTTTGTGTTTCCTAACTCAATTTTCCATCGTGTGTATCGATGTTACTGTTTTTGCTGTTTTAGTTCATTAAGAGCAGTCGTACTGGGAGGTGCTTTTGTAATTCCGCATTATGGCGACAATTACAAATAATGAAAACTGCATTAATTTTATAAATGAATATAAAATTTTATAGACAATTAAGAAAAAAATCCTTAAATATAAATTGTAACAAAATATTGACCAGTTTTCCTTTAAACATATATAATATAAGCAATTGTAAATTGCACGCGTGCTAACCCGGTGTCTTCAAATGCAATAAATTATATGATATGAAATGTCAAAACCATTGCAGCGAAACTTCAAAATGATATCAATTGCAAAGGAGAACACTTGACCATTTCATGGATAAGAAATATCATAGATTTTTTTCGAAAAACAACAAATTTTATGAAACATTAATATTTACCGACAAATAATAAAAAAAAAAACTAAACACTTTTCCATTCTTTTTTTACCAAATTTTTTGTTGTTTTTCTATTACAAAATTAAAATGAAAACTAAAAGTGACATTTGATCTCTGGCATCACTGCAAGAGCCGATTGCATGCCAGCGATATGATGTTTGTATTAATTTTATTGTGCATAGACTAATAGCGTCAGAAAATTACAATTTTATTAAAAATTTTAAATTATTAAGAAAAACATTAAATTCTGTCATAAAATTAATAAGAAAGGGATACAAATTTTCTATGACTAAAAAAAAAATAACGAAATAAACGATTGAACGAAATGAACGATTGAACGAAAAGAACGAATAATGGTGAACGATGTCATATCGTTCAATGAACTGAACCGTTCAAATGAACTAGTTCGTTCATGAACGACACAACGACAAGGTTTTTCAACAAAAACATTCGGTAGCATTTCGGTAGAGTTTTGATAGTTAAAAAAATAAAGTGAATTAAAATAATAACTTGTAAAAATCAATAACAATGGTACATATTGGACCAGTACATGGTGGTCATCCTGGTGTACTTGCTCCACAACATTTGCCCACCGCACCCAGTGGTCCTAATACTCTTCAAACATCATCTTCGACCGGAACAACATCCTCATCTTCAAATAAATCGTTTTTATCCGTAAAACCCAATTATACTTTAAAGTTTACTTTGGCTGGTCATACCAAGGCAGTATCATCTGTTTTCACCCAATGGGGAATGGTTGGCGAGTTCATGTGAGTACCAGAAGTGGGAAAAGAAATAATTTCGAAATCTTATGAATTGACCTGTCCCGGCCGTTCATTTTAATCGTGATGGTTCGTTAATTGTCTCTTCTAGCTATGTTGGCTTATGTCGTATTTGGGATACAGTCAGTGGTCAGTGTTTGAAGACTTTAATAGATGATGGCAAGTATATATTGGCGGCTACTTTGGATAATTCTTTGAAATTATTGGACTATTCAAAAGGAAAATCTTTAAAAACCTACACTGGACGTAAAAATGAAAAATATTGTATTTTTGCAAATTTTTCAGTAACTGGAGGAAATTTTAGTTAAAGGCAAGAATTTTTTTTTATCTATAAATTTGTTTTAAATGTTTGTAATATTTTTTTGTGGGTTGTTTCCTGCAGTTAATATGGTTTACATCTGGAATCTACAATCAAAAGAGGTGGTCCAGAAATGACAGGGTCACACCGACACTGTGTTGTATACTGCTTGTCATCCAACAGAGAATATTATTGCTTCGGTGGCTTTGGAAAATGACAAAACCATAAAATTATGGAAAAGCGATACATAATTTTACAATTACATATGGTTATCCCAATATTGGTACCATACGTGAATTGGTATTTAAAAAGGTTTTGCTCGTATCAATGGCAAAAAATCACCCACTATTTGTTTGGAAGATATTATTCATGAGATATTTACAGTGGGTACAAATGTTCAAGCTGTTAGTGAATTTATGTGTGCATTTTTAGTAAGTTTATTGTCTTTATATTAATTTATATGTAGCAAAAATTAACTTCTATTTTTTTATCTACAGGTTTGTAGCCCACGTGAAGCTTGGAAGAATAAAGTGTCGGTATCCTTTAAGCGTGGAGGCGAATACGGCGATCGTGGTAATGGTATCAATGATTTAATAGCACGCAGTTTATAAATATATTTTTGTAAAATTTGACACTGTTACTTATAAACTAGAAAGTATTTTAGAGGCTTTGACATGTCTTTTTCATATTTATGTGGTTTTTCATTTTAAATATCCGATTGAATGTAAACATGTATGGCTCTTCAATCACATTTTTTTGGAATCAATTTTCCTAAAGACAAGTTATCAACAGCAACTTAGCCTGACAACTTATCTAAAAAATATAAATGAAGAGAAAAATTTATAAATTTTACTCCTATGTTAGTTAATTTGATAATTTCACATTTTAAGTCGTTTAAAACATGTTATTTTTCGCTGTTTTCGCATCAATTTATTAATTAAAGGAAACAGCAATTGCCTACTTTTGTTAACTTTGAAATTCTTAATTTCTAATTATAATCTTTACAGCTGAGTTTCACTATTTAACTTCACTATTAAACAAAAGAAAATGCCAAGAAATTTGTGTACGAAACAACAAAAAATTATGGATTAATAAAAGTAAACTCAAAAGCCTACACGTTGGTTTTCATACTGAAGGTTTTTGAGTTAAGCATTAGTTATTTAATTTGTTATTTCGTATACAATTTTTTACATTTTATCTTTCAATATCGTTAAGTTCAAATTAACTTTAAATATGAAACCGAGCGTAATAGATAAATAATAAAATGTACCTACATTAATTTGGAATAAATGTGGGCATTTTTTTATACTTTTAAAAGTGAATACTTATAAAAATTTGCATTAAATGAATTTGTGACTTTCTTTTAAATACTTATATATATTAATACTCCAAAAATTAATTTAAATGAGAATATCAATTTGATATTGATCTCAAAAGCCTATTATTTAGTACATATATTTATAATAAATCTTTTTATATACATACATTCAATGTATCATTCATCTAAAAGTTATTTAAATTTTAAAACTTTACTTATAATTAAATCGTATTTAAAATTACATTTCATTTTATAACTAAAAAGAAATAAATTTTACTATTCGTAAGCATTTTTTATGGATTTTATTTTAGATTTTTTGGAAATAAAATACAGTATGCATACTAATATTTAGTATAAGTACCATTTTATTTCCATTTTAAATTTACAGAAATTTTACTAATATATAGTAAAATTACTAATTTTTGTTTCTAAATGAATTTCACTAATATTTAGTAAGGAATTTGGCTAATTTTAGCAAATTGATTTCCATTATGAATATACTAAAATTATACTAAATTTTAGTAACTATTAAAAATTTTTTCCACAACTTTGACTTTACTAATAATTACAGACACATTTTGCTAAAATTAGCTAATCGGTCTGCTGGCCTAATATTAGTTAATTTTTCTGTAATATTACAGTTTTTTCTGTAACTTTTACAGACTTTTTTATTTGAGTGTATGTTTTCCTGATCCCATTTTAAACATTTTTTAACTTTTTATATTTATTTTTGAACTACGAAAAATATTTATTGCTTTGAATTAAATCTACACGACTACTGCCTATTTTAAGTAAATTGTGTCATTTATATGTCCACTTTAAATCAGCATTGTTAACACAAAAATGATAACGGTAAATAATAAGCATTTTTTTTAACAATAATCAGAAGAGATAAAACTTGCATTTTTAAATATATTTAGTTGAAACATACTTGGGATTTTTTCATTGGCATTGAAATTTCATTATCATTAGTTGACTAATGCTAATGGCAAAAAAATTTCATTACCATTAAATGGTACTGAAATTTTCTGGCATTAAAATTTGTAATACTAATGCTAATGAAATCGCACTAATGCCTTAAAACTTATGAACAATTGAGTAAATAAAAGCATTTGTTTACAAAAAAAAAAAGGGGGATGGATAGATTGCTTTTTTTCAACTAGCCACCGAACTTTGTTCTATGAAATGGGTGTCATAGTCCGTAGATTATAAATTTTAAAAAACAGCACTTAAAAAATTGCAAAATAATCGCGGAACGCGAAAAAAGACTTTATAGTACAAAAGTTGAATTAAAAAACTAAATCAGCGAGTTTTATCTTGCAAACAAACATACTGATGTAAGAATTTGACTTTTTGGAAATTTTTTTTCCGCGTCTTTTTTCGCGATTTCTTTTTTCAATTAATCACCGAACTTTGTTCTATGAATTGGGTATTATAGTCCCTAGATTATAAATTTTAAAAAACCACACTAAAAAAATTGCAAAATAATCGCGGAACGCGAGAAGAGACTTTATGGTACAAAATTTTAATTAAAAAACTTAATTAGCGATTTTTATTCTGCAAACAAACATACTGATGTAAGAATTTTCCTTTTTTGAAATTTTTTTTCCGCGACTTTTTTCGCGATTTCTTTTTTCAATTAATCACAGAACTTTGTTCTATGAATTGGGTATTATTATTATTATAGATTGTAAATTTTAAAAAACAACACTAAAAAAATTGCAAAATAATCGCGGAACGCGAAAAAAGAGTTTGTGGTACAAAATTTTAATTAAAAAACTAAATCAGCGATTTTTATTCTGCAAACAAATATACTGATGTAATAATGCCAAAAATTTCATTAGCATTAGTTTCAATTTAATGGTAATGAAATCACCAATTAATTTGTCCAAATAATTAATTAGTCTCATGTATGAGTTGGAAAATACTTAAATTTATGCGCAATTTAAATTTGTGCCAATTATATGTCCATAGCTGTATAATATATATATATATATACGAGTATATTGGTATTCTTATCTCAACAAATATTTATGACAATAACACTAAACGTGTATATCAGTTGTCTTAAACGTATAATGAGAAACTCAGTTTATTCTTTTAACTTGTTAATATAACATTAACGTTTAAGGTTGACGGAAAAAAATATGATTATTAATTAAAACTAAAAATTAAAAAATATATATAAAGAATGGCTAATAATTGTGCTATTTCATTTGATCAGAATGAATTTGGTACTTATTTTACCGGGCAGCAGTTAACAGGAAAAGTTGTAATTACATTAAATAAAACTAAAAAGTTTAAAGGTAAAAATCGAATAATTGAAATAAATTTTATTTGTGGCGTTTATAAAAAAAGTTCTTTGAAGCAGTCATGATCGAGATATATCTTTTTTTGACATAACTCGAGAACCACTAGTCCGATTTTGCTCAAACAATTTAAAAAAAATTAAAAATTACAATTCCTTTAATCTGTTCATATAACGTTTTTCTATATACTCAACAGTTTTGCCGGTAAAAATAAATTTTTGTTACCGCTACCATAAAAATCAATAACCTTTTGTTTATTACTTTTTTTTAATATTTTAGGCAAAAAATATTTTTTTCTTCATACATTTATTTTTACCGGCAAAACTGTTGAGTATATAGAAAAACGTTATATGAACAGATTAAAGGAATTGTAATTTTTAATTTTTTTAAAATTGTTTGAGCAAAATCGGAATAGTGGTTCTCGAGTTATGTCAAAAAAAAGACCACCAAAGGTCAAATCGATATATCTCGATTCCTAGGGGTGACCCAGCGAAACGCCAGGACACGTATAACTTCTTTTTTACCGATATAACTTTCCCCGGTAGTTTGAACCCTTCCCGATCACTGACCCCTACCATTTGTCTCACAGTGCTATTAGTTAATTTAAAATGACAAATAACATTGTAAAATTTTCTAAATATTAGTAAACTGAAAATAGCAAACACAAAATTTTATTATTTTTAAGTTAAATTTAGCTGAGTGCAAATAGCAGTATATCCTGCTAAAATCAACAGAAATGTCTGTAAATAGTAAACTGCTGATTTCAGTAGGCAAAATTGTTTGCTGATTATATCTATTAAATAAAATTTAATTTATTTTAAATATTTTATTTTCCATTAAGTAAAATTTAACTCAAATATTACCAAAATTAAGCAGTTTTTTTGCTGTCGCTATCTTACTAATAATCTGATACTTTGAGTAGTTTTTTCTGCAATATAATTTTTTAACTAATTTTTAGTAGTTTTAACTAAAACTTTTACAGTTTTTTTTATATTAGTGTTTATATGCACAAGGCAGTTTTTGGCATTTCTGTTATGTACTCGAAGAAATGATTAAAAAACGGTTATTTTATTTTTAGTCTGTGTTAAATTTCCTATTACATGATGAAGAGTATACGTATTTATAGATCCCCAAAATTAAACGAGAGATATTAAAAATTTAGTTTTGACACAAATTTTGAATTTGACCGTTTAGAGCACCACTAATGGTCATGAGAGGCTTAAAAGTTTGTATTAAGAAAATGTTTGCTTTTCAGTATGTAAAAAACATGTAACTTAATCACCAGAAGCTTCTAGTTTAAGAGTTATAGATGGCTAAATCCATCAACCTTTTTTAAGGTAATTTTCTAGTTTTTGCACAGATCTTATTTTTTACTCTCAACCTATCCGAAAATTCGCGGGGAGCTTGTAAAATAACACGTTTGCATATTCCATCTATTTTATGGGTGCTCATATACACATATTTATAACAACAGGATAAACAACATTTTTTCGCACTGAATAATATCAGAGCTTAAAAAAAAGTTGATTATATTTTATATGATATGGACGATAACAACAATAAAGTAAATACTTAATTTACACTAGTTTAGAAAATAATAAAAATTTTCTTCGCACTAATTTTTGCTGGTGTATGGTACACAAAAATGCATGAAGAAACAGACAGGCAGTTAGATGAACTGATATCGGTATATCAAATCAAAAAATGATTCTGAGTCGATCGGTACCTATACTAAAAAGTGGTTATAAATTCAATAGTTTTTTGTGTCCCAAACAAAACAGCATAAACTCCTCATAATGGTTTAGGATATAATAAAAGTCTTTCATTACCAAATAAGTGGTTATATAAACTATATTTTTTACTACTTATAATTCGGCATCATTACTAGTTCTTTTTGTTAGGCTAAAAAATTTATGAAAATATTATATATTATTAATAGCACTAGTTTTTCGCTTTCGTGTTATCTTATCTCTCGGATAAACTTTCACAAACTGATATCGTAATACAATTTTATATTAGATAACGACAATTAGTGTAAATACCCTAAAATTATTCATATGAAAGCGTAAATATGTCTCATCCAATGCAGCTTTTATGGAATACAAATATTAAATTGAACACATTAATTAATGAATACAATTAAAATATAAATATTTTATTTTTAAAAAGATTAAAAAACAAGTTATTGTTACATGGAAAGTTTGCTTTGTAGAGCACTAACTTAGCAGAAATTCAGAAGTGTTTAAAATAAAATGTTCACTACACTAATAGAAAAAAAGCCTGTAAACAAATTAGTTAAAACTACTAAAAATTAGTTAAAAATGATGCTGCTGAAAAAAAACGCTAAATTAGCAGATTATTTTTGCTATGTATTAGTAAGTTAGGAACAACAAAAATAAAACTCTTAAATATACAGAATTTTAGTTATATTTGAGTTAAATTTTTGTTAATAAAGGGTGGTTAAATTTTAAGGGCCGATGTTGATTTTGAATAAAACACAAATTATTTAGGAAATTATTGTCATTTCTTTTTATATGATAATATTGGTACACTCAAAAAAATAAGTTAGTAGAAAAATTAGTAAAACGTCTTGTATATCAAGTGTACTAGTTTTCATCAATTTTTTTGCTGAAATTCAGCTTTCAGCAAAAATTTTAGTTATATTTTTTTAGCACTAAACTAATTTTGAACTAATGTTTTACTTATTTATTTTGCTACAAAAATTGTGCTGATAACCGCATTCATAGCGTGGACGACAAGCACATAGACACGATGTAGACGTCGCAGCTTGTCTGGAAACGGAAATGACAAAAAAAGAAAAACAACTGTACACATATTCTATATTTAAATTTTCAGCAAATAAATTAACTGAAGTAAATTTCGCTACAAGTTTTTTGAGTTTTTTTCAGTCTACTAATATTCAGCAAAAAGTTTAGTGATTTCAGCAAGGATTTTTTTCATTTAAAGTCGACTAAGTGTTAGCAAAACTTTTGCTGAAGATTACTATTTTTTTGGTAAAAATCAGCTCGCTGATTTTCAGCAAACCTTTTGCTGAAATTAGCAACTTTTTTGCAAGCACGCTCCTGACTAAAAATTTGCTGACACAGCAACATTTTTTGCTGACTTTACTGACTTTTTTTTTTGAGTGTATGGTTCAATTATGTATGGAACAAAATATCGGCCAAATGGCCGCCGCGACCACGGCGGCACACCTCCATCCGATGGTCCAAATTTTCGATAACGCTGAGGCATAATTGAGGTTCTATGCCGTTAATGTGCCGAATTATCTCATCCTTTAGCTCTTGAATTGTTGCTGGCTTATCGACGTACACCTTTTCTTCTAAATAACCCCAAAGAAAGAAGTCCAACGGTGTCAAATCACATGATCTTGGCGGCCAATTGACATCGCCACGACATGAGATAACACGGCCATTGTTTCGTTGGCTGTATGGCAAGTGGCACCATCCTGTTGAAACCACATATCGTTCAGGTCCACATTCTCAATTTCTGGCCACAAGAAGTCCGTTATAGCGAATACCATTCACGGTAACAGCTTGGCCAACCTCATTTTCGAAGAAGTACGGCCCGATAACGCCGCCAGCCCATAAACCGCACCAAACATAAAAAACAGGTGTTTTCACATTTCCTACAGACCCGATTTGCTGAAATTTGTGCACAATTCTCCCGATTGTGGACACATTTGCTGACCAAAGAAATTACGAAGTGCACGAAATGCATTTTGTTTTGAACGCCCATTTTCATAATAAGCCAGAATAACTTTAACGCGTTGCTCGATTGTGTATCTTTATGAAATGCAGAAAAAAACTTGACGTTTAGGAGTGGTTCACATTCTACATCGGCCCTTGAAATTTAACCACCCTTTAGAAAATAACAAATTAACCTGCTAAAATCAGCAAAAAATTTTGTTTTTATTCTTTTATTAAACGCAAAAAAAATCGGACTTTTTGGAAACAGCAATTTTTAATTTTTTTAGCAAATATTTCTGTTAATTTAACAGGATTGACTGCTATTTGCATATAACTAAATTTATCTTAAAAATAACAAAAGTTTTGTAGATATAATAGTTTGTTTTTATACTACTAATGTGTAGCAAAATTTTCTACAGACTCTACAGTACAATTTGTCATTTTCAATTAACTAAAATTTAACTCAAATATAACTAAAATTCTGTAAATTTAACAGTTTTATTTTTGCTGTTCTTATTTTACTAGTATTTAGCAAACAAAAATCTGCTAATTCAGCAGTTTTTTCTGCAGCGGCATTTTTAACTAATTTTTTGTTGCTTTTTCTGCTACTTTTACAGATTTATTTCTATGAAAAATTTCATTTTAAGTTTCTCTGATTGCCCACTTAAGGCCCTACAATATTAATATTTATACCCTACACCACTATGTGGTCAGGGTATTAAAGGGTTTTTCAATAAGAGCGCTACAAAAGTAAAAAAGTTTAAATAAAACAAAAACGGTTTTGGATATCAATGAAATTCTTTATTCCTGTGAAAGTACGTTCGATGCCATTATGTATGGAAATCGATCTCTTTTGCATGGCCACCACGGGCACGCTTGCAGAAAGAAGTCCAGACACTGAACCCAATTTTCGACGGTTTTCAAGCATAAATCGGCCGATACTGCTGCAATTTCACGTTCGATATTCGTACGAAGTTCATCAATCGTCGCTGGCTTGTTGGCATAGACCATAGATTTGACGTAGCCCCACGCTCAATTGTTGATCTGCTAGGACGATTATGACGACCATAAATTGGACGTAGCGCTCCTAACGTTGAGCCCACTGACTCCGAATTTCGGTAGTAAATTTTAATAATTTCGACTCGTTGTTGACTCGTATATCTTTCCATCATGAAATGGCAAACCTTACTGAAGAGAAATGTCAAAAGAGCGGCAAGAAATATGGCGTCGTTTGCTGTCTCTGTCTTTCTACTTTTGTAGCGTCCCTGTTGAACAACCCTTTATAAGTTTGTGCTGATGTTTGTAACACCAAAAAATATTGGTCCTAGACCCACCTTACCTACCTTATAGTATACCGATCGCCTCAGAATTTTTTTTTATTTCGATTTAACGATGTCCGTCTGTCCGTCCGTCCGTCTGTCTGTCGGTCCATGCATTCTTGTGCGCACTCTACAGGTCGCAAATATTAAGATATTTTGATGAAACTTGGTACACCGACTTATGTCGGCCCAAGGACGAAGCCTGCTGATTTTGGTAAATATCGGTCCATGTTTAGACCTAGTGCCCATATAAGGGTCCTACTAAAATTATATGGTTTATACGCTGCAGGTCGCAAATATTAAGATCTTTTGATGAAATTTGGTACACCGACCTCTGGCAGCCCAAGGACAAAGCCTATTGATTTTGGTTAACACCGGTCCATGTTTAGACCTAGTGCCCATATAAGGGTCCCCCCAAAATTGGCTTGGTTACAAACTGCAGGTCGCAAATATTAAGATATTTTGATGAAATTTGGTGCGCTGACTCACATTATAGAAAATTTTGACACGAGCGCCATTTTAACCCATTCGAATTTTGGATCCAAACATTAGTTGGCTTTTACCCAGACTGGTGTAGGGTATTGTATAGTCGGCATGCCCGACTTTAACCTTTTTACTCGTTTTTCTTTATTTTTGAGGTCTTCCGATAATTTGTATAATTGGTTTAATTTAACCGGATTTTAATAAAGTCTATGTATACCTCCTTTAGTAGCAACAACGACATATTAGTTAAATTAAATATATTAGAATTGCATAAATAATATTTAATTTTTCATTTTATGTTCTTAGGTGAAAAGACATGCCTTTAGGTATTTAATGAAAATCTTAATTTCACGGAATTAATCGAAAAAGTTAATTCCTTAGGGAATTAGACGAAAAACTTAATTCTTTCAGGGAATTAAATGTACAAGGGAATGAATTCCCAGGGAATTCATTTCATAGGGAATTAATTCCTTGACCAGAAGTTGAATTAACTAGAATTGAATGAATTCCTTGACCAAAAGTTGAACTAACTAGAATTGAATTGGAAAAAAATGAATGAATTCCTTTAAGATAAATCGAATGATTCAATTCCTTTAGTTTGGTCAAGGAATTCATTCCCAAAATATAAAGTCAGTTCACAAAAAGGGAATTAAGGAATTAATTTTTCGAAGCTCTGGTCAACAGCATAAAATGGATGATGGAAATTATTTTGAAATCGAATGAAAGAGATGCTTTAGATAATTTTTTCTAAGCAATTCAAAGCAAGTGATTTATAGGCTTTACGAAATACGATAAACAATTTTTAATTTCCGTTTTAAGTCTTAAAATTTAAATTAATGCATGTCCTACAAAACAAGGTTGTAGGTCTAAAGGCTGTACCGCAAAAAAAAGATCAACGTACATCCTCCAATATAAAGTATTTTTGCAAGGCAACTGCAAAAAAAATTTTTTTTTTTTGCCGAACGTAGGGGTGGCCTTTTTTAATTTTTCGCTATAGCTTCGGCATTTAAAATCAGATTTTAAAGTGTGATATATCAATTTTTTGCCTCGAGGAGACCAGTGTTTTGCTACAATGGTAAATTCCAATGAAAAAAAATTTAAAAAGGCGACTCCTACGTTCGGCAACCAAAATATAAAAAAAATTTGTAACACTGGTCTCCTCGAGAGATAAACATCGGTGCATCATTCTTTAAGATCCGACTGTAAATGCCAAAGATATTACGAAAAATTTAAAATGGCGACCCCTACGTTCGGCAAATAAAAATTTTTTTTTTTCAATTTGCCTTGCAAAAATATTTCATATTGGAGGGTGTATGTCGAACTTTTTTTTTTGCCTGTAAGGTGCTACGGTCTATTGTACTTGTTTTAAATCGATGTCATATAACTCTCAATAGGCATCTGTCAATATTTGTGAATTACACAGGTAGAGATTTTCTAGATTCTAAGAGCATATACTGTTCTATCCGAATATGACTTCTAGCATATCAAGTTTTTGAGAAATCCCATACCTAACGAAGAAAAACCACTATTTTGCTTTATATTCGGTACTTAACTTTAATGCGAATATGCAGTTTTTCACAAAACTTGTTTAGGCATCAAAAAGCATTTTTAATTTTCAAAATGTTGTTTGATTTTTCCCAATACATACCTTATATCTTCTTGGACAATTCGTCGATTAATCGTTATTCAATTTTAAATATATTTCTAGGCATTAAACTGGAAATCAATGGTTTTGCCCAGTGTCAATGGCGAGAACGGCATGGACGCAAAAAGCCTGTACATAAATCAAATTTAAAACGAAAACATATATACCATGGACACGAAGATTACATTGCATCAACAACATTTTTGGCTGGATCTCAGGATGGATCAATATTTGGCATAGAATCTGGTACACACACATATAATTTTTCTTGTCCAATACCTATCAACTGTCCATCGTCGTATGAAGGGACCTACGGTCATATTAGATATATGGTTAGAGTAACGTTTATACGATCGGGAGCTTCAAATCGAACATACTCGAAGGGTTTTACAGTATTAAAATTATTAGATTTGAATCAAGAATTCCGATTATTAAAAGTAAAGAAATTTTATGTAGTCTGTGAATACCTTTAAAATATTTTCCTTTTCTCTTTTAGACTCCTGCCTCGAATGAAACGTTTGAAAACTTTTGTTTTATATTTTCACAAGCTGTTCGCTTAAAAGTTGATATCATGCAAACTGGTTATGTACCCGGACAAATGATTTTGGTTAGTTCCCACATTAATAACGAAACAAGTGCAGATGTTAAGAAACTTTTGATCACACTTAATCTACGTGCCACTTATATATCGGATACACCTTGTATGCGTACTTCTACGGAAAAGCTGTGCTTAGTCAAAAAATATTGCGGCCCAGTACCAAGACACACTATGCGTGATTATGCCGAAGTTATAAGAGTTCCAGCAACACCTCCAACTTGTGATCATTTAAGTAAAATTGTACGTGTTTCATATGAGATATGTGTGGAGGCCATAATGAATCATTTAATGTGTAATCCTAAAACTATAGTACCATTAACTATAGGAAATGTGCCATTGGTAATACCCAATGCAGCTGTAGATGATGTACCCTCTATAGATGATGTACCAACAACATCATCGTGTGCCATGCAAAGAGCTGAAGGAGATGATCATAATATGTTAAGTGAAGAAACGGAAGTACAATTTGATATGCGTAAGTGGAGATAAGTAAACAAAATTTAGTCGGTTAAGCCCGACCATGACATACCCTATACCACAGTATCCTATCCTTAGTATATGATTACACTCAAAATAATATGTCTGTTGGCTCAACAGAAAAGTTGTTACTTTAACAAAATATATTCCTGTTTTTCGGCTTAAAATAAAATTTTCTAATTTTAACACATTTTTTGTTAAATTTAACAAAACTAAAAAAATTAGTAAAATTACAGTTTTATTTGTAATTATACTGAGCCTAAAATTTGTTCAAATTCCCTGGTTCTGGTCCATATCGTCCAAAGCTATGTAAGGCCACTCCAAAAGAGCAATCGTTTTGTTCTATCTCGCTTAGTTTTCGAGATATAGGAAATTTTAGAAAGTTGAAGATATTTATTAAAAATGTCGGAGGGTCCAAGGTCCAATTTTAGATAGAACTAACCTTCTCACGGGGGTTTTATATGGTTAGGGGTAGTAAAATTTATCATCAACTTTGCTCAATCTCTCATAGTTTTCGAGATGTGCGCTATTGAAGAAGTCGGAAGGGAAGGAAATAGGGCAATAACATTAACATGAAAATATTATATTTTAACAAACAATTGTGTAAAATTTAACATATGGGTTCTAAAAAATTAGTTATAAATAATTCTGAAAATTAACACTCAAAATTAGTTAAAGTACTGAGGATTTTCAGTATTGTGTTAAATGAAGATAACTAAAATCTTTGTAAATCAGTTTTTGAACTAAAAATTTGGCAAGATTGCAGTTTCGTCAAAAAAATATGACTCCCTCTGGAATTAAAAAACAAAAAAACCGAAATAAATTTTGGGAGGGCTGGGACCTGGGAGGCCCGTGTGGGCAAAAAACGGAGGAACATAGTAACATGTAAGTGTGAATTGAAGGAAATTGTCTCACGATTCCAAAAATGTATTTTTTTTATATCCATAAAACCTAGCACTAACTAGAGCCTTTTTTCCATCAATAGGGTGGGCCGAAAAAAGTAAAAAATTAATATGAACGAAAATGGTACACAACCCAGTGTAGAAACGGTAATGACATATCATTATTTTTTGGACTACCAGTAATGACACCCACTTACCTTCTGCATTATTTTAAAACATATAATAATGAGTTACTGATAATGACTTATTTTTATCATTATTTCAAATAGAAAATAATTTTCTAAATTTTTTTGAAAATTTTTTGAAATCTATTTTTAGACTCAATATTTTTTAAACACTGGTAAGGATATAAGTAACCTCATATTTTTTGATTTTTTGTATGTTGGCGAGTAAGCTTACTTGTGTGCCGCAGGTCAATCATGTTTTTATCTATTAAATATTATATGTCGATATAGCTCAGATGGTAGAGCTATTGACTGGCAATCTGTAGACCCAGGTTCGATTCCCGCACCAGCAAATTTTATTTAAAAAAAAAAATACAATAAAAAATATTTTTTTTATATAATTTATATTTTTGAAAATCTATTTTTTGACTCATTATTTTTGTCAGTACTGGTAAGCACATAGGTAACGATATATTTTTTGATTTTTCGTATGCTGGTTTGTAACCATAACTCATTATTTTTCGCGACATCGCCATATAAAGGTAATAAGAAATGTAATAACAAAAGTAACTAGTTACCATTACCAAGTATGTAGTTACATAATACCACATATCTGGTAATGATTTTCTACACTGGGAAATGAAAGGAAATTTTCTCACGATTTCCAAAATGAGGTTATTTTACTAATCCATTGGGCGCGAATCTATTTAGAGGCATTTTGTTAAATTTTAGACCTTCGAATAACTAAAAAAGTTTAAAATCACGTTAGTTTAGTTTTAGTAAAACCCTGTAAATGGCCATTTTTTATTGTTTATTTTTAAAACTCGGAACATAAAAGGCAGTTGGAAATGGAAATAACAAAAGGAATCAACTTTTAATTGATGAAAAATGCAATTCCAAAACTAATATATTTCAATTGCGCCGCAGGAAAATTTTTTTTTATAAAAATCATGCGATTTTTTCAAAAAAAAATTATTTTTAATGTTAGCTATATCCAAACTTTTGTAAATGATATAGAAATGAAACTTTTTATGAAAACTACTATTTGCGAAGTGATATAGTTTTATTGAGCCGCAGGGAAAATTTTTTTTTTAAAAATCGCGAGATTTTTCTAAAATTTTTTTTTTATTTTTTCTTTTTTAATGTCTAAATTTTTAATGCGTTTATAGATTATTGCAAAAAAAATAATTTTTGAAGTCATGGGAGAACATTTTCTATCATTTGAGTATCATTTTACCATACAAGAAAATTTCATCATTTTCAGTCCCCCCTCTTAAGGGAATAAAATGGCTCTGGTTAGGGCTACGTTTTATGAATAAAAAAAAGATTAATATTTTTCAAATCGTGAGACAGTTTCCTTTAATTTGAGTACCCACACTTATATGTTACTATGTTCCCCGTTTTTTTCCCCCACGGGCCTCTCGAGTCCGAGCACCTCCCAAAATTAATTTCGGTTTATTTCTTTTTTAATTCCAGAGGGGATCATATTTTTTTGACAAAACCCCATAAACTGCAGTTTAGCCAAAAATTTGGTAAAAATTAGTCAGTTCGATTTGAAACCCATTTGACAGAATTTTTAATTGACATTTATTTTAAGTGTAGAGCAAATTCGGAGCAAATATAGAGAAAAATCGGAAAAATTTACAAAAATATACATTTAACACTAGATTTTTGGAGACGGTAAATTTTTCGCATTTTTAAAGCATTTCCGGCTTTTAAAGTTAAAAATATTTAAGAAATTTAAAAAACAAAAATTAATTTTGTATTGCTTAATTCTAAAATGTTAGTGAAAATAAATAGATTAAACTAGTTTTTCTCCTAGCCCTCGCCTCTCAGATTTTCAGAACCGATCAAAATGGCAGTTTTTCTTTAAAAAAAAAAAGTAGTAAAAAGTTCAAATTATTAGTTTTATATTATAATAAAAACTTATTTTTACCGGCCCTCGCATTTTTGTTATTTTTTTGTATTTGTCTATACACTCATAATATTCTTTCCATAACCGATTGAGGTTTATTTGAAAAGTAATAGGTAAAGTAAAGAAGAATCAATTAAAATACATGGAAACATATTGTTTTACTTTTTTTATCAGTCAATAAAAAACAAACTAGAAAAAAATATGTATCATCCTGAGGGTTGATATTTTCAGTAAAATATTCTATTTTTAGTTTTATATTTTTAAAAAAAATAATTTAAATAATTTCGTTGTTTTCTGTTTTAGAACGAAAAATTCAAATATTTTTTTTTTTGTTAAAATAGTTTGTTTATATACAAAATTATTTCAATTCAAATTACAAGAAATTCTTTACTCATACTAGCCAATAAAAATATTAACGTGTGTGTTGTGTGTGTAGTGTTTTGAAAATTCAAACAAAAAAAACTTTCAAATATGAAAAAAAAACCAACAAAATCGTTTTTTTTTAACGTTAAAAATTGAAGATTATTTTAACAGACTTTTCAATTATTTTTATTTCTTTTATGGATTGTTTAAACAATGTTTGAAAATAGATAGCAAAATTTTAGTTCTTTTTTTAATTGTGTTTTCAATTAATTTAATATGTATTTTAGGATGTTTTTAACGATAAAATATTGTGAGTGTACTGTAAAATCTGCAAAAATTTTGCTAAATATTAGTAGACTAAAAATAGCAAAAACAAACTGTTATATCTACAAAATTTTTATTATTTTTAAGTTAAGTTATTTAGTTGAATGCAAACAGCAGTCTATACTGTTAAATTAACAGAAGTATTTGCTAAAAATAATTGTAAACTGCTGTTTTCAAAAGGCTCGACTTTTATTTCCATTTAAAAAAAAAAATCGAAAAAAAACTTCGAAAATTATAAATTTTTTTGTGATTTTTTAGGCTAAAAATTATTTAGAAAAATTTTTTGCTGATTTTAGCGGGTTAATTTGCTATTTAACATTAACAAAAATTTAACTCAAATATAACTAAAATTATGTATATTTAACAGTTTTATTTTTGCTGTTCCTATCTTACTACAAAAATTAGAACGAATTTATCAAACTGAATTGAGTGGGTTATCGAATTCGGTTGACAAAAATTTGGATTGCCACAACCGAAGATTTATGTACGTATACGAAATTACTTTAAAATAACTGCAAATATTGGATTATAAAAATAAATGACGATATCGCTATTGACTCAAGAAATTATTTTAACTCGACCGTTATGCATAAAGATGCGTCTAAATCAGGGCTGGCAAAACTATGACACGAGTGCCAGCAGTGGCACGCGAGTGGATTTTAGGTGGCACGCGAAGTTTTAGTGAATATTTTCAAAAAATTTAAATCCTATTGCAAGATAGCAAAAAATTTTGTTAAATATTAAATTTCGCTATAAAAATAATCACACATTTTTTTAGCTCAATAATGGTGAAATTTTTTATAGAGATTGTAGATCGGCTTTTAAAATTAAAAAAAAATCTGTATTGAAACTATTTTGTGTTTATAGAATTATGGTTAATAACTCCCGAAATTCGTCCTTAAGAAAAGTTCCCTGCGACTGGATTATTGGCAAATTGAAAAAAGCTGAAATTTTTTATGGGAAAATTTCTTAGAATTCTAGATTGGAAGGAGTTCAAGTTTTTCGATGAGAAAAAGCCTCGTAATCGGAGAAACAAAAAAGTGACAGAAAATTAAGCAAAAATGAAAACAACTTTTAATAAAATTGAATCTTTTTATTGGGAAAATATGTGCTACGAAATAACCCCCATGAAATAACACCCAAACGAATAAACACAATAACTCCCAATGAAACAAATCCTAAAAATAAGTTTCATAATAAAATAATTCCCAAGGAAAAAAAAATTCAATAATCTGCAATGAAATAATCTCCAAAATACTAAAAAATAAAATAAAATGTATTTATTTGTTTAAATAACACTGTGATAGCCGCGAATTTTACCAAGCAGGGCACCCTACTAGTGAAGCTAATTCGAGTACGCTGAATCACCATTGAAATTTTGACGCTAAGGTACCAAAAAAATTAATTTTTTTATACTTCTGGGATCATTTTTAATTACAAATTTGGTTAAGTATGTACAACATTAAGGAAGCTGTAATTTTGTTCGCGAAATTTTTTTTTAGCGAAAACATTTTTTCTGCAAATAAAAAGTACAATGTTATGTTATTTTGTGTACCTATATTTAATAGGATTCAGAAAAATATTCAAGTTAAGAAAAAAAATTTCTTTGGAAAAAAAATCGCGACAAAAACAGTGAAAAATTGTATTTAACAGAGTTGGATTGATTTAAATTCAAAAATGATCCAAAAAGTATAAAAAATATCGTTTCGACGCCTGTATTGGGTTTTAATAGCGTTTCGCAGAGTTATTTAATCGGAAATGGAAATTTCTCTGTTCAAATCCATAATGCGTCATATGAATAAAACTTAGCAATTACTTCGAAGTAATTACTTTGGGCTTAGGAGTGCCTTTTAACTCCAAAATTACCAATTGGCTGGTAGAATAGTTTACATTTTATGCTAAATTTGGGAGTTAAGCCATTCCTAAGCCCAAAGTATTTACTTCGAAGTAATTGCTAAGTTTTATTCATATGAGCCAATATCAAAACTATTTTATTTTTGGAGTTTATTTCATTGGGGTGTTTTTTCATAATAAAATAATCTCAAAATTTGACGATGAAATAAACCCCAAAAATTAAATAACCCCCAAAAATTGTTACGCCATTATTTGGATGTTATCTAATTGTTCCCTCTGGAAGTTATTTAATGGGAATTATCCGTAGAACTGAAAAATATGTAAATCTGTGACATTTTTAAAAGAAAGTTTTCCAAGTTTTAAGAATTTTCGAAAAAACGACTCAAAAGAAAAGTAAAATTAAGGTTGCACGCGAGAAACTTTCTCAAAAAAATTTGTACGTTTCTGGCACGTAGCGAAAAAATTCTTGCCACCCCTGGTCTAGATATGTGACAGCGCATAGAGAAAGGGACCGAAGGGTAAAAAAATTAATTTTTTTTTTTTTTGATGTGGACAACATCTGAGCATCGAATGAGACCGATCCCATGCCCCAAAAGTGTTCCCTCCCAGAGATATGCGTGAAGTCGACGATTCTAAAAAAATTTTCGTACTAACATAGTGATATTCACGATTTAAAAGAATTATAAATGAGTATTTATTATAATTCACAATTAATAATTTCAGAAAATAAAGCTGGATTCGAAAAACCGCGAGCAAAATTGATATAAAACTCATGGAAACAGCGCGCTAGGTAGAAAACAGTAAAAACCAACTACACAAAACAAGAGGTAGGGACGACCTACGCGCGTTTTCAAGGTTGACCAACACGTTCCTGACGTCATGAGATGTGTCGCTTTCAAATGAGACTAATACCAACACGCTCAGTGATGGTACACCAAAGATACACGTATTTAGATCTTTAAAATGGCTCTCCTGAACAAAACCGATTTTTACCCTTAGATCCTTTTCTATTTTGCGCGTCACATATATTATTTTTGGTAGTTACAAATTTCCGTATAATAATGTATTTATTCTTTTGGTTTACTCGTAATGTGGTGGTGTAGGGTATAAATACATAAAAAATATTAATGAAATACTAAACTATGTACTATTTTGTATTGCACTTAGCTCCTCCTACTTATGAAGAAGCCATGTTTATGACCGCTAATATAGCAGATGATGATGTTAATACAGTTAGTGAATCAACTCAGTTTACGCCACGATTTCCAGTTTATGATGTGGATAATATGTCTCAAAGTCCCCCACCAAATCCACCTGTCAAGAGAAGGAAGCAAAGAAGGCAGCCTAAACAGCAGCAACTCGATGATATTCAAAAGGAAAAACCACCAGTGGAATCACCAGTTGAAATTTAAATATATTTAGTTGTTGCAGTAAAATAAAAAGAGAAACGGCACTTTTGTGTGGCTGATATTGAAATATCACATTACGAGATATTCCATATTTTCACCTGATCTATCAAGTGTAAGGGAAAATTTTGAGATATATCAGATAATATTTTCAAGAACAAATTAATCTACATTTATGCATCATTTCCGATTAATTAAAAGTCAGATTAGAAACAGTAATGACATATCATTATTTTTTGGACTACACAATCTTAATTTCTGTATTTTTAAAAAATAATAATGACTTACTACCCAGCAAAAATATGTGTAAGTCATTCAAAACAAACAACTTTTAAATTGGTTACAATGGAGCGATAAGTGCTCTTTTTCTGCTTCGAATGTATGTGCTGTAAAACAACTTTCAAAAATGTATATATAATGTTGTTTTTTTCTTTGTAAATGCATTTGTTTGTAAATTACGAATTTGTTAGAGATTCCATTTTTTATCTCTAAAAAAACAAAATAGTTAATTTTATTAACGTCCCAGTCAGAAATCGCCAGTGGTACAAAAAATCAAGCACTGGCATACCACTGGGTAACCACGGTATTAAAAATAAATGACTGGCAGAACACTCATTTGGGATGCTTTGCCAGCGTTTGCGAAAAGCGTTTTACCAGTATTTTTTTTACAAAAATTTCGGTGATTTATAAAAAAAACCACTGGCAAAGAATTGGCTTAGAGTGATATGCCAAGGTTTGCAACCAGTGGTTATCCAGTGCTACCTAGCCAATGCTACCAGGCGTACAATAATCAATTCACTGGAAAACCAATGATTTTATAAAAATGCTGACGCTTCGTTAAAAAATGTTTGTAGTCGGAAGGTTTCGAGTTCAAATCCGGTTGCAAGCAAAAAATTTTTTTTTGATTTTTTTTAATTTAAAATTTTTTTTGTTTTATAAAATCAATTTTTTTGTTTGTGGGAAAGCTCCTTCAAGACCAAAATTTTTTTTGCCCTCCCAACACTGGCATACTAGTTACTAAAAATTGTTTGCCAGTACTAGCATTTTGGCACAGCCAGTAGTTGTCCAGCTATTATCACTCATTTATGTGTTTAGCCCTTAAATATTATATGTCTCGTTAGCTCAGTGGGTAGAGCAATCGTCTGCCAATCTCACGGCCTGTGTTCAAATCACGGCAGGACCAAAAAAAATACATATGAGCTTTTTTTTGTTTTCCCAGCGTTTTGCCAACGTTTACAAATTTTGTTCCTCCAGTGCTTTTCCGGCGCTTTTTGAACAACCGGTCCTTTTGTCTAATGATGTTATCATTTTGGGAATGGGAAAGCAATTTTTGCCAGTACTTGTACCACCTGTTAAAGTGATTTGCCACCGCTTTCCCGTTTGTATTTTTCTGATTTTTTAATTATTCGTACATATTTTAAAAAATACTTCAATTACAGTTCCCATTGAAAAAGGAAATAAAGAATTGGATCCCATTGAACCTCCTGGACTATGACCCAAATATGAATTCTTCTTTTCACTAAATGCAAATATGTAAAAGTTAACAATTAAAATGTATTGTTAAGGTCTATGAAGTCGCTCGCGAGCTTTTGCACCGTGCAACAAAGAAATATGTTAATAAAATTTGTTGCAATTTTAACATATTTTATCGTTTAAAACATACCAATCAAGAGGATCGTTAACAGAGGTTGGCCCCTTAACTTTGCTTATACATTAAAAGTTCTATAAATGTCACCTGCTTTAAATGTCGATATGCTATAATTGCTATTACACCTTAAAAGTCGTAAAATCAAGCTAAATAAATAATTCTATAGTGACAAAAAATATATTATTTCTTCAACTTAAAAATAGATTTAAAAAAATAACTGCCGTCAACTTTAAAATGTACATTAAAGTTCCAAATTTTAATTAAAGTAAAAATTTTGCTAAATGAAATTCTTCAACATAAGAATTTAACTAATCACGATTGCAAATTATAGCGTTGGAACTTAATGCATCGTTTAATGAAAACGTTGATTTTAAGCTGACGATGGTTGACTTGCAAAATTCAAATGACGACATGGTATTCGCCTTCGAAATATGTCTGGGGAAAAACTTTCCTCCAACTGTTCTCGGATTCTTTAATGAATTTAAAGCTAAAATTTCAATCATAGATCTGCGGATTCAGCAAATTTATAATGATGGCCTTATTACTGTAGAGTTGTAAATTGAAAAAATAGTTTCCTAGTTTCGCTTTAATATTCTGAAAATTCCTTGAGTAATGTTTTTTAAAAAAAAGTAATCAATCAGAGGGTTACATATAACTTTTAGGCCACGATTTTAGGATGTTGATTATCTTTGAACTTAGTTTAACGCAGTTTATAACTGGAATACTGCTTCTAAAATCTATTTTATTTTTCGTTTTCGGTTTAACTAAACCAAGTTTAACTGCCATCCCAAAAACTCGGTCTTAATGTATTAATCTTATTTAATTCAATATCGTAGCTTTTTCGAATTTAACGACTGAAGTAAACATGTTACAAACTTATTTCAAAAACTGCTGAACAAAAATTTAAAAAAATGTTGGTTTTGTCTGATTTTGACTTAATCGAATTGATTCAGATGCAAAAGAAGTGTTTCCTTAATATTGCCCTAAAAATAATAATAAATTGAAGCTTTTGTTTCACAATAGGTTCAGAAATGGGCTCTGTAAAGGCTAAACATTAAAATTGCCTCTAAAATATGCTATTTCAGACATTATAAAAAGCACATTTAAATCACTTTGAAAAATATATTATATTATATATTATAAAGAGTACTTCTAAATCACTTTAAAAATGCAAACTAAATGTACTCGTATTGATGTGATGAAAATGTGTATCTAAAAACCATACTTTTATTAACATCATGTAATCACTTTTAAATTACTAACAAAATGCTTAAATTGAACTACTGACAACATGGGGCATCACGTGTAAAATAAATCAGTGTTAAAGCTAAATTGTAACTACTTCACAATCAGTTGATGCTATTCGGAGTGCTTTTAAAATAACTTTTTTGTAATGGATTTTTTTTGCTGGGTAATAACTAGTTACTTTTTCAATTATTTTGAAACAAAAAATAATGCGTTACCAATAACGACATATTTTTGCCATTATTTTAAATATAAATTAATGTTCTAGATTTTTTTTTGTAAATTTTTTTGAAAATCTATTTTAAACTCAATATTTTTCAACTCTGCTAAGAATATATACCTACTTATAACCACATATTTTTGATTTGTTATACCCTATTCACATAATCACCAGAGTAGCCTAATGCAAAATTGTGAACCCAGCCTTAAAGTGTTAAAACTGTGGTTGCGATTAAAAAACAACAAAAATGTATTTTATTTAAGGAGGTGGTAAAAATGTAAATATTCACAGAAACAGCAATTACAAATTTTGTATGATTATACGTTGATGTAGTGGATTACAGATTTAAGGTTTTTTTGGGAAAAAAAGATTTTAAACAATGGACTCAATTAAATCACCAGCTTTAATAATAGTAGTTGCCTCGGAGGAATCTGAAAATATCCAAAAATACTATTTTATTGCATGAAGCTTCTAAAAAAATATCTACCCAAAATTTTATATTCAAGTTTTTCTTCTTCCATCTGTAGCCTTAACTCATTAGAAACATAGTCTCCTATTGAATCGCTAGAACTATGATGACGTATAATAAGAGGTAGTGTTATATATCCATCTGTGTGTAAACCGTTCATTATTATAATAACTTGAAATTTGTAACTGGTCATAATAAGACAAGGGTCCACAGATGTTGGAACCAGCGACTTCGATAGCTGCATCGATCCCTCAAGGCAATGTTTAGATTTTTCAGATATTCCCGCTAAACGATACGTCTTAATATATAAAGTACAATGATCTTGTTTAAATCTTGGCTTTGGTTTTAAAGCTTTATATTTTTGAGTTTGTATTATAACAGTGCTAATACGATGGACGTTAAAACATTTTGTACAATTTTCTATTAATAAATAGTATTTTACAATATCACCAGGTACAAAAGAAGCTGCTGATATGGTTAAGGTTATTATTATGGGCTTGGATTTACAAGATGCTAAACAATAATATTTTCTGTGTGTAGCGGTAATAGGAAGCTGTAAATGAAGAAATTTTAATAAAAAATGAATTGTTTGCAAATTTTCTCGGCTTACCATTAACTCTTTAGTAAGTTTATTCAAACATCGTTGTATATTGATGGGCAAAGTATATAATATTTGTTTACCCAGATTATCATGTATCATCAACAGCAATTCATATTTTACCGAGCCATTTTTTCCATCAAAAGTTTCTGGTATATCCTGTGGTATAAAAACCAACAAATTATAGCTATATCTTCCTGCTTGAAGTATACCTGAATTGTCTATAGTTATATGTTGTTTAACATGCACTTCTTGGCCATCAAATTGTTGCATAAAGTATATAATTTCACCATTTTTGTTTTTACTTATCAAATCCTCCCATTTTACTTGAACAGTTCCCTCAAAAATCAGATAAATTTCTAAAATTTGAATAGATATTGGAAATATATTTTAGGAAAATGAACGATAATCTTACCTTCTATAAATATTGATATTTGGTTTTCAATCACTATTATAAGATTTAAATTTGAGCCACTTAAGATACTTGCAGTATCATGAACAAAAATTATTTTGCCGGTAGTGGACATATTTTAAGAGCTTGTATATTGTTGCAATGTTTAATAAAAATTTCAGTGTCAAACACAAATACTTCCTATTTTCAAAAATGCTTCTAATAAATTTTCATAGGGTGCTGATTATTATTAAAAAATAAATAAATTTTGTTTGAAATACTGCACCGATAAAATTTTTTAGTTAACTGAAATTTTCAGTTAACTTAAATTTTTTCGGTTCTAATTAGGGTTTTTCTTTCCCGGACTTTTTCATTTCCCGGAACAGCGGAATTTTTTTAGAATTTCTCGGGATCCCGGGAATTCCCTTTCGTTAGAAAATAAATAAATTCAATACGTGTTGTATTTTAAAAACTCAATTTCTATTAGGACACCGTCCGACAAAGCCCATCTTTTGGATGAGAAAATCTACTTAATATATTCTGAAAGAAAGGCTAAATATAAAATATCCATATATTAGACTTTTTCTAGATCAATTCGTTTAACAGGGCGAATTCATTATTATTATTCACATTATATTATCGAATATGTATTGGATTTTGATAAATATATTAAATTTTTAAAATTAAAAAACAAAATGCGGATTTTTTAATAAAATAAATCAAGTGATTAGAAAAAGTATCTCTTTTCTCAAACGGTAAACGCATTGATTTAGAAAACGGAAAGACATGAGTATATTATTTTTATCCCTTCTTTCAGGATGTATTGGAATTGTTAATGGGTGCACACTTGTGTCGGACGGTGAAATAGCAAATTTATTAAAATGAAGTTTTAGCAGATTTAAAAAAAAAATTTAGAGTTTTTTGTATGAAATTCTGGACCAGGCTCTTTATTTTTTCGCTTTGCGTCTTACAAAAATTTTAAATTTGAGCCCTAGTTTATGTATTACGATATAAAACGATACTTAGCATCAGTTTTGTAGTCAAAACTAAGATGAATTTTTTGCTTAAATATTTATTAAATATGGAATTAAAAAATGTATATTTCAAGGTATTTCGTTTCTATGAAGATTTTCAGAAGGATTCTTCTAGAATTATTTTTTATAAAAAGTTTAAAAGTGAACATTTTTCATAAAAATTTTTTGGTAAATTTGCCTAAATCTTTTAATAAAAATAGGCATTAAAATATTATTATATAGTTTTTTAACCTCAATTGTTATTTTTTGAATAGAAATTTTTTGTGCCACAACTACTTAAAAAAATTATTTAATTTTCATAGGTGCATTTTAAATTAACATATAAAAAATTCAAAATAATATAAAAAAGCATTTGATGCATTATTTTAAAAATAAATAAAATAAATTAATGTTTTTTTAGTTTGACTCTAGATCATAAATTAATAGCACTTTCTGTTTAAATTATTTTTCAAATTAAAGAAAGATGATACAATTTTCACAAGTAAATTACAAAGAATAAAATTTTTTGTGAAAGAATTCGATAAGGCCAGCAAGACAGAATACATATTTGCGGCTTTCGCTACAAAGCCATCATCAGTGTCGTTTGCCTTGACGAGTTAATAATTGATAATCGTTTACTTATGTATGTGATAGTTGAAAGGTTAATGTTCAAAGTAAAAAAGAGTAATAATAACAAAGGATAAAAATAGCATTGTTAGATATCGTTGATGTTAGTCTAAGCTGAGTTGTTAACATATTCGATTTGCTTTCAACTATCACATAAGTAGACGATTATCAATTATTAACCCGTCAAGGCAAACGACACTGATGATGGCTTTGTAGCGAAAGCCGAAAATACGTATTCTGTCTTGCTGGTCTTATCGAAATCTTTCAAAAAAATTTTTATTCTTTGTAATTTACTTGTGAAAATTGTATCATCTTTGTTTAGGGCTTGCCTAAATTAAAACACGGTCCTTTTTTGTTTTTAGTTTAAAATTTAAGTTTTTATTTTGTTTTAAGTTTTATTTTAAATTGTGTTGTAATTTGTGTATAATTTTTTGTAGTTATTGTAATTTGTATTGTAATTGTAATTTTGTTTTTATTGTAATGTGCCACTGTTTTTTCACTGTTCACTATGTTTGTTCTGTTTCTGTGTTATTTGTACAAAGGTTTAAGTTAGAGTGTTTCTAAAATAATTTGGTTTACGTATTGATGCTTAACAATGCATCAATACGCATTCCTTTTGACAACAATAACAATAAGTGAAAAGAGATTCAGCAAAACAGTTAGTTACAGTGCAGTTGATTAGTTTAGGGGTACACTACGGTGTATTAGTTTAGGGGCATCTCTAAACATTCTCCCCCCCATGATTGGTGCAATGGTGATGTCATCTTTTGGGTTTACAAGTTGAAGCATTTGATTGTTTTGAGTTTCTTAGGGCTTCTTTTGTAGACATCATTTCTTTTAGATTTGTGATGAATGTTTCGAAGAAGTTCATGTTAGTTTGTGTATAACACAACTATTTTTGTAATAGGTCTAGTGCATATTCCATTAGCGGTTCGTATGTCAGCTACTCGACTGTTTTGATCGGGTCCTAAGTAGGTTTTAACAATACGGCCTAATTTCCATTCGTTGGGTGGAAGATTATTGTCTTTGATGACGACCAGATCATTGACTTTAACGTTTTCTCGTTGATTTTTCCATTTATATCTGCGATGAAGTTCAGTCAAATATTCAGATTTCCATCTTTGGCAAAAAGATTGATAGATGACCTTGATGCGTTTCCAGCGGTTGATTAACGTCAGATTTTCAGTGCATAATTCAGGTTCAGCTGGGGTCATTAATGGAGCGCCAATGAGAAAGTGTCCAGGGGTCAATGGAGATAGGTCATTAGGGTCATCGCTAGCAGGACTTAAAGGTCTAGAGTTTAAACAGGACTCAATTCGAGTCAAAATTGTAGACAGCTCTTCAAAAGTAAATTTCATATTGGGAATCATTTTTCTTAAATGGGTTTTGAAAGATTTTACGCCTGCCTCCCAAAGTCCGCCCATGTGAGGGGCACCGGGAGGAATAAATTTCCAGTCAAGATTTTGATGGCTATAATGATGAATCACCTGGGTTTTCAGATTTTTTATAAACTCTAGGCGGTCTTTTTTGATAAGTTCTGCTGCACCGACGAAATTTGTTCCATTGTCGGAATAGACTAGAGCTGGGCATCCACGTCTTCCAATAAAACGTGCAAATGCGGCTAAAAACGCTTGAGAAGACAGATCACTTACTGCTTCGAGATGTACGGCTTTTGTAGTAAAACACACGAAAATGCAGACGTACCCCTTTGCGATGAGACATGCTCGGCCAGTGAAATTTCGTATGTCAAAGGGGCCTGCGTAATCGACTCCCGTAGTTTCGAAAGGTCGGGAGATATTCGTTCTTTCCGGCGGCAATGAAGCCATGATTTGATTTTGTGTCTGTTTTTTGTATAAGACACAAGTTTTGCAATTGTGTATCACACTTTTAACTAGGGGCCTCAATCTAAATATCCAGAATTCAGTTCTTAGAACTCGAATCATGAGTTGATTTCCACCATGTAACGTAATTTTATGGGTAAATTCGGTAATCAATCGAGTGAATTTAGAGTTATGAGGCAGCAAAATTGGATGACGTTCGTTATACGTTAGGGCTGGCGATTGAACAAGACGCCCATTTGCTCGAATGATACCTTGTCCATCTATGAACGGATTTAGGGTCAAAAGGCTGCTGCTGGGTGAAATTTTGACTTTTTGTGATAACTTTTGGTAATCATCTTGAAAACAATGCTTCTGAGTCAAAATTATAAGGCGATTTTTGACCTCTTTAATTTCATCTGGCGTGATTTCTAGCGAGGAGATTCGAAGATGAGTCCGATTTGCGCCAGTATTTCGCCATAATTGTAAAACGTATGCGATTACCCTATAAGCACGGGGTAGTGATGAAAAGCGTACCAGTGGGTCTTCATAAACGGTGTTTATTAAAACTTTTGTAGGTTTTGCTTCAACTTTTGTATCTGTCGGAGAAATTGGTATGGGCCATTGATTTTTTTGTAATTTTAACCAGGGAGGTCCAAACCACCATAAGTTATGTGTTTCCAATTCTTTTGGTGTACACCCGCGGCTAGCGACAACTGCTGGATTTTCTTTGGATTCGACATGTTGCCAATTTTGAGTTCCAATTTTTTCAACAATTTCTGAAACTCGATTTCCTACAAATGTATTCCATGAGCATGGCGGCTTCTTTAACCAGGCTAGCACAATTGTAGAATCGGTCCAAAAATGGGTCTTCAAATTTCGTACCTGAAGATTTGGTAGAATTCCATAAGTTAAATTTGCTAACAAAACGGCTCCACATAGCTCTAGACGGGGCAATGACACTTTTTTGATGGGGGCCACACGGGTCTTCGCGGCCAAAAGAAAAGTGTGAACGGAGTTTTGAAGTTGAATTCTGATGTATAATGTTGCAGAATAAGCTTTTTCTGAGGCGTCGCAAAATCCATGGATCTCCACGTCACAAGAGGGGCTATAGTGAATCCAACGTGGTATCTTCAGGGTATTGATTAAAGGACAATTTTGTACGAATTTTTGCCATTTCATGTAGGTGAGAGTTTTCAAGATGTCATCCCAGTCGATTTTATCTAACCAAATTTGTTGCATGATTAATTTGGCATCGACAATGATTGGGGCCAGCCATCCGCATGGGTCAAAGAATTTTGCAATTGTTGATAACACTTCGCGTTTAGTGTACGATTGTTTTATTTCGACTTCTGGGGCTGTGAAAGTGAAAGAGTCTGAAGAAATGTTCCACTTTATCCCAAGGGTCTTTGTTCCAGCATTTTCGGATAAGTTTAACCAATCAAGAGGTAATAGTGTCTCGTTTGGCAAATCCTGGATGACTCGTGGGTCGTTTGAAGTCCATTTCATCAGGTCAAAACCGGCAGATTTTAGAACACTAGATAGTTCTTTTCTTGATTCGATGGCAGCGTTTAAAGTGTGCCCTCCGGCTAAGACGTCATCTACGTACATATTTTGCTTTAAAATATGTGATGCTAAGGGGTGTGTATGTTTGAAATCTTCTGCTATTTGGAGCAGCGTTCTAATGGCCAGGAACGGGGCACAATTAACTCCAAACGTCACTGTTAGGAGTTCAAAATCTTCAATTGGATCATTTGGAGATTTTCTAAATAATATCCTTTGATATTTGGTTTGAGTGGGGTGAACTATTATTTGCCGATACAGTTTTGTGATGTCGGCATTGAAAACAAATCGGAAGAATCTCCACTTCAGTATTTGGAGCACTAGGTCCTGTTGAAGTATGGGTCCTGGATGTAGAATGTCGTTCAAACTTCTCTTATTTGAAGACGGGCTGGATGCGTTGAAAACTACTCTAAGTTTTGTGGTTAGCCTATCAGGTTTTATTACTGCGTGATGCGTCAGGTAATAATTTGGGGTACTATTTATATCCAGGGGAGAAACTTTCCGCATATGTCCCAGCTCAAGGTATTCCAGAATTACCTGATCATACTGTTTCTTAATGTCAGGCTTTTGGCTAAGAATCCGTTCCATTCTTAAAAATTGGGCCATGGCGATATTTCTTGAATTCCCTACCTCTTTATCATTTTTAAAGGGCAGGGTAACTAGGTATCTTCCATTTTCGATTCTACGAGTTGTAGATTGGAAGTTGGTTTCACAAAATGTGTCCTCATCTGACCTCAAAATCTTTTTTGGGGTTTCCTCCACCTCCCAAAAGCGTGTAAGGATTTGGTCATGGGACGTTGTATTGAGTAGTGAAACAGCATTTTCTGTACGATTTGGTGTATTTGATGGTCCCCCCACTACCCAGCCAAATACGGTTTTTTGCGCTAAAAACGATCCTACAAGGCGCATAGGTGTTTTGCAACAAACTATTAATGGGCCTATATCGAGGCCGATTACTAAGTCGACAGGGCGACTCTGATAAAAATGAGGGTCTGCAAGTTCTAATTCTGCAGCCTCACTTAGATTTGGTAGATACAACGTTTGGCTTGGCAAAAGTAGCGACATGTCTTTTACCACTTGTGCCCAGACCTCTAACTTGAAATTAGGGTCAACTCTGGAGCAAAGATTAAACAAACAGGCTTTGGTAGAAGTACCCGAACCGTTAGTCATACCACTGTACTGAATTAGGTTTCGTGTTGAGGGTAGCTTCAACTTGTTTTTTAATTTTTCGGATATAAACGTTGTTTGTGATCCAGGGTCGATGATAGCTCTTGCCTGGAATCGTTCGCCTTTGGTTTCGATTTCTACGATGGCAGTGAACAGTAAACTTTCCTCGTTGTTTGGGGGTTTCGTTTGTAAGGTCAAGGTTGTCGTTGAGGGAATTGCAAATTGTGAATTTGAAGTGGACTGTATGTTTGATGCAAGGGCTGTGGTGCTTGTACTCGGCCGCACCGTATTCGTTTCTTGAGTTGAAGCTGTAGAATGGAATTCTGTCCCCTTGTGTAACATCGTATTATGTTTTTGGTGACAGACCCTACAACTATATTTACTTTTGCAATCCTTGACCCTATGATTAACACCGAGGCAGTTGTAGCATGTATTTGTGACTCTAACTATTTGAATTTTATCTTTTACATTTTTTTCTAAAAATTTGGGGCAATTTCTTAATGGGTGGGCCTCTTTACAATGAGGGCAATTGTACTTAGAATTATTTTGAATGCCCCTGTTTGGTTGTGAGCGATTTTTCTGTTTTGACCTATTATTGATTTGTGAGGTATTTATTTGTAATGAATGGACTTTTTTCTTCCTATTTGAGGGGTTGTTTTCGGTTTGAGGTTGAACACTTGGTAATTTTGTTGCCTTTATGTTTACGCTGGACTGCAGAGTTTTAAATTTTTTTGTCAAAAAATTATCAAATTGCGTCCAATTTGGTATCTCTGCACAGTCCTCAAGTGTATTTTCGAATTCCTCTACAAATATTCGGGGAAGTTTTATCTGGCATATAAAAACCATGATTGGGTCCCAACAACAATAATTGATTCCTAAGGTATTAAGTGTTTCTAAAATACCGTTAGCTGCGCATTGTAATATTTGAACTGAGGCAGGTGAATCAATAGAAACGTTTGGGAGATCAAAAAGAATCCTAAGTTGTGCATTTACTTGTTCCCTTTTATTGTCATAACGTTTTAATAACCTATTCCAAGCAAGGTCAAATCCCTCATTGGTCATAGGTACGTTTCCAAGTACAATGTTAGCGTCGCCTCCAATTTTTTGTTTCAAATAAATCAGCTTTTCGATTTTTCGCATTTTGTCGCTTCTTACACAGATGGCCGTGAAAAGATCCCGAAATGTGGGCCATTTTGTGGGTTCCCCGTAAAATGGATCCATATCACACTGTGGCAACCTCATATAAGAAACTGAATTATTGTCTAATGTTGGAGGGCTAGAGGAAGATTGACGACCTAATTTATTTGCTGCTGACTCATTTGTTTCTGATAAAGCCTGAATTTCCGCATTTATAGAAGCAGCACAACTTTTATATGCTGTGAGGGCCTCTTTGTACCGATTCCGAAGTTTAGTTTTGTCAATTGGTTTTGCGTCTGGTCCTTGTTTTAAATCCCGGCATTCTTCATAAGTTCTTTTGACTTGGGTCCAAAGAGAGTCGAGTTCGACGCGAAGAATTTCTAGAGCGTGAATATTATCTTCGGCTCCGGTCTCAGAATGAAAACTTTCAAAATCCAGCAAGTCATTTGTGCAGTTAACGAATTTATCAAGAGGCATTTTGAATTCAATAGGACGAAAAAAGTAAGGTCAAACGAAAAAGGATGTTAAACTTGAATCAAAAAGGTGAATACTTTCAATAAAAAGATATTTTTTGTCAAAAAGAATGTTGATAAAAGTCGGCAAATTTTTAATTACCAGCAACTAATTAATTTATATGGGTCAAAAAAGTACCTGCTAGCGATAAAATGAGATCTTATAACAAATTGGGTCAAAATTTTAAATCCCGATTTGTTATTATAAATGTCCCCGGAAAATTTACAAAATGTCAACAAGCGGCAACTCTATTATGTTCTTTAACAATAGCAGCAGCAAAAAATAGAGTAAGTAGACAATAACAACAAACACAGGAATGTTACAATACTTGGTAGATGTATTTATTGTTGTTTGGCTCACTATTGTTTGTCGATCTATTTTTTGTTTTTAATTGTTTTGTTCTGTACTTACTCAAGTTGTTTTTTACTTATGTATGTGGTTGCTGTGTGTGTTTGATATCGCTGCTTGTTTAATGTTGACTGAGTTTTTTATGCTGCTACTGCACTTCAATATTGGTTTATGATGATGTTGCTGCAGATCTTGTTTTTGAAGAACTTTTTGTTGTTGTTGCTGTTAGGCAGTTATTTTTCACAATGTTTTTATATTTTGTTCTTATGTACTTGTTTCTGAAGGATCTTTTTTAAGGGCAAATCAATGTCACCTCTGTAGGTCAACTTTGAAATATTTAATTTTGCAAATTTAATTTTGGATATTTATGTACAATGTATATTTTTAAGCCAAATTTACACTACAACAATAGGGGTTAGTTTTTGGCTTTTGAATCTTTTTCAATATCTTTTTGAAACTTTAATTTTAAAATTTTTTTATTTTTAAAGGGCAATTAAAGTTCGCCTCCTTAAGGCTTCATTAGTTTAATCGTAAATTAAGAAAACACTGTTTTAAATTAGGTCAGTTTTTTTTTCTCAAATCACTTTTAAAATCACTCCACTAAATTTAAACCAAACTTATTTTTATGTTTTCACAAAAAATCACTTTTTAGTTTTTATCGATCCGGTTCGCGAGGACCAAAATGTTTAGGGCTTGCCTAAATTAAAACACGGTCCTTTTTTGTTTTTAGTTTAAAATTTAAGTTTTTATTTTGTTTTAAGTTTTATTTTAAATTGTGTTGTAATTTGTGTATAATTTTTTGTAGTTATTGTAATTTGTATTGTAATTGTAATTTTGTTTTTATTGTAATGTGCCACTGTTTTTTCACTGTTCACTATGTTTGTTCTGTTTCTGTGTTATTTGTACAAAGGTTTAAGTTAGAGTGTTTCTAAAATAATTTGGTTTACGTATTGATGCTTAACAATGCATCAATACGCATTCCTTTTGACAACAATAACAATAAGTGAAAAGAGATTCAGCAAAACAGTTAGTTACAGTGCAGTTGATTAGTTTAGGGGTACACTACGGTGTATTAGTTTAGGGGCATCTCTAAACAATCTTTCTTTAATTTGAAAAATAATTTAAACACAAAGTGATATTAGTTTATGATCTAGAGTCATACTAAAAAACCATTAATTTAAATAAAAGATCAACTATATACCCCTCATTCAAATAAATAAAATTACAGTTTATATGAAATTGTTTGAAGGAAAAAATTCGAATATATTACTAATTTCTTAATTTGAATGACGAGTTTCCTGGAGGTATTTAGAACTATACACTCAACCAAAAAAGTCTGTAATGGCTACTGAGAATTTTACTGTTATTACGGGAAATTTAACTGTTTTGAGGCCAGCGGTATTTTTTGCTAATTTTAGCAACACATGTCTGCTGATCTGTAGTACAATAAAATTAGTAGAAAAAATTAGTAGCCGCTACTAAATTTTAGTAAAATTTATGTAAAATGCAATTCAAAATCGATTTGCTAAAATCAGTTAAAAAACTTACTAAATATCATAATTTTAGTACAATGAAATTAGTATAAATAATTAGTTGCAGCTACTAAATTTCAGTAAATTGCTAGTATAGTGCGATTGGAAACTGTTTACAAATTTTTTTACAAACTTTTTTACAAACTTTTTTATTTGAGTGTAATACTGATGTTGAATAGTTGTATATATTGATTTATTTGAACAAATGTCATTTTAAACAAAAATTTTTTTCTGAGGTACGAGAAATTTTATTGGTAAAGCCCAGCATTTTTTCAAAAGAGCGAAAAAATTTCGCTCTAGGTTTGGAGCTCAACAGCTATAATGAAAACATTAAAATGCACAAATTTTTTATGGTCTATAAAATGTTACAATCATAATTAACCCAATTGTCACTTTTTCGCTACATTTTCAAATGGTCCTGTCTATTAAATTGATGCGAAAAAAATTCCACCGCAATTTCGCAACAATTCCACACAATACTTTAAATTTAAATAAAGCTTCAAAAATTGTAATATACTACCTAAAACTTCTGTATAAGAATAAAAAAAAAATCCCGGGAATTCCCGCACAAAATTCCGGGGATTTCGGGATTGAAAAAAGGGCGGGAAAAACTGAAAAATTCTGTAACTGAGCAAGTAAAAAATTTATTTAATAATCGTTATCAACTAATATTTCATTTAAATATTATATTTAAATTGTCAATTGTTTTTTTTAACAAATATGAAAACAAATTTCAACTTAATTTTCTTCATTTTGGGCATATAACCTGGTACATTAATTTTAACTGTTCACTGAATATAGGTGAATTTTCGGCCGATTTTCCATCAAAATCATCTGGCAGCCCTGGATATGGGCCATTTTAAAAATCGGGAGAGAAAGAAATCATCTTTAAAACTGCGGATACGCTGGTGGCGCCGTAAACCGGCTAATAACAGAAACATGAAAATATTATATTTAATTGATTAATTAGAAATTTATTAATTCAGTTCAGTTTTAACAATAAATTTTGTAAAATTTAACAAATGGGTTCTTAAAAATTAGTTATAATTAGTTTTGAAAATTAACACTCAAAACTAGTTAAAGTACTGAGGATTTTTAGCATAGTGTTAAATGAAGATAACTAAAATATTTGCTAAAATCAGTGTTTCAACTAAAAATTTGTTAAAAATTAGTAAAATCGATTTGAAACCCATTTGACAGATTTTTCTACTGATGTATTATTTTAAGTGTATAAATTTAGTTTGTAGCAAAAATATTAAGGTTTTCAAGTAAATTAATTAAAAAGAAATTAAAGGGAGGAAATGCATTGTGGTGTAATGGTTAGCGAGTTGGATTGTTAAACATAGGGTTGCAGGTTCGATTCCCAGATACGGCAACACACAAAGAAAACAGATTCATTATGACAACCGAATTTTTTGCCAACCGAATTGTTTGGTTGTAGCTACCATTATATTTGTTTGTGGCAACAGAAATTCGGTTAAAGCAAAGAATTTCGGTTGCAACAATATATTTGAATTGTGTCAGGAACACATTTGATTGCGACAACCAAATAATTCGGTTGCTGCAACTGAACCATTCAGTTGGCAAAGAATTCGGTTATCACAATGAATCCGTTTTCTCTGTGCATAAATTTAGAAAATAAATGTATGCAATTTTCCAACCCGTCATACAAGGTCAGTTTGTTCATATTTCTAGTAAAAAATAGTAAGCTCAGAAAGTGCGGAAGAATTACCAAAACTGATTTTCTTTTTAAGTGAAATAAAGTAAATAAAATGGTATCAAAATTAAGGAATTAGTAAAAATTAGCTAATTTCAGGTAAAAAGCGAATTTAGGAGAAAAACTACCATGTAAACAAAAAGACATAAATATTGCAGCGGCCTACTTCGGTGTTCCGATAGCACTAACGCCATCGAAGTAAAATACTCGAAACTATAGGTTTTTCTTCTTTTGATTATTTTAAAAATTGTGAATTAAGTTGCGAGTTTTTGGAATTTTAAATAAACAAAAATAGTTTGCCTTGAGAACATTCGTGCGCTGAATTTGATTATAATCAGAAGATATGAGGTCTAAAAATGCTGTTGTTTTTATAATATTTCCTGGAATTTATGATATGTGGAAATAAATATATATTTCTAAAGCAGATAAGGAAACTAAGGTGCCTATTCTCAGTTGTGATGAGTTGTGACTGTCACAATTTTTGTTTTATGACTAAACGCAATAATTTTCCATGCAAAAAATTAACAAATTTAGAAAATTCAAATTTTATTTGCCAATATTCTAATGGCAAATATACATGTTCAATATTATTGATCAATCCCTACGGGGAAAGGGACCGGTCCCAGATGACACGCAGGATAAGTCCCAAGGGGGCGGAGACCGGTCGTTGATCGGTCTTTTTGCTTGAAAGAGACATATCACTTTAACATGGCGTTGTCATTGGAAATGACCAATTGCCACAGTTTAGACACATTGTGGTAGTAAGGTGGTGTGTCTAAAAATTGCTTTTTAAATAATCTAATAAAAAATTAAGAATTAAAAATAATCTCCTTGGCGTCGAAGTGGGGCTCGATAACACAACCTTCTGCTTGTAAGGCAAACGCTCTACCGTCTGAGCTAATGTTGCTTATGCGTGATGGCTGGCTGATGGTTAAGTTATATGTTTTTCGTTTCTGTTCAAATAAAAAAGAGAAAGAAAAAACAAACACACACACAGCAAATAAAAAAAACATGGAAAAGAAAAAAATAGAAAAGAAAACAACATTAACACACACACAAATATGGTGGAAGTGCCTTGAATATGCCCCCGATTGACCGGTCATGGGATAGGTCCCTTAATGGCAGTTGACTTGTTTTTTGCGTTGGCCATAATTAAATTAAAAAATCAATTAAAAATTAGAAAATTACCTCAAAACCTCTGATAATATAAAATAATAAAAATTTTAAAAATTCCCCTTAAGTTACAAAGAAAAGTTAAATGAAATACCAATTATTAAAACTAAAACAGCTTTAATATTAAAAAAACATTGAAAACACAAAACTTAAAATTTCTTAGCAAAACATTATAGAAATTTAAAATAAGAGCTAAAATAAGCAAATCGTGAAAAAATAAAGTTAAAAATAAATAAAAGAGTAAAATAAATAAAAAATATTTTTAAAAATATGCCGCGAATTTTGTTTTTATTTCGGTATCGGTCAAGTTTTTTTAAAAGCAACTGTGAAAATAACGGATCAGAAAATACTAAGAAAATTAATTCATTTTCTTTTGTTCATATTTGTACTAATTTAGTAATATGCCTTCGGTTGACCGGTCACGGGATAGGTCCTTGGAGGGCAATTGACTCCTCATTCCCCGTAGGGATGTTTTTAAAATCAACCAATCAGAACAAAGTATTTAAAAATAAAATATTCTGATTGGTTGATTTTTGAAAAATTGATCAATAATATTGAACGTGTATGCCCTACTTAATGGTGTTGATACTATGGTTGATACCAAGTCTTAATTTTTTTGAATTTTTCAAACAAAAATTCCAATAAATAAAATTTATTGTGACTTTTCAACAACAAACGCAGAAGGAATACAGCCACAACTGGAGTCACAAACTTATCGTAGAAATAGACACATAAATATATTTTATTTTAATAAATATTCATAATATTATCAATAATTTTACTTATAAATTATGTAAATTGAGCTGAATTGAGCAACTGGTGTTTTGGTATAGTCTCTTAAAAAATTTGGAACAATCGAATAAAATTCAAAATTTTGGTCAGTGGTTTTAGTAGCTTGTAGATAAATTAATCAAGGTGAAATATAGTTGGCAATGCTAAAAAAAATTTAATCTGATTATTATTAAATTTACCCACATACTTTATATTTCAACTTACCACTACTTTAACTTGTATATTCTATTAAAAAATTGGCAACTGTAGTTGGTAAAGCTTCAATTATATTCCTCTTCCTATATATGCTAAAAAAATTTAACTAATTTAAGTTTAGACTAAAGTTTGCTTGTATATGGGATAAAGTGGCCTAAAGTCATCTATACGATTATGTTCATCAGCATCACTATCTATAAAAGGAGAACCACTACGTATGCCTTCTTCAAATAAAGGCTGATCTGAAAATAAACAAAAAAAAAATGTTTTTTAATAAATGCAATAACAATTTACTAATATATTTTACCATTTACAATTTCATCAAAGGATGCAATAGATATTTCGGATGCTGATGATGTTAGACTACCTTGAGGTTTTAGAACTTTTTTGGGAGACTGAGTTGGTGATCTGTTCGGTGAAACTTTATTACTGCCAGATAGTGTTGATTTAACCACATCCATTCCAATTGGTACTGCCGCCGTCTGTGGTTTGAGGGCCATAACACGTTCCTGTGTTATTGCAGTTGTTCGTTGTTTTATTAAACTTTCCTGAAGCGGTATTGTGCCAACAACTATTGGTAAATTTAAGGCAAAATCTTTGTGACCAATAACATGTGCTATTATTTTCATTACATATTCAACACGTATAAAATTACAATTAACTTCGCTGGGTGGAATTGATGGTATTACAAATTGTCCCTTCCACAAGCGACTCGATAATTGCCTACACGGTTCAATGAAACTGATACGTAGTAAAATATTTTCATCGGTAAATTCCTTTTTCTTTGCCAACACCAAATCCGTTGATTTTGCAATGCATAGAAATTTTTGTGAAAATTCCAAAGTATAACCATCGACATCTGATTTAGATTGATTATTTATATGAAATGAATATTTAACATTTTGGCCAGGTGCATAAGCGCCAAAAGGAATTTGTACATTGTAGAAAATTTTACCACTGGTATGTGGAGTATATGAGTTATCTACGGAAATATTTAACTAAAAGAAAATAAGGTTTAATAGTAGTAAACGAAAGTTGTGCACTCAAAAAAAAAATATATATATATATATATACATTAGAAGGGGCCGATTTGTATGGACAAAAATTTTTTGATATCGTGCCATCGATTTTTCGATAGCTTTTGGCATGAGGAAAAAAAGTTCCACTATGACATATCAAAAAAATCATTTTCGAGGCGTTCAAATAAATTTTTTTTTACAATTTTCTAATAAATACTAAATTAGCGCCATCTTGCGGTAGCTTTTTGAAACAACTAATGAAGTTGTAAACAAAATAACATTACAACCTTTCCAAATTGCTTTGCAAATTAAATTGTCAGAATTATACGCTTCCTCAGCGTTTTCAGATTTTAATTTACTACAGGTATTACTTATGAAAATCGGATAAAAAATGTGGCAACTAGAGGTAAAAGTATATAAATAAAATTATTTTCTGCTTGTTTTCATCAACATCATCATCATCAATTCATCATCAAGCAGAAAATAATTTTACTTATATACTTTTACCTCTAGTTGCCACATTTTTTTATCCGATTCTCATACGTAATATCTTTCTGGAAAGGTTGTAATGTTATATTGTTTACAACTTCCCAGTGTAGAAACGGTAATGACATATCATTATTTTTTGGACTACCAGTAATGACACCCAGTTACCTTCTGTATTATTTTCAAACATATAATAATGATTTACTGATAATTACTTATTTTTATCATTATTTCAAATAGAAAATAATTTTTTCGATTTTTTTGAAAATTTTTTGAAATCTCCCAGTGTAGAAACGGTAATGACATATCATTATTTTTTCGACTACCAGTAATGACACCCACTTACCTTCTGTATTATTTTGAAACATATAATAATGAGTTACTGATAATGACTTATTTTTATCATTATTTCAAATAGAAAATAATTTTTTAGATTTTTTTGAAAATTTTTTGAAATATATTTTTAGACTCAATATTTTTTAAACACTGGTAAGGATATATGTAACCACATATTTTTTGATTTTTTGTATGTTGGCGAGTAAGCTTGCTTGTGTGCAGTAGGTCAATTGTGTTTTTATCTAATAAATATTACTTGTCGATATAGCTCAGATGGTAGAGCTGTTGACTGGCAATCTGTAGACCCAGGTTCGATTCCCGCACCAGCAAATTTTATTTAAAAAAAAAAAAAATACAATAAAAAATATTTTTTTTTATATAATTTATTTTTTAGAAAATCTATTTTTAGACTCATTATTTTTGTCAGTACTGGTAAGCACATAGGTAACGATATATTTTTTGATTTTTCGTATGCTGGTGTGTAACGACAACTCATTATTTTTCGCGACATCGCCATATAAAGGTAATAAGAAATGTAATAACAAAAGTAACTAGTTACCATTACCAAGTGTGTAGTTACATAACCACATATCTGGTAATGATTTTCTACACTGGGTTAGTAATGGTAACTAGTTAATTTTGTTATTACATTTCTTATTACCTTTATATGGCGATGTCGCGAAAAATAATGAGTTATTGTTACACACCAGCATACGAAAAATCAAAAAATATATCGTTACCTATGTGCTTACCAATACTGACAAAAATAATGAGTCTAAAAATAGATTTTCAAAAAAATTAATTATATAAAAAAAAATATTTTTTATTGTATTTTTTTTTTAATAAAATTTGCTGGTGTGGGAATCGAACCTGGGTCTACAGATTGCCAGTCAATAGCTCTACCATCTAAGCTATATCGACATGTAATATTTAATAAAAAATCAAAATATATGTGGTTACATATATCCTTACCAGTGTTTAAAAAATATTGGGTCTAAAAATAGATTTCAAAAATTTTAAAAAAATCTAGAAAATTGTTTTCTATTTGGAATAATGATAAAAATAAGTCATTATCAGTAACTCATTATTATATGTTTTAAAATAATGCAGAAGGTAAATGGGTGCCATTACTGGTAGTCCAAAAAATAATGATATGTCATTACCGTTTCTACACTGGGTTTCTTAGTTGTTTCAAAAGGCCACCGCAAGATGGCGCTAATCTAGCATTTATTAGAAAATTGCAAAAAAACTTAAATTTGGTCGCCTCGAAAATGATTTTTTTGATATGTCGTTAATTTTCTAAAATTAAACTAAGAATATTATTTTTAGACCAATAAAAATAATACCAAGAAGTTTCATTAATATCCGCTCAGAAATATCTGTTAGATTAATATGTTAAAAAAAAATTAAAATCTCTTAAAATTTGACCTCTGACCTTATACAGGGGCAATTTAATGTATTTATATTTCGTTTCCATTTTCAGGACTGAAGTACTTAGTTTTGTGTTGTAATATTCTGTCCAAAATTATTTGGAATTAAAAGAAGAAAAAAGAAAAACTTGCATAATAGCTAAATAAATGCCAAAAATCGCTGTTTTCTCGAAATCCGCTGAAATAAAATCTCTGCCCCAGCCAAATGAAAAAAGGAATTCCTATAATTTTTGTAGATTTTAATCCCCAATATGTTCTTAATAAAATCCAATAGTCCAATCGTTGGTTTTTAAAATTTTGTTTAAAAAAACTTTAAAAATTTTAAAATAGTAGATTTGAAAACAGTGTTTAAGAATGCTGACCTGTTTGCCACTAATTTAAAGCGAGTTAGCAAAACATAATAGCAAAAATACGTCTTATCTGAGTTTCTTGGAACTTATAGAATAAACAAATATTTCTGTAGTAGATTATTTCAATAAATTTTAAAATTTGGACCCGACACATCACTTGCCTGGGAAAATTGTAATAACTCGGCTGTTTTTTAACCGATTTAAGTTTCTATTACTTTATTACAAAGAGAATTCACTCAAAATCACTATTCTTTAGTGCTTTTAATTTGAGTTAGTTTTAAAATATCAATGTTTTCGAGAAAATGCACAAAAAGTCATATTTTCCCCTTGTAAGCCGTCTTCCAAACTTCAAGGCCGATGCGGCACGTCTTCCCGATGTCCGATTATCCTAATTTTTTGGGGACATAGTTTTACACCCAGGGTTAGTTAAATATTTCCAGGGGGTAGCATGATCAAAACCTCAAAAACAAAATTTTTGGAGCCCCTAATGGACATAGTATGCCGGGTCACCAAAAATATTTATTTACGTGTTAAACTACGTATCCCAAATTTTTTTTATTATAATCGGATAACGGGAAGATGTGCCGCATCGGCCCAAAAGTTTTAAAAACGGTATATATTTAAAAAAAAAACTTTATATTCTAAATCGAATTTAAATCAAAAAGTTTAGCAAGTTAATATAATTTACCCCGTCAATTCATGTATCGCAGACCACTTAATCAAGAAATTCGATCCAAAATTTTGAAATTTATCGAAATAATCTACCAGAAAACATTTCTGTATTCCAGGGGTATGGCATCACCAAAAAAAAAATAAGATGAGAATATCGTTATCACTAGATGGCACTTTGTTAAAAAAGATTTACAATTTTCTTTTTTTATTTAAATTTAAATAATAAGAAACAACAATGAATGAAGAAATATTTTTTAAAAAGTTCGATTTCGAAAGGTCACAGATCAATTCCGAATTGGCTGAAACTTTCGTCATATTCGCCGTATTCGAATTCCACTATTGTATAATTTTCAAAAACGAAATGTAGAGCCCCCCTTTTAGAGTTTGCTGTTCGGTTTTAATCGAAACCGAAACCGCGGTTTTTCAAGCCTCAAAACCGAAACCGAAAACCGACAATAATAAGTCGGTTTTTAACAAATACTTTAACCAATTTAAATAAATAATTAAATTGCATATTATTGAATCTTGAATTTCGAAATGAGCTCAGCTAATATTTAATAAAATTTTGTATTTAATTGTAATGAACAGTTTCTCCATTAAATATTATTTTAAAGAATTTTTTTGTTTTTGTTATTACGAATAACATAAAGCCATTATAATTTTTGAAAAGAATTGCAACAAAAAGTCATATGATTTAAGAGATATTGAGTTTCATATAGTCAGTTCAGATTTTAACCGCGTATTTTTCAAAAAGTCTTGGTAGTCCGCGAAATTTATAAAATTGTAACTTTATATCGTTTTAAACAAATTGCTAAAATTTAAATTTAAATTCTTTAAAATACAGCTTTAGTTGCCGGAAAAAGTATATAAAATTTTAATTTATAACGGTTTTCTGCGTTCTTTTTTCCGGAAAGGTCTCGAAGTGGCATTATTGCCTTAATATCTTGAGCGTGTTAAATTATTTAATTTTTATACATATTTAATTATTTTAAAACCATTTTATTACTATCACAGGAAAACCGAAAAATAACCGAAACCGCGGCTTTTATAATTTCGAAAAACCGAAACCGCGGTTTTCAAATTTTTCGGTTTTTAGCAAACTCTACCCCCTATAAATTCCTGGCTACTGACCTGCCGAACGTCATTTAGTTATCTCATAGATTCATACTTATTGTAGTTTAGTTGGCTTTTATCCAATTAGTTACACTTGAGTTCAATAAAACTAAACAAATAAATTTAAGTCGCATATAAACAAACGGACGGAAGTTGTTAAATCAACATATAAAATACTAACCAAATTACAATAAAAAAAAAACTATACGAAACAGCTTTTTCCTTGAACTAATATACACATTTTATTATAACTATTTAATTACTTACCTTATATTCAGGATATAAGTTTAAATCAACTTTTTGCAAAACTGTTAATGGTTTTTTAAATACAAAATTATCTAAACCAAAGGGGCCTTTTAATTTCAATGACAATATATAGCGTATATAACCATATTTGCATTCGCACGATGTGGGACACAATGGTGGCAAGGCAATGTCAAATGGATACGTATATGTGCCAGGTTGTAGAACATTCTCGATGCGTGTATTGGTACCGTTGTCAATATAAGTTTCATGTGACTTATAATAAGTGGTATGTCTGCCAGCGTGTTCGCACCATTTAATTTTAGCTTCCCCCAATACAAAAATTCGTACATCTTTGTAAGGATTATATAAATGAAATAATTGAATAAACCAAATTAATATTTTCACTTAAAATAATAACAATTTTTATAGATCACACTCACTTCTTACATCCTGTACAAATGTTATATTAACAACTGCTTGACCACTTATGGATTCACCGCTATAATAAACCCCATTAGGTTTATTTAATACAAATTTACAAGTTGAAGGCATTCTATTATTCTTTAAGTTAAAAATGTTGACAGCTTTTATTATAATATTTTGGAAGTATGAATTTTTTTGTCTTATCTATTATTTTTGTTCTTTTTTTTTTTTTTTTAACTGCACTTATTTGCACTATTGCATCTATTATCCTGCAAGTTCTATTTTATACTGAATCTAAAATTCATAAACATTTTTTTATATATGCATTGAAAATGAATATAGTTTCAGTTGTATAATGACATCATGTTCTAGTTGTCCATTTACTTTTCTTTTTGGCACACATTGCGGTTAAAGTTCATTGGTACGTGTACGACATTTTTGAAAAAATAAAAAAAAAATATTTCCTATAACGATTGCCAATTGGTATAACAAACAGGCTTAAAAAAGAGTTTATAATAAAAATTGCAACAGATAGTATTGCATATAAATTTGTTTGGGTTATAGAGTACATGGCCACCGTAGAAACACACACACATAAATGTTTATTTTTCAGTTTCAAGCTTCACGAATAAAAGATTTATATTTAATAATGTTTCTTAATTATTAAATTTTTAAAAATGTGAAAGATATTTTTTGAAATTATATACATACATACTATTTAAAAGCAGCTTAATTTATATATATTTAATCCTTTAATTTCTTCCCAGTGGAACATAGGGCCGCTATTTTAATTTATAACTCTTAATCAATTATTTTAGAAGTAGGTTAAAATTATGTATAATTCATTAAAATAATTCAGATAATGTAAAAGTGGATTTATGCACCCAAAAAAGTTTGACAGTTACTATGTGACAGTTGTTTGTGTAGTAATCAGTAGTTGTTGAATCTAACTGTAATTACAGTTGTTTTTCTGTGAAAAAATACAAAATATCTGTTGTGACACTTATTTAACTTTTTCGGTTAAATAATATACTACAGTCCTTGTTGGACTGTAAAATATTGTTACTAAATTGGATTAGTTTAGTAAAGAAAATTCTGGAGTTTTTAAAGAAAAATACCCCCATAAACGGGATCTACTAAACCCGTCAATCTTGTAGCACTACATTAAAGTTTAATGTTAAGTGGTGCTATAAATAAAATAAGTGTTATAATTTTAGTACCACTGAAATTTTCTACCATGTTCTGCAACCACGGCCGTTAAATTATAAAAAGCTGCCACTTGACGTTTAGTAAGTCAATCGCGCATTAGCGCTTGTGTAAGTTGCATATTAGCCTTTTTATAGTTATTTTCCCAGTAGTAAATCGTTTGTAAAATTGTGTGTGTTTTACTGTTGTATATATTTATTTATTTATTATTTTATTAGCTTATAATTATAAATTACAAGATAATATATAAAATAAGAGCAATAGCTACTTTGGCCTTCAGCTTCATTAAATATTATATCTTAAGATATAGTTTAACAATTTTGTTTATATATGGTAATAAATATTCGTTGATTTTAAAAAGTTTATTATTCTTTTGATATTTACAGGAGATGGGTTTGATAAAGCCTCTATTGGGTCATTACCATCAAAGCATGAATGTCTTTGGTTGTTAAATTAAGGGCAATATAAAAGGAAGTGAGATGGATTTGGTAGCGGGGATATACATATACAAAACTGGGGAGTAGAAAGATTCATTAGATGTCCGTGGGTTAGTCTGGAATGTCCAAGCCTAAGTCGTTCAAACTTTACTATGTCCATCCTGCTGCATCCAAGATTATCGTTCTTTAAGAACGAGCGAATGTCCATCATAAAAGGATTCGAATTTTTGTACCACGTTGTGGTGATATTAAATAGATCGGTTCTATAATTTACAGTGTAATTTTTTAAAATATAATTCTTCCAATCCGAGTGGTTATAGTTCGGTGTTGAAATAAGTGGTGCTTTGATGGCCGACCTGGCAACCAGATCGGCAAATTCATTGCCACGGATACCACGGTGCCCAGGTACCCAAATTAATATGATATCGGGATGTCTACTAATCAGCAAGTTCCTGACCTCGTTAATATAGTGATTATAGCTGTTAATATTTCCGAGAGATGGAAGAGAGGAAAGGGAGTCCGAACAAATGGCAAATTTTCCCTTTTTCCGAAATATATGTCTAACTGCCTCGTAGATAGCTGTTAGTTCTGCAGAGTATATTGTAGTAAACCCCGGTAAGATGGAGGATTTTATCACCCTATTTTCAGTGGTAACACTGAAAGAAATTGAGACATCAAATTTTGAGCCATCTGTGAAAAGGAAGGTGAAGTCATGTAGTCTATTTTTTAATTCACTAAATAATAATTGGTACTGTTCTGTTGTATATAATGTAACATAGTGTTAAATAAATAAGTGTATAAGCTCAATATCAAACAAAACAGTGTGTGGTTATTGTTTGTGAATTAGCACTGATCAGTTCAAACACATAAATTTGAACTGTATTAATATGTTTTGTTTTTAACCTTCAAACACTTGTAACTTGAAGGTAAGGCGATCAATAAATCAAGAACCTTTATTACTGACAAATAATTCAACTTTTTATTGCGGTATTTATACAATAATAATGCTCAGTCAAGAAATAATTCTTAATGTAACTTAATATACTTAAAAACAAAATTTTACGTTAAATTGACCAATCAAACTAAAGTGACTCAAAATAATTGCAATCAATTCAAAGTGTAATATGATATCCTTTTATTAATGAAAGTAAACAACATTAACGGGATTCACTAATGTTTTATATGAAATTAATAATTATTAAATGGGTTCACATGTTTCTTAAGTAGAATCGTTATGCCTGTTCGTTTACTTACTATAAGTTACTACTTTTACTATAGCTGGAAAATATTAATACAAAAAGTAAAGAAAACTTTCCAATTATAGTAAAGAAGTTAGAATTTCGAGTAATCAAACACACTGATTGTTTTGGTTACTTTTTAAATTTTTCCAATTGTGGTAAAAGTAGCAAATTGTAGTAAGTAAATGAATAAAACTAATGTAAAATTTTTTATTTTCAAAAGGTTGGAAAATGTTCCTAACGAAAATTTGAAATAATTAACTTTATTATTTTAAACTACATTTTTTGAAATCCCGGGATTCCCGGTCAAAATTCCCAGGAATTCGGGAACTGAAAAATGCTTAATTTCCCGGGAATCCCGGGGCGGGCGCTCTAAAAACTGTTCTTACAAAATTTAAAAAAAAAAAAAAAACAGTTTCCATTTGCAAAAGTTATCGCAATAAATACATTATAAATAATAAATAGATCTTGATTATTTCAAGTAACTAGTTATTAGTAACTCATTACACTGTGAGACAAATGGTAAGGGTCAGTGATCGGGAAGGGTTCAAACTACCGGGGAAAGTTATATCGGTAAAAAAGAAGTTATACGTGTCCCGGCGTTTCGCTGGGTCACCCCTAGGAAGCGAAACGCAATGCAAAAATCGGACTAGTGGTTCTCGAGTTATGTCAAAAAAAAAGATATATCTCGATTCCTAGGGGTGACCCAGCGAGACGCCGGGACACGTATAACTTGTTTTTGACCGATATAACATTTCCCGTTGGTTTCATCCCATCCCGATTTTGACTGTCGCATAGTGTTATTGTATATTTTAAAGCATGGATGGTAACCGAAACGATGCGGTTATCGGTAAGGGTAACGCTATTTTAGATTATTTCGGTAACGGTATTTTAAGGGTAACGCTATTTCATTTATTTCGGTATCGGTATTTTAAGGATAACGGTTTTTTAGTTATTTCGGTAACGTTATTTTAAGGATAAAGGTAATTTGATTATTTCGGTAACGGTATTTTAAAGATAACGGTATTCGGTTATTTCCATGCATCCCGCAATTTTTTTTACAAAAATCAAATGAGATTAAAAACAGAACCAATTTATCAACTTAATTTACGAAAAATGCTCAATAACCACGTGCAGTTACCAAAAGCGAAAAATTAAAAATATCGGTAACGGTATTTTAGGGATAACGGTATTTCATTTATTTCGGTAACGGTATTTTAAGGGTATTGATATTTCATTTATTTCGGTATCGGTATTTTAAGGATAACGGTATTTCAGTTATTTCGGTATGGGTATTTTAGGGGTAATGGTAGTAAGTTGAAAGGGTTTTGAATCGATAACGGTATTTTAGCGGTATTGCCTGCCAACCCTGTTTTAAAGTAATGCAGACATTAAGCCGATGTCATCAATGGTAGTTCAAAAAATCATGATATGTCATCACAGTTTCTACACTGGGAAGTGCCAAGGAAATTATATTTCATCAATTGAAAGAAAAACAAAAATGGCAAAAACCACCAGCAAAGCTTTCTACCGTAGAGCTATGCTTTGTAGAGATGAGCGATATTTTCATACCGGTGATTTAATCACAGTTATTGATAAATCACTGGTAACGGCAGTGATCAAATATTTCAAGTCGCAGTTACTCGGAATGTCGTTCTTTTAATATTTTTGTACTATTCTTTCTTGCAAACTTCATTGTGCACAGTAATACATGTATTTTTTTCAATAACAGTGACTTGCTTTCACACTCTTCTGAATAAAACTTAGTTTAACGCAGTTTGTAACTGGAATACTGCTTTTAAAATGTGTTTTATTTTGTTTTATTTCAATAAAGAAATAAATTATACTCGAGAAAAAGTTTTTCCGGCAAATTTTTGTTAATAAACTTTGAAATGGCTGACAAAATTCGTTTTGGGTTTAAATAAACCAAGTTTAACTGGTTTCAGAAAATCGCAGTGTTTTCCATAGAAAACAATTAATATGCAATTTAATATTTCAATAGTACTATTTTTAAAAGTGCAAAACACAATTTTTTATGAATTTTATTTATTTTTTTAAAATTTTAGAAATAAAAAATATTGAATTTATGCTCCAGCACACTCTTTTATGAATCAGTTTTCGAGTTTCACTCTTAGCGAAATTTTGTAAAATAATTTATTGCATAATATAAATTGCATTGAAAAAAAAACATAATCTGGTTTGGGGGTTAAAACTACTTAGCAAATGGCATTAAACTTTGATTTTGGCAATAAACAAATGATGTTGTTACAATTTCAAAATGTTTTTATAACAAGAGTTTAAGCAAATTTCAAGGCTACAATTTATGTAACTTTCATTCCACTAGTGATTGACAAATTAAGTGATAATAAAATCCTTAAAAATCATAATTAAAAAAAACACCAAAACGGGAGCATACAAAGTGTTAAAAATATGTGGAGTTTAGAAATTCAATTGGAAATTTAGATTTCCGGTAATATTGCCGTTTAATAAAAGTTTTACCAACCAGTCATTTTGAATTTTTGATAAACTTAAGAAATATCCAGCAAAAAAAATTGGAAGTAATGCTTTACAAACTACTTCTATCACTACTTCACAAGTATCCGTTAGTGTATTTTTACTGCTTCTTTAGAAGTTATTCTTAACAACTTCAAAAAATCACTTCTTTCATTGCTTCCAAAGTATCCGTTAGTATATTTTACAGCTTTTTTAGAATTACTTCTGAACGACATCAAAAAAATTACTTAAGTATTGCTTCTAAAGAGTAATTGCTCTAAAAGTGATCGTAAAAAGTGATTTTGGTATCATTTGGCATTTCCAAACAGAGGGTCGCGGGTTCGATTTCCGGCATTACCATTAATTTTTTTTTTTTTAATTTTGTTTTTATTCTATTAATTTTTTCTTTTAATATTTATAATTAATTTGTTTAAATTCAATATTTTTTTAATTTTTAAAAATTTGTATATATAAAAAAATGATAAGAAATTGCTTTTTATGCACATGTAAAAATAGTACTGAAAACAAAATTGAATTGGAGTGCACCTTGTTTAATAAGTACTTTTTAATAAGTGGTGTTTTTATGCCAGTCAACTTTCATATCAAAGAATAGCTCAACGGTAGAGCGCTAGACTAGCAATCGTGAGATCGCAAGTTCGATACCCGGTGGCGGCAATAAAAAACTTTTGTAAAATAAAAAAATATAATTTTTTTGCGAAGAATTTTTTTAAACTTTTAATTAGTGAAAAAGAGCTTCCTTTGCACTCGTTCAAAAAGTACTGAAAAATGTTAAAGTGAAGTACTACTGTCCTATGATAACTAAATGTTTAAATCATTCGTGTTTATGTTAAAAAAAAGTACATGTTGATCATTAATTGTAGTACTTTTTTGCTGGGTAGTGTTAAAGTAATTTTTAAAAAAAAAATTTTGATTTTTCCAAATTGTAGAATATGACTTTTTGAAAAACAAAATAGAAAATACAGTCGACCCCCGATTTCCCCCGGGCGTAATATGAAGTTATATTTAGGTCACGAACTTCTTTTGTAATTCTCTTTGTTTAAAAAACCTTTTTTTATAATTTTTTATAAGAAATTTCCAAAAATTTTAAATATTAAGTACCTTATTATTTTCATGGATTTATTAATAAGGTTAACTTAAAAAAATGCTGTCTTTAAATTCTTTTAAGAAAATCTTCAGAAATTTCAAATGGGAGTTTTAAGAAACATGATGAAAAAATCGCGAATTGGCGAAGTAGGTGTCTGCATATTTTTCATATACTAACAAAATATAAACCTTTGTTATGAAGATCTGCAATTTCATGCATTTAAGGGTTAATGTTAAATATCTAACCCTTTCGGTGTTTTTTGAAATTTTGATTTTAAAGGTTTTATTAACGATAAACCAAAGATAGCTAAATAAATATCTAAAAATGTACCAATCATTAATGGAATGGATGATATACACATACATAAATAATAGTCTTAAAATTAATTTAAGTTCTTGTTAAAAACATTTTGCAATTGTAACAACATCATTTGTATATTGCCAAAATTATAATCTATAGACATTTGTTAAGTATTCTTAACCCTCAAACCCGCTTTGAAAACAATTTAGTTATAGCATGCAACTAGAAATGTTCTGCAGTTACTACATGACAGTTATTTGTGTATTAATCCGGTTGTACCATAGTTAGTTCAACAACAATTTTAGTTGTTTTACTAGGTGAAAATATTTTTAATGTTTTCGACAGTGGTTTTTTAAAATAAACTACAAAAACTACTGCATTGTAGTAAAATTTATTTTATGCAGTTGTTTTGCATTTTTTGACAAGTACTTTAATTATACCCTACACCACTATGTGGTCAGGGTATTATAAGTTTGTGCTGATGTTTGTAACACCAAAAAATATTGGTCGTAGACCCACCTTATAGTATACCGATCGGTTCAGATTTTTTTTTTTTATTTCGATTTAACGATGTCCGTCTGTCCGTCCGTCCGTCCGTCCGTCCGTCCGTCTGTCTGTCTGTCCATGCAATCTTGTGCGCACTCTACAGGTCGCAACTATTAAGATATTTTGATGAAATTTGGTACGCAGACCTATGTTGGCCCAAGGACGAACAAGTTTGATTTTTTTGAACATCGGTCCATGTTTAGACCCAGTGCCCATATAAGGGTCCTACAAAAATTATACTGTTTATATGCTGCAGGTCGTAAATATTAAGATATTTTGATGAAATTTGGTACACAGACCTATATTGGCCCAATAATGCAGCCTACTGATTTTGGTGAACATCGGTCCATGTTTAGACCTAGTGCCCATATAAGGGTCCTACCAAAATTATACTGTTTATACGCTGCAGGTCGTAAATATTAAGGTATTTTGACGAAATTTGGTACACGGACCTATATTGGCCCACTAACGCAGCCTATTGATTTTGGTGAACATCGGTCCATGTTTACACCTAGTGCCCATATAAGGGTACTACCAAAATTATAGTGTTTATATGCTGCAGGTCGTAAATATTAAGATATTTTGATGAAATTTGGTACACAGACTTACATTGGGCCAGTAACGCAGCCTATTGATTTTGGTGAACATCGGTCCATGTTTAGACCTAGTGCCCATATAAGGGTCCTACCAAAATTATAATGTTTATACGCTGCAGGTCGCAAATATTCAGATATTTTGATGAAATTTGATACACAGACCTATATTGGCCCAATAACGCAGCCTTTTGATTTTGGTGAACATCGGTCTATGTTTAGACCTAGTGCCCATATAAGGGTCCTACCAAAATTATACTGTTTATACGCTGCAGGTCGCAAATATTGTGATATTTTGATGAAATTTGGTACATAGACCTATGTTGGCCCAAGGACGAAGCCTATTGATTTTGGTGAACATCGGTCCATGTTTAGAACTAGTGCCCATGTAAGGGTCCCCCCAAAATTATATTGTTTATACGCTGCAGGTCGCAAATATTAAGCTATTTTGATGAAATTTGGTACATAGACCTATGTTGGCCCAAGGACGAAGCCTATTGATTTGGGTGAACATCGGTCCATGTTTAGAACTAGTGCCCATATAAGGGTCCCCCCAAAATTGGCTTGGTTACAAACTGCAGGTCGCAAATATTAAGATATTTTAATGAAATTTGGTGCGCTGACTCACATTATAGAAAATTTTGACATAAGCCCCATTTTAACCCATTCGAATTTCGGATCCAAACAATACACCAGACTGGTGTAGGGTATTGTATAGTCGGCTTGCCCGACTTTAACCTTTTTACTCGTTTTTAAGTGCGTATGTACTAATACGGCATTTGCTTAGAATATTCTAGTGAAAGAATATAAGAAAACATCTCATCGATTGTGTCTTTAGTCATACAAAGAACGCTAAAGAAAGAAGATACGTAATACGGGAAAAAGTTATAAATTTTATTGAGTACCAAAAGTTCTATTAAATTATTAAAATAACAAGGTTAGTACACTCATAGAAATAAATGTGCAAAAATAACAAAAAAAAGTTACTAAAAATTAGTTAAAAATAATGCTTCAGAAAAAACTACTGAAATTAGCAGATTTTTTTTTTTTTTTGCTAAATACTAGTAAAATAAGATCAGCAAAACTAATACTGTTAAACTTACAGAATTTTAGTTATATTTAAGTTAACTTTTAGTTAATTGAAAAAAAATTGTACTGTAAAATGTGCAGAAAATTTTCATAAATATTAGTAGACTAAAAATAGCAAAAATAAACTGTTATATCTACAAAATTTTTGCTATTTTTTTAAGATAAATTCAGTTGAATGCAAATAGCAATCTATTGTGCTAAAATCAGCAGAAAAATTTGCTAAAAAAATTTTTCGATTTTTATTTGCATTCAAAAGAAATCTAAAAAAACATCGAAAATTTAAAATTTTTTGTGATTTTTTGGGCTACTGATTATTTAGCGAAATTTTTTTCCTGATTTTAGCAGATTAATTTGCTATTTTCCATTAACAAAATTTTAACTCAAATATAACTAACATTCTGTATATTTAACAGTTTTATATTGGATGTTCCTATATTACTAATAGATAGCAAAACTAATCTGCTAATTTTAGCAGTTTTTTCTGCATCATTTTTAACTAATTTTTAGTAACTTTTTCTGCTATTTTTACAGATTTATTTCTATGAGTGTATATAAAATATATTTATTTACGTGAATATTAAAAAACATTGCAGAAAAAAGGAAGCCAAACAATATTTGATCTATTGTAAGCAGACATCCCCAGCAAAAACATGGTAATGATAGGTCATTACCTCTTGCATTATTTTAAAATACAAAATAATGACTTACTAATAATAAGTTATAGAAGTACTTATATATTCCTGCAAAGTAAGCACTTACTGGTAATTGATTAAATAAGTGCCAATTTAGTCATTATACCCTACACCACTATGTGGTCAGGGTATTATAAGTTTGTGCTGATGTTTGTAACACCAAAAAATATTGGTCGTAGACCCACCTTATAGTATACCGATCGGTTCAGAATTTTTTTTTATTTCGATTTAACGATGTCCGTCTGTCCGTCCGTCCGTCCGTCTGTCTGTCTGTCCATGCAATCTTGTGCGCACTCTACAGGTCGCAACTATTAAGATATTTTGATCAAATTTGGTACGAAGACCTATGTTGGCCCAAGGACGAACAAGTTTGATTTTTTTGAACATCGGTCCATGTTTAGACCTAGTGCCCATATAAGGGTCCTACCAAAATTATATTGTTTATACGCTGCAGGTCGTAAATATTAAGATATTTTGACGAAATTTGGTACACAGACCTATTTTAGCCCAATAACGCAGCCTATTGATTTTGGTGAACATCGGTCCATGTTTAGACCTAGTGCCCATATAAGGGTCCTACCAAAATTATACTGTTTATACGCTGCAGGTCGTAAATATTAAGATATTTTGATGAAATTTGGTACACAGCCCTACATTGGCCCAATAACGCAGCCTATTGACTTTGGTGAATATCGGTCCATGTTTAGACCTAGTGCCCATATAAGGGTCCTACCAAAATTATACTATTTATACGCTGCAGGTCGTAAATATTAAGATATTTTGATGGAATTTGGTACACAGACCTATATTGGCCCAATAACGTAGCCTATTGATTTTGGTGAACATCGGTCCATGTTTAGACCTAGTGCCCATATAAGGGTCCTACCAAAATTATATTGTTTATACGCTGCAGGTCGTAAATATTAAGATATTTTGACGAAATTTGGTACACAGACCTATGTTGGCCCAATAACGCAGCCTATTGATTTTGGTGAACATCGGTCCATGTTTAGACCTAGTGCCCATATAAGGGTCCTACCAAAATTATATTGTTTATACGCTGCAGGTCGTAAATATTAAGATATTTTGACGAAATTTGGTACACAGACCTATGTTGGCCCAATAACGCAGCCTGTTGATTTTGGTGAATATCGGTCCATGTTTAGACCTAGTGCCCATATAAGGGTCCTACCAAAATTATAATGTTTATACGCTGCAGGTCGCAAATATTAAGATATTTTAATGAAATTTGGTACACAGACCTATATTGGCCCAATAACGCAGCCTATTGATTTTGGTGAACATCGGTCTATGTTTAGACCTAGTGCCCATATAAGAGTCCTACCAAAATTATACTGTTTATACGCTGCAGGTATTAATATTAAGATATTTTGATGAAATTTGGTACATAGACCTATGTTGGCCCAAGGACGAAGCCTATTGATTTTGGCGAACATCGGTCCATGTTTAGAACTAGTGCCCATATAAGGGTCCCCCCAAAATTGGCTTGGTTACAAACTGCAGGTCGCAAATATTAAGAAATTTTAATGAAATTTGGTGCGCTGACTCACATTATAGAAAATTTTGACATAAGCCCCATTTTAACCCATTCGAATTTCGGATCCAAACAATACACCAGACTGGTGTAGGGTATTGTATAGTCGGCATGCCCGACTTTAACCTTTTTACTCGTTTTTATATTAATGTTTTATTTACCGAATTGTTTGGAACATTTTTCCAACTGAATAGATAATTTTCTGAAGTAAAAAGTTATTTTTGCAATATGACCAACTATTTCATAATGCAGGGTAACCAATTGTAAAATTTATTTGAGAATAAAACCAAGTAAAGAGGGTTTTCAGAAATTTGTTCTTAGTGAATTAATATCTGGTGTTGGTGATAGTAATCCTAAGTAACGCCACAGCAAAAGAAAAAGCACTACAATTAATGATCTAGATGTACTTCTTTTTTAACAGAAACACTAATGATTTTAACATTGAGTTCTCACAGGAGAGAAGGTTTCTATAGCACGTGTTTTTTTGTTGAGAAGATTAACTATAAAAACAGTAGTTTTTACAGATCTACAATAATTTTTGTATTTTTTTTTTTTATTGCATTTGTAATCATTTTTAGTACATTTGGCGCTGACTTTTGCAGTGGATTTAAATCAAATATAGTATACACAGTTATTTTAACTGTCGTTTGCAGTTGATTCTACCTACCCAGCAAAATCTTTCATTACCAAATAAGTGGTTATATAATAGAAATTCATAGCTCCGCACAAATTATTTTTTGGCGTCTTAACTCATTATTTTTGTTTGGCGTGGTCGTTTTTATAAGTAGTCACGCTTACCCGCTCGCTTACGAAAAAATGAGAAATAAGTAGTTATGAGATTTTGAATAATAAGTGGTTACACACATGCTTAAAAAAAGTTGAATTATAAGTGGTTATCCGATTGCTTACTTACTAATAAGGAGTTAAGCAAATAAAAAAAGCTTAAGAAAATACATTCAGAAAATTAAAGTTTTCTCTAGTGTGTAATTTTAGGACTCGTCATAAAAATTTAAACATAAAACATATTTACATATAATAAATAAAAATGTATAAAATTTAACTGTGTAAAAAGTACTTATTTAAACTATTACGAGTAAGTCATTATTTTATATTTAGAAACAATGAATACAATAGGCCGTTATTAGGAAGTCATTATTTTATATTATAAAATAATGCAAAAGGTAATGATATATCATTTTTGGTAATGCAGATAGTAATGAGGTGTCATTACCAATATTTTGCTGGGTACATCATTTCCTGCGTGTGCAATAAATTTTTTCAAAATCTTTTTTTCATTGCGCTATTTACGCAAAGAATAAACATGGTTGAGACGACCGTGTTTGAAGATCATTACAAATTTTTGGGTTTATAATTGCGAAAATCATATTACGAAATACTTCTTTTGTCAGAATACGATCTTTAAATTATCACATTATGAATCCAAAATTATTCCAATACTATCATATTATAATCCTTTATTATAATATTATAATACTGAATGACTTCAAAAAGTATAAGTATGCAAGCTTTTATCGAAATCGTAAAACCTCAGACAAAAGGAGGAATTTCCGGGCATACTCTGATGGAATGAATGATATTTCATCTCCAGAAATTTAAAAATACCTACAGTCTACTCTGCTTAGCCAAAAATCTTAACATTTTAATGTGTAATTTTACCTAATTTAACAATTTAGTCATACTAAATAGTTAACTTAAAATTTTAAACAATTTTTATTTCAGTAGAATGATTATATTATACAAATCCCATTTATCGCAAGTTGACTGTTATTTTATTTATTACTTAGACATACTTATGAATTTTGCTAAACTATATTATTTTGGGTAAAAAGAAAATTATGCCATAGTATGTATATTTACTACTTTTTGTAGGTCATTATACACTAAAGTGTATCTGGTGTTAGCTCATCCCAAATTGCATAAGTGTAGCTACAACACATGCGTCGTTTATAATTAATAATTAATAGGTTTGTAATAGAGAAGGATGCATGAAAGGTTTTCCATTCAAGCACGCTCACAAAGCAAAAAAATTTATCATACACGAACATTGTTTTCCTATTCACGCTCACGCCTAATAAGAAATCACTCATAACTCGAGATTCTCACGAGAAACTGTAAAAATTTCTAAAAATCTATGTCGAAAAAACTAAATTCGCACCCAAATCACAAGATTCTCACGGAAAACTGTAAAAATTTCTAAAAATCTATGTCGAAAAAACTTAATTCGCGCACGAATCACGCACGAGTTATTTATTGTTACTCACGTTCACGTACGAACCACGTAAGTAGAGTACTTTTTACTCACAAGTAAGTGTGATTCATACATAAATCACGTGATTCATGAATATTTCGTGTCACGCGCCCGTCTCTAGTTTGTAATCTGTCATTCGCCTTACATTTAAAAATGGTATTCCTTAGCACTTGTTTACTGCAAAGTAAATCTGACATGCCAATAAAGTATATTATACTGTATTGAAAACGTTTTGGGACTTTATTTCATTTCTGTTATTTTTATTTAAATTTGTAAGCATGCATGGGACAATATTAAACAGTGTAAGGAAACGTCAATATTGAATATTACTAGATTGAATAGGCTTTTTATATCAATTATACAAATATAATAGTCCTAGACTAATAGCTCGATCAGTTACAATCGGCATGACAAACAAACGTCCTAAACAAAAAGATGCTATGAAAAATATGAAATCCATAAATCAAGTAAAAGCATTAAATATGTAAACCCAAAGAAGTATTACAGAAAAGAACTTGTTTGCCAAAACATAATTTGGCAAAGGAATTTCGAAACAAAAAAATTATTTTGTCAAACATTTTTAAAAAACTTCTTTCACCAGGCAAAAAAAAAGTGCGCGGTACACCTTCAAATATAAAGTATTATTGCAAGGCAGTTTCCATTATTATTTTTTTTTGCTGAACGTACAGTCGGATTTTAAAGTGTGAGATATCGATTTTTTTGCCTCGAGGAGACCAGTGTTGTGCTGTAAAGGAAAAATCCAATGAAAAAAATTTTAAAATGTGGCCCCTATGTTCGGCAATAAAAAAAAATAAAAATGGAATTATCGAAAAACTTCTTTAGCCAAAATTTTATGATTTTTTGCGAGTTTTAATTTTCTGACGTTAGGGTTTGTACATTAGGGTCGTAGGAACTGAGATCTGGCAGCTAAATACTAGAACGGGATACTTGAGATCAATGGCGCTTAGACCAAATCATTGGTCCCCTCGACACAAAAACATCGATGTATCATACTTTAAGATCCGACTGTAAATGCCAAGGATATAACATATAATTTAAAAAGGCCACCCCTATGTTCGGCAAAAAAAATTTTAAACATTCTTGCAAAAATAATTTAGATTCGAGTTTTTCTTGTGGTACGCTCTAAAGAGCAGTTCTGCTGGTGTAAAAATAATGAACAAAAGTTTCAGATGAACTTTTGTTTTGGATATTTTATGCTATGGATAACAATCACTGTTTTCAAAATTTCGAAATATTTTTCGCATAATATTTTAAATATGTTCGAACAAATAAGTTTAGTTTTCTTTGAAAACAAAATAATAATGAAGTCCAAACTATTTTGCGTGAAAATTTGAAAGCCAAATTTATGCGGCTAATTACACTGTGAGACAAATGGTAGGGGTCAGTGATCGGGAAGGGTTCAAACTACCGGGGAAAGTTATATCGGTAAAAAAGAAGTTATACGTGTCCCGGCGTGATATTAGTGAGATAGCAACAGAAAAAATAAAACTGTGAAATATGCAAAATTTTAGTTATATATGAGTTAGATTTTAGTTAGTAGAAAATAACAACATAACCTGCTAAAATCAGTTAAAAATTTTGCAAAATAATTACTAGAAAAATCACAAAAAATTTTAAAATTTTCAAAGTTTTCTTTAGATTTTTTTTAATGCAAATAAAAATCTAGCATTCTGAAATTAGCAGTTTACTGTTTTTTAGCAAATATTTCTGTTTATTTTAGCAAGACAGACTGCCACACGCCCACATTGACCACTTTTTTAAGACATCAAAATTTATTCGATTTTTGTTTAAGTTTTAAAGAGAGAAAAAATCATAGTTAACATTTTTTTATAAACATTTTATAATAAAGTATTTATAAACCTTATTAAAGTAAATATGATTCCACTTAAAATAACTTTGTTCGTATTTAAAGTAATATGTAGAAACATATCTAAATTAAAAAGAAAAGAAATTTATGTATCTATTCATACGAAAAGTCTGTGACCTTTAGTTGAACCTGTATTCGCCCTGTGTTTGCTGTTTCAAATTCACAATAAATTAAATTTATTCAAATTTTTGTTTGAAAACTTCAAAAAAATTAAGACTTTGTATAGCCACAATCATAACATTGACAAAAAATATTTTAAGTTTATTGTTGTTTTATATGGAAAGTTGTGACTTTCAGTCTTAAAAATAGCCTTAGGACAGTCACAAGTAGAAATAGGCACGAATTTGGTTTCAAAGCTTTTTTAAATTAATGTTTGTTATGTTTGATTTTTAAACTACAAATAGTTTAGCCTTCAAGGTAAGAATTTTTATAATCCAGAAAACAGTTTTTGATTAGTAGACTTTAAACAAAAATACATTTCGCCCAATTTTCTACTGGGTATTTATTTCTCCCATTAGGGAATACCCTTTATAATATTTATAAAAATAAATATAAACAAAAATCAAAACATGAAAAAAATTCACCATCAAATCATAACAGGCAAAATAACTTTGCATACCACAAGTGACAAAAATGTAAGAGGTAAGTAGTTACTGTATATTTGGTGTAAGCAGATACTATGCAATTTGATAAAATACTATTAATCGCTCTCTAACTGGATCTGGCAAAAATTTACTGTTGGGGTCGAGTTTTTTAATTATATTTATTATGTCCTACACAACTCTGTGGTACAGACAAGAAGGGTATACAACTAGGAGATGCAATCGCTATCGGATCATACATTGGACCGGATATTGGATATCGGAAAGAACTTTATGACTTTGTTAGACAGTCGATTGAAAAATGAGGAAAAAGTAAAAGTAAATTTACATAAGATAATTTCGCGTGTGCGACCATAACATTATACCGTTATTTATGTACTTGTTTTATCCGGTGCCGGTCCGATGTGTGATGCGAAAGCGAATGCAACTCCTAGTCTTATACCCTTCTTGGTACAGGGTAAACTCAATGTGTTGTTATTTGTAACTATCAAAATAATGCAGAACTTCCCAGAAAAATCTTGGTAATGGGTTGGGCCTTTCTCATTCATTGCCTGGCAATGGGTACCCCCTTACCCTTTCTTTTGCTTTGAAAACCAAAATTATTACATTACTAATAATGTGATACATCAGTACTTATGTGGGAGGTATGAAATAATGATTAACGATATAGGGATATAACACTGCTTATTTGGAGGCTTTAAAATAATAGATAACTAAATGTGTAAAATTGTTCTTATTTCTAATGGTTTTATAGTCATGTAACTAATGAAATACGCACTAATATGAAGCGACTTATTTCATTCCCTACAACTATGTACTTATTATTTTTTAGCCGCTATTTCTAACTAATACATAATACAAGTAACAACTTATTTCAGTACTTTTTTCGTAATGACTTATTTAAAACTAGGCAACCACTTACACTCAGATAAAAAAGTTAGTAAAAAAATTTGTTAACAGTTTCCAATCAAACTTTACTATTTTTATACTGATTTCAGCAAAACATTTTACTAATTTTTCAAAACCGAGTGCTAAATTTAGCAAAAAAATATACTACCCGGCTAAAAATTGGCATATATGGTTTCATAAAGGTTTAATGTATGCTCTTGCTTGCTCATAAACCTGCATGATTTTCCATACATGGATACATAATTTTCCATACATGCATCCATATATCTTCACACATGTGCATTAACGAAATTTGAGGTAATATCTACATGTATGTTCATGTATGAACATTCATGTACGAAATTTCATCAAAATATCTTAATATTTGCGACCTGTAGAGTGCGCACAAGAATGCAAGGACAGACAGATAGACGGACGGACGGACAGACGGACATCGTTAAATCGAAATAAAACGTGATTCTGAGTCGATCGGTATACTATAAGGTGGGTCTAGGTCCAATATTTTTTGGTGTTACAAACATCAGCACAAACTTATTATACCTTAAACACGTAGTGGTGTAGGGAATAGAAATTTGCTAATGAAACATTAACTGAATTTTTTTAATCACTTGGATTTAACAAATCAAAAATATAGTTCAAAAAGCACTCAATAGATGGGGTTCACATGTAAGAATAAGATTTTTCTATCCGAAACTTCTTTCACCCTAATTTTTAATACCGAATTCGATGATGAAGGATTTTACTGTAACTTTTTTTCATTATATTTTATACAAAACAGCAAGAAACAGTCCTCCTTTTCAGTTTTATCACTTCAATTTATATTTTTACACAATTAAAATATTCCACCGCAATATTTAATATTCACCAATTACATTAAATTTAATTACGTACAGTAGAGTGAAAATTGCAATTTCTATTTCAGCTATTTCTCCATGTCCAAGACGCAAAATAGGTATTTTTCATATTGCATAGAAAAAATATTAAGAAAAGCCTTTAATTAGCTAGTTTTGCAATTTTTTTGTTTCTCTTTTAATTTTCATTCGTAGTTTTGTCTGACATTAAATTAACAGGCTGTTTCATATATTTGTATTTTTAATGCTATGTGTAAACCCAGATAATTAAATCGAACTTTTTTGGATTTAATAAATCCGCTTTGTGTATAAAAAATTCTAAATTCAGGTGATTAAAAAATGTGCTTATTGTCTATATCACTGTGAAGGTTGGTTGGAAACATTCAGCATATCTATGACGTATCCTTATTCAGTTAGGGGCCAGTTTAGCAGTCAGAACTGAGAACGGACAGTCGGCGGGTTCTTGAAAAATCATCATATAGAGACAATCTGGCAATAAAATACAAATATTAATACAATTTAATGGAAAATCACTGATGAAGCCTATCCTTAGAAAAAGGCAGAAACTAGATCTAGTCTTATTTGTAAATTAATGTGTTTATAATTTTCAGAGAAAAAGGTTTATTCTTCTTCTTAACCTCAAACATACTAGAACGATTTTTGTTTTAAATATTAAAAAATTTTGTTTGAAAAGTTCTAATTTAAGTAAAACTTTCGAGAAAATTTTTAGTTCCTACTATAAAAATAGCCCCTTTTGAACCCATATTTTTACCAGTTTCCTATCCGATTTTCAAAAAGTACCATGTCGTTAAGCTAGCCCATACTCGAAGGAACACATACTACAAATTTCAAGTTTCTAGCAAAAGGGGTTCATGTAGGCCATCAAGGCGGAGACTTTCTTCTTTTTGCCCCTCGCAATAGGAAATTAGGGTAAATAGGAATTTTGGATATATCGGAAAAAATGGGTGTAGAAGTTTACATCGAAAATTTTTCTTTCCTTAAAAACCTTTTTCGGGAAAAAAACAAGACAACAAAAAAAAAAACAAAACAAAAAAAAAACACAAAACAAAAAAACAAAAAAAATACAAAAAGAAACACAAAACAAAAACAAAAATAATTAGAGTAAAAGGGAATTTAAGATATATCGGAAAAAGTAGGCGTAGAAGTAGGCGTGTTGGCAAAAAAATTTACAAACATATCGGAACACCAAACGAGCATAAGGTGTGACTATGGGTTCTATACATCCGGTGGTATTTCACTGATGCGATCACAAACATAAATACAAAGATATATATAAATTTTTTTACTCGGGTATGAAAATCTAACTAACAGCACTTTTTGTTTTATCTTTACAGATGTTAGTATCATCTTTTTGGGTGAAGGAAAAGTGAAATGGCAAGAATCTCATACAACATCTAACTCAAGCGGTGGCAGCACTACACATACTACTTACTATGGATCACATGAATTGTATGTAAATAACTGCACATGTGTCCGCGGTGAGGGTATTTTACCAGTTGGTACTCATACTTATACATTTTCTATACCTCTACCTTTGGAATGTCCCACGTCGCTGGAAGGGAAATATGGGCATATACGTTATGAATTATCTTTGAAATTAAATAGGCCATATCGTTTTGATAATGTCTACAAGAAACCCTTAACAGTTATAAAAACAATTGATTTAAATTTAGATCCAATTTATAGGGTAATATAATATATATATATATATTTTTTCGCCAAAAATTTTCATAATATGAAATATGTTGCCCTCCTTTCAGATTCCTCTTGTAGTTGAAGAATATAGTGAATTATGTTGTTCTTGTAAAAGTGGCAGAATATTATATACTCTTAGAATTCCCTTTGGCGCGTATGCTCCCGGTCAGGCAGTTAAATATTCACTGCATATAGCAAATCAAACATTGGCTGATGTTGAGGGTTATTATTATAAATTTGTTAAGAAGATAACCTTTACTGCCAATTCTCCCAGTCGCAAAACACGTGAGATTAAAGATACTTTGGTTGAGAGAAATTTTTCTGACCCTTGTCCTCGTCTAACGACACGTCTCATGGAGGGTGAATTTGTTATACCAGCTGTACCGCCAAGTACCAGTTATGATAGTATCATATGTGTGCAGTATAAACTAAAATTGTTTGTAATCGTATCTGGTTGTAACTCAAATGCAGAATTGAAGATACCAATTACAATCGGCACAATACCATTGAGAGAAAGTATGACAGCTCAACAAAGTGTGCCAAATATACAAGAAGATGTTACACCATCAGCTCCAATATTACCAATGGATAATATAAATGAGAATAGTGATGATTTGCCACCAAGTTATCAAGATTTAAGTAAGAAATTTAAATGTAATGTTATAAAAACTTTTGTGAATAATCAACAAGGGATATTAAAGATGTGTTGGTTGTACTGATTCATAATCGGCCAAGAAGCATATAAAACTAGGAGGCACAATCGCTACCGGATCGCACATCGGATCGGACAGGATATTATGACCTTGTCAGGCATCGCCATACCGTTCTCTGATAACGCCATAATGTTCTGTCCGATGTGTGATCCGATAGTGATTGTATCTCCTAGTTTTAGATGCTACTTGAATCAGCCTTCAAATATTTATACCCTATACTGACATATAGAGAAGGTATAGTGAGTTTGTGTTGATGATTCTAACTACAAAAATGCTGAATCTATACCAACCAATCGTCTCAGAAACTCTTTCTGAGTCGTTTAGTGATAGCCGTCCACCCGTCTGTCCATGTAAATCTTGCGATCAAAAGTTGCAAATATTATGATATTAACAAGAAGCGTATAAGACTAGGAGTCCTAATCCATACCGGACCTGACATCCGGACCTACATTAAAAAAAAACATAAATGGCAAGGTAGAGAATTCTTACTTCTATTAGGACACTCATGAAGATTACAATAAGCAAAACAAATATTCATTCAGGCAATTTAAAATTTTTTAGTTTAAAAAAGCTTCATTTAAAAAACGACTGATTTTCGAAGACTTTGGCGACACACAAGATGTATGCCAATAGGGTTGGGACCACACACAAATTATTTTTGCAGCTATTTTCATCGATCCCACACTGAGAGAATTATCATCACTTCAGCAATGAATTTCTTCATAGTTTCAATGAAAATTGTCACTGAAACTCGTCCATTGAAACTTTTCATAGAATTTATGAAATAAGTTTCATTAAATTACACGTTTATGAAAAGTTCATAAAATTAATGAAGCTCTTCATAAAATGAATAGACCATTCTTCCGCTGAATAAATTATTAAGCCAATGAAGAGCTTCATAAAATCTATGAAGCAATTCCATTTATTATTATTATTATTATTATTTATTATAGTTGGTTGTTGTCGTTGCTAAGCTGGAGTGGATAAATAAAAAGTATTTAGCAAATGCAAAAAGCGTAATAAACTTGTAGCATATTTTACGGATTGTCGAAACTTTAATTATATTTAATTATCTTTAACTAAAATAAAAAAAAAATATTTTACGGATGTACAAAATATATCTAATGAAAGAATTCATTAAATTAAAAAGTTTTATAAAATTTTATAATAAGCTTAATTCAATTAATGAATTTCCTTGTTAATGTTTCGAAAAAACTAATATGATTTATAAAAAAATTTCGTAATCCAAAATTAATAATAAAAAGTTATTTTTAAAAAAATAAAAATTACACAGTACAACAAAATAATAAAAATTTGATGCATCGGGATTGCGACACATCATTTCTAACAGACTTTGGGACGCAGATCACGAATATGGCACTAGAATTTTAAAGTTAGCTATAGTTTAGAAAATATTTGCAAAAACGTTTTTGTAGGAAAATTAAATTTTTTAAGAAACTTTTTGCAAAAAAATATAAAATTGAAAGTAATAACGCTATTTTTTGCAACATTTTAATATGATTAAATATGCCCTTTAATTTGATATATTGCACGTTTTGACAGCTGCGATAATATTCCCTATACCCGTGTAAAAAAGATCAGATCTGGCCAGATCTCAGCACATCTTACCAGATCTAATTAGATCTCAAAATTGGGGACAAATTTGAGATCTAATTAGATCTGATCAGATCTAGGCATATCTGGCCAGATCTTTGTAGATCTTACCAGATCTAGTTAGATCTCAAAATTGGGGACAAATTTGAGATCTGATCAGATCTAGGCATATCTGGCGCATTTGTCCAGATCACTTTAGATTTGAACAAATTTGGCACTAGATCTGATCAGATCTTGCCATAAGGTATTATCACATATGCCATATCTGATCATATTTGATGTGATCTGGTACAGGATCTAATTAGATTCAATCATATCTATTGAGAACCAAAAAGATCTGGTCAGATCTAAACTTTTTTACACGAGTATATGCTTTTAAAATTGAAATTTCTCTTTTTTCACAATTTCGTTAATAAATAATCTGCGGTGAAAGGAATATTTGATATTTGAATTTGTGCCTTTAGTAAACATCTCATGTTACTTAATTTATCAAAAAATATTCTCATTTTCTGTTTAAATTTAAAGTTAATATTGACTAAACCTAAAAAAGACTCAATTGATTAATACCTAAAAATTGAGGAGTCTGTGACAAATCGTAAAATATAAAACCGAGATAAAACCATTCAGAAATATAAAACATATGTTTTTCAATCAATTTCAACAAAGTTTTAGATAATTGTAGTGCAAATTTTGAAAAAAATAACGATTTTAAAATATGCATGTTCAAAAATGTACTTTATTTCCTTTTCCCATAATAAATTCATATAAAATTTATTTAAAATAAAAAAGATATAAAATGTGTTTTCAGATTGAATTTTCTGCAAATATTGATGCAGAAGTTGTGATTCTTTAGATAAAAACAATTTAGTGGAATATGAATTTACGTCATATGTAAAGATTTTGCAAATCAGATTAAGGGATTTTACTAGATTTGCAAAATAGGAAAATATGTGAAGTTTTCACTTTAATTGCAATTATATCCTAGATCCTTTACCTAATCAAAATAAGTTGATATGTTTCTAAAAGCCCAAAGTCTATGTTTTTAAAGCATATTAAAAATTATCCGTGGTTTAGTCAGGTATATGAATAAATAAGAAATTTTAACAAAAAAAACTGTCTTTCCGCTAAAAGTTAAATTTGCAAATATTTCAAAAACTAGAGCTAATTTTGAAATTTATGGCGTTTTCTTTTCTGAAAAAAATGTTGCCTTTTTTTTGCCCTTTTTTTACAAAATGCCTTTTTGTGTATAGTAATAAAAGGTAAACATAGACAAATTTGATATCAAATTAAAGGTATTTCATATATCAATCTAACCGTGTATAAAATATGTCTAATTATTCCCTAATTTTCGTGCAATTTAACAAAATGTCACATTTTTCTATATTTTGGTGTTTTGTTAAATAAGTTGAATATTGTTGGACATTTTTGAAGCATAGTTAAATAGGTCTTTAAAATACCTTTAATTTTATGCCTAATATGCCTATATTTACTAATTATTTCTATGCACAAAAATACATTTTTTAAAAAAAGGGCAGAAAAAAGGCAACACTTTTTTCAGAAAAGAAAACGGCATTAGTGTTCACATTCGTGATACTCATACTAAAATCTATCCGAATTGATATGTCGCATGCCCGATGCATTTTTAGTGTTGTACTGTGTTATTAAAGATAATTCTCTCAGTATGGAAATTAAGCACACCCAATAAACACAGAAAAGTGAAAAATTCAAGTGCTTTAAATATTGCTGGAATTCGGCTTTATTTTACGTATTTTTTCCAGTCAAAATCAAGTTAATACAAATTGAAATAATTTGTTTGTTTTTCGTTTACCCTATAAACATTTTCACTGGAATTTAAGTTTAAATCAAGTTAAATTCCAGCCCTGTTTTCCAGTTTCAAGGCTTGAATTCAACTTTTATTTCATTTTATTTGAATAGCATACTCCAGCAAAAGGGAAACAAAAATGCAAGTTTGAAATATTTTTGTTAAAAAAACGAGTTCTAGAATTTAAAATATACTTTACTTCAAGCTAAATTTAAAGCGCTTGAATTTTTAAAACATATGTGCTTATTGGGTATTGTCAGTATTGAAAAATAAAATAAAAACATCCAAATTCACAATTTTCCTATAGAGATTCTAATAAAGTCTGAATTTCTTCCAAGGATTTTATTCAGAAGGTAAGTCGCATATATTTGGAGCTAAATTCAGTCCTTGTATTCTCTTTTTTTCTTATTTCAGAAAAGTCCTACAAACTTCTACGCTTCTAGAGAATCTAGAAACCAGTGAAGGAAACAATTGATACATCAAAGGTGTTATTCTCAAATCAAGAATCCAAAACCAAAATCGAAAATGTTTATGTATGTTAATCTGTAAATGTAAATAAATTATACTAAAAATAATCAAAATCGTGTTTTTATGGCTTGGTTTAAGTTTGAAGTTAGGACTTGAAAACAAGTGTTATTATAATGTTGTTTGAACTTTAATTGAACTGTGATTCAAGGCTTGAATTGAAGCATATTTACACTGTTATGTTCGACTGGAATTCCACTGTCCCTTTTGCTGGAGTATGCTATCGAATTACAGTGTAAATGAAGTATAAATCAAGGGTTGAAATGGGAAAATGTGACTGGAATTATACTTGATTTTAACTTAAATTCCAGCAAAATTGTTTATTGGGCATTACTAAAACTCGGCCTTACATAAAACTATTGTATTTGAGAATTAAATGTTTAATATAAAATTCTAATTGTATGAAAATTTTTAAAAATTAATGAAATAACGACATTCTTTGAAAAAATTAAAAAAATGTAAATACTATTGAACAATTTCTTATATATAAAGAACATTTTCATTAAATTTATGAAGATCTAAATTATGAAATTTAATGATTTTTTTTTAATGAAGTTATGAAATTTTATGAAAGAAAAGTTATGAAAACTTTCATAATATTAATTAAATTTTATATACATAATGAAATCCTTCATTGATACTACGAAAAAAATTCAATGAAATTATATTATTAATATCATGAAGGATAATTCTTTCAGTGCACTTGCATCCAAAATCGAGATCGAAAATTCGCCTTCACCAACCCAGCTGTGTGCATATATCGCCTCGATGTCAATAGTTAGTTGTCTTAATCAAATGATTTCCTGCTGGTTGTCAGCATTAATATGTTTTCTCCTTACTCTACCAGAGAGAATTTTACTGGACGAGTTTTAATGAAAGTTTTCAGTAAACTAATGAAGTTTTCTTCAAAATTTTCTTAAATTTTATCAAAAACTTCATGTTTTATGAATTTAATTTTAATAAAAAAATGTTCATTGAAACTTTTAATAAATAACATGAAATTTTTTAAAATATTTTAAGAAAAATTCCATTAATTCTATGAAAAGTTTCAATGGATGAGTTCCAATGGAACTTAATTGGATATATGCAAAAATTTCTGAATATCATGTAGATAATTAACTCAGTGTAGTCTGGCGATATTTGTTGCTAATTTTATTATCTTTAGGACGTATTAAATACAGATTTTAAATAAAAGTTATATTGGTAGTTCAGAAAAAACTTTTCTTATGTAAATATATTTCTTTTATCAATTTCAGAACCACCATCTTTTGAAGAGGCTACGCGCAGCAGCTCTCCATTTATTGATACAGATGTTGATGAACGTAACCGTATAGTAGGATTCCGACCACTATATCCCATGTACAACTGATTTGTGTAATTAAACACCCAATTAAAATAACTATTTACAATATAAAGAACAAACAAAATTTTCCGCTCATAGTTTTTTTATTTTAAAAGGCTCCCATATCTCTTTCGAAAAGCCTCAGATTCTAAGGCTTTGAAAACGTTGAAAATTAACTAACCCCTCAATTCATAAACGCATTGTAAAGTTATAGGAGGTTTACAAAAATAAATTTTAATTTTACAAAGCATTTATGAATTTAGGGGTATATGTGTAATTTCGAAATTGTTTATGTAATTTTGCCTGCCCTCATGTGTATTTTTTATTTTGGTGGCAGTAACACTACTATGTTGGTACTAAATATATTTTACAAATTATTGCTTAAGAGCCGAAAATGGAATTAGAATTTGATTGTTTCATTCGTTTCCAGTGTCCGACCGAAGGCACTTTTTGGGCCTATGCCGATGCCGAACATCGGCCAAATTTACAATAATCGGTCTAAGCCGATGCCACTTGTTTTAATTAGGCCGAGAAAGCAGTATACACACACTTTTGAGTACGGTAACGCTTTTGGTTTATCGCGGTTAAGTACGGGAAAACACATATTTTAAGCAATAATTTATCCTGGTAACTCAAAACATCCCAAAAACGTTTCCTTATTGCAAATTGTGTGAAAATTGTTGTTGGATGGGCTGTTTCGGTTTGTTTTGGGTGTTAATCGGTAATTGGCCCACTTACAGCCGATTACTGGCCGATTGTGAATTTTTGGCTGATGCCGAAGTCGATTAATCGGTCGGACACTATTCGCTTCTTTATTCCAAATACCAATATATTGAAGCAGCACTCCACAAATGCTTGCCATTTCTTTATTCTAATTTTCTCCAAAAGTACAGAGAGTATGATAAAAAATAACACGGTTGGAAATTTTCCAGTAATGGAATATTAAATGAAAATAATTATTTTTGTAAGTTTTTATAGTTGACCTGTTTTTTTCTTGTGTAATAGATTTAGTTCGGCTCAAGGTCATATAAAGCGTGTTCGTTTACTTACTACGAGTTACTACTTTTACTACAGCTGGAAAAATTCAATACAAAAAGTAAACAAAACTTTCCAATTGTAGTAAAAGTAGTAAGAAATTCAAGTACATGAACACACTGATAGTTAAGTTTTGTTTTTATATTTCGAATAATTATTTTTGTATCTTTAAGTCCCGATTAATGAATTTTTAAATTTTATGTCAGAAGCAACAATAGATGTATTAGTTAAAGTTCCAGTTAGTAGCTAATGGGACATTTTTATTGTAAAATGAGTCTGAATTACACAAATTGAAAACTTTCGGATATAATGCGGCCTACAGACGATCAAGCATGTTGTACAATATGTATATCATTTGATCGTGTAATGCCTTGTTTGATGAAAATTACAAAAACTTATACACGGAACCATCAAGCCAAGCTGTACAGTAGAGCATACCACCTTACAGGCAAAAAAAAAAAAAAGTGCGCCGTACACCATCCAATATGAAGTATTTTTGCAAGGAGGTTTCAAACAAATTTTTTTTTGCTTTTTTGCCGAACGTAGGAGTCGCCATTTTACATTTTTCGTTATATCTTTGGCATTTACAGTCGGATCTTAAACTATGATACATCGATGTTTTTCTCTCGAGGAGACCAGTATTTTGCTTTAAGGGCCATTGACCTCAAGTATCCCGTTCCAGCAGTTACCCACCAGATCTCAGTTGCTACGACCCTAATGTACAACCCTAATATTTTTTTGCTTTTTTGCCGAACGTAGGAGTCGCCATTTTACATTTTTCGTTATATCTTTGGCATTTACAGTTGGATCTTAAACTATGATACATCGATGTTTTTCTCTCGAGGAGACCAGTAATTTGCTTTAAGGGCCATTGACCTCAAGTATCCCGTTCCAGCAGTTACCCACCAGATCTCAGTTGCTACCACCCTAATGTACCACCCTAATATCAGAAAATTAAAGCTCGGAAAAAATCATTAAACTTTTGCTAAGGAAGTTTTTCGATAAACCCAGTAGAATTTTTTTTTTATATATTGGTTGCCGAACGTAGGGATCACTTTTTTAAATTTTTTTCATTGGATTTTTCGTTTATAGCAAAACACTGGTCTCCTCAGGGCAAAAAATCGATATATCACACTTTAAAATCCGACTTTAAATGCCGAAGCTATAACGAAAAATTGAAAAAGGCGACCCCTACGTTAGGCAAAAAAAAAATTTTTTTTTTGAAACCTCCTTGCAAAAATTCGGCGAACTTTTTTTTTTGAGGTACGGTCTACTGTAAAGCATGCTTGATCATCTATAGGACCTTTAATGGTAAACATGGAATGATGTCATCATACCCTAGGATCTTAAAAAATATACAATTTGCTGAAGAGCGATATTGGGAATCCTGTCTCATTTGAAAAAAGAAAGAATTGGCAAATTTTGTCCCTAGCAAATTAAAAAAAAAACAAATATATTAAAAACACGTTTAAATACTTTAAAAATTTATTGCATTTCTTTCCATCGTACTTCAACTACTAAATTTTTACATTCCATGTTTAAAGATAAATTTAAATTTCTCCATTGAATATAAATAAACCACACGTATAGCTATTTTTTTTTGTATATATATAACCTGTGCATTATTTATTCAGATAGATTTTAAACCATTAAGGCATACATATACGTTCAATATTATTGATCAATGTTTTTAAAACCAACCAATCAGAATAAAGTATTTAAAAATAAAATGTTCTGATTGGTTGATTTTTGAAAAATTTATCAATAATATTGAACGTGTATGCCCTAATTTATAACGACGTTATTAAATAGTTTTCCAAAAATCTTTAAAACATTTGTGCGTCCAGATTACAACAGAAACATTCTTTCTTTATACGAGTATATACGTTAAACATAAATTTCCTAGTGGGTATTTAATGGTGTTGTTAAATTGAAAATATCAACAAAAACACAAGATCTCTCAAAAAAATTTCGACATATAACATTTTAATATATTGAGGGGAGCCATATGGTTTTTTTCACTCATTTTAATGTGAATACTCGCAAATTAGAAAAAAGAGATTTCCACTACAAAACGTAAACAAACTTATTGGAAAAAATACAATAAACAAACCACCAAAATCTTGCTATCAGTACAACAAAGTATCTCGTAGAACAGCAAACTAATTAAAAACTAACTCTTCTATGTTTTTTTAATTATTGGAATAGTTTTAATATTTATAAAAATTATTTGTTATATAATTAAGAAAATAAAAAACTACTAAGTAATGCCTTCATCTTGCGAGTTTCAACTGAATAAATTAAACGCTGTATATTTCAGTGGTGAAACTATAGAAGGTACTATAGTTTTAAATACAAGTAGTCCAAAAGATATTAGAGGTAAGTATGATAAGTATATTTAAACAAAATTTTTTATAGCGTGGTGTATAGTTTAAATTTGATAAAAGTGTTAGTTAGATATGTCAAAAAACACTGACAAGGGAATCCGCACAATGCTAACACGCCGATATACGTGGAACTCTTATAGGTAATATATAATCGCAATCTAAGTTCGCTCTCATATTTTTTTAGTGCCACCACCAATATTTAGAAGGTAAATTCGAAAAAAGTCTGGATAAAAATTATGTATTCGCCACTTATAAAAATAAGCCTGTAAAAAAACAGAAAAGCTACTAAAAATTAGATAAACTTCAGTTATATTTGAGTTAACGTTTAGTTTATTCAAAATGACAAATTTACTTAACCCTCAAACCGGCAAGCCAACCGGTATAGTAAATTCCCATGTGAAAATCAAAATATAAATGAACATACATTGGCTCGTATGTGATCATGCATGGGCATACATAGTCATATACGTCCATGCATAGTTCATATCTCACATATTTCCATATACCTTTAGATCCGAAATTTGACGGTGTATGGAGGTATATGCATATATATGATCATATGTGAATCATATATGATCATGTACGGTCATACATCAAACTTGACATAGACGTATGTGACTATGTATGCCCATGATTGATCACATACAAGTCAATATATGAACATCTGTGTTCATATATATTTCGATTTTCACATAGGTTGACAACAAATGCTTCAAATGAGTATATTATAATAAGAAATTAAGATTTTTCAGTAGAAAACAAAATTTATTAATTTTTTTGTGAAGAATTTTTTTTGCGGCTAGAAAGTGTCGAAAATAAAATTTCGAAAAATAAATATTTTAAAACAGCAAACTTTTTACAAATCCAAAAAAAAAATTTTAATTTTTTTTTTGTTTTTTTATCCATTTTCTTACGATTCGCTAGTCCGATTTAACGATAATTTTAAAGAAATGTTGGCATAAGTGGAAAACCGAAACTAAAACTTAAATATCATGTAAACTTTTCGTCACACACTTAAGAGTTAACCTCAACCTCACTAAAAAAAATTTGGCTCGGAATAATTTTTTAAATATTTTCCGAAGCCAGTTGAAGCAAATCAAATAATATTTGCTACGAGTCTAGATTCGAGCCATATATCCGTCATATTCTATTTAGAGTTTCATATTTGCCGGTATTCCTCTATAATAACCCACAGAAGTTATGAAGAAAAAAGTTCTTATGCAACCTGTTCTTTGGAGATTGGTTTCTTATATAACGCATTTACAAATTTTGGTAAACGTAAATAAATTAATTAGAAATTGTAATTTTTTTCTTTTATACTTTAGAAATTGTTTGGATAACAATTTTAAATTTTTCCTTCTTCAGTACCTAGTAAAAAACCAGTAAAAAAGTTAAAGTCGGGCATGCCGACTTTAACTTTTTAACTGCACCAGTCTGGTTAAAAGCCAACTAATATATGGATCCGAAATTCAAAGGAGTCAAAATGGACTTGTATCAAAATTTTCTATAAAATGATAAAAAAAAAGAGAAAATCGGAAATATAGCCCACATAGGCGATAGGTCCAAATATGTACCAATCCTACTAGCATTAATAGGACTTGTCCTTGGAACCATGTGAGTCAGACAGACAGATGGATGGACATACGGACGGACGGACAGACGGGCATCATTAAATCGAAACAAAAAGTGATTCTGAGTCAATCGGTATACTAAAAGGTGGGTGTTACAAACATCAGCACAAACTTATTATACCCCGTCCACGTAGTGGTGTATGGTACAAAAACAAACGGATATTTCAAATTTAATTATCCGCGCTTGTTTTATTTTTTTTCCTTATTTTGTGCAGTTTTCAGTATTGTTGAGTTTTTAAATATAGGATCAGCCGATATTAAACTGATACTAAATAGTTGCTTAGGTAATACTAAATTTCAGCGCCCTCTACCGGTGAGTAGTGTAAGTTTTGATTTCCTATTTCTATATTTAAAAGTCTCTGATATTACCGACGTTGAAAAAACTGAAAGAGCTAACATGTCCAATGTCAAAATTTGTATGGGATTTCGTAACAGGTATAGGAATAAAACGAGGGTTTTGTTGGAAACGGAAGAGTGTGTCCAATATGAGAAAAATAAATTTAAGTGATACTTTAGGGTTACGTAAAATATAAACGTCTATAGTTTGTGAAATGAATACAATAATTTCCAGATTTATGAAGTATTGGAAAATGATCGAATTGAGCAATAACTATAGATTTTTTTTCAAAAAAAAAAAAAAAACGGGAGGAGAATAAAAATTTAACGATATTTTAAAAATTTCGAAAGATTTATGTAAATGTTTTATCCCACTATATAAAGGGTTCTTCAATAAGAGCGCTACAAAAGTTTTTTTAAATAAAACAAAAACGGTTTAGGATATCAATGAAATTCTTTATTCCTGTGAAAGTACGTTCGATGCCATTATGTATGGAAATCGATCTCTTTTACATGGCCACCACGGGCACGCTTGTAGAAGTCCAGACGCTGAACCCAATTTTCGACGGTTTTCAAGCATAAATGGGCCGATATTCGTACGAAGTTCATCAATCGTCGCTGGCTTGTTGGCATAGACCATAGATTTGGCGTAGCCCCACAGGAAATAGTGCAACGGCGTCAAATCGCACGACCGAGGCGGCCAATCGACTGGACCATTTCGTGAGATAACACATTCTCCAACTTGGTTTGCAATAAATTGATTGTGACATTCGCTGTGTGGCTTGTGGCGCCGTCCTGTTGAAACCACATGTCCTCCAAGTCCATATCACCCAATTGGGGCCAAAAATATTCGGTTATCATTGAACGGTAGCGATTCCCATTCACAGTAACGTGCCGGTCTTGATCATCACGGAAGAAGTACGGCCCAATGACGCCGCCGGCCCATAAACCGCACCAAACCGAAATTTTTTCGGGATGCAATGATGACTCATGGAGTACGTGTGGATTGCTGTCTGACCAATAACGCATATTTTGTTTATTGACGAAGCCATTTATTATGACGACCATAAATTGGACGTAGCGCTCTTAACGTTGAGGCCACTGACTCCGAATTTCGGTAGTAAATTTTAATAATTTCGACTCGTTGTTGGCTCGTATATCTTTCCATCATGAAATGGCAAACCTTACTGAAGAGAAATATCAAAAGAACGGCAAGAAATATGGCGTCGTTTGCTGTCCCTGTCTTTCTACTTTTGTAGCGTCCCTGTTGAAGAACCCTTTGTTACATATATATTTTCTTTACCATATTTAATATATTTTTTTAGATGTGCGTATAATTTTCAAAGGCGAAGGAAAGGTGAACTGGCAAGAAACAGAATCGAAAAGAAACGCTGACGGCACTACTAGTCGACGTACGATCTATTTTAAATCGTATGAATTATATGTGGATAATAGTTCTTATGTACGTGGTGAGGGTACATTACCACCTGGCACGTATACCTATACATTTCTAATACCATTACCTATCGAATGTCCCACCTCAGTGGAAGGTCGTTACGGTCACATACGTTATGAATTAACTCTACAACTAAATAGACCATTTCGATTTGATAATGTTTATAATAAACCTATAACTGTAATAAGATCATGTGACTTAAATTTGATACCAGCATATAAGGTAAATATTTAACAATGAAAAATTGATTTATTCTTGTTCGAGGCCAATTGTTTCCTTATTATGGAATAACATAATAAGTACTTTTTTGAAAACTGCCATTTTTCTTCATCAGTATATTCTCCTAACAAATACTTCACAGAGTTTTTGCTTTCCAAATTTTCTACACCTTCAGGAGTGAAAAGACGATCGTTTCGGGGATTTCCCAGTTCCCCATTATCAGTTTTCTTTCGGAGAATATCTTAATCAACAAAACTGGCAGTTATGTTGTTTCATAATAGGGAAATAATAGGACTCGAAAAAGAATAAACAAATTTTTCGTTGTAGAATTATAGGTCGAAAAAACTCTTTTTATTTTTAAATTTAGAAATAAATATTAAACAAACATACTTAAATATTATTCTAAAAAAATTTTCAAATGATTTTTGTATAGAAAATTCTTATATAAATTACTTATAAATTTTTAAAAAAGATTATGCAAATGGCCATTAACTTTGGGTATACAAAGGAATTATATGGTTTTCCAACTGGAGATTAAAATGTTTTTTTTTTATTTATTAGCTATCTGTAGAATGTGAAGAAATCACAACATCCTGCTGTTGGACTTGCTCTGGTGGTAAAATTATATCTACATTAAGAGCTCCATTTTGCGGATATACTCCTGGACAAGCTTTAAAGTTTTCACTGCACATACAAAATCAAGCGATGTCAGATATAGATGGTTATAGTATAGAATTTCGTAAACAAATTTTATTTACTGCCTTTACACCACATCATAAGATACGCGAAGAAAAAAGTACCTTGTATACAAAAAAATATGATGAGACTTGTTTACGTTTAACAACCTGTCGTTTTGAGAGGCATTTTTTAATACCCGCTACGCCACCTAGCACTAATAATCGTGGCATTATAACAGTTGAATATTATCTTAAGGCAACTGTTCATCTTGATAGCTGTGAAATGGATTCTGTTTTAAAAATACCAATATTTGTTGGTACCATACCATTGAGAGAAAGCTTAGTGCCAATTGAAACCGAAAATTCTCATCTAATACAAATTATACAACCCACAGCACCAGAGTTGCCATATAGTGATAACGTAACTGGAAATGATTTACCGCCAAATTATAAAGATTTAGGTAAGATAGTGTTTGCAAGGAAACTACTCAGATTTCTAGAAAATTCAGATTATAATGTGTCCCAATAGAAAAATTTTATGTAACAGCACTCAAACGTGAATAAATTTCTCTGTCTGTAAAAGCATAATAGCCAATTTTTGGGGACCTTTGTATAGGCCATAGGTCTAAATATAGAATGATTCTAACGAAACTCAAAATTCTCTGCCGATCGGCTCATGTGAATCCGTGTAACCAATTTTATTATTTAATTTTATAGTAAGGGCTATGTTTTTGTACCTTCTTTTTAAAGTTTTAAATGCAATTGTAGACTAAAACTCTTCCGTTCACTTAAAATAATTAGTCAGTAGAAAAATTTGTCAAACGGGTTTTAAATCGATTTGACTAATTTTTAACAAATTTTTATTTGAAACACTGATTTAAAGAAAGATTTTAGTTATCTAAATTTAACACAATACTAAAAATACTCCGTACTACGACTAATTTTGAGTATTAATTTTCAAAATTATTTATAACTAATTTTTAAGAACCCATTCGTTAAATTTTAAACTATTTTTTGTTAATATATAATATTTTCAAGTTTATGTTATTCCGCGGTAGATGGCGCCACCAATATATCCGAAGTTTTAAAGATGGCGCTAGTTCTTTCCCTCCTCATTTTTTTTTAATGGCCGGTATCTTCAAAACTAAGACAGATAGAGCAAAATTTCGACTACCCTAATCCTGTAATACCTCCGTAAAAAGGTTATCTCTATCCAAAAATGGACCTTGGTGGAGCCTGGAATCCTTTCAAATTTTTAGTAAAAATTTTCCACTTCATAAAATTGCCCATATCTCAGAAACCAAGCGAGATAGAGGAAAACGGACAAAATGTTTATATTTTAAAATATTACAAATAATTTTAAAATATTTTATTTGTATTTAAGAAAATTCCATTTGTATTTTAAAATTGTCCAAATTTATTTCAAAATTATTCATTTGTATTTAAAAATTTTCAATCTGTATCTGTAATCAAAATTGTCCAAATGCATTTCAAATAATTCCATTTGTATTTCAAAATTCTCCAAATATATTTGAGAAAATTCCAAATGTATTTAAAAAAACTCTATTCTGGAATACAAATATATACCATAGATAACAATGGACTGTAAAAAGGAATTCATATTATTATGTTCAGATCTTAAACAATATATCCAAATTTCATAAAAATCTGAGAGTATTACTTAAAAAAATCCTTGTCAGTTAAGAATAATTAAGGGCCAGTTTTGTAATCACAACCAAGAACGATTTTTTTGTCAATTTTATTTAAAAGAGAAATTGTCAAGCAAAATTTCTTACTTTAGTACACTAAAAATATTATTACAGTAACTGACTGTAGTTTATTTAAAAAGTTATCCGTACATTTATTTTTAAATGATTATACAGTTAAAATACAAAGAAATATATTTTTTAACTGTTTTTGTCTTTTTTTTAAAAAATAAATTACATATAAATACGGATTTTCTGTTACAGTTAATATTTTCATTTAAAATGTTTTGTAAAAAAAATAATTCCCTTTCGATTTCTAGGTCAGTTAAAAAACGAAATAAACTAAATATCATTTATTGTTACGGATTTTGTAGTTAATTTTTTAAAATTTAGAAAAACGAAATAAATGAAAAATCATTATTTTTTAAGGATTTTGTAGTTTATTTATTAACATTTAAAAATAAATAAATAGTTCTTTTGATTTAAATGAAAAGTCAGTAGACCGGTTTTCAAGTGATTTTTCATTTATTTTAAATTACATTTTCAGTTAATTTAAACTACAAACTATTTTGAGTGTAATAATGCAGAAAATAGTCATTCTTAGTTCTGACTATAAAACCAGTCCTAAAATTCTGTCTAACTTAACTTTAAGTCGAGCTGTTTATGATGTAATTTTTATATATTTCTTTTAGGACCCCCTACATTTGAAGAAGCCATGCGCAGTAGTTCTCCCTTCATAGATACTGACAAAGATGAACGTCATCGCAATACCGATTTCCGGCCATTGTATCCTATGTATTCGCAAAGTGATGAATAATTTAGTAATTTCATAATATGGCATGATGTAATATAAATAATAAAACAAGTTTACAATACTTATTTCTCTATATTTCAGATATGTTGATTTTAATGTTGAAAATCGGACTAAAATTTCGCAATTTTATGCCCGATTTTATCCACTACACTACACCATGTAACAGGGTACACTGAGTTTGTGCCGATGTTTGCAACTATTAAAAATAATGGGCATATATCCAACTTATAGCATATGCACTCAGAATTAATGGACTCAGAATCAATTTCTGAATCGATTTGCCGCTGTCTGTCCGTCTGTACATGTAAAATGAACAACATTTGTTATGAAACTACACGACGCAAAACTGAAGATAACTATACAAACAAGTTTTTAGTGAGCTGAGCTTACTGATATTACCAATCCAAAACCAAATACAATATCTTGCACTGAATCTTATAATTTTATTCATGAATCAGGAAGTGATCATTCCGATCGAAAAAGAAAGATTCCAACTTTTCTCAGTACCAAAAAATTACAAAAACTGTATGCTCTCTCTTGGTTTCTTAATTCTTTGTTATAAAATTGTTGAATAAGTCCTACAAATTCGGAAATTAAAACACGAAGCCTAACTGATAGATAAAAAATTGAAAAGTGTAAATTTTTATGAGCCCAAAACCAAAAGCGAATAACCGACTTTTTACTTTATTATTTCTAATTATATATTTCACTTTATTACATCGTTAATTGAGATCCGCTTCCCGGAATATGTCCCAAACTGTGGTGTAGGGACTTATTCATTTATATACAACATATTAAAAATACAAGAGTTTTGTTGTTACTGGTGAAAATTTGATCAAAAATTGGATTTTCTTAAAACACTACATGAGTGAAAATTCTGTAGACTTATGGGGCGTTCACAATTGTAGAGTAACTCCACTCTGCAGCACAGATTAAAATGTTAACTATTCAAAATGCAGAGTAGAGGTACTTCAAAGAAAATATTTGACATTTCAATACTTACACAATTTTCGCGATTATATTTCCACTACTTCCACTGCAATAAATTTTTTAATTTATTTATTGTTAGAAAAATTAAGATATTGTGTTTATTTACTTTCTTTTAAATATCTTTTTTTTTTTTTTTTTGTTTAATTTTTTACAAAAAGCAACGACTCAAACTCTGTTAAATCACTCTCTTCTTAATTTGTATCGAAAAATGTTAGCATACGAATTACACATGTCTGCAAACGCTAACATTTTTTGATACAAAATTTCAATCTTCCAAAGAGAGAGTTAAAAACCACCTGCAATTAGAGATGTCAGGCGGTTTTCAATTCTGACTGCAACATGTTCTGACTGCAGAAGCTCCCTAATTGAATTTTCTTTAAAGTTCAACACAACACAACTTTAATTATATTGTAAACTAGTGCCTTTTTCATTAAATTCATCTGGCATCATTAGGTGCCACAAATTATTATAACGGTAACACCGCCAAAACACATGTTGAATACTACAATACTTAGCTTTTTAAAAGTATTGAGAGACCACTTACTAAAAGCTCTATCAATAAAGAGAAGAAAGTTTTTCATAAATAATTTTAGTATTGCAAAATACGCTATACAAAGGAAAACATTTCAGTCTACCAATAGCTAAGTAAAATTAAAATCGTAATAAAAATAAAAACTAAAAAACATAATTTAAAAATGCCTACAACTTGTGATTTTCATTTAAATAAACCTCTTGCAACATACTACAGTGGTGAAACTATAAGTGGACTTATAACAATTCATACATATAATGATAAATATATATGATGTGGGTTGATATATTTTCTATCTAATGACTCAATAACATATTTATCCTTACAGTTGCACGGATTGACTTTCGAGGAGAATCTAAAATCTTGGCCGAAAAAAGGAATTCAGGTGATAGACAAGTTTTAGCTACAGAAGTTTATATTAATAATGGCACCTATGTGCGTGATGAGGGATATCTAACAGCTGGTATCCATTCTTATACATTTTCTATACCATTACCTTTACCCAGTCCAACATCAATAGAGGCCAAAGATGGTTATTTGCGTTATACGCTGTCATTAGTTTTGGCAAGACCATTACGCAAGGACACAATTTTCACCAAACAAATAAGTGTAGTGCAAAATGTTGATTTAAATTTAAATCCAGCAAATAAGGTAATACATATTAAATTATTTTATTCACGATATAAATTCAGCCAATGAAATTTTTCATAAAAATTTTGAATTTATTTACATTCGTCCAATTGCAAGAAAATTCGCTTTTTATATATAAAGAAACTCATGTGTTGTTCCGTATAAAACAAACCCAAATAATCAGTATTTTCCCTTCAGCCTCTTCATATTGGTTGCTTTGGAACCGATTCTAGAACCAGTTATAAAACTGGTTATGCGACAGTGAAGCCTTCCATTTTTACTTCCAAGAATCAGTTCTAGAACCTGTTCCACGGAACCGGTAGTAAAAACACCTGTTCTAGAACAGATTCAAAGGCAACCAGTTCAAAAAACTTTTTCTGGGCATTTCAAATAAATGAAACTTCAACTTCTTTCGCATTTAAATCAAATAGTTTTTGTTTTTTATTTTTAGATGTTATTTAAACAACTGACAAATCAAAAAAAAACAAATTAAAAATAAATTTTAGAATTTTTACCTACACTCATAGAAATAAATCTGTAAAAATAGCAGAAAAAGAAACTAAGAATTAGTAAATTCTGCAGAAAAAACTGCTAAAATTAGGAAATTTTAAAACCGTTAAATTTACAAAATTTTAGTTATACTTAAGTTAAATTTTAGTTAAATGAAAATAAGAAACTGTACTGTAAAATCTGCAGAAAATTTTGCTAAATATTAGTAGACTAAAAATAACAAAAATAAACTGTTTTATCTCCAAAATGTTTGCTATTTATACCCTACACCACTATGTGGTCAGGGTATTATAAGTTTGTGCTGATGTTTGTAACACCAAAAAATATTGGTCCTAGACCCGCCTTATAGTATACCGATCGGCTTAGAATTTTTTTTATTATTATTTATTTTTTTATTTATTATTTTTTATTATCGCGAATATTAAGATATATTGATGAAATTTGATACACAGACCTATGTTGGCCCAGTAACACAGCCTATTGATTTTGGTGAACGTCGGTCCATGTTTATACCTAGTGCCCATATAAGGGTCCTACCAAAATTATATTGTTTATACGCTGCAGGTCGCAAATATTAAGATATTTTGATGAAATGTGGTACACCGACCTATGTCAGCCCAAGGACGAAGCCTTTTAATTTGGGTTAACACCGGTCCATGTTTAGACCTAGTGCCCATATAAGGGTCCCCCCAAAATTATATTGTTATTACGCTGCTGGACGCAAATATTAAGATATTTTGATGAAATTTGGTACAGGGACCTATATCAGCCCAAGGACGAAGCCTATTGATTTTGGTTAAGAACGGTCCATGTTTAGACCTAGTGCCCATATAAGGGTCCCCCCAAAATTATATTGTTTATACGCTGCTGGTCGCAAATATTAAGATATTTTGATGAAATTTGGTACACAGACCTATATTGGCAGAAGGATGAAGCCTATTCATTTTGGTGAACATCAGTCCATGTTTAGACCTAGTGCCCATATAAGGGTCCTACCAAAATTGGCTTGGTTACAAACTGCAGGTCGCAAATATTAAGATATTGTAATGAAATTTGGTTCGGTGACTCACATTATAGAAAATTTTGACACAAGTCCCATTTTAACCCATTCGAATTTCGGATCCAAACATTAGTTGGCTTTTAACCAGACTGGTGTAGGGTATTGTATAGTCGGCATGCCCGACTTTAACCTTTTTACTCGTTTTAAGCTAAATTTTGTTGAATACAAATAGCAGTCTATCCTGCTTCGATTCGATTTCTATTTGCATTTAAAAAAAATCCAAAAAAATTTCGAAAATTAAAAATTTTTTCGAAATTTTTAGGCTACTAATTATATAACATAATTTATTCCTGATTTTAGCAGGTCAATTTGCTATTTTCCATTAACAAAAATTTAACTCATATGTGACTAAAATTCTGCACATTTAACAGTTTTATTATTGCTGTTCCTAAATTACAAATATATAGCAAAAATAATCTGCTAATTGTATCAGTTTTTTCTGCAGCATCATTTTTAACTAATTTTTAATAGTTTTAACTAAATTTTTTACAGACTTTTTTCTATTAGTGTACAGATTCGGTAAAAATAAATGTTGTTGGAATTTATTTGAAATTGTTTCAGTTTTTGGTATTTTTGTTTCTTTTTTAACTGCAAAATATTGGCACACTCAATACTAATACCTCTTTTCTGGATGGTTTTATGTGTGTATTTCTAATTCATCAAGTTCTTGTAATTTGTATTGAAATAACTTTGTATTTTTGCTATATTTTTTTTTAACAAACAAAAATCTAAAGTTATAATAATTTTAACGGAAACAAATAAAACAAAAATTTCCGTTTTGTGTGTAAATTTTTATAATATTTTAAATAAATGAGAAAAATAAACAAAACTAAAAAATCGTAAATTCGTAGTAAATTATTTTGAAAAATGTATAAAACTGTTGAAATAAATATTTCTTGGAAAAATAAAGGAATCCCGATCAAAAATAAATTATATCTAGCATATGTAGTAATATCTCATTTGATATAGATCGACATATGAACTTATCCAAGTTCATCTCAAAATTGGGGTATCCAGTAATATCCAATCAGATCCCTCAAATATATTAGAGGATTAAATTAGATCCAAATAGATCTCAAAATTGGGAGATCCAATAATATCCAATAATATAAAATTGAGATCCTGATAGATCCCAAAATATCCTATGGGATTAATTTAGATCCAATTACATGCAAACGGATATGCTAATTTTGGCAGATCGAATTGGATAATTTGAGATCAAAATTTATCCTATGATATACGTATTTGGAATTATTTAAATTTTAAAAAAGTTTAAAAAATAACACAAAAAATTAAAAAAAACATTTATTATTTAAAAAATATTTATTTCATTAAAAAAAAACAACAAAAAAAATGCCGTCGGCAGGATTTGAACCCAGGTTGCTGGCGTTGTAGTCGGCCACTTAACTCACTCATGACTGACTATATAATAAACAAAATATGCGTTATTGGTCAGACAGCAATCCACACGTACTCCATGAGTCATCATTGCATCCCGAAAAAATTACGGTTTGGTGCGGTTTATGGGCCGGCGGCGTCATTGGGCCTTACTTCTTCCGTGCTGATCTAGACTGGCACGTTACTGTGAATGGGAATCGCTACCGTTTAATGATAACCGAATTTTTTTGGCCCCAATTGGATGATATAGACTTGGAGGACATGTGGTTCCAACAGGACGGCGCCACAAGCCACACAGCGAATGTCACAATCAATTTATTGCAAACCAAGTTTGGAGAACGTGTTATCTCACGAAATGGTCCAGTCAATTGGCCGCCTCGGTCGTGCGATTTGACGCCGTTGGACTATTTCCTGTGGGACTACGTAAAATTTTTGGTCTATGCCAACAAGCCAGCGACGATTGATGAACTTCGTACGAATATCGGCCGATTTATGCTTGAAAACCGTCAAAAATTGGGTTCAGCGTCTAATAATATGAGTGTGTAAAAACCCTCCCATTAAAAGCACTTTTTTCTACAGTTAAATTCACAGATTCTTGGAACTTCTTTTCTAAATAAATAGACTTAAATTTCTAAGATATTTCCACAAAAAACTATCAGATTATGGAAGATTTTGTCCCACAGATTTTAAGGACTTTTTCCTATAGAAAATCTGTTAGATTGTTAAGACTTTTTCTAAAGAAAAACCCTTCGATTCTTATGACGTTTTCCTGCTAAAACTTCCTGTTTTCGAGGAGATTTTTCCTAGAAAACCCACGAAATTCTAGGAAATTTTACTGTAGAAAATCCCTCTATGTATAAGAGCTTTTTCTTATAGAAAAGTTCTCAAGTTCTGTGGACTCTTCCTATAGAGAAACCTCCAGTTTTCCAAAACCTTTCTCTATAAAAACTATCAGATTCCGCCACTGAAAATATTATTACAGTAACTGACTGTAGTTTATTTAAAAAGTTAACCGTAGATTTATTTTTAAATGATTATACAGTTAAAATACAAAGAAATAAATTTTTTAACTGTTTTTGTCGTTTATTTAAAAAATAAATTACATATAAATACGTTATATTTCTGTTACAGTTAATATTTTCATTTAAAGTGTTTTGTTAAAAAAAAGAATTCCTTTTCGATTTCTAGGTCAGTTAAAAAAACGAAATAAACTGAATATCATTTATTCTTACGGATTTTGTAGTTAATTTTTTGAAATTTAAAAAAACGAAATAAATGAAAAATCATTATTTTTTAAGGATTTTGTAGTTTATTTATTAACATTTAAAAATAAATGAAAAGTTCTTTTGATTTAAATGAAAAGTTAGTAGACCGTGGTTCAAGTGATTTTTCATTTATTTAAAATTACATTTTCAGTTAATTTAAACTACAAACTATTTTGAGTGCACTTATTTGGTAATGAAAGATTTTGCTGGGATGTATTTTGTTTTTGTATTGCGTGTATTTTGTTATTGTATTTTCGTTTCGTCATCTAGAAACACCACCTAAATGAATTGTTTAAGAGTCGTCCACCCAAGAATAGTTGGAATACAGCATTTTGTATCCAACCAAAACAAAAAAACTGCAAAAATTCGAAGACTAAACTCTTTTTTCAAAAATTTTCCCAAATTTGCATGAAAATAAAATAAAAACAAATTCAATAAAATAGTGATGCATTTATAATAAAACCATACTCGATATTCGAATACTTTCAGTATTCGTAATATAAAAAATTCTTTAACGCAATTTGTTCCCATTATTACTTCTCAGTAATGTTTAAAAATTGTTTTTTTTACACGTTTTGATTTCTATTAAAATATTTTAATTTCCAAAATTTACAAAACAATATATTTACTAGAGTTCGTCACAAAAATTTGATTTTCGGATATCATCACTTTTTTTAAAGTTTTTGCATAGAAAAAAAGAATGGCGTTTTTTTCTTTTTTATTTCAACTCCTTCCACTGGCGCAAGTCGGCCAAAAACGCTAATTTTAAGACCCTTTTCCTCCAGAGCAAAAACAGCTGCATTTATAGGAAATCTGATTTTACCATTCGATTCTACAACAACATTTAATACACACAACTTTTTTTTGCCTTTTCAAAATACACCAGATAGCCATTAGAGTGGTTCGAAAATCCGCTTTTTTAAAAAAAATTCTAAAAAGTAATTTTTTTATTACACACAATGAAAATGTATTGCCGGTGGAGTACATGGTACCAAATTTTTGGATATACCGCGAACCGTTAAAAAGTTATTGGCTAATCAAATTTGGCTTTTTTTTTAATTCAATGAAAAAGTATTTGAGCTAATTAAAATGCAGCTTTCAATACTCGCTGCCGCATTATAAATTTATTTTTTAGTAATGACAAAATAATTTGTAAGTTTTGTAATGTTTATTACAAAGATTTTTTTTACTAAACATTTGATTACTAAATAACTTTTTAACTGGTTGCGGTATATCAAAAATTTTTGTACCAATATTCTCAGCAGGGAATACATTTTAGGCGTGTTCGTTTACTTACTACAAGTTACTACTTTTACTACAGCTGGAAAAATTCAATACAAAAAGTAAACAAAACTTTCCAATTGTAGTAAATGTAGTAAGAATTTCGAGTAAACGAACACACTGTGTATTGTGTGCAGAGCTTTGAAGAATTAATTCCTTTTTGAATGAATTCCTTTTCTTAAGTAATTCACTGAATTCGTTCAACGGAACGCGTTCATCAAACAACAAATTCAAAGAATTAATTCAATTGCAATAGTTCTTTTTATTAAATCAAATGAATTAATTCACCGGTGAACGCGTTCAATTTTATAAATCGAACGGAAAAAAAGTTAGTTAATTCCTTACTGAATTAATTCACTACTGAATTCGTTCAATTTCATTTTCGTTCATTGAATTAAAAAAAATAAAATTACGTTCAGTGAATTAAAAAAAAATAAAATTACGGTCAGTGAATTAAAAAAAAAAATAATAAGTTCACTGAATTGAAAAAAAATAAAATAAGTTCACTGAATTCAAAGCCTGTTTTCTGCCGTTCAGTAGAAGAAAACAATAACGTACAAATAAAATTTTTAAATAAGCAATTTTACAGCGTGTGCTAGGTCAAATGAACAAATTAGGAACCGGATGCTGTTTATCAACCTACATGATTCAAAAATAAAGCCTTTTACTATTAAAAATAAAAACTTTACAGATAAATTTGGAAAAAAATATAACTATATAACTAGTTTGAAAAATTAATAGTCATTTTTTTTCAAATTTATCTATATCTGTGAAGTTTTTAATTTTAATAGGAAAAGACTTTATTTTTGAATCAGTAGGTTGATAAACAGCATCCGGTTCCTAATTTGTTCATTTTTACTAGCACACGCTGTAAAATTGCTTATTTAAAAATTTTATTTGTACATTATTGTAGCCAGAAAACAGGCTTTGAATTCAGTGAACTTATTTTTTTTTTTTTTTCAATTCAGTGAACTTATTTTTTTTTTCAATTTAGTGAGCTTATTAATTTTTTTTTTAATTCACTGAACATAATTTTTTTTTTGTAATTCACTGAACGTAATTTAATTTGTTTTAATTCACTGAACGAAAATGAAATTGAACGAATTCAGTAAGGAATTAATTCACTTTTTTTCCGTTCGATTTATAAAATTTAACGTGTTCACCAGTGAATTAATTCATTTGATTTAATAAAAAGAACTATTGCAATTGAATTAATTCGTAACAAAATAAATCGAACGAAAGCAAATATGAATTAATTCCATTCAATATATGGGGCTTAGTGAACTAATTCCTCGAATTTTTAATTCAGAATTGAAAAATTGAATTAAGGAATTAATTCTTCAAAGCTGTGATTGTGTGTAATAAAAAAGTAACTTTTTTAAATTTTTGAAAAAAGTGGATTTTTGGACCGCTCTAATGACTATCTGCTGTATTCAGAAAACGCAAAAAAAAATGTTTATTATATTAATTTTTGCTGTCAAATCGAATGGTAAAGTCAGATTTCCCATAAATGCAGCCGTTTTTGCTCTGCAGAAAATGGGTCTCCAAATCAGCGTTTTTGGCCGACTTGCGCCAGTTGAAGGAGTTGAAATAAAAAAGAAAAAAAATTCTTTTTTTCTATGCAAAAACTTTAAAAAAAGTGATGATATCCGAAAATCAAAGAATTTTTTATTTTTTTTTGACGAATCCTACAATTACCGAGTCAATCGTTCACAAAATTCATGTATCACTAACAATAAAAAGAGAGAATATACAAAGTGTTGCCAGAATTAAAAACAAAATTAATAAACTTTTATTGTATGTCTTTGAATACAATTTTTTAATAAAGATGTAATAAAGCTAATTAAGAAGTTTTTTTTGAATAACAGCGTTTAAGTTTCGTATATTTAATACTAACTGAAAAAATTAATAAAAGTTATTAAGTTTTTGAATCTCAAATTTTTTTATATTTATTTTGTAAAAAAAATGATATATGAAAAATTTTATTGGCAAAAAAGTCCAAAAAATTTTTATATTATATATATTTATTTGTTCCTTTTACTCCTGCCAAGAGCATATTATATTAAATGTTTTTAACTAAAATAATATTGTGACAATTTTTTCTAACATGTTCGGTATTTTCTCTTCCTTTTTTATAGTTTCCTGTTATAACCGAATATTTAAATTACTTAGGATGCTACCCCTTTACGAGTGGTAAAATACACTATTCTCTACAAATACCTTTTGCTGCTTACGCACCTGGACAAATTGCTAAATATTCTATTATCATTAAAAATCAGTCAATGGTAGATTTGGATGGTTATACATTAAAATTCAAACAGAAATATAAATTTTATATTAAATCGTTTGGATATGGTAACCGTCAATATAAGAACACTTTGTTGAGTAAAAGTGTACAAAAAAATTGTTTACGTTTGACCACACGTCTGTGGGAGGGTGAATTTCTTATACCACCTATGCCACCGACTACAATAAATCAACAAATTATCACCGTAAACTATGTATTAAAAATAACAATACATTTATCCAGTTTTAATCGGGATTGCCGGTTATATGTTCCAATTATAATTGGAACTATACCAGTAAGAGAAAGTTTAACAATTGCAGAAAGACCATTGGAATGTTTGGATGGTCATTCAGCAGTGCAACGAGTGGTATGACAGGATTGAAATGAAAAATATGACACAAGCCCATTTAAACTAGAAATGCCGAACGGGACTGATTTTTAAAAACCCCGGGATTCGGGATTATAAAAATGGAATTCCAGGATCCCGATATTTATCGGATTTTTTTTTTTTTTTTTTGTTTAGTCTTATTTTTAATTTAAAAATAAATAAACCCTAGAAATTACAATAGTTCATTATAAATTTTATTACTTATATCTTGTAGTATGAAAAAATAAAGAAATAAAACATAAACTACATAACTAAGTTTGTAAAAATAGCAGAAAAACTACTAACCATTAGTTAAAAAGATTCTGGAATAAAAAATTCTGAAATCAGCAGAAGCTAAGTAATTGTTAATTTTAAAAAATATTAAGAATATACTTACGAGTTAAATTTAACTAAATTGAAAATTACAATTTTCTTCTGAAATTATTAAAAAAAATTTAGACTAACTGCAGTAGAAAACACTGCTATATCTAAACAGTTTTAGTTATATTTCATTAAAATTTATTGAATGAAAATAGCAAACAACTCTGCTGAAATCAGCAGAGTTGTTTGCTACGCTAGTTGCGAAATCAAACAAGTGGGGCACCCGATGGGTAAACCTATTTCGGGTGCGCTGAATCTAGTGGTGCTAGCCATTTTTCTAGGTTAACTCTAGGGTATTTAATCGATTAATCGTAATTCGAATAATTTAATACGATTAATCGATTAATCGAAATTGGTAAAAAATTGCATAAATTTTTTAAAAATATATAATTTTTATTTATTATTTACTAAAATCCCAAAACTTATTTAACAAATTGTAAAAAATAATTTGCTGTAGGCTTCTACCTATCCGGTATTAAATAGTTTTGGAATGCATTTACAAATAAAATTTAATTTTTTTTAATTTGTTTTGTAGAAAAAATATTAATTTTAGTATTAGAAATAATTAAAAAAATATTCGTCATTACTTATTTAATATTATTTAAGAAAAGGGATCTGCAAAAGTTTCTGTATATTCAATTGATTTTTGTTGAAAGTTTCTTCTCAAATTCAACTTATATTTATACATTACACTACTACGTGGACAGCGTATAATAAGTTTGTGCTGATGTTTATTACACCAAAAACTATTGGACGCAGGCCCACTTTTTAGTATAGGGGTCGACTTAGAATCACTTTTTGGTTCGATGTAACGATGTCCGTCCGTCTGTCTGTCTATCCATTTATCCTTCTGCGCATGCCACAGATCGCAAATATTTTAAGATATTTTGATGAAATTAGGTACACCGACTTGTATGGACAAAATGACGATGGTTAAAATAGGTTTTGGTATACCGATTTATATCGGCCCAAATTTTGACACAAGTCAATTTTAACAAATTCGAATTTCGAATCAAAAAATTAGTTGACTTTCAACCAGGCTGGTATAGGGTATCATATATTGGACATTAGAGCACCCATGAAATATATGGAATTTGCAAAAGTGTTATTTTTTCACCTCCCCACGTATTTTCGAGTAGATTGGGCGTAAAAAATAATATCCCCGCAGAAATTCGTCCTCTCGTATTAAAACAGGCCAGTCACCCGCGGCTTTTAGCCCTAAAAATGGACTACAATTAATTAAAATCTTCTTTGCGCTATAACTCTTAAAGTAAAGGTTTTATTGAAAAATACTAAATAAGCATATCTACAGGCAATAATATGCTTAGAATTTTTCTCATACACATTTTTGACGTATCGATGACCGATCATGGTGATTTAGGTGGTTAAAACCAAATTTGTGTTTAACCATATAAATCACTTCGATTTTAACCTCATAAATCACCATGATATATCATCTGTATGTCAAAAATGTGTATGAGAAGAATGCTAGCCACATTATTGCCTGTAGATATGCTTATGTAGTATTTTTCTGTAAAACCTTTACTTTAAGAGTTGTGCGCAAATAAACTTTGCAGTAATTTTAGTCCATTTTTACGGCTAAAAGCCGCGGGTGACTGGCCTGTTTTAATCCAAGAGGATCAATTTTCGCGGGGATATTATTTTTTACACCCAATCTACCGGAAAGTGCGTGGGGAGGTGAGAAAATATCACTTTTGCACATATGGGTGCTCTATTGAGCGCCTTCAGATTGGCACGAAATTAACTCTTAAACATATTTTAATTTCTGACTTATTTCTGGCATTGAACCTCAATTTTAACTTTGATGTCTTCAGAGACTTATAGTAGAATTTTATGACAAATATTTTTCCGGAACATTTTAACCCTCTCACTCTTCAACTTACGGGTCGTTTGTGGCCCTTTTAAAAAGGGTCAAAAAGTACCTTTAATTGAAGAGTTAGAGGGTTAATATGTTCCACAAAAATATTGGTAATGAAATTCTACTATAAGTCTCTGAAGACATCAAGGATGAAAATTTAAGTTCAATGCCAGAAATAAGTCAAAACTCAAAATGTGTTTAAGGGTTAATTTCGTACTTACAAACAATCGCCGCTCAAATGGCCACAAACCTAAATTTTAGGAGGAAACCATGTGAATCTTCTATTTCATGTAAAACACTATGTGGAACATTTCTGTGGAACATTTTAACCCTCTAACTCTTCAGCTCGCGGGTCTTTTAGTCCCTTTTAAAAACGGGGCCAAAAAAGTCCCTTTAATTAAAGAGTTAGAGGGTTAAATAGTTCCACAAAACTATACCTCGTAAAGTTTTACATAAGTTCGCTGAACACATCCTATACCCAAAATGGAAGATTCACATGGCTTCCTAGTGCACATTTGTAAAAAATTTATAACTCATCAGTTTTTGGGCTTTCTGTCATGGAATGGACGAAATATTTAAAAAAAAACTTATTTTGCTTTTAATATATGCTAAATTTCCTATTATATGATGAAGAGTGTACGTATTTACAAGTCTCCAAACTTAAATGAGAGACATTCAGAATTTAGTTTTGACAAAAAATTTTATATTTACCGCTTAAAATATCACTAACGGTCATGGGAGGGTTAAAAGTTTGTATAAAGAAAATGTTTGCCTTTTCATTGTGTAAACAACAGCTGGCCGGTTTACATTGCAGAAATCCAATTTTTGCACATATCTTATTTTTTACTCTCAACCTATCCGAAAATGAGCGGAGAGCTGCAAAAATAACACTTTTGCACATATGGGTGCTCCATTGGACATGCAAGGCTTAAAATTTTTTTAGTCATTTTTAATTTTTTGTGTTTTTTCTTTAGATTTTAATAATTTTGCTCTTGTTAATTTAAGCAATTAATTAATTTTGTGTTATTGAAGTAAGTTAAAAAATGTGGAGAAAATGCTTGGAAAATTGGTTTTTAGAATACAAAAGTGTATAGCTCATAATGGCATATATTTTGCAATTATGTAAGCTACAAAATGCAAAAAAATGTTTTATTCCTATGGTTTTCAATAAATTTTTAGGATGACCCTCGAAAATACAAATTGACAAGAGGGTTTAGAATTTCTTTGAAAACTTTTTGAAAACTTTTTTAAACTTCATAGAAATTTGGAACCCTGAATTTAGTTTAGATTTTATTTAGCCAGTTCGCACCCACCCTAAATCTACGTGTTCTGTTAGTGCTATTAAATTATTACAAATTTTTCCAAATAGAATATTATATTTAAAAAATTTTATTCTAAATTATAAAACTAAAATAAATATATCTAATGCTGGGTTTCATACTGACTGTGTATGAGTTAATTGTAAGTTAACTCAAAAATTTGTTGTTGTTTTGTATATAATTTTTGACATTTTCTTTTGTTTAAAAGTTTATTTAAAGTTAACCCAACAATATGAAACCCACCGTAATTATTTAAAGATAAGTTTAACAACTCTTAAATTTATCACACCAACCAGAATTTTAATGGCATTTTAGAAAATACATTATTCCATAATCCATGAAATATATCAGCTAAACCTTTCTCTAAATCCGGTCTTAATTCTGCTATGACCTCATTACCATTTTGATTAAGAAACGTATTGATAGAGGCTGACAAAATTTCATTACCGTTGAAAAGATTTTTTAAATGTATACGCATAGAACCAACAATAAAAGTAACTTTCATATCATCGATATGTATAACTTCCTGAAATCGGAAAGTCATAAATAAGTTAAAGAAAAAAAAAATATTTTAAAACCCTCATCTTACTTCAGGTGAATTCCTTAAACTAATTCTGGTATGTACAGCAGTTTTAACGTCTTTTAAAGCCATATTAACATCACCACTACCAATAAGAGGCAGCAATAGAATATGTCCATTTAAATTGTATTTAGCTCTAATACGTAAAATGGGTATTTCCAGTTCAAAATTAAGGATTTTCTTGTCCAAATCTAAACTGTGAAGGAAATGTTTTACAATAAAAAGAGTTTAATTAAAACTAAACAAAAGTTTTTACTTACACGGCTCTTTTTACTGTAGCATTTGATGGTCCTCTTATTATTAGATTTTGAAATCCTCCTGCCAATATCAGATTCCCACTTCCTTTTTTTACTGATACTTGATCTATGTGTAGCGGTTCAAAACTTTTAATGCCTATTTCTGGTATTCCAGCTGCCAGAGCTGGAAAACATCCTTCAAACAATTTTCGAAAACATTTATTTTCATTCGGCTTATCACGTGGACATGTTTTTAACCAAGTGGCTGAAACGATGTTAAATACACTGATAAAAATAAATCTGTACAAAAAGCTACTAAGGCCCTGTGCGAGGTGACTAAATAACTTCTAAACTAAATACAAATTGACAAAAGGATTTTAAATTTCTTTGAACATTTTTCTAAAAAATTTTTAAATTTCATAGAATTTTGGAAACTTGAATTTAGTTTAGATTTTATTTAGCCATATTTTCATACCCAAAGGGTATTTTATGTAAAATGTAAAATGTTGTTTTTCAAAAAGTGTTAATTTGTGATTGATTTTAACAAATCAGACAGTTCATGTACAAAAGTACAAAATTCTCCTCCCGTTGAATTTTCTATGTTATGTAATATCTACCGTTTGTGTGTGTTCCAATCATCATTTTGCTATTGCAGACAACTAAAGATTGGGGTTATGTCCATGAAACAATTGTATTGTCTATCATAAAAATCTAATACGACAATATCACATTGGGTTGAACCATCTTAATTCAAATTAAAATGTTGCTGTTTTTGACATCACTGTTTCCAAATTTGCTGACTTTTGGGAGGTATAAAGTATATGTTAAAAATATAGACCTTCGGGGAAATTTGTCTGAAACCAGAAGAAGGCCGAATATCCAAAAAATCCGAAACACCCCTCACTTAAATATTATAAGGATTAATATGTGTGAATTTGAGCCTTAACCCAGGCCTAAACATGTTTTATGTCTTAAGCACCGTAAGTTGTTTGTCACGTGGAAAAATTTCACTCGAACTTTAAATGTCTCAAATTGCAATTTAATTTAAACAAATTAAATTTTTTTAATTTTATAACCAAGACACAATCACAATAAACACAATATGTCACTTTTTCCCAAGAAAAATAATAGTCGTATATATTAAATTTGCGTGAAAACAAACTCTACACAATTTTCACGTGAAACTGATTGTCGTGAAAAATCATTTTTTTTTTTTTTATATTGAGTATAACAGTTTTTTCACGTGAAACTCAAACAACTTAAGGTGCTTTACGGTAGGCCTACACTAATTAAAATAAGTCTGTAAAAAATTTAGTTAAAACTACAAAAAATTAGTTAAAAATGATGCTGTAGAAAAAACTGCTAAAATTAGCAGATTATTTTTGCTATATATTAGTAATATAGGAACAGTAAATTGTACTTGTGCAAATTTAAATGTTACTGACACTTTAGAAAACATTGTTTTCTATTGTTGTTTATACATGAATGGATGTCACTACATTGCTAGATCTGTCAAAACAACAGAGTAGTACATTCGAAGATGACAAAGCAAATTGTGGAACATTTTTTGTTGTTGTTTTTGTTTTTCCTTTAAATATTTTAAATATTTAATAACGATCCTAGACGAGAACAAGAAATTCTAAAAATTTTAAAAACGTCGTCCCCTGACGAGTTCCTTAGGCAAGAATGAAATCCGGATAGGGACATGCCTACAACGGATTATTTTTTAAAAAACTGTTAAATATGTGTGGGATTTTAGCATATTTAATTTCTTTATAAAAACTATTAAATATACAAAATTTTAGTTACATTTGAGTTAAATGTTTGTTAATGGAAAATAGCAAATTAACCTGCTAAAATCAGCAAAAAATTTTACTAAATAATTTGTAGCCTAAAAAATCACAAAAAAATTTAAAATTTTAAAAGTTTTTTTTTAACTGCAAATAAAAATCGAACCTTTTGAAAACAGCAATTTACAATTTTTCTGCTGATTTTAGCAGAATAGACTACAATTTGCACTCAACTAAACTTAGCTTAAAAATAGCAAAAATTTTGTAGTTTATTTTTGCTATTTTTAGTCTACACTCAGAAAAAAATTCAGTAAAGTCAGCAAAAAATGTTGCTGTGTCAGCAAATTTTTAGTCAGGAGCGTGCTTGCAAAAAAGTTGGTAATTTCAGCTAAGTTTTGCTAACCCTTAGTCGATTGCAATTTAAAAAAATCCTTGCTAAAATCACTAAACTTTTTGCTGAATATTAGTAGACTGAAAAAAACTCAAAAAACTTGTAGCGAAAATTTTACTTTAGTTAATTTATTTGCTGAAAATTTAAATACAGAAATTGTGTACACCCAGGAAAAATATTGGTTGGAATTCGATCAGAACTATTAAAATGAATTTGCCAGGACGTTATTTTATTTGGAGTTACCAATAATTGAATACTACACCAAAAATATTTTACTAGGTATTAAAAATAGGGAAAGCAAACTAAAAAACAATCCTTTTAACAAATTATTGGTATCTCCAATCAATTTTAAAATTAGTATCAGTTTAGTAATTCTATGCAGTAGAAGCAGCCATTTATTTAGTGAATATACAAGAGAATTGGTGTTATCTATCACCTTTATTAAAAAAATTTCAATATTCGAAAGTGGTACCTACAAATACGGGTATCCTAATCAAAGAAGACCTTAAAGTCGAGTTTCTGTAGAACCAACCGAATTGTGGATTGTATTGATAACACACTCAACTATTAATTGGTATTGGTAAACGAAGTTTATGCTATATTTGTTTTCCAAACTAAACACATAAATTCAAAATTAGGCATTAAAATTAATAAGTGTATGTGGTTTAGTGGGTGAGGAGTTGGCCTAGTACGCCAGATTTCCGGGTTCGAATCCCGGAAAAGACAAAAATTTAGATGTTGTTTTTTTAATAAAAATAAAATATAAAGTATAAAAAGTAAATATGGCTAAGAAAATTAAAAGTAGTTGTGGTGCAATGGGTAAGAGTGTGGATTATTAATCAGAATGACCGGGTTCAATACCGGAGAATTGAAAAAAAGTTTTTTAATTTCAATAAAATTTTGTGGAACATAATAATATTTATGTGGAATATAATATTGAATTAGACAACCGAATATTGGCTTTCACGACGAGAAATATAATTTAATATAAAGATAGTTGTCGTAACCGTACGAATTCGATTGGCCACAACTGAGACTGTTTTCTGGGTGTAGAGTTGTTTTTCTTTTTTTATCATTTCCGTTGTCTGTATTAACTACATCCAGACATGCCGACATCTACATCTTGTCTATCTGGTTGTCGTCCAAGCTATAAATGCGGTTATCAGCACAATTTTTGTAGCAAAATAAATTAGTAAAACATTAGTTCAAAATTAGTTTAGTGCAAAAAAAAAATATAACTAAAACTTTTGTTGAAAACGGAAATTCAGCAAAAAATTGCTGAAAACTAGTACACTTGATACACAAGACGTTTTACTAATTTTTCTACTAACTTATTTTTTTGAGTTTACTAATATTAAGCTAAATTTTCTGCAGATTTTACAGTACAATTTGTTGTGTTCAATTAACTAAAAGTTAACTTAAATATAACTAAAATTCTGTAAATTTAACAGTATTAATTTTTCTGTTCTTATTTTACTAGTATTTAGCAAAAAATTTGGTAATTTTAGCAATTTTTTCTGCAGCATCATTTTTAATGTCCGAAATGCTGCTTGAACGCCATAAAAAGAAGGCATTTTTGCTTAGAATCATTACTGGCGATGAAAAATGGATCCATTACGACAACCCGAAGCGCAAGAAATCGTATTTGAAGCCCGGCCAATCAGACAAACCAATGCCAAAGCCAAATATCCATGGCGCCAAGGTAGTGATCTATATTTGGTGGGACCATCTATTATGAGCTTCTAAAATCAGCCAAGATGATTACAGTGGACCTGTACCGAACACAGTTGATTCATTTGAAGCGAGCAATAGACGAAAAACGCCCAGAACATGCGACCAAACATGAAGCCATAATATTCCATCATAACAACGCTTTGAATTCGTCATTAATTTTATATAGTTGTAATATTACCAAGAAACTTTTTATACTAATTTTTGTAAATAATATGAATGTTTTTCAGAGTGAGTGAAATGAACGATTGAATAAAATGAGCTATTATGAACTAGCTGTTTGGATCAATTGAGTAAATATTCCAATTGAACTAGTTGAACATAGATGATGATATAATATTTGTTAAAAACAATTTACCCAAATTTACACGACAAAAAAGTCTGAGCATCTACGTGCAAGAAGAAGAAGAATATTATTCTCTCATGACTGCTGTCATTTACACAATTTTTAAGTACGCGAATGCTTTTAGGTTAAATTGGGATCCTACGGGGGAAATCGAATTTGTAATTATAACCTATAAAATATGAAGATGATTCATAGAATGATGTTTCATTAGGTCTATACATTTAATAGACCCAAATGTATGGTAAATATAAGCGCAATGCTAAATATATCACTTTCTAAAAGAACATTTTTGTGAACAAATGTCGAAAATATGCTAAGAATGTAACATTTCAAGGTACACTCGTTTCCGCTAGTGTTTGCTAACCACGGAATTTAAGGCTTTTACTTCGCTTTACATATTTAAACTTCTTTGCTGATTTTTTTTTTTATCGAATTAAGTGATTTTTATCGGATATTAGCAAAAATATTGTATTTTTTTATTAAAAAATTACTGTCTTATTTAATTTCACACTTAGTTTTTTTCACTTCACAATAATTTCTTAACAAAAAAATATTGTTTTCATTTTGAAAAACAAATCATTTCACTTTTAGTTAAATAGACCTTAACCACAATTAGAAAAATTCGAAACATATTTTTTTAAATATTTATCCTTACGCCTTTCTTGTAGTTGTGGTTTATCGTTAACAACTTCGCGGGTATAAGCAACAGCACTTGTTACACAAAATACACTTAACAAAAAGAGTTTGCCATAATTTTTAATTCGACACATAATTGCTTAAATTTTTTAATCCTTCTTATAAAAGTTAATATTTTTAAGCAATAGTTGTGAATCCTGGCTGCTATTTTTTTCAAAAACTTTACCGTCACTTTAAACCGTTGTCTTCGACGTTACAACCGCAAATGCCTAATGATGTTTTTCAAAAATACTGCTGTTGAAGACAAAACCTGAAAAAATCAAGTCAAAAAATTTTAATCTTTGTATCAATGAGGTGCAACATGTTATTGTTTTTCTTTTTTTGCATTCCCCATTCATGTAATAGTTACATAGTTACTTATTTGGTCATTATGATGTGTTTTCATAGTTGGCCGGTTTTTTGGTATGTAACGCAGTTGTATTTTTTTATTATTTTGTAAGTGGAAGAGAAGAAATATAAACCATGACATTAAGTCAGCAAGTCTGTTTAAACTAAACAATGAAAGTTGTTAGTTTGGTAACTGCATTAAAAGACAAATTAAGTATGTAAAATATAAACAAACATAGTTTTGCTGAACATTTTTTGTATGGGTTGTATACTCGTAACACGGAAAATTTTTACAAAATGCATAAAGCAGTTTTTTTAATTTGGTCAGCAAATCCTTACACCTTTGTTTGTTATGGAAAATGATTAGAGATGCTTAGATTTGTATGAGAACAAATGATAAACTTTAGAATATTTGCTATTTTTTGCAGATTTAAGCTAATCACTTGTATAGATTTGCCAAAGAAACTAAGAATCTACATCTTTAGAGAAACTATTTTTAATAACATACTTAAAATGTTTTTTCTTTTGTATTTCATTTTCTTTGCAGTAATTTTTTATTTCTTGTGCTTTGTATGAAAAATATCTTTAAACAGATTTAAATGAAAATTAGTAAATTTCCCAACTTGAATAGTTTTTCTCTTCCTTGTAAATTTTTTTTGTTTATATCAAGTATTGTTATTAGCAGGGCAAGTTTAAAATGGCACAAGAAAGTTGAAATTTGGCAGGCAAAATGGCACGAAAAAATAGTAAAATTGGCACAAAAAAAAAAGCAAAAATGGCACGCTTCCCAGCAAAACCTTGGTAATGGGTTTGACCTTTTTCACGCATTGCCTGGCAATGGGTACCCCTTTACCCTTGGTTTTACTTAGAAACCTAAAGTAATACGTTACTAATATTTTGATAAATCAATACTTATGTGGGAGGTATGAAATAATGAGTTACCGATATGGAGATATATCACTACTTATTAAAAGGCTTTAAAATAATATATTACCGATGTTGTGTTTTATAATAACTTATTAATAAGGGTAAAAATAATAAGTTATTGGTATTGCATAATAATAAAAATTTAGAATCTAATTACATTGCTCGGATCGGTGTACTTTTAAACAAAGTCATTACTGGTAATGTCTTATTTTATTCCCTATATGTAACCAATGAAATATGTACTAATGTGTAATGACTTACTTCACTCTATAAAACTATGTACTTATTTTAGCTAACTAGTGAATTTAATATTACAAGTAACAACTTATTTCAGTACTTCCTTCGTAATCACTTATTTTATCCTATACCGGTACGACTTAGGCAACCATTTACCTCCAATGACACCCCCATGTTAAAATAATGTGTTATGCGACCAAAGTGTAAGTATTTACAATTTTTGGTTTCTTATTACATTTCCCTTTACCTGGTAATAGAAGGTTTTGCTGGGTTATTCCAAAATGCCCTATGCTCCTTGCAGGAGTAAAAGGAACAAATATATATACTCCAAAAATTTTAAAGTATAATAGTTGATTTAAGTGTTTTTCTGAATGTTTTTAACAAAAATACAATAATGAAGGAATTTACCGTTGTACTGCTAAAGTGCTTTCGCCGTATATTAGTATGATTTAAAAAAAAAATCTGGAATTTTATTAAATATTAAAAAAAATATAGATTTTTTGTAAATTTTTTCCAAAAATTATTTCCAAAGATTGAGTTTTTACTGAATTTTAAAGCATTTTTTTTAATGAAAAGTCTAAAAAATAGACAAAACGGCTTTTTTGGCAAGAAGAAAATAAGTGAAAAAATGGCATTTAATGGGAAATGACAAAAAAAAAGCTTGCCCTGGTTATTAGCGTCAACATATGGGGCATGCTGTGAAGGCGCCACAAAGAAAAATTATGCAATTAAATATACTCCCATACGTTGTTCCACCTTATGATAGGGCTGGCAAAACTATGGCACTCGTGCCAGTAGTGGCACGGGATTATATTTTAGGTGGCACACGTTATTTTGTTAAATATTTGCAAAATTTTTAATGCTATTAGCTGCACTGATAATAATCCATGCGTAAAAATAAGAAAAGGGTGGAAATACGATAATGAAAACTTTTGTAATTTTACACACAGAAAATAAATTGGTTGGAATTCTATCGGAACCAACGAAATATATTCATCATTCAATAATTGTAATTGCAGTTATTTAAAATTCATCATCAGGAAAGTTATATTTATTTGTGAACAAAAAATATATATGATGAATCAAAACACTGTCACATTATTCAAAATATTGGCTTTTCTAACCAATATTGAAAAATTACTAACTTCCACATTACCTTCGTAGTCAGAACTATAAACGATTTTTGTCTTAAATATTTTTTAAGTTATATATTTTGTTGGAAAATTCGTTGTTACTTCTGACTATAAAACTGGACCTAACTCTTTTTTTGCATGCAAGAGTCAAAACTACCCAGTCAAAACTACCCAGTTTTTGACTCTTGCATGCAAAAAAAGAGTTAGGTCCAGTTTTATAGTCAGAAGTAACAACGAATTTTCCAACAAAATATATAACTTAAAAAATATTTAAGACAAAAATCGTTTATAGTTCTGACTACGATATAAAACTGAGTCTTAGTCAATTCCTTATTCCAGAAAATTAAAAATTAAATTCCTTCACTCAGTAGTTATTAAATGTTCTTTAAATTTTTTTGCTTGCAACAAGATGTACCCAATATTTGCAATAGAATTTGTTCTTTTTATTTTATTATATGTAGTAAATATTGTGTTTGATTTTTAATTATAACCACTGACTATTAGACCGTACCTCAATACCAACAACATCGAAGATTTTGTCATTTGAATAAAATATCGGCAGCAACAATTTAGTATCAGTTCTATTTCAATAAAATCGATCGCTCTATCCAAAGTATTAGTTTTTCCAATCAATTTAAAATTTTTTTTTTAACTTTAGTAGCTTTAGCCATTAACTTACATTATTTTGGTAATTGTAATAATATATTCCCAGCAAACATGACAATACGAATACGATTCCCCAATCGTATTGCCTGGAAGAAAAATTGTATTGCGGCAACAATCATCTTCGTATTGCGGAAGATACCCCATTTGGTAGAAAACGTGTGCCGAATGCAATACTTCCAAGCAATACAGTAGCAATTCTTCTGGAAGATATATTGGCGATATTGCTTTATTTGCATATAGAAGATAGAAAAAAAGTATTCCAAATATCGCTGATATATCTTTTGGAAGATAAAAAGAAGATATCGCTAGAAAACCACCCAGATGATATAAATACGATTTTATATATATTTTTAATTTTTTTATTAAAAACAAATATACATAAAATTTACAATTATTTATCTTACATTATTACATTAAATTACATCATTATCTGGCTACACACGAAGCAACATTCGTTGGAACATGTGTTTAATTTTTGTTTACATTTTTTAATACAGACCACAGCCACAGTTAAACAATTTCAACATGAAGCACTCATACAGACGATAGAACATTGAGTAGAACATGCCTATGTTCTGACGAATGTTCCTTCGTGTGTAGGCAGCATTACACTGATCTTGAATAAATTACCCCACATATTAGACCTTCGTGGATTAAAATTCATTTTGCTACCAGTTATTTTCTGTAAAAAATGGAATTTTAATTTTTAGTTCGAATATATAATTAAATAAATAAAATTCAGTTTATCTTAACTTAATTTTTGCAATCTTATTTGTACAATTTATCCCAAAATTATCTCTTTAATTTCGTTTAAAATTTTGTCTGTAATTATTTATAATATATTTTTTTAATAAAATACAAATGTATTTTTGACATTATTTTTCAATGTCGCCGATATATATTCCAGCTGATAAAAGGAAGATATTTTCAAAATACTATTTTGATTTTCTTCAAAGTGAAAAATAATATTGGGTTGAGACAAGGAACAGAAATTTTATTTATCATAAGCTGTGTTTGTGCGGCATGCTTTCAATGTTGGCTTATGTCATTCCCATAGAGACACAGCTTTATAGCCTTAGAGATTTGAGTTCAAACCTCAACCAAGGCATTACTTTTTTTTTAAATAATGTTTTATATTGATTCAAATTAAATGACACAATTGATTTTCTGTTGTGAATATAATTTTATTCAGAAACAAAATATTCAAATTTTCAACCTGAAGAAATTCAAATTTGAAATTTGACAAATAAAATTTATGTCGAGATTAGCCTAGAGGAAAAGCCATGGGCTGACAAACGGAAGGTCGCCGGTTCAATCCAAGTTCGCATTATAAATTTTTTTTTAATTTTTTTTTTATTCAAATTAAAAGACACAACTGATTTTCTGTTGTTGATATAATTTTATTTAAAGACAAAATATTCAAACCTGAAGAAATTCAAATTTGAAATTTGACTAAAAAAATTTAAATAGAGCTTAGCTTAGAGGGAAAGCAATGGGCTGACAAGCGGAGGGTCGGGGGTTCGATCCCAGTTACCGACAAAAAAAATTTAATTTTTAAATAAATTTTTTGGAACGTATTTTTCTATTTATAGAATTTATAATCCACAAACATTAAAGTAATCTATTAACACAACAAAAATTCAAAAATTGTAAATAAATTTCGGTAGTTACAATGGTATTAAAAATAAATAAAAGTGATTGTACCTGGACTACAAAAATTCGGTTGGCGAAAAATTCGGTTGGAACTACGAATCTGTTTTCTGTGTGTATGCATGGACTATTGAGTGTGTTCAACAAACTAAATCAGAGGTTTAAATATGCGAAGATGTGCTCTTAAATAAAAACTTAATAAAATTTTTTTGTAATAATCATAAAAAAGTGTCTTTAAAGTAAAAAAATCAAAAATTCGATTTTTAAGAACCAATGGATCATAGATTTTAAATGTTAGATGTAGGAAAGAATTTCGGTACATTATTATTTTCAGTACAGGTTTACCATCAAAATTCCTAGTGTCCGCTCGAAAAGTGCGACCAAAAAGCGACATTTGGGCGGTTTTTCGATATTTAGAGGCATTGTTGAGAAATTTGGGTACTGGGAAAATCTTTATTGAACCGATGTAATGCGATGTTGAATGTCAAATTTAAGGAAAACCCAGTAGTTTATCGGTAAAGTTAACTGTTCGGCCGCCGAACTTTTTCCAATTTGGCCGAATAGTTATTTCCTTGCTTAACTTCGTACTTTTCTTTAAATTTTACACCCATAACAGATTCAAATTGGTCCAACAAACATTTTCCCATAAGCAAAATTTGTCCATAACACTGTGAGACAAATGGTAGGGGTCAGTGATCGGGAAGTGTTCAAACTACCGGGGCAAGTTATATCGGTAAAAAAGAAGTTATACGTGTCCCGGCGTTTCGCTGAGTCACCCCTAGGAATCGAGATATATCGATTTGACCTTTGGTGGTCTTTTTTTTTGACATAACTCGAGAACCACTAGTCCGATTTTGCTCAAACAATTTTAAAATAATTAAAAATTACAATTCCTTTAATCTGTTCATATAACGTTTTTCTATATACTCAACAGTTTTGCCGGTAAAAATAAATGTATGAAGAAAAAAATATTTTTTGCCTAAAATATTAAAAAAAAGTACTAAACAAAAGGTTATTGATTTTTATGGTAGCGGTAACAAACATTAATTTTTACCGGCAAAACTGTTGAGTATATAGAAAAACGTTATATGAACAGATTAAAGGAATTGTAATTTTTAATTTTTTAAAATTGTATGAGCAAAATCGGATTAGTGGTTCTCGAGTTATGTCAAAAAAAAGATATATCTCGATTCCTAGGGGTGACCCAGCGAAACGCCGGGACACGTATAACTTGTTTTTGACCGATATAACATTTCCCGTTGGTTTCATCCCATCCCGATTTTGACTGTCGCATAGTGTTATAAAAAAAGTGTCTTTAAACTAAAAAATGAAAAATTCGATTTTTAAAAATCAACGGATCATAGATTTTAAATGTTAGATGTACACTAATAGAAAAAAGTCCGTAAAAAATTTTCTTAAAGCTACTAAAAATTAATTAAAAATTATGCTACAGAAAAAACTGCTAAATTAGCAGATTATTTTTGCTATATATTAGTAATATAGGAACAGCAAAAATAAAACTGTTAAATATACAGAATTTTAGTAATATTTGAGCTAAATTTTTGTTAATGGAAAATAGCAAATTAACATGCTAAAATCACCAAAATATTTAAAATTTTATAAATTTTTTTCGATTTTTTTAAATGCAAATAAAATCGAGCCTTTTGAAAACAGCAGTTTACAACTTTTTTAGCAAATATTTCTGCTGATTTGGGCAGAATATACTGCTATTTGCATTCAACTAAATTTAGCCTAAAAATAGCAAAAATTTTGTAGATATAACAATTTATTTTTGCTATTTTTAGTCTACTAATATTTAGCAAAATTTTCTGCAGATTTCACAGTACAATTTGCTATTTGCAATTAACTAAAAGTTAACTTAAATATAACTAAAATTCTGTAAATTTAACAGTTTTAATTTTGCTGTTATTATTTTACTAGTATTTAGTAAAAAAAAATCTGCTAATTTTAGCAGTTTTTACTGCAGCATCATTTTTAACTAATTTTTAGTATTTTTTTCTGCTATTTTTACAGATTTATCTCTATGAGTGTAGTAATGAAATTTTTTGGCATTGGCATTGAGATCAAGAAATGCCAGTGAAAAATACCCAAGTATAAAATATTGGTTTAATCAATTCCAATTGAAAAATTTCCTTGGCATTGAATTGTGATAAAATTGTTTGTCATTGCCATTGCTATACCAGCTAAATTTCGATGGCAATGAAAAATTCCCAAGTATGGTTAGAAGCTTAAATTTTTCTCTGGAAAAAAGTCTCATAATCGGAGGAATAAAACAAATACATTAAAATTGGACAAAAATTATCTCAAATAAATTTGGATCCTTAAAACTAACAAGGAAGGAATTCCAATTCACCGATTTGTATGAAATTTGGATATGCGATTTTTTTGTCACCTAATATTTTCGGTCACCTTGGAGACTTAGCTAGAGATTCTTTCTCTTAATTCATACGCTTAATACCCAAAATTTATCCATTTTCGATATATTTTGTTTGGGATCATGTTGGAAATTTTCGAAATTCGTCAAACGAGGAAGTTGCATAATATCCATAATAGCCAAAATTATTTTTATAACGACTTTTTAGTAAAAACCCCTAACTGCTGATATCATGCGCGGTTCCAGCAATTAATATAAGGGGAAAAATCATACGCCTCAGTGGCCAACTCAATGTATTTGTCTACGGTGGCGTATGATTTTTCCCCTTATATTAATTGCTGGAACCGCGCATGGCTGATATCGACAACGCCAACCAGAATCAGCCTGATTAAATGAAGGTGGCACACGACTTACTTTTACAAAAAAATATGTATATTTTTGGCACGCAACGAAAACAGTCTTGGCACTCCTGCCTTATCATGTAACAAGTTCAAAAAATTTAGTAACAAATATTTTTTTAGTCACGTTTGGTGAAAAAATACATATCAAAAACAAGTCAGGTTACATATTTCACCAATAATATTGTCGCGTGTTAATTGAACGCTTTGATTATTGTTTTGGTCAAGGTTGGTTACCGAAACGAATAACGGTAAGGGTAACGGTATCGGATTTCGTTTGTTTAGGTAACGGTAAAGGTAACGGTATTTAAGACTGCAATACCGGTACGTACCGGTATTAAAAATTATGTTAAAAACATATAGAAACAAGTAAAAACATGGCATATTTTTAATTTTAAGTACTGAAAATGCAGATTTTAAGCTATAAATTCAATACTGCTAGTTTTAATAAGTAATATTATTATCTGTAAATTTTTTTTGTAAAAAAGCACTCAAGATTATAAAATAAAAAATAAAAAAATTGTAATTTTTATATAAAATAATAAATACCGGTAAAATACCGGTACTTACCCATAAAAATAACGGTATCGGTAACGATAACGGTATTTGGAATTTTTTTAGAGGTATCGATAACGGTAACGGTATTCAATTTGAAACGGTATTTTAGCGATATCGGTATTATAACGATAACGGTAACCAACCTTGGTTTTGGTGTAAAAAAGAAAAAAAAAGGTAATCTACTTTCAGCAATAAAAGTTTCATAATATTTAAGAAACAGTTACATTGGAGGAAAATTCATGAAGAACTGTAATATTTATAAAGTTTTCAAAAATATGATGGAACTTTTCATAAATGTTTATTTAACACGTTTCATAACTTCTTCATTATTTGATAAAAAAAAAAATTTCATCAATACCTATAATAAAATATTTTTAAAACTGATGCCTGCTGAAAGGCGACTAAGTAGTCTAGAATATTGTGCAGAATTTCAACGTAATGTCTGTTTTTTATTTTGTCACTTGTTTTAAGTGGGCGCGACCTTTGTCGAATTACATAGTAAAATTTAGCGAGTACCTACTGATCGGATCTGTACAAACTGTATATTTTTGGAAATCCTACAAATTTTCCTTAAGTCTTGCATTATCTAGAAATGGTCGCCAGACTTAAAATGACAGTGCCTTAAACATGAAAATTTTTTTATTTGTTTTTAGCGATTTTAAAATAAATTTAACAACATTGAAATTTTAAAGTGAATAGTTTTACGCTATACTTACCACGATATATCAAATAAGTCAAGTTTTTTTCTACGTTAAGCATCGTAAGTTGTTTTTCACGTCAAAAAATTTCACTCGAACTTAAAAGGCCTCAAAAATTAATTTAAATTCTAAAAATTAACAATTTTTTTGATTTATTAGAAAGACACAATTACAATAAACATATAATGTCATTTTTTCCCAAAAAAAATAATACTCCTGTATATTAAATTTGCGTTAAAACAAACTCTACACAATTTTCACGTGAAACTCATTATAGCCTCATTTATATTGAACCCAAAACTATAAGTTTTCGTTTTCTTTAAGTTTTCGATTTGAAATTTGTATGGGATTTGACAATCGAAAACAAAATAAATTCGAAAACTACTAGTTTTGGGTTCAGTATGAATGAGGACTATCGTGAAAAAATACTTTTTAATATAACAGTTTTTTCACGTGAAAACTGAACAACTTACGGTGGTTTAAGTATAAAGCATTTTGTATTCATATTTCAGTGTTATTAACTTCATTTTAAAATCGTTAAAAAGAAATAAATTTTTTTTTTATGTTTAAGGGACTGTCATTTCAATTCTGGCGACCCCCCAAGTTTGGGGCAGTTACGCTGATTTGGGCTACTTTGAAAATCATTAAAAAAGTAATAGAAAATATGCAAATAATTATAATAAAAATCATAGAAATTAAAGCCAAGATATATAGATCTTCAGTTTGAAAGTTATTTTTGAAAAATAATTAAGGGTTAAGAAATGACAGTGCTTTGAAAAAAGTGGCGAAGGATCCCCCTCTACCCTAGTGTGTAATTAATTAGACCCATATATGACTTGTATAAATATCTAAAGCATTAAATTAACATTAAACCAATGCATTTGTTTGGCTAACATTTCTTGGCAAGATCAATTTACGTTACTGACAACTTTATTTTTAAATTGTACTAATAATAATTCACATCACATGCAAATTAAATGCATTTAAATTTAAGTTATGAGTTTATTGCTACTGAAAACCTTAACCTATAAACATCAAAATAAGCATTTAACCGTTAGTTAGATCGTGTATATTTTTTAAATATGTATTTTATGTTTCTATTGTTTTTTGGCAAATTTTGTAACTGATTACCTTATCTCCATTTCCCACGAGGCAAAATTTCTTCATTGAAGCAAATGAGATTTTAATCCACATATAATAATTAAATAAAATTACATATTAGATCATAAATAATGAAACATGCAACGCCAAAACAACAAATTGTAATAAAATAAAAGATTAAGTAATATTTACTACAGTGAAACACGTCTGTAACGACCACGATTACCTAATGTCTTGACATGCAATAAAACGATAGGAAGTAATTGTTAGAATGACTTCATCTCAAGTAAAGACATTTAATCCCAATGTTGACCTGCAAGCGGCTCTTGGCATAATGTCTCCCATCAAATATCAATTTTAAGATAAAATTTTGTGTTTTTTGAAGAAAAAACTATAATATATTTTAGCTACACAGAGGGATTTTTGTTGGACGATTTTTAATGAAATTTTTCGATAAACTAATGCAGTTTTCTTCGCAAAGTATATGAAAAATTTCTTAAATTTAATGAAAAATCTATATATATTTAATAAATCTAGTTTAAATGAAACTTTTTCATTGAATCCATGAAACTTTTAATAAATAAAATTAAATTTTTCACAATAATTTATGAAAAATTCCGTTAATTTAATGAAAAGATTCAATGGATGAGTTCCAGTGAAACTTCATAAGTTGTATGCAAAAATTCATTACTACCCAGCAGATAATTCTCTCAGTGTTTGAAAGGATCTCCACTATTATGTAATCGATATCAATTTGAAGTTTCTCTGCAATCGTTATAACGAACTACGTCTATAACGAACGAAGTTTTTCCCAGACTCCATTGTTTTTAGCAATCTCTCACTCTACGTTAACAGCTTGGGCCTGCAAACAAGAAACTAGCTAGTTTTAAGGAAAACCAAAGATGAATAGATAAATTGCATGCTTATATTGTATGTAGCATACACTGATAGAATTTTGTGCATAGTATTAATGAATTTGTTCATTAATCCAATGATTTTTTTCATTGAAAAGTCCCCAAAGAACGCGTTCATTAGATCAATTAAATGAAAACTAATTGAAAAAAATATGTTTTTTTTGCGTTACTTTTTTTATTTATTTTTATTTTATTAATTTTTATTTGTACATATATTTCGTTACGTTTTTGACATCTCCCTGAAGTCGACTTAAAACCCGCAATCACCAGAATGTAAACATTATCGCGTTACCGATTGATCTAAATAGCCAAAACAAAATGGTGTCATTATTTGGACTTTTATATTTAAATAATTTCAGTTTGCAACACTAGCGTTCATTACTGGAACATATATCTATTTTAGTAATTAGCAAATTTCAAACCCTTATAAAAATTATAGCATATCTTACGGCTTAGTTGAAAATATATAATGAAAAAATTCATTAAATTAATGAATTTTTCATTAACTCAATGAAATTTTTTCACTAAATCAGTGAATTCAGATTAATGAAATCGATTCATTAATAGTATGAACGAAAATTCTATCAGTGTATATGACGAAATCTATGAGTACACTAAAAATAATACGACAGTAAAAAATCTGTCAAATGGATTTCAATTCGAGTTGACTAATTTTTAATAAATTGTTAGTTGAAACTCTTATTTCAACAAAGATTTTACTTATCTTCATTTAACACAATACTAAAATTCCTCAGTACTTTAACCCTCTAATGCTCTTTCTTCTGATTGCGACAATATTTAAACTATATATATTTAGCATTGAAAATCTACTATGGAACAAATAATAAAATTTTAATTTATCGCTTTATTTAGGTCATATAGCATAATAAATATTGAAGACAAATCAAGAAATCCAATAGTCGGTTTTAGCTGTAATTCTCAGAAATTTTTGATCTAGTGTTGTTATTTCAGAAGTTATGGAGATTTTAGCTTTTTGAAAACTACTAAATTTGCCGAATTTGGCACTAAACATCAATAAATTTTGACGAAACATAATTTGCTGACTACACTTAAAATAATTCGTTAGTAGAAAAATCTGTCAAATCGATTTGACTAATTTGACTAATTTTTAACAAATTTTTAGTTGAAACACTGATTTAAACCAAGATTTTAGTTATCTTCATTTAACACTAAAAATCCTCAGTACTTTAACAAATTTTGGGTGTTAATTTTTAACCCTCTAATGCTCTCTCTTCTGATTACAATAATATTTAAACCATATATTTGGCGTGGAAAATCTACTATGGCACAAATATTAAAATTTAAATTTATCGCTTTATTTAGGCGATATAGCACAATAAAGGCTGAAGACGTATCTTGAAACCCAGTAGTCAAATGTTTTCGGTTTTTGTTGTGAATAACACTATCAACAAAAAATCAAAAATTGTTGATCAATTGTTGTTATTTCAAAACTTATGGCCATTTTCGCTTTTTGAAAACTACGAAATTTGGCGAATTTGGCACTAAACACCAAATGTCGAAATTAGTTCTGCTTACTACTACCTCTGAATAAATAATCTGTGTTAAATTTTAATAAAATATGTTGGCTAGTTTTTGAGATATTTGTAAAACGTATCCTGCCGTTATCCTGTGAGTCCAGGAGAAAAATTTTTAACTGATTTTACAATTAGAGACTCTAAACTAGCTTTGTCATTATCGGTAATGTACGTCAGATCGTGAATGTATTTTTTGCAATTTTTCAAATATTTTTTTCTGTTTTAAAAAGTTAATTTTTTCAAATTTTCTAAATTTTCACTTTACATGGTTCTCGTTTGAAAATCGTTCCTTATACGATACAAAAAAAGTTTGAAGGCAAAAAAAGTAGGCAGTTAAGTTTTCTATGGATATAATACAACTTGTTTAATAAAATATTGTTAATTATCCAAAAACTATTTAAAATCTTGTGCATTAGAGGGTTAATATTATTTATAACTAATTTTTAAGAACCCATTCGTTAAATTTTACACAATTTATTGTTAAAATATAATATTTTCATATTTCCGCTATTACCAGGTAGATGGCTCCACCGATGCATCCGAAGTTTTAAAGATGGCCCTATTTCTTACTCTCTCGATAACAATAAAAAACTCCCGTGAAAACTAAGCGAGATAGAACAAAACGGACTGTGCTTATATGGCCTTAGATGATATGGACTAGGCTCTAGAAGGGGTCCCGAGACCCTAAATTTGAACATATTTTATGACTCAGTATAATTACAAATAAAACTGTAGTTTTACTAATTTTTTACTTAAATTTATATTTGTTAAATTTAAAAAAAAATGTGTTAAAATAAACCAAATTAATTTTAAGCCAAAAAACAGGAATAGATTTTGTTTTTTTTTCTGTCCAGCCAACAGACATATTATTTTGAGTGTAGTTATTTGAAAGGGTTTTAAATCGTCCTTGTTCTTTTAGTGTTAGTGTTTGCCAAATTAAGCATGAATCTTTTAAAGTAAATGTGATTCTAGTTTAAATTAACTCTTTCGTATTTAAATTAATATATCAACATTTCAGATTTTGTTTTGCAAATCCCAAAATTGTTTTTGGGATTTCAACAACGAATTGGGGAGATGAGTTAAAATTTTTCTGGCAACATTGGTAATAAACACATTTTACCAAGGTTGGTTACCGAAACGAATAACGGTAAGGGTAACGGTATCGAATTTTGTTTGTTTCGGTAACGGTAAAGGTAACTGTATTTAAGACTGTTTCGGTAACGGTATACCGTTATCGAAACAGGGATTAAAAAATGCGTTAAAAACATATAAAAACGAGTAAAAACATAGCATATTTTTATATTTAAGTCTAAAAAATACAGATTATATCCTACAAATTCAATGCTGGTAGTTTTAAAAATTAAAATTATTATCTATAATTTTTTTTGTAAAAATAACTCAAAATTATAAACAAAAAAGTTAAAATTTGGCATTTTTTATATAAATTAATAAATACCGGTAAAATACCGGTAACTACCCATAAAAATAACGGTTTCGATAACGATAACGGTATTGTAAATTTTTTTAGAGGTATTGGTAATGGTAACGGTATTCATTTTAAAACGGTATTTTAGCGATAACGGTATTATAGCGATAACGGTAACCAACCTTGCATTTTGCACATTTCCAATTAAAAGCAAAATGCAGTGTTGCCAACTCTTGAAGGCGGGAAAGCACCGTCAGCATTGTGAAAACGGGTTAAAAGGGTAAAAACTTACCAAAAATGGGGTAAAAAAGCACGATATTAATTTTTTTTTAAATTTAAGTCAAGAATTTAAAAACACATTTTATAGCTTTGTAAAATTGTGTAAAAAGGGTTCAAAAAATAACCAAAAAGGGGTAAAAAAGCACCAAATTAATATTTCAAAATTTTCATGTTTAAATATAACGAAGTTGTTATTTAAAATTGTACTACAAACATTGTGAAAAAAATGAATTTTTTGTATAGTTCGTATAATTTGTTCAACTTTGACAGAAAATTGAAGAAAAATTTAAAAAAACGAGAACAAATACCAAAAATATAAACTGTACAAAAAGCACTAAAAGCACTGCCAGAAATCTGAAAAAGCACTGTAATTACCCGCTTTTTTTAAACGGGTATTTGTAAAAAATTACAGGGTATGGGAAGGAAAAAAGCACCAAAAAATACCCGAAAAGCACTGAAATGGCAACACTGGCAAAATGAGTTGCCAACCATATAAATGGTTCGTGTCGAAGCTAAGTGTTGCCAGAAAAGTTTAAGTTCACTCCCCATTTTTGAAGCTGAAATCCCCCACAGTACCCCAAAAAGTGTTGGATCACTAAATTTCATATTTATTTATTTAATTCTATGGATACAAAAAAAGAAAATGTTTTTTCAATATGGTGTTAAGGGGGCCGGGCCCCTGGGAGCCACTAGGTCCAAAAAACCGAAACACACATGAAATGTTAAGTGTGATGACTCAAATTAAAGGAAATTTTCTCACAATTTCAAAAATGCATTTGGAATTGTGAGAATTTTTTGTGCATTTGGAGGAGGTTTTAAATGGATCCGCTAGATCCATTTAAAACCTCCCAGGAGTATAAAATAACCAGTTAATGTACTACTTATAAAGTATGGGAACTCAAAATAACGGAAATTTTCTTACGAATTCAAATATGAATACAATGTACCGCAATGTAAAATCGCGCGATTTTTTCAACAAATTTTAATACATAATACACTGAACTCTTAATATTGGTTGATTGGTACCATAATTTCTTCCATACTTGGGACTAATGATTTAGGTGGACTAATTAATTGACGATTTCATTAGCATTGATTGATATCAATTGTAATGAAATTATTTTCGTTACCATTGTATCAAATTAATGTTAATGATTTCGGAATTTGATTTCATTGAATAATGACAATGGTTTTTAATTTCATTATCATTGATAATGTATCAATTAAAAAAAATAATTACCATTGACAGATAAGCTTTTCGAAAAATCTAAAAATGCAGAAAATTCGCTGAAATCAAGGTTGGAAATTGCTAGCTCAGGCTGATGCTCATTAAAAAATTGTATGCAACCAGAAAAATTATTATTCAGTAAATTATTATTAAGTGTTGTTTTTTAAAATTCATAATCCAAGGGCTATAATACCCATTCTAGTACTAAAGTTTGGTGGTTAGTTTGGAAAAAAATTTTGCTTAAAAAGAAAATCTTTCATCAATATATTCTTTTGTAGAATTTGAATCGCTGATTAACCTTCCTATACCCGCGCTAATTTTTGTAAGACCTATACCCGCGCGCGGTCTCACAGACCATAGGTTTTAAAACCTGTTTCTTCATAGTTTTTCCTAACACAACCTATATAGATAATATTTTTTTTTTTAACTTAAAGATATAATGAAAGAAAATATACCATGCACTAACTTTATTTTCAGTAATTTTATCGACTTTCAGTCTTTTACAAAACAGCCTTAAATTAAATGTATTTGAAAAAAGTGTTTTCTCGGTCTCACAGACCAACGCGCGTGTATAGGAAGGTTAAGTTTTTTAACCAATTTTTTGTACCACAAAGTCTTTTTTCGCGTTCCGCAATTATTTTGCAATTTTTTAAATGCGGTTGTTTTAAATTTATAATCTAGGGACTATAAAACCCATTTCATACACCAAAGTTTGTTTGGTGGTTAGTTTGCAAAAAAAAAAATCCAAAAAGAAAATTTTTTGAATCAGTCTATTTTCTTGCAGAATGTAATTCGCTGATTAAATTTTTTAAATAATTTTTTGTACCATAAAGCCTTTTTTCGCGTTCCACTATTGTTTTGCAATTTTTTAAGTTTTGTTTTTTTAATTTATAATCTAGGGACTATAATACCCATTTCGTACACCCAGAGCTTTGAAGAATTAATTCCTTTTTGAATGAATTCACCACCAATCGAATTCAATTTTCTCTGGAATTGAATGAATTCCTTTTCTTAAGTAATTCACTGAATTCGTTCAACTGAATGCGTTCAACAACAAATTCAAAGAATTAATTCAATTGCAATAGTTCTTTTTATTAAATCAAATGAATTAATTCACCGGATTTAATTTAAGAAACCGGATGCTGTTTATCAATCTACATGATTCAAAAGTAAAGCCTTTTACTATTAAAAATAAAAACTTTACAGATATGTATAGATAAATTTGGAAAAAAATATAACTATATAAATAGTTTGAAAAATTAATAGTTATATTTTTTCCAAATTTATCTATATCTGTAAAGTTTTCATTTTCAATAGTAAAAGGCTTTATTTTTGAATCATGTAGGTTGATAAATAGCATCCGGTTTCTAGTTTGTTAATTTTTACTAGCACACGCTGTAAAATTGCTTATTTAAAAATTTTATTTGTACATTATTGTTTTCTTCTACTGAACGGCAGAAAACAGGCTTAGAATTCAGTGAACTTATTTTATTTTTTTTTCAATTCAGTGAACTTATTTTATTTTATTTTATTTTCAATTCAGTGAACTTATTATTTTTTTTTAATTCACTGAACGAAAATGAAATTGAATTAATTCAGTATGGAATTGATTCACTTTTTTCCGTTCGATATATAAAATTGAACGTGTTCACCAGTGAATTAATTCATTTGATTTAATAAAAAGAACTATTGTAATTGAATTAATTCGTAACAAAATAAATCGAACAAATACAAATATGAATTAATTCCATTCAATATATGGTGCTTACTGAATTAATTCATTGAATTTTTAATTCAGAATTGAAAAATTGAATTAAGGAATTAATTCTTCAAAGCTCTGTATACACCAAAGTTTCTTTGGTGGTTAGTTTGCAAAAAAAAAATCGGGAAAAAATTTTTTTTTCCAAAAACGAAATTTTTTTCATCAATATATTTTTTTTCAGAATGCTAATCGCTAATTAAGTTTTTTAATAATTTTTTGTACCACAAAGTCTTTTTCGCATTCCGCCATTTTTATGCATTTTTACTATAATACCCATTTCTCCGAAGTTTGTTTGGTAGTTAGTTTGAAAAAAAAAATATATATCGCGAAAATAAGTTTTTGTTAAAAGCAAATTTTTGCCATCAATACATTCGTTCGCAAAATGTAAATTGCTTATAGTTTTCTAATTAACTTTTCGTACCACAAAGACTTATTTCGCATTGCGCCATTATTTTGCAATTTTGTTTTTAATTCATAATCTAGGGACTCTATTTTATCATATCAAAGTTTGGTAGTTAAATTGCAAAAAAATCGCGAAATAAACATTTAGCAAAAAGTAAAATATTTGCATCAGTATATTTGTTTGCAGAATGTAAATCGCTGACTAAGTTTTTTAATTAATTTTTTATACCACAAAGCGTTTTTTCGTATTCCGCTTTTTAGAAAAATGTTTATATTTTTGGCTCGCTTGAGGGCTTTTTCCATCCCTGATTGTATCTTATTTTATATATCAGGATTTTTGTAAACAAATGGTTTTTAATCAATTGTAATTAGTTTTTTTTTACATTAGTGTGATTTCATTACCATTAGTAATGTTTTTTCTAATGACAAATATTTCATTATCATTAAATGATAATGAAATTTTTTTCATTGTCATTAGTGACAACTAATGGTAATGAAATTTCAATGGTAATGAAAAATTCCACATGTATGATTTGTTCTATGAACATTACTTATTTAATTTAATTTGAACAAAAACGAAAAAATAAATTACCCAATTAATTAATTTGAGAGCGATCTGAAATAACGAATTATAACATAATTACAATTATAAAATTACAACTTTAAAATTGAAGGATTTAAAGGGTTCTTATAGGGTGCATGCAAAACTTTGTGACAACACTGACAAAAGAGGCTAAATAGTAGAGATGAGCGATATTTTCATACCGGTGATTTAATCACATTTATTGATAAATCACTGGTAACGGCAGTGATTAAATATTTCAAGTCGCAGTTACTCGGAATGTCGTTCTTTTAATATTTTTGTACTATTCTTTCTTGCAAACTTCATTTTGCACAGTAATACATGTTTTTTTTTCAATAACAGTGACTTGCTTTCACACTCTACTGAATAAAATGTCTCCTTCTATCAAGTCTTTGTTACCTGTCGCAACTATTCTTTTTTTAAGGCCCAGTTTTTAGGAAGTGGATTATTTTTAAACTTAGTTTAACGCAGTTTGTAACTGGAATACTGCTTTTAAAATGTGGTTTATTTTCTTTATTTCAATAAAAAAATAAATTATACTCAAGAAAAAGTTTTTCCGGCAAATTTTTTTTAATAAACTTTGAAATGGCTGACAAAATTCGTTTTCGGTTTAACTAAACCAAGTTTAACTGACATCTTAAAAACTCGCCATAAATATTATTTCGTTTATTTATCAGAAAATCGCAGTCTTTTCCATAGAAAAACCGTGATTACGATCACAGTTTAAAAGTACAACGATTTGCAAATCACATTCACTGAGAAAAATGTTACTGAAAAATCGCCGAATCGCCCATCTCTATTACAAACCCGTGATCACGGTCACTGTTTAAAAGAACGGTGATTTGAAAATCACGATCACTGGTAGCAGCTTTATTCAAAAATCACCGGATCGCTCATCTCTAGTTCCAGGTTAAAAAAATATAATTAAAACAGAAATCCAAAGGTCAGATTTTGTCGTGGAATGGTCGTTATATATTTTTTTATAGTAAAAATAAATTTGATAAGTTTTTTCTAAACCAACTAAAATAATGCATACTTAATCTGAATGAATGTGTTAATTTTAATGTTTTTATATTAGTTTAATACTATATTAGTACTTTCTTGAATTGATTGATTGAAAATCATTATCTCTAATATTAAGAAAAAAAATATAATTTTCAGTAAAAATGGGTAAAAATTCGTATTAAAAACAATATTGGGGAAATATTTGGGGATTTCGAAATTTGTTTTGGGGATTTTTGGGGATTTCAATTTGTCAAATGGGAATATGAGCACAAACTTTTCTGGCAACGCTGCTGCTAGCCAGAAATAAGAAAATTCAATGCACCCTGTGTTGGAATGTGCACTGCTATTCCAAACATTCAACCACTTGACGAAATCGTTAAGTTGAGGTTTGCTCCCATGCTAACTCTAGCGAAGATATCAACCGTTACTGAATTTTTTTGTCGGTGTTGCCAGATAATTTTAGGTCATCTTTTCATTTTCCAAGCAGCGTTGCCAGAATAGTTTGTGCTAATATCCCTATTTGACAAGTTGAAAGCCCCAAAAATCCAATAACAAATTTCTAAATCCTCAAATATTTCCCCAAAATGGTTTTTCTATCCCCAAACGGAAGTTGAAATCCCCAATTTGGGGCGAAATCCCCTTATCTGACAACCCTGATCGCGAAGACAACAAAAAAGAAAACCTCAAAAAAAAAAACTGTGACCAGAGATACAAGTTGACAGAAAATATTCGGCGGCTGCTCGGAGTCGGCTAAAGGCTGAGTTACCCAACCGTAAACGTATCTGTAACGAATCAGCTGTTTCGATACCACAAGAAGAAATGTATACGAATGGTTACTAACACGTAAATGTAAACGAACTTGCCGGATCATTCTGTTGAAATCAGAATTTTCTATCCGGCATCGAAACAGCTGACTGATTTTAGTCGGAAAAAATATGAAATGAATAAAGAAAAATGATTCAAACAACAAATAAGGAATAAAAATTAACAAATAAATGGAAACATTTAGAATAAAATATAAAACCACATGAAATAGATGCTAAATAGTAATGTCGTTTACGATAATCTATAAGTGTACTTTTTAGCTACGGCACGGTACAGTTACATCACATATACGTTTACGGTCCTATAATCCCCCCTTTATGGAGCCTTATACTGAATTTAGACTGAGCAAAAACTACCTAGTTTTTGTACAAAACTGGTTTTTGATGTTTTTTATGTAAGCGTTTTGAGAAGTAAAAACTAGCAACGGCCAAAAACTAGGTAGTTTTTGCTTAGTCTAAATGCAGTATTAAAGCTGATGTATATAATAAATAACACTGTGCTAATTGAAAAATGCGACAAGCGGGGCGGTATTGATGAAGAATTGTGTTTTCGCAATAAATTATGTGTTGTTGTAAAAAAATACAAATGTTGCTAAACCAAATCAAAAAATAATAGCATTACGCCTGCTAGAAATACGATTTATTATTAAAAACACAGATAGAGTTCAATTAATTTTAAATTTTGCATATTTCGTATTAAAAAATTTATATTTTTTTGTGAAAAACGAAGAAAAAATTATTTTATTGGAAATCGATTCAATGCCGGTACGATGACCAGTATTTTTTTAAATTAAGAATTTCGGTATTGGTATCGGTTATCGATTTGAAAGGGTTTTGAAACGGATAAAGGTATTATAAAGGTATCGGTTGCCAACCTTGGTTAAAATGATGCTGTAGAAAATAAAACTGCTAAATTAACAGATTATTTTTGCTATATATTAGTGAGATAGAAACAGCAAAAATAAAACGGTTAAATATACAAAATTTTAGTTCTATTTGAGTTAGATTTTTGTTAATAGAAAATAAAAAATTAACCTGCCAAAATCAGCAAAAAATTTTAATTTAATAACAGTTTTATTTTTGCTGTTCTTATTTTACTAGTATTTAGCAAAAAAATCTGCTAATTTAACAGTTTTTCCTGCAGTCTAATTTTTAACAAATTTTTAGTTGCTTTTTCTGCTATTTTTACAGATTTATTTCTATGAGTGTGCTAGCCCTTTTTCTAGATTAGCTCTTAAAAAAAAGATAAGTATTTGTGTTTGAAAATTATGGTTCCAAGGATCCCAAAAAAAAGATTTTTCTAAATTTTCGACCATTTATTTTATCCGGGTTGTTAGTTGTTGAATTTTAAGTAAGGTTTTTTTAAATTAACGGCATTCACACCTAAACCCCATGCACGTGTTTAGCTAAAACGAGTGTAAAAGAATAAAGAACTTTTGTAATAGAATAAAAAGCTTAAATACGTGGTTTAGCTAAACACGCGTTTAAGAACTAGGGGTGAACGCAACCTTACCCAAAAATATTCTAGTTTAAAGTGCCGTTATATTGTTACTGTTGACATACTAGGCAAACTTTTTATATTTTCTTTTTCATTGAGAAGTTCTCTTTCATATTTGATTAAAATATTTACTAAAATTAAAATAAAAACCAACTTTTGTCCAGCTAAGTTGTCCAAATCTTACACTGTGCATTATACCGCATCCCCTAGGGGATCGTGAGCCCCCATTTGGGAGCCGCTGATTAAATGGGTAATCGGAGTTTTCTTCGGGAGAGTCTTCTAGCCACTTAAAAATATTTTGGATGCGGAATATATTTATGTAGGTTATCTGAAACAGCAAAAATAATTTCATCTCGCTCTACAGGCTCTGTGTTACAAAATAAATAAACTAAATTTTCATAAAAAGAAGTATTTTTGTGCGAAAATATATGTAAGTATATGATCTCAAATTAAGCATTCTTAAGCCTCCCATACATTTGCAATATTATGTCTAATATAATGACACAGTATTTTTCTCGTTTTGTCACACACCATGCAATAAATTGCAACATATATGTATGTAGCAAAAGATCGCCACAATATTTTCTGTAATATATGAATTCAACATAACCTCAAAATGCACACAAACATAAACATCGCAAAATTAAAATTGTACAGTGTTGCCAATAGATTATGCAATATTTCAAGTTGTCCAATAAAAATCAAAAGTGTTTTGATTCACTACATAATATTGCTCAACCTTCAATTTAATACATACACGGTCAATATGATTGCACCACTTGGAAAGTTGTACCATAATATTGCAAATATATGGCTCGCTTATCAGATAAGTAATAAACAAACGTATTTTCTATTTTCATTTAATTTATTGGAATACACATTATTTTGTAATATTTAATACAAATGAAAATTTTAACTAATATTTTATGATTAATTAATAAGACTACCCGAGTAAAAAAAATTATATATAATCATATATGGCATATATTACAATATATAATTATACATGTCGTTATGTATATCCATATATAATTATATATGACGTTTTTTCACAAAATTTTTCCTTATATTATGCCATATATAATTTCATCTAATTAGATATCGGCCCTCGTAATATTAGATAAGGCATATATAATTATATATTACATGACATGGTTGATCTTATTGCATATATAGTTATATATAGAACTATATCTTAATATATATGGTGGCATTTTAGCAATATATAATTATACATGGTATCATTTAAAAAATATATAATTATATATGGTGACAGTTAAACTAGATATTATCATATATGGTGCCATTTAAACAATATATGGTCATATATGGTACTTCATTAATAAAATCTTTAATTCAATTCCAGATATGATAATATATGGTACTGTATATAGTGCGATATATATTTACATATGGTGCTATTTAAGCAATATATTATCATATACGGTGACATTCACACCATATATTATCATATATGGTGCCATTCAAACCATATATTATCATATATGGTACCATTTAAACCATATATTATTATATATGGTGCCATTTAAACAATATATGGCCATATATGGTACCTCATGATGAAAATTTTAATACAGTTCCAGATATGATAATATATGATACTATATATAGTGCCATATATATTTATACATGGTGTTATTTAAGTAATATATTACTATATATGGTGCCATTTAAACCATATATTATCATATATGGTGCCATTTCAACAATATATGCTCATATATGGGACCTCATGAACAACATTTTTAATACAGTTTCAGATATAATAATATATGATACTATATATGGTGCAATATATATTGATATATGGTATCATTTAAACAATATATTACCATATGTGGTGACATTTAAACCATACATTATGATATATGGTGCCATTTCAACAACATTTTTAATACAGTTCCAGATATGATAATATATGCTACCGTATATAGTACCATATACTTTGATATATCGTATCATTTAAACAACCCGAATAAAAATAGTTACATATAGTCATATATGTGATTAAGTTATATCTGTATAAATATACAGTTTCATCCGAAGAATGGCCCGATATATTTTTATCGACTGTTTATAAATTTTTATCTAATTGTATCAGTTTAGATCAGACCTGATTAAATTATGTGTTAATCAGATGGAATTGTATCCGATTTTTGACTTGATGCAATTTTATCGGTTTATATGTAATGGTGTCAGGTTTGATCGTAATTGGTTCAATTTTATATAAATAAAATATAATTGTATCCGACATTTACCTTATACAATTGTATTAAAGTTTTAAACTGATATCAGGTCAAAATTGGGATATAACTATATAATTTTGTATACAAATATATCTATTTGGATCTAAACTGATACCATGTGATATAAACCAATAAAATTGTATCAGGTCAAAAATCAGATACAATTTCATCTGATTAACACATAATTTAATCAGGTCAGATCTAAACTGATACAATAAGTTAAAAACTGATAAACAACTGATACAATTTTATCGGGCCATTTTTCGGATCAAATGGTACATGGATGACTCTAAGTTATATATTACCATATAAAGCTCCATATTATTTTTTTTAATAGGGAACATACCATATATGGTGCCATTTAAACAGTATATTGTCATATAAGGTGCCATTTAAGCAATATATGGTCATAAATGGTAACTCAACTACAATATTAACTGTATTTCAGAAGCTATTGCATTTCACAAATTTTAAATGTATTTCAGAAATTATGGAATGTATTTCAGAAATTATTAATTGTATTTCAGAAATAATCAAATCTATTTCAAAACTTGTTGATTGTTTATCATAGTTAATAGAGAAAAATTTCTAAATTACATTTCATAATTTCTGAAATACAATTGATAATTTCTGAAATACAGTTTGATAATTTCGGAAATACAATTAATAATTTCTGAAACAGAATTGATAAAACTGAACTTCAATTGACTAGTTCTGAAATACAATTCATAAATCTGAAAAATAATTGATAAGTTCTGAAATACAATTGATAAAACTGAAATTCAATTGATTATTTCTGAAATACAATTAATAAATCTTAAAAACAATTAATACAATTGAAATGGTGTAGAGCGTTAAAAAGATGTAAATAAAATTATTTTATTCAAAGATTTCAATTTAATAAAAAAATAAATATATAATTTTATAAAAAAATTTATAGAAAAAAAATTTTAATTTTATAAAAAGAAATTCATTTTGTAAAAAAAATGCATATCGAACTCGAGACCTTCTGAGTTTAAACCTTATTTTAACAAAATATTGTAATTTTTATAAAATCAGTGCTCTGCCAGTGTATTATTTTTTGAACAGTTGGCAATATATGTCTGGGATCTTATTTAATCCCAAATAAATGGAGATCTTACGTAGTACCAAATATAATGCGGCATCTAATTTTATCTGTCATTTTTATGGATAGTTTTAGATGTCAATCCCCAAATATATTGCTGTTTCTAATTCTATCTGCCATTTTAATACCTAAATAAATTGCTGGATCTAATTCGATCTGCAATTTATGGGAAAAATTAAGATTTTACCAAATCACTAAATATATCACTGGATTCAATTCGATCTGCAACTTATTGAAAAAGTTAAGATCTTACGCAATCCCGAAATATATTACTGGATCTAATTTCATCTGTTATTTTTTTCATAAATTTAGATCTTACGTAATCCCCAAATATAATCCTCGATCTTATTCGATCTGCCGTTTTCCAGATAAAGTTAGATACAACTTAATCCTGAAATATATATGTGACCTTCTCCGAGAAAAGGGACCTAGTGTGTGAAAATTAAGTTTTGAGAAGAACGCATTTTACGTTTCATAACGCATTATCACTTTAAACACACCTTCAGTTGGGAGATGCGATTTGGTATGGTTAGGTGCCTCAACTCATTTCATCTTATTCTACACCCTTTTAGGTACCAGAATCCACTCTTAAGTCCAAACCCGTTTTTTGACATACTAGGTCCCTTTTCTCGGAGAAGGTCACATATACCTAGATCTACTTTTTCGCATAAATTTAGATCCAAGTTTATCCCCATATATATTGCTGGATCTAATTCGATCTGCCATTTTTCTGATAAATTTAGATCCAAGTTTATCCCCAAATATATTGCTGGATCTAATTCGATCTGCCATTTTTCGGTTAAATTTAGATCCAAGTTTATGCCCATATATATTGCTGGATCTAATTCGATCTGCCATTTTTCTGATAAATTTAGATCCAAGTTTATCCCCAAATATATTGCTGGATCTAATTCGATCAGGCATTTTTCTGATAAAGTTGGATCCAAGTTTATCCCTAAATATATTACTGGATCTAATTCGATCTGTCATTTTTCGTATCAAATTAGATCTAAGTTCATCCACAAATATATAGCTGGATCTAATTCGATCTGCCATTTTTCGGATCAAATTAGGTCTTACTAAATCCCAAAATATATTGCTGGATCTAATTTGATCTGCCAATTTTCTATTCAATTTATATCCAGGTTTATCCACAAATATATTGCTGGATCTAATTGGATTTGCCATTTTTCGGATAAATTTAGATCTAAGTTAATCCACAAATATATTGCTGGATCTAATTTGATCTGCCATTTTTCAGATCAATTTATATCTAAGTTTATCCACAAATATATTGCTGGATCTAATTTGATGTGCCATTTTTCGGATCAAATTAGATCTAAGTTTATCCCCAAATATATTGCTAGATCTAATTCGATCTGCCACTTTTTCGGATGAAATTAGATCTAAGTTCATCCACAAATATATTGCTGGATCTAATTCGATCTGCCAAAATTGAGATCAAATTAGATATAAGTTTATCCACAAATATATAGCTGGATCTAATTGGATCCGCCATTTTTCGGATCAAATTAGATCTAAAAATATCCCCAAATATATAGCTGGATCCGCGAATTTTCGGATCATAATAGATCTAGGTTTATCCCCAAAGATATCATTGGACCTCCCAATTTTGAGATATAACTTGATCTTAGTTTATCCCCATATATACAATTGGATCTAATACGATATGATTGGATACACCCAATTTTGAGATCTAATTGGATCAGCTAGATATTACAGCAGATCTTAAACAATATCAAATTGGATATCATTAGATATTGCGCGAGATCAATTTTTTTTACTCGGGTACTTACTTAACTAAGCGTTATAATAATATATTTAATTATATTTTTTTTTAAATTAAGGCACGCTTTAAATTACCATAAGTTTTAAGATTTTATAAAAAATTACACAATATTTTGTACAAAAAGAAAAAAAACGGAAAAATGCACTTGCTTATATTCATATTTTTACTTAAACTTAAAAAATAAAATGTATTTACAAAATTTATTAATAAATGATAATAATACTATAAAAACATATGTATAAAAATTATTGTTAGTTTTTTAAAAAATTATTTTATTGCAATTATTACTGTTTAAAATTAAGTAGAAAGATTTTTTAAAATATCTTTTATTTAAATGTGATTTAAGTCTTTTTTGTATATTTTTTTTTTTGTTATTAAAAACAGATATTTAAGGGTTAAAATATTATGCTGGCAATACTTTTTTTAGAAATTGCTGTCAGTTACTATATTTTCGCTTTTTAATAATATATAATGAGAGATCTGCTCTCGTTATCGCTGTTTTGTTTTTTGTGATGATGTTCTGTTTGGGTATTCAACATTGGGATCCCGTGGGATCCCAATTTTATCAAAATGCGTTTTCTTACTGCACTATTGGGTAAATGATAGCTATCATGAGAGAGTAATATTCTTGTTTTTCTTGCCCGAAGAAGCCCAAACTTTTTTTTCGTGTAAGTTTGGGTAAATTGTTTTTATCAGCTGTTATATCATCTGTTGGATTCAACTAGTTCAATTGAAATATTCACTTATTTGAACCAAAGACCTAGTTCACAACTAATAGCTCTTTTAGTTCAATCGCTCATTTTATTCATTCAGAAAAATATGTGTATCATTTACAAAAATTAGCGTAAAAGTTGCAAAGGCATATCGGTAATGTTACAACTCCATAAAATTACCGAAAATTTTTTGAAGGCGCTTGTTTAAATGTGTTAAAGAGATAAATATGTAAATAAATCGAACCTTTTGTTTAATATTAAAAATTTTTCAAGATTTAATAAACTATGTATTCCTTTTTGTATATAAAAATGCCTGAGAAGGAAATTTTTTTTTAATTTTTTATTTAAAAAGCGGTTTAACTAGAAAAGCTCTCTAGATTTTTACAACAAATTGAACAAGAACTAGAAAGAGCGCTCACCAAATCGAACTATAATGCACAAATCTATTGACGTTTGTTTTTCAGCCTTCAAATATGGTTTTTCGCGTTCGTTTACTTTTGGGCATTTTTGTCACTTCGTGAGAGTATTTCTTGTTAACTCTCATTTTACCGAACTTTACCCAAAAAGCAAAGAAACACACCTATTATAAGGAAATTCTTTAAGGTTGATTATATGGGGCATATTCTGTATTTCATTCGAAATTTAAATGAATTATTAGTGTACTCGTATATTGGTCATTTCATGGAAAAAAGTGTCGAATAAAATAAAGTTTTAGAACACAGATTAATAGTGACATAAATTTCAATTTTACTGCGATTATAAATCACTTCGTAATGCAGAACATAGCCGTATAGTACTTTCTGTTAAATCTGAAAGTATTTACTAAATAATAATAATACCTTCCCAGTTTAGAAACGGTAATGACATATCATTATTTTTTGGAGTACCAGTAATGACACCCACTTACCTTCTGCATTATTTTAAAACATATAATAATGAGTTACTGATAATGACTTATTTTTATCGTTATTTCAAATAGAAAATAATTTTTTAGATTTTTTTGAAAATTTTTTGAAATCTATTTTTAGACTCAATATTTTTTAAACACTAGTAAGGATATATGTAACCACATATTTTTTGATTTTTTGTATGTTGGCGAGTAAGCTTACTTGTGTGCAGCAGGACAATTATGTTTTTATCTATTAAATATTACATGTCGATATAGCTCAGATGGTAGAGCTGTTGACTGGCAATCTGTAGACCCAGGTTCGATTTCCGCACCAGCAAATTTTATTTAAAAAAAAAATACAATAAAAAATATTTTTTTTATATAAATTATTTTTTGAAAATCTATTTTTAGACTCATTATTTTTGTCAGTACTGGTAAGCACGTAGGTAACGATATATTTTTTGATTTTTCGTATGCTGGTGTGTAACGACAACTCATTATTTTTCGCGACATCGCCATATAAAGGTAATAAGAAATGTAATAACAAAAGTAACTAGTTACCATTACCAAGTTTGTAGTTACATAACCACATATCTGGTAATGATTTTCTACACTGGGTTTATCAAAGATCTTTGACTCAATTCGTGCTACGTTTGTACATAATTTGCTTTCTGTTATTTATGAAAATTATTATGATGACATTTCTTTGTGAATACTATTTTAGTAGAAATTTACTTGTTCATAGTGCCGATTCTGAACGGTTTGTGAAGCCGTGAAGTGGTGAAAAATATTTTTCACTTATAATGATAACAAATGACAGTTTTTATCACTTTAACGCTTTCAAACCATTCAGAATCGGTACTCAGAATGATAAGTTGGTAAAAAAATTCTTACTAAAATCAATAAAACTTTTTACTAAAAGTAGACTGAAAAAACTATAAAAATTTGTAGGGAAATTATACTTTAGTTAATTTATTTGCTGAAATTTTAAACTCAGAATTTGTATTTTAGTAATTCAAAAAAACGAAAAAGGAAATAGCAAAATATTGGTTTTATATCATTTTTAAAAAGCGAAAGGAAACACAAAAAATCTCAATGTATTTATCAGCACAATTTTGGCAGCAAAATAAATTAGTAAAACATTAGTTCAATAGAGTTTAGTGCGGAAAAAATATAACCAAAACTTTTGCTGAAAACTAGTACACTTTATATCTGAGATTTTCCACTAATTTTTCTACTAACTTATTTTTTTTAGGCTGATTTTTTTAGTTTTCCGGTGATGTTGAAAGAAACTAAAAACAACTGGGTCGACAATCACAAACTGCAGTCACAGTATAAGAATTGAGCCTATTCTGATCACAATTTTGCCGATCATATAAGATATTTTGCATTTTTTTTACAATCCCAATTTGGTTGTCACAACCCTATTTGTGCTGTTCCAACTGAAGTTGGATTGTGACGACCGAAAGATTCGGTCAGCAGCAACCGAATAAATTTTATTCTTCCTCATTCACTAGACATTTGTTTTTCTTGTTTTAATTTCTTACTTAAAATGGTGACCTTGTAACTCTATCACTTTATCTCTTTAATACTGTATTCTCTCGGCGGTGTCATTTTATGAAGTGGCCATTAATTTAGCCGCTTGTATAACATTATGCTGATGATGATATACACCCATATCTGAGGCAGTTGTACCATGGACACCAACTGATGAACCAGCACTACCACCCAAACCACCAAATGATGAACCAAAGTAGCAGTTGTTAACATAATCATAATTGGTAGCATTCGATTCAGATTTTACACTATAACCACCCAAACTACCACCACTACTCGCCGAGTTAGCCACATGTTGGGACAGTGTTGGCGAATGATGGTGATGATGATGATGAGCCGCCGAAGCTGCATGATGAGCCGCTGCTGCTGCTGCATGATGATGGTGGTGATGCAAATGATGTGCATGATAATTTGAACTTGCTGAGCTGGTGGCTGTTAAACCATTTGATAGCGAGTTACTGGAACTTAATAGATGTTCATATTTTTGTGTACCAAAAGCTGAACCTGATAATTGAGAATGACTCAAATTGCTTTGAGCCGCTAACGCTGAGGGTGAATAAAGATTGTTACTATGTGAACTGGTGTGGCCACTACTACTGGAAGTATTCGTAGTAGACCCCGTATGGGCAGAAGATGTATGTGATCCCGAACTATTGGATAGTCTGGATTGTTGTGACGATGTTGGAGGTAAATGCATATGATGGCTTAGGGAATTATGTAGGGCAGAGGTGGCTGAACCCAGACTTAAATTATGCAATGCGGAGGAGGAAGCTACTGATTTAACGGCCAAATCATTTTGTAGTTTTGATGCTAAAGATCCAGGTAAACTATGGCGTTCTAACCCCAGAGAAGGTTTGAGATCTGGAAAAGGAAAGAGAAAAAAAAATTATTATTCATTTTTAACTTTAGTTTAATATTTTAAAGACTGAAATACAGCTCACACTTGCTGGGTGCTTTTGTAAAAAGAATCAGACGAATTCGTTAAAAAATTTGTACGAAAAACACTAACAATAAGTAATTTGAAAACTTTTTGTTCCACAGTTATTGCACAAATTTGTTACAATATCTATATAGACCAGATGCGGCTAAATTTTAAAGACAAATGTTTTGAAGTTTGTGTTTTTAACACAAATGTTTTAACAAATTCGTCTGATTTTTATATAATAATACAGGCAGTTCACCAGAAATATTTAATACGAGTTGAGCCCAAACTAGATAAACGCAGTGTAGACAGTTTTTTACGGGAGCAGGTTTATTTTATTTTCTTTAATTATCTCTGTCGTGATGTTAAATAAACAAGAGCTGCCTTCAAACAAGATTCAATAAGAAATTCTTTAAAATATTTAATAGTTTTCGGGAAATTCAAGAAAAACTTTGACATCACTGGTTTAGGCTTTCTACCGCAGTGTGGCAGTTTGTAGATAAATCAGAGTACCGATTCCGAATAGTTTGTGAAGCTGTGAAGCGGTGAAAAATATTTTTCACTCATTTAAATGTAATGATAACAAATGACAGTTTTTATCACTTCAGAATCGGTACTCAGGTTTTATATTTTTTTTTTATTTGTCACTGTTGAGGAATTAGAATATTTTCCAAAAATAATAGTAAAAATCAAATTAAAACCCTGAAAAAAGTCAAGACAAAAAATTAATAATAAATCTAGTGTCATTCGGCCTTAAAAAAGAAGAGTACCCTACTAAAAAAAAATTATATGACTTTTGATATTATATATAATTATATCCGAAAAATGAGAACATCTAATTGTATCTAATTAGATCGTATTATGATCATATTAGATCTAATTTGACACAATTAGATCTAATTTGATGAAATAAGATATGGTTTGATACAATTTTATCCAGATTTTGTCCTCATCCAAATGTATCAAATATAATATAATCATATCCAACTAGATATAATGGTATATAATTCGATACAATAATACATAATTATATGAGGCATATGTAACTATATATAGATCTATATATAATTGGATATTGTAATATGTAGCACCATATATTGTGCCATATATAACAAGATATAGTTATATATTTAGGATAGAATTTCGTAAGATTTTATATAATTATAACTTGGTATATATGTTCCAATATATAATTATACAAAATTGTATATGATAATATATGACTATATCAACACTTTTTTACTTGGGTATTGAATTTTTCGTTCGAATAACTCATTTTAATATTTCAACTTTAAACATCAATTTAAGACGCAATTTAACAGCTTTTTTTAAATAAATATTTTATAATGCTTTTCTGAACACATTTGTGCCGTTTTCATTATAATTTAATTAAAATGGTTTCCATGAATGATTCATATGTGCACTGAAGGAATGTTATAATATGAATGAGAAATTTATTAATATTTAAGAAACATTTAGGCCCGATTACTGAATGTCCAGTTAGCTACTAACTGGAACTTTAACTGACAGACTTGTTGTTATTTCCCATATAAAATTTAAATTTAACTTGACTCTAGATCATATATTAATATCACTTTTTGTTTAAATTATTTTCAAATTAAAGAAAGATGATACAATTTTCACATGTAAATTACAAAGAATAAAAATTTTAAATAATTCGATAAGGCCAGCGAGACAGAATACGTATTTTCGGCTTTCGATACAAAGCCATCATCAGTGTCATTTGCCTTGAATGGTCGAGAAAATATGTATTCTGTCTTGCTGGCCTTATCGAATTCTTTCAAATTTTTATTCTTTGTAATTTACTTGTGAAAATTGTATAATCTTTCTTTAATTTGAAAATCATTTAAACAAAAAGTGATATTAATTTATGATCTAGATTCAAACTAAAAAATATTCATTTACCAAAATAAAAGATCAACTATACGAACCCCTCATTTATCTTTTAAATTTAACTCTCGGCTAAATTCTAACTGCATTCACAATATTTTATCATTAAAAACACCCTAAAATACATATTAAATTAATTGAAAACACAATTACAAAAAGGACTACTGCTTTTCATTATATTCAAACCATTTTGCTATCTATTTTCAAACATTGTTTAAACAAACCAAAAAAGAAATAAAAAAAATTTAAAAGTCTGTTAAAACAATCTTCAATGTTTAACTGATAAAACTTTAGAAAAAAACGATTATGTAGTTTGTTTTGTCATATTTCAAAGTTTTTTGTTTGAATTTTCAAAACACTACACACACAACACACACGTTCATATTTTTATTGGCTATGTTTGTGTGTATGAGTAAAAAGTTGCTTGTAATTTGAATTGAAATAATTTTGTATATAAACAAATGATTTTAACAAAAAAGAAAACCAAAAATATTAAAACTTTTTTTTTTAACAGAAAACAACGAAATTATTTAAGTTATTTTTTCTAAAAATAGAGAACTTAAAATAAAATATTTGACTGAAAATATCAACTCCTACAGACGATACGTATTTTTGTGTAGTTTGTTTTTTATTGACTTGTACTAAAAGTTAAAAAATATGTTTCCATGTATTTTAATTGATTTTTTAATTAAAAACAAACTTTACCTATGACTTTTTAAATAAACCTCAATCGGTTATGGAAAATATATTGTGAGTGTGGAAATTCAGTAATCGGGCCTTAATTTATTAAAACTAAGACTTTTCTATTTTTGTAGCTTTTTAGTGAACGTATTTTTTCAAATTTGTATTAAACGTTCAAAATGTTGTGCGTATCCAGAGAAAAGATTTGTTGTCCAAAAGGATTTTGGGACCAACAAAAAAGTTCTGCCGCAGCGGAAATTTTGATTTTCACAAGCCCAATTCTGTTTCTGTTATGACAACCCCATTCGGTGGAAATGTGGTTGTGCCAACAAGTTTTTTTGTATGTGTTTTGTTATTTTTCACTTACCATCATCTTTAATCTCTTTTCCATTTTCTGTAGAACTACCCGATTTCTTTGGTTTCCTTTTTCTGGTTTGTATACCATCTTTACGCATAGCTAATGGACGATTTACACCATGTAATTTAAAATATAAACCGCAAGCATTGCACACAGGTTCACCCTCATTATTACGTCTCCATAGAGTAGTGGTACGAGTACCACAATTTGTACAACAAAGTCCTAAACGGCGTGTAGCTGTCTGTGGGGTAAAAAAAAACAAAAAAAAAATTATAATTTTTCATAAAAGTGCTTTGTGTAAACTCATAAATACTTTACAAAATTATAGGAGGTTTTGTACGAAAAATTTGTTTTGTAAGCCTCCTATAACTTTATAAAGCATTCATGAATTTACACATTAAACTATTATTTGCTTAGATAATTTCAAGCAATTGCTTTAATTTAACCAAACCTCTAAATTGACCCACTCCAACATTCCAAAAGTAACGCTAACGGGTCTTTCCTAGCAGAGACTATTAATTATAGAGGTAGGAAATCAAAACTTAAACTACTCACCGATAGAGGGCGCTGATATTTAGTATTACCTGAGCAACTATTTAGTATCAGTTTAATATCAGTTGAGCCTATATTTATAAACTCAAAAACTGGAAAAAACAAACGCGGAATATATTCAAATAATAAAATTTTAAATATTTGTTTGTATTTTTTCTTTTGTTGTTTGTTATTATTTAAATTTAAATAAAAAAAGAAAATTTTTAATTTTTTTTACAAAGTGCCATCTAGTGACAACGATTTTTTTATAACTTATTTTTTTGGTGATTCCATACCCCTGTTTCCTGGAACTAGCATACTATGGACCATAAATTACATAGATATCTTGCTCTTCTTCTTCTTTTGTCAACAAACACATTTTTTCACAACAATTCAAATATTTTTTGTATAGGTATAGGACCATACATGGGAACTTTTCATTACCATTGAAATTTCATTACCATTATTTCATACTAATGGCAATGAAAAAATTTCATTACCATTTAATGGTAATGAAATATTTTTCATTAGAAAAATCATTACTAATGGTAATGAAATTACACTAATGTATAAAAAACTAATTACAATTGATTAAAAACCATTTTTTTACAAAAAAATTCAGACAAATGATAGCGAATAACGCGTTTGGCCGGGGAAGTTATAAAACATACTTTTTTAAGGAGGATCCATTTAATTCCGTTAAACTTTATCTGGATACAAATAAAAATGGAATGGAAAGTAATATTTAATTTCAAATGAGCATGAGCCTGAATGAGCATATTCCATCTTCGATTTCAGCGAGTTCTACTCTATTTTTACGTTTTTCTGTCATTGGCAATTTTTTTGTTTTTAATTTATTCATTATCAATGGTAATGAAATTTAAAATCATTGCCATTAATCAATGAAATTAATTTTTAGAATCATTACCATTAATTAAAACGAGTAAAAAGGTTAAAGTCGGGCATGCCGACTATACAATACCCTAAACCAGTCTGGTTAAGAGCCAACTAATGTTTGGATCCGAAATTCGAATGGGTTAAAATGGGACTTGTGTCAAAATTTTCTTTAAAATTATAGAAGAAGAGAAAATCATAAATATAGCCCATATGGGCGATAGGTCCAAATATGGACCGATTCTATCTAGAATCTATCGGCTTTTTTCTCTGGACCATGTGAGTCAGCAAACCAAATTTCATTGAAATATCTTCTTATTTGCGACCTGCAGCGTGTAACCAAGCCAATTTTGGGGGACCCTTAGGGTCTAAACATAGACCGTTGTTAACCAAAATCAATAGGCTTCGTCCTTGGGCCGACATAGTTCGGTGTACCAAATTTCATCAAAATAACTTAATATCTGCGACCTGCAGCATGTAAACAAGCCAATTTTGGAGGGGGGGCCTTGTATGGGCACTAGGTCTAAACATGGACCGATTTTAATCAAATAGGCTTCGTCCTCGGGCCGACGTAAGTAGGTGTACCAAATTTAATCAAAATATCTTAATATTTGCGACTTGTAGAGAGCGTACAAAGAAGCATGGACAGACAGACAGACGGACGGATGGACAGACGGACATCGTTAAACCGAAATAAAAAGTGATTCTGAGTGGATCGGTACACTATAAGGTGGGTCTAAGTCCAATATATTTTGGTGTCACAAACATCAACACAAACTTATTATATCCTCTCCACGTAGAGGTGTAGGGTATAATAACAAAAATTTTGTAGGTGTTACATTTGGTGTTTGCTTTTTTTAGTCTACTAATATTTAGCAAAATTTTCTCCAGATTTTACAATACAATTTGTAATTTTCAATTAATTAAAAGTTAACTTAAATATAACTAAAGTTTTGTAAATTTAACAGTTTTTTATTTGCTGTTCTTATTTTACTAGTATTTAGCAAAAAAGAAAAACTGCTAATTTCAGCAGTTTTTTTTCTGTAACATAATTTTTAACAAATTTTTGGTTGCTTTTTCTGCTATTTTTACATATTTATTTCTTTGAGTGTACCACAAAGATCCTGCATATTTCAGCATGGTTCTCAAAATTCCAGTTTGAAATATGTGAAATTTTTTTAACCCTTTCAGACCTGGCTATACCGATTGTGAGATCTTAAAATACAGATAAAAAAAATTTTTTTTGCTTTTTTACAAGTATAGAGTAATTGTGAGTTCTTAAAAAACGAAGAAATGTGTTTTAAAATTAAATTAATTTAATATCGTCTTCTGATAAGGGTTGACATGCGGCCACGTGGTAAGTAATATTATTTTTATTAAGCAATAAATTTAACTTTAGTTAGTGATTTCTGATGATTCCGAAAATGTACGTTCCCCTTACAAAATAAAGCTTACAAAATTTTACATTTTTAGAGAATCTTATTAAATTAAAAAACAGATATCACAATTGTGCTGTTTAGGCACAACTTGACTTTTTTTTTATGCTCACGATTTTGTGATCTCATTATTTTCTTTAGGAAAACACTTTTATTTGTAAGTAAACTATGACATTGAATCTGCATTTGCGATTCTAGACCAGTCTCATATCAGCTATGACTGCTATGACCATTGGCCTGAGTTCTCTGGCGAAGCGCCAAGAGAAGACGATGCCAAAAATGTTGAGCAGCCTTTGTCTCGCAAAAAATGAAGATTGTTTCAAAGGTTATCATTTAAAATAATGAAGGTGAAACATAAATTTAGTTTTAGTTTGCAAACAGTCATGAATTCATGTTATTTTCTCACGTATCAAACATAATTTTATTATTTTCTTAGTATTAAAAGGCAATGAAGTACCTAAATATGAATAGGGATATATTGTTTTTGTTTTCTTATTACTTATTTGTTATTTAATTACTAAAAAGTGAAATAAACACAATGAAGCAATAAAATTTGTTTTTCATTCATCAAAATTATATTTCAGCTTATAACCCAGCCCACACAATCGTGCTATGTCCTTTTTCAAAAAAATTACCTTACAAAAATTTAGAACACGCTTATCTTGGTAGACTTTGCTAAAAAGAAATTTTATATTGATGATTTTGCAATGACTACAACCGTTTTACTACACAGGTCTGAAAGGGTTAAAAAAACTTAAAAAATTTAAAGATTGGACTTGGGGGTTTTGTTAAGTATACCTTATTAATTAATAATAATAAATATTACAAATATTCTCCTTTTCATTTGGTATGGGCAGCGGATTGATTTCAGCGGATTTCGAAGAAAATCCAATTTTTAAAAAATTTAATTTTATGGGTAAAATTTTTTGCTTTTAGCCAATATCGAAAAGTGACGACTGAATTACATATTTTGACAAAATATGAATTACTTTTTATTCTAAAAATTCGGAAAACGTTAGTTTGACTTTATTTGAGGTCAAAAGTAAAAAATGCGGTAATTTCCCAAGGGTTAAAAATAGTATTTTAGGCAAAATTTTGAAATTAAAGACTTCACTAGTCTAAATGTAAAGCAACAAAAAATATCTGTAAATAATTCAGAGTGTTAAAATAATATAGAAAATATTTTTGTCTTTTTTCTAAACACAAAAAAGTTTGTCGGTAAAATCTACTGAAAATGACAGTTAAAACAAAGTTAGGTGCATGCAGTTAGAAAGGCAACAACCTTTAAAATAACTAAAAATGTTGTTAACTGTTGTTAACTGAAAAATGCATTAAAAATAACTAACAATGTCAGAAAAATTAACTGATAAATTTTTACTACAAAAATTTTAAAACAACTGACAAAATGGGTAAAAGCTACTGTATTTTTACAGTTAATTCCTTTGGTATTTTAGAAGTTTATTTTAATAAAAAAATATTTCTTTCGATTACAAAAATACGTGTAATTACTTCAGCCTATTTAAAATTTGAAGTAACAATTCCAAACAGTTCTCCAGTTATTATACTTTTACGCATTGGAGATACAATACAATTTTCTGATTTGTATTTGAAAACTAGGAATATATCAATAATAACAAATATAAACTAAACAAGAATTTTTAAAATTCAACAAATTCAACAAATTCAATGAAATTTTTTATTTTTTAACCATCATAACTAACTAATAAAAACAACTGTTTACTGTAAAAATACTGTTTTGGTAGTTGTTTATTATGCTATGCCAAAATAACTGATTTAAACAAATATTACGAAATTACATTAACATCGGCCTGTTAGTTTTTTTTTACCGCACTTCCAAACTACGGTTATCGATAAGGGTAACGCTATTTTAGATTATTTCGGTAACGGAATTTTGGTTATTTCGGTAACGGTATGTTAATATTAATGGTATTTCAGTTATTTCGGTAGCGATATTTTAAGGTTAACGGTATTAAGTTATTTCAATGTATACCGAACTTGCATACAATTTGCTCTAGGCTGAGGTTAGGCTAGGCTGAATGGGAGCCCGCCAGAACGGCGAGTTCACTCGGAGGCCATAAGGCCCATTGCGATTCCCTTAAATCTCCCCCTCATCCACATGGAAAGAAATACCACGACCCGAAGAAATCTAAAACCATCCCGATCCCCTCAAAAAGTCCGCAAGACTAGACAGGGAAACATCGCGTAGACTGTCCAGGTCGTCGAAGAACCTACATCTTTCGGAAATTCACAAACAGATGGTGCACTGTCTCCTCCTCCTCCTCGTCCCCACAGCCCCTGCAGTAGTCCGCCTGGGTGTAAACCCAACGCACAGCCATTCGGCCCATAGCGCATTTGCTCTACAAAGGTTTGTTCTTTTCCGACTCTCACCAATTTAGTTTTAATAAAAGAAGTTTGTACCATCTAAGACCAGCTTGCAGGGAATATTGCTTTGTATGATATGAGGACCTTCTAACTTATACCAAAATAATCAAAGTTTAGCGCTCTACTATATTTATGAATGTTAAATTTGTGTGTGGTTAACTCTGGTTATTTTTAGATAAATTACGCGACCTTAGAAAACAATGTAACATTTTATTCATTTAAAAAATAAAACGATGCTAAAGAAATGAGTTCATACATGACTTTTTTAAATATCTGTAAATTCTCTAGTTTCATGTATTAAGCAGAGCTTGAAAAAGATAATTCTTTTTTGAATACACTCGCATTAAAATTTATTGATTTTATAATTCAGTGAATAATTCAGAATCACTTTAAATCAATTATTTGATATTAAATAAAGTGAAGATGTAATTTATACAAATTTCAATTGATTCAATTTTGATTCGCGAACTATAAATCAAGGCAACCATTTTTTGTTAAATAGATTTATTAAAGCTGAATCAATTCGCTTGGTTCTATGAAAAGAATCAACAAAAAAAATTGATTCTTTGAATAAGATATGGATTGATTAAAGTTGAAAATAATTCAATCAATAAGAAGCAACATTCAGGAAATTGTTCCAGTTAATTAACGTGTTGCTGTCTTTGGTAAGGGGATAGCGAAGCAGTGAAAACTGGTGAAAGATGAAGGGCTTTAAATATGACAACACTTTAATTGCGCGAGATGTTAAATCCTAGAACAGTTGTTGCGCGCCATCTGTTGAAGAGTTGGCGAACTTTGTTGAAGGTTTTTGGTTCATAGCCCTGTTATATTATTGTACTTCGGCGGGATTATGGGAAAACCGAAGAAAGACACTGCGATATATACGAGGTATAGAAAGAACTCATAAATATTTTTTTCATAAATTTATGTTGCTTTAGTTGGGGATCGAACCCGCAACCTTATGTGTAACGCGCTAACCATTAAACCACAGCGCCCATAAAATGTGTTTTGCGAATCGTTTCGTCCAAATTTAAATCAGATTTAAAACTTGAATTAAGGTTTGGAATTAGTAGAATGATTTTCGACAACTTCTGCAATTCGAATATTTGCTGAAATCTTTAAAGTACAGCAAGATAATATCAATAGAAAAATTTTAAATTTGGAAAATTTTGATGTACCAAAGTAATCGTGGCTACCACGGTACCAACAAAGGTAAATTTTTACCAAAATAATTACAATTGTATGATCTTTTCCATCCCTGATGCATACTGCAAATTTCTTTACAAAAAATAAACGATAATAAAAACAAAACAAATTTAACAACTAAAGCTAAAACGGTAAAGGTATTTTAAGAATAACAGTATTTCGTTTATTTCGGTAACGGTATTTTGAGGGTATCGATATTTCATTTATTTCGGTAACGGTATTTTAGGGATAACGGTAGTCAGTTGAAAGGGTTTGTAATCGATAAAACGGTATTTTAGCGGTAATGCCTGCCCTGCTTAACTCTCAATGATAAACATTAGCATTTTCCTTAAAATGAGAAAAAGCCAGTTTCCCCCCATATAATCCCTTTTTATAAATTTAGCGCAGATACGCCATTTTGAAATTTGAGAATTTGTTCTAAAGTAACCCTATTTTGGGAATAGTTTTTTAAAGAAAAATTCTCAAGATTCTGAGATTCTTTCTAAAAATATCGGATTAAGAAATAGTTGTTGTGAGTCAAAATAATAATTGAAACATGAAATAGTGATTAAAAGTGTTTTGATTTCAAACATTAAACTAAATAAAAATATTAAAAATTCAACACTCACTGCACTCACCAATCGCTTGCTTGGCTTGATCAACGGTCTATTCATACCGTTCATTTTATGATACAATCCGCAAGCGTTACACAAATAATGACCGGTACCATCTCGCCTCCACAAAGGCGTACTGATTGCACCACAATTTACACATTCACGTCCTTCACCAAATTGAAAATCAATAGCACTATCATAAGGTGAAGAACGTTGAAAGCCAGTAGGATCATAGGCCCTCCAAGAACCCATCATAACAGCATTTTGTGTATAAAATTGTGGGGGTAATTGGGCATGAGCCGTACCAAAACTATCCGAAGTCCAAGCATTTTGGGCGGCTGCTGTACCAAAATGTGCCGCCACATGTTGATATTGACTATTGGTTAAAGCTCTATTGGAGGGTACGTAAACGGGAGCGCTGACGGTAGCTGCGGCAGCAGCTGCCTGTTGATGATATGAACTGACACCAGAACCACCTGTACCGCCACTTAAATCAGGATAACCTGCAGAAGAATGGTACATCTTTGCTGTATAAGTGGGAAAATCTTGTTGATGTTCTAAATTTCCCGTTAAATTATGTCTATGAGCCAAAGATTGGTGATAATTTGCCGCCACAGAGATGGGAGTTGTTAATTCTTGTTGCATAAGAGTATGATCTCTCGATGACTGTTGATCAGAATTTGACTGAAAGGAGAAAAGATAAAAATATCTAATCAATAAAATTAATTAAAAAGTAAAATATTTGAAATTACATCAACTTTGTCTTAAATTTGATTGGCCTAATTTCGACAAAGGGCTACACCCTTTTTAGATAAATATGTTGCCTTGTACTGCCATTATTTTCAATATGGCCCATCCCATTATTTAGTTTATAGTTTGCCTTCCTTTGTAATACGCATGCTTTCTTTTTGCACCATCATCAACATCAGCCAACAACCAACAACCACTACTGCTGCTTGCAACCATTTGGTCGGGCATATTCATATAATAACACACAATTTAAAGCCGTCCATAAATTCTTTTCATATAAAATAAATTTTTAATGGCGTTTTTGCACGTTACTTTTAGTTCTGTTTTTGTTAGTCTGTTGGCTTTTTTTTAACTTGCATGGTAACATTTTTTTCCTTCTTTCTTGCATGCAAATATTTTTCTTTGCTCCCATATATTTAAAGTTTATTACTTGTATACATATACAATTTTTTTAAATTTTTAGTTAAAGGCTGTAAAATATATTCACTGCACGTTTTTACAGAAGTTTGTCGACAAGTTGTAAAGCCATAAACACATTTGGAATTTTTATTATTTTTTGTACTTGTTATATTTCGGGCCATAATAATAGCTATTCATAATCATAAATAAAAACCCATATTTTGGAAAAAAACATAAAGATTTGATTTAGGATTGCATTATAAAATCTTAACTCTTTAGTACTCTTTAATTGATTGCGATGCAATTTGTAGCATATGTTTGGCACTGACAACTCTGTAAAAATATATGTGGACCTTTGACAAAACCACTTAAGTCAACTTAAGAAAAATTTCCAATACTTAAAGTTCATAAAGTGCATACAGTTTCTAAACAGTTTAATTAAACGTTTTTAAGCTAATTTGGCAAAAAGAGTATGCATAATTCGTTTAATAACGAACAATTTAACAATCTGTTAAAAAAATCTGGAAAATAAAAATCTCTGTTGAAGTCACAAATATTGAGTTTTCATTTATTTAAAGGCTTTTTCAAGGATCATCCACCCAAGAATATGTAGAATCTAACATTTTGTGGCCAACAAATTAAAAAAAGCCTGGAACAATTGCACCATTTAATCCATTTTTCATTAAATTTTCTCAAATTGGTGTACAAATAAAATAAAAAATAATTTAAACAAAATAGTGATGTTGATTTAATCAAAATATATTCGTCATTCGAATACTTTCAGTATTCGTAGTATTAAACTGGCTTATAAATATTATTTTACACTATTGCATAAACAAGATAAGCATAAAAATAGTTTTTATCATGTTTTGATTTATTAAAAATTATTTTTGTTGATAAAATCTTCAAAACAATATTATTCATCTATGATTAACGAGGCAATCGTTTACTAACTTTAAGAATCACTAACAATTAATTTGAAAGTGGAAACGCCACTTTAGAAAAACGTGTAAGTCCACACAATGTTATCGATTTCGTGTACTTACGATATGGGATACTTGTGTATAATAATTGTATATGGGTCATTCCATCTTAAATCGATCATTGGTTGGAATGGACGCCTTTCGATTTGGATGAATTTTGGTCAGAACTCTTCTTTCATCATATAACGAAGTTTTGCCAAAGGAAAAAAATTACAAAATTTTTTTTCGAAAGTTATGCAAAAATTGTTTTCCAAAGTTTTTTATGAGAGTTCAGTAACCTGTCCTAGGATTTGTCCTGTGACATGTCAATTTCCCCCTCCTATGACAACGTCATGTAAAACTGACCACTCTATTTCATATAAAGGGGCCAGTTCGGTGACAGTTTGTTAAAATTTCCCGTAGGGATATTATTTTAAAGCCTCCAAATAAGTAGTGATATTTCAGTATATCGGTAACCCGTTATTTCATGCCTCCCACATATGTATTGATGTATCACAATATTAGTAACGTATTACTTTAGGTTACTAAGTAAAACCATGGGTAAAGGGTTACCCATTGCCAGGCAATGCGTGAAAAAGGTCCAACCCATTACCAAGGTTTTGCTGGGTGCTCATACATATAATCGCCTTACTATCTAAATTTTTCAAATATATATTTTAGTTAAAGTCGACTTTAGTTAAAATATTGGGTGGCAGTATGCCTTGACTTGGTTTATTTTTGGAGCATTCTGATTGGTTAATTTATTTTCAAGCAATTAAAATGTTTGAAAATATAAATATTTTTGTAGGGTTTTCATACACAAAATGAACAAAACCGTATGAAAAAGTAAGGGCTAATGATTTTTATTTGAAGGCCTAAACTTAAACTTATTTAAAAAAGTATAAAGTTTTTTTTCCATTATCAAATTTTATATATTCTTTTAAAGATGTGAACACTGAAGTGTACAAAGGTAGTGAAAGATTTTAATCACATTGCATGACAAAATTTTGACTTTTAAAAATTAATAGAGGCCCTACCATCAATTCTACACGCTGCAAAAAAACGGCCTGTCCCAAACATATTTTTGCTGGTAATATATATATATTTGGAGATTTTGTTAAACATATTCGCCGTGTTTTTACTAGAAACAATATATATTTGCATGCAAATATATTATGTTTGTAAGCAAATATATTATGTTAATATATAATGTTTGGATGAAATGAAATGACGCTATCGACAAATATTATATGTTTGGCAGCAAACATATAATATGTATGTTATAGACAAATTATGTTTCCATGCAAATACTATATATAAATAATATATTTAGTTATAAAGCAATTATTAATATATGCCAAACAATAGGCGTATTTATTCTACTTTCCAAATTTCTATATATTTTAATGGAAAAACATAAAAAGTTAAATTAATACATCTACTGTTTGGCGATTATTTAATAACTAAATATATTATAAATCACATTGTATTTTACATCTAATACATTCATTGAAAAACACTAACTACAATCTCTTCATTTATTTTTTATTTATTTTTATTAACAAATATTAATTAAAAACTCTTATAATAAGTTAATACTTTAATATACAAAATTAAATATTTTTTTTTTCTTTTTAACACAATTTTATGTTTTATTTATACTAATTTATTTTATTTTTTCACATCTTTCACAATAAAATTAATAAATAAAGGAAAAATATCACTAAATTTTCTGACTAGATGCAATCTAGCTAAACCAAACGATTATTACCAACTACAAAAGTTATAATGGCTACATACAACTTTATATGTATCAAGAATGGAAATTCGCCGTTTTTCCAAATATATGTTAATTGTATCCACAAATATAATTATTACCGGGAAATATATATATAGTAACTATAAAAACAATATAATTGGAAGCACACTGCAAATACATATATGGTAGTTTGTAAACATACATTGATTACCTCCAAACATATACAAAAACGTCTTTTTCCTCCGTGTATATATTTTGGACATGCTGATTACTTTATTTTTCGATCAATGGTACAGATTTTTCGCTAAATGTCTTTAAAGTTTGGCGGTTGTCCATTCAGTTTTTTATATAAAAAATTTTTCAATTCAATTAATATGAATTTTTTTGTATTAAAATGTAAGCACAGGCCCTGTGGCCATATTTACGATATAAATGCGATGTGCTAATCTTGATACTCGTATTTAAACCTCTACTTAGCGTTTTATGGCTTTTAATGTTTTTTGCTATTTCAGCGACTTTAGTCGCCGAATGTACAATCGACCTCAATAAATGTAATGCCTTAGTAAGGAAGCAATTAAAAGGAAAATATTTCAATAAAAAAAATGTATTCATCTATAGCGGTCTATACTAGAGATGAGCGATATTTTCATACCGGTGATTTAATCACAGTTATTGATAAATCACTGGTAACGGCAGTGATCAAATATTTCAAGTCGCAGTTACTCGGTATGTCGTTCTTTTAATATTTTTGTACTATTCTTTCTTGCAAACTTCATCGTGCACAGTAATACATGTTTTTTTTCAATAACAGTGACTTGCTTTCACACTTTTCTGAATAAAATGTCTCCTTCTATCATGTCTTTGTTACCGGTCGCAACTATTCTTCTTTTAAGGCCCAGTTTTTAGGAAGTGGATTATCTTTAAACTTAGTTTAACGCAGTTTGTAACTGGGATACTGCTTTTAAAATGTGGTTTATTTTGTTTTATTTCAATAAAGAAATAATTTATACTCGAGAAAAAGTTTTTCCGGCAAATTTTTGTTAATAAACTTTTAAATGGTTGAAAAAATTCGTTTTTGGTTTAACTAAACCAAGTTTAAAAGACATCTTAAAAACTCGCCATAAATATTATTTCGTTTATTTATCAGAAAATCGCAGTCTTTTCCATAGATAAACCGTGATCACGATCACAGTTTAAAAGAACAACGATTTGAACATTTCACGATTTCACTGAGAACAATGTTACTGAAAAATCGCCGGATCGCCCATCTCTATTACAAACCCGTGATCACGGTCAATGTTTAAAAGAACGGTGATTTGAAAATCACGATCACTGGTAGCAGCGTTATTCAAAAATCACCGGATCGCTCATCTCTATCCTATACGTTAAAATCGCGATTTTTCAAAAATTGTGTATGGCAGCATAGCTTTCCAAGTTGATCCCAGATTCCAACTTTTTGTATAGTGTATGTGGGCCCTTCTAGAAAATGTTTTTGCAAAAATTCAAACCAAATACTTTCGATTTGCAAAAGTTATCGGTATAAATACATTCATTTATAAATACTAAACAAATTACAATACTAAGGCTGGATTACTGAATGTTCAGTTAAAATTTAGCCAACAGTTAAATTGAAATTTTATATGGGAAACAACAGCAAATGTGTCAGTTAAAGTCCCAGTTAGTAGCTAACTGGACATTCAGTAATCGAGCCTAAATAGTAACAGAAACTAAACAAAATATATAGTATATTTTAGGGCTTTAATTTATTTATTTTATAATAAAGTAAAGGTGGCAATAATAAAGTAAAAGTGAAATAATTAAGTTTAAGTCGCAATTTAAATATGTTATTCCGCAAAAACTAAGATTAATTTTGATTCAATAAAAGTAAAATACCACTGAATTGTATAAAAAAAAAAAAAACATTTTAGTTCATATTTGGGACTCAGAAATCCCAGAAATCCCATAAGTGGAAAACCCATAAGTGGAAAATAATTTCGAACTTCAAGGTTATTGCCATCCTATGTGGACTCCAGGGAGGCTTTACCAAATCAATTTTTTTGCGAAATAACATATTTAAATTACCACTTAAACTTAATTATTTCACTTTTACTTTATTATTGCCACCTTTACTTTATTATAAAATAAATAAATTAAAAGCCTAAAATTAACTTTATATTTTGTTTAATTTCTGATTTATTTAATTTTTCTTAGATTTTTAAATTAATTGCATTTTTAAATTATTTAAAATAATTTTGTGGGATTTTTACGGATTTTATGCGCAAATTTACGTATATAACATGCTCTTTTTACGCAAAAATTTTGTAAATTAACACACTAATTTTTCAACATTTCATTTAATTTTTCAATATAAAATTACACATTTTCAATGTAAAATTACACATTATTTGTGCACCAACTTACACATAATGTGCGTATTAATTTTTCAATTACACACATAGAATACATTTAGCCAATTTGTAGTAGGAGTACATAGTTTTCTACAGAAAATTTGTTAGATTTGCAATAGTATCGGTTCTTTCCTATGACATGCACGTCTTAAATTCGTTGATGGAAATGCCAAACTTGACTACTTTTTTTTTTGAGTTGTATTTTTTCGGGAACTGGTAGTAGTTAAAATTTGGCATTTCCATTAACGTCATAGAAAAGAACTGATACTGTTGTAAATTTAACAAATTTTCAGTAGAAAATTATGCTTGTGCGTCATGTTCCTATGTGTTGTTGTGTTTGTTTTATTTAATTTTTCCACTATCTTCTTTTGAATATAGAGAAAAAAGTTATGCTTAGAAAAGTAACTGCTCTTTTTTGCAGGGAAATACAAATGTAATTTATTGGTAAAGAATTAGTTTTTTTATTAAATAATGGAAAAAGTTTTATATGTTTTAAAATAATGCAGAAAGTATGTAAGTGCCATTAGTGGTAGTTCAGAAAATAATGGGGTGTCATTAGTGTTTCTACACTAGGATGTTATTATAAATATAAAGTATACTGAGACGTATGATCAATATACTAGTGCGTATGATCAATACACAATTTAAGTATTACTCATTCATCACCAAAGCAAAAAGGCAAATTTTTTCTTCTTTGCTTATCACATACAATATCCACGTCACAGAGTAAAATTCAGCACTTTTTTTGAAATGTTCATCATATTTGAATACGTTGTCTAAATGATTTACAAAATGTTAAATTTTTAGCAAAATATTGGAATTTAAGAGTTGTGTTTTTTTTTTGGATTTGAATATTTTTAATTTCGTACAATATACAGCAATATATGCTGTAGACCGTACCTCAAAAAAAAAAGTTCGCCGTACACCATCCAATCTAAATTATTTTTGCAAGGAAGTTTGAAAAAAAATTTTTTTTGCCTTTTTACATTTTTCGTTATATCTTTGGCTTTACAGTCGGATCTTAAAGTGTGATACATCGATATTTTTCTCTCGGGAGGTGTTGGAGATGTTTTGCTCCAAGGGCCATTGACCTCAAGTATCACGTTCTGGTATTTACCAACCAGATCTCAGTTGCTACCACCCTAATGTCGTAAAATTAAAGCTCGCAAAAAATCATTAAACCCTTGCAAAGCAAGTTTTTCGATAAATCCAGCAGAAATTAAAAATTTTTTTCATTGAATTTTTCCTTTATAGCAAAACACTGGTCTCTTCGAGGCAAAAAATTGATATTTAACACTTTATATCCGACTGTAAATGCCGATGCTATAACGAAAAATTAAAAAAGACGATCCCTAGATTTTGGAATTGCCTTGCAAAAATACTTTATATTTGAAGGTGTACCGCGCACTTTTTTTTTGCCTCTAAGGTGGTACGGTGCAGATTTTTTTATTTTGCATAACTGCATAAATTATAAAATGTGTTAACACAAAATGTATTAACATTTTAAATAATCTTATCAAAATATGACAAAAAGTTAACAAATATAATGACAAGTTTTCAAAGCATATAATCTCTTTTGTAAAATAATATATGAATTTTAATTTAGCTTTGTAGTATTATATTAAATAAATTACACTAATAACATGCCTAGAATAATATTCACTATTTGTTAACCTTTTTTTTATAAATAAACTCCATATAATTATATGAGTCATCGAATCTATAAACTCAAATTCAGCATTTATTAAAGATCAACACTTCCTCTCAGTCAGCCAGTCTTGATCACACAAATTACTTAACTTCCTTTGGGATGTGTGTGATTTTTTATAGCGTTTTTTTGCGTAAAGTAAAAATCCAAATGTAGATTTTTGTTTATGAAGGTTTTTTTCTTCTTTCTTTTCACTGTGTGTCTGTAGAGGAGACTACATCTTCCTGATGCCATAAATAAATTCAAAACTGAACAACAGACAAATTGATCCACTCGAAAATGCATTAAAAATAAAACGCGCTTTAAAAAAAAAAAAAAGAGAAGAAAAAAAAAATACGCGGTAATAATGTAACAAAGAAACTATAAAGCAGAGCTTTAAAAGAGTTAATTTTTGAAAATAAATTACAATTACACTTAAAAAATAAGTTAGGAAAAAAAATTATTGTAGTAAAACATCTTTTATTGTACTAGTTTTCAACATTTTGTTTTTTTTTTTTTTTTTGCTAAAATTGTGTTTTCAGCAATTGTTTTTTCAGCACAAAACTAATTTTGAACTAATGTATAACTTTTTTATTATGCTGCCAAAACGCATTAAGAATTTTTTTTGTATTCCCTTTAACTTTTTAAAGAAAAAGAATTTTAGTGATATAAATGCGATATTTTCTTAATTCTTTTTTTCTTTTTATAAAACTATCTACAACATTTATATTCGATGTAAAAACTTAATTTTATTTTTTTTAATTATTTATAATTATTTTTTATTTACTTTAGAAGCCTATTTATTTGTCAATGTTATGATTGTGTCAATACCAGGTCTTAATTTTTTGAAGTTTTCACACACAATTTATTGCGACTTTGCAACAAAAACACAAGGGGAATACAGTCACAACTAAATAAGAGTCACAGACTTTTTAATAGGAATAGGCACGTTCGATTTTTAATTAAATCGTGTCGACAATGTGGACATTTTTATATTTTACAAAGTTTTCTAAATAATTTCAAAAGAATTACAAAATATAATTTCTAGATTTAAATTTTCAGGAAATAAATTAAATGAAACATTATTTTTTTTCAAGTTTTTTGAGCTTTTTTCAGTCTGCTAATATACAGCAAAAAGTTTCATTGATTGGTTATACCCATATGCCAAAAAATCGGTATCGAGAAAAATGATAAAAGTTTATATAAATTTTTATTAAAATCCATATAATATTATTATATTCTTTTATTTCCACCCCTAATGTCGGCATACATATATTTTAATAAAAAGTATAAATTTTCCTAAATTTATTTTAATAAATCACAAGCTATTAAGCTTTCGAAAAAATAATTTTTTTTTTGTTTTGTGCTGCATCATAAATTTTTGTTTTATAATTTGACTGTCTTTGCTGCATATCCCTACTTTTATGTGCGCCTATTTTAATTTACTAGTGCTGTAAACTCTCAATAATATTGAGTAATCGATACTACACAATACTTTTTAACACAATACTGTTCAATATTTTTTCATACACCCTTTTTCCGAAAGAGTTATTAGGCAGAGTTTGTCGTAGGTTATTGCCATGAGAAAAATTATTTGGGAAAATTCAAAACTAAAACTATTCAAAAGTAACTACTTTTGAATATTGAGTACTCGTAGAAAAAAGTGGTATTGAGCACTTATTACCCAAATACTCAATACTTTTGCAACTCTTATATATATGAAACAAGATATAGAAAAACGGGTTTCTTAAACAGAAAGGGGGTATTTATAGTATATATGATCCATTCCTAACTAAATTTTTTTAATTTGATCAGTGGGTCTAACGAATAATAAGCTGACGATTTATATACCTCCGATACAAAACCCCCAAAAATGTTTGTTAAATAATAGCATTCCAAATCTAACATGTTAGTGCATGTTTTGTACACCCGGAGGTAGATTTTCGAAATGCCTTTGATATAGAATTAGTTATAATTGCTTTAGAAGAAATATGAAGAATTTTACATGAGATTGGGACTCTAAAAATATATTTGTTTAATATTTTTTTCTCCGCTAAAACATGTCAAAATTTCATACATATCGGAGTGAACCAACGCAGATCTTCCTTGTGAGTAAAATGTTTTCAAATTATTTTTTTTCGGAAAACGGTTCAAAAATGGCTAATTGATTGAAAAAAAGAAAAATAAATAAATAAAAAAAATATTAAGAGTTACAGTAAATATTTTTTGATATTTCCAGTATAATCGAACGTACGTCAGCAAAGGTAGTAACACGAAGAAGTTACGCTAGGTGTGAAAATGTATAAACGTTGAGTTTTCAACGTTGATAATTATCCACGTTGTAAGTTAACATGCATACGAAAAGTAATATGTTAGTTTTCGTCTAAAAAACGTTTTTATGCACTTTGTGCTTTTTTAAAAGTTAACGGATATAGTTAAGTCGAAAATACAGCTAATGTTATGTTATTGTGTGTATATTCAATAGGGTTTAGAAAAAAATTCAATATAGTAAAGAAAAAAATTTCTTTCGAAAAAAAACATCGAAAAAAATATCGAAAAATTGTATTTAACGTAGTTGGATTGATTTAAATTCAAAAATGATCCCGAAAGTATAAAAAATATCGTTTTATGGTACTTTAGTATTGAAATTTTTAATTGCGAATATCGCGAATACGAGCGCTAACTTCAAAAAACGACTAGCACCGTTGAATTCAGCGTACTCAAATTAGCGTTACCAGTGGGGTGCCCAGCTTGTTAAAAAAAGTGTGCCAACTTCGAGCACAGCGTTATTAGAGTTGCAAGCATTTAGCACACTGAGAAAATTATCTGAATGCTATTAATGAAAATCTAAATTAATTAATTGAATGAAGTTTCGCTGGAATTCGTCCATTGAAACTTTAATGCAGTTTTTCATAAAATTTTATGAAAAATTTCACATTATTTATTAAAAACTTCACAAACCCAATGAAAAATTTTCACTTTAATAGTTTCGTTAAAATTATGAAGCTTTTTCAAAAAATCGAAGAAATTTTTTATTAATTTTGTGAGGAACACTTTATTAGTTTAATGAGAAATTTCATTAATATTCGTCTAAGAATCGTTTTTAAGTCTGAAAAAATTAACACTCATTTTGCGACAGCTTTTTAGAGTGTAGAGACAATTTTTTGGATTGTTTTCTGAGGGTTCACGTTTTATACAAAAAAAAAGAATGTTTTCAAAAAAAAACAAAAAAAAAACAATAATCAATTCTATGAGTCATTTAAAAATCTTATTTATGAGCGCTCAAACTTTTTCATTGGGCTTATGAAATTGTTAATAAATAATGTGAATTTTTTCATAAAATTTTATGGAAAATTGCATTAATTTAATGAAACGTTTCAATGGAAAACTTAATTAAACTAATTTATAATTTAATTAATAACATTTTCTCTGTGCATCAACAGGAGGAATTTTGAAAAATATGGCGAAAGGCATCGCACACTACGTCTTTTTTATGGTCGACATTAATTAAAAAATATTGGACTGCTTTCTCACCAGGTTTACTTTTAATGCGATAATCCGTATTGGGGTCTACAAACACTTATCCAGATTAACGAGGTTTAAAATGATATTGACATAATAACAAAAATGACATCTTGTTTGTAAATATTTTCTATTTTTATTAAATATACTTGATGACTTGTTTTCCCTAATAAAAAATATCCTGCCATATGGCTATTTCTTCTTGTTTGCCGTTTTTTTATTTTTAAGTAGTGATCGTTTTCAATGATCACTTTTTTATGTGATCATATAATTTTTTACAATACTAAAGTAATATATATATTTTTTTGTGTGTATTTTAAACCACTTAACATTTTATTTCCTTTATAAAAATGCTATAATTGTTGTGTTTTCTTTTAGGTTGACCCTCTCTATTTTGTCAAGTATCAAAATCATATCCTATATCAAGATCAAGTGTTTGTTTTGTTTTTAGATCAGTGTCTGTCTGTCCCTGGCTTTGTTGGTTTTTCATACTGATAACTCTCTTAAGTGATCATTATACGGTGTGTGATATAAACAGTGATGCTAACTCAAGAACAAATTAGAAACGCTACCTAGGACCCACAAAAGATGGTTTACCTATATAGAACATTTTTTTAATTCTTAAGTTGTACCAATGCAGAAAAGTTAAAAAACATGAGTTGTTTTTAAATGGAAGTTTTATCAAAACAGATTCTGCCAGTGTCAAAAAAAATTCTCGATTTTTTTTTTAATTTCTATTGTATTGACCTAAACCCTCATTTTCATCAAAAACGGAGTTTCTTATTAAAAATCTACATTGTATGTGCCCATTAGAGCGTTTTTTTTTGTATGAAGAAAAAGTTTTTTGAATTATTTTCGTTCGATTTAAGATCATATGTATATTGTATTATCAAATGTTCCTTTAATTATTTTTCAAATGAAAAAATGAATTAAATTAATTAATGTTAAAATTTACAATAAAATTTCAGAGAATAATAATTTAAAAAATTTCGAAAATATCGCAGGATAGAAAAATAAAGAAAAAAGTATTTTTTCTTAAAATCTTCATTTATTGTTTGGATTACTGTAGCACTAGGTCTAAAAGTTATGCGGTGCGAATTTGAAAAAAAACGGACAGTTTCACCCTTCGCGTCCTGCGACCAAAATTTTCGACTTCTGAAAATGTTTTAAAAATCGGTTTAAAAAAATATATTTTGCGACACATCATTTCTAATTAATTTTGGCATGCTTAACATTAAAATCTTAAAATTCTTTAAATTTGACTAGCGGTTATCGAGATATTGTGACTTGATTTTTACAAAAAATTTAGTTTTTTCCTCTATCTAAATTTTTATCTTTTCACACTTTGATTTCAGTACAATAATGTATGTAATAGAAAACAACCCAGGAAAATTTTCTGTTCCAAAGAATCGGTTGTACAATAGCTACTTTTCATTCATAACCCCTTCTACTGTCGATTCTAACACCGATTCTTTTTATTTGAAATTGTCCCAAAAGCAACCCCTTCTGTGGCTCCAAAGTGGAACCGGTTGCTCTAGAATCAGTTCTGGAACTAGTTCTGGAACTGATTCTACGTCACCCACACCTTCCATATAGGATCCCAGGAACTGGTTCCGGAACCAGTTCCATGGAATCGGTTGCAGTGGAACCAGTTGTAGAATGGGTGTGGTTGGCTACCGATTGTTAAAAATTTTCCTGGGATGTCTAAAAAATTTTGAAATTTAGGAAATTTTTCAAAAATGGAACACTTTGGTAAAAGGTGGCTTCAATAATCCGAAGAATAACTGATGAAAATCGAAAGTCGAATTTATTGCCAATCTAAAATTCAGTTATTGCCAACCCAGGAAATTTTTCTGTTCCAAAGAATTGGTTGTAGAATAGCTACCCAGGAAAATTTTCTGTTCCAAAGAATCGGTTGTGCAATAGCTACTTTTCATTCACAACCCCTTCTACTGTCGATTCTAACACCGATTCTTTTTGTTTGAAATTGTCCCAAAAGCAACCCCTTTTATGGCTCCAAAGTGTAACCGGTTGCTCTAGAATCGGTGATGGAACTAGTTCTGGAACTGATTATACGTCACCCACACCTTCCATATAGGATCCCAGGAACTGGTTCCGGAACCAGTTCCATGGAATCAGTTGCAGTGGAACCAGTTGTAGAATGGGTGTGATTGGCTACCGATTGTAAAAAATTTTCCTGGGTACTTTTCATTCACAACCCCTTCTACTGTCGATTCTAACACCGATTCTTTTTGTTTGAAATTGTCCCAAAAGCAACCCCTTCTATAGCTCCCAAGTGGAACTGATTCTACGTCACCCACACCTTCCATATAGGATCCCAGGAACTGGTTTCGGAACCAGTTCCATGGAATCGGTTGCAGTGGAACCAGTTGTAGAATGGGTGTGGTTGGCTACCGATTGTAAAAAATTTTCCTGGGAATCGAAAGTTATATTGGGCTAGTCGCAAATTTTAACAATTTTATTGAAGTATATGCTTAAAATAAAAGTTAGTTGAAAAATTAGTAAAACGTCTTGTATATCAAGTTCACAGTAAATTTTGTTTTGCTGAAATTCCAGTTTCAGCAAAACTTTTAGTTATATTTTTTCAGCACTAAACTAATTTTGAATTAATATTTAGTGTCCGACCGATTAATCGGCTTCAGCCAACAATTTACAATAGCCCATGTCAAAATCGAAATATATATGAACATACATGATCATACATTCACTAGTATATCATCATGCATGAGCATACATGATCATATACAATTTTTATTTTTTAAATAAAAATTAAAAACCAAAATCTAATAAAATTTTATGAAACTTTTTAATTTAATGAATTCTTTCATTAGATATATTTTGTACATTCGTAAAATATGCTACAACTTTATTACGCTCTTTGCATTTGCTAAATACTTTTTATTTATCCACTCCAGCTTAGCAACAACAACAACCAACTATAATAAATAATAATAAATGGAATTGTTTCATTGATTTTATGAAGCTCTTCATTGGCTGAATGATTTATTCATTGGAGGAGTGGTCTATTCATTTTATGAAGAGTTTCATTAATTTTATGGACTTTTCATAAACATTGACTTTAATGAAACCCGTTTCATATATTCTATGAAAAGTTTCAATGGACGAGTTCCAGTGATAATTTTCATTAAAATTATGAAGAAATTCATTACTGAAGAGATGATAATTCCCTCAGTGTACCCAAATTAATCCGAAATCATTTTTTAATCCAATAATTTTCACACATTTTTTAGTAAGGAACTCTTTTAGGCTGTTGTGAGTTACCAGGATACATTATTGCTAAAACAATGTCTATTTCCTGTGCTTTACTTCGGTAACTCAAAAGCGTTCCTGTACTCAAAAGTGTGTGTATATAGCTTTTTGGACCTTATAAAAATAATCGGCATCGGCTTAGGCCGTTTATTGTAACTTTGGCCGTTATTCGGCATCGGCTTCGGCATCTGCCCAAAAAAGTGTCTTCGGTCGGACACTACTAATATTTTACTTAATTATTTTGCTACAAATATTGTGTTCATAAACTCATTAATAGCAGACAACGGAAGTGATAATTTAAAAAAAAAACAATGACTACACAATTTCTAGATTTAAATTTTCAGCAAATAAATTAGCTAAAGTATAATTTATCTACAAATTTTTTGAGTTTTTTTAGTCTACTAATATTCAGCAACAAGTTCCAAAATGACGGTGAAAAATTTAAAAGAATTTAAAAAGAAATTTATTTCCTCTTTGTTTAATATTTACTATATTATCTTGCTGCGCCAAATATGAAAAGTCGCATTGAGGGGCAACTTCTTTTTTTTTTGAAAGATAGGACTCTATAGTCTAGTGCTGGTAAAAATATGAATAGTGAGTGTGGAGTATTTGGGTACTCATTATTTAAAACTACTACTCGATATTTTCAGAGTTGCATTTTGGTCCCGAAAATGTATGTAAAATCGCACGAAGTGAGGTCTTTTTAACTTCTTTAGAAAACCTCTAAAATGGCATTAAGGATGGTGACAAATTATTATTGAAAACGAGAACCTTTTTTTTTTTGCTGTTGTAGTCTTAAGATCTAAATTGATTTTTTATTGCTGTTTGTTTAATTTCTTTTATGAATCTTTTTTTTTTTTCTCCATCATCGGCTTGTTTTTTTTTATAGGTACCTTTCGGTTTCAATCCTTTTTCCATTCACCTTTATTAGTTTAATGACAAGATTTTTGTTTTGAGTTAATGTGACCGAAAAATGTTTTTGAAGTAACCGCCAAAAACAAGAAATATTTTATACTAAAGTGGGGGGATATTGAGATGATTTTAAAACGTGTGGCGTTTATATTTAAATTACCGATGGAAGAGTTAAAGAAGTGTAACAAAAAATTTTCAAAACATTTCCATATTTTTATTTATACTTGAAATCATTTAAAGTTAATGTCCTGAAAGCTGGTATGTGTGGAACTTGTAACTAAATAAGATCAAACGAATTAAACCGATTCAATAATAAACGTCAATAATATAAAACAAGGCTATAAATATTAAAATAAACATTTTGCCGGCGGTAATTTTAAAAACGAAAGCATGATTTGATTTGGTTTTCTCATCTGTTGTTATTACTTACATTTTCACAAATCTGGCATCACTACTTAGTTTGAATTGTCAATATTATGATCGTTTTTATAAGTTTTCTTTTAATTACATGTGTTACGCAAAATCAACACTTTTTTACAATAAAAATTACATTTGCTTTTTGAAACGTGTGAAAATAAATGATAAATTAATTTAATTGCATAACAATTACACATTTTTATAGTGGTTATTATAAAAGAAATTAAAATTATTGTAATTATTGACTTTAATAGGTTAATGATATTTGAAAAGTGTTGACAATTTAAGTAAACAGATATCAAAAGACAAAATGATTTTCAATATTAAACCACAGTTAAAATAACATGATTGTATTGTATATAATTTTATTCCAAATTTCAGTTGAACTTTGATTTGAATTGTAATTTCAATTTGTGTAAACTTTTATAAAACACTTGTTCTTTAGTATGTGCACGGAAAAGTTTTCTTTTACTAAATGATACTTTTAAATATTTCTTCACTTTAAATTTTTTCTTCCCAACAATTTCTATAATTTTCAATTGTATTTTTTCAAGCAATCTGTTTTTTCCAAAATTTTATTTATGCGCAATTTACGCTTTAATTTCATACATCATCGTTTTTAATATTAATGGATAAGATAAAAACAAAATTTTATTGATTTTTTATGCTATAACAATTCATACATATGTATAAATGTATTTAAATAAATATTTTCAAGCGTTAAATAAAGGGTTCTTCAATAAGAGCGCTACAAAAGTTTTTTTAAATAAAACAAAAACGGTTTTGGATATCAATGAAATACTTTATTCCTGTGAAAGTACGTTCGATGCCATTATGTATGGAAATCGATCTCTTTTGCATGGCCACCACGGGCACGCTTGCAAAAGTCCAGCCGCTGGACCCAATTTTCGACGGTTTTCAAGCATAAATCGGCCGATATACGTACGAAGTTCATCAATCGTCGCTGGCTTGTTGGCATAGACCATAGATTTGACGTAGGCCCACAGGAAATAGTCCAACGGCGTCAAATCGCACGACCGAGGCGGCCAATCGACTGGACAATTTCGTGAGATAACACGTTCTCCAAACTTGGTTTGCAATAAATTGATTGTTGGAACCACATGTCCTCCAAGTCCATATCATCCAATTGGGGCCAAAAATATTCGGTTATCATTGAACGGTAGCGATTCCCATTCACAGTAACGTGCCGGTCTTGATCATCACGGAAGAAGTACGGCCCAATGACGCCGCCGGCCCATAAACCGCACCAAACCGTAATTTTTTCGGGATGCAATGATGACTCATGGAGTACGTGTGGATTGCTGTCGGACCAATAACGCATATTTTGTTTATTGACGAAGCCATTCATTATGACGACCATAAATTGGACGTAGCGCTCTTAACGTAGCGCCACTGACTTCGAATTTCGGTAGTAAATTTTAATAATTTCGACTCGTTCTTGGCTCGTATATCTTTTAATCATAAAATGGCAAACCTTACCGAAGAGAAATGTCAAAAGAGCGGCAAGAAATATGGCGTCGTTTGCTGTCCCTGTCTTTCTACTTTTGTAGCGTCCCTGTTGAAGAACCCTTTATTACTCAAATTCATATAAAAATTACGAAAGTGTTTAAATTTTCAATATAAAATTTCAATAATGTTTTTGACCACCTCAATATCTGCTATTAGGTTGAAATCTATTATTTATTTAACATATAAAGAGTGGTCCAACCCAAAATGCACGATGTTAATTGTGAGTCACACCTTAACGTCAAGTTTTTTTTTCCAACTTAATTTGACCATTCTTCGTCTCAACCATGACAAATTCAACCATGGAGAGGTACACAACTGAGCAGCGCGTTAAGATTGTTTAAGCCTTTTACGAAAATAGGCGTTCAAATCAAAATGCATTTCGTGCACTTCTTTGGTCAGCATAATCGACCAAATGTGTCCACAATCGGGAGAATTGTGCGCAAATTTTAGCAAACCGGGTCTGTAGGAAATCTAAAAACACCTGTGCATACTCGCTGTTCGTTCTGCGGAAAACATTGCTGTTGTTCGCGATAGTGTGGCAGAAGAGCCGTCAACATCGACTCGTCGTCGTGCTCAACAATTGAACATCTCACGAACATCACTGATGCGAATTTTGAATAAAGATTTGAATTTACACGCTTACAAGATTCAATTGACTCCAGTGCTGAAGCCTACTGACCATTTCAAGCGTCGTCAATACGCCGAATGTTTGGTTGAACAGATAGAAGTGAATGGTGATTTTACAAAGAAAATCATCTTTAAAGACGAGGCACACTTTCACCTCAGTGGATTCGTAAACAAGCAGAATTGCCGAATTTGGGCAAATGAGAATCCACGAGTGATTGTTAAAAAACCGATGCATCCTCAAAGAGTGACTGTTTGGTGCGATTTATGGGCTGGCGGCGTCATCGGGCAGTACTTTTTCGAAAATGAGGTCGGCCAAGCAGTTACTGTGAATCGTGTTCGCTATCGCGAGATGATAACGGACTTATTGTGGCCAGAAATTGAGGATATGGACCTGGCCGATATGTGCTGCCAATAGGATGGTGCCACTTGCCACACAGCCAACGAAACAATGGCTCTTTTGCGCGAGAAATTCAATGGCCGTGTTATTTCACGTCGTGGCGTTGTTAATTGGCCGCCACGATCATGTGATTTGACACCGTTGGACTTCTTTCTTTGGGGATATTTAACAGAAAAAGTGTACGTTAATAAGCCAGGATCAATTCAAGAGCTAAAGGATGAGATAATTCGACATATTAACAACATTGAACCCCAATTGCGTCCCAGAGTCATTGGAAATATGGACTATCGGATAGAGGTATGCCACCGAAGCCATAGATCCTTCTATCATAATAAAACATAATAAGATAATGCTCTTAATATGTTTTATTATGATAGAACATCGTGCGTTTTGGTTGGACCACCCTTTACAATACTATGATCTGAAAAATGGTGGATAAAATTATATCGGATAAGATCTAAATATATTGAATTATACAGAATCTTATCCGGATTTTCACCCGATATAATCATCTCAAATTTTATTTAAAATAACATAATTATATAACGCTTTATATTTGAGGTTAAAAACAAAAACTATTAAAAAGTACCCGAGTAAAAAAAACAATATGATGTCATATGTAATGATATCTCTATATATAAAAGAATAACATGAGATACTTACTGACTGACATAGCCCAAACCGCTGAAGCTAGGAAGTTGAAATTTGGTATGTACCCAGTGTAGAAACGGTAATGACATATCATTATTTTTTGGACTACCAGTAATGACACCCACTTATCTTCTGCATTATTTTAAAACATATAATAATGAGTTACTGATAATGACTTATTTTTATCATTATTTCAAATAGAAAATAATTTTCCAGATTTTTTTGAAAATTTTTTGAAATCTATTTTAGGCTCAATATTTTTTAAACACTGTTAAGGATGTATGTAACCATATATTTTTTGATTTTTTGTATGTTGGCGAGTAAGCTTACTTGTGTGCAGCAGGTCAATTATGTTTTTATCTATTAAATATTACATGTCGATATATCTCAGATGGTAGAGCTATTGACTGGCAATCTGTAGACCCAGGTTCGAATCCCGCACCAGCAAATTTTATTTCCAAAAAAAAATACAACAAAAAATATTTTTTTCATATAATTTATTTTTTTGAAAATCTATTTTTAGACTCATTACTTTTGTCAGTACTGGTAAGGACATGGGTACCGATATATATTTTGATTTTTGGTATGCTTCGGATAACTCATTACTTTTCGCGACATCGCCATATAAAGGTAATAAGAAATGTAATAACAAAAGTAACTAGTTACCATTACCAAGTATGGAGTTACATAACCACATATCTGGTAATGATTTTCTACACTGGGTACATATGTTTTTGGAAATTCCTGCAAAAACCTTTTTGGATAGAAAGCTGACATTTAAAATAAGTGTTCCTTGGAAATATGTGTTATCTGGAAAGTACTTTTTTGTAATGTTGGACAGATACCTTGTAAGTCTCGGGGTTCAAAAGGGGAAAAGTGCCCCTCTTAAAGGCCAACCGCTGGAGCTAGGAAGTTGAAATTTGGTATGAAGGTTCCTCCTGTGTGGTAGACATCCACTTATACGGGATTTTTGGATATTCCTACAGGGAGGGGCAAAACGGCCTGCCCGAACTACTGGAACTAGGAAGCTAAAACTCGGTGCGTAGATTCCTCCTCCAGCGTTGACTACCGCTAAGATGGCATTTTTGTAAATTCTTACCGGGAGGGGCAAAAAGAGTGCAACTAGGAAACAAAAAAGTACATTTTTTTAAAAAAGTACATTTTTCCAAAAAAAAAGTACCTTTTTCTCCAAAAAAGTACCATTTTCCAAAAAAGTACCTTTTTCTAAAAAAAGTACCTTTTCCAAAAAAAGGATATTTTTCCTAAAAAAGTACCTTTTATCAAAAAAAAAAATACCTTTTTCCAAAACAAAGTACCGTTTCCAAAATTTTTTTTAGCAAAGTTTTTTTTGCTACTAACCAGTAAATTTCTTTTAGGAGATGTATATTTTTTTCGAGATGCAAAATTTTTTTACTGATTTTTTTGTTTTGCACACTAAGAAGTGTAGAAATTGGTATTATAGTTTCTAGATTATGAATTTTAAAAACCACACTTAAAAAATTGCAAAAAAATTGCGGAAAGCGAAAAAAGGCTTTATGGTGGTACAAAAAATTAATTTAAAAAACTTAATCAGCGATTTACATTCTGTAAACAAATATATTAATGCAAAAGTTTTCCTCTTGGCAAAATTTTTTTTCCGGGTTTTTTTTTTGCAACCCACCACCAAACTTTATTGTTTGAATTGGGTATTATAGTCCCTAGATTATAAATTATTAAAGAAATGGCACTTAAAGAATTGCAAAAAATGCGAAAAAGGGCTTTATGGTTCAGAAAATGACTTAAAAGGGCTAATCAACGATTGATATTCTGCAAACGAATATATTGATGCATTGAAGACACGATCTTATTTTCATGACATATAAATTTGAATTGTTGGCAACTGAACAATTTATCACTTACCGTGACTTTAAGAATATCGACTTCGTGGCCTTGGAAGAGGAGTTTTTTAAAATAAATTAAATTATTTAAACCACATTATCGCAGTGGATGATCAGCTTTTATTTCTAGAGGAAAACATAAGTTATCTGTTTAATCAAACAGTACCTTTAAAAACTAAAATTGTTAGCGAAAAGAAAAAACCCTGGTTTTCTTCCACCATTAAAGAATCAATGTATCGAAGAGATTTTGCATTTTCTAGGTGGAAACGTTTTAAAACTACACAGCTACAAGAAGAATATCGTGCTGCTAAAAAAGAAACAAATAAGCTGATAAAAAAGGCCAAATCTGAATTCTATGCCGAAAAATTCTCGAATGCTTTAGGATCCAAGAAGACATGGCAGACGATTCGCGAAATTGGAATTGGCAAATCTGGTACGCAAGATCCTTGTCCAATTGATGCCGACATTGCAAATAAAACTTTTTTAAATATACCAATGGTAGAAGCTGATTGTAACTATTATAGAAACATACACCCAATTTATGTTTCAGAAAACAATAGGTTCTTCTTTACTGGCATAACTGAGTGTGACGTTTTATCAAGTTTCTTATCGATAAAATCTAATGCTGTTGGAGTTGATGGAATTCATCCGAAATTTATAAAAATACTATTACCTCAACTACTTCCTCGTATAACATTCTTCTTTAATAAAATATTTACAACTGGTTGCTTTCCTACTAATTGGAAAAATGCGAAAATCGTACCAATACCTAAATCAGGCACTGATTACAGACCCATAGCTATTTTACCGTTTCTGTCTAAAGTCTTCGAAAGGCTGATGCACAATCAAATGATTATCTTCTTAGATAATAATAATTTGCTTTCATCTCGTCAATCTGGGTTTCGAAGGAAACACAGCTGCATAACAGCGCTAGTTGATGTTGCGGAGGAGATAAGAAAAGAAGTTGATGATGGTAAAGTAACTTTTTTAATTCTATTAGATCATTCGAAAGCTTTTGATACTGTTGACCACGGCATCTTATGCTACAAATTACAAAATATATTCAATTTTTCTTCAACTGCAACACGTCTTTTGTCGTCTTATCTTAGTAACAGATATCAGTACGTTGAAACCTCAACCGGAAAATCTGTGTCACTAGCTGTTACAAGAGGCGTTCCGCAAGGATCTATATTAGGCCCGCTCTTGTTTTCATTATACTCTAATGATCTCCCGGATATTCTAACATACTGTAAAGTTAGAATGTATGCTGATGATGTTCAACTTTACATTAGTTGCAATGAAACCTTGCTTGATCAGTGTGTAAGAACTTTGAATTTGGAACTTGATCGCATTCATGTGTGAGCAACGGCTAATGGTCTGGGGATTAACCCTAAAAAATCTAAGTGTCTTATTATACAAAAACGATTAGCGAAGAAAATAATTATTCCCAACATTTCAATAAATAATCAACGTATTGAAATTGTAAGTACCGCTAAGAATCTAGGAATCTTTTTTAATAATACTCTTACCTGGTCTGATCATATTAAATATGCATGTGGTCGAACTTTCTCCATGATGAGAACACTCTGGCGAACCCAACACTGTACACCATTAAAAATTAGAATACTGCTTGCTAAAACTTACCTTATTCCAATTTTGTTGTACGGGTGTGAACTCTTTGCCAGTTGTGACTCAATAAGTGAAAATAAATTAAACGTCGTTTTCAATAATATCGTTCGCTATGTATATGGTTTAAAAAGACGTGCACGAGTATCTGCGTTTTCCAAAAAATTATATGGCCTCAGTCTCAACGATTTACTGAAAACTCGAATTTTGACTTTCTTACATAAAATCATTTATTTGCATCAACCTGTACATCTTTATGAGAAACTAATTTTTTCAGACCCTATTTGTAGGGGTAAAAGACTGAAAGCATTTAAATATAAAAGCCTTATATCAACTTGGCAATTCTATATCAATGCCATCCATCTCTGGAACTCAATTCCTTATTGTTATCAAATTTTAAGTAACGCACTGCGGTCCAAAAAAACCATAATTACCTATTTTTCAAACGTATTTGATTAAATTAAATTATTTTCTTTTGTATTATGTTTATAATTTTTCAAATAGTTAGTTTTTAATTGTAAGTCAAAAAACAAAAAAAAAATTATTATTTTATTTTTATTTTTTTTTTATTATTATTTGTGCCTTTGCTATTATAAACATAGACAACTTTTTGAACTTATAAATGGCTTATAAATCGAATATTTCATTTTAAAAACGTGTTACAAGGTTTTGAAATTATTATGCATAGGTACCATATTATATATATGTATGTTTGATTACTTTATTTTTTTTCTTCATAATTAGTTCTTAAGTTATTAAATTATAAAAAGTTTATTTAACGAATAATCAGTTCTTCACTGCAATATAAGACTTTAAGTCTTGTGTGTGGAACAACAAAATAAATAAATAAATAAAAATAAATAAAATTTTCATTTTTGCAAAATTTTTTCTTATTTATTTGTTTGCATCCTAACCAGCAGACTCTGGTTTAAGTTACGGATATTATAGTTTTTGGATTTTCATTTAAAATATACCGCAATTAAAAAATTCAAAAATAATGGCAGAGTGGGAAAAAATGATTTGTGACGCAGAAAATGAATTAAGAAATTTAATCAGCAATTAACATTCCCGTGCAAAAAAGATCAGATCTGGCCAGATCTCAGTAGATCTTACCAGATCTAATGAGAACTAAAAATTGGGGACAAATTTGAGATCTAATTAGATTTGATCAGATCTAGGCATATCTGGCGCAATTGTCCAGATCACTTTAGATTTGCACAGATTTGGCACTAGATCTGATCAGATCTTGCCATAAGGTATTATCACATATGCCATATCTGATCATATTTTATAAGATCTGGTACAGGATATAATTAGATTCAACCATATCTACTTATATCCAAAAATATCTGATCAGATCTGATCAGATCTAAACTTTTTTACAGGGGTTCTGCAAACGAATGTTAATGATGCAAAATTTTTCGTTTATGGAAAATTTTTTCAGAATTTTTTTATTTACAAACTAACCATTAATTTTTGGTATAAAATATGGGTATTATAATTCTTGCATTATGAATTTCAAAAAACCGAACGAGAGAGCCTCCTCCATCCCTTATTAACAAGTCTGTGTTTGTTCCTGTTTGAAGGCACATAATATTTTGTTTCACAAAAAGTATTGAGCGATTTGCAGGGACATTGAAAATATTTACATTTTCAGACATTTTGATTGGTTGAAAATAAATTAATCAATCAGAATGCTGCAAAAATAAACTAGGTCAAAGCTTACTGCCACCCAAAATTTTGACTTTAACAAAAATATACATTTTAAAAATTTAAATAGCAAAAATAAACGTTTAATTGCGATTTTAAATTTTGTGTTAAGGCACATCTACACGTGATATAAAACTCGCTAGACTTTATGAAAATGCAGCTCTGTATAAGACTACGAAATGTAATCTCTAGGCCATTGACAATGGATGTCATACATAATTTCTTTAATTAGTAACAATTTTTAAGATGTCTTGTAACATAATTGAACACTTCAGTTTATTAAATTCACCTTTTAGTATTTGGAGAAAAAATTATTTTTTTAAATAAAATAATTTTAATAAAAACAAATACTTGACAACTAGAGATGATACTTTTACGATAAAAATTAGTGCCAACTATATTAGAGATAACAAATTTAGCGTAAACTCTACGAGATTTCTATCCCGTGTAAATGTGCCTTAAACGTAACGTAATTTGTAAATTTTGTGGGTTATTTTTTTGTTTGTGGGACTTGTTGCAAAGTGCCTATCGTTAGTTGTCATTATGGTTTTTTTATCATGTTTTTTTTTGTATATAAAGTTTTATATACAAAGTTTATTTTTGAGATTTTTAGTATGTTTTTTTTGTTTGAGTTTTGTTAGAAATTTTATTGTTCTGCCCTCTTCCCAGGTGATCGGTCGATCCCCCCCCTGACGTCCCTGAGCTAGGCGGTCAGTATGGGCCATTCTGGGAAGCTTTGGTCAAGGGTTTTGCAACAATACTTCTGAACACTTCTGTTTATTAAATTCACCTTTTGGTAATTGGATAAAAAATTATTCTTTAAAATACAACAATTTTAATAAAAACAAATACTTGACAACTAGGGATGATACTTTTATGATAAAAATTAGTGCCAACTATATTAGAGATGACAAATTTAGCGCAAACTCTACGAGATTTCTATCCCGTGTAGATGTGCCTTAAGAAAAGGGAGAGAAATAAAAATTTTTTTTACGAAATATCCCAAAGCAGTACCAAGAGAAGCTAAAACTGAAATTCAGCTAGATGGCGTATTCCAAATATAAAAAGAAGATCCAAAGAATATTGATAGCCACCGAAGCTATAGATGTACAAAAAACCCTACGTGTCAGAAAATATCGACTTTGCTCACGACCATTTAAATTGAATTCAACAGCAATGGAAAAATATTTTATGATCAGATGAGTCAAAATATAACCTCGTGGGATCAGATGGAGCTAATGTTCGAAGACTTCAAGGCGAAAAGTTTAATCCCAGGTATACAACAGCCACAGTAAAGCACGGATGGAAATATGGCATAGGGTGTTTTTCCGGAAATGCGATTGGTCCAATTCGCCGTATTCCTGATTCAATGACAGCCACAATCGATAGAGACCTTCTTAGCTCAGTTTTGAGTCCGTATGCTGAATGGGAAATGAAACTATCATGGACATTCTAGCACGACAAAGATTACAGATATACGACAGGGATTGTAATTTATTGGTTAGAGGAAAATCAAATCAATATCATCTCGGGGCCACCCCAATCTGGGATCTCAACCCGATTGAGAACATATGGATGATTGCAATATTGGCAATAAAGTATTCCGAAATGGTGATGAACTTTTCATCGGATGGGAATAGCAGTGGAATGCTATTTCCAACGATTATATAAATAAAATCATAGGCTAAATGACTCCCACCGCGGACTCGCAGATTTAGGTGCTTATTCCTACTTGTGACTCGTTGTGACCGTTTTAAGACTATTTTTAAGACCGAGAATCATAACTTTTCATATAAAACAACAATAAAATTCAAAAAATTCTAAATTTATTTGTCAATGTTATGATTGTATCGATATCAGGTCTTAATTTTTTTGAAGTTTTCAAACAAAAATTTGAATAAATATAATTTATTATGACTTTGCAGCAACAAATATAAGGGGAATACAGTCATAACTAAGAGTCACAGACTTTTCGTAGGAATAGGCACATTAATGTGCTTCGGATGTGTTGTAGAAGAGAAAAAGTTAAAGGGCAGGTTTTTTTTTCTAGATACCCAATCTCATATTTGAGGGTTGAAAAGTGGGGCCTGGCCTAATTTTTCATTTTTTCGGGTTATTTTATATTTGTTCCAAAGTAACTATAAGAAAATTTGGTGTCAAACGAAAGGTATTTGAGAGGTCTATTTACTGTTTTTTATGGCATAACACAAAATATCAAAATTTTAGGTTGTTTTGTATGGGGATGTGTACAGGGTTAATTAAAAAAAAATAACATCCCGGTTAAAAAAAATTAATATGGAGCTTAATATAGTCATACATAATCTAATATGATCTATATACAGTCTCATCCGAGAAATGGGCCCATGTAATTCTATCAGTTGAATTATAATTGTACTAGTAAAGATCTCAGAAGATAAAACTGTATAAATATTAGATATAATTGTATCCGAGAAATGGCGCGATATATTTGCACTAGATGGTGCATTATTGTATTACATTGTATCATTTTTGATCTGAACTGACAAAATTACATAAAAGTCATATAGAATTGTATCCACATTTTTACCCGATATAATTGTATCAAATAGAAAATCATACTTTTTATCAGATACTATTATATCTGATCGAAAACTGGATGTAATTATATTTGATTTAAATATAATTGTATCAGATTAGTTATAAATTAATACAATGTTATAAATTTATCCACATACAATTTCTCGGATACAATTTTATATGATGTAAATATAATTTTATCTAAATTTAAACAATTAGACTAAAATCGATATAATTATATGGGCCCAATTCTCGGATCAAATTGTATGTGAATCAGATATGATTATATAAAATGGTTTTTACTCGGGATATAATTATAAAACAAAATAAAAATCTTATGCTGAAAGCCTCTTGATGATAAAAATTTATTATTTGTTTAAATGTGATTTCAACTGGAAATGTTTTAACCACCACTGTAGGTAACAAAACTTTTATTTTCTTGAGTACATTAACGTCATGTTATAAAACTTTGAATTTCTCATATATCAGATATGTTCCTATACAAAAAAATATATTTTTTTATCCTCTAAATTTCCGATTGGGCTGATAAGAAATCTATTAGTTTAATCGTCTCTATTGAAAGTTTTCATTGAATTAATGGAGTTTTTGATACGATGTTGGGAAAAATTTCACTTTATGTATTAAAAACTTCTTACATTCAATAAAAAAATTTAATTAAAAATGTATTCATAAAATATATGAAGCTTTTTCATCAAATTTAGATTTTTTTAGATTTAGATTTAACATTTATTTGTTCCACCCATACAACAAGATTTAAATCTTTTAATTTATAGTATGGGTCTGCATATTGTCATAACAAATTTTGTACATAATAATTTTAAAATTAATTAATTAAAATTTAAGAAAATTTTCATCTACTTTGTGAAGAAAACTGTGTTACTGAAAAATTTCATTAAAACTCGTCCAGCAAAATTACCTCTGTGTATAACATATCCTAATTTCATCTCAATCGGAGTTAGCACTTGATACACAGAGGAAACAGATTCATTCTGACAACTGAAGTTCTTGCCAACAGAAATTCGATTGACAGAACGGAATTCAAGCTGAAGCAATATATACAATATTTCAAGTGTTGACAACCAAATAGTTGGATCGCTGTAACTAAGATATTTGGCTGTAACAATTGATAGGATTCCCCGGCGTAGTTAAACAAATGTCTAATTTTCCATATTTGAGACGTAGTCTTTGGGTAACCTGATAATTTCAAACTGGTTGAAAAAAATTTTCGGAATAGCTCTCATATTACAGTTTTAAAAAAAAGTTACTAAAATCTATTTATAAATACTTAAAAAAATCCTCACTTACTTCACCGTCGCTTAAAAGAATTCCCATTTTATTTGTTTGCTTTTTCACCTTAAATAAATTGTTTTATAAATATTAATTAATTCACTCAATTTGTTTGCTCATTTAATTTTTTTTTTTTTTAGTTTTTCAACTTCATGCATTTTTTTAAATATATATTTTTTAAACGATCTACATATTTAAGTGCTATTAAACAATTTCTAGCACCATCATAAAAAAATGTGAACTTAGTGATTAACACTTATTGATATTTGTTCTTATATAGGGTCATAAATTTGTATGAAACGCGTTAAGTTATAATATTTCAGTTTATTTGTTATAAAAACTAAACAAGAACTCTCGATATTTTATACTATCACATATTAAAAATTGAACTGTATTCCTTGAGACCAGTTAAGAAACTAAAAAAAACTTGTCAAAGTAAACACACAAACTTAAACACCATCGAACGAACATCCACTATAGGTAACAGACAACAACAACAACAAAAATGCCGGTATAACACACTACACAAATAATACTACTGCAGATATACTACTCCTCGAATACTATAGTACTGAGTCAATACGAACACCACAAGAGCTCAGAAATTAAAAAACACATTTCTGTTGGTATCTTGGATTTGAAGTCAACACAAAAAGTCAATTTTCATCAATGAAGTATCAAGTAAAACCCTTATAACACAATCAATATCGATAGGACCGAATGAGTGTGAGTATGAATTTCAATATAATTTTTTTAAGTGTGGAAGTGAGACAACAAATATTTAGAAAACTAATTTTTCCAAGTGTTTAAGAATTTTAAAATACAGGTAACACTTCAAATTTATATTTTCTACATTAACAAAAAGGAAGTAATTGTATAATCTTTGTATCTTTGCTTTCCCTTTTTCAAAACAAAAAAAAAAAAAAGAAAGAAAAACAACACACAATTGTAGGCGATGACAAAAAATTAGGCAATTACATTGTAATCGTAACTAGATTCCTGTCTGTTAGTCACTGAATATATACAAATATTAAATCTCTCACAATCCTTCGCATTGAAACAGGTTTATGTATACAAAAAATGTATTAGTGTTCCTGATTTGATTTTTGGGCTTGAGTGTATTTTTATTGTTTGTTGTTTTTATTGTACAATAGTTTGAAGTATGTGCACTTAAGCCACTTCTTTTAAGACTATCGTGTGGGTTTGAAGATCATATAATGAACAAACACAACATTCATATAACAATTGTAATAAAGGTATGAAAAGTAGGTTGATCCCTTTAAATGACAATCCAAACATTGTAGAATAAAGGATTTGTGTTGAGGTTGTTTGGCGTGCGAACAGAGTTTATGTATATACTGATGAAACCTTCGACTACTGCACACTGAGAAAACTATCAGCATGATATTAATGAATTTTTAAATTGATTCAATGAAGTTTCGCTGGAATTCATCCACCAATGCATTAAACCAATGCAGTGTCTTCGTTAAATGTATGCAAATTTATGATTTATTAAACATTTCATAAACGCTATGAAAAAAGTTTCATTAAATTAATGAAATTAAATTAAAAGTTTAATTAAAATTATGAAGCCTTTTCGTGAAATTTAAGAAATTTTTCCTTCACTTTGTGAAGAAAATTGAAAATGAAATAGAAATTTTCATTAAAACTCGTCCAAGAAAATCTCTCGGTGCAAAATATTCTGCTGATATTAAGAAAACACGTTATGGTTAAGTTAGGTTGAATGTGAGCCCGCCAGAATGGCGAGTTCACTCGGAGGCCATAAGACCCATTGCGATTCCCTTAGTCTTCCCCTCATCTACATGGAAAGAAATACCACGACCCGAGAAATCTTAAACCATCCCGATCCCCGAATTGGCTAGACCAGACGGAGAAACATTGCGTAGACTGTAAAGGTCATCTGCTTCCCAGATATGTGAGTCGCCGCTCCTTCAGTCACGGATATTCACAAAGCAGATGATGCACTGTCTCCTCCACCTCGTCCCCATAGCCCCTGCAGTAGTCCGCCTGGGTGTAACCCCAGCGCACAGCCATTCGGCCTATCACGCAGTGTTCCGTTAGAACTACTACAAGCATTCAGTTCATCCGCTTGCCAAATCCAAGAAGAATCTTTGTCTTCCCCGGATCAGGCAGTGGTCATAGGGTCCGATATATCCGAGAATTGGTTAAGGCTGCCCACCTCGTCTTCCTAACCGATATATCCCCTATCACACCGAATAGCTCCACCAGAGGAACCAGGACCTCTATTTGTACAGGGTCCTCAACCGACTCGGAGCCATTCCTCGCACACTCGTCAGCCAGCTCGTTGCCCGCGATTCCAGCGTATCCTGGGAGACACGCCAGCCTGACCGAGTGCCGACGAATACGGTTGAGGGATTCAATACATTGCCGCACAACCCTGACAGTATCGGATTCCAGGGCTCTCAAAGCGGCAAGACTGTCCATCTTCGAACCGTCTGTGTACACTGAGATATCACCACTCCGAATAACGGAGTCGGCTGCCCAGTCTTCCCTGGTCGGTCCCTGGTCCCTCTGGAAATTCGTGATCGGTAAAATATAATCCGTCTTACGATTCAATCGCGCACCACCAATTCCTTGGTGAATGGTACTGTGCCCCCAGGTGCGTTGCATTTCCCTCAGTCTGAGAGCTGTCTTTGCCGCCGTGCTGCTGATACAAATATCCAGTGGTGGGATGCCAAACATCACCTCCAGACTTGCCTGGGTGTAGAACGGGCCGCTCCGTGATACTCAGACAAGCCAGTCGTTGCAGGTTATGAAAATAAGAAAGGAAGATTGAATAATTCATTTGGAAAATAAGGGGCAAATGTTACTGTCATCTGCAATTTGGATCATATTCCGGTAAGCTGATCAAACTCCTGGAAGGGAATTTCAATTAACGTTGCAATAAACATAGTGAAATATATAATTAGGTGTAATAAAAAGTGGCCCTCGGTGAAGCATATGCGTACCTGGACGATTTTTCTGGGGTGGGCAAGGGACCCAATTATGATCTGCTGTTTATTTGCGCGTTCTCAGACACTTAATGTAAAAAATAATATTTTTGACATTATGCTTACCCGTGTAAAAAAGATCAGATCGGACCAGATCTCAGTAGATCTGATTGCATCAGATCTAATTCGATCTCAAAATTGGGGACAAATTTGAGATCTAATTAGATCTCAGTAAATACCTTTGAAAAAATCCAAAATCTATAAATTTTTTTGTTTTTTTATTTATAATTAGTTGAATTGTATTTAATTCTTCTTAATTTAATTAGTTTTTTTGTTTTTCTTGCTTTATTTTCTCTTATTTTATTAGTGGTGTCCTTTTTCATAAATGCCAAACTAATATGTCATCTGAGTTTGACATTTCATCTCAGCAATATGTCGGCAATAATTGTTAACGAAGATTCGTTAACAATTATTGCGACATATATTGCAAGCAATAAATATGTATGTACGAAATTTGGGGGGTCTACACTGAAGATAACATAATTTTGACATTTGCTGCAATATATGTCAACATATTTATTGCTAGTCTAGACTGGGGGTTATGTAGCTCGCCAACACTATTTTCTGCAGAGTGGAGTACTCCATCATACCGGATTTGGCTTCAGACTTGAGTTAGACTATAAATAACTACTGCACAGAGAAAACAGATTCATTGTGCCAACGATTATATCTAAAACTTCCATATACAGAGGGAATATAAATTTCAATACACCTCTTCCCCCATCTCTACAGACTTTGTGTTATAACTTAAATAAATCATTAAAATTTGAAAACTTCTCTGCCATACATAATCCATTTATACCAATAAACGTCATTCACATAATTTACTTCTAAATCCATTAAATTCCATATTGTGTTTATAAAACATGCTCCATCTTGCACATCAATAAAAATTGTATATCTTTCTTTGTTTACTTTGTTTTTTTTTTTTTAATAAAAACACCTCCTTATTAAAATTTTATAACCTCATAATTCATTGCAGAAACAAAAGCAAAACTGTAATATATCCAGCTGAGTTAATGGATATTTTTCTTTCATAATGGTCAAAACCATAATGGGATCTTCCACACTTGATCATATCATAATGATACCCATACGATGATGATACGATCAACAAAACAGAAGCAAAGACAATGAAGAAACTAAAAAAAATAACAAAGTAGCACGCGTTTTCGTGGAAATTGTTAAATAAATATATAAAAAGTAAACAAAGAAAGTGAGTGACGTGATGATGAGCAGAGATGTGATGTGATATCATATGATACTTTGTATAAGCGCCATATAATTGCCAATAATATTTGTTTAGGAGTTAAGAAACAAATATGATAACATTTTTAAATATTTGAAGGCCAATGTAAGTATTTTTGAATTTAAGCATCGTAAGTTGTTTGAGTTTCACGTGAATAAACTGTTATACTCCATATAAAAAAAAATGATTTTTCACGATAATGAATTTCACGTTAAAATTTTGTAGAGATTGTTTTCACGCAAATTTAATGTACAAGACTATTATTTTTCTTGGGAAAAAGTGACATTTGGTGTTTATTGTGATTGTGTCATTGTTATAAAATTAAAAAAATTGTTCATTTTTATAAATAAAATTGCAATTTGAGGCCTTTAAAGTTCGAGTGAAATTTTTCCCACCTGAAAAACAACTTACGGTGCTTTAAGTAAAAAGTTAATTTATTATGCAACATTTTCGACTTTATGTTGCGGGGCTTATAATCAAACCATTCGTCTACAGGAACAGAAATAACAAGAAACAATGCAGTAGAATTTGTATACCAGCTAGATTCAGTATCTGGATTGCGCTTTTCAGTCAGCTTTGGATACGTTAATTATTTATGAGATGATTTATGATAAGATTTTGGTCAATTCATACCTTTGAGGGTATGGGCGATTTTGCAGCTCCTAACTTTCGGAGAAGGCTCCATGCTTTGCGGCTGGAGTGTTTGTAAATTATTTCCTCATGGAGCCTGTCGCTATTTTCTATACAAAATCCCTCAGGGATGAGCTTCTTGGCTATGTCAATACCAGGACAACAGATCGCATACATTGGAAAGTGAGTTTCCAAAAGCTGTCAAGTTTCCTCGGATGACTCAGAGGAGGAACCATGTAACTTCTTGAGAGTACAGAAACCATTTGTGGGATCCTAAGAAAGAGCCTTTTCTAATGGCAATCAGTCTTTGGAACATCATTGATCCTCTCCTATAGTTATGTCATATAGTCGTCTTGGATCTATATATATTCCCTATTATAGTCAGTAAGAACAGCCTTGTAGATAACTTAATTATTCGCTTAAGTGGCGACTTTGGTGACTGTATTTTATTCTCCATTTTTAGTTTCTAATCAGTCAGTGACCCAAAAACCATACTAGCACAACATTTTTTGCCAACAAAATAAAGTTTTGGCCTTGTATCGATTAGTTTAGTTGAAGAGGTTGTAACAAGAGCACATTGGATATTAAACGGAAATTTCTGTTACATGAACAAAAATCTGCTAGTGACAAAAAAAAAATTGCGACTGAAAACACGAACATCATCTCGATTATCTACAATTTTAGGTATCACAACAAATCTATTGTCTGCGGCTAAATACTGGAAATGTAAAATAATTAAACCTAAAAGCAGAACCTCTTACCGCAAATGAATATTAATAAACATTATAATTTGTCAGATGAGTGTTTTATGTACATACATAATTGTTTTGTATTGTAATTTAGTATTTTATTAAACACAGCTAAAGATGAAACATCACAAAATGGAGATGAGCACAAATTAGTTAAATTATAAGCAATAATAATAATGTACAAAAAGAATCCCATCCAGAAATCACAGATGCAGTAACCGAGAATGAACAACAACAAAATTAAATACTTTAACTCTACAACAAATTAATATTAATTTAAATAAAATACAAATAAAGTAGTCTGGCGCACTTTGCATTAAGAAACAAGGCAAAGAAGAAAAAACAGAGCGATTCATATTCTACTCTACCCACAAAAAAATCCACTTAAGAAGGAAAAAAATGTATAACCACAACCAACAGAAACAAACTCAAAAAATCAATAAAATTGATTCAAGTTTGCCGACTCAAAAACACTATATAGTTATAGTTTTACAATATGTTCAAGAAGTATAAGGTGTTTATTTTTTTAAGGTTTTATTTTCTGAATCTGGAGGTATCAGGGAAGTTGGTTTTCCTTATATGTCAATTCATTTGGCAGTGCTGCGAGTAATTTATGTGAAATCAAATGTTCAACATTCTGATATTTTTTACTTTGAATTCTCACTACACAGACTGCATTTGTACTGAAATAGTGTTTTTTTTAAACAAAAATTACTTATATAGGTGGTTTTCATTAACAATTATGTTCAAAAATATTTTCCGGGATTCCCGGGAATCCCGGGAATCAAATTTTTTCATTCCCGTTTCCCGGGAAATAAAAAAGTCCGGGAAATCCCAAACCCTAGTTGCAACACTTCGTTTCTAATTAAATTTAATTTGTTGATCACGAATATAAAAACAGTTTTTAAATTGCTCAAACAGTTTTTCAGATATCTTGAAAATTTTGCTAAAAATCGAGATTTTTCCTAAACTCAAAAAATTTAACAAAAAAATCATCATAATTTAAATATCCTTCAAGCGATTTCAAAAATATGTTCATAATCGTATTCAGAATACTAAATTTTATTAGGAACGATCTGTCACAAGACATATTAAGAGAACAATTTTTAATTTCTGCCAACATTTATGTTATGTGATTAGGCTAAAATTTATATCATTTCAGTTTTAAGGACACGTGGCACAATATTCCGCCTGATTATCAACAAAAATCCAAAATTAAATCTCCCTTGATTATTTATATAATTTTTAAAATTTTTTCAAATATGCAAATAGTTTTCAATCATAGTTTAGCTATAATATGCAGATCGATTCGTATATACAGCTCAAAAATATATCAACAGATATGGGACAAATATATTGATCTTTCTACACTACAAAGAAATCAAGATCGAATGAATTTTTTGTAAACAAAAAGAGATGAAAACTAAAAACAACAGAAGTATTGAAATACTCAAATACAACATATTAGAAGTATATAAAGATTTTCAAATGATATGTTGTTGTCTTCCACCAAATTGATATTAATGTTGTAATGATCTTTTTTTGATCGTATTAGACAAAAATCCACAAAAAGGCTTAAGATACATTAGAAGTATTTGAATAAGCGTATAGAATAGCACAGAAAAAAACTGTCGCATACCCATCGAAAATATGTGTGCGTTTTGAAAAGCCGACGCTTAAACTTGTCTTTTTTTTAAGTTGCCTAAAGTGGCTTAGAATTATTTGAAGTGATTTTAAAGATCTTTTTACCACCATCATTATATGCTATAGAAAATTAATTGTAATCATTAGAAAATTTTATGTATAAAAAAAGATACATATTGATTTTATTTGTGTTTCTTTTTATTTGGAGCCAAATCAATTAGTAAAAAGTCTGTAACTAAGATTAATGCGAAGATAAAGAGACAATAAATTTGTTTAAAGGAAATGAATATTGTTTAGTTATTACTTTTAATTTTAAAGAAATAATAATAAAACAAAAAGTTAATTTTTCGATGTTTTTTCATAAATTATGACACGAGCAAGATTATTATAGTTCAAGATCAATAGTTTTTCGAAACAATTTAAAAAAGGGTTGTGTTTGTTTAAGGGTTTCACTTTATTATTTATTGTCATAACTCGAGAGTGTAGTCGGAATAATGCATACAGGAAATCTTTAGGAATATTTCGTCGATAGCGGAAATAGTAAAACATACGGCATAGTTTTTATTGAAAATTATTGTGTGCCTATTTGCGATTCTATACAAACTCAATAGGCTTTGTTCATGGGCCCATCGGAGTCGGTATACAAGATTTCGTTAACATATCTTCGTATTTGGGATTTGTTAACGAAATCGGTGTATCAAATTTCATCTTAATATCTTAATATACATATGCGACCAGTATCGGGCATATAGACGGACATCGTTAAATCGAACCAAGAAGTCATTCCGAATCGATCGGTGTGCTAAAAGGTTCAAAATTTTCTGCTGGAATTATCGAAAAACTTCCTTAGCAAAAGGTTAATGATTTTTTGAGGGCTTTAATTTTCTGACATAAGGGTGGTACATTAGGGTGGTAGCAACTGATATCTGGTGGGTATATACTAGAACGGGGTAATTGAGGTCAATGGCCTTAGAGCAAAACATTGGTCCTCTCGAGTCAAAAATATATGTAGATATATCATACTTTAAGATTGGACTCTAAATACCAAAGATATTACGAAAAATGTAAAAAGGTGACCCCCACATTTGGGAAAAAAATTTTCGAAACCTCCTTGCAAAAATAATTTAGATTCGACGGTGTATGGCGAACCTTTTTTTGTGGTACGATCTACTGTCCATGTAGTGGTGCAGGGTATAAACAGGAGAGAATAAGAACGGGTTTCACATATTTAGGCGTTTATGATAACTTTCTGACCCATGCTGGATATTAGGCTGGTTCATAAAAAGAGCCCGAATATATATTAAGAACCTTGAAAAATTAACACGTGATTTTTTTTAAATTTTTTTATTAGGGTTTAGGGGTCGCTACCGGGCCCTAAAATTTGGTATTTTTGAGAAAAATCGCTGCATCTATTCTTTTTTTTACATGAGTGTGTATTAAAGAAAAATCCAAAATTTATTTTTATGAACGCCATTATTGAATGAAGAATTGTAAAAAAAATTATGTAAGATTTTCTTCAGAACCTCTTTCTGAGGCGACTTGGCTACTCTTGTCCGTCCGTCCGTCTGTTTGTACAAGGAACACGGTGAAAATATTTATAACATTAAACACGAAGGTATTTGTTTACATTCGTCTTCCCAGGAATATTTTTTACAATTGGTTGCCAATCACACTAGTTCTGGAAGTGGTTCCACTAGAACCGATTCCATAGAACTGTTTCCGGAACGCGTTCCATGGATCTTATATGCAAGATATAACTGGATCAGTTCTAGAACTAGAAGAAGTTATAGAACTAGTTCCAGAAGCTCAAGAATTAGTTCCAGAACTGATTCTAAGACAACCGGTTCCACTTTGGGTGCTAAAGAAGCGATTGCTTTTTCAAAGTAAAATCGTTGACAGTAGAAGGGGTTACAAAGGAAAAGCAGCTTCTTTGGAACAGAAAATTTCCCTGGGTTAATCTAAATAAAATGATAACAAAAGGAATGTGGCCTGAAAACCCAATCCCCGCCCCAACTCTCCCTTAAATTTTGTATTTATTTATGTTTTTCTAGTCTCTATTTTAATAATGGTATGTACTAAGACCACTCATTAAAAAGATTTGCAAATATATATTTTTTTTTTATACATATACATATTTTAAAAACATATAATTCAAAAATAGCCGGATGGAATACGTAGTTATTTAGCTTGCGGCAGATTTTATAATAAAAAACTAAGCTACTGTCCATGTAGTGGTATAGGGTATAAATAGGGAAGGATAAGAAGGGTTTTTAAATATTTAGGTGGTTATGATAACTTTCTGATCCATGCTGGATGTGATTGACGACTTCTAAATATATGTCACCATTTATTGACCACACTGACTTGTCCTGCTGACATTTTTACATTTTCATAAAAATGTTAACAGGTGTCTATATGTTTTCTGTATTAGAGCGGATTAGGGCCGTCAGTCAGACGTATTTATGACATTTCCAGCTGAGAAATATAACAAAACTGAGGGGTTAGGTATTAACATTTTAGAATTTTTTCGAAAATCTTTTACAATCTTTGCTGTCATAACAGAACCATTCGACTGGCAGTAAATTCAGTTGTCAGAAGTATTTTATTTTTAATTTTAAAGTAAACTACTTTTATCGTAATTTAATTTCAAATAATAGGGCATGGGTTTCTAAAATAAATACTTATCAGTCAAAAGCTCCTTTTCTTATAATTATCGCAATAGTTACCTGTTTTACTGAATAACAAAAGCATATTTATCACAATTACCTTCATATACCAAGAAAGTAATACGTATAGTTGTTATATTGATAAGAAACGTAATTAACATAGTACAAGACACAAAAACATTGTCTTAAACATACATATAAATATTCAAATATACAGCTGATAATTTCATTTTTGAAATAAAAATTTTCATACTCGTACATTAACATTGTCACAATCAATGGTTTTTCAACCAGAAAAAAAGCGATGAAAGTGTTTTCCCTAACATACATTTTCAGTTTTAGTTTTTATCAAGTACTTTTGTTAGCACGATATAACCTACAAGTATGTGGTATGTTAAATAATGATGGCGGAAATGAAGTATTATATGATTGTACGAACAATTGTTATTATAACTAATGGATAAGAAAATTACAAAATATCTAATTAAAAGAAATTTTCAAGTATGTTTATTTCAGGAAAGTTTTAAATTATTGTATAGAAATATAAACAGTATTTGAGTGAATTTCAAACAAAAGACTCAAGCAACAAACATGTTTAGCAATTTTAATTGATATTTTTTACATTATGTAAGTATTTAGCAAAATTCAGTATTTTCTATAATAATTACAAATTTATGAGTTCCATACTAAAACAAAATCCTTTCTAAAACCAGTTAATATAAATATTTTTTTTTACTTCTCTTCCCAAACTACTAATTCAAATTTTCGCCTCACTCTTTTGATATTTTCGTTCCCCTGTAATGTAGAAAAAGAAAAATACATACTTATTTTAGTGGCGTTTTTACTCGCGTTTTTTATTTGATCTTAACCGCTTGTATGTATGCTGTCTTAGTTTCTTGCCTCAGTGTCTTAATGTCGGTTGCATTCAAATGACCACACTGTAGTGACAACTTTTCGGCACGCGGTTTTACAAATTCCTACTATATACTATAAACACACAAACTACATAGTGATTAATAAATATAAAACGAAAAAAAGCCGGTCTGGCGCATACACATGCTGGACAATTTGATCGAATGACCCTTATACAAAAAAAAAAAAAAAATACGAAAGAAAAATATCTTTCTTTAGCGTAAGAGTAAGAGCCGGCCGCATATTCGTAAGAGCCAGTGTTGAAGTTAATGTGGTGGTGTCAAAAACTGAAAAGAAGGGCTTGTTTGTTGTTAATATTGATGATTGTGTTCACTTTTTACCACCGACCACTGCTACACATATAATGAAAAGGAAATAAAGCTTTTAAGTGCCTTGGCGTCATAGAGGCTTAAGAAAATATTAATAAAACAACAACACTGAAACTTATAGATGTTTTTTTTATTTTCTTTTTGTAAGATTCTTTTTTGTTTTTTGTTTATGAAAAAAAATAATTAATTGTAATGGATACTATATTTTATTCAATAACTAGAAATTGAATCATATATTTCAAAGGATGGTTAACCAACTAAAAGAAATAATACGTTTTATTAGTTCGAAACTGTCTAATATTTAGTTAGCATTAATGGTAGTGAACAGTCACAGACTGCCAAAGTTTGTCAAAACTAAAAATCCTGAGATTTCCATAGATGACTGGCCTGTTATCCGTGCAGAGGAGCCTAAGAACAACAGTATGATCTATTTCTGGGTATCTCCGCACTCGAGAAGGTGGTCAAGAAGATCTCCTTTATTGTCAGGGAAGCAACGGTAAAGGTTTTCAGTCAATAGAGGGCCTGTAGTGTTGACAAGGGGAATGAAGTCGACTAAGCCAACCAGTTGTTATGCAAGATGCTGCTCGCAAGATAAAGGTGAGCCTAGATTTTGTTCAATAGCTAAAAATAACATAAAATCTTTCCTATGTAGGTACTCAGTTTAGTTCAGCCGATCTGTAGCGAAGGTTGTATTGGCAGTTGGCCACATAGTCATAATTGCCTCCTGCTATATCGCACATTGTTGTCATTACTTTTTACAAATTAAGTTATAATTATAGGCTGTGATGCCACAGACACATCATCTGGGGTAGCACTGAAATCAATAAGAGAGTTGAGTCTTCTTTTAATTTTATTAATACTAATAACCTAAGTTTATACAATTCTGTTACTAACTCTACTTTTCTTTTTCCAAGTTCCGAAAAATTTTAGAGATTGGGAGGAGGTTTTAGATGTTGCACTAATGTTAGGTAATTTTTCTATACTGGTAAAAAAGTAAGAAAAGTCTGAAAAGAGGTCCCTTTTAGATCCCCAGCAAAAAAAGTGAAAGTGATCTTAAGGAATTCATTTTTCATTGATTCCAAAGTATAAAGTTCTGATTTTCCACTTCTGAAGCAGTTCTTTTTCACAACTTCCAAAAATGTGATTTTGAATGAAATTATGTCTTTTCTAATCTATCTAACTACAGATATTTTTCTAAATTCCATTCCAGCTTTATCAAAAGCCTTTAGTTTTAAAATAATTATAAATATTAGTTTTATATTTAATCATAGTCTGTAAGGAAATTATGTTCCATAGACTGAATAAAGAAAAATGAAAAATGAAATATTTAACCATTATAACTATGGTTAAGTACTTAACTTTAATTATTTTGAGACAACAAGTGATTTGCTTAAATTTGTTACGAATAAAAAATTATTCGTTTTCACCAATTAAGAAGAACATCAAGTAGATAGATAATAAAAGAAAAATTCCACCCTATGACAAGCCTATGTAAAATTCATTGGTTCCCATCCAAATTTTCACAATATCGAAATCCAAATCACTGCTTCTTTTTCTCTTCTTTTGATGATTTTTTTTTACTGGGTCATAATTGGAAACTTTTCGATGTCAACTTGCACTTTCGGTAGAAAATATGCTTTATGAATTCTAGGAAAACATATGGCCTCAGTTCAATAAGATTTTTCATGGAAAGTTTTGTAAGGGACCGAAGGTATTTAGTACCAAACCCAAAACCGTAACCGAAAACCGGTTAACCGGATATTTTTTATTTCCAATAACCGACCGGTTATTATTTGTCGGTTAACCAGTTTTTTTTTTAAACACACCCAGGAAACAGATTCGGTGATGGCAATCGAATTTTTTGCCAATCGAATTGTTCAGTTGCATTAAATTAATTTAAATTATTTATTAATTAAATTATTTTTGATACAATGGAAATTTCGTTGGCACAACCAAATTAGTCCTGTATCAATTTGATTTCTATTATCACAGCTGCAAAACTCGGCTATCACAACCGAATCATTCGATTGGCTACAAATGCGGTTATCAGCACCGAATCTGTTTTTTGGGTGCAGGTTTTTATAAAAAAAGGAGTTTTAAGCTAATCGCTCGCAAATTATAAATTTCGATTGCATTTTATTTTTAAAGTATTATTTTAATAAACCAAGTTTTTTCCCCTTTATATAAAAAATAATACCTTTTCGCATGTATTCAAATAAATAAGATACGAAAATCCTTTGTAATCGTTTAAAATTTTTATTAAATACAGCGTAATTGATAAATGTTGCTACAAAATCTAAATAACTTTTTCTTTTTCCAAATTTCTTTTCTTTTTCCAAATGTATTTCAGAAACATAGATTACATCTATGTTCAGAAATTTATAAATTTATTTTAAAAGTATTTTTACAAACATACGTGTTTTCTCTTTCATAATGAAAATTGTATAGCAGTTATGAGACTTAAGAGAAAGAAAACACCAGATGCTATTAATTATAGAGTTAGGAAATCAGAACTTACACTACTTACCAGTGTTGCCATTTCAGTGCTTTTCGGGTATTTTTTGGTGCTTTTTTCCTTCCCGTACCCGGCGATTTTTTTGAAATACCCGTTTATAAAAAGCGGGTATTTACAGTGCTTTTTTAGATTTTTGGCAGTATTTTAGTGCTTTTTGTACAGTTTATATTTTTGGTATTTGTTCTCCATTTTTCAATTTTTCTTGAATTTTCTGTCAAAGTTGAAAAAATAATACGAAATATACAAAAAATACATTATTTCACAATGTTTGTAGTACAATTTTAAATAGCAACTTCGTTATATTTAAACTTCAAAATTTTTAAATATTAGTTTGGTGCTTTTTACCCCTTTTTTGGTTATTTTATTACACGATTTTACAAAGCTAAAATGTGTTTTTAAAATCTTGACTTAAATTTTCAAAAAATTATTATCGTGCTTTTTTACCCCATTTTTGGTAAATTTTTACCCGGTTTCACAATGCTTACGGTGCTTTCCTTCCTTCAAAAGTTGGCAACACTGCTACTTACCGGTAGGGGTGCTCAAATTTAGTGTTACCTGAGCAACTATTTAGAATAAGTTTAATATCAGCTCAGCCAACGACTATATAGACTAAAGACAAACCACCAGCCTCAACTGCTGTTAAAAAGTCTCTTTAATTTTATGTGCAAACTGGTTTTAAGAGAAACAGTTTTTAGTGTTTTTTTTAAAGCGTATTTTTTAATATTAATAAGCAAAACTTTGTGCTAATTATGCAAAACTAATGCAGAGAATATATCAAACAACACAAGTCCACTTTACTATTTAATTAAAATTGCTTAAAAACAATAAAAATAATTAATTAAAAATACCACTTTTTCACGTTTTTTGTTATTTTACATTGAAACTCTCTTAAAACCAGTTCAGTTTTTCAGATTAGAGCCGTGGATAGTGCCTGGCTCAGCCTATATTCGAAAACTCCAAAATTGCTAAAAACTGCGCAATATAAGAAAAACCGAGCGCGAATTATATTCCAATAATAATATTTTAAATATCCGTTTGTTTTTTTTTGTTTTTTTATTTGTTATTATTTCAATTCAAATAAAAAAGAAAATAGTCAATTTTTTGAACAAAGTGCCACCTAGTGATAACGATGTCCTTATAACTTTTGTTTTTGGTGATGACATACCCCTGGAGAAAACATGTATGTTTGTGAAAATGCTTTTAAAATAAATTTATAAATTTCTGAAATACATTTGGAAAAATTTTAAATACAATTAGAATTTTGTTAAATACATTTGGAAAATTTTGGAATACAAATCGTCACCTAAAATGCAAAAGGGCGTAACAACACTTTTTATTTTTTTACACGAAAACCAAAAAAAAAACGTTGTAGAATTAAAGATATTCTATATTTTCTTCTCTTGTTTAAAACACGACTATGAACTTATTTCTACATATAAGTTTAAAATGTTGTAGGGAAATGTAATTTAGTCTAGTGCATCATAATCAATCAGAAAATCGGCTTAAATTTTTTTGTTGTTACGCCCTTTTGCATTTTAGGTGACGAAATACAGTCTTTTTAAATACATTTCGAAATTTCTGAAATACATTTAGAGAATTTTGAAATACAAATGGAATTATTTGAAATGCATTTGGACAATTTTAAAATACAGATTTAAAATTTTTAAATACAAATGAACAATTTTGAAATGTATTTGGACAATTTTAAAATACAAATGAAATTTTCTTAAATACAAATAAAATATTTTAAAATATATTTGTATAATTTTGAAATACATTTTGAAAATTTTAAAATACATTTTGGACAATTTTGAAATGCAATATTGTATGCAATGTTGTATGTTGACCCATAGGGCTGTGAGGTCAACACTGTCATCTGTACATATGGGTGATATTGATATTGAAGAATCGGATACTTTTGATGTTCTGGGCATGAAAATTCAGTGTGATGTCCGTTGGAATAAACATGTTTTTCAGGTGTCAAAAGAAGCATTCAAGTGTCTAGGTTTTTTACGTCGGTGCAAGAAGTACTTCACTCCATCCGATTTACTCACTATTTATATCACCTATATCCGACCGAAGATGGAATACAACTCCCATATATGGGCAGGAGCTTCGAAGTCTATTTTGGAGCTTCTGGACCGTGTGGAAAGGAGGGCGTCGGCGCTTATCAATGACAATAGGGTATCCAGCTCTATTGACTCATTGGAGCATCTCCGGAATGTGGGTTGTGTGACCCTATTCTATCGATATTACCATGGGAAGTGCTCAGCTGAGATAAGTGAACTTGTCCCCAAAGCCCAAGTTTTTATTCGTAATACTAGCTTATCAAGTAGAGCACATCCGTTTGTAGTCGATTGTCCAGTGGATCGCACGACGCATTATAGAGAGAATTCGTTTATCAGTCGCACTAGCCGTATGTGGAATAAACTCCCCGCAGAAGTCTTCCCTGTTACTTACAATGTTGAGAAATTTAAATCAAATATTCACAAACACTACTCCCTCTTTCCTCCTCCTCATAACCTATTTTCCTAATACCAACACAATGCACTGCGTTAATAGGGGGGCATCACCTGAGTGTTGGTCCATCAAAAAAAAAAAAAAATTGGACAAATATCAAAGGTTTTTAGACAATTTTAAACAATTTTTAAAAATTTTGGAAAATTCTTAAACATTTTTGGACAATTTTGAATGATTTTTGGACAATTTTAAAACATTTTTTTGGAAAATTTTAAAACTTTTTTTGATAATTTTGAAATATTTTAGACAATTTTAAAATATATTTGGACAATTTTAAAATATATTTGCACAATTTTAAAACACTTTTGGACAATTTTAAAACATTTTTGGATAATTTTAAAACAGCTTTAGACAATTTTGAAATATGTTTGGAATTTTTTGAAATAAAACTGAAAATGGTGTAGTCATAAAAATTTAAACATAAAGGCCTTGTATTCAAAACAATGTTTTGAATTTTATTACAGTTTAATAAAATAAATTAACATGCAAAACAACAACAAAAATCGTTCAATTAGTCTCTAATAAGACAAAAAGTTTTTTTTTTAAGAAACATATTTACTAGGGTGGGTCGATTTAGCAATCGATATTGCGTACTCGATTTTTCGAAAGTTTTTAGCATGGGGAAAAAAAGTTCCTCTGCGACATATCAAAAAAATCATTTTCGATTCTCCCAAATTTAAATTTTTTGCAATTTTCTAATAAATGCTAGATTAGCGCCATCTTGAGGTGGCTTTTTGAAACAACTAATAAAGTTGTAAACAATATAACATTACAACCTTTCCAGAAAGGTATTACTTATGAAAATCGGATAAAAAATGTGGCAACTAGAGGTAAAAGTATATAAGTAAAATTATTTTCTGATTGATGATGAATTGATGATGATGATGAAAACAGGCAGAAAATAATTTTATTTATATGGCGCTAATCTAGATTTATTAGAAAATTGCAAAAAATTTAAATTTGGGAGCCTCGAAAATGATTTTTTTGATAAGTCGTAGTGGAACTTTTTTTCCCCATGCTAAAAGCTTTCGAAAAATCGAGTACTCAATATCAAAAAATTTTTATCCATACAATTTGACCCGCCATAATATTTACATATAATAAATAAAAATGTATAAAATTTAACTGTGTAAAAGTACTTATTTAAACTATTAGGAGTAACTCATTATTTTATATTTAAAAACAATGTGTACAATAGGCCGTTATTAGGACGTCCCCAGTGTAGAAAATCATTACCACATATGTGGTTATGTAACTATATACCTGGTAATGGTAACTAGTTACTTTTCTTATTACATTTCTTTTTATCTTTGTATGGCGATGTCGCGCAAAATAATGAGTTATGCTTGCACACAAGCATCTGAAAAATCTAAAAATATGTCGTTACCTACATGCTTACCAGTACTGATAAAAAGCATGAGTCTAAAATAGATTTTCAAAAAAATAAGTTTTATAAAAAAAAAAATATTTTTTTATTGCAAAATTGTTTTTAATAAAATTTTCTAGTGCGGGAATCGAACCTGGGATTCCAGGTTGCCAGTCAATAGCTCTACAATATGAGCTATCTCGCCATATAATGTTTGATATATAAAATCATAATTGACCTGCTGCATACAAGTCAGCTTACTCGCCAACATACAAAAAATCGAAAAATATGTGGTTACATATATCCTTACCAGTGTTGAAAAAATATTGAGTCCAAAAATAGATTTCAAAAAATTTACAAAAGAATCTAGAAAATTACTTTCTATTTGAAATAATGATAAAAAATATGTCATTATCAGTAACTCATTATTATATGTTTTGAAATAATGCAGAAGGTGTCATTACTGGTAGTCCAAAAAATAATGATATGTCATTACCGTTTCTACACTGGGTCATTATTTTATATTATAAGATAATGCAAAAGGTAATGATACATCATTTTTGTAAATGCTGATAGTAATGAGGTGTCATTACTAGGGCAGCGACTTTCATGCAAATGCATGTTTGTAGTCATTAATCCAAAAATGATTTGAACCAAATACTTTTCCGAATCAAAGAATTTTCAACAAAAAGGCATCGATTTGTTACTGCATATTTTTGCATATTTTGTTATAAATGCATATTTTTGCATATTTTGCTTTCGAGTGCATATTTTTTGCATATTTTATGATTTTTTTTGCATATTTTTGCATATTATTCATTAAATTGCATATTTTCTTCACATTTTTTTTCTAACTAAGAGCAAGAATTAATAAAAAATAAAGAAAAAGAAGAATTTGCAAACCTTAACGCAGCACTTAACTAGAAGGAAAATATCAAGTTGTCATCTACTTAGACATTTAAATTGGATTTAACTCTTGACCAAACGCTCGAATAATAAATATGATTTTTAAAAATCAATAAATTTAACGTGAATTTTTTTGAATTTAAGCATTTATTTTTGGATTTTAAGTGCATATTTTTGGATTTTAAGTGCATATTTCCATTTAAGTACATATTTAAGTGCATATTTTGCATATTTTAAGCGCATATTTTTATTTTTAAGTACATGAAAGTCGCTGCCCTGGTCATTACCAATATTTTGCTAGGTAAATTGATATTTTTGGAATTACTATTGATATATTTTGAATTTCAAATGATATTTTTAAGATTTCAAATGATTTTTTTTTAATGTAAAATGAAAAAATCTCAATTTCAATTGAAATTTTCTAAGTTTTAAATAAAAATTCTTAATTTTAATTGATGAATTCGAATTGATATTTTCTGAATTCCAATTGATATTTTTTCTAATTACAATTGCAAAAGTTATAGACACTCTAATGACCAAAGATTGGCATTTCCTGATATTTTCAATTGTATATTTAGTATTATTTTATTGGTAAAAGAAAATTGTAAACAAAAAATAACCTTTGCATTTTTGAGTAGCAAGAAATTTTACCATTGTTGTTTCATTAATAGGTTCGCTTTCAAAAAATCCCATACAAATTTTGACATTTGGCATTTAAGTGTTAACTCTTTAAATTTTTTCAACATCGATAATGTATGGACAACTGTCAGATTGTATACAAAAATATGCTGTGGTTTTTTTTGTATTCATGGTGAGTATATGCAACAAAACAAGGCTAATATTTAAAAATATTTTAAAAAAATATTAAATAATTTTATATCTTAAAATACTTATGCATAATAATTTGAAAACCTTATAATATCCCAATAAGCACATAGGTTTTAAAAATCCAAGTGCTTTAAATTTTGCTTGAAGTAAAGTACATTTCAAATTCTAGCATTTGTATATCTAACAAAAATATTTGAAACTTGAATTTTTTTTGTTTCCCTTTTGCTGGAGTATGCTATTGAAATAAAATGTAATTAAAGTTGTTTTCAAGCCTTGAAACTGGAAAACAGGGCTGGAATTGAACTTGTTTTCAACTTGAATTCCAGTGAAATTGTTTATAGGGATGTTTACAAAATAAATTTTTTATGAAAACTTTTTTTTATAAGCCACTTATAAATTTAAAAAGTGATTATGCATATGACCTTAAAACTATAAAAATCTTCTAATTCAATATTTCTTAACGCTTAAAAACAATTATCCTAAAATAAGTTAAAGAATTCAGGCAAGTTAACTAAAACTAATGTCACTACCTATTAAGGTTAATAACAAAAACGAACTAACAAAAATCCAATCGGATAAGATGGAAAAATGGAAAAAAGACCATAAAATACATTTGTTTTGACCTCGTTGACCTCATGCCGTGTGTTACGTGGTAATTGCATGTTAAAGTGTCAAAAAGTAGCCTAAGTAGAAACTAGATATCAGTCATTCACTTACCTACTCGCAAGCAGTCAGCATGTAAGACGTTCAAATGGTTGACTGGCTCATTTGCTCACTCAAATAGAAAAACTACCCGCACTTTACTAAGAAAAATTGCAGACAAAATAATAAATATTTGTTGAAAAACCTTAAGTGCGTTTCAAATAGTTTTACCAACATTTATTACACGTGCAATTAGAATTTAATATTTATGTTTCCTAACTCAGTCAGTGTTTTGGCCGCTGTCGTTTATAATATCGTTTTTCTCTCAACAACAAAAAAAAACCTTTTAAAGCGCAAACAAAATTGGCGACAACATTCCGCTCACTTGCTGTGTTTAACTCGTAAGAATTTACTTTATTTTCCAGAAATTCTACTCATAATTTCATATTTTATCACTAGTAAATTTAAAAAAAAACAACAACAACAACAATAATAACACTTAAAAGTTATAAATAAATTATTTCTGTTAAGATTTTGATATTTTTTTTTTGTGTTTTTGATTTTGTAAATCAAATGGAATTTTATCGTTGTAATGTTGTTTTCTTTATGTCAAATTATCGCTTATTAAAGGAAGTGCTTAGTTTGAGGATAAAATTAAATTCTTTATAAATCATATTTTTATCAGTAATGGAAAATATTAATCACAATGTTTTGTTATAAATAGCCTTAAAAATATAAAGAAAATTGTGATGTTGAACAAATTGCCAATAGTTGGAAATAAAATATAATTTTAAGTATCAACACTACACAGTAAAACCTTCACCTAATGGACAATTTTCTGCTAATGGAGAACTGAATCAGAATATTTGAGGAAGCATGGCATTCTAAAAGCAGACATTCCAAACAAAATTGTGTTTTCTTAAAAAATAATAAATTTGTTCTATCTTTTTTAAAAACCATTTTCCAACCAACAGCCATTTTAATTTTGAAAGTCTGATAACGTATCCCAGTGTAGAAAATCATTACCAGATATGTGGTTATGTAACTACATACTTGGTAATGCTAACTAGTTACTTTTGTTATTACATTTCTTATTACCTTTATATGGCGATGTCGCGAAAAATAATGAGTTGTCGTTACACACCAGCATACGAAAAATCAAAAAATATATCGTTACCTATGTGCTTACCAGTACTGACAAAAATAATGAGTCTAAAAATAGATTTTCTAAAAAATAAATTATATAAAAAAAATATTTTTTATTGTATTTTTTTTTTTTTTTTAATAAAATTTGCTGATGCGGGAATCGAACCTGGGTCTACAGATTGCCAGTCAACAGCTCTACCATCTGAGCTATATCGACATGTAATATTTAATAGATAAAAACACAATTGACCTGCTGCACACAAGTAAGCTTACTCGCCAACATACAAAAAATCAAAAAATATGTGGTTACATATATCCTTACCAGTGTTTAAATAATATTGAGTCTAAAAATAGATTTCAAAATATTTTCAAAAAAATCTAAAAAATTATTTTCTATTTGAAATAATGATAAAAATAAGTCATTATCATTAACTCATTATTATATGTTTTAAAATAATACAGAAGGTAAGTGGGTGTCATTACTGGTAGTCCAAAAAATAATGATATGTGATTACCGTTTCTACACTGGGATATTTAGATTCAGCGAAGTCCGAATAAATAATTTGTGTTGAATCAAATTTTTTGTTTAATTATTCGCAGTACTTGATCTGCTATTTTGAAGATCCAAAGACAGTTTTTTATTCAAAGACGCAAAAAAATTATACAATTTAAAAAATACTTGTAAATTTACTGCTATAAAATGAATAAACTTTTGTTTAATATAATGCATAGGGATTAAATATAAACATAAAATGCTTAAAATTATTTTTTACACACTTTCTACAAATGGAAAAAATATTTCTATGCTGTAATAATAAGATATAGTTGCATAGAAAAATCAATAAAGTGGATAAAAAAATATTCACACTTTCATATATAATAATACACATTTAGTGCTATTATAGCCATTATCTGCTAATAATTAACCCTCTAACCGGCCTAAGCTTTTTTGCAATGAAATTTATACCATGTGTTCCTCACGAAAAATAAACAATAAGTTCTTCTACAAAATTTTTTTTCGTTGCCTACTTTAGGCGATATGGGCCAAGATAGTTTAAGGGTGAATTTCGAAAACTAGCGCATAAAAATTACTAGGTTTAGGCACAAATTACTTTTCTTACCAAGATGTAATTGCAATAAAAAAATTACATTTTTTGTGCTGTTACTTAGAAGGATGTAGCGATTTTCGTTTTTCGAAAAACGCGAAATTGAGCGAAAACGCACCAAAACTTCAATTTATATTATTCAAACTTATAAACTTTGCTACCTATACCAAATATTATCGTTTTACCAAATTTCAGAAAAATCCGTCCATTCGTTTTGAAGTTAAGGCGATGTCCTTTAAAGGTATCCTTATGGAATCCTGTGCGTCCTTGGACCAAAGTAAGGAACTTTTTGAATAGCTTAAGCTTCAATCTTACTTCATGATCACTATCAATTGTTTTATTCTATTTAAATATGTTTTAAAGATTTTCGAAAATCTTGGTTGTTTTAAAATATTTAATTTTTGAAATTTTACGAAATTTTATCTTTGACACTTTCTCGCTTCCAAACCGTGCATTGTATACAAAAAAATTCTTCACAAAAAATTTTATAAATTTTGTTTTCTGTTGAAAAAGCATAATTTCTTATTATAAAATACTCATTTGGCGCATTTCTGGTCAATTTAATATACCCCGCCTGGAGGCGGGCTTGCCGGTTAGAGGGTTAAGCATGTTGTGTCAACATTCATTTTTATTTTGTTGATGAATTTACGCACAAATTTTGAAATTTATTTTTGATAGACATTTGAAAAAATTCAAGAAATTTTAAAACACAAACTAAAATGTTGAATTGTGTATCCCTGTGCAACATCTACACTTATAAAAATTTTGTCACTCTTTCCAAGATTTCGTTTTCCATTCTTCTTTCTAGGCTTATGGAAACTAAGTCCAGTGAATGAGACAATCATTTCGGTGGTGCATTGGCGCCTAATCGAAATCTATTTAGTAATGTGACCACAAAAGTTAGAAAATAGCTATATTGATATTTTGTGTTACAAAAATCCTTTTTTACGTCAGAAAAAGTCTTCTTCCTGGAATGTTTCTAAGAATTTTCAATAACATGAAATGCTTAATATCTGCCGCTTTCCCTAATGTAAAAAACCACCTAACAACTTATTCTCGTAGAAAAATTCTTACCCCTCAATTCATAAACGCTTTGTAAAGTTATAGCAGGTTTACAAAACGTCATTTTCATACAAAATTTGTTCAATAAACCTCCTAAAATTTTACAAAGCGTTTATGACTTTAGGGGTTAGATTCTAAAGACACTAAAGACTTTTTCCAAAAGGATAACCCGCAGATTATGAACACATTCCAACAGAAAATGTTCATATTCTAAGAATTTTGTCTCAGAGATAAGTTTTTACTGTAAACACCATCCGATTCTGATAACGTTTTCCTATAGAAACCCATCAGATTCCTGGGATAGAATTCAAAGTTTTTCTATGGGAAAACATTCCAATAACATGGTGTTTTTTATGAAAAAGTGCCCGGAATCTAAGGCTTTCCCAGTAGGAAAAAGTAGCAGGTTTTTTTTATAAGATAAAGTGTTCAGAATCTGAGGCTATTTCAGTGGGGATATATCCTGAGACATGTGTATTTTGTTTGTAATAAAATATTTTAAAACTGATTTTATTCTTTTATTTTTGGGCTGCATAACGTATTTGATTTGACAAATTTACATACAAAAAATTTTCTAATTACACATAATTTCTGAAATTTTTTTACGCATTTTCAATATAAAGTTACAAATTTTGTGTGTAATTAATCTGTGTATTTTTTTTCATTTACGCAACCCAGCAAAAAAAATTGGAAGTAAAGTTTTACAAACTACTTTTTCACTCTTTCACAAGTATCTGTTAATATATTTTTATTGCTTTTTTAGAAGTTATTCTGAACAACTTCAAAAAATCACTTTTTTCATTGCTGCCAAAGTATCCGTTAGTATATTTTTACATCTTTTTTTTTTAAATTACTTCCGAACAACAACAAAACATCAATTAAAAATTGCTTCTAAAGAGTAATTGCTTTAAAATTGGTCGTAAAAAGTAATTTTGGTAACATTTTGCATTTCCAAACAAAGGGTCGCGGTTCGATTCACGGCGGGACCAATATTTTTTTTTTTAATTTTTTTTATTTTATTAATTTTTTTTTTTAAATATTTATAATTAATTTGTTTAAATTTATTTTTTTTAATTTTTAAAAATATGTATATGCGACTCGCAAACTAGAAAGGGACCTAAGGGTAAAAACCGGTTTTGTTCAGGAGAGCCATTTTAAAGATTTAAATACGTGTATCTTTGGTGTACCATCACTGAGCGTATTGGTATTTGTCTCATTTGAAAGCGACACATCTCATGACGTCAGGAACGTGTTGGTCAACCTCGAAAACGCGCGTAGGTCGTCCCTACACACAAAAAAATAAAAACTAATTTCAATCATGAAAACCGCCTATTTAATAAATTTTGTCGTTGAAATTCCTCCAATCACGAAAATTGTTCATTCAATTAAAAATTTGTAGCACTTTAATTGAATAAATTTTCAATAAAATAGTGATACATTTGATTAGGATTTTTATTGGATTTTTATATGAGTTTGATTAAAAATTAATTCATTGGATTAAAAATTGATCAATATTGTAAGAACTTCTAAATAAACTATCAGCTGGATAAAGTGGCAGTTGCCACGCCAACTATAAAAAATATACTTCTTTATTTTTAGCTTGAATGTCATTAAAATAAAAGCTGCATTCAATTTTCATTCAGTTGATAGATTTATTTATACTTATGTAAAAAGTTCTCTCGTAGAAATTAGTTTTCTTCTTTTTTCTGAAGCACAAGGCCTCTGTTAAAATTTTTTGAAAACTAAAAAAAATATATTTGATTAAAATAATTTTTAATTTATTTATTTTTTAAACAAAATTTAAAATTTTTTGAATTTGTTATTTTTAAAACGAAATTAAAATATATTTATTTTAAAATAATTTTTTAGATTTTTTGTTTAAAAAATTTTAAACAAAAAAATTTAAAAAATTAGATTTTTTGTTTAAAAAATTTTTAAATTTTTTAAACAAAAAATTTTAAAAATTACATTACTATATTATAGTAATGTTTTAGAATAAATGAATATTCAGATTTAATATGGCAAAATTGAAATATTTAACTAAATAAAATAATAAACTCAACGAGAATTTATAAAATTTTATAAAAAATAATTTAAAATACTAGTTGCTAATCAGGGATGATAAATGGGATTTTCAAAATAGTACCAACCGCTTAAAAAATAGTACTTTTTCGACCCGCAAAGTACTTTTTTTTTAATTTTTTATTATAAATTAACAAAAAAAACGTACATATATGAAAGTGCTTTTTTACATTAAAACAAGGTACAAAATATAATATAGATCCACTTCACTCTGTATAGTGTATTTCGTTCTTTCGTTCCAATTACCTTTTTTAACTAAACAAAAAACACAACAATTTAAAGATTTTCTCTTAAATTCAAATAAATGTTTAATATTTTTTGCAAAATTTTAGAAACCTTAACTTTGAATTACGTTTCTTACGATTTTTTACTATTTATTTTGAATAATTTAAAATGGTATCAAATAATGCTAAGGAGTAACATAGTACTTTTGAGGTTCTAATAGTACCATAAAAAGTAATATAGTACCAACTTTATCATCCCTGTTACTAATACATTAACATTTATAAAAACAACTACATAAATAAAGCAAACGAAAAACAACAACAATATGCTGATGTTTTTCTCTTGTTTTATGAAATGCTTTTGAGTGGTAGAATAAAAAAAATGTCAAGCAAATTGCAGATTTGAGCAATTATTTAATCCATTGGATTAATTTTTAATTGACACCTTTTGAAATAATTTAACAAATCGTTTTAATTGAAAAAAGTTGAACAATATTTTTTTGTGTGTACCTCTTGTTTTGTGTAGTTGGTTTTTACTGTTTTCTACCTAGCGCGCTGTTTACATGAGTTTGATATCAATTTTGCTCGCGGTTTTTCGAATCCAGCTTTATTTTCTGAAATTATTAATTGTGAATTATAATAAATACTCATTTATAATTCTTTTAAATCGTGAATATCACTCTATTAGTACGAAAATATTTTCACATAACCTTGTGGGAGTACTCCTCTCCTATGACAACTCAATGTTAAAATCATTAGTGTTTATGTTAAAAAAAAAGTACATCTAGATCATCAATTGTTGTGCTTTTTATACTGCTTCGGCATCTCTTTTTTTGCTGGGTAACGTTAATAATTTTTTCTGTTTAGATTTCTTTGTTTATTTGTCTGGATGTTCGTTATAGAAATTTTTATTTTTCAACGAATTTCGCCTCATACTTTGGGCGAGGATACATATGAGTTTTTTGATATCTATTTTTGATTTTCACTACACTAATACAAAAATTCTGTAAAAATTTTAGTTAAAACTACTAAAAATTAGTTGTAATACCAAAAAATATTGGAGCTAGATCCACTTTTTATTATACCGATCGGCTCAGAATCACTTTTTGTTTCAATTTAACAATGTCCGTCTGTCCATATATTTTTGTGCGCCCGCTACAGGTCACAAATATTAATGTATTCTGATCAAAATTGGTTCACCGACTTTTATCGGTCCAAGGACAAAGCCTATTTATTTTGGTTTATATCGGTCCATGTTTGGGCCTATTGCCTATATAAAAGTCCCCCTAATATTGACGCTACATGTAGGAAATACGAAGACATTATAATGAATTTTAGTACGCTGACTTGCATATGCCCAGAACAAAGCCAATGGATTCTAGATAGGATCGATGCGTATTTATACCTATCGCCTATATGTACTATATTTCCAATTTTCTCAAATACTCCTAACATTAGGTAAAATCAAAATTTCTTACAGTTATTCTATTTGTTTTTATAGACAAATTTTGACACAAGTCCATTTCAAGCCATTCGAATTTCGAATCTAGATATTAGTAGTTGGCTTTTAACCAGACTAGTGTAGGGTACCATATCGCATACAAAAGTGACACAACTCAAAATTATTAAATTTCCAGAAGAGGCAAAAAGTGTTTATATAAAATTTCTTTTAGTATTTAAAAAAAGTTTAGTTCCATTTTGAAGAAGGTTTTGTTACACTCTTTTTAATTTTATATTATGTTTGTGGAAATAAATTAAAATTTTGAGTTACGACCCTTTAAATGAAATTTTTTCATTTTACTAGAGATACTATTTTAACAAAAAGGCACATAACAAAATAATACAAGCAATTGAGCTCACTTTTTTCAGTTAAAGAAGCACAATACAAAATAATACACCACAAAATTTATCACTTTTTACAGTAAAAGTGGAAATACTCAAAATAAAACGCTTTATGTGTAACAAACAATGTTGCCAGGTTAATTGGGTATAAAATATTTTGGAAAAAATCGTCAAAGTCGTCATTGCGTTTTGAAATATCGTCAAAATATTGTTAAAAATCGTCAAAACTTTAATAATCGCATATTTTTATTTATGTTTGAATTGAAAATTCACCAAACAAGCCCAAAAATGAATCAAAAAAAAAGCTCAAAAATATTATTAAAAGTTCAAAGTTTTGTATGAAAGTGGTTCATCCAAAAGAACCTTCTTTTTTGATTCAAAAATGACTAAAAAAATGATTTTAAAAAATTCGAAAGACTCAAAAATTATAAAAAGAATTACCAGATTCTGTATTAGTTTTCCTACAAAAAACTTTTAGATTCTAAAAATACTACCTTAAATAAAAATATTATCATAAAAATGTATTAGTTACTTCCCGAGTAAAAATACTTATATATTGTTATATATAACGTGATTGGGTTATATCTGACGTTGAATGGATATTTTTTTAATGAATTTTTTGTACGGTAATTGATGATATTACATACATATCCCCACATCTGACTCCATATATAACTACATAAGCCATATAAAACTAATCAAAATATATGTAGTGAACGATATGATTATATATCGTTCGATACTAACACTGTATTTTATATAACACTGTATGTATCGTCATACTAAAAATATATTCTTGTAATTTTATATAACTTTCTATATGATCTCATACAAATTAATATAAATTAAGAGTTAATTTCTCCACAGCTAAATAATTTTCACGTGATTCTTTTGCATATAAAATTATATTAAACGAGTAAAAAGGTTAAAGTCGGGCATGCCGACTATACAATACCCTACACCAGTTTGGTGTATTGTTTGGATCCTAAATTCGAATGGGTTAAAATGGGGCTTTTGTTAAAATGTCTATAACGTGAGTCAGCGCACCAAATTTCATTAAAATATCTTAATATTTAGTTGATTATGCAGAAGCAACGCAATTAACATACAAACAGGCAAAGGATTTTTCCAATTAAAGAACATCCCAGTGTAGAAACGGTAATGACATATCATTATTTTTTGGACTACCAGTAATGACACCCAATTACCTTCTGCATTATTTGAAAACATATAATAATGAGTTACTGATAATCACTTATTTTTATCATTATTTCAAATAGAAAATAATTTTATAGATTTTTTTGAAAATTTTTTTAAATCTATTTTTAGACTCAATATTTTTTAAACACTGGGAAGGATATATGTAACCACATATTTTTTGATTTTTTGTAAGTTGGCGAGTAAGCTTACTTGTGTACAGCAGGTCTATTATGTTTTTATCTATTAAATATTACATGTCGATATAGCTCAGATGGTAGAGCTATTGACTGGCAATCTGTATACCCAGGTTAGATTCCCGCACCAGCAAATTTTATTAAAAAAAAATACAATAAAAAATATTGTTTTATATAATTTATTTTTTTGAAAATCTATTTTTAGACTCATTATTTTTGTCAGTACTGGTAAGCATATAGGTAATGACATATTTTTAGATTTTTCGTATGCTGGTGTGTAAGCATAACTCATTATTTTTCGCGACATCGCCATATAAAGGTAATAAGAAATGTAATAACAAAAGTAACTAGTTACCATAACCACATATCTGGTAATGATTTTCTACACTGGGATTGGGATGAAAAAGAAATTTTTTAAATATTTTAAAGTGTCTAATATGAATTAATTTATGGAAAAAGTTAATTTTGTAAAATTTTGATTTTGCGCAATAAAATTGATTTATTTTTTGAAATTTTAATTTGTTCATTTATCGCTTCCAATCATACTCCCAATCATTACCATTGAAATCTCATTACCATTAGTTGATACTAATGGCAATTAAAACAATTTCATTACCATTAAATGGTACTTTTCATTAGAAAAAACATTACTAATGGTAATAAAATTACAATAATATATAAACAAAAAAAGGTTAAAGTCGGGCATGCCGACTATACAATACCCTACACCAGTCTGGTGTATTGTTTGGATCCGAAATTCGAATGGGTTAAAATGGGGCTTGTGTCAAAATTTTCTATAATGTGAGTCAGCGCACCAAATTTCATTAAAATATCTTAATATTTGCGACCTGCAGTTTGTAACCAAGCCAATTTTGGGGGGACCCTTATATGGGCACTAGTTCTAAACATGGACCGATGTTCACCAAAATCAATAGGCTGCGTTATTGGGCCAATATAGGTCTGTGTATCAAATTTCATCAAAATATCTTAATATTTGCGACCTGCAGCGTATAAACATTATAATTTTGGTAGGACCCTTATATGGGCACTAGGTCTAAACATTGACCGATGTTCACCAAAATCAATAGGCTGCATTATTGGGCCAATATAGGTCTGTGTACCAAATTTCATCAAAATATCTTAATATTTACGACCTGCAGCATATAAACAGTATAATTTTGGTAGGACCCTTATATGGGCACTAGGTTTAAACATGGACCGATGTTCACTAAAATCAAACTTGTTCGTCCTTGGGCCAACATAGGTCTGCGTACCAAATTTCATCAAAATATCTTAATATTTGCGACCTGTAGAGTGCGCACAAGATTGCATGGACAGACAGACAGACGGACGGACGGACGGACGGACGGACAGACGGACATCGTTAAATCGAAATAAAAAAAAATTCTGAACCGATCGGTATACTATAAGGTGGGTCTACGACCAATATTTTTTGGTGTTACAAACATCAGCACAAACTTATAATACCCTGACCACATAGTGGTGTAGGGTATAAACATTACTAATGGTAATAAAATTACAATAATATATAAAAAAAACTATTACAATTGATTAAAAAATTCAAATAAATGTAAACGAACAACGGGTGAGAAAACGGATTCATTGAGACAACCGAATTTGTTGCCAACCGAACTGAATTATGTAGTAATCGCAATCCAGCGTGTTTCTAACGCAATTAAAATATATTGTTTTAACCGGAATTCTATTGGATTAATCGAATTTCTGTTGCCACAAATAACTATATCGGTTGTTCCAACCAAACCATTCGGTTTGCAAAATCTTCGGTTGTCACAATGAATCAGTTTTCTCTGTGTAACAACCCTTTACTTCATGCAAGCAAATATTTTTCTAAAGCCTCAAATAATATTCAAGGAATTAATTACTTTATTTGTTCTGTCACAACACGAGCTAAAAATTTTCATTTATTTAAGTTTTCTTGCATGTCAAGTACTTATTTAAAACACCTCAAAAAATTTTAACGTAAGACAGGTACAGCCACTATACAACTGAGAATATTTAAGCCTTTTAAGTAGGGTTTATTTTTTGTAACATGGAATAGCAAACCCTTTGCACTTTCACTATTTTTTTGCAATAACAACAACTTGAACAAAACAAAATTGACAAATTTCCGTTAAAAACTGAAAACAACTAGTTTTTTAAACTTCTAAACCATAATAAGAGTACTGGAACTACTTGTACAAACTTGCCTAACAACATTTACCACTTATTTTGTTTTTGTAACAACACCGTATTGAATTTCTGTTGAAAAATAAATTTAGCAATTAACTGCTGGCGCCTTCATTCAACAATGGATCTTAACAATGGCGCAATTGTTATGCATTGTTTAGACCAGACGGTCATCTAACAAATGACCTTCAATTCAATTGCTCTACATGACACCTTCTGAGTTATGTTTTCTTCTCTTTTCAGACTCTGTCCCTCTTTGTCTAACAGACTGTTTACCTCACACTATTTTCCAATAAGTTATAAGCTAATATCCTATAAATAACAACAATAATAAGGCACAAGACAATAAAGTAATTACCTTAAATATATTGAACGTCATAAAATAAAGGGTGTCCCAACAAGAGCGCCGGATTTTGTTAATACGACGACGGACGGATCATTTCTCGATTTACGATCAAACACCGATGGACTTTTTTTCTTTGGGGTTATATCAAGGAAAATGTGTATGCGAATAAGCCTGAAACAGTTGAACATCTTAAAGAGCAAATACTTCGCGTTATTGGTGAAATGCAACCACATTTATGCGAAAACGTTATTCAAAATTTCAACAAAAGATTAACCCTGTGCCAGAGGTTTCATGGTGGCCATTTGCTTGATGTTGTATTTCAGGTTTAATCGGAACTATTTTTCCTTATGTTGAAATAAAAATGTTTTGCTTAATTTAAAAAATAGATGTGTTCTTCTTTAAAATTAAATCCAGCGCACTTGTAGGGACACCCTTTACAAAGTAAGGTTAAATTGTTAGAAAGGGAAGGAGAATGTAAAAAGGAAGTATATATAACCTTTTTAAAATCTTTTGAATTTTAGCATGTTTTTATCAACAATAATATCAAAAACTCTGCGTGTTACCAAAAAAAAAAATTATGGACAAAAATAAAAATATTTTATTGTAAAGTGTCGTGTACGAGGGTTACTATTAATATTTCGGGAACTGGCAGCACTAATGGCAATAGCTAAAATCTGACAACACCATAATAAAATTTGACACTTATTAGCATAAACGTACTCACAAGGTTTTGATGTACAAGTGCTATGTGTTTTGTTTACAGTGAGTTAAGAAAATCAATTTGGCCAAAAAATGGAAATTTCAAGAGAAGGTTTTCGTTGGATTATTATTCACAACTTTCGACGTGGTTTATCTCAACAAGAATGTGTCGATGAACTCAGTTCTTTGTATGGCGATAAATTACCATCAAAAACCACAGTATATCGCTGGTATAGTGAATTCAATCGTGGTCGTAGTTCGGTAGCCGACGCATTCCGTGAAGGTCGTCTAAAATCGGTTGTTGTGCCACAAAATATCGATGCAGT